>LR990505.1:8425024-9728239 GCA_905147785.2 Thyatira batis | reverse complement strand
AAAAATATTATTAGTAAAAATTACACCAAAATACACTTTTTCCAAATTTATACAACTTTTTTCTATCAAACTAAATTCTAAATTGTTTATCCCTGGGTGCGCCGCGCCGAGACGCGTCTTTTGAGACTACTCCCGGCCCGCTAGCGCAAAATTTCACAAAGTTATTAGAGAAACATAGATTTATATAGGTCACCAAAGTCTACCTAAGGTAGTACGTACGAGAAAATTAACATTGAAAATTTTCATCAAAAATCATTGTTTTGACCAGATTTTTTGACACAGTGCATAGCTCGCACACACCTACGCGATACGCTTACCGGATACGGTGTTGCCACACTCAAATTTTTGACTATTTCGATAAAACATTAAAATCTTTACTTTTTCCAAATTTTGACACCTTTTTTGACCTATAATAAATACAAACCTTCCAAATTTCACCTGGTTTTCGGCTGGTCCGTTGACACACGACGCGACGCGTAGATACTTACCATCCGCTCCGTCCTCCGACCTCCGGAACCTGAAATATAAAAATATTATTAGTAAAAATTACACCAAAATACACTTTTTCCAAATTTATACAACTTTTTTCTATCAAACTAAATTCTAAATTGTTTATCCCTGGGTGCGCCGCGCCGAGACGCGTCTTTTGAGACTACTCCCGGCCCGCTAGCGCAAAATTTCACAAAGTTATTAGAGAAACATAGATTTATATAGGTCACCAAAGTCTACCTAAGGTAGTACGTACGAGAAAATTAACATTGAAAATTTTCATCAAAAATCATTGTTTTGACCAGATTTTTTGACACAGTGCATAGCTCGCACACACCTACGCGATACGCTTACCGGATACGGTGTTGCCACACTCAAATTTTTGACTATTTCGATAAAACATTAAAATCTTTACTTTTTCCAAATTTTGACACCTTTTTTGACCTATAATAAATACAAACCTTCCAAATTTCACCTGGTTTTCGGCTGGTCCGTTGACACACGACGCGACGCGTAGATACTTACCATCCGCTCCGTCCTCCGACCTCCGGAACCTGAAATATAAAAATATTATTAGTAAAAATTACACCAAAATACACTTTTTCCAAATTTATACAACTTTTTTCTATCAAACTAAATTCTAAATTGTTTATCCCTGGGTGCGCCGCGCCGAGACGCGTCTTTTGAGACTACTCCCGGCCCGCTAGCGCAAAATTTTTGCCCACCCACCCTCCCAGACGTCATTTGCCAGGTAGGGTCGGTAGGTTTTTAGTAAAAATAAATTTCTTCCAAATTCAAAAATTCTTTTTGCTTAATTTACCTCAGATACCACTTATTCAGAATAAAATAACTAAAAAATTCAAAAATTTACCTGAGCACCCGTAGGCTGACCTTAAAGTCAAAATATTAATAAATTTACACTATATACATATTTTTTATTTACAAATTGACAAAAACAGACATATATAGTACTATATATACCCCTTTACATATTGACATAGACAAACGTCAATTGACGCAAAATGCAGCGCAGTCCCCCTCCTCCCCCGATGAACAAAAACCCCAAAAGAACCCTATTTCTGGACGACGAGTCCACAGAAGTGGACGAAGTGCGGAAACCGGAAATAGAGGAATGGCCAATGGCTCCCACGCCGGTGATAAATCCAGCGGATTCGCCGGTGAAGTCGCGGTATGCCAGCAGAGTTGCGGAGGCAAGGGCATGCCTCGGCAGGGCCAAAACTCACCTGGCCGCCTCGCGCAACCTAAAGACCGAGATAAAGGCGGAAGTGCAGGCTGCAATTGAGAGGTTATATCAGCTTGTCAAGGAGGCCGAGGCCGAGAAGGGTGGGGGAAAAGACGGGATGGATGCCCCCCCCCCGGACAAGGGATTTGTGCCGGTAGTGGATATGGAGGAGAGAGAGATGAATAAAAGGAGAGAGTTTGAAAGGGAAATGAAGAAAAGAGATGAAAGTATGAATGAGAGATGTATGAAAATGGAGAAAGAATTATATAGTAAGATGGAAGAACAGGGAAGAATGATTAAGGAAAGCAGCGAGAAGATTGATAGGTTCCACGATCTGCTCGAAAGCCGACAAGGGGTCCCGGAGGGGACCACCTACGCGAGTGTGGCTGCCGGAAGGGCAAAAGCCCCGACCCAGGCGGCCCTACACTCGGTGGTGGTCTCCTCCAGGGACATCGACGACTCTGGGAAGGAAATCCTGGAGCAAATTCGGGAAGCGGTAAAGGCGAAGGATGGATGGGTGAGGATCGAAAGAGTAAGAAAGGCGAAGAATAAGAAGATTATATTAGGATGTGAGAATGAAGAGGAAAGAACGAAAGTTAAGGAGCGGCTGAAAGAGGCAAAGAAACTGGTGGTCGAAGATATCAAAAACAAAGACCCGCTTCTGGTCCTCAGGGACGTTTTGCTGTTGAATGAAGACCAGGAGATTGCAAACGCCCTGAGGAACCAGAACCGGAGAATCTTCGACGACATCAGGAAAGAGGACGACCGCCTGGAATTTTGCTTCCGCCGTAGGTCCGCGAATCCCCTCGCAAGTCATGTGGTCATGAGGGTGTCCCCCGCAATATGGTCTCGCATGGTCGGGGCTGGAGCAGTGCACGTTGACCTGCAACGGGTCAAAGTGGCGGACCACTCGCCACTCGTGCAGTGCTCCATTTGCCTCGGCTATGGGCACGGGAGACGGTTTTGTACCGAAACCGTCGCCAAATGCAGCCACTGCGGGGGACCCCACATGAGGGATAAGTGCGCATACTACCTTGCCAGTGTAGCCCCATCCTGCTGTAACTGCACACGCGCCAAACTGGAACAGACTGAACACAACGCCTTCAGTCAGGACTGTCCAGTTCGGCGCAAATGGGATGCACTGGCAAGGTCCAGTATTGCGTACAATTAAAGAGCACAAACCACAGCAAACAGACTCCAGTTTCTGAGAAACTGGGAGAAATTTGCACAGATATGGCAACAAACAGCAAAAATTTTAGCCTAAAGATAAACAAATTATCCTGACGATGTATCCTAGAGTATACAGTCGATCAGCATAAAAAACCAGGAAGAAAAAGATTAGAGAAAAACTTGAAAAATAAAACTAGAGACTAAATTAAACAGCACATAAACCATAAGAAAACCACAGGACCACAATAGAACAGGGGATGAAGAGAACAAGAATGAAAGAATGAAGACAGAAAGTTCGAAAGAAGAACAAGAAAGCTCGACAGAAGATGTATGAATGAAGAATGAAGAATGGAATGAAATAGGCTCATTAAAATAAGAGTACAAAATCGAAAATGTAAAAAATAAGAAAACAAATAAAACCTAGTAAATAGCAAAAACAAGGAAAAATTGGGAATGAAGAGATAATAAGAAAACTAGCAAAAAGCAAATTGGAAACAAAGATAAAAGAAATAAATATAACATAGAACAAAATCAAAGATAAAAATGAATAGGAAATAAATAAGAATTAAATAAATAAAATCGGAAGCAAAGATAAATTACGCATAGAAAGGAAATCAAATCAAAGTGAAAAAGGGAACAAATAAAAAGATTGGAAACAAAAAAAAAAAAAAAAAAAAAAGAAATGATAAATAAACCAAGAAAATAAATAGTAAAAAGGGGATCAAGTAAAAATCTGTTTTTCAAAAAGGGGAATGGGGAATATTATTAAAATCAAATACCGAAAAGAAAAAAGCAAACAACTAAGAAACACGCAAAAAAGGTCTCCCATACTGTGGGAGGATAGAGACGAGGGCCGGGACACAAAGGACCGGTCCGCTTGAAAAAAAAAAAAAAAAAAACCTAACCTAACCTAACCTAACCTAACCTAACCTAACCTAACCTAACCTAACCTAACCTAACCTAACCTAACCTAACCTAACCTAACCTAACCTAACCTAACCTAACCTAACCTAACCTAACCTAACCTAACCTAACCTAACCTAACCTAACCTAACCTAACCTAACCTAACCTAACCTAACCTAACCTAACCTAACCTAACCTAACCTAACCTAACCTAACCTAACCTAACCTAACCTAACCTAACCTAACCTAACCTAACCTAACCTAACCTAACCTAACCTAACCTAACCTTATCGCATAAATTTCCTAAAAATCTCCCGTTTCTCCCAATTTTTTGCCACAGCTCATAGAACTTGCTCCCACATACGCTTTTACGCGAAAAACACCCGGCGTTTCTCAGATAAACCCGACTTTTGCTCAAAATTGCCTTCAGTAATTCCATACAAATTTCATAGTAACTTTCACATAACATTTTCTGGTCTAATTTCTATCTCGTTCTTCCAAATTCATTTCTGTTTTCGGCTGGTTCGTTGAACACGACGAGACGCGTCGAAAGACACTATCCGCTCCGTCCTCCGACCTCCGGAACCTGAAAAATAAAATTTTATTAGTAATTTTCACGTAAAAAAACAGTTTTTTCTAAATTTCTCCACTTTTTTGTATCGAGACATATAAATATTATTGCATTTCTGAGTCCGCCGCGCCGAGACGCATCTTTTAACACCAAATACGGCCCCCTGGGAGCAAATTTTTGCCCGCCCACCCACCCACCCACTTGGCGCTCCGCCAGCTGGACAAAATCGATTTGGTAAAACTTCAAAGTCGTAATTTTAAAAATCCGCTTCGGTGTTCCCCTGCGATTGATACCGTAGTTTAACAGAAAAATAACCAAAAAATTCCCATTTAATTACAGCACCCGCAAACTTCACTTAACCACCAAATTTGTCCAAATTTATTAAATTCACAGTTAACCATGTCCCTAATCGGTCATAGTCCCCCGCCAAAGCCGAAATCTCCACCGAGGGCTGGTCCATCGGCCCCTGACCACAACACCACCTTTAATATAAATTTAAGTAACGAACCGGCTCCAGTTAAAACATCCCAAACACTGTCCCAAACCACTAAACCCAAGCTCAAGGCACCAATCAGCACCCCACCCCCCGTTGTTAAGTACGCAACCCGAACCTTAGAGGCGAGGGCTTGCCTACATAAAGCCAAACTTAACCTAAATAATTCGAGAAACCTTAAGACAGAAATAAAGGTGGAGACTATTGCCGCTATAGACCGCCTTTACCAGCTGGTGAAGGAAAGTGAGCAGTGCGGCCCCAGCCAGCCAGCCGCGGCGGAAATAGTCTCGCCACCCACCCCCATTATCACCCCTATCATAGACCTAGAATCGGGAAGAAGGGAGGACGAACTAATCAAAAAACTAGAGGAACATACCAAATTAATCAAGGAAAACACCGACCGTATGGAAACTCTTAAGGAGAAGATGGAGGAACATCACGCAGCACTGCAGAAACCCTCCTATGCGAGCGTACTGACCAGTGACTCCAAGAAGACGACCACCACTCTCCACTCCATCGTCATAACCTCAAAGGACGAAAAGGAGTCTGGAGAGCAAGTCCTAAGCCAAGTCCGACAAGCGGTTAACGCGAAGGAGGGAGGCGTTTTTGTCGAAAAAGTGAGAAAAGGCAAGGACAGGAAAATAATTCTAAGCTGCAAATCGAACGATGACAGGCAAACAATAAAACAAAGAATAATCAAAGCTGGCAACAACCTGGCCGTAACGGATGTCCAAAACAAGGACCCCCTATTGGTACTCAAAGACGTCCTCAACTACAATACCGATGAGGACATCCTAACGGCGCTCCAAAGGCAAAATGCAGAGATTTTCAAGGGGCTGGACAAAAATGACAGCAGGATCGAAATAAGATACAGGCGGAAGACCCGCAACCCGCATACCAGTCACATCGTCGTTAAGACATCACCGACGATCTGGAACCGGGTGATGGAGTCGGGCACCGTCCTAATAGACATGCAGCGTATAAGAGCAGAAGACCAATCCCCGCTGACCCAGTGCTCTATGTGCCTGGGGTACGGCCATAGCAGAAAGTTCTGCAAGGAGACGAAAGAAGTCTGCAGCCACTGCGCCGGCCCCCACGTCCGCGGCGATTGCCCAGTGCAGAAGCAAGGCATCCCGCCAAAGTGCAGCAACTGCGCATCTGCCCGTTTGGAGCACGCGGAGCATAACGCTTTCAGCGAGAATTGCCCAATCAGGCAGAGGTGGGATGCCTTAGCCAGAGCATCAGTTGCGTACTGCTAAGGGCAACGACGCGGACAACACCGGCAACCAAAATCCTGCCAAGCCATACCTGATCGCCCAAGCTAACCTCCAAAGGAAACAGCTGGCGACCCAGGAGCTCCTAATGGCGGGAAACAACCGGAAAATGGCATTGGCACTCCTCCAAGAGCCTTACGTCGGGAGTCTGGGTAGAATGAGGGACTACGGCGGGGTGAGGCTCTACCAGTGTGAGAACCACGGTGATGCTACGGTCAAAGCAGCGATCGTAGTATTCGACCAGAACATCCAGGTCACGCACTGTGTAGACCTCACCACACCCAACATCGCTGTCGTGGCCCTTAAGACGCGAGCATGGGAGACCGTCGCCGTCTCATTCTACCTGGAACCCGACAAGGACATCGAACCATATATAGAACACCTCAAGAAAATACAGGAAAGATTTCCTAGGACTAAAATGGTTATGGGAGGAGATGCCAATGCCAAAAGCCCATGGTGGGGCAGTGACAAACTCGACGACAGAGGTGAAGTGCTTGCTGAAAACATTGAAGAAATGGGAATGCACATATTAAACGAAGGAGTCACACCCACATTCCATACAATACGAGGGGGTAGAGAACTATCTAGTATAGTAGACATAACGATCTGCACACCAACAATGGTAACCATCGTGGATGAATGGAGAGTGGAGGAAGGAACGACCAGCTCGGACCACAATACCATCTTATTTAACCTTAAACTTCAAAAATCAACAGGGAACATAATAACTAGCACAACCAGAATCTTTAACACCAGAAAGGCAGACTGGAGCGAATTCCAAGAAACAATTGCAGAACAAACAGATGAACTTTTACCAAAAATAGAAACCATAGACAACACAATAGGACTAGAAGAATATGTACAAAAATATACTAAAATTATAAAAGAAACCAGCCATAAAACAATACCACAAATAAAAAACAATAACAGGTTCAAATTACCATGGTGGAACGATGAGCTAGAAAGGTTAAAGAAACAGGCAACCACATACAAACGTCGAATCCGATGTGCAGCACCGATTAGAAAAGACAAGGTGATCGGAGAATATTTGGAAAAGAAGGAAGAATACGAAGCCAAAGCAAAAGCAGCACAAATTGACAGCTGGAAAAGTTTCTGCACAACACAAGAAAAAGAAGGAATGTGGGAAGGGATATACCGGGTAATAGGTAGAACAACAAAAAGAAAAGAAGACCTACCCCTCGCGTCCAACGGAAAACCCCTAAACCCTAAAGAATCGGCAAACCTTCTCGCAGAAACCTTCTTTCCTAAAGATGACCCGGCAAATGACACGGACGAACAGAACGAAACTCGCAAACAGAGCGAAAAGGAAATAGAAAAGGACGAAACGGAGACAGATCCGCCATTCACAATGAAGGAGCTAGAGATCGCTGTCGACAGCTTCAATGCAAAAAAGGCCCCAGGCTCCGATGGGCTCACCGCGGACATCTGTCGGCATGCGATCTCGGAGAACCCAAAGCTCTTCCTGGACATGGCCAATAAATGCCTGGAACTGGGACACTTCCCGAACCTATGGAAGGAGGCCACAATTGTGGTACTCCGAAAACCGGCCAAAACGGACTACACGGCACCGAAGTCGTACCGACCTATAGGACTGCTGCCAGTCTTGGGGAAAATAGTGGAGAAAATGCTTATGAAGCGAATTCGGTGGCACATTCTCCCCAAGCTGAGCAGCAGCCAGTACGGCTTCGTGCCGCAAAAGTCCACTGAAGACGCCCTCTATGCCCTTATGAGCAAAATAAAAAACGAAATTGGACAGAAAAAAATGGTAACCATGATCTCGCTCGACATTGAAGGAGCGTTCGACAATGCTTGGTGGCCGGCTATCATGTGCAGACTGGAGGAAGAAAAATGTCCCTGGAACCTAAGAAAAATGGTACACAGCTACCTTACCAATAGAAAAGTGGAACTGAGATATGCCGGTTCAAAAATAGTCCGACACACAAATAAGGGTTGCGTGCAGGGATCCATTGGGGGTCCCACTTTTTGGAACCTCCTACTGGATCCCCTGCTCAAAATGATGAACGATGGGGGCGACTACTGCCAGGCATTCGCGGACGACATCGTCCTGGTCTTCGCTGGGCATTCGGGAAAAGAAATTGAGTCTAAAGCAAACTCCGCTCTCGCCCGAGTCCGGGCGTGGGGAGTCCAAAACAAGCTAAACTTTGCGCCGCATAAAACCCAGGCGATGGTTTTGACCAAGAAGCTGAAGTTTGACTCCCCGCGCCTGAGCATGGGCGGAGTCGTCATCCCAATGTCCAGCGAAATTAAGATCCTAGGCCTCACCATTGACAACAAGCTGACCTTTAATGCCCACGTAGCTAACACGTGCAGAAAGGCCCTCGGCATTTACCAGCAGCTGTCGAGGGCGGCTAAAATACAGTGGGGCCTAGACCCAGAGATCGTCCGCATTCTTTACCTGGCAGTAGTCGAACCAATTATCATGTACGCGGCAAGTGTATGGGCACCTGCTACCCAAAAACTGGGTGTACAACGGCAGCTGGGCGCAGTCCAGAGGGGTTTCGCGCAGAAAATCTGTGGGGCGTATCGCACAGTCTCCCTGAACGCGGCACTGGTGCTTTCTGGGATACTGCCTCTCGACCTCCGAATCCAGGAGGCAGCCGCCCTGTTCGAGGCGAAGAGAGGGTTATCCCAGGAAGTGCTAGGCGACAGGGAGATGGAACGCAGCGTACACCCCACAGAGGCCCCGCATCCAGCCGAGCAGATTGGCCTGGAGTATGTCAGCCTGACGGAACGGGAGCAAGTAGAGGACCGAGTTCACCACTCGGTCCGGATCTACACAGACGGCAGCAAGATTGAGGGCAAAGTCGGGTCCGCCTTATCCATATGGAGAAATGGGACTGAGACCCGAGCCCTCAAACTAAAGCTGCCGTCTCACAGCACCGTATACCAGGCTGAACTCCTGGCCATCTGCGAGGCGACGAGGTTCGCCCTAAAGTGCGGGGCCGACAGCTGCGCGATCCTTAGTGACTCGCGCTCAGCATTGGATTGTGTAACAAATTCGGAAAGCCCTCATCCGCTCGCCGTTGAAGCCAGAGCCCACATCAGGGCGAGCCGGCTCCAGAACAGGGAGATATCCCTGTTCTGGATCAAGGCACATGCTGGGCTCGAAGGCAACGAGCGAGCGGATGAGTTAGCAAAGGAAGCAGCCCTAAAATTAAAGACAAAGCCCGATTATGACGCATGCCCGGTTTCATTTGTCAAGCGAGAATTGCGAATGCTCTCGCTTGACAAATGGAACCGGAGGTACCAAAATGGCAGCACTGCTGGGACCACGAAGGTCTTCTTCCCGGACGCAGTGGAGGCCTACGGGGTGATCCGAAAGCTCCGCCCGGCTGGCATCCTGACGCAGGTTCTAACGGGGCACGGTGGGTTCTCCGAATACTTACACCGTTTCAAGTGTAAGGAGGACCCATCGTGCTTCTGCGAGCCGGGCGTGAGCCAGTCGATCGGTCACCTCTTGGCCGAGTGCCCAGCGTTCGGGAGGGAGCGATTCGAGGCCCAGCAGTGTCTAGCCACAGACATTAAGGTGGAAAACTTCAAGGATCTGATTAGTGGTGTAAAAACGAGAGACGAATTTGCCAAATACTGCAAAGAAGTGGCAGAAGTAGTAATCAGGAGAAATAAATAGGGAGATTGATTAAAAATTCCATCAATGTATATAAATAATAATAATAAAAACATAACAAAAAAAAAAAAAAAAAAAAAAAAAAAAAAAAAAAAAAAAAAAAAAAAAAAAAAAAAAAAAACCCTAACCTATATCCTATAGGTTAGCGGCGAAAAATATTAATAATAAGTATGATTTCAAAAATAGTTCATAATAAATAAGTAATATAATCATAAAGTGCACTAGATTAATAATAATAGTTGTAAGGTTGATTCTACCAGTAATAAGAGATTAAACGGAAGACAAAAATTAATAGAGACTAAAACTGTAAATAATAAAAAATCAACGAGCACTAAAATAAAATATATATATTTATAAACTATAATATATATCAAAGCACACTAGCATACAAAATTAAAAACAATAGTATAAGGATGATTTAAATATATTAAGAACAATAACAGTAAGCTAAAATTGATTAGTAATTAAAAATGTAAATAAATCAGAAATCAAAAAACGCAAACAAAATAAATATAAAGAAACGCATAAAACAACAACAACTTAAATATTTATATCTATAAATACATATAATATATATACAAATAATGTTACCTATAAAACGTAACCTAGAAACAAAAAACTGCAGCAAATAACATAAATAAACATATATATCCATAAAAACCTATATATTAAACGGCAAATAAGCAAATATAAAGAAAAGCAAATAAATAAGCAATTAAATAAACAAACTTCCTACAAACAAACAAAGGCAAAAAAATCCCACAGCAATAATAAAGTCTCTGGCCCAGGCCAGAGGAGCAAGCAATAATCTTCTAACAAAAAAAAAAAAAAAAAAAAAACCTAACCTAACCTAACCTAACCTAACCTAACCTAACCTAACCTAACCTAACCTAACCTAACCTAACCTAACCTAACCTAACCTAACCTAACCTAACCTAACCTAACCTAACCTAACCTAACCTAACCTAACCTTTTTTTTTTTTTTTTTTTTTTTTTTTTTTTTTTTTTTTTTGTTTTTTTTTTTTTTTTTTGGTATCGGGGAGGAAATGCCTTCGCATACCCGCCGCTGAGGGCACAGCGGCGGGTTATGTCCGACTTGCACGGACTAAAACCTCCCCGTGTCCTTCTGGCCGTTGCCGGAGTTGCGGGTTCGCTTACGCATTCTACGCGGAACTCCGGCCGGCATCGGTCTTAAAGACCACTTCTTTGGGGGGCCTCTGCCCCCCTACCTCCGTCTGGACGGACGCGCAGGACAAAACGCGTCCGTCTCCTTCTTGGGCCTGTGTCTGCGCGGGTGGTGGGTTGCCCTACCCATCACCCGCAGGCCACGCTTAGGGCGGTCGCATGTCGTCGCGCCGGCGACGGTAGCCGGCACGCCTGCGACGGGATGCGAGCTGGCTATTTGCCTCTCGCACCCTCTCCGCCTCCTCCTTTGCCACCATCACCTCCTCGCAGAAGGTGATGACGGCTTCCCAGGCCGCTTCGTCGGCAGTCATGCGCCTGACGATTGCCGGGAGCGAGATGGTAGTGACTCCCAGCGCGGCCCTCAACACCTGACGCGGTGCCGACCACGCCGGACACGACTGCAAAGTGTGCGCAGCCGTGTCCGATGGATCTTGGCAGTGGTGGCACCGCTCGTCCTCCTCACGGCCGATCCGGCAAAGATATTTGCCGAAGCAGCCGTGGCCCGTCAACATCTGGGTAAACCGGTACGTGAGGCCCCCGTGCCTTCTTTTTAGCCACGTGTCCATTGCGGGACGTATGGCCTCTATCGTGAGCCGTCCCGCGGTCGGGTGAGCGAGTAACTCGTCCCACTCCGCGAGGACGGCTGCACGAAGCTCAAGCCTCTTCCGCCGGGAGTCGTCGACTTCGACTCGGCCCTGCTCCTGCTGCTCCTTGTACCAGTGGTACATCCGAGCCAGGGCCTTCGCCTCGAGACTCCACGGCGGCGTTCCCGCAATGAGACACGCGGCCTCTGACGAGATCGTGCGGTATCCTCTCGACGCCCTTATGGCCAGCACACGCTGCGCCTTTCGCAAGACCGCAGCGTTGCCGGCCGACAGTCTTTCTGCCCAGATAGGGGCGCCGTAGAGGGCCATCGACCGCACGACCCCGTGGTACAGGCGTCTGCACGATTGGTCTGGTCCTTCTAGGTTCGGCAGCAGTCTGGACAATGCAGCGGCCGCTCGCATCAGTTTGGGCGCCAAGAGATGGAAGTGGCGCCCGAAGTCCCATCGGCCATCTAAGTGAAGGCCGAGGTACTTTATCGATTGGCCGACTGCAATGCCGACGCCGCCGACAACGATTTGGGAGTCAGCCGGAGGCCTGTTCCGCGGTCCATGGAACCACAGGGCCTCCGACTTCTCCAATGCCACCTTTAGGCCGAGTCTGCGGATCCGGCCGACAACTTGGGCGACTCCCGCCGTGGCGAGTATGGTCGCCCGTCGGTACGACTCGCCGCGTGCCGTTACGAGGGTGTCGTCCGCGTAACAAAACACCGACACGCCTCGCAACAGGGCACCGCGCAGGACCCAGTCATACCCGATATTCCACAGGAGCGGTCCAAGCACCGATCCCTGCGGAACACCGCGCGTCACCGCCCTGCGCGTCCAGCCGTCCTGCGTGGGGTATTCCACGGCCCTCTCCCTCAGGTAGTCCTGTACAATATTGTACAGGTACCCTGGCACGCCGTGGAATTTGAGAGCCCCCAGTATGCAGCTCCAGGGCAGGGTGTTGAATGCGTTGGCAATGTCTAATGACACTGCCAGCACCACCCCGCCCCGGGACACCTCGCTATCTGCAAGGGCCCTCACCCGCTGGACGGCGTCGATTGTGGAGCGGCCCCGTCGAAAACCGAACTGATTGTCGGCCAGATTTGGCCCCACCCGGTCCATATGCTCGACAAGGCGGTCTGCAATGATCTTTTCAAAGATTTTGCCCACCTCGTCGAGCAGCGCCAAAGGCCGATGGGCCGAGGGGGACTCCGCAGGTCGACCCTCCTTCCTCAGCAGGACTAGTCTCCCAGTCTTCCACGGCTTAGGGAAGACACCGCTCTCCAGACAGGCACATAGGAGCTTGCGGAACCGTGGTTCCAGCTCTTTCAGGGCCACAATTAGGGCCCTGCCTGGTATGCCGTCTGGTCCTGGAGCGGTGTTCTTCCCCTGCAGGCGCATCACTGCTGCCTGCAACTCCTCCTCTGTCACGTCCGGGACATCGGCCACAGTGTCGTCGGGTCTCTGCAGTTGCTGCGCACCACCCATGTGGGGAGGACAAAAGTCGTCGTCCCCGTCCGGGAATAGTGCGCAGACAATCTCCTCGACGAACTGTGGCCGGAGGTTCAAAGTCAAGGGAGGGGACCACGCGCGGAGTTTGCCCCGTACCATGAGGTAGGGGCGTCCCCACGGGTCCCGCTCCAGCGTCTCCAGCAGCTCCCTCCAGGACTGGAGTTTGGCGCTCTTAATGGCGATCTGCAACGCCTTTTTTGCCTGCCTGTAGGCCTCGTATAGTGCCTCTTCGTCGGCCACGGAGTAGTTGGGCACTCGACGTCTTCGGCGGTGCCTAGTGTACCGGCGGCGCCTTGCGATGCACTCGCGTCGCAATTGCGCGATCTCCGGCGACCACCAGTACACCTGGCGCTTACGAGGCCTACGGCGTACCCTCGGCATTGAGGCGTCGCAGATGGCGGTAAGAGCGCCGCGCAGCCACGTCACTTCCGCAGCAACGTCCCCGACCCGATCCGGGGCCGGTTGCCACGCCTGCACGATGGCAGCCTCTGCGGCCAGCTCCCGGTCAAATCGGGAGAGGGCCCACCGTGGGTTTGGACCCTGGTCATCTGTCGACGGCGGCCGATCTGAGGTTTGGGCCGAGACGCTAAACCTGATGTACCTGTGATCAGAAAGCGTCTCGACCTCCTCGACGACCCGCCAATTCGACACCCTGCTGACCAGGGTCGGGCTCGCCATTGAGATGTCCACTATGGACCCGCCATTGTGCCGTATGCACGTTTGCACTGAGCCCCGGTTGAGGATGCTCAGGCCTACCTCCACCGACCACTCCTCGAGCAGCCGCCCTCTCGCGTCGGTGACCGGGGATCCCCATGCGGGGGACTTCGCGTTGAAGTCCCCAAGCAGAACGACCGGTAAGGACCCGGCACGGGACACGACCGACTCCAAGGACGCTAAGGAGTCCTCGAAGTCGGCCAGTGACTTGCTCGGTGACATGTATATGCCTATGAGCAACATGCGTCCGACTCGAGCCGCCACAAAACCGTGACCACGTGTCACGTTCTCTAGTGGCGGTGAGCCGGACGCTGGCAATGTCACTAGTGCCACGGTGCCGTCCAGGTCTCCTGCCCATTCGTCCCTGGGGGGAACCAAGTAAGGTTCCCCGATCACCGCGAGGTTGATCGACCACTCCGCCAGTATTTGGTACAAGAGGTCTTGTGCCCTGGCACAGTGGTTGATATTCGCCTGAACGAAATGGAGGTCGTGCATCACAGACACTCCATTTCGAACGGCACCTCCTGGGCGGCCGCCGGAGCCTGACTCGGTCCCGGTTGCGATGCTGGCTCGCTGGTACGGGCCGACCTTTTGCTCTTCCTGCCCTGCGGCTTGTTGGCCGCGCAATCTTTACTCCCTATCCAATGGTGCGGATCCTTGCCAACGGCCACGCACGCAGGGCAGTGGGGCTCGGCAGAGCAGGTGCTTGCTTGGTGGCCCGTGTTTCCGCATCTGAAGCAGCTGCTGCTGCAGTCTACTCCAGACGCGCAGCGCACACCGACGTGGCCGCTCATAAGGCAGCGGTAACACCGCAGCGGCCGGGACTTCAACAGCTTCACCTGGGCCGAGACCCAGCCTACCAGAAGCCTGCCCCTTTCGGCGAGCGTCTTAGCGGACTCGACGGGGCAACTCACAACTGCTGTGCCCAGGCTCGATGGGCCCCTCCGGATGGCTGCCGCTTTGACGTTCTCGGGGGAGCATTCTCCCGCCCGTGCAACGGCAGCCCTCAGCTCCTCGACAGTCACGGCATCATCCAAGCCAATTATACGCAAATCCAGCGTCCTACATGGCCTGGAGATCCGGACGTCGTCCGCCGGAAGCAGGGCCCTCAGCCTCTCGGCCAGGGCGTCGGCCTTCGGGCCGCTCGTTTCGCCGTCCACTTCGAGGAGGCGCGCACCTGTGGCTGTAATTCGGCAGCGCACTTCGGGGATGTCCAGTTCTGTGAGGTCAAAGGTCTTGGCCTTTTTCATGACCTCATTGTAGGACACCCCCCTCTCCTCGGCGCCGCTCTGCAGCGTTATTACGACCGCAGTGGTGGTAGGCGGTCGCAGTCTTTCTGCCTCCTTCCTTTTTAAGGCGCGTCGCTTCTTACGGAGCTTCTTGCCCTTCTTGGCATTGCCGACCACCTGCCAGTTGCCATCGGCAGTCTGTGGCTTAGGTGGCTGGCCAGTCTTTTTCTTTGGCTTATTAGCCGTCGGCGGTGGTGGCGGTGCCGGGGCAGGAAGCTCCGGGAATTCGCTATCCCGGAGATTCGCGCGCGCCTCTCTAGCCGCCATGCTCATCTTGCCCTTCCCTTTGCCTTTTGAGGCTGCAGGGGGGGCAGGCGGAGCTGAAGGGGTCGCTGATGTTCGCGGCCCCCATACTTGCGGTGGTGGTGGTTCCACAGCCGCAGCTTCAGCTTCTGCTCTTCGCCTATCGGCCGCTAAGGGCGGCCTTAATCGAGGCTGTGGCAGAAGCCGGTCCTCGATCCCGTCAAATCTGGCGTTTAGCATCGCACTAAATTGTGCGATGCTCGCCCGGGTCGTCTCTTCCAAGAGCTCTTTGATAGAGCTGGTGTCCGGCAACGTTGCCGCAGCTGGTGCAGCTGGTGCGGCTGGTTGGCGCCGCAGCTCAGCCACCTCTCTGCTGAGCTCCGCCAGCTTAGCTGTTAGCTGGCGGTTCGCCAGCTCCAGCTTGGCAACTTCTTCATTTATTGTTCGGGCCCTCATGCCCGCAGCGGCCTCCTTAACCAGGCCCGCTGCGTCCTTGAGGGCCTTCACAGACGTCCCCTTCAGATTTTTTGAACGGACTGCCACCCCCTCTACCGTGGCAGCCGCGTCCACCATTAACTGATACAGCGCAGCCAACGACTGCGCTGTATCCTCTCCGTCGGTCGGCGGGCTTAGTGCACTCCGACAGGAGTGCCGACTATCCCGTAGCGTCTTGCTCATCTCAGAGACGCTCTCCTCGGCTTCGAGGCGCAGCTCCTCCGCCTCAGCAGCATTTAGCTGCGCTCTCGCCTGCGCCAGACCGATATACTCGCCCGTGGTGGGCGGTCGGCCTCGTCCTCTCTTTGTTTTGTGAGCCGCCCCTTTTGGCGGCTCTGACGTCTCTAGGTCATCATCGGAAAAGGTTCTCTTTCGCCAGTGTCGGCTTCCTGCGGCGCCAGTTGACGCGGCGCTGCATTCAGAATCGGTGTCAGATAGTCGTGACACGCGAACACTTAGCTCCTTGGTAATAGAGGAGGACGCAATGTTGCGCCAACTCCTCGTCTCCCTCCTCTCCTTAAGTCCAGCTGTTTCCAGCTCCGGTACCTCCTCCATCTCTAGATCTTCATCCCTGCTCCTCTCCTCAGTAACTTCTTTGTTGTTTTTGTTTGTGTAAAATTGATCCATTATAAATCCCACGAGTATTTAGGAAAGAATGTCCATCCGCCAGAGCCATATTCACGGATAAGCCTAAACATAACCCAGTGGGGGGTCGGCAAGTACCCCACCGGGGACACGCACTAGTGGCCGGAATTCCGTCCGACCATTCATCTCCTCACGGTGCGGCGCCGCTTGAGATTCGGGTAATTTTTTATAGAGGTTTTCTTCCTCGCGACCCAGGCGGTGAAGCCCAGGCTCCCGGTCCACGTAGGGGGGGGGGAGAAACCCCCCTCGTTGCAGCTTACGGGTTGACCGACGGTGGCCTTGAAAAAGGCCGTGTCCGGAGGCAGTGTGAGTGCACACCGGACCCGCCGCTCTCTCCTCGGAAATAGGAAAGGGGAAGGGAAGGGAAGTGGGAAGGATGCAGAACCGCGACTTCGCGGAGCTGCTTTGGGGATGGGGATAGGGGAAGGAAGGAATGGGAAAGGGTGGGATGTGCCGCTCTTGGTAATGCCCCTCACCACGAGCCTGCCCGGTATGGTTGAACCTGTCCGGTATAGCCTCAGTGGATCATTGGGACACGCAAGCCCCCCCACCACGACAAGGTGGCGGCAACGTCGGGGGGGAACCTAACCTAACCTAACCTAACCTAACCTAACCTAACCTAACCTAACCTAACCTAACCTAACCTAACCTAACCTAACCTAACCTAACCTAACCTAACCTAACCTAACCTAACCTAACCCTATGTCCTAATGAAAAAGATTAACACCGAAATAAATAATAAGAAAATGGTCGCATTAGTGTCATTGGACATAGAGGGTGCATTTGACAACGCCTGGTGGCCCGCAATCAAAGCGAGACTAAAGGAAACCCAATGCCCATGGAATCTTAGAAAGATGGTCCACAGCTATCTGGAAAATAGAAAAATAAAATTAAGGTATGCAGATAAGGAGACAACACGATATACAAATAAAGGTTGTGTGCAGGGATCCATAGGGGGTCCCACATTCTGGAACCTCCTTCTAGACCCCCTACTAAAATCAATGGAAGATGCCGGTGTCTACTGCCAAGCATACGCAGATGATGTAGTCCTGGTTTTCGCCGGACACTCGGGAGCAGAAATAGAGTCAAAGGCCAACTCCACTCTTGCCCGTGTCCGGGCGTGGGGAGTCGAAAATAAACTCAACTTTGCGCCACACAAAACCCAGGCAATGGTACTCACCAAGAAGTTAAAATACGACTCCCCACGTCTGAGCATGGGCGGAGTCGATATCCCGATGTCCGGCGAGATAAAAGTCTTAGGCCTCACTATCGACCAAAAGCTCACATTCAACACCCACGTGACCAACACCTGTCGTAAGGCCCTCGGCATCTACCAACAATTGTCGAGGGCAGCCAAAATACAGTGGGGCCTAAACCCGGAAATCATCAGAACTATATACATGGCCGTAGTCGAACCGATCGTGCTGTATGCAGCGAGCGCATGGGCACCGGCATCATTAAAACTCGGCATACAACGCCAGCTGGGCGCAGTCCAGAGGGGTTTCGCGCAGAAAATCTGTGGGGCGTATCGCACAGTCTCCCTGAACGCGGCACTGGTGCTTTCTGGGATACTGCCTCTCGACCTCCGAATCCAGGAGGCAGCCGCCCTATTCGAGGCGAAGAGAGGGTTATCCCAGGAAGTGCTAGGCGACAGGGAGATGGAGCGCAGCGTACACCCCACAGAGGCCCCGCATCCAGCCGAGCAGATTGGCCTGGAATATGCCAGCCTGACGGACCGGGAGCAGGTAGAGGACCGAGTTCACCACTCGGTCCGTATCTACACAGATGGCAGCAAAATCGAGGGCAAAGTCGGGTCCGCCTTATCCGTATGGAGAAGTGGGACTGAGACCCGAGCCCTCAAATTTAAGCTGCCATCTCACAGCACCGTCTATCAGGCTGAGCTCCTGGCCATCTGCGAGGCCACGAGGTTCGCCCTAAAGTGCGGGGCCGACAGCTGCGCGATACTGAGTGACTCGCGCTCGGCCCTCGATTGCGTCGTGAATCCAGAGAGCCCTCATCCGCTCGCCGTTGAAGCCAGAGCCCACATCAGGGCAAGCCGACTCCAGAACAGGGAAATATCCCTGTTCTGGATCAAGGCACATGTTGGGCTCGAAGGCAACGAGCGAGCGGATGAACTGGCAAAGGAGGCTGCACTAAAGGTGAAGACCAAACCGAAATATGACGCATGCCCGGTCTCATTTGTCAAGCGAGAATTGCGAATGCTCTCGCTTGACAAATGGAACCGGAGATACAAGGACGGCAACACTGCTGGGACAACGAGGCTCTTCTTCCCGGACGCAGTGGAGGCCTACGGGGTGATCCGAAAGCTCCGCCCGGCTGGCGTTCTGACGCAGATTTTGACGGGGCACGGTGGGTTCTCCGAATACTTACACCGTTTTAAGTGTAAGGACGACCCATCGTGCTTCTGCGAGCCGGGCGTGAGCCAGTCAATCGGTCACCTCTTGGCCGAGTGCCCAGCGTTCGGGAGGGAGCGCTTCGAGGCCCAGCAGCAATTAAACAAGAACGTGACTGTGGAGGAATTTAAAGACCTAATCTGTAACAAAAAAACACAAGAAATATTCATAAAATACTGCACGGGAGTAGCGGAGAGAGTTATAAAGAAAAACAAATAAATGGTTGTAAATATTTGATTTTTATAAAATGGAAAAAAAAAAAAAAAAAAAGAATAGGAATAATCTAAGAATGCCAATCAAAAACTGTACATAAATCTGATTAATACTAGATTAAGTGAAACAATTACATATAGAAACATAGATAAATAAGTTAATAATATATGTAAAATAAGCAAGAATAAATAGATGATAAGAAAAATTGAAGACGATAGATAGGCAATAATGAAAAACATAGACAATTAATAGACAACAAATAGATAATAAATAAATAGATTTTAAAATAGACAATAAGTAGATAATAAGAAAATAGACAATCAATAGACAATAAATAGATTTTAAAATAGACAATAAATAGATATAAAACATAGACAATAAATAGATGTAAAACATAGACATAAAACATAGACAATAAATAGACATAAAATATAGACAATAAATAAAGAAGATAAAAAGACCAATGGTAAAAACTAAATACCCTAAATAAGAATGACAATTAAAGAATGGACAATTATTAAAAATAAAGCTCACAAACTCCGATAATGTTGGAGGAATAAGATGAATCTCTTTCACATAGGGATTCTTAAGAAAAAAAAAAAAAAAAAAACCTAACCTAACCTAACCTAACCTAACCTAACCTAACCTAACCTAACCTAACCTAACCTAACCTAACCTAACCTAACCTAACCTAACCTAACCTAACCTAACCTAACCTAACCTAACCTAACCTAACCTAACCTAACCTAACCTAACCTAACCTAACCTAACCTAACCTAACCTAACCTAACCTAACCTAACCTAACCTAACCTAACCTAACCTAACCTAAGAAACAAAACAGTGTAAGAAATTATGCTTTCATAATATTTAGTAATATTAGTGTCAAGCATAAAAATGAAAAAGTATAATAAAAATGTAATTAGGAATAAGCAGTAGAATAAGAACCCAACAAATATAAAATAGATAAGAATAAGATAGAGATAAGACCTACAATTATAAAATTATAGCCGTAAGCCTAAATGTATAAAGTCAAGAAAAGCAAATGTTGTAAACCTGTTGTACCATGTCCGTGTTATGTGTCCAAAATTGTGTAAAAATAAAAAAGTAGTTGTTAGTCATTATAACCCCACAAATAAAGATATATAGATAGTAAGATTATAAGAAAATAGATAGATAGTTAGAAAGGGAGTCCCACCCTCAAAAGCGTAAGTGAGATGATGAATGTAAGAAAGAAAAAGTATGCAGAATGAAAGTGCGAGAGGAATAAATGCGAGAACTAGTATGAAAGAGAAATTAGCTTAGAAAAGGCATCCGCAACGCAGATGGCCTAAGAGAAAAAAAAAAAAAAAAAAAAAAAAAAAAAAAAAAAAAAAAAAAAAAAAAAAAACCTAACCTAACCTAACCTAACCATTCTTAGACATATATAAAAACAACATAGAAACTAGGAACAAAAATAAAGTATAAAGTAAAGGCGGAAACTCAAATGTAAAGAAAAGGAAAGACAAGGAACACATGAAAAGGGCAAAGAAAGCAAGAGTAAGAATGGAAGAATGAAAAAATGGAAGAAGAAGAATGGAAGAAGATGAAAGAAGAAGAATGAAAATAAATTTTAAGTAATGAAGCAGGAACAAAATAGAATAAAAAGCAATAAAGAAAATAGAATAAATGATAAAGGAAAACAAGAAAAACCAAATAAAGAAAATAGAACTTAAGTATGAAGAAAAGAAAGAAAAAACCAAATAAAGAAAATAGAACTTAAGTATAAAGCAAATAAAAGAGAAACAAAAAAAAAAAAAGAGAATAGAACCTAAGAAAAAGAAAATAAAAGAAAAATCAAAATAAAGTAAATTAAAAGCGCAATAAATTATAAATTAAATAAGAAAAACAAACTCTGGCAAAATAAAACGGTAAAAGGGGAAAAAGATTAAATTAAATTATGAACTTAAAAAACTAGATAAAAAGGGAAATGGGGAAAAATTAAATTAACAACAAATAGAGAAAAGCAAAAATTAAACAATAGCAGAAAAGGTCCACGACGAAATATCGGGGGATAAAGATGCGGGCCGGGCCACAAAGGCCCGGTCCACAGTAAAAAAAAAAAAAAAAAAAACCTAACCTAACCTAACCTAACCTAACCTAACCTAACCTAACCTTTTTTTTTTTTTTTTTTTAACCCAGGGAAATCTTTAGGTAAAGATACCCGGCGGCCGGGGATTGACCGCCGTACACGGTTATGTCGGTTATCTGCATTCCGACTAAAACCCTGGGGTGCTCTACATGTCGCTACTCGCTGGGTATATGGGAGCGCCGAAGCATTCTTCCACGTACCCAGCAGCGACGGCCTGAAGGGCCACCTCTCGGTCGTCGGCAACGGGGGCCGGGGTTCCAGTCCTAAGGACTGGACTCCCGGTCCCCGCCGCCACGCCTTGAGTTGCGTGCGAGAGCACACGCGCACAGTCTTGAGCCCGAAGACTGAAATGTTGGGTGGCCGACTGTCCCAAATCGGCCACCCTCGGGCTCGGGGGTGGAAGGAGCCTAGAAGAGGCAACCCTCCGGCGCCCGTTTCTCCTGCGGCGGATGGAGTGGGTGGTGCTGACCTCCCTCTCCCGTTCCGCCGCCTCCTTTGCGTGCATCACGCGCTCGCAAAAGGAGCGGAGGGCGCCCCACGACCTTTCGCTCTCGACAATGGCCCGGGCCACTGTCGGCAACGAGAGGTCGCAACCTAACCTAACCTAACCTAACCTAACCTTTTTTTTTTTTTTTTTTTAACCCAGGGAAATCTTTAGGTAAAGATACCCGGCGGCCGGGGATTGACCGCCGTACACGGTTATGTCGGTTATCTACATTCCGACTAAAACCCTGGGGTGCTCTACGTGTCGCTACTCGCTGGGTATATGGGAGCGCCGAAGCATTCTTCCACGTACCCAGCAGCGACGGCCTGAAGGGCCTCCTCTCGGTCGTCGGCAACGGGGGCCGGGGTTCCAGTCCTAAGGACTGGACTCCCGGTCCCCGCCGCCACGCCTTGAGTTGCGTGCGAGAGCACACGCGCACAGTCTTGAGCCCGAAGACTGAAATGTTGGGTGGCCGACTGTCCCAAATCGGCCACCCTCGGGCTCGGGGGTGGAAGGAGCCTAGAAGAGGCAACCCTCCGGCGCCCGTTTCTCCTGCGGCGGATGGAGTGGGTGGTGCTGACCTCCCTCTCCCGTTCCGCCGCCTCCTTTGCGTGCATCACACGCTCGCAAAAGGAGCGGAGGGCGCCCCACGACCTTTCGCTCTCGACAATGGCCCGGGCCACTGTCGGCAACGAGAGGTCGCCTCCTACCACGGCGCAGAGTTCTGCGCGCTCGCTCGCCCAGGCCGGGCAAACCTCCAGCGTGTGCTGGGCTTCCTCCTCGGCGCACCCGTCACAGTGGTGGCACTTGGGGGACGGCTCCCTCCCGGCTATACGATGCAGATACCTCCCGAAGCACCCGTGCCCCGAGAGGATCTGCGTCAGCCGGAAGGACAACACGCCATGCCCTCGCTCGAGCCACTCCCTCAACACTGGACGGATGGCGCCGATAGTCCGAAGCCCTGCACTAGGCTGCTCCAGCCTGGTCTCCCACTCGTCTACGGCGAGCGCGCGCAGCTCAACCCTGCGCCCCTCCACCTCGCGCGGTGCGGGCCTGTCGCCCCGGGCCAGCGCCTCCTGACGCCACATATACAGTGACGCCAGGGCTCTCGCCTCAAGGTCCCAGGGCAACGAGCCCGCCATCGCGCATGCCGCCTCCTTGGAGATCGTGCGATACCCCCGGATCGCCCTGATCGCCACCACCCTCTGCGGTCTTTGCAGAGCGCAGATGGTGCGGCGATTCAAGGCATCCGCCCAAACGGGGGCCCCATACAGGGCCATGGATCGCACGACCCCCAAGTACAGCCGCCTACAGAGGCCGCCCGGCTCTCCGATGTTGGGCAGCAGCCGCCCGAGGGCAGACGCCGCCCCCATCACCCGCGGGATCAGGCGCTCGAAGTGGGCCGCAAAATCCCACCGTCCGTCCAACGTGAGCCCCAGGTACTTCATTACCGGGCCCACGTCGATCCGGACACCCCCCACGACAATGTGGGCGTCCCGAGGTGGCGCCTGTCGGGGCCCGTGAAAACACAGCGCCTCCGACTTACTAAGCGCCACCTCGAGGCCCAGACGCCGAATGCGGCCCACCACTTGCGCCACCCCCGCGGTCGCACGGTAGGCGGCCTCCTGAAAGGTGGCGCCGCGGGCCGTGACCAGGGTGTCGTCGGCGTAACAAGTTACGCCCACACCCCGGATGCACGGCGTCCGCAGCACCCAATCATATCCGATGTTCCACAGGAGCGGTCCCAAGACCGACCCCTGTGGAACACCGCACATGACCCGGCGTTGGCCCCAGCCCTCTTGGCAGGGGTACACCACCGACCGCTCGCCCAGGTAGGCCCCGATGATTCGGCGCAGGTACAGGGGCACTCCATGAAACCGGAGCGCCTCCTGTATGCAGCTCCAGGGGAGGGAGTTGAATGCATTGGCGATGTCGAGAGACACCGCCAGCACAACCCCGCCCCCGGCAACCGCCTCCTGCGCTTGGGCCTTCACCTTGAGGAGCGCGTCGATGGTGGACCGCCCTCTCCGGAACCCAAACTGGTTCTCCGCCAGATCCGGACCGGCCCCCTCTAGGTGCTCGACGACACGGCATGCCACAATCCTCTCAAACAGCTTGCCGATGTCGTCGAGCAACACAATGGGCCGGTAGGCGGACGGAGAGTCCGGAGGACGCCCCTCCTTCTGGAGGAGGACTAGACGACCCGTCTTCCACCTCTGTGGGAATGTCCCTTGGGACAGACAGGCGTCGAATAGCCTCCTCAGGCGCTGCTCCAGGGCGTCCTCCGCCAGGGCCAGGGCCAACACCCGTCCCGGAATTCCGTCGGGGCCGGGAGCGGTGTTCTTGGCACGAAGCCTCAGAATCGCCGCCCCCAGTTCCCCTTGGGACACTTCCGGGACCTCTCCCACCTCGTCCGCTTCAGGAGCAGCCGCCGCCGCAGACCGCGACGCCATCGCCGGGGGCGAATGTTCCGCCCCGTGTGGAAACAGGGCGGAAACAACCGCCTCCCTGAGCTCAGGCTGGAGACTCTGGGTTACCGGGGGGGCCCAGGGGCGAAGTTTGCCCCTGACTGCCTTGTACGGCCTCCCCCACGGGTCCCGATTGAGCGTCTCCAGCGACTCCCTCCACGCCTGAGCCTTGGCCTCGGCGATCGCGATCTGCAGCGACTCCTTCGCCCCCCTGTAGGCGGCGTACAGCGCGGCCTCCTCCGCCTCATGCGAAGGGCCCCTGCGCCTCCTCCTGCGGTGTCTGGTGTACTGGCGCTTCGCCACCACGCACGCCGCCCTTAGTTGGGCGATCTCCGCGGACCACCAGTACACCTGACCTCTGGGAGGGCGCGGGCTGGTTCGAGACATGGACGCTTCGCAAATCCGCGTAAGCGTCTCCTGGAACCAACCCGCCTCCTCCTCCACCGCCACCGCGGGGCCCTCGGGCGCAGACACCCAGGCCTGCACTGCCGCCGCCTCTTTGGCCACCTCAACATCCAGCGTGTTGAGGCGCCAGGTGGCATTCCCCCCTAGGGAACGACTGGGCGTCCGGAGCGACGTGGAGACGTCGAATCGGATATAACGGTGATCCGACAAAGTCTCCACGTGCTCCAGGACCTTCCAGCCCTTGACACGGCGCACCAGGGTGGAGGACGCGAACGACACGTCCACGATGGATCCACCCTGAAACCGCACGCACGTGTCAACGGCCCCCCGATTCAGGACCGACAGGTCGTTGGTCAGAAGCCACTCCTCGAGATGCTCACCCCGCGCGTCCGTCGCAGGGGATCCCCATGCCCTTGACTTGGCATTGAGGTCCCCAACAACTAGCACGGGGTGAGGATGGCTCCGTCCGATCAGGGCCCCCACCTCGTCCAAGAAACTCTCGAACTCGGCGAGGGGTCTGTTGGGGGAGAAATAGACAGAAACTATCACAATCTCCCCCAACAGAGCCGCCACGAACCCATCTCCCCTCACAACTTGTGCAAAGGGAGGGCAGTCCGCGGCGCCCCGACGGACGATGGCAGCAACGCCCTGTCGGTCCGCGACCCAGTCGTCCCCCGGCGGGATCCGGTACGGCTCCGACACCGCAGCCACCGCGATCTTCCACTGCGCCAGGCTCTGAGCCAACAGGTCCTGAGCCCTGGCACAGTGGTTGATGTTCGCCTGCAGCAGTCGTAGGGGTGCCGTTATCCCAGGGACATTGGAACCCCCACGTCCGCCGCCGCGCTGGTGCTTGGCTGCGGGTTCGGAGCGGCGCCGGCCTTCCTTGGCTTGGCGCGCCTCCGCTTTCTCTTTTTGGCCTGCGCCGCGACGCAGGTCTTCGCTCCCACCGTGTGGGAGGCTGGCAGCTCTGAAGCCGCGCACACCGTGCAGTGGGGCGCGGCAGAGCAAGCGCTAGCCTTGTGGCCGAGCTGGCCACATCGGTAGCACTGCCCGCCGCGATCCACCTCGGACTCGCACTGCTCCCGCACGTGCCCCACCTCGAGGCAGCGGAAGCAGCGCATGGGGCGCGGCTTCAGCAGTCTGACCTGCACCGAGACCCAACCGATGAGTAACCTCCCCGAACCGAGCACCTTATTGGCAGCCGCCGCAGGGCAGCTGACCAACACTGTGCCCAGTCCGAAGTGGTTACGACGGATGGGGCCCGTCCTGACAGACGCCTCCGTGCACCCACCAGCTCTGGCCACCGCCGCGACGACCTGCTCGGACGACGTCGAGTCATCCAGACCGAGAATGCGCAAATCGGCGCACCTCGTCGGCCTGGAGATTTTTAGGTCGCCCTCGCCAACCACCTCTCTCAACCTTTCGGCGAGGGCGTCCGCTTTCTCGGCGCTGTTGGCGCCCGTAACCAAAAACATACGGGCGCCTGTGGCGGCCACCTTATACTGCATCCCAGTGATGCCTAGGCTGGCCGGGTCCACCTTGGACTGTGCGTCTCTAATGGCCGCCTCGTAAGTCACGCCCTTGTCCGCAGCCCACGGCTGCAGCTTCAGCACTACAGCCGAGGACTTGGGGACATGGGCGCGAACGCTGGCCGTCTGCCCCGCCGTGGGCGGCTGCTGCGCCTTCTTGCGCGCCGCCACCACGCTCCACGCGGTTGTTGCTGCGGGAGCACTCTTCTTCTCGGGCTTGTTGGGCCCTGGTTTGCTCGGGGGGCCGCCGGTTTCGGCAGTCGGGTTGGAGGCGGGTTGGGTTTTCCTCTTCCCGGTTCGCCTCTTCTTGCCCCCCCGGCGAGTCCCTAGACCCACCGTCTCGCTCTCCTGCGGCGGCGGCGGCTGAGCCGGCCCTGGTGCAGGTGGCGTGGGCACTTTGGTATTCGCCCGGTCCGCAGCCAGCGGAGGGCGGATACGCTGCTCGGGGAGGAGCCTCCCGTCCTTCGCCAGCGCCTCAAACCGGGCGTTGACCATTGTGCCCACCTGCTTCATTATTGCGCTCGTCAGCGCCTCCACGTCGCCCGTCGCCGGAGCGGCACTCGCAGGCGCCGGCTTCGGCGTCTCTAGCGCAGTGCGCATGTCGGTTCGGAGCTGCGCTACCTCTTTCCGCATCGCCGACAGTTCTGCCATAAGGCTGGCATTCAACGCGGCCAGCCTCCTGGTTTCGCTGTCGGAGGTGCGGGTCTGCAGCTCTTGCACCAACTCCGCCAGTGCCGAAGCCGACTCCTGCAGCCCCCTCTTAAAAGTCCCTTTGAGGTTGTTGGACCTCGCGGCAACCTTCTGCACGATTGCCACGGAGTCCAACGCCCTCTGGACGATCTCAACCGCGGGTAGTTCGAAAACTGACTTACCCGCGGTCCCCTCTCTGGCGGCGACGGGACGAAGCTGGTCCGCCATCGCTGCCACCTCCTCTTCGGCCACCTTTTCGGCCTCGGATCGCCTGAACGCCGCGACCTCCGACCTCGGCGTCATTAGCCCTCCCGCCTTCTGCAGCCTCGGTCGCCTCTCCCTGGCGAACCGCTTTAGGCTGCCCGCCTCTGAGGCGGACCCACTCTCGGAGTCGGTACGGCTCCGCGAGCGCGACCGCTTCCTCCCACCGAAGAACCTGGAACAAATCTCAACAGGTTCTTCCACGACCATGTCGCCGTCATCCACCTCCACTACAACAGCAGCCACTCCCGCTGCACCTCCCTCTCTCTCTCCTCCTTCCACTCCCGCTCGCCCCGCGAGCCTCCCACACAGGTTGCCCCCCCCAGATACGTCGGGGCTGAGCGCACATAGTGCGCCGAGGGATTCCCCGGCCGGTTGGCCGGGACCCTCCTGGGTAATAGTTTTACCGTGTGTGACCTTCATCGTTTTCCTTTTTTGGAGGGTGGGGTCCCTCGTGGGTGCCGCCCTTGGGACCGGGTTCCCCCCGGCCATGCATCCCATCGCCGGGCGGCAGAGCTTAGGATTCGGGGGAACAAAGGCGGAGGGTGGAAAGGGAAGGAATAGGGAAGGATTCAGAACAATGTGTCCTGATGGGAAGGGGTGTATGGAGAGGAAGGGATAGGGGAAGGGATGGGATAGGGTGGGATGTGCCGCTCTTGGTAATGCCCCTCACCACGAGCCTGCCCGGTATGGTTGGACCTATCCGGTATAGCCTCAGTGGATCATTGGGACACGCAAGCCCCCCCACCACGACAAGGTGGCGGCAACGTCGGGGGGGAACCTAACCTAACCTAACCTAACCTAACCTAACCTAACCTAACCTAACCTAACCTAACCTACCTACCTACCTACCTACCTACCTACCTACCTACCTACCTACCTACCTACCTACCTACCTACCTACCTACCTACCTACCTACCTACCTACCTACCTACCTACCTACCTACCTACCTACCTACCTACCTACCTACCTACCTACCTACCTACCTACCTACCTACCTACCTACCTACCTACCTACCTACCTACCTACCTACCTACCTACCTACCTACCTACCTACCTACCTACCTACCTACCTACCTACCTACCTACCTACCTACCTACCTACCTACCTACCTACCTACCTACCTACCTACCTACCTACCTACCTACCTACCTACCTACCTACCTACCTACCTACCTACCTACCTACCTACCTACCTACCTACCTACCTACCTACCTACCTACCTACCTACCTACCTACCTACCTACCTACCTACCTACCTACCTACCTACCTACCTACCTACCTACCTACCTACCTACCTACCTACCTACCTACCTACCTACCTACCTACCTACCTACCTACCTACCTACCTACCTACCTACCTACCTACCTACCTACCTACCTACCTACCTACCTACCTACCTACCTACCTACCTACCTACCTACCTACCTACCTACCTACCTACCTACCTACCTACCTACCTACCTACCTACCTACCTACCTACCTACCTACCTACCTACCTACCTACCTACCTACCTACCTACCTACCTACCTACCTACCTACCTACCTACCTACCTACCTACCTACCTACCTACCTACCTACCTACCTACCTACCTACCTACCTACCTACCTACCTACCTACCTACCTACCTACCTACCTACCTACCTACCTACCTACCTACCTACCTACCTACCTACCTACCTACCTACCTACCTACCTACCTACCTACCTACCTACCTACCTACCTACCTACCTACCTACCTACCTACCTACCTACCTACCTACCTACCTACCTACCTACCTACCTACCTACCTACCTACCTACCTACCTACCTACCTACCTACCTACCTACCTACCTACCTACCTACCTACCTACCTACCTACCTACCTACCTACCTACCTACCTACCTACCTACCTACCTACCTACCTACCTACCTACCTACCTACCTACCTACCTACCTACCTACCTACCTACCTACCTACCTACCTACCTACCTACCTACCTACCTACCTACCTACCTACCTACCTACCTACCTACCTACCTACCTACCTACCTACCTACCTACCTACCTACCTACCTACCTACCTACCTACCTACCTACCTACCTACCTACCTACCTACCTACCTACCTACCTACCTACCTACCTACCTACCTACCTACCTACCTACCTACCTACCTACCTACCTACCTACCTACCTACCTACCTACCTACCTACCTACCTACCTACCTACCTACCTACCTACCTACCTACCTACCTACCTACCTACCTACCTACCTACCTACCTACCTACCTACCTACCTACCTACCTACCTACCTACCTACCTACCTACCTACCTACCTACCTACCTACCTACCTACCTACCTACCTACCTACCTACCTACCTACCTACCTACCTACCTACCTACCTACCTACCTACCTACCTACCTACCTACCTACCTACCTACCTACCTACCTACCTACCTACCTACCTACCTACCTACCTACCTACCTACCTACCTACCTACCTACCTACCTACCTACCTACCTACCTACCTACCTACCTACCTACCTACCTACCTACCTACCTACCTACCTACCTACCTACCTACCTACCTACCTACCTACCTACCTACCTACCTACCTACCTACCTACCTACCTACCTACCTACCTACCTACCTACCTACCTACCTACCTACCTACCTACCTACCTACCTACCTACCTACCTACCTACCTACCGTCCGTCGCGTAATCTTGCAGAATATCTGCTTAAGTTGTATATATGCTAAATCCTGAGAAAATCTCCTTTGCGCGATGCAGGATCGTAAAGTGCCATCTGTTGTTGAGTAGTTATTACATTTAGACACCAGCTATGTATACTATGCTAACTCCGAAAAGTGTACTTTACAGTAGAGGGTAATTTAAAGTGATTACATTGTGATAACTTTTACATTTATTGAGATATTCATTTGAAAATGTATACCCTTAATATGTTATTTTACAAGAACTACTACACGATCGCTCTAAACTAAGCTTAATAGTTTTTGCGTAGTATTACACTATGACTATGACTATGACAGTATGACTATGGGTACAAAAAATTTTAGAAATGCGTTGTGTATGACATTATATTAAATAGACTTTGTATTACATAAAGTACCTGCACTTAGCGTTATATAAAATTTGTTACTTTTTTTTATGTTTATATTTATATTTTATGTTTTTAAAAAAAAAAAAAAAAAAAAAACACCACATTTTACGAAACTTAACATACCGATTTTGGCAAAAATCGAGTTAGCGTAGTTCTATTCAGGGGGCCAAGTCTGCTATTTGACAATAAGCGACCAACTATTGCCATTCTATCGACATCCTATTGAGATTCCATTTCCATTGTGCCAAATTTGGTATTCTGCTAACATTTTATAAAAGTCTCGATATAATGTCGATGGAGTGTCAGTTGGATGGAAATGGAATGTCAATGGTTTAGTCGACGATGTTGCCTGTTAAAACTACCATGAAACCAATGATGCCAGTATAAACTACAATTTGTAGTCAAATACGTTTTAAGTACTTTTTTGTGAATTTATTACATTGATTTCGACAAATTATTAATTTTTACGATATAAATATCAACATTTATTAAAAATACATTTTAAATAATCTTACCAATCATGAAAAAAGTAAAAAATACTGAAGATTTGGCTGTATGGGCTAGATCCCTTTGCCTTCCATACGTATAAGAAAAAAACAAAAAAAATAAATTGACACAAGTTTGAAATCTTTGATTGAAGACAAATTCAACTTAAATAATATAATAAATCATCTTCGAAAATTATGATCCCCGTCGTTTATCTTTAACTAACGTGACACTGACGGAATTGTGCTACTGGCTACAGTCGCCATTTAAATAAAGAAGAAGACTTTTTGCAAAGATTTGGGCATATTAATTACTGCTCCTATAGATCTTTTAGAAAATCACAAAGAGCTGGCGCTTCAGGCGCTTGGCCTCCGTACTAGGACGAAGGAAGGACGTAGCCTGACCAAACGCCTTTGGGCTGAATGCTCAGTTCTCCTTAACAGCGTATCCTCCGATTGCGTCTCCAAGACGCCGGACCAGTGGAGAGTGGTAAGTTTAATACACAAGCTTCTTGTCTACTTTTAATATTAAAAGCAAGTTTATACCTACTTCTAGTAAGTATAATAATTTATATTCTAATATAGGTACTGGGATTTTAATGTCCTCGACGCACGCAGCAGAACTCTCTTTGTAATCTATACATATAATAACTGTGAATATATGTATATATTTATTTAAAGTATAGGGTAATGAAACTAGGAATTGCATGTAATGTTTTTAATTAGAAAATCTTAACTAATCTCTAATTTTACTGTTAATGTCCATCTGAAATCTGTAACAAATTAATAACATAATTACTTCCATACTGTTAAAGATATAAACTTATTAATTATACTATACTTAACAATCCTTCCCTTCACAGCCTTTCAACCAGAGCCTGCTGTAGTGCCCGGCCTCTTTGAAGCTCAGGATTCACTTGGTGGTCCTGTGGATTCAGTCTATTGTCTTCATCCTAAAACAACAACAAGTCTTTTGTGAATTCTTAAAATGTTGTACTTGTTAAATCCTTAAAAAGTAAAATGTTTAGTTAGTTGATTATGTTAAAATTGTGTAATTGTATTTATTGAATAAACACCATTTGTTCAATTATTCTTTTTCTCTGCCCGAACCACCTATCACACATTACAGTTTATTTGCAAAATGTTGATTCTCTAAGAAGTTGCATTTTAATTTAATGTAAATCAACAATTGGTTGATTATTTAATAATTATACATTAGGCTGTGATCATAATGTACCTAGTTTTAATTGTAAATTAAAAAGATGTTATTTAAGGCTGATTAAATGTTATATAAACAAAGTACATATACCTATAAATCTTTTACTTTTCAAATCACAGAACCATAAGTATAAAACATGCCTGATTCTGCCTCTGATTCTCTTCATCAGCTCCCTCAGGTGGAGGGACTCTGTTTTGATTGATGATATCTCTGCTATAACTAGTAACTAGCAATTATGTACCTTTCAAGTACCTAAGTAAAACATAACTGAATTAAGTAAGTACTGAACTCTAACTAACCTTTAAATCGATGGATATCCCATCCCGATGTCGCTGCCTGGTGAGATAAGGGTTTAGCTCTTCAATGAGCCCTTACTTGCGCCTTCCCGAGACGAAAAGTTTTTATAAACTACCTCAGGAAGATCAAATGCGTCAACCTTATCTAGGTAGGTATAAAACCTACTTCTAGTAAGTATAATAATATAGATTTTAATATAGGTACTGGGATTTTAATGTCCTCAATGCAGGCAGCAGAACTCTCTTTGTAATCTATACATATAATAACTGTGAATATAGGTATATATTTATTTAAAGTATAGGGTAATGAAACTAGGAATTGCATGTAATGTTTTTAATTAGAAAATCTTAACTAATCTCTAATTTTATTGTTAATGTCCATCTGAAATCTGTAACAAAGTAATAACATAATTATTTCCATACTGTTATAGATATAAACTTATTAATTATACTATACATAACAATCCTTCCCTTCACAGCCTTTCAACCAGAGCCTGCTGTAGTGCCCGGCCTCTTTGAAGCTCAGGATTGACTTGGTGGTACTGTGGATTCAGTCTATCATCTTCATCCTAAAACAACAACAAGTCTTTTGTAAATTTTTAAAATGTTGTACTTGTTAAATCCTTAAAAAGTAAAATGTTTAGTTATTTGATTATGTTAAACTTGTGCAGGCTGTGATCATAATGTACCTAGTTTTAATTGTAAATTAAAAATATGTTATTTAAGGCTGATTAAATGTTATATAAACAAAGTACATATACCTATAAATCATTTACTTTTCAAATCACAGAACCATAAGTATAAAACATGCCTGATTCTGCCTCTGATTCTCTTCATCAGCTCCCTCAGGTGGAGGGACTCTGTTTTGATTGATGATATATCTGCTATAACTAGTAACTAGCAATTATGTACCTTTCAAGTACCTAAGTAAAACATAACTGAATTAAGTAAGTACTGAACTCTAACTAACCTTTAAATCGACGGATATCCCATCCCGATGTCGCTGCCTGGTGAGATAAGGGTTCAGCTCTTCAATGAGAGCCCTCACTTGCGCCTTCCCGAGACGAAAAGCTTTTATAAACTGCCTTAGGAAGATCAAATGCGTCAACATTATGTCTTACCGCTGCACGATATTTGCGGCGCTGGCGCAATAGGCGACGTCTTTGGTCAGCAGCATTAGCAAGGGCCAAAATACGCCAACGCAATGATGCGGCTGAAGGCCTCATGGCTAAATGTTATGTTCTTTTTTATTTTTTTTACTTCTCAAATGCTCGAAAAAGGTGTCGTTGTTCGATGGCAGTTGAATGGCCAAATTACAACTGAAAGTCCATTGATACAACTGTCAAACAAACGTCAAATAGCGAAGAGAATACCGTTTGCACCAACAATTACGATTCCATTCAAATTCAATTGACAGCAGACTACCGAAAAGAGCAATAGTAGTTCAATGGAGTGTCGGTGGAGTGTCGATAGAATGGCTTCGGATTTAAACAGCAAGAGAATACCAAATGTCAAAATCCAATCAGCTGAGACACAATCGACACTCTATTGAGACTCCATTGGTGCATTTGTATTTAGCAGACTTGGGCCCCTGGTGTCGATTTGTTTTGGTCATTCAATTTCAGATGGCACCGTTATAGCGCCATCTGTTGCTGAGTAGTTACAACATTTCGACACCAGATATTTATACTACGCTAACTCCGAAAAGTTTAATATGCAGTAGAGGCTAATTAAGGGAAAAACGTGATAACTTTACATTTATTAAAATATTTCTTTTTCGTTATAATATCTCATATTTATTATTTGGGTAGTAAAAGTCACTAAGTAGCGCATATGACATATGAATAAGTATACACGATCGCTGTAAGCTACGCTAACTAGTGTTTGGATCGTATTACACGGACTTTAAATGAGCACTCAAATTTAAGAAATACGTAGCGTATTACTATAATATATATTTAAATACTTTGTAATACATGATGTAATCTATGCGCCCCCCTTCCTGCGAATAATCCGCTAACACTAGTAAGCTAAGTACCTGCACTTAGCGTTTTTAAAATTTGTAACTTCATTTGTTTTGAATTTTTCTTCACGATTATTTTTTACATATATTTTTTACATTTTACGAAACTTGGCATAAAACTCGATTTTGGCAACAATCGAGTTAGCGTAGTATTCATTGCTGGTGTCGATTTGTTTTGGCCATTCACCGTCAGATGGCACCGTTAAAGCGCCATCTGCTATTGAGTAGTTATTACATTTTGTTCCGATCATCTACAGGCAGATCAAACAGAACCAAAAAAAATAAAAAAAACTTTCGCACCATTAACGGTAACTTTATTTTAATAAAATAAATATCCTGGGACATTTTTTTTTTCACACACGGCCAATCTGATTCCAAACTAAGCAGAGCTTGTGATATGGTAACCAGATAGCTGATATACTACATATACTACTTTTAAATACATACTTATATAGATATTTACATCCAGACTCGGAACAAACAGACATATTCATGCATACAAATGTTTGTCCTGGGTGGGAATCGAACCCACGACCCGCGGCTTGAGAGTCAGGGTCACTAACTACAAAGCCAACCGGGCTGTCAAAATAGAAAATAAGATATCGTACACGTCTATAACGTTAGTTTTATTCGCACCCTCTTGACGACTTTACATCGTAAATTATATTAAAATCATTTTTTATTTTATTATTATTTATATGTTCGACACTTTTTGAGCCTCATAATTTCGTTTTTTGTACTTTTATGTAAACCACCGATAATAATCTGTTGATATTCACGAAAAATTATTAGAAGAATTATTAAATATAAATATGTATTAAGTTAACCGCGTAGTCCGCGTACACCATATTTCCCTTTAATAGGTAAATAAATAAATGCACGGTTGTGGCCACCTTATATAAATAAATATACATGTTTTTTTTATAGGTTAAATTTAATCGTAAGTATTTTATTGTCAACCATCAATATACTTTCAACCATTATTAAATTTGATTTTATACACCTAAATAATAATAAAAAGGATAAAATAAACATACAATAAAAGGAAGAAAATATGTCCCAAATCGCTAATATATATGATCGCTATATTATTTAATTAATTTATATATTATTTAACCACATACATACTATACATACGTAACAAATTTATATCACACTTTACATACAATATTATATTTATTAATATCTATATCTACATAATATAATTAATCAATAAGCAAACCCGCGCGATACGGCTAGTATATTAGTAATCCCTATTCTGCGTTGCAGGATCAAGCACTACTCAATACTAGATGGCGCCACGAGTACCGAAACAATTGTGTATGTATTATTTAAACCACTCAGCAACAGATGGCATTAGTCTCCAGCTCAAGCGAGAGATCAACTTATAATAATAACCTTGATATTGACGAAAATTATTGTTGTAATGAGTTATTTATCAAAGCGAGACGCATTAAAACCATGTTTCTTTAATACGGCGTAAATATATTAAAGTTATGTATAAAAAAAAAAGTGAGCCGTCACGGGACGTCTGGCAGATGTGAAACATCGACATTATTTTGTAAAAGTAATATGCCACACCGTACAACCACCGTGCAACCGTACAACCACGCGTGGCGACGCATGCCGTGGCGACGCCACGCCAGAAATCGGTTTTACGTGCGGCTAAAGATGTTTCACAATTTCAATAAACAGTTCTGCTATTTAACAATAGATGGCGCCACGTACTTCAGAAAACGATAGATACGATAAGAGATAGAACGATAGAGAAAGAAAAGATAGATTACCCACAAGTACGTACGGCCATTTATCATGTTAAAGCCTGTTGCAAATATGATAAATTTAAAAGGAAAACTATCACGGCTAAGTTGGTTTTACAGGTTAATGTGTTATAGTCGGCCGAGCGTAAATTGATGGATAAATCAATTCAGACACACTCGAATCCACTTTTTATTTTATTCTTTTAAGGAGTTGGTACCACAAAAACTTATTCATGTGAGGTTTCAGCAAATAGTTGTCATTGGTAGCTATCGCATTTGAAAATATTTTTTCCATATCTTTGACTTTTCGACGCTAGAAAGCGGTTGAAATATTTTATAATAAATAAACAAATAACATTAATGGAGACGACACTCATGTCTTATTATTTATATGGGTTATTTTGAGTATTGCAACGGTGCACGGAGTATTCAAAATAAAGAATATTTGGTTGATAAGTTAAGACTATTCCGCAATAGGTGGCGCCACATGCCTCAGATTGCTAAAAGTAGTTATATAATTTACAGGAAAAAGACATGTGGCACTCGGGGACTGCCGCGGTAAAGCTATTGCATAGCATTTTGTATTAACTTATGCAATTATAATTTTATTTTTATTGTCGTAAATAACAATAACAATTTTATTTTATTTATTTATTTTAATAATAAATGCACTTTGTTCATTCATATACACTTTATACACAAATTTTACAAGTACAGCTATTCACTGATGTACATAAATACCTATACACCTATATACTTTCTCATAAACAGCTGCTTATGTATTCGTCCGATTTCGGAGCAGCTCGTCTCGATTCGTGCGAGTTTCGTAGAGTCGTACAATACGTCTAATCCATCGAGCATGTCTAATCATTTATACGTCAGTGGTCTAATCACACACAACGCCGTGTCGAAGACTGCCGAACTGAAACGACGTTAGACGATGCACGGCCTTCAAGCCACACCTCCTTGCCCGTCGGAGTGGGGAGCGTGAGGTTTTTTCGTTACGGAATTTCTGGATTCGGTCACCGCGCTCAAGGCCCGCGAGGCCGCGATAGAAGCTATGCAATAGCTTAAAAATATGTTGCTACTGAGGTAACGTTTTTTTTAGGGTTCCGTAGGCACAGATGCCAGAGTCAACATATTTGATAGCTGATAAATAATTAAAACATCTGTTATACTCTTGAGATATAAACTTTTATTAAAATATACAAACATAATCACGTGCAAACTTTAACCGTACCTATTGAAACAATAATATTTGGGTATATTTGCTTATTGATTAACAATGAACATTTATATTTCAAAATATTGAGCCGGCGGGGCGAGGCGTCCCGTATCGGCGATGGGGCCGGGGCGGGGCGGAGCGGGGCCGGGGCCGGGGCCGGACCGGGGCCGGGGCCGGACCGGGGCCGGACCGGGGCCGGACCGGGGCCGGGGCCGGACCGGGGCGCGGTGGGACCGGCGCGCTACAGCCGCAGATAGTGTCGCGGCGTGTAGTGGCGCGTGAGGTCGCGCTCGCTCATGGTGGGCACGCGGGGCTTCAGCTCTGGCACTATAGCGCTGCCCAATACCGACAGACCGTTATTGGACCTGAGGAACGAGGACCACTGTTACATCATCTATTAAAAATGTATTTACTGATTAACAGCTGCTCAACAGATGACGAAAGCCCGTTAGTGAAGCACCATATTTGGAAAATGTTCTGCAAGGAGAATGTAATTAGTTAGTTCCTTATAACTCAACTCTTGAAAAATGTAAGGAAATAACACTTCGTGGATATTTTAAGACCATGAGTACTTTCCAAAGGATTCTCTGAAATATGTATGTGATATAATGTGAAGCTAATTTACCTGATCACGGCGGGCTCGTCGTCGGGCAGCCAGCAGTGCAGGGAATACCCCCGCCGCGTCTGAAACAACCGCCTTCGAGGTGTAAATATGCTTGCCGGAGCGATCTCCGGTATAGAAGTATCATACACGTCACCCCACCCCCTCCCACCCCCACTCCCACACTCGTACGAGGCGGGCGGGTAAACGAGGACCAGCTCTGCTACGCGTTTACCCGGACGCTTCGTACGCGCGACGATTTACCTTGACCGAGCTTTTGACTTTACTGCGCGAGGCTCTGTACGTCTCTAGGTCGGGCAGCGGCTCCATAGACTTCTTAGAACTCTTAGAGGCAAGAATCGAAGAGTCTGTCGTAAATAACAAATTATTATGATAATACAATAGGTACAGAATGAGTTTCATAATGGCATTTTTATCATTATGTTCCACCTGGGACTGGACGTTGGGATCAGGATAGTGATTGGTGAAATCCATATAATCTCAATAGCCACTAACCTAAAGCTTCCTTTTTCATGGTGAGCGTGAGTTTAGTGTCGGAGCGCGCTAGGTGGCGGTGCCGGTGGTGCGGCGCCGGCGGCAGCGAGCCCCGCCGCGCCCCGCCCGCCCCGCACGCCCCCCACGCCCCGCACGCTCCGCACGCCGCCGCGCCGCTCCAGCACCGGCACGCGCACTCTTGGCAGTGGCGACACCGACACTCCTGCACATGGCACACGGCAACTATTACTGTACCCGACCGTTGCGATCGTTAAATACGCACCCTCGGTCGTTGCCCCGTTCACCTGGTAGTGTGGCTCTGTGCAGCCATCGGCGGCGGCGGCGGCGGCGGGTGCGGCGGCGGTGCGGTCGCGCGAGGCGGCGCCGCGCTCGTGCGGGAAGCGCAGCCGCATCTCCACGTCCGCGGGCAGAGCGGCCCGGCACGACCCCGCCACTGTTACCGACCACCCACCTGAGTGCGATAGCGTTCGTTACATATTATACTTGTTCCCTCGACGGAAACAAACAGAACCTGGTTATAGTACGTACCGGGAGCGTTCGGATCGGTGGAGGGCAGCGGGGGCGGCGGGTGGTGAGGCGGGGCGGGCGGCGCGGGGTCGGGCGGCGAGTTGCGGCGGCGGGTGCGCTTGTGCCGCTGCGAGGAGAGCCACTTGGGAGCGAGGGAGCACAGCAGGCTGCCACCGGACTCGCCGCTGTCGCTGGAACTGGCGCCGCCGCTGCCGTTTGATTTGAAATCGGGCAGCTTCATTGGCAAGTCAGTGGTCGAACATTTACCGTTCGTCTCTGCGAACGCGGGTTGCTCTTTAACCTTTGCTGTATTTTGTTTCATAGTAAGTTCATCGTTCTGGGAATCACTCGAACGCCGCTTCGCTTTATCGGCAATTTGATTTCTCTTCCGGTCGCGTCGGGGTGCCTCGGGCGGCCCGGGCGGCCCGGGTGGCCCGGGTGGCCCGGATGGCTCGGGTGGCTCGGATGGCCCGGGAGCCCTGTGCCCGAGGGCGCGGCGACGGCCGGCCGTGGGGTCGGCGACCTCGCTGGCCGCAGTCAGGCGCGCTACTTTAGTGACTTCATTTTGTATCATCGAAGAGTTGCGCTCTTTTGGTTTATCAGAATCAAAGCTCCTCGCTTTGGACCCTTTAAATATTTCATTATAAATATATAATTTATCTGAGTGCTATTATTTTAAAATGTACCTATTTGTAAAACAAACAGCTTTATAAACTCAAAAAAATACAAGTTATAAAAAAAAAAACTATGCGTATTTAAAGTCCTCCTTGTTTTCATGGTATTATTTTATAAGATTTCGTATATTCCATAGCTTGACAAACTATCTTTGCAGTGATTAGGTATAAAACAGTTTATTTTTTGTCTGAACAACTCTGAAATTGGGTGTGCGTAGGTAGGTATGAGTGACCTGTGCAGTGATCTTATGCGATGCGAGTACTTAACTGTCCTTTAATTAAGCGTTTAGTATTACATTTCTACGAGTAATAATGTGCATATATTTGTTATTCGAAGTGTCTAGTCGACTAGTCGTCCGCTAGGCGGACGAATAGACAATCCTTACCGAAGTGACTAGTCGTCCGCTAGGCGGATGAATAGACAACATTAAATAATTCTCGGCTTAAAAGTTATAAGCAAAACTTAAGGTAGGTATTCACCAAAAGCATTCAGATCGACCCACTACATAATCCGGCTGGGACGCAAATAAAACTGCAATACTTTTTGAACCACGTTCGTTTATTAGTCTACCTCATTTACATAAATGCATCGTCAGGAAAACATAAAAACATTAAAGTGCACAAAGAATCGGGTGAGTTTACGTAAAAAATAATAAATATCAGCCTCTACTATGGTTCTAGTGCAGCGTAGCGTAGTCTACTCTACGGAGACGGATCGCGCGGTGCGGTGCAGACACGGCGGCGCGGGTGGGGCGCACACCGCGCACAGCGGCGGCCTACCTGCGGGCGGCGGCCAGGCGCGGCGGCGGCCCTCCGCCGGGCTCGTGGCCGCCGACTTGCTGCCCGGCGACGTCATCGTGGCGGCGCTGCGGTGCGTCCCCGCCGCCGCGCGCCGCTCCTCGCCGGGGGAGTCCACGCTGAGGCTGCTCCTCTCCTCGGGTATGATGTCGAACACCCGTTTGAACCGCAGCGAGTTGGAGCGGGAGCGCGCCGGTGGCTCGCCGTGCGGCACGGAGGCGCGCCGCGCGGGGCCCGGCTCGGCGGCGGGAGCGGCGGGAGCGGCGGGTGACGTCACCGCCGGCGAGCATGCCCCGTCGTCGCCGGCGTCGCCCGCCCGACCGTCCTTGGGCGTCCGCGGATAAGTGCGCTCGTGGATCGGAATCGGTATTCGTGATTTTCTGCTTCTAGATCCACTATCGTGATTATCGTCAGAGTTAGTCGTCTCCGGCGAGCTCGGCGTACCGTTGACGTATTCCAAAATTTCAAGAATTTCTATACATTTATTACCATCGTGTATTTCGGACTTTTGATAGATGCGCCGAGGGCCCTTGTCACTCCCGTCGCTCGTCAGTGTCGGTCTCGTTAGCAACGATAGTTTGCCGTGAATTTGATGATTCCCATCTCTCAGTGATCGCCTTTCCCCGTCACGGGAGTTGAATTGTACCGTGCCATTTTTTGTAATCTTAAACGGATCTGTGATCAAATTTTTTGATATGTTTTCATCTGACTTTGCCGCCATCGGGCGGTTCGGTCGTTGCTTAATGCGCATGCATTTGTACTCATCCTGTGCTATCTTTGCAATAACATCATCGATCAGTGCATTTATTATAGCCATGCAATCTTTCTCTATCTCTCTTCTAGACTTGCAAATATCTGCGTATCGTTGCCTCTCCAATTCGCGCTTCATCTGCTTCACTTTGCTCCTCCGAGCGCACTCCATGCGTAGCTCTCTCTTCCGTTGGCGCTTGTAAAGCCTTTGTTTAATATTCTCAGGCATATGGTCGGCTACATTGATGTTTTCTTTTTCGCAATCATAGTCATTATCTTTCATTCTAATAAAAAAAGATTCTCCCTTATCCGTATAGTGAGAGTTCTGGCTCTTGTAAGCGCTCTCCGGGAGTAAATCTAATACATCTATTGCCGAGCGCACTAACTCGGCTCGCCTGTTGTCGAACGACCTTCGCAGGAGCACCGACCTGGGCGAGTTGGGGTCGTCGAGGCTGTCCACGAGGCTGGCGCAGCCGGAGCCGAGCGGCTCGCCGTCGTCCGACGAGGACGTGTTCACTTCCATCGAGTCGGTGTGCGGGAACGCCGAGAATCGCGGAACGACCGCAGTCTCATCTTCGTCTTGAAAGTAATTGCCGGCACCGACACTGCCTATCGCCTCGACAGTGTCGAGCCGCTGCCTCTGGGTGCGCATCTCGATCTCGTCGGACACCAAGTTTCCGTCGCTATTGTTACCTATGTACACGTCGACGTTTGAAATTTCTATATGGGAGATCCCGGGCATCGCATTACCCGGGTAGTCGATTTCCGAATTCAGATTATGTAGTTCGTCTTGGAATAGCTTTTGTATCTGCTGGAGGACAGCTTGGTTGACGTTGTCGTGCTGGACGATGTTACCGAAGGAGTCGGCGCGGAGGGGCGCGGCGGAGGGGGAGGCGGAGGGGGAGGGCGAGGCGCCCGGCGGGTTGTTGTTGGACTCGAGGCTGTGCATTTCCTCGCGGATGGTGAGGCCGTCCTGAGGGACGCCGCTGCTATTTTTATTTTCATCGCTATTGTAGAGCTCCTCGTTTCCAAATATAATTTGGTTATTGGAAGTGGGACTCAAGTGCACTATCGTGTTGACACCGGTGTTTTGTAACTTTACCTTTATTTCTTTTTCCACGATGCTTATCTTTCTGTCGCTTCCGATCGAGGCGTTCATACATTCTAGCTGATCGGTCAACGAGTTAAGACTCTCCACTAGTATATTAGAGACGTACTCGTCTATATTTATGTTTTGTACGTTTCGGTGACTCGGTACGGAAGCTTTAAGCGGCCTACTAGAACACTTCTCCGGCACATTCGCTCTAATAGGGGGAAGCACATTCGTACTTGACGTTTCGGATACGACAATTTCTAAAACCTCATAAGAAGGCGTATCGATAGTGAGCGGTCGGTCATAAGGCAGGACGTTATCGTCTTCATTTTCAACACTCATGGATCTCTCACTGATGCGACCGTCGATGTGTGCGGTGGGCGGCGGGCGCCCGTACGGCCGGAGCGCTCCGCATGGCGCGGCCGGCGGGCACGTGTCCACGGACGAGCTCTCCTCCGCGGCCGAGAGGACGAGCCCCAGATAATCGTCCCCGTCGGCCGGCGTACCGGACTTGATTTCAACCGTCGCGGCATCCGATGACACCCCGTCGTCGAACCGTATGGAACCGTTCGCGTCGCTACCGTCGTCCAATTTCGAAGCGTCGCTGTCCGTGAAGGCACCGGTGGAGGTCTCGATGCGACCGTGCGAGCGGAACGTGGACTGGGTCGACGGTTCCGCGGGACGGTGGGAGCCGTACTCCCCGGTGCGGTCGTAGCCCCCTCCCGGCTCGGGGACCGGGAGCGTCTCGTCGCTGCCGCGGAAATCCGTCGGTGAAGCTCCGAGCCGGCGGCGGCGCTCGGCCGTGGCCCAGCCGACCGGGGAGGAGGTCCCCGGGGGCGAGGGGAGCGGGCGGCAGGCCGAGAGGCGCAGCTCGCAGCGGGAGCCGTCCAGCGAGCGCGGCTGGCGGCAGGGGCGGTCGCAGTCGCCGCCGCACTGGCACCACGCCACCCCGGGGTGCGGCCGGCCCCACATGCGCCGCAGCAGCGCCGACTTGCGCATCACCTCGCGGTCCCGCCGCGCGCACCGGTGCGCCCCGAGCCCACCCTGCCCCAGCCCCGGTCCCGGGCCCGCCGGCGCGTCGCACAGCGAGTTGCATGAGCCGCGCGCCCCACTCGGCGAGGCAGACACGGGGGACCGGTCGGTGGGAGGCTCGCTCTCTTCGTACTCCGATCGCTGCTGAGCCAGGCGGTATCTGTAACGAGAACTAAACGTCAGAGTACGCCCGTTCCCGGCGACCGCTATAATGTAGTCGTTAGATGGTAGTAACGGACTTCCTCATGATAGTTTCCGGCACGGAGTACCGGCGGCGCATCAGGCCCGGCGAGGCGCCCGGCCGCGGCGACATCTCGGCGAGCTGCGTCGGCGTGAGCATGGCTGCGGCGGGGGCGGGGGCGGGGGGGTCGCGCGCGCTCACTCGCACGCACGTGTACGACGCGCGCGTCTGCGTCACCGTGCGACTGGAAATTAACCAATAAATAATATAAACACCTAGGTATATCGACGAAATTCTTATAATAAAGCACTTTATTTAGGGTTCCGTACCCAAAAGGCAACCGAAAGGACTAGCGTGGCTGTGTTGCCACGTGTGAAATATAGCCCTAGACTAGACTAGGCCTCCACGTATCGTTCGTCTATCAGTCACCCAGCTATCTCATGATCCGTCATAGCCAGACAATTGTGTTTTTTTTACAAAATGTAAGTTTCAATTGTCACTATTATCTTTTAAAAACTACTAGAAAAGTGTTCTTTTCGTACCTTCATAGTATTAAATCTTGTACCATAGTGCGGAACCCGTGGTGCGCAAGCCCGACTCGCACTTGTCGGTTTTTTACTTATTATTTTATTCATTCACAAAATGGACTGCAGTCACAGAAGTCGAGCGGTAAACAAGTACAATATATGTAGGTAGTAGTAGTCCTAGTTATACCTACGTTCCTCTCATTATTAGAGAGAGCGGAAATAATAATGATATACCTAGGTATGTATCTTTACATAAACATATTGCTATGGTATGTGAATACAAACGTACCTACTTTGTGCATTGATCGCGCCGCGACCGCAACTCACATCCGTGATTTTACGTCGATGATGTGATAAACGGAGCAGATCATTGAATAGAAAATATGTAAAAATGTATTTAAGAAGCGTGCAAGAGTAGAGTAAGTAACGGCCGCACGCGCACGCGCATGCTCACGACCGCAGCTCGCGGCGCATTCATGTACTGAAATACCATCATAAACACTGAAGTTTAACCATGAAGGGTTCCGTTTGTACCGTCATGTACCTACATATAATGCTCTATAAAAAGGAACCTAAGTAAGAGTTTAACTAGCAGTTCGCGGCGCAGTGGAATGGTAGACCAAGTCGTCTGACAGATATAGAAATAGAAGGTGAGTGCGCTGGCGAGCCCTCCAGTGGCAGGCATTCGCGTACATCTCGCCGTCCTGACAAAACAACGGCGGCGGGGCGGGGCGGGGCGGGGCGGGGCGGCACCAAACTAACATCTGCTAAATATTTAGCTTATATTTAAACAGCGTGCACTCGCACTCGCTGCAACCAGCCAACCAGCCAACCGGCCGGAACTATGACTCATTTATAACATTGTCTAAGCAAATATCAACCCACTTGACTCATTTGTGCAGAGACATCTTTAATGGCCGCTTATGAGATGACGCCACTCAAGACAGCCAAGCGCCCCTGGTAAATTCACAGTAAATTTAGTCTGAAATTGCTTATTTTTGCTATACGTAACCTCTAGGTACCGCTTAGGTAAATGGGTACTATATTATTATAATCTATAGTAGCCGGACTAACCCTTATCGCTGAATATGGTTAATGCGGCCTATGTCGGCCAAGGTCGGCACTGTGCGTCGCGTCGCGTCGCGTCGCGTCCCCTCGCATCCTCGTCCTCAACCTAGCCGAGCATCATCTCTCCATCCGGTTGAAACACTTGTGCTACTGTTTGTAGCTGTGCGATGTTAATAAGTATGTTGTTGGACTAGGAACGACTAATAAGCTTTAATATACCTTTTGCTTCAAAGAACATGAAGTATGTAAGTTTTTAAGCGTCCACATTATTATAAGTATTATTTAATTACCTAAATCCCCATTATAATCTGAGTATAATCTGAATATAATCTGACGCGACGCGCAGCTGTACTGTCGGTCGGATGTAGAGCGCTCGACTATGGTACATGCACTGCGCATGCGTTCGTTCCGGTATGCTAGTCGGTACACTGATTGGGATGCAGGTGCAACGGAACCAGGGCTGCTGGGGCAATGTTCCGGTGTTGCCGTCGCGTGATGGCCTGCGATGGCGTGCTCGTGGTGGGTGGGTTGGTGGTGAAGCGAGACCATCGTACCGCTCGCTCGCGTGCACGCGCACTCCACGCCGGACGACTAGCACACGACGCGACCACGACGCGACCACGACAAGAACACGACAAGTACACGACCAGCACACGACATGCCGACAGAGGAGTGATTAGGTGATGTTTAAAAGAATTGTTTCAGAGATTCCTAAAAACAATAGTGTAGTAATAATCAAGCAACTATTCGTTATTAAAGTTTTATGATTATTGTATATTTTACGGGGACACGTATTATTAGTTCCCGTTATTCCACGATAGCGCACTAATTGTCTGCAAGTTTAAATGTCTAAAACAGTGTTTACTCCAGTACCTAGGGGCTGTTGCCAAACCGACGCCGAAACTACGAAGTTAATGGGTTCCTGAATAACGTTTGGCCAGTCGATGTGATTTCTGAATAAAACCTACCTACGTAACGTACCTACCTACCTGGTGTAGGCGCGTGCCAGCGACGAAAACTCATTAACTATGCTGTTTACATCAGGTGATTGAATATACATATTCGCATATTATTCGCTCTCGCGCCGAAGTCCGCCGAACACTGATTTATGGCTATCGCGTAGAAAGTTACTTATGGCTAGCTAGTAGATGATTTCCTATATGCTTCGCTTCGTCTTTATTGATTCGATCAAGATAATATATTTACACGCAATGTAAAAAAATAAGTTAATGGATTGAAGTAACGAAGTAATGAATAGGCCGATTGGTTTACTGTTGAATAGATTTAGAGACCTATAGTTATGTTTTTCGTCATGTTCCTTGTTATTACCTATTATGTACCTATTATTGACTCTCCATATTATTATTGTAAAATATTTCTTCGACAAACTCACGACATTTCGATAACTCAAAACACGAATTTACTCACATATATAAAGGCGGGTATGGAATTTATCAGGTAAATACACAGCTGCTATCTAAAGCGGTGGCTCAAACAGAAGACATATACACATATATTAAAGGGGATCCAAAGGTTATTCACGAGGTGAAACTGACGGTACGCTGCACTGCACGTCACACGGTCACACTTCCCGAACAGAAAGGATTACACAATGCTATTTTCACCATGTCAACAAACCACACGCATACCTTAAACATATTCGTATTTAAATTAAATCTTACCTTTTAGTGGCACATAGTCGAGACGGCTTTCATTTGGGAAATCTTCACGCAACAAAATATTTGAACATTAATTAGGTAAGTAATTTACTTATTGCGGTTAAATTCGATTTCGTGAATATTTCGTTTTCGTCGTATTATTGTCAAATCTCGGCGCGCGTCTACGGCGTCTACCGCGCTCGCTCTCGTCCGATTCTGTGTACCGTAGTATGTCTGTCCGCGCCGCGCCGCCGCTGCCGCCGGCCGTGTGGCTACACGACACGCACTCAATCGTACAGTTTCAGTTGTAATTGTATCACGAATTCTCGTGTCACGTAACGACGCTGGTGTCGCGCCTGGAGTCCACTGCACCGCGAGCAGTGCGCTTCGGTTCGGCTCGGCTCAGCTCAGGCGCAGAAGGTGCAGTTGTTCGTTCGGCCCGGTCCCGCGCGCGGTCCGGTCGGTTCGGTTCACAACAGCCGCGGCGCAGCGACGACGCAGCGACGCACCGCGCAATGAGCGACAGCCAGAGCAGCGATGTAATTCGCACGAATAATACGTTCAACTCAGTCGCTGCCCGTACGTAGGTACACGTCAGGAGTGGTGCATCATAAATATTATCAGTATTAAAGCCGAAAATTATCTAAGCGATACGATGCAAGCACTAATCGTATTAAATGATTACGAGGTACCTACCACAATGCATAATGTTATTACTTATTAGTATAATCGGTGGTATCAGATTTCCGATACATTGTTTTTTAACCATAAATTGATAACATTGCAATTTTCATTTCTAGAAAGCGAGCAATGAGTAACTGATAAGATAATGTGATCCATCAAATATTACTAGGTATATTACACACATTACACAGTAGTAACAAGTTTACTAACTAAATACCTACCTAATGTATCTACCGTAGATAAATGTGAAAGTTTGTAGAGGCTTCCGGCGACTGGGCCCGCAATAAACTGGGACCGCGGTCCCGCTTGCCGGATCCTTTTAAGTAAAATATTTTTTTTCCGGCGACTGGGACCATCAGTTCCATGAATGAAAAAAACTATTGTTTAAGCCAAAAGCCAACGACAACGACAAAAGCAAACGAAAAAATGTGTTGTAAAAAATTTTGATTAAAAACTATAATTTATTTATGGGTGTATATTGCTCTTTCACGCCCCAACAACTGAAGAGATCTTGATGAAATAGCATAGGTATTATGTTCTGGAATAACACATGGACTACTTTGTATCCCGAAAGAAAATTGAAGATCGCTGGGATTCTGATGATTAACATACATAATGAAACATACTTATATCTAATCAATTGATCAGAAAAGTTTACACAACACAAGCTCGTCTTGAGTTTATTCATTACAAACATACACACACACAATAATATCATTTTTTCCTCTTAATCTTAGTGAAGATAAACGGGCTTCCGTGTTTTAATTTCGCTTCCAAGCCAATTACAAGACTGCACTCGAAATTCCTGATGAGTCCGGCGAGGGCTCGCGTCTGTCTGCATTCCCGGCAGCACTCGAGTCGACCCCCGACCCCCGGCCCCCGCCCCGCCCCCGCCCCGCCCCCGAGCTCGGCCCGGCGCGGGCGGCGCGGCGGTGAGCCGGTGAGAACTGTACCTAACTGGGTGACCGGCATCGCATCGGCCGCAATATTCGCGTACTAGTATTTAGGTTACACTAACGAGCACAAATTAAAAACAAAATATCAAAATTCATAGTAGTGCCAAGTGTGCCGCGCCCGTGCCGTGCGTGTGTCATGTGCCGTGCGTGTCAGCGTGTGCGACAACAGTACAACACACACAATACACGTGCTACTTGAAGGAACCACCCGCGGTGTTCTCGGGAACATCTTGTCACATATCCAAATTAAACTTTTTTTTTTTAGATGGGACTTGATGGTGTTAGCCTCTGATGGCTGTTACACCTTTACGCGAGCAATCGGTGAGCGCTGTGGGCTCTCAACCGTAGTAGATAAGCAACTGCGCTGAGGATGTCCCCTGTGGGAACGGTGCCTCGGCTCAGGGCGTCGCTGGGGGTGAGGGACTCACTGGTATGATTATTTAGGGAATTTTATATCGGACATTGGGGCGACTCGGGACGCATGGCATGCTACCAAATTAAACTACAATTACGTGTAGTTCGATAAACTTATTAGTGTTAGTTAGAACATTTGCCATCAGTAAAATTAAAGGCTTCGACTTAAACTACGCCGTAGTAGATATCTTACATAGAATAGAGCAATATCATCCACATTATTAGAGTTCGAGTGCTGAAAGGAGGGGAGTTCGGCTATTAAGGGGGAAGTCGCCTGTTGGCAGAAAGTATCGGCTCAACCTATTGTACTGTAGGTACGGATCGAAATTGAAGGGAGTCTTGGCGTCGAAATTATATAGGTAGTTAACCTTCATATTCATATTGTATTGTAACTCTACGTTCATACACTTATTTAGATATTAAGAATAAGAAAATTCATTTATTCCTTACACATACTTAATATTAAATACATCCGTTTTCTTAAAATAATTACATGTAAGGAAAAGGATAATGCGTCAGCATTTGCTAAGTAAACATGGAGGAATACTTAGCGCTGGTTTTCAGCAAAACCCTTATTAACATATTTTCTTTCATTTTGAAATGAGCAATGCGTTGAAGAGGCTTAAACGCCTTGGCCATATATTCACACAGCCATCCAGAAACTTTACTAAACTGAACAATATTATCAAGTGAGGATATGTGGTGTGGATCACTCACTACACGGCCACTCGGAGTCCACGAGTCAGGCAGGAGGCGCAGGAGGCGCAGGAGGCGCAGGTGGACGCAACACAGCCGCATCGTGCCGCAACGTTCTATCGCCGTGCTCTCGGCTATCGCTATGTTTATTTCAGTTGTATGTATGTAATGTGACGCGTCGCGAGCGCCGACACGTTTCTATTGTGCTCAAATCTAGACAAACCAGTTCGCTTCCTTCATCCTTATACAGAAAAGATGAAGGAGTTTACCTTACAATGAATTCTAAGTAGGTACCTATTAGCTTACGCAAAGCTTAATTATATTTTTCTAGGCTTTCCGTGTTTGTGTTAAATACTATTTTGACGTGACAACGTCTTATAAATTGGTTTGCCGGGTGACACTTCAAGAAACTGCGTTACGCTCCGCTCACGTAACGTGACGTTATGTTTTAAATTGTTACTATTATTTCATCCTTCTTCCTACTATACGAATGAATATTCACATTAAAATTATTTTACCACTCAAAGGCGTTGTCACGTAAAACTTTCGCCCGTATACCGACTTTACAGGCAACCAATTTTTTAATTGGCAATTTCGATATCGGCAACACGATATAAAAAACACGAAGCTAATTGAGTAGGTATATACGGTGGGACAGTCGGCGCGGAGGGGTATTTGAGTTGTTGAAAAGGGTTAAAGATCTTTAATCCAATAAATTTTCTATCTCTGGTTGTGGTCGTTTAGGTAAGTGTGTGTTCTCGTGTGAGATAGAGGGTGTGGCACTAACCAGCAGCGGTCGAGCAGCGAGGCGGGCTCGGCCCACGCGTCGCGGATGGTGTACAGCACCTCGTGCAGGCTCGGCGCGGGCGCGGGCGCGGCGGCGGGCGCGGGCGTGCGGCCTCCTGCAACCGACGACAACACTGTCACGCATGTGCGCCATATGCCGCTTATGTAAACTAAATCACGAAAATACATATATTTTCAAAGTGTGTCCACACTCCACACACAATTAGTTTGCACACAGTTAAGGAAGGGCGGAACTCTTCACTATCGTAGCGGAAAGGCGGACGGGCGGACGGGCGGCCCAGGGCAGTGGGCACTGGGGGGGCGGCCGTCTTCAGTGGCTGCAGGTCGTCGCCCTCGGTATGTGCCTACATACAGGTCGCTGGCATTCAAGACATACCTTACTGCTAATAATTAAACCTAAGTACTAAATCCTGGAAAAATACCAACGTATTGTTATGAATGACGAATCATTTTTTGTACTAGATTAAGCTTTTATTAAACATGACTGAAGTGCCTACCAATTAAGCAAAGTAAATGTTTGCCAACACAAAGCCCACCTTGACTAGTGATTTATCGATAACGGCGCAGCGCTAATGGCAATGAAGTGATAATCGCTCGATAAGGCCACATCGACAGAAACTGAAAGCTACATTGCACCCGCGACGGCATTAATAAGGTTCGATGTTCATCGACAAAAACATATATTAGATGCCTAACGAACCGACACATGTGCAAACACATAAATTATATTTCACAGCTTCATTCTTTGCGATTATGTTTACGAGTTGTAGCTATGCCTCCATGTACCAGCCTTGCACGGATTTTTAGAGGGTAGTTTAAAAATTAAATAATATTATCTACCCTCCTCCTTACTTACATTCCCCGATCGGCGGCCATCAGAGCTCATTCTTTGTTTCCGTGCTCAGGCCTTCGCACGTGTCATAAAATAATTATATTAAGTGTCGAATCGTCTTTCAACATGGGAAGAAAAAGGAAACGCGGACAACAGGAAGAAGAAATTGGACGGAAGCGGAAGATTTATCGTCGCCGTATTTTAATATCTGAATCAGACTCAGAGGATGAACCATGTGGTCAGTAAATATAAATGTTTTTAGTCCGTACCTACCTACTATGAAAAAACAAAAATGTGGTTATTGATAAAGTAATGCGAGCAATCATCAGGATTGTCTCTGTTACTGAATTACCATTACACTAGTGATGCGAGATACCATCAGGGTTACCTCTGTCACATATTAATAGTGTCCCACGATGTGATGTAATCGAAATAACCTACATATTATTTCGTGATGCGAGTAACCACCAGGGTTGTCTCTGTCACATATATATATGTTTATTAATCTTTATTTGGTTAATAATACATTGATGCGAGAAACCATCAGGGTTGTCTCCGTCATATTACCTACTCGTTAAAAATTATCAAGGTTGTACCTAATTGATGCGAGAAACCATCAGGGTTGTCTCTGTCATATTAAATATATATATATATATATATAAAGGTTGTGACTAATTGATGCGAGAAACCATCAAGGTTGTCTCTGTCAAATTAAAAAATTATAAATTTTGTGCTTAATTGATACGAGTCACCACCAGGGTTATCTTACTCAAACAAATTATTGTACAAAACGTAACAGTGGTATAAAATATCATTTCAGATTCTCTTTCCGTACCCTCTATTTACGACGACGTAGGACCAGAAGCAAATAATGAGGACGTTTTGGACGAAGATATACTTCTACTATTGGGAGACGCTCCAAGACCTACAACATTACGTGGTAAAAATATACACAAGGAGTTCGCCACAAGATGGCAAGAAATATTGAAGATGGGATTATCTAAGGATACAAAAGTTAAGCTTAATAAGGAGTATCTCATACCCGCAAATTGTTTATTATTAGAAGCACCCATATTAAATGCTGAGATAAAAGCTGCAATTCCAGATACTTTGGCAAAAAGAGATTCTTATATAGTTAAGAAACAAAACCAATTGGGTGCCGCCATAGTGGCGTTAGCTCGGGCAATAGAATTGTGCATTTCAAAGGAAACTTCACATAATAAAATACAAAAACTTATTAGTAATGCGTGTCTACTTTTATGTGACAATCATTTCATTGAGTCTCGGACTAGAAGAGGATTCATAACTTCATCAATTTACAGTAATTTGAAAGAAACAGTTATAAATACAACGAGAGATGAGTACTTGTTTGGAGAAAATATGTCAGAGACGTTAAAGTCTGCCAAATCTATATCCTCGACAAGAGACTCGCCCGCCGCCGCCGCCGCCGCCGTCGCCGCCACCGCCGCCGCCGCCGCCGCCGCCGTACCGCTAGGATCGCTTCGAACGCTCGCTGACCAGGAGATCATAGAATCGGAGGTACCGTATTCTGGACGTTTTAAATCAAAAAACGATCGTACAATAATATCATGGATTTGTGATAACAAATATCCCATTTACTTGTACCCTATGACATGGAGATTGTCCTGTTACCTATCCTAAATCAGAGTCTATACTTTTGAAAAAAAAAAAAAAAAAAAAAAAAAAAAAAAATTAAAAATTAACGGTACATTTAAATTTTATATACATATATTTATTTTGAATGATATATTTTATATGAATTTAATTGTTTGCCTTTTGGCTTGTCAACTACAGTGTAGGTATTTACAAAAATATTAAAACCAGCAAATTTTTGAGACTTCGTAACGTTGTCTGTGACATATAAGGTATCATAATGATATATTATGTCTGGATCTACGGGTATCTACTGGTATCTACTTGATTTGCAAAAAATGTATTAAGTAATACAACTTGGGTTCTAAAATTAATTTTTTAAAAGACAAAAATAGTTAACTTAATTTTATAGGTTTTCTCTTTTGATTTTGAAGCTGCTCGATGATAAACGTGAAAAAATAAAAATCTATCGTTTAACCAAATAATAAGACTATCTTATAGTCTACGATGATATTGACTTGTGGGTCGATCGTATTGATTCTAAAAATATTTCGTTTATATTTAACAAATTTCAAATATATTAATTTTCTGATACATCCACCACTGGCTGAGGGGCTTATTGGAATTAAAACATTTACCAATTTTCTTTATGATTGTAAAATTTTATTAAGACTTGATATATGATAGGTATTTTTTGCATTAATCGAATGCGCTAAATATCCATATTTCATTGAACTATAAACATAGGTATAGCAATGGTGTGAGAGACATAACCTGATTATATTCGCATCATAAAAAAGTATGAAGCAGAACAATATTAATTAGTAGGTGTAACGCAAAAAAAAAAAAAAAATGTGCTGGTTGGAAAAGCGCCTATGTTACTCGGGGATAATGTAGCTTTCCAAAGGTGAAAGAATTTTTGAAATCGGTCCAGTAGTTTCGGAGCCTATTTGTTACAAACAAACAAACAAACAAACAAACAAACAAATCTTTCCTCTTTATAATATTATATTATTAGTATTAGTATAGATGTTCGAATATTTTCATTTATATTTTCCAACCGTTTGCCTATAAGCATATAGTGCCAAGGGTATTATTGTTATCAGAAATTGGCATTTCACAATTTTCTTTGAACCTCATAAAATTATTAATTTCTCGTTTCAGGCTGTACCACAATGTTTACCAGACACTTACTCTGGTTGCCGTGCTATTATCAGGGAAGAATTTCTGAAGCAAGATATATCACCTCGTTCTGTTGAAATAATGCTGGCTTCATTATCAGACAACACATATAGGCAGTATGATGGTTGTATAAAAAACTGGTTGAGTTACTGCCGTAAATATAATTATGATCATTCAAATGTATCAGTTCCTGTCATATTAAATTTTTTAACAGAAATTTATGAAAATGGCGCAAAGTATGGTACAATTAATACGTATAAATCAGCATTAAACTTACTTGTAGGACAAAAAATTAATGATGATAAAATTAAAAAGTTCATGAAGGGCGTATTTAGAATACGACCAACAACTCCAAAATATGATTTGTCTTGGAATCCAAATATTGTATTAGAGTTTTTGGCGCAGCAATGGCCTTACGAGAATCTTGATTTAAAATCGCTGTCTGAAAAAACCGTGACGTTATTGGCATTAGTAACTGCACATCGGGTGCAGACATTTTCTTTGATTAAATTAGATAACATACAAGTACATGATTCGATTGGTATTATTATAAAAATTCCGGATATAATTAAAACTTCCAGTATTAACTCTTTGCAGCCGGTATTAAAGCTTCCATTTTTTAATAGCAGGCCTCAAATATGTCCTGCCAGATGTCTTGTAACTTACATGCAAAAAACTACAGAAATACGCAAAGAAAATTTAAATTTATTTATTAGTTATAGAAATCCTCACGACGTAGTAAAATCACAATCTCTGAGTCGTTGGATTAAATATACTATGTTTAAAAGTGGTATAGATACATCCGTATTTAGTGCGCATAGTACCCGCCATGCAGCCACTTCAACAGCGCACAGGCTTGGTGTCAATATCGAGACAATTCGGAAAACTGCCGGTTGGAGCGAATCCTCTCAGGTGTTTGCTAGATTCTATAATAGAACAACGGTTGAGGACCCTCACCAATTTGCTACGGTTGTTCTAAATGCAGATTAATGTTATTAATTTATATTTTTTCATGATTATTCTTGTTAAAAATTGTATAATTAATTAATTATTAATTTTTGTTCGTATTCAATAGGTGTTCATATCATGCAATCACATAAATTAAATGATTTATTGAGAACTATGGAATTTTTAACTATGTTGATAAGACAACAAGTATGTAACTATATATTTATATTCTCATTTTTATAACTCTAAACATCCTACAACTCGTAAACATAATCGCAAAGAATGAAGCTGTGAAATATAATTGATGATCAAACGAACTTACCTGTACGTGAAGTTCGATCACAATTATGTGAACAGCTTCATTCGACGCGATTATTAACATCCCGACCCTTTCTACCTTCTTAGACATAAGTCAAATGACTCAGACACCCTTCCCTAAAAAGAATATAAAAACGAGAATACCTACCTAACCGATTGTATAGACTTTACACAAAATGAGCTCTGATGGCCGCCGATCGGGGAATGTAAGTAAGGAGGAGGGTAGATAATATTATTTAATTTTTAAACTACCCTCTAAAAATCCGTGCAAGGCTGGTACATGGAGGCATAGCTACAACTCGTAAACATAATCGCGTCGAATGAAGCTGTTCACATAATTGTGATCGAACTTCACGTACAGGTAAGTTCGTTTGATCATCAAATATCCTGGGACATTTATTCACACACGGCCAATCTGATTCAAAACAAAGCAGAGCTTGTAATATGGTAATCAGATATACTGATATGCCTACTACATAAACTACTTTTAGAGAGACACAGAACCAAAGACTTATTCATGCATACAAATGTTTGTCCTAGGTTGGATTCGAACCCACGATCACCGGCTTGAAAGTCAGGGTCACTAACCACAAAGCCGACCGGTCTGTCAATATGGGATACCATGGAGTCCCGTGTAGTGTACGGCTCGCCTGTGGATCACAACACTGCGGCATGTGTCGACCTTGCAACAAAAGTCGCGCGGTGCGGCTCGCGGCGGCCGGTCGGCGCGGCGGCTGCCCTTCGCACATTTCTTACAACTCATTTCAAGGTCCAATGGTAACGAATATATAGGCTACCGAAGTTAATATTTCTCGCGGTTAATTAAACTATAGTCGCTCTATAAGATTATTCCAACTAGACATATTATTTGTGATATGTGTAGGATATCGGTTGCATTGCAGGGCGAGCGCGCCGGCGGCGGCGGCGGCGGCGGCCCGAGTCACGGCCTATTTCAGCAAAGCGTCGCGGGCTTAACTCACTTCTATCTACTGCTCCCTACTGTCTCTACAGACCACCACACAGCTACAGTGGATTGTGTATGTACATATTAAAAAAATCCAAGTAAAGCATATTATTTGTACATACTTAGCCATTGAGGCAGAGTTCAAAGCGTTATATCATGGCGTTTAAAAAAATATGTGTGTCGTGGACGTGTCTATTTACATCCCTCTATGAGTTGATACACTTGACCTACTGAGACTTCACCTGAATTGTTTTGCCAGTGAATGCTAACAAGCCCACTGGCCTGTCTGCGAAGCGGCGACAACACGACTCGACCACACACACACACACACTTGCATGCAAACGTCTCACTTCACTAACACATGTTTCAACTTCAATAAAAGCTTATGAACGATGAACTCATAAAGCTCCGCAATACCATATTGGTCGGTACTCGGTACCTACCTACCTCAGCTGTATGTAGGTAGGTATCAGTGCCGCTGGCCATATGGGTGTTACTCACATGTGCATGCATACGTTCAGAATGAAATAGTTATAGTTAAAAAGAAACGCGTTGTAAATAAACAACATAATAATGAACGATATATTCTATCTGAAATTAAAGATTTGTTTATGTCCGCAGACCGGTGCCCTCAACCCCCCAGGTAGGCAGGTAGGTACCGCACCGCACTGTAACATACGGCCAATATCTTTAAATTAGGTAATCTAGGGACGCAGCCGCAGCCGAGTCTATACTGCCTACTGTCGGACATGCCAATAAGACCTTCTCACTCCTCCCGTCATCCCCGTCGTCAAGATATAAAGACACCTTGTTTTTGTTATTAAAATTCATTGGATTTTGCTAAAGGGTGAACGTAAGTAGTTCATAATTTATTGAATAAGTAGAGATACCTAATTGAATTCGTCCTTTGTCCCAGACGGAGAGCGAGCGGTTCACACTCGTTACTTTAACTGCGTGACTCATTCTAACTAACTACAGCAGACCAACGTATATATTGCTGAGCACCTGCTGAGTGTCATCCTCGGCCATAAAAACTATGTTAATTTTTGTAAGCTATATATAGGAAAATCTTGTTTTAAAATGTATAGTATGTGACCCCAATAATTGAAAAGCATCGATTAATCAAAAACAATGTCAGTACACAGTTGATACCGTGATCATCGGATCACCGGACGAGTGCCGCTAGCTAATAACGTTGAATGCCACCCACTATGTACGAGCTACTCCCACTCGCACCAGTACCTGATCGAGCTCCAGCATATAATATCACCATGCATGCATGGGTAACAGTATTATGAGTGTACCTGAGACTAATTAGTAGATTGATATGATATGCTCATTTTAAATGTTATCAACACTTAAAACTATTATTTCAGTGTTCAATGTATTTTTTTGTTGATTGTGTAGTGAATAGGTATAACCTCTTTTTTCGAAATGAGAAGGTCACTATTATGATGATTTCAATTATTTTGATTCCCTTCAATGCCACCCCAAGTAAGCTGCGATTGCAAACGATAACTACTTAGTAAAAAAATGCCAAGACCACCGCAATGCGTACCGCATTTAACACACCGATACTTTATACCAATTTCATTTTAGTTGGCGAATAAAGGTTAAATAATAATAGTATGTACCTAGTATAAATACATTACTTATTTAATTGTAGATATTGCAAACAAGGTATGGAGGCATGTCCGTTCCTTACCATGCATGGGTGCGATGATAGTGTAAAAAGTTAATGAGTGACGTTTGTAGCATGTTGACGGTAGGTATGTAGGTGCTGTAGGTACCCCTTACCTCCAACTCAGTGGATCATCGTCGAGTCGGCGTATGTGGTGTTGTGTTGTATTATATGTATGTGTCGTGAGTAGAGGGTTGATGGCTGCCCGCGACTAGCCAATGCTGGTGGTGAGGCAACTCAGCGGTGCCCGCCCAGTTGGTTGTTGGGTGATCCACTTATGAATTAACTAAGTAAGTACTATGCATGTATATGAATTTTACATACCGACGATACCGACTACGTTGGCTTTAGCTCAAGTCAATAAGACACTACATAAACGGATCCTATGTGCCACATTTACAACTGAAGGTGGATAGAAAACAAAAAAATGATTTGTCATTTTATAACTTGGCTAACAGAAACAGTTAAAATGATATGTTAGTAAGTAGGTAGTTACACAGTTTGTATCAAGGTGAGCTTGTTCCACAAACTTCATTGGCAGACGTGGAGAACGACATTGTTCCAAGTGATAAGAAAGTGGTTGAACGCTCGGCGTGACGTCACCGCCGCCCCGCCCCGCCCGCACAGCCCCGCGACGCTGATAACATCGACACGACACCACACGGCACGGCACGAGCCGACCGACCAGACACGACCGCGACCTGAACCTGAAGGCTGAAGCTGAACACACTACGCACACTGAACTGAACACTACTAAGCTGGGCTAGCATAAACTGAAACTAAGATCTCTACAAACAAACAACGAGGAATGTTATCATTACAGTAGTCACAGTCGATGTTTAGGTACACTACAAACTTGTGGTACCTATAGGTATGAGTATGTTTGTACGCGCAACACAATATGAATAGACAAATGTAAAGAGCTATGCATACTTTACTGCAGCTTGACTTTTTCCCAGCACTTCTTGCCAGGTCCGCGAGTGGTAACCACACAAAGCTTGGAAACCGTCACAAAAATAAACAATAAGTAGTAAACTGAGCTAACAATCGCACAGACAATACCTACGTTTAAGAACAAGTCTAAAGTAATGAGAGTACAAGGGAGCAAGTTGTCGACAATTAATTGAGACAATGGGTCTCGCAGAAGCGGGGCGATCCGTTATTTGTAGTACGAAAAAAGCGTAGTAAAGCTTTCTCTGAAGAAACAGATCTTTCGATTGTAAGTTTAGTGGTGCTAATTCCACCCGTATCCTTTCTACTCGTTAATATATAGGGATACTAGTGGCTCCCCGCGGTTTCACCCGCGTTCCCGGGATAAAAAGTAGCCTATGTGTTATTCCAGAACATATTCTAGCTCTGTGCCAAATTTCAAGCAGATCCCTTCAGCCGTTGGAGCGTGAAAGAGTAACAAACATCCATACAAACTTTCGCATTTATAATATTAGTAGGATAAATATGAGTTCAAATGCGTTTTATAGTAACGGGGGCATTATGTAGGTGCCTTCCTAATGAATGTCTTAGTTAGCCATGTGGGCGTGACATAATAATTAACTATGCCAAAGAAACAAAGCCTGCTTAGCGAGGAGAGTTTTGACTCGGGCTGATGCCAGTTTTAAAGTCGGGAAGGAAACTATTATTTTATTATCGACTCTAAGGCTCATTTGCGATCCAGAGGTCAGAAGACACTGGGTCCTCACCAGGGCCGGCAAGCATGCCTTGCCACTAGTGCAGCAGTCCGCTCGGCCTCGAGCCCTACGCTACGCCATGAGTGAGTCACACGCGCGGCGCGACTGTGTCAATGATTATTTAAATACCTACTTTACATACATACGAGTATGTTGTTCACAACAGGCTTTTCTTGTCGTGACCTAACGCAGCGTGCACTCGCGGGCTCACTTGCTCACACTGCATCCACACCACACACACACACACATGTACCTACATATACCAAGCCGGGACAGGATAAATGTATGCAGGCGGATGAATGACTTGCAGTGTATCTTAAATTGTATTACTAAATGAGATTTTATTTCGCTAATTAAAGACGCAGTTGAATCTAATGAGCCATCTTAGCCTTAGCATAGGTTACCATGGAAGGTGCTGTACAAGAAGCCTATTCACCCGAAATTGAATGTAGAGTGGTTCCGAGTAAGAAAGTAATTATAATGTAGGTACTGATCGAATGTGAGTCTAATAGGCATCACGTCACCGTGACAAAATCAATGAGTTACATTCGACGCGCACTTTCGCATTCAAAATGGGAATTTGTTCTACATTGTAGCTTAGTCTACATCTACCCTAATATCTATATTCTATCTATACTAATATTATAAAGGAGTAGAGTTTGTTTGCTTGGTTGGTTGAACGCGCTAATCTCAGAAACTACTGGTCCGAATTGATAAAATCTTTCGCCATTAGATAGTCCATTTATCGAGGAAGGCTATAGGCTATATATCATCACGCTAAGACCAATAGGAGCGGAGCACCAATGAAGAATGTTTCAAAATCGGGAGATTTCTTTTCCTGTTGAGAGCTTCCGCTGCGAGACCATCCTTCTACGTATACGAAGGGGGTTGAAAGTTAGCGTTAGCCCAAAGTAACTATTCCACGCGGACGGAGTCGCGGGCAGAAGCTAGTTATGTATAGAGGAAAAATTTAAATTTTTTGTAATAAACTCAAAAACTACTGTGCCGATTTCTAAAATTATTTGACAATTGCAAAGCTACATTATCAGGGAGCAACATAGGCTATATTTTATCCCCGTATTCCCACGGGAATACAGTAGATCATTATCCGGGTGACATGTTCCCAATCATATAGAGCAGAGGTTCCCAATCTTTATTTTCTGATAGACCACTTTCAAAATTTTCACGCCAACGTGGACCCCCGGGAGGTCTCCCGTGGACCCCCAGGGGTCCACCTGGACCACTTTGGGATTCCCTGATATAGAGTCTACCTTTGCCGAGTCTAACACTTTGCCGAGTTAGACAATCAGCACACACAGCAGTTGTAGTTCTGTTAAGTAATACCTATTATAAATGAATAGATTATTTTTTGTGATTATTACAGTTATTTATAATTATCATATTTTTGTACATAGGAACGTAGGAGGTAGTTACTGCTAAATTATTTCGATTATTAAATAAATTTTCATGAGGACAAAGATATAAATAATAAAAGTTCGGAGTGGTCAGTACAACGACCTGATAGTTAGTCAAATATTCCTGAAACACGAAAAAATCGATACGTACTGTGTGGTTCCTGGTCGCCGAGAGGGCAGCGGTCCCGTCCGGCGTCCGTCGTCCGGCGTCCGGGGTCCGACCTCAGTTCCGCAGCCTCGGCCCGGATGGAACTCGAGCGACCTTCCGTGGAGCGAGGATCTCCGTAAGTCACCCAGCGTCGTCGTCGAGCACTTCCGATTTCGAACGGAGACACCGCGTTCGACTCCCAAATGGGATTTTGCAGAAACACGAATCCCGTTCGAAACGGTATAATGGGAACACTAAAAAGTGTTTATGGATATATAATAGAACGCTCGTTACAGTTCAGCCCATAGGGCTCTAACTGGCGTGCGTCGTTGGACGTGCGGCCGCGACGATGGCCGAGTGACACTGCGCGGCTGCGGCTGGCCGGTGGTGGCGGTGGTGGAGGTGGTGGAGGTGGTGGCGGTGGTAGCGGCGCGTGGTGGCGGCGGCGGCGGTGGAGGCCGACCGCTCGCGCCGCGCCGCTGCGGAAGGAACTCGCTACCCATTACTCACTAACCTCAGGGCTCGGACGTTACGCACGACACGACTAACCACTTTGCATTCAATAAACTTGTTAACTACCAATTTATATAATAAGATTTGACTACATTTTACGAACCTCAGCATATAAGGTATAATCTTATATCAAAGCTATATAAAATCAATAGTCATTTTAGGTATATCATGCATGATCCGAATCGGTTCAATGACTTTTGTAATTAGCACGAATATTACGACTAATGATCTGTTTACCATATATAAGTGACTGGCGGGGAGCTCGGGTGTCGGCAACTGTAGTACAATCACTGATGTTGCCGCGAATTTTCTCATAATACCTACCTACTTATTGTTAGTCTTAGTCTTAGTTAAACTTTGTTTTGTAGATGATTTTGATCTAGTTTTTTGCTGATATAAGTGTAGAAATAATAAAACATATTTTGTGTTTATAAACAATCTGCCCGCATGCATACCTAAAGTTTTTGATTCAACGCCATCTATTGCGATATGTATAGTACTAATTAGAATTCCTATTCGACATTAGGTAGACAGTAGACATGGTATGACGTGACGATACGTCAGCTGCGCGGAACAGCCGCCGCGAGGCGCCAGCTGCCTGCGCCAGGCAGGTGCGACGCGGGGCGGCGGCGCGGCGGCGCCCGCTACCCGCTCCGCCAGTCGCCGCCGGCCGCTGGCCGCCGATCGCACGCACTCGCAGTACGCACCGAACCGCACCGTACCGCACCGTACCGCACCGTACAGCAATCGCACGTTACTGTACGTGCTTGCCCCCATTCGCGTAGTCCTAATACTTTACACGACCGATAAACGCGCAATCGTAGTGCATCCACGAAAAAAATCTACAGCGAATGATATACCTACTACCTTACTTAGGACTACCAGCTAGATAGGTTTCGATCGTTGAAGCGATTTCGTGCGACAGACGTCACCCATCCCTCCGGACTCCCCGTCCACTCAGCGCCGCGCTGTTGCGTCTCGCACGAAAGTACCGTGCCGTGTAGCACTGACAACAATAACAATGAACAAAAAAGGTCCACTACTGGCAGAAATTGAACCATTGACCATTATTCGGGAGGTGAAGAAGTGGCCCGTGCTGTACGTGTTTGAATCTCCGGATAAGGCGAGCCCAGAATTCAGAACGAAAGTATGGCACGAAGTCGCAAAAAACATATTCTCGGATTGGGATGCTTATACAAAATCGCAAAAACATAATAAAGGTGTGTTATTAATTTATTTAACAACACACTCGGCGTATCCTGCACGGAACTGATGTTCGGTTTTGCTCGATGGTTTTGCCTGACCGTTAACTTCACTGTAATTTACCTTACCTAGGCAGCCTATATATGTATTATGTTTTCTATAGTTGACTATGAGCCCAAAAGTTGTTTAATTTTTGAGTAAGATACAATACTGACTTACAAAGTTACAATACAAATAAACTTGGAGTGAAAATAATTTTCACCAACTATAGAGTGACACCAATATGTACAGAATTAGTGACGTCAACATTTTCTATTTCAGTTCTAGATTTGGCGAAAAAATGGCGAAACCTCCGCGACATGTTCAAGAAGCAGATGGAGAGAGACAAGAAGAGAGGAGAAGGGCACGTAATAGCCAGGAAGAGGTACGTGTACTTCAAACACATGAAGTTCCTGACGCCGCACCTGCAGGTGACCGAGGGCGGGGGCGGGGGCGAGGGCGAGGGCGCGGGGGAGGGGGAGGGGCTCGCCGCGTGCCGCCGCCGCCGCCGCGCCCACCCGCCGCCCCGCGACGAGGACAGGCACTTCGCGCTCTCCTTGGTACCCTCCTTGAAGAAGATGACAGACGACGAGAAGCTCTCCGCCAAGGTCAAGATACTGAAGGTGATAAAGGAAGCGAGGACTAACTCCATCACTAGTGCGATCCCGGAAAGCTGCAGTATGTCAGACCACGACGAGGTGGAGGCTCTGGACATCGACGAGGTGGAGGCTTTGGACCCCGACGAGGTGGAAGCTCTGGACCCCGACGAGGTGGAAGCTCTGGACCCCGACGAGTTGGACGCTCTGGAACACGGCGAGGTGGACGCTCTCGACCCCGACGACGACGAGGTTGAATTTTTAGAAGATTTCAATGTTTAGTTTGACTTGGACAGATCGTTCTCGAAAAGTGAATTAATCGCATGGAAAAATCGGAAGAAAGTTATTTTTTTAGATTGTTTCCCTGGGGCGTGTTTATGTAAACAGTGAGTGCTTTTGATATATGAAGTATAAATGACAACTATGGCTGTATAGTCACAAACCGTTAAAAATATCATGGCGTGATAAGAAGACAGAGAATGATAAGTTAAAATAGAGAAAATCGGAGAAGTATATTATGGGAAAAGACTGATCTCGAGAGCTTGCAGGTTGCAATAGTTATAAGACTTATCAATACGTACTTTAGCATTTAGATATATAGGATTTAAGCCATCTTCGGGCGCACCAGCGCCAGACCAACTAGGAGTCAAAGTGGTCGCCATGGCCGAAATCGGTCGGACCAATCATCATCATATAGGGTAAGTTCGCCTGTTCGCGTCCATCGCCCAATTCGCGTCCATTTTACGGATCACCCTTTGAAAACTCTCGAAATTAAGTATACTAACACACCAATAAGTCGAAAAGACATTACCGCCTATACCTCAATGTATTAGAGGCACGCTTACATAGACAAAAGATCCGTGCGCCCAACCATCTTGGGTAGAAAAAATAGTTTGTGAGGGCTGTTTAGCGAGAGAGCGTGGATGCGCGGAATTATGAAAAAAAAATAGTGGGCAGCGGTGCGTTTGAAGGTAAGTCTTTTATTGAATTATGCGTATTTTGGATACATAGCTGTTTCTAAACGTTGATAATGATTAAAGGAATTACATTAATTATGAATTTGCTTATTTTTTTAATAGTTAATAGTTAAAATAAGGTGGACGCGAATAACTACACCAAATTTATAATACTTCCACTTTGCGTCCGCAATGGACGCAAACTATACCTACAGAGAATAATAGCAAATGCAAATCGCGTCCATTTTTTTAAATTAATTCCCTAGAATTTATTGCTTTGTATTTTTTAATACGAAATGTATAGTAGGTAGGTACACCTATTCTACTTTGAATAAAATGAATAATTTCTTCAATTCTTATTTTTTTTCTATTTAAGATGAGTTTTTCGGAGAAAATAAAGAAGACGGAAACACAGAAGAAGATTTAAGGAAAACATTGAATGACATTCGAGAGAAAAAGAAATCGTAGAGAATGAATAGAAAAAAACTTAAACACTCTCAAAGGGTTCCAAACGAAAAAAGACAGAAAGAAAACCATTAATTAAAATTCTAGGGCTATAATAATTGTACCTTATCTCATAATTATTAATATTTAACATACCTATCTTTTAGTAGCATGATTAAACTCAACTACTGTATTGTTTTAAAATAATAAATTGGCTTTTTTATTTTCTTTATAGTGATTTAATTATAATTGATTTAGTTTATATGTTGATTTTTAAATAACTATATTTCTTTAATAAATAAATTATTAAAGTCCAATCTCTTCTACATCATCATAAAAATAGGTATTATACCTTAATTCCCTTTGTAAGATGGTGGACGCCAAGTGGTCCAGCGGGTGGACGCTAATTGGATTTTTTGGACGCAAACTGGGTAAATCGCCTAATTCTGATGTTTGTATTTTTTTAAAATAAATCACTAAATTTTTCGAACAGAACTATAAGTTATCATAAAATAGACCATTATTATGAACACATTACATAAACTCTTCAATGAAATTACTGCCGGAACATTTTTATTTTCTCCTTCAAACTTGCCAACTGCACTAAGTGGACGCGAACAGGCGAAATTACCCTAGGTGTTTTTTATCTACTGAAAATCGAAGAGCGAAGACCAAAACACTATATTCAGACTACGATAAAAATAATCGTTGTAACTATAGGTATATTGTAATTTTTTATTTTCATAAAAATCACATTAACAAAATAAAATAGAATAAAGAGGGGCACTCAGGCAGACGGCAGCACACAGCTCACCGTATACCTAGATTTAAAATAAGGGTTCGTATACGGACGAACACTAAAAAGCCAAATACTTTGTCAGTGATTTTAAAATAAACATATAAAATATCTTTTGTCATTCTTTAAACACAGCCATATTAACTAGAGCATAAGCGAGCTAGGTACTAAGGTAACGAGCTGACATACTGGTTTTACATAAATATAATGTACAGAAATTTGAGGTCGTAATGATGTAGTAATAAAATATTTTAATGTATTTTCTATGGGCATTTAAAAATTCAGAATTATCAGCTTATTCGATCTATCTCCAACAAGGATCAAAAGTTCAATGAGGCCAGGTTAAGCTTTTATCACTATATTAGAAGGGACACCCTAGCTTTAGTCAGTAATAGTTTGTTGTAGGAATATCATCTACCTGAGACAGTCAAATGTAAACAAAGTAACATATCAATCGTTTCGTAAATAAAACACCGACACCATTGCAGACCATAGTCCTTGAGCCGACCACAACTGCAAGGGAGCAGTGCAGGCGAAAGACGCAAATATCAACTCTACATTCATATTCGATGTGCCTATTTATATTCTATTATTCCACATTTACCTACAACTATTTCGCCTGACAGTGAATAATAAAACTATCTAAGTAATACAAATGTGTATTGTCAATTTAGATTATAATACTTACAAACTCTTAAATAAGAATATCGGTTCTAATACGGTAAGCTCATTCTGTAATTGGCAACGACGATGACGAAGTAGAAGGATATCAAGACGGTGACGAGCACGAGCACCAGCGACACGGAGGCGTAGAGGATCTTGTCGAGGAGCAGCATGGCGATGGAGAGGCCCACGGCGCACACCACGGCCGCCGTCCAGAACACGAGCATCGCCCACACGTACACCTCGCACAGCGCCGGGCTCTCGTACACCGCGGCGAAGAACAGCAGCACGTGCAGGGCGCACAGCACCAGCCCGTACACGCCGTACACGTACTTGATCTTGTCGAGGATGTCGTTGGGCACGCCCAGGTCGAACTGCACGTCGCGCCCCGTCCCCGAGAACCCGAATATGTACAGCGCCGACCACACGAGCCCCACCAGCGCTATCGACAGCACCGCCACGCGCAGCGGCACGCTCAAGCAGCACGCGTGCAGCGTCGGGCAGCTGTCCAGCAAGTACCCCATGCCTCATGTAGGACTACCTCGCCTCACTACCACTACCACTCCTACTGCCACTGACTATCGGAATATGCTAATCGGAATCGCGAAACGCTACTAAAAACATGTCAAAATTCTATAAATTTGATAGATGTCACGCTCCACAGACTAGAATAAACCCAGCCCTTTTAAACAGATTAAACAAAAACACCGCAAAATTTTACGAATATATAATTAAGTTCTTCTTTATGTATTTAATTCATATACATATCGATAGGGGTGAAACTTAAAAACACGATCAGAACAAGGAAGCAAAATAGACCTACAGAAAATAATTATAAACTGCAATTGATTTGTGTTCGAATTAATAGGAATAGGCCCCAATTATAATGCTGTCGACATCGAGCATGTAACCAATAGAGTAGAACTGTTAACAGTTTTGTAAGAAAACAAAATACGCCAAAACGCTGCGCCGGCCCCTGTGTTCTGATTGGCCGGCTCAAGGTCAAGTGTTGCACTAGACGTACACACAGGTCTCTTATTGGTTGGGTACTGTTTTAGTTCGAGCGTGGCTTGTTAGTTATACGTGACAAATCATTGATGCGTTGCTAAACAAATGGCTCACTATTGCTACTCTATTGGTTACATGCTCGATGGCTGTCGACGTTCAAAGTACATACCTATAGTATACGTACAACGTACCTCTGACAGCCCGGCGCATGAGGCAGGCCAGCACGCGGCGCACGTCGCCCAGCCGGCGCCGGGCGCGCCGCCTGCGCTTGGACACGCCCGCCGAGCGGCGCCGCGCGCGCGCCTCCCGCCCGCTCGCCGCGCTCTCCACGCTCGACGCTTCCTCCACCACGTTCGACCTCCTCGCTCTCACTATCCTCACCTCCACGTTTGGCATTTCTATCGGCGGTAACGAAAACTTCTCGGGGTTCAAACACTTTCTCGGCCAAAAATCGTCGAAGCCGTCCTCGGCGGACGCTTCCTTGGGACTGGGCAACTGCAGCGGCGGTAAAATTCTATTGTACGGTATCAGTCTCCTGGAGTACTCGGTGCTTCGCGAGCTGGAGCCGGAGTTGAACCAGATGTCGCCGGAGAACAGCGAGGAGGACAGCGAGTCTCGGCGCGGGCCAAAGTCGACGGTACAGTTGCGAGTCCTGGCGACCGTCACGAGGTCGAGGGGTCGCCTGTGGACCGTGACGTTGCCGAGGTCGTAGCCGAGCCTGGAGGCGTCGGAGCCGGTGGAGGCGGAGGTGGCGGTGGTGCCGGAGGTGCCGGTAGTGGCGGTAGTGGCCGTGTTGTAGGAGTCCTCCGAGGGGGAGGTCCAGAAGTGGAAGGGCTCGACCGGCTCCATGTTGATGAAGGCGCGCGCCACGTGCGGCGGCGCGGCGGCCACGGTCGGCGGCTCGGGGGACAGCACGCCGAACGGGTGCGTGAAGTAGAACAGGCACAGCGGACGACCCTGGATCGGTTACATTATTGGTTACATTCACCTACTCGTAGGCTACGGAATAATCACAAGAGTTTCATACAAAGCAGGATTTTAATAGTATTCTAATCACACTTTTTTCAAACTTAATAGTAATTTACCCATTTGATTTCATGTCGAAAGAATTCTGGAGAAAGAAATAACTACTAATACTAACCTTTAGCTCATCCGTTGAAGTAGAAGCATCAGATCGACCTTTCATTTTAGGTTACTTCAGGCAACAACAAGTAACTTTCGTGAGTTCTTTGCAGATCCTACCAAAATAAACTCCATCTTACAGTATATCATTAATACCTGAATAAATTCATTTAACTTAACACTCAAATAAAACACAAACAATGAACACTTTGAATCACGGGTTTTCGCTCCAAGCTTTTAAATGCGTTCACAAGTAAACACCCCCACGTGCTTGAAACAATTAGAGAATACCCACTCGACACACCCTTCTCATTGTCACAGTCCGGCGGAGGCGGAGGCGGTGGCGGCGCGGCGGGAACTAGGTCAGCGCATTAACTGAATGTGACGGTAGCGGGGGCGGGTGATGGGTAAGCATTTGTTTAGGTATTGGTGTTCACCGGAGGAGCAAGCGGACTCGAACCCGCGAGGTCGGGGTCGCGGCGGGCGCGGGACAGCGACTGCCGCCGCGGCTGGCACCGCCGCACACCGTCGCCGCACGGTGAGCTACAGATGAGCACCAGGGCAGCATTCGCAACTACTTGGGGCACGGCAGTTTGGGGTACATGCACTTTACTTTTGCCACAGTTACCTACAAGTTTACACGTACTAGTAACAATGAAACAACAAAGCCGCAGTCACTTCCTCAAAGGAGACCATGACTAGGTACGTCATTCTCGAGCTTATAGGCCCCCTGGGAGTAGCCCGGGGCGGCGGCGGCGGGTGCCGAGTGCGGCCCGCCGCGCGCCGCGCGCCGCACGCGGTGCCAGCCTGTGATGTCGCTGCTCCTCACCTAATTCCTTCGTGCCGCCGCCACTACATACAGACGTGTAACTCAATAACAAAAAAAGGCCATGCTCAAGAAACCTTCTAGACTAGGTAGAGACCCGTAATGGACCCTACCAGCAATGAACTTTTTACAAACTGCTATTCTAATCTAATCATTATTTAAAAAAATTTGTAGAAGCATTAAAGGTAAACATAATATTATTCCATGTCCAAATCAATTGTGTGTAGTGACATCTATCGGTAGAAGGAAATAAATTTTGCTTATTAAGTGACGAAGCATTGTCATATTATAATGCCGTGCGATGTCCTTATAGTTAAGTAGGAAAAATCATTTACATAAACATACCTTCTTACCAACTACCAACCTTTCAAACTACTAAACCTCATGGTTTCAAAGTTTCAACACGTTGTAGAATAAAGTGATAGTGGAATATAGTCACGTGTGTGTGGACGGTAGCGACACATTGAGGGCTTGTTAACTAGCAGAGGGCAGCGAGGAGCGGGCAGTGGACACAGGACAGATGGTTCGCTGCCACCATTCGATTGATTTAAATTGGATCGGGTGGAGCTATGATGATACTTTCGTTACGTACCTACCTACAATACAGTACAGTCAATCAACCACAAAATTAACATGCATTCAATTTGGTTAGCTCCATAAGGTTATGTATTAAATATTGATACATGTAGGAGATAATATAAGTAGTGGTCTCTCATATACAGATGCACTACATTACTGTACTTAGTATAATATTGGTGGCAGGTGATTGTGATTGGAGGCACGTGTCCGAGACGACGGACAATAGGGACCATAGTCACTCCCGTCCTCGTCGCGCTAATCACTGAGGGCGAGTCCGGCAGCTCGGGGCCGGGGGCCGGGGGCCGGGGGCCAAGGGACGCAACAATCGAGCTGAACGTGCGTGACGCACAACGCGCAGAGATGTATGGACTCCGGGATCAACGCCCCGAGTTTGGAGATAGCAGGAGCTATGGATGGATCATACATTTTTTCACTATTTTATTTCAAAATTTTTAAGAGAGCTCATTATTGAAAAGGGTAGGTATTTTATTTGAAAAGCGCATATTTAAGATTATTAATGATATGAGTGGGTAATACAATATTTAGAAACATTGCATACACACGCATGACGCAGCATCTTACCTATATGAGCACCAGGCCACGCCTCTGTATGCATAAACTTTGTTATAATGTATGGATGTATGTATGTTAGTTACTCTTTTCTTTCACTCCCGAACGGGTGAAGAGATTGCGATGAAATTTGGCACAGAGTTAGAATATGTTCTGGACATAGGCTACTTTTCACCCGTAGACAGAGAAACTGTCTACGTTTTCACCACAAGAAAATTGAAGATCTCCCGGAAACGCGGCTGAGCCACTGCCTCCTGTATAGGTCTATTATATTAGTATAAATGTTCTATGATTATATTACTCTTTGGCCACTGCTCCGTGCTTTCAAAATAATTAAAGTAGGTATGACATAGACAAGTTTGCGGTGCGGTGCGTAGGATCTGGCAAGGCCATAAACCCGACTTTTAATTAGGTTTTATTACCTGACTGTAATAAAACCCTGTACTTTGATAACAAAAAACATAAAAATATAAACAACTGTATTTTTAATGTGTTATAATTTTTTTGCTTATACACTAATATGAATACATATTTTTTGTAGACTGGCAACATTTGACCTAAGAATCAAACGAAATTTGAATTTGGTTCAAGCATCAACGACGTAACGAACTTTATTTATTTCGTGATCGAAGTTGACTAAACGCTTGAATTTATACTCGTTTTTATGTGTTTTTATTTGTGAAAACTGAACAATTGTAGTGTATTATTAACGTGTGATTTGTTTTATGTGGTTTGAGTCGAGATGACGTCGGAAAAAGGAAGCAAACGGGACAAGAACATTCAAGTCTTTGTGAGATTGAGGTAAAACCATCACATATATTAGAGCATAATTTGAATTTGGTCTACTTATTTTGACTGTTTTATACTTTATATGATAATCAAAAGCTTAAACTCCATGCTGGCACATAAAACATGGGATGATTTTGTGTAAACACTAAATACCTACTTAGATATTTTCTTGGCGTGGCTTACTAGATGCTTAGATGGTATAAAGTCCAGTAGATATTTAAAGGGAACTACTAAAAGATTTATACAAAGTCATGTTTATTTGAATTGAAACTGTTTTATACCAGTCAAGTACCTATATTTTGAATGAGACATAACAAATGTAATAATATCTATAACATAGCATAAATTGGAGATACATGATCAAGATAACTCTTGGATAATCATCTAGTGTAGGTGCCCTAGTGTGGAATTAATGTTTAATCATTGGTCAAGAATATATTATGTAAAAGATTGTAACAGAATTATTATCTTAGCCTAATTTGTCTAAGTCTTTCCTTAGTAATAAGTATCCTGTGTCAATCCAAATTCCATCATTGTGCTGTTGTCTTTGTGTATTTATCTTACATATTGACTCACAATCTTGAATTTCACTACATATTGTAGTTAAGAAATGCAAATTATAGTTATAAACTGATTATTATTGACCCTGCAAACATAATTTCAAAACCAACACCTAGTGTTAGAGACATTTCATAAATGGCTGTGAAGGTCTAATTGAATGAATATATTTATTTATATGGGACATACTACTTATATTATAAATGTAAAACTTTGTGGGAATCTATTGGTGTAGACTGAATAGATAACGGCTGAACGGTTCTCCATTATAATTGACACTGGAAACTCCTGAAAACACAGGCTACTTTTTATCCCTGCAAAATTGAAGAGACCCTACAAACTGCAGGGCGACTTGTATTTACAATATTTAACAAAAAAAATTCATTACTGCCGCACAAATTGACTCCACGCTGCCTGATGAAGAGGAGTCAGTGGAGTCCCATACTGGTGGCCATCATCCCACACCGGCATAGCAGTGTGGCATGATGGCCCTGAGCGTGAAGGCCTAGATATATAAAAATAATTATTTAGTTGTTTAGTAACATTGTAGTCTTCTAGTTTTTATATTGTTTGTATCAACTTCTTTAAGTTCGCACCTATCTATTCCTAAATGATATGTTAAAAACTAGCCATAGAAACTGTTTCGGCAAATGTATTACTTAAACATTAAGTTTTATTTGTATTTTAATAGCTGTTTGTTTCTATAATAAATAAAATAGATAAAAAAATATTACAAACATCATGAAGTGTTTACTTTATCAGTGGATACTTTCTACTTCTTCCAGGCCTCTCAACCAGAGGGAACGAGACATCAAGTCCCTGGGTGTTGTGGAGGTGGTGAATAACCGTGAAGTGGTCGTACGCCAGTTGCAGCAGACATCACACACTAAGAAGTTTACATTTGACCGAGCATTTGGGCCTAATGCTAAACAAGTAAGAATATACTCATTTGGAAACTTCATGTACTTAGGTTTTGTGTGTGTTGGGTAAATACCACTTATGATACTAATTTTCAAGTAATTTAGCTTATGGTAAAGAGATTTACCTGAGTTTAATGCTGGCGCTTATTTAAGAATATGTTTCATATATTATTTGTAATTTTGCAGTGCCAGAAGAGCCTTTTGTCCAAAAACTTATAAATTTTGAAACCAAAAAATACTTAGATAAAGTAACTTACTATTTTATACAATTTGATTGCTTTATGATCAATCCTAACTAAGATTTATCAATTCCAAATAAACAAAAAAATATATTTTAGATTTTTGTTTCACGGGGAAACTGCTGCTCCTCTTTTAAATTTACATAGATAAGTAGTAGAAATAACTAAACTATAAAGTCCCACTCACCAAATTGCTTGTACTTTTATTGTTTACTATTTGTACCATTTTTGTTAGTAATACAGTAGAACTTCGATAACTCTAAACCTTGGTAACTTAAAAACCTCTATATCTTCAAAAATAATATGCTCCCTTCCCATCAGATCCCCTAACATAGACCTTTGATAACCTCAAATATTTTGTGTTTCCCTTGGACTTTAACTTATCGAGGTTCTACTATTACATGCATAATTCTAATTCCAGGTTGAAGTATACCAGGATGTGGTCAGCCCCCTCATCGAGGAGGTGCTGGCGGGGTACAACTGTACAGTGTTTGCGTACGGGCAGACAGGAACTGGCAAGACTCATACAATGGTCGGGGAGAGCACCACAGCAGAAACCACATGGCAAAATGTATGTTTATTTGTGTTTAATATCTTATTTCTTTATTAAATTATCATTAACTAGCGGTTTTAACCGCATAGTTCCCGCAGGAATACGGAGATAAAATATAGCCTATGTTACTCTCTGATAATGTAGCTTTCTATTGGTGAAATAAGTATTCAGATTTGTCCAAATACTAGGTATAATATATACAAATCTTTCCTCTTTATAATCTTACTAGTGGCTCCCCGCGGTTTCACCCGCGTACCCGGGAGGTCTTCCATTTTCCCGGGATAAAAAGTAGCCTATATGTTAATCCAGGTTATAAGCTATCTTTATTCCAAATTTCATTCAAATCCATTCAGTAGTTTTTACGTGAAAGAGTAACAAACATCCATACATACATACAAACTTAGGTAAAAAGTAGGATAAATAAAATTCTCGTGTCACAATGTTAGTTACCACACTCCTCTGAAACGGCTTTACCGATTTTTATGAAATTTAATATGCATATTCAGTATGGTCTGAGAATCGGCTACTATCTATTTTTGATACCCCTGTGATCACGGGAACGGGAACTACGCGGGTGAAACCGCGGGGCGCCAGCTAGTTACAAATAAATGTCTGGTTTCTATCCCTTGAAAGTCTAGAAACCACCAGTAAAAACAACTATAATATTTGACAGCCGGTTGGCCTTGTGGTTAGTGACCCTGACTTAAGCCGCCAGTCGTGGTTTCGAATCCCACCCAGGACAAACATTTGTATGCATGAATATGTCTGTTCTGTGTCTGTATGTAATTATCTATATATGTATTTAAAAGTATTATATGTAGTATATCAGCTTTTTGGTTACCATAACACAAGCTGACTTTGAAGCTTACTTTGGAATCCGATTGGCGGTGTGTGAAAAATGTCCCAGGATCTTTAATATAGCTTTAATAACCTCCCCAGGACCCTCTAGCTGGTATTATCCCCCGAGCTCTCAGCCAGTTGCTTGACGAGCTTCGTATAACAAACACTGAGTACACAGTGCGTGTGTCCTACTTGGAACTGTATAATGAAGAACTATTTGACCTGCTGTCTTCATCTGAAGACAACTCCAAGCTGAGGATCTATGAAGACGTGACCAGGAAGGGGTCGAATATTGTCAATGGATTGGAGGAGATTACGGTAATATATATCATACTTACCTGAAGTCAATATTTTCATGAAATCCGTAAATGATGATAGATATTACTAAATAAATAAAAGTCAGTCAAGTTATGACCATATACGCGTAACTTCAACTTTTAAGCTGCCGGTACTCATCCTAACCGACAGACCGGTTGGCTTTGTGAGCCCTGACTCTTAAGCCGCCGGTCGTGGGTTCGAATCCCACACATGACAAACATTTGTATGCATGAATATGTCTCTTTGTTCTGTGTCTGGATTACATCCAATATATCTATATAAGTATGTATTTCAAAGTAGTGTATGTAGCATTAGCTATCTGGTTAACATATCACAAGCTCTGCTTAAGTTGGAATCAGATTGGCTGTGTGTGAAAAAATGTCTCAGGATATTTATATCTACCAATTTTCCACCCAATATAGAAGTTATAATTCAGAAAACTTATTTTAAAGAACCATTACATAAACATATAAGCTATTTTATGATACATCAACCAAAAACCTCAATAAATAATAAATCATTCACGCAGTTACTATGGAAACTAGTAAAGTCATAATTCACACGTGAAAATGGAGTGTTATATTAATATTAAATTGTCAATGATACAGGTACACAATAAAAATGAAGTGTACAAGATTATGTCCCAGGGACAGGACAGGAAGAGGGTAGCTTCAACCCTTATGAACGCGCAGTCAAGGTAAGGACTCTCTGCGCTCACCGAAACAGTCTGCATAATGGTGTAAAAGCCATCTGAGGCTAACACCTTCTAGTCCATAAAAAAAAGGTGTTACATTCTATTCTATGCACTTACACAATTTTGCTGGTCAAATTATGGGATCAATAAAAAAGTTATTTATATTTTAAAAAATATTAAACTATGAACCGTTATAGAATCGTCATATCCGTCCGTCCGTCCGCGGGTAATCTCCGAAACGCTTGATACTACAGGGCTGTAATTTGGTATGGTAGTAGATACTTAAAGTATTGTTTGTCAATCTGACTACGGAACCCTACAATGCGCGTGTCTTAACACGCTCTTGGCCGGTTTTTTTTATATATAACGCAGCTCTACAAAAATATATTTTGATGATTTTTGTACTACCCAGATATAAATATGTATAGGAAACCTTAAAAATTTTAAGTATCTTTAAAAAACAAAGTCCCCGACGCCTCTGTCTGTCTGTCTGAACGCGATGAACACAAAAACTACTGAACAGATTTTCATGCGGTTTTCACTAAATTACGGAGTATTTCATGGGGAAGGTCTTTATGTATAATACATCAATTTGGAGCCGGTAGGTGGCGCTGGTGGACAGAACAACGTCTGCCGGCTCCGCTAGTATCTTTATAATTAGTTCTAAAATATACATGTCTAATATTGCAGCAACCAATTTAATGGGAAACCACAATCTTCGTAAGTTTAAACGAATTTTAGTTGTTATTTTCGTATTTTGTTTGTATGTTTCCTCTACATAAGCAAATATATCGAAATTTTAAAATATCCTAATAAGGTTTTAAATTATAAATTTAATTTGGTTGTTGGTTACTGCAATATTTATTGAGGAGACATAAAATCAACTGTAGTATTTTATTGTGTATTGTTGAAAATAGTTTCAAGTTTTATATTTTACTATCAAATAACATTGAGTTCTAAATAGCTAATTTGTTTTAATAGTCATTGTAATTTTAATTATTTTTATAGTATGAGTAAATGAAGTGTTTAGTGTTGTTAAAAAATAAAAAAGTTGTCATAGTAAACAGGATAGATTAAATAAATATGTATTTTGTTTTGTAGTATTTCCGACCATTCTCCGCCCGCCCGTTCGCATCTCTCTTTTAATTACGAAAGTATACCACACAGAGCAAATATTTATTTTAAATATATTAATTCTTCCGAACCGCTAATATCTTAAGCTGCTTAAACCAACTAAGCCTTTAATTTCAAAATATTCCACAGCCGTTCCCACACAGTATTCACAATCGTGGTCCACATGCAGGAGAACAGCCCCGAAGGTGAAGAGCTGATGAAGATCGGAAAGCTCAGCTTGGTGGATCTCGCCGGCTCAGAGAACATCAGCAAGGCTGGCTCCGACAATCCAGCTAGAGAATGCGTCAATATCAACCAGTCGCTGCTCACTCTTGGGAGGGTCATCACTGCATTGCTTGAGAGACACCCTCATATACCTTACAGGTGATGATTTAGTAATATTTTGATTGAAAAGTTAAAGATAATAACTAATATTATTAATGAGAAAGTAACTCTGTCTGTCTCGCTTTCACGATAAAAACTACTGAACCGAAACTGAATGAAATTTAGTACACACAGTCTAGAGCCTGAGAAAGGACATAGGCTACTTTTTATTCCGGGAAAATGAAAGATCACCCGGGTACGCGGGTGAAACCGCGGGGAGCCTCTAATATAAATATCCTGGGACATTTTTCACATACAAATGTTTGTCTTTTGTGTTATTTGAAGCCATGACGGGCTTAAAAGGATCAAAGCCAACCAGTTAAACATCATGGCTGTCTTTTCATATAACTTGCACATTATTTTAGTATTTATCATCTAAAAGAACCTCACCACTGTCATCAATTTAATCTTAATATATATAAATCTCGTGTCACAATGTTTGTCCTCAATGGACTCATAAACCACTTAACCGATTATAATAAAATTCGCACACCATGTGCAGTTCGATCCAACTTGAGAGATAGGATAGCTTACATATACTTGGACCCGGTAGGTGGCGCTGGTGGGCAGAACGAACGTCTGCCTGCTCCACTAGTAACATTCTATGTACAGAATAGTATCACAATATCACTGAGTTAATGCTCAAAAAATTTTTGCATGCTCGTTATTGGCAGAATATAAGGACCTTAATATTTTTTGTCACCATTTCCACCATGTTCATGCAAATTTGCATTGCATTTTTATTATTATCAATCAATCTTCCAGAGAATCAAAGCTAACCCGCATCCTTCAAGAGTCCCTTGGTGGCAGGACCAAGACCTCCATCATAGCGACGGTGTCCCCAGGACATAAGGACCTAGAGGAAACCATGAGTACCTTAGAGTACGCCAACAGAGCGAAAAATATACAGAACAAACCGGAGATCAATCAGAAAATGACAAAGAAAGCGATACTTAAAGAGTTTGTTGATGAAATTGATAAGTTGAAGAGGGACTTGCAGGCGGCGCGAGACAAGAATGGTTAGTGTTTTTTAACTACGCTATCGCCGCCCCGCGGTTTCACTCGCGTAGTTTCCGTGGTCACTTAGGGGGTAAAATAGATAGTAGCCGATCCTCAGACCTACTAAATATGCATATAAAATTTCATAAATATAGGTCAAGTCGTTACGGAGGAATATGGTAACTAAATATTGACACACGAGAATTTTATAAATAAGATATTTTCTCTTACTCTATATGTAGTCGCTTCTATGTTGTTCGGAACAATTCTGCTTATAATAATCATCACAGATTATAAAATATGATATTCATCAATGTTTATTTTGTTCAGATTTGTACAGAAACATTTCCAAATTCATGAGAAGCAAGATTAAGACAGACTTCGCTCAGAGGGAACTGAACAGGAAGTTATCAGAAAGCGAGCTGAGTTTAGAAGACGAGGTCTTTGAGACTCCGAAGAGGCAAGATTCTAAGAAGCGTAGTGGTCAATCGTTCCGTACAAGAACACCTATCCCTGAAACCCCAGACGACGAAGGACTGAAAGACAATGAAATCCAAGTGGAAGCAGACATAGAAGATAACGATGACAGAGGTTCAGGATCAGCTTATGAATTAGAAAAAAAGGGAAACTTGAATAATTTTGACTCACTTGTTAGACGTTAGATGCAGACATACTGAAAACGCAATGTTGCCAACATTGCGTAAGTCGGGGGTGACAGCTACAGGCGAAATAAATGACTAGTAACGCCATCTAGCAGAATTGTTCCGAACATTCCGCCCACCAAGAACTTCGTTCTTCCTGCAGCCGCCCACCGTAGTTGTATTGTTTTAGTTGGATGTTGGTAAAGCAACCAGTTTGGAAACTGGCCGCTTGAGCAAGCAATTCTTGCTTTTTAGAGTCACTACTCTCACTTCCCCATCCGGACCCGGATGTGTACCTACTACCCGTGCTATAAGCCATTTCGTTGGAGGGAGTGCCGCTTCCTTAACCAACACAATATCCCCTGTCTCAGGAGCATTAGTATTAGTTTGCCACTTATGACGCTGTTGCAGAGTGTGCAAGTATTCAGTACTCCATCGTTGCCAGAAATGAGCAGTCATACGTTGTACTAATTTCCATCTATCTAGTGGGGATATATGTAAGTTGTTTTGTGGTTCATCAGGTATTGCCACTAAAGGTTCACCAATTAAGAAATGAGATGGTGTAAGCGCACCAACATCATCTGGATGATCATTCAATCCGCAGATTGGCCGTGAGTTCAAACAAGCTTCTATTTGTGTAAGTAGTGTTGCTATTTCTTCAAATGTAAGTGTTGAATTACCTAAAACTTTCATTAAGTGAGTCTTGGCAGACTTCACCCCTGCCTCCCAGAGGCCACCGAAGTTAGGAGCTCTTGGAGGGATAAAATGCCAAGTTGTTCCATCATTAGCAATGACTTCAGCTATTTCAGCCTGTAAACTTCCTTGACACTGCTTGAATAAAATATCTAATTCTTTAGCAGCACCAACAAAATTGGTGCCGTTGTCACTCCATAAATTTGAGCAGTGTCCTCTTCGAGCTACAAACCTTCTGTATGCTGCTATAAATCCTTGAGTAGTGAGATCACTCACTGCTTCCAGGTGGATTGCTTTGGTCGCAAAACATATGAACAAGCAGATGTAACCCTTATAGGCCTTGTGACCTCGACCTTTTGAAGTTCTGATTAGTATTGGTCCAGCATAGTCTACTCCACTTGTCTCGAATGGTCTTCCTGGCTGAACTCGTTGTGCTGGCAACTCTCCCATACGTGGTTGTGCTGTGTTGGCTCTATATTTCACACAAGTGACACACTCATGGATACATTTCTTGACAAGAGGCTTTAGACCTATAACCCAGTATCTAGTTCTTATATAGTTGGTAGTCAATAAATTGCCTCCATGTAGAAGTTTCAAGTGAGCATCCTTTATGATAAGCTTTGTTAAATGTGAGTTCTTGGGCAATATGATGGGATGTTTTATTTCTGGAGCTACCTTAGCACCTTGCAAACGTCCACCAACTTTTAAAATGCCATCTTCTAAGTAAGGAGAGAGTGTTTTTAAACTACTTCTTTGTTTCACTTGATTCTTAGATTTTAAATCATCTATCTCTTCTTTAAATTGTTTTTCTTGTTCTAATTTGATCAATTGATTTAGTGTGTTTTGTAACTCTACAGCTGTCAAATATTCACACTGTTGTTCTCTAGTATCTTTGTTTTGTTTCAGCCGCAGGAATCTTCTACAATATGTAAGTATTCTTAATGTTTTATTTAGTGATGAAAATTTATCCCAGATGTTTTCTTCTGTGTTGCAATGAAATACATGAAGTTTTTGTTTTCTTTGTTCTAATTCTGTGTTTAAAATATGTGGTTTGTTTTGATGAACTATTCTTTCGCTAAGCCACTGCGGGCCTTGCCACCACAATATTTTGTTTTTCAATTCCGAAGGGGCTACCCCCCTCGAAGCTAAATCCGCAGGATTAGCTTCTGACTTTACATGGCTCCATCTGTCGTTATCTAGTCGACCTTGAATTTCCGCTACCCTGTTAGCCACAAATGTTTGCCATTTTATTGGCTGAGATTGAATCCATGCCAATACCACCATTGAATCTGTATAGGCAAACACATTAGTTTTTGGTATGTTAAGAACTTCTCTAGCTTCTGATAGTAATCTGGCAACTAACACTGCAGCACATAACTCAAGACGGGCCACAGATATTTGTTTTAATGGTGCAACCTTAGTTTTGCTTTCCAATAGAGTAATTGTAACACCACCTTCGTTCACCACTCTGACGTACAGTACTGCTGCATAAGCAGCTGTTGATGCATCGGCAAACCCATGGAGTTCTACTTGCAAGTTGTCAGGCTGTGTATTTATCCATCGATTAATTTTGATATCTTCCAGATCCTGAAGCTGTCTCCGGTAAGTCAACCACTCTTCTATCAACTCTTCAGGCAACTGGTCATCCCATCCTGCACTACACAACCAGAGTTTCTGTATTAAAATCTTAGCAAGTATTATGGTTGGTGCCAACCATCCAAAGGGATCAAACAGCCGTGCTACATCTGACAAAATAGATCTTTTAGTTACTTCAGAGGATACTGTAGCTATGTTCACGGTAAACTTAAATTTGTCATCATGTCTGTCCCATGATAGTCCAAGAATTTTAATGATCTGATCAAACTTAATTTCAAATCCAGTTTGATCTGTTTTCTTATCTGCTATTTTGTCTAGAATTTCATCTGAGTTACTGGACCACTTTTGCAACTCAAAACCTGCACACTTTAAAAGTTGAGTCAGCTGTTTATATGCCTCAATGGCTTCAGTAGGGCTGAAACACCCAAACATTAAGTCGTCCATATAAAAAGATTCCTTCACTATTTCTGCGGCAACAGGGAACTTCTTGGCTTCATCTTCAGCTACTTGTAAAAGGGTGCGCACAGCAAGATATGGAGCTGATGCTGTTCCAAATGTCACAGTCAACAGTTTATAAGATTGAATAGTTTCTTCTGGGCTCGCTCTCCATACTATACGTTGATAATCTGCATGCTCATCATTTACAAGAACTTGTCTATACATCTTAACTATGTCACTGACCAATACAATCCTATGTTTTCTCCACTTCATTAGTAGGATACGTAGATCACTTTGTAGTGTAGGTCCTGTAAGTAACATATCATTTAATGAAGAACCTCCAGTACCCCTGCAGGATGCATCAAATACCACCCTGACCTTAGTGGTGTCCTTGTCTTCTCGCACTACTGCATGATGAGGTAAGTATATCGCATTTTCATTGTTTTCATCAGCTAATGTCATATGTCCTAGCTCCTGATATTCTTGTATGACTCTTGTATATTCTTCCTTTAATTTCTGATCATATTTAAATCTTCTTTCCAACTGTAGAAACCTAGCTGTAGCTATTTCCTTTGTTTTTCCACATTTTTCCACAGGAGACTGTATATCTTCTTTGAAAGGTAAATTTACCTTGTATCTTCCTGCGTCTGTTTTAGTAGTAGTTGTTTTATAAATACCTTCACATCTTTGTTCTTGTTTTGTCTTCTTTCTTTCAGATGTAAGATACTCATTCTCTATTTCCCAGAACTGCTTAAGCATGTTGTTTTCAATTGCACAGGAATGCATGCTTAAAATCCTTTTGTTTTCAATTGTTGTATTTGTGTCACCCGATATTATCCAACCTAGTTGTGTTTTTTGTGCTAAAGTTCCCTCAGGACTTCTGGACAAACCTATCTCCATGATCTTGCTTGTTACACTAGCCCCTAGCAGCATATCAATTCTACCTGGTTTATTAAAATCAGGGTCTGCTAGTGTCATAGTCTCCATTTCTGGCCATACTGACAGTGTAATGTGTTTCTGCGGTAGGTATGTTGTGATATGGTTGATAACATATGCTTGTATCCATAAAGTGAAGTTTGGATTGTGTCTGGATCTCAATTCAAATTGAACGGTATACTTTGAATGTATTGTTTTTCCTTCACTTAAGTAAAACTCATTGTTGTTTTTATAACGCCTCAAACCAGATGTTTGAGCAAAGTTCTCTGATACAAATGAGCTTTGTGAGCCTTGGTCAATGAGTGCACGGTAGACTTGTGTTTGTCCTCTGCTTGAAATGATGTCTACTAGTGCTGTGGCTAATAAAACTTGACCAGGGTTGTTTGTAAAATGTGACACTGCCTTGGGTTGGTCTGCTTGTTTTGCTTCCTTTTCTAACGTCTGTACGCTGCTCTCTGAGTCCCTTTTCTCTGGATGTAACAATGTGTGATGTTTTTTGTGACATAATCTACAACTAGTATTCCTCTTGCACTGAAATGCAGAATGTTTTGGTATCAAACAGTTGAAACAAAGATTATTGTTTTGAACAAATGTATACCTGTCATTGTAATCCTTTGAGGAAAATTGTTTACACTGAAATATGTAATGTTCACCTTTACAAAATGAACAATTAATTGTTTTCTCTGAAGTACTAATTGAAGCATGGAAGGATCTTGTTCTTGTTACCTTACTTGTATTGTCAACCATTTCCAAAGATCTGAATCTGTTTTCCAAAAAATTAAATAAAGTTTCCAGTGTTGGAAAATCATTAGAAGAAGAAATGTTTTGTTCCCAGAGCCTTTGACTTTCATTGTCCAGTTTTGAAACAGTGAGGTAAACAATGATAGCATCCCAGGATGTAGTTGGTAATCCTAAATTTCTCAAGGAACTCAAACACTCTGAAGTTGTGTCTAAAAGTTGCTTAATGTTATAATCAGATTCAACGGTTAAGTTCTTCAAGCTAAATAGTTTCTTAAATATACAGTTGGAAATGTACCTTTTGTTGTTGTATCTCTTTTTAAGAGTCTCCCACGCTTGTGAATAGTTTTGGCTTGTAATTGGAATACTTCTTAGAAGAAGCTCAGCTTCTCCACGCATACTTGATTTTAAATAATGTAACTTTTGTACCTCATCCAGCTTAGGGTTCTTGTGAATTAATGATTCAAATATGTCATGGAACGACTGCCACTCAGTATACTTTCCCGAGAATGTAGGGATGTTTATGCTAGGAAGTTTTAATGTTCGAGTTGTCTCCATTTGTGGTGTTTCTTGTGTTTGAAGTGGTGCTAATGTTGGTATCGGTGTCAGTTCTTTCATTATTGTTTTCAATTCACTCTTGAAGTTAATGTAAAGTTCTTCGCACTCATTATAAATGTCTTTGGAGAAATATGATATGGTTTTCCTCTTATCTATATCCACACAACTTATAATTTCATAATGAGCACTGTAAAACGATTGCCAAATTTGTTCTATGTTTTCTAATCGGCTTTCAATATAGTTCAAAGTCAACCTGCTTTTTGGAGATTTGTGGAAATTCATTTGCGATTTTTGAATCTTTTCAAATCTATCGAGCTGGCATGCCAATGCTTTTTCGACCTCCATTTTGGAATTTATTCTGGAAGCTTCTGATGATACGTAGTAGGTATATATGTAGGTAAAAATACGAAACCGTTCTGACCGTTTGGGGAAATATTGTTTGCAAACACGATTTACACTTTGTTTTAACGCGCACCGACACTTGATACGACACTAGGGCACTTTTTTTACTTGATTCACTTTACTTTCGGACCGAAGGACCAGCTTATGAATTAGAAAAAAAGGGAAACTTGAATAATTTTGACTCACTTGTTAGACGTTAGATGCAGACATACTGAAAACGCAATGTTGCCAACATTGCGTAAGTCGGGGGTGACAGCTACAGGCGAAATAAATGACTAGTAACGCCATCTAGCAGAATTGTTCCGAACAATGTTATTTTGTATTTTTAATGTATTCTTTGTGTTATCTAGTCACTAAATACCATTGCAACATATTTTTTTTATTTATAAGAGGAAAACATATTATTCGCCTAATTGGCCTTACATTTTCTATTTATGTTTTACCTGTATATTCACTTTACATTGCTGTTGTTTTCCCAAATCATCGGGCATGTAACCAATAGAGTAGCAATAGTGAGCCATTTGTTTAGCAACGCATTAATGATTTGTCACGTATAACTAACAAGCCACGCTCGAACTAAAACAGTACCCGACCAATAAGAGACCTGTGTGTACGTCTAGTGCAACACTTGACCTTGAGTCGGCCAATCAGAACGCAGGGGCCGGCGCAGCGTTTTGGCGTATTTTGTTTTCTAACAAAACTGTTAACAGTTCTACTCTATTGGTTACATGCTCGATGTCCCAAATAAATAAACAATATCCCATTTTAGGAGTATACCCAGCGAGCGACACCTTCACGGAAATGACCCTCAAGCAGGAAGAACAGCGCAAGGAGATCCAGGAGTTGCTGGTGAAGAAGCGCGCCATGGAAGAGGAACATGACAGGATGGAGAACATCTTCGCGGACCTGCAGGTGGCGCTGCAGGGCCGAGAGAAAGAACTCTCCACAACCAAGAACCAGCTAGCGGACACCCAGCTTACCCTAGCTAATACTAATAATGTGAGTTCTTTAAGTTTTTTTTTTTTTTTTTTATTAAGGATGGGCTTGCATTTGGTCTCAGACCCGTCCATACAAGACGCTGCCGAAACCTAGGATGGAGCATGCTTGCCCAGAAGAAACCTATTCACCCTAGCCTTGAAAATTACAAGATTGTAGGCGTCGGGAAACACAGACGCCGGAAGCAAATTCCACTCCCTCGCTGTCCGCATTATAAATGTGGAAGCGAACCGATGTGTCCGTATGTTCGGTATGTCGACAACGTATGGGTGGAAATTATCCCGGCGTCTTGTGGCTCGGTGTAAAAAAGGGGATGGTGGAATAAGATCGAACAGAACATGAGATGTGGTCATGTCCAGTGACGGATTAAGACTTTTTGATGCCCAAAGCAATCCAAGGCCATGGGGCCCCCTATCCTTACATCAACTATATCGGTCGTATTACTAGAATCGGTCTTCCATTTTTAGTGTGGTTTTTAGTGATGAGAGAGTGAGACGTGATGCCCTAAGGATTGATATTTTTTGTCCTTCTTCTGGTGCCCCCCCAAGACTAATTACTTTAAGGGTTAAATCCGTCACTGGTCATGTCTTTTAAAGGGTTCCGTAGAGAATAGTAAGAATCCTTATAGTGTATTTTTAGAAAATGTGTGAAATAGCTTGTCATCACACTATCAAACCCTTTTGATATAAAGTATTCTTCACTACCTGCTTAAATTTATAATTTCCTCAGATTAGACTAGCTACAGGCCTGCATAGTTCTCAAAGTATTACCTATCTGTTTGTCCTGTGTCTGCATGTAAATATCTATATAAGTATGTATTTAAAAGTAGCATATCAGCTATCCAATTACCATATCACAAGCTCTGCTTAGTTTGGAATCAGATTGGCCCAGTGTGAAAAATGTCCCAGGATATTTATCTATACTAATATTATAAAGAGGAAAGATTTGTTTGTTTGTTTGTTTGTTTGTAACGAATAGGCTCCGAAACTACTGGACCGATTTAAAAAATTCTTTCACCTTTGGAAAGCTACATTATCCCCGAGTAACATAGGCTATATTTTACCCCTGTATTCCCACGGGAACGGGTAGTACGCGGGTAAAACCGCGCGGAGGCAGCTAGTTATTGATATCCTCCCTCCTTCCAGGAGCTCCAAACAACAACAGTCCAGTACCTAGAGCAGCAGCACCTAGTGGAGCAGCACGCGGCCACGGAGCTGGTCCTGGCGGCGCAGGCGAGGGAGCTGCTCGCCGCCGCGGACCTCGCCCTCGGACATGTCGAGTGTTTACATAACACTGTGGATAAACGCAAGTAAGAAACCCTGCATATTTTCCCTTAGCTTACACCGCTCAACTCGAAAATTGCCAGTTTCTACATAAATATCCTGGGACATTTTTCGCACACGGCCAATCTGATTCCAAACTAAGCAAAGTGAGCTTGTGTTATGGTAACCAGATAGCTGATATACTACATATACTACTTTTAAATACATACTTACAGTATTCCCAAATGAATAATGCACATGCTGATCTATCGCTATCCTCTTCCGACGCTCGTATGTCCCGAGTTTCGGAAGAGGATAGCGATAAATCTGCATGTGCATTATTAATTTGGGAATACTGTATATAGATATTTACATCCAGACACAGGACAAACAGACATATTCATGCATACAAATGTTTGTCCTGGGTGGGATTCGAACCCACGACCCGCGGCTTGAAAATCAGGGTCACTAACCACAAAGCCGTCGTAATGCCGTTGGATAGAGTTGCTCATTGCGCGTCGAACTATGGGTCACATGATATATATTTCAGTCAATAAGAGGTATTCACAAAGTAGTGTCAGCGCAAGGCGGTTGGCCTTGTAAAGATTTTATCGTCTCCTGAAAAGTTTGTAAATATGACTTATGCGGTATTGTAAGCTAAGGGACGATATTATAAAACACTAGCTGCCTCCCCGCGGTTTTACCCGCGTAGTTCCCGTTCCCGTGGGAATACGGGGATAAAATATAGCCTATGTTACTCGGGGATAATGTAGCTTTCCAAAGGTGAAAGAATTTTTGAAATCGGTCCAGTAGTTTCGGAGCCTATTCATTACACACAATCAAACAAACAAACAAATCTTTCCTCTTTATAATATTAGTATAGATAGCCGCTTTCCGCTGTCTGTCCTTGGGACATATCGTCTGTCTGTAACACTGTGGATAAACGCAAGTAAGAAACCTTGCATATTTATAACAACATGTCATAAAACATAGTAGCTTTCCGCTGTCTGTCCCTATGAATAAAACCAGTCAAGTGCGAGTAGAACTCGCGCGCGGAGGGCTCCGTATCATTTAATTAATCGCCGTCATTAGTATCGAGCAAGAAACGTCAAAAAATATCGTCTGAGGTTGTTCCGGGGCACACGGCCGTTGGTTTTAACGTGAAACGTCTATGTTAGCGAATCGCTTTAAAAGTAAAAGATTGAAATGAAAACAAATGACACATTTAGTTGATATTAAAATTTTAAATATTTTTTGTTTAGTTATAGTTTTATTTTTGTAAATTCTTTATTTTCCTTTGTTCTTTACTTTATATAAAATTTATGTTTTTGGTACTTTTATTTAACTGATATATTATAATCACTGTTAACTGTGAATGCTGTGTTCGCCTGTAATTGGCATAGGCATCAGAACTAAAATTTTTAATGTATTTTGTTATGTCTCAATGTGTATGCTGTTGGCGTCCCATATATAATAAATAAATAAAATAAATAAATAAAAAAATGAACTCAATGTCATAACAGCGAGCTGACTATATAAGTGAAATATTCACATCAAATTTTTGTTTCTAAGACTAATAGTCTTTAAATTATGAAGGTACGATGATATAGACCTTTTTGTTACGGTCCACTTTTTAAACCTGGTACCCGTATGTTTCGGCGCGATTTTAAAGACGTTTCACGTCAAAAATTAAGTTTATTGTATAGGAACCCCCTTAAATATTTATTTTATTGTATTTGTTGTTTTAGCGGCAACAGAAATACCATTTGTGAAAATTTCAACTGTCTAGCTATAACTGACATGATCCTCCTCTCTTCTACTTGAAACTCTTGTGTATTTTGCTGTGCTCGACAGGGTCCACAATGTAAATTAAACTCATCTTAATTTTAATATTACTATTGTGGAATGCAAATCTATACTAATATTATAAAGAGGAAAGATTTGTTTGTTTGTTTGTTTGTAATGAATAGGCTCCGAAACTACTGGAGCGATTTCAAAAATTCTTTCACCTTTGGAAAGCTACATTATCCCCGAGTAACATAGGCTATATTTTATCCCTGTATTCCCACGAGAACGGGAACTACGCGGGTAAAACCGCGGGGAGGCAGCTAGTTAACAATATGAATATGGACTGTTCTTGAGATACAGCCTGGTGACAGACGGACGGACGGACAGTGAAGTCTCATTAATCTGGTTTTAATTTAAACTAATATAATGATGTTTGATCCCGGTATTAGGTCGGTAGAGGCGCAGAACACGCCGACGTGCGCGATGTACCGGCCGACGGTCACCCATCACCGGGCTCGCCTCGCCGCCGGTGCTGCACAATTTGCGTGTACCCTCGACGAACTTGTCGCTAATATGCGCACCGAATTAGGTAACTTAAATTTTACCACTATGCATTTTGTTTATAAAGTGTTCAGTTTCACCCCAGGCACTTAGGTATTAACAGGGTCGGCAACGCGTGAGTAACGCCCCTAGTGTTGCAAGCGTCCATAGGCTACGGTGACCGCTTCTCATCAGGCGGACCGTGTGCCTGTTTGCCACCTTTGTAGTATAAAAAATAAAGGTATTCTGAAGACAATTTTTTTATGTCTTTTAGAGATTACCCATTATAAAACTGACAATAATAATATAGCCTATATTACCGAACTTTTGACAATATTTACAAATGAAAAACAAATAAAATATACATAAAATTTACATAAGGCCTCTCAGTTCGTGTGCCTTTCGACAAAGGCCTCCTCCAACTCTTTCCACCGCTTCCTGACAGGAAGCAGTGACAAAAATTACCCCTTTACAATTTCAGACTGTTTTATATAATACATGGTAAACTCTAACAGATAAAATGATATACCTACATTTTTTGTTTTCTCAATATTGAGAATAGAGTGACTTTTATTCCTGTCAGACTAAAACCAGTACATTTTCCGTGTTTTTAGTATACACCATGTATGTAACGATTGCATTATTATGTAAAAATTGCATATTTAATTTCAAAATCTTGTTATAGTGACTTATTCTACAAAGACAAGCGAAAATCAAGGCAAAAACCAACGTTGTCTCGAAGGACTGGTGCAATACATTTCGGCAGCAATGACTGAGGTAAGATTATAAATAAATTATAATAAATATCCAGGGACATTTTTCACACACGGCCAATCTGATTCCAAACTAAGCAGAGCTTGTGTTATGGTAACCAGATAGCTGACATACTACATATAATACAATAGATATTTACATCCAGACACAGGACAAACAGACATATTCATGCATACAAATGTTTGTCCTGGGTGGGATTCGAACCCACAACCCCCGGCTTGAAAGTCAGGGTCACTAACCACAAAGCCAACCGAGCTGTCGATTCCTATTTATAAATTTTTTACCATACAATAAGTTGTATAAAAATATGGTACTCAAATCCTCTCGTTAGTTCAAATCTATAATTCAATATTTCTCACGAGTTTCCACCTTGTGGCTTCCTCTGGGTAGCTATTGTATTGTACTCATTGTTAAGGGAGGCTCGAGCTCCTCGGTGGAGACGTATATGAGCTGATGATGAAATGAATGTACTATGAATGAAGACGTGGTCGCTCAGTTGGGAATTCATCAACTCACGATCATGAGGGTGTAGGCTTATTCCCTTAGCCTGTGACTTTGAAGTCTTACTAAACCCTCTCGTCGTTAGAGGAGGCTCGTGCTCCTTCAGTGGAGACGTATATGAGCTGATGATGAATATGCTGTGCCAAGTCTCGCTCTGATCTCTTCAGTCGTTCTTGCGTGATAGAATAACAAACATCCATCGCAATTTTTACATTTATAATAGTGGTAAGGTTATTCGTTTCAGATGAGGTCGACGAGGTCGATGATCTCAACGCGCACGGGCAGTTCGACGCAACAGCAACGCGCACAGTTCCAGACGGCGCTCGACACTCGCGGTGGAGTCGTGCGAAGCGCGTTGGAGGCGCTAACTGCGGCCGTGCGCGCTAGTACTGCGCACGCGCACACTGTCGACGTGAGAGGAGACGTGGCCAAGTTTGTGGACCAGTGGGTTAGTAGCTTAGCTAGTGATTATATAGATAAGGTCTACGAGGTCGGGTATCTGTTCCCGCCAACGAGCATGTAACCAATAGAGTGGAACTGTTAATAGTTTTGTTAGAAAACAAATTACGCCAAAACCCTGCGCTGGCCCCTGTGTCCTGATTGGCCGACGCACGGTCAAGTGTTGGGCCAGAGCTGTGCAATAAAATATTCGTATCGATATCGATAGCGATGATTGAATGGAATCATAATTTCGTTGTGGAAATGCCCCTACCGAAACAAAATTCGATCAGACGTTTACAGATACAGATACAGGTCGAACACATAACCCCCCTTTTTATCTCATTTAAAAATATTTAAGCTTCTTTTTAAAAATACTTGCTGTCTATTTAAGTTTCATTAATTAAAAAAAAATTATGAACATTAAGACGTCCCAGTGTATTATTATTATTTACACCCACGCTTATTTATAACTTTTAATTAAAATAGCCGATTATCATTACTGTACTATTTCTTATTATTATTTATTATTTTATTTATTTATTTTAAATTAATATATTTATCGATAAAATAACCCACTATTACTTACATATTTAAACATGTACTTAATTTATTACATATACTTATTTGTTTGTAGAAATAAAAAAACTTTTCGGTAAATATCGATACATACACACAGCACTAGCAGTGGGCGTAACCAATAAAAAAGGGATGACAGCATATGGATATACCTAGGTATGAGCAAGACGCATTTTAGTTGACTAGTTTAGCTTGAGCCCGCATAAATGTATGTAAATTAAGATAAAATCATAGTTTATTGATACTTACCGATGAAACGTGATTCCATCTGTTTTATAGTTTGATGTCTTGGTGTTTTTCCCACACCACCGAATGGAACAACACGACATGATGGGGTATGACACCAAAATTTGAATATTTCCGGAAGTATCGCGGGGGACGTACACACAGGTCACGTATTGGTCGGGTACTGTTTTTATTCGAGCGTGGCTTGATAGTTATACGTGACAAATCATGGAAACGTTGCGAACGAAATGGCTCACTATTGCTCCTCTATTGGTTACATGCTCGTTGGTTCCCGCACAGCTCGCACAGCTCGACGGAGGAAGGGGGTCAGTTTGTGATTACTGTGTTGGATTAAGCACTGTCACTACCGGTCTGCATGCAAATCGATGGGGGATGCCTGTATTCAGTAGTGGATGTCCTATGGCTGATATCGAAGGTAGAATGCAATTTTGTCGTATCTATAATATCAAGGTTTACACCAGAGTAAAAAAAAACCCTTGAAAAATCAAAAAAAATGGTTATAAGTCCTAACTAGATAAGAATAATAAGAAAGTAAATTGTACTTCTTTTGTAATTGTATTGTAATTTCAATTGTACCACTTAGTAAGTAATTGTATTGTATTTAGTGTTGTATTTAATTTAGTTTATTTTATTTTATTCCATGCTTTTTTTTTGTTTATATTTATATTCTCATATAATTTATTGTAACAATATGGATCTCGTGTCCGAAATAAAGATATTATTATTAATAATTGAGGCAGACTCAATAAATTAATTCTAAATTATTTTCTGTTATTTGTTGCTTAATTGAATTGTTAATTTGCATAAATATATCAAAACCTTTGTTTTTCGACTTTTAGTGGGTCGACATTGCTTATCAGCATCCATATATATTGTTTACATAACCATTTATACTATGTATATTTCCAGTACGTTGGCGCCGCGGCTCGAGTAGTGTCCCTGGAGCGTGCGCACGCCGCGTTCCAGACGCGCGGCCGGACCGCCGCGGCCGCCCGCCGCCTCCGCGACAACTGGAGGGCAAACATGCACAAAAGGAATATCAACATACGGGCTTGCATACATGTTAGTATACATATTTACCTACATTATTAAACTAGTGGACCCAGCAAAAGGGTTGTAGCTAGAGTTGAATTTGAGGTAGGGTAGCAGTGGTTACCGGCAGGACGCATGTAAAAATATATCATAATAATTGATCTGTCCCAGAGCACGGGCTCCTAAATCAATCACCATGTTATAGACAAACAATTTATCTCAGGTTTTGGTATTTTAAAGTAGGGCATTGTGTTTTAGGCAAAAGAGACAAAAATGCATAAGACACAAAATATGAATAAAATTTAAGTTTTACAATCTGATATGTACCAGTGACAGATGTGTACTGCGTTTACCACATTTTACACGTAAATATATATATTTCAAATTAAATTTATTAATAAATAGTTATATATTATCATAACAGGAGTTCGAAGAAGAAAAGGCAATTATACAAAAACGTATATCGCAACAACTAAGCGACATAAAAACAAAAAGGCAAGAGTCTCAGTCCAGACTAGAATGTATGGAGGAAGAAAAAAGACAATTTGAACTTAGACAGCAGAGACAAATGGAAAACGAAAAGAGAATTCTAGACAGACTGAATGAGAAGACGGCTAAAGTACAAGAAGAGGAGTTACTTCTAGAAGAGAAATTAAATGCACACATAAAGTGGATGGAGAAGGAGTTAGAGGCTAACGAAGAAGAGATTCAGCTCGCAGATAGAGATCTACAAGAGTGTGTGAATGGAGATGAAGAATGTACACAGAATGTGAAGAAGTTTACCAAGGAGTTTGATGAAGGTAAGCTTATTATAATCTATGTATGACTACTTACTCGACAGGTTGGCTTTGTGGTTAGTGACCCTGACTTTCAAGCTGCTGGTCGTGGGTTCGAATCCCACCCAGTACAAACATTTGTATGCATGTGTGTTTGTTCTGTGTCTGGATGTAAATATCTATAATATGTATTTAAAAGTAGTATATCAGCTATCTGGTTACCATAACACAAGCTCATTTTGATGCTTACTTTGGAATCTGATTGGCCGTGTGTGAAAATGTTACATGATATTTATTTACTTTTTAGTTACAATATTATTATTATTTTGCCAATTTTTTTATACCTTGATACTTTATTGCCTCACAATGATATGGTTTGGAAGCAATGAATTAATATTATAGTATACTAGCTGCCTCCCCGCGGTTTTACCCGCGTAGTTCCCGTTCCCGTGGGAATACAGGGATAAAATATAGCCTATGTTACTCGGGGATAATGTAGCTTTCCAAAGGTGAAAGAAATTTTGAAATCGGTCCAGTAGTTTCGGAGCCTATTCATTACAAACAAACAAACAAACATATCTTTCCTCTTTATAATATTAGTATAGATTACTGTAACTAACAAAGTACTATAGTATACCAGTAGTACCTTGAAAGTCAGGGTCACTAACCACAAAGCCAACCGGTCTGTCAAATATGCCTGTTTTCTATGTCTAAATATTCTACCTATCTGTGTGTAATTTTCCATGATAATTAATTATTCATTATAATATTACAGGGACTAGCGCTATCAGTATAGATATGGAAGTATTCAGCAAGAATTTGGTGGAAGTGGTTGAACACATCAACAATGAGATGCTGAGGATCATCGACCAGGCTCAGGAACAGGTTCAGGTATGTGGACACCCAAGTAGACTGTAGTAAGCGGTCACCACTGCCTATAAGCATACGCAACAGGAGAGGCTTTATATAGACCACAAGGGTGGCAAACAGGCATACGGTCCCACCTGATGGGAAGCGGTTACCGCAGCCTATGGATGCTTGCAACACCATAGGCGTCGCTTACGCGTTGCCGACCCTGTAAATGGAGCAACTGTATAAATATCCTGGGACATTTTTCACACACGGCCAATCTGATTGCAAATTAAGCATCAAAGTGAGCTTGTGTTATGGTAACCAGATAGCTGAAATACTACATATACTACTTTTAAATACATACTTATATAGATACTTACATCCAGACACAGGACAAACAGACATATTCATGCATACAAATGTTTGTCCTGGGTGGGATTCGAACCCACGACCCGCAGCTTGAAAGTCAGGGTCACTAACCACAAAGCCAACCGGGCTGTCCGGGCTGTATAGGCAGTGAAAGGGACAAAGCGTAATGTACTTTTGTCAAAGGGCTAAACAGGTATCACTCCTGCATACCCCTACGACGCTATTTCATAGAGGTATCGCCAATGCATAGTCTACTCTGAGATATTACTCTGTTTAGTTTTAAACGCCATCTACAGGGTACAATTGTAAATCTAAAACATTCTGGAATCCCCTTAAACATACAAAAATTTCATTCAAATCAACCCAGCTGTTTAGGAGTTCAGTGATATACACACTTACAGAAGAAAGAATTATGTATATAAAGATAATAATTGTTGAATGTAGCATGCTACGTGTTTCAAGCTAGGATTTTTATTAACACGGGCCACGCTGGCACTAATCATAATTTTTCTTTACCTCTTAGTATAATAGTTTCTCAGCAATTATAATTTATAATATACTAGCGGAGCCGCCACCTACCGGCTCCAAATTGATGTATTATACATAAAAACCTTCCCCATGAAATACTCCGTAATTTGGTGAAAACCGCATGAAAATCTTTTCAGTATTTTTGCGTTCATCGCGTTCAGACAGACAGACAGGGCGGCGGGGACTTTGTTTTATATACATTAAAATAATTTGTTTTAAATCGACAGCAAGAAGTAAGCAATATGATTACGTCGGACGAAATGACATCTACCCAGCTCAGCGACGCCATGGAAGCGTTGCTCTCAGACGTGCTCAGCAACTCTGAGCAGGCATTGGACAAGATCGTGGGAGATATTGAGGTATGTCCTGTTCTGAGTTGATAAATTGGTCATTGTCAAATTTCGCGCAGGTAAATTAGCCCCTTAGCAGTGTTATTCTTTTATTAGTAATTAATAGCTATAGCTAATTTATGTTAAATACAAAATGTATCACATTAGTAAACTTTCATTAATAAAATAACGACTTAATTTTATGTTTAATTGATTTTTTTTAAAGTAACATTGTGCTAAGGAAATCCATTTTGTTACTAGTTTACCTGCGCGAAATTTGACAATGACCCAAACAATTAATGTATAGCCATAATAGTCAGATCATTTAAAATAAATACACATAACATACAACATAGAAAATCTCCTTCCATTGGGCGCGGGTTTACGTCACTCGAAATCAGAAACAAACATTTCAAATCAAATCAAAATATTTTTATTAAAATAGGTTTTCCAAAACCAGAGAACTGATATACTACATCAACTATGTTTACTACTAAACCCAGACATAATTGACATTTTCCCGGAAAAATTACCTTAGGCAGGGATCAAAGTTACAAGCCTTCCAAACCGAGCGTTAGAGTCTGACTAGTCTTAAGAGTCTGTGAAGGCCTAATTGAATAAAAAACATTTTTAATCTCATTTTATTTCAACCTATCTCTTACCTAAACACCCAACCAACTAAATATCTGGTAATTCTTAAATCATTTCATTAACCTCTCCTTTCAGACAACAAGCACATCTTTAATAAACACAGTACAATCTGCGGCGATGTCTACATCCGATGCGATATCGTCGTCCCGCTCGCACGCTCGCTCCGTCTCGCTCTCCCTCGAGGAGCTGTCCGCCCACACGGCACAACTTAAAGCCAATGTTGAACAATCTCTCCCAGAACAAGCTGAGATTGAAGATTCTACAGGAATATAGACTGTATTCGCCGACTGGTAAGTTGATATTTACCTTGCTTTGATACAGAAGTCTTATTATATTAATGATGACGAGGCCCATGTATAGCGCTCGTTCTATCAGGACTAATATTATTATTGTTAAAGAAATTGTTAAAACTTGTTTTGAAAAGAGTAATTGCTGAGTTTATTGCCGGCTCTTCTCAGCAAAAGCAACCTTCCGAACCGAGCATTAGAGTCGACGTTTCATAAGTGCCTGTGAAGGCCTATTTGAATGAATAAATTTATTTCATTTCAGGTCCAATAACGGTCTGTCGGTATTGGGCAGCGCTATAGTGCCAGAGCTGAAGCCCCGCGTGCCCACCATGAGCGAGCGCGACCTCACGCGCCACTACACGCCGCGACACTATCTGCGGCTGTAGCGCGCCGGTCCCACTGCGCCCCGGCCCCGGTCCGGCCCCGGCCCCGGTCCCGGTCCGGCCCCGGTCCGGCCCCGGCCCCGGCCCCGCCCCGCCCCGCCCCGCCCCGGCCCCATCGCCGATACGGGACGCCTCGGCCCGCCGGCTCAATAAGCAAATATACCCAAATATTAATGTTTCAATAGGTACGGTTAAAGTTTGCACGTGATTATGTTTGTATATTTTAATAAAAGTTTATATCTCAAGAGTATAACAGATGTTTTAATTATTTATCAGCTATCAAATATGTTGACTCTGGCCTCACGCTCCCCACTCCGACGGGCAAGGAGGTGTGGCTTGAAGGCCGTGCATCGTCTAACGTCGTTTCAGTTCGGCAGTCTTCGACACGGCGTTGTGTGCGATTAGACGTATTGTACGACTCTACGAAACTCGCACGAATCGAGACGAGCTGCTCCGAAATCGGACGAATACATAAGCAGCTGTTTATGAGAAAGTATATAGGTGTATATGTATTTATGTACAACAGTGAATAGCTGTACTTGTAAAATTTGTGTATTAAGTGTTTTGAATATGAATGAACAAAGTGCAGTTATTATTAAAATATTAAATAAAATTATAATTGCATAAGTTGATACAAAATGCTATGCAATAGCTTTACCGCGGCAGCCCCCGAGTGCCACACGTCTTTTTTTCCTGTAAATTATGAAACTACTTTTAGCAATCTGAGGCACGTGGCGCCACCTATTGCGGAATAGTCTTAGCTTATCAACCAAATATTCTTTATTTTGAATACTCCGTGCACCGTTGCAATACTCAAAATAACCCATATAAATAATAAGACATGAGTGTCGTCTTCATTAATGTTATTTGTTTATTTATTATAAAATATTTCAACCGCTTTCTAGCGTCGAAAAGTCAAAGTTATGGAAAATATATTTTCGAATGCGATAGCTACCAATGAAAACTATTTGCTGAAACCTCACATGAATAAGTTTTTGTGGTACCAACTCCTTCAAAGAATAAAATTAAAAGTAGATTCGAGTGTGTCTGAATCGTAGACAGAGAAACTATTCTCTGTCTACGGTCTGAATTGATTTATTCATCAATTTACTGGAGCCACATCATGAAATGTGTGAAAGTGTACATAAACAATAATTCCTTACTCTAAAAGCTACAACATTTCGAAAAGTAGAACTATTAATTTAATTAATCTCTGATAAAAAAACGAAAAACAATAAAATCTATTGTACAAAATATAAATTTGTAGTCTCACAAAAGGTACCTTACCATCATTTATATTTTTATATTATAGATTATAAAACTATATCATGTTTTCTGAGGTACGTGGCGCCATCTATTGTTAAATAGCAGAACTGTTTATTTAGCGAGTTCGTATTATAAATAAGCGCTATAGAACATAGAGTCTGGCTAACGAAAGTTGGCCCCAGAATATTGGCGGCAAATTTAAAAAATACATGCATGACAACACTTTTTTTTTTTTTTTTTATTTAACCAAAGCAATAAAAAGTAATAAACATAAAATAACATTCCGTCAAACCGCAGTACGGTTTGTCGACAGAAAAACTCTCTTATTTAACTATATTTAACTAGCACTTAATTAATTTACAATTTAAACTTATTTATTTATTTAATCATTCTTCTAAAGCCAAAAAATAAATTTTTAATTTTCGCTTAATCTGAGGCCTAGATTGAACATTATCTAATAAGTCGTGAGGTAACTGGTTGTGCAGTGTTGGAGTTAACCAACGCCGCGTTCTCTCGCCATAGTAGTCACGCACCCTGGGTATTACATAGTTCGGCCTGGCTGAGCTACGGGCTACGAATCTATATTCTTTCTTTATTTTATTGTCGTCTATGTTGTACTGTTCCAGTAAGATTTGTGTTTTAATTTTATTTTGAATACTTAAATATTGCATATCTTGAACAACTTATTGTAGTTTTTATTTAATGACACTTTAATTATACTGAAATTATACTATGAAAATTGGAATAACCTACTTTGATAATTGGTAATTCATTATTAAAAATATCATATACATATATAGTTTTTCAATAAGTGTAACGTCGAGAAGCTGGTGCGGGTGATTTAATTATGACTCGGATTATCTATGTTAACTGATTTATCCTACTACTATTATAAAGGCGAAAGTTTGTAAGTATGGATGTATGTATGGATGTTTGTTACTCTTTCACGTAAAAACTACTGAATGGATTTGAATGAAACTTTACCACAATATAGCTTATACATCAGAATAACACATAGGCTACAATTTTTGAGGTTTCTAATGTGAGGTCGTAAAAAAACACATTTTTTGCGCTTACATTGCAAACGCTGACTGAATCCTACAAGATAGATCAAAACAATGTACTACAGTATTGTACAACTTAAAAAGGTCTACAAAAAAGTCCGTGATGGTAAATGTTTATCTCTTAGGAATAACCCACGATAACCATTTTTTATCCTTTACTTTGTACAAGAAATAATGGCTTATTTACGAAGCGATTTTAAGCAATACAGTATTAATCCTTATCCAATTAAGTATCTTAAATACATTGTGCATTTAATAAAGATCAATATGGCTTTTTACAGCATGTAAATTAAATAAATATTTTCGAAGATATCACAGATTTAAAATGCAGAGTCATAGCAATTTCGGCGATAAATACCGTTTCGGTGATAAATACCGGCAGCGGTGCCAGGCGAACGGGGCGTGGAGGGAGCGGGGTAGGTGCGGTGGGGAAGAAGTGGCTCATCGCTGAGTGCGCGACCCGAACGCGGGCAGACGAGTGAGGGCAGACGTCGTTGACGGTTGTGTCCGTTTTGCGAATTTTTAAAAGGCACTAGCGATTTGATAAAAACGTATGGTCGCCTACTTTAAGTAATATAGGCCTAAGGTTAGTTATTGCCAGGTTTCTTTTTGGTTAGGAGTTACACGTACAAAAATATACTTCATTTTTACGAATTACTTCATTGATAATTCAATTACTATATAGACAGGTTACTTACAGTTAATTATAGCAAATTATATAAATAGGTTAATTATAACGAATTACTTCATTGATAATTCAATTACTATATAGATAGGTTACTTACCGTTAATTATAACAAATTATATAAATAGGTTAATTATAACGAATTACTTCATTGATAATTCAATTACTATATAGATAGGTTACTTACCGTTAATTATAACAAATTATATAAATAGGTTAATTATAACGAATTACTTCATTGATAATTCAATTACTATATATTTTTTATTTTTATTTTTATTTTATTTTATAAGGATTTCCAACAACAAGTACACTGTGTAAAAATATAAACTAGTAGATACAAAAAAATAATGAGCTAAGTGCCCTGTCAATTATAGGAAACCGCAGCATGCAACATAATATAACAAAAATAAACTACTTAAGCTAATACAATTTTAGATAATACAATTTTACAATTTTAGATTTTAAACACCACGTCTCTTAAATTAGTAGTTGTAAAAAAGTCACAATCTTCAGAATACTCTTCATACAACGAATACATGCGAGATAAAGGGCAAAACAATTTTAAGTTGGTTCGACTGTTAGGACGGGAAAACAATTTCTTCCTACACAAACGAGGGATTTTCGATGCTGGGTAAGCAATTTTGGACAATTAAATGAACCCGTGCATAGTTTTTTAAGGAATACTAAATCTAAATATTTTCTACGGTCTTCTAAGGAATACATATGGAAATATGAAAGCCTTTCTTTATAACTTTTAATTTTTTTAGCAATACCATGACTGTATGATAGGTGCCACAACCATCGTTTCTGCAAACGTTCCACCCTTGCTATGTGAACTTTGTAGTGAGGCGACCAAACAACACTACAATATTCTAAATTACTTCTAACTAACGCATTGAACATAATATTTTTTGTTGCCGTGTTTTTAAAGCTTTTGCTCTCCCGCATAACAAAACCTATAAGTTTAGAGGCCTTAAGGACCACTTCATCAAGATGCTTTTTAAACATTAATTTATTATCAAAATAGACACCAAGGTCACGAATGTATGTTACTTCTTCTAGTTTATCACCATTTATGCTGTACGATGTTGGTAAAACATTTTTGTTCTTTGTAAATTTTATATGGTTACATTTTTTTACATTAAGCGACATATCATTACGTTTACACCATTCACATAGACGGTCTAGATCATTTTGTAGAAGAACAGAATCATCTAGTGAATCAATAGTCTTACATGCTTTGAGGTCATCAGCAAATAGATAAAATTTAGAGTTATGAAAACATTGTGATATATCATTTATAAAAACATTGAAAAGATAAGGACCCAAATGCGATCCCTGAGGGATTCCAGAGGATGCGATATAAGAATGAGAAGTAAAGCCATTGATAACTACCTTAAGTGGTCTATTTGAAAGATATGATTGAAACCAATTCAATAAAGGGCCTGATATTCCACATCTTTCTAATTTATGTAACAATATCCTATGGTTGACAGTATCAAAAGCCTTGCTAAAGTCGGTATAAACTGCATCAACCTGTGTCCTCGCATCAACCGCTTTCGTGATATCTTCAAAGTATTCTACAAGGTTGGTAGCAGTAGACCTATGCTTGACAAAACCGTGCTGCCTGTCATCAATTAATTGATAGATATGCCATGAAAATTGTTGACACACAAAGTACTCAAGTACTTTTGCCATTACAGATAAAATTGCTATTGGTCTGTAATTAGATACCAATGATTTGTCACCGTTTTTATAGACCGGAACTATTTTGGTATTTTTCCAAGTAACCGGAAAAATACCATCACGAAGAGATTTATTAAAAATGGTAGCTAACGGGAAACACAGTGTATCGGCCAATCTCGACAGAAATATGGGAGGTACATTATCGGGACCAGAACCTTTTGTTAAGTCAAGGTTATGGAGAGCCTTTTTGATCTGAGTCTCATGTACTTGAATCACCCCTAAGCTATTTGAACCCAGATAACTATCTGTTTGAAATCCAGCGGCTAAGTTAGAACACGATGACGGTGTAACATATACTGATGAAAAACTATTAGCGAAAAAGTTAGATATGTCTTCACCGTTTTCGGAAATTATTCTACCATCGGACATTTCAGCAGGGTAGGTACTAGTACCACCTCTCTTCATTTTGAGATAACTCCAGAAAAATTTAGGATTATGTTTAATCTTATCTTCTATAGTAGCTGTATATGTGTTATAGCAAGTTTGGGTTAATTCTACGCATCTTTTTTTTAATAATGTAAGTTGTAATTTATCCATGGCATTTTTGATTTTTTTTACTTTGATTCGTAGTTTATATTTTTCTTTTAATCGTTTAATCAATAATCTAGAGTACCATGGCGGATATTTTGTATTTTTAGGCTTGGTTTTTGGTACATGTTTCAAAATCAATTTGTTCAAAATTGCATAAAAAGATGTTAACATGTCATCAACAGAAGTCTGAGAGTCCAAAGTTTGCCCCCAATCAACCAAATCCAGGTCAGCACGTATAGCCTCATAGTCTGCTTTGTAATAATTTAAGGTGTTGATATTATTATACTTGAGGCAGTTAATATTTCCAGAGAAAGTGAGTGACAATTCAATAGGCTGGTGATGGGGATAAATTTTTGAGATTATAAGAGAAGCAGGGCTAATATGTATATTGTATGGTAAGTTTGATAAAACTAAATCTAGAATTCTGTTACAGGCGTTAGGTACATTATTGAGTTGCGTAAGCGTATTAACGGCTATAAAATCCCAGAGCTGCTGCTCCATGTTACAAGAGGTTTGAGGAGGAGAATCAATAATTGAACCATCAGTGTTAAGCCAATTTATAGTGCCCAAGTTAAAGTCACCTAAGAACAAACTATGATTCTCTTTTTCAAGCACACTATTAGCATTATCTATAAAATGCTCCAACACAGTAGGTTTTAATGGTGATGGCAAGTATACGGCACAGATACAGATATTAATGTTCTGCTTACCTATGGACAGATTCAATCTAATAAAGAGGTCTTCACATGCACTTTCATATCCAGATAACCGTTTCGATTATAATCTATTTGAAATAGCGACTAGTACACCCCCACCCTCGCATTTACTATTTAACGCAGTTGTTGAACGATCTCTCCGGTATAAAATATAACGATCAGTAACAATTTCGCTGTCAAAAATACTATCGTTGAGCCATGTTTCTGTAAGGACTACGATGTCATAGTCAGAGCTAGATATTTTACAGTATACATCACGTAACTTAGATTTAATGCCTCTTACATTTTGGTAATATATTTTTAACTGTTTGAATTTAACTAATAAACTATAAAAACATCTATAAAATACAATCAGTGCCTACTTAGTCCAATTTACTTAGAGAATCAGAGTCTTTGATGTATTTAAAGTCCGAATCGTCCGACTTGCGCATAAAGATCCTGCCATTGCGGACCCAGACATATTTGTAGCTCTTCTCTTTTGCCTTTAATCTAGCAGCTGCGTGTAGGGCTTTATTTCCAGGAGACAAGTGTTCCATTATATAAATATTTTCTTTGCTTCCACCTATACCTAACAACTTGCTGTGCAGCTTGTCATTAGGATTATTCTTATTGTATTTGATGGCAGCAGCGAGGAATGTGTCTCTGACACGTGGACTGCTAAACTGGGCGACTATAGATCTAGGCCGAGGATTGTTAGAATTCATCTTGGCAATACGCGTGACATGGTGTAACTGAGAGTCGGCAAGATCACAAGCAATAACCTTACCAAGATTTATTATGGTGTTCACTAGATTCTCTCCCTTGAACTCTGGAAGACATTGAACCTCGACATTGCAGGATCGTGATTGCTGCTCAATAACATTCATTTTCATATTTAAATCCTTAATGGCAGACTTCAGTTCTTCGTTCTCTTTTTTTATTACATCGATACAATCTAATTTAGCAAGTACATCCTTTTTTATGTCATCATATTGTTGACTCAAAAAATCAATTGACGATTTCACCTCTCCAATTTCCACCTTGATGGATTTAAGTTCTTTGTTAACGAAACTCGCCAAAGTTTCATTAAGATGTTTCATTAGATCACCAATTGCATTCTGGACAATTTGCTGTACTTCAGCGGAGGTGACGGGAGTGCTGTCAATGAACTTAGCCGCCGGAGTAGTGACAGGCGTACCTTTTTTCCTCTGAGTGATGTTGGAGCTTTCTCCGTGGATTGACGTTGTCCTACTGGCGCGAATTGGGGTGTTATCAGCATTGTTACTTTTCGGTTTGCACGCTGGACATACCCATTTAGCTATATCGATGTCTGTTACAGGCTGCTTCAATAATGTTTCCACACATATTTCATGGTAATACAATCGGCATTTAGTACAGGTTGCAAAGGGATCGCCATGCGCCAATGATTGCGAGCAGCAAGCACAGTCCGCACATTTCAACATTATAGATTTTATAGGTATCTTATTATATATAAGTATATAATATTATCTAATATTAGGCAGGGTATTAGATTGGTTTACTGTGAACAATCTAGTTTTAAATGCAAAAAAAACTAAATGTGTTAAATTTGCTTTACCTAATGTTAAAAAAGTAGGTTGTAATCTAATGTTAAATAATGAAGTTTTGAATCTTGTTGAATCAACAGTATTTTTAGGAATTACTCTTGACTCGAAACTTCAATGGGGCACCCAAATTTCTACACTTGCGGGAAAGCTCAGCTCAGCAGCATACGCAGTTAGGAAAATTAGACAGCTTACAGATGTAGATACAGCTCGATTAGTATATTTTAGTTACTTTCATAGTGTTATGTCCTATGGTATTTTACTGTGGGGCAAAGCTGCGGATATAGAAACCATTTTTATTTTACAAAAGAGAGCGGTACGAGCTATTTACAATTTAGGTTCTCGTAATTCCCTCAGAGATAAATTTAATGAAATCGGCATACTCACAGTTGCATCACAATATATATATACCAACATAATATTTGTTCATAATAACATTAGCGATTTCGTTAAAAACAGTGATTTGCACTCCATCAACACAAGAAATAAGCACAAACTTGTGACCTCTGCTTATAGACTCCAAAAAGTGCAAGGTTCATTTTTAGGACTGTGTACACGCTTCTATAACAAAATACCTAAATCAATTGTAAATTTGCCTTCACAAAAATTTAAAGACCACATCAAAGCCGTATTAATAAAAAGGGCTTACTATAATGTAAATGAATATCTTAATGATAATAATGCTTGGTTATAGATTTATTTAATTTGTATACTTTTGATACTTATATGATGTAATTTACCTGATATAAACATGTTAATGGTCACACTGATAACATTGGGGGTGTGTGCTTTGTTCATTCATTTGTGGTTTGTTGCAAGCTTAGGTTAGTCATGCTCACTTAAAAGTCTTTGCTTGCGGCGGCGTCGTGTGACGGGTCGCTCACTTCCCTAAAATATGGCGAAGAGGGCGATGGCTGCCACATGCGTCATGCATTCACGGTTGTGTGGTGCACATAACCGTGAGAGTCCCGTGAACACTTAGCGTTTGACACTTCACACGTATTAGTCAGCTGATACAGTAACGGTCACCTTTATCACTTATTTTGTTTAATACGCTCGGAATCACTACTTTATATTAATAGTACGTTTATTAATATCGTTCACTGGTACGTACACAATAGTTCAATAACAATCAAATAAAGTTTCAAACGAGTTTATGATTTTTTAACCAATATTTGACGGAGCTAGTAGAATATTGGTAGGTATATAGATAGGTTACTTACCGTTAATTATAACAAATTATATAAATAGGTTAATTATAACGAATTACTTCATTGATAATTCAATTACTATATAGATAGGTTAATTAAATAGGCAAGGATTGCATTAAAGTACAATCATAAATAACTACCGTACTGTATTTTTTGGAAGTATAGAAACAACACGTACTTAAGAATTATGCCGCGAAAGCGTAAGTCTAATCTTTCCCAAAGCTCTAATAAAGCTCGAACTATGAAAGTAGCTAGACTTAACGAGACGTTTCCACAAGCCGAACTGCGAAGGCTTAAACAAGCAGAGCGTGAGGCAGCTCAAAGAGCTGCTGAGACACCAGAGCAGTCCCAAGATAGACGTCGACAGCATGCTGAGTATCTAGCATCTCAACGGGCTGCAGAGACACCCGAACAGTCTCAAGCTCGACGTCAACAGAACGCTGAATATCTGGCATCTCAACGGGCTGCAGAGACACCCGAACAGTCTCAAGCTCGACGTCAACAGAACGCTGAATATCTGGCATCTCAACGGGCTTCTGAGACACCCGAACAGTCCCAGGATCGACGTCGACAGCATGCTGAGTATCTAGCATCTCAACGGGCTGCGGAGACACCCGAACAGTCTCAAGCTCGACGTCAACAGAACGCTGAATATCTGGCATCTCAACGGGCTTCTGAGACACCCGAACAGTCCCAGGATCGACGTCGACAGCATGCTGAGTATCTAGCATCTCAACGGGCTGCGGAGACACCCGAACAGTCTCAAGCTCGACGTCAACAGAACGCTGAATATCTGGCATCTCAACGGGCTTCTGAGACACCCGAACAGTCTCAAGCTCGGCGTCTTCAGCAAGCGACTTACATAAGGTCCCAAAGAGCTACTGAAACTGTTGAAGCTGCTGAAGCTCGCAGACGCGCTGTTGCTGAAAGGGCACAACAGCGACGATTAATATTTACAAGAAACGCGTGGGGAGTATTCGATAAAGCTGCATTTGAGTACGATGAAACTCTTGATTACGAAAGCCACAAGCTTATAAAAATAGAAGCGATGAATAAAGAATGCAGATTTTGCGGTGCTCTTAAATGGAAAGAGGAAGCTGCAGGCATGTGCTGTTCGGGAGGAAAAGTAGTTCTTCCTTCAATAGACGTGCCTGTTGAACCTCTTAAAGAACTTTTTTCAAATGAAACAGATGAGTCTCGCCGTTTTTTAAAAAACATAAGAAAATACAATACATGCTTCCATATGACATCTTTTGGAGCTGATAACATTGTGTCGATGCCAGGATTTTGCCCGACTTTTACAATCCAAGGGCAAATATACCACACAATTGGCTCTTTGCTTCCTGCTACTAATACGCAACCAAAATTTTTGCAAGTTTATTTCATGGGTGATGAGGAAGCACAAGTTGATAGGCGTTCTGAGTACGTACCAGGTGTGGAAAGAAACACAGTTCAAAAAATACAAAAAGTTCTACATGATCACAACGTTTTAGTGCATGAATTTAAAATGGCTAAAGATAGAGTGACTAGCGATAATTACAAGGTCGTGATACAACCAGATCGTGTACCACGTGGTGAACACGAAAGACGATTCAATGCCCCGACCACAAACGAAATAGCTGCCGTAGTAGTTAGTACTGACTGCGTCTCGGGACATTGTTATTCAGGCGCACGATGGCCGGCTTACTAGAGTTCCGGACACTCATAGATTTTATGATGCTCTCGAGTACCCGATAATTTTTTGGAAAGGACAAGAGGGGTACAGTTTTGATATTCCTCAGACAAACCCAGTTACAAAACAGCCTATACCGAACAAAAAAGTGTCGTGCAAAGACTTTTATGCGTATCATATGATGGTACGTCGCAACAATTTTAATTTATTGCTTCGATGTAGGCTTCTCTTTCTTCAGTTTTTGGTGGACATGTATGTCAAAGTGGAGAGTGAGCGCTTAAGGTTTATTGCTTTAAACCAAACAAAACTGCGAGCAGAAAACTATATACATTTACAAGACGCGGTCAGGAATGATGCGGATTTAGATCCAAACAATTTGGGTCAATTGGTAATACTCCCATCGTCATTTGTAAATAGCCCGAGATATCTTCATGAGTACACGCAGGATGCGTTCACATACGTGCGTAACTACGGGAGGCCTGATCTGTTTATTACTATGACATGTAATCCCGCTTGGCCAGAAATTACTAAAGAACTCATTCCAGGTCAAAATGCAACAGACAGACATGACTTAACAGCCAGGTTATTTAAAATAAAAGTACAAAAATTGGTTGCTCTACTTACAAAAGGTAAAATATTTTGAGATATGAAGTGTTTCATGTACTCGATCGAGTGGCAAAAAAGGGGTCTGCCTCACGTGCACTTACTGCTGTGGTTGACGGAAAAATTACGCCCCAACCAAATTGATGAAGTCATAAGTGCGGAGATACCAAATCCAGAAAGTGATCGAAAACTCTACGATACTGTAACCAAAAATATGATTCACGGTCCCTGTGGTGCACTAAATCCGTCATCACCATGCATGAAAGAAGGAAAATGCACCAAAAAGTATCCAAGGGCGCTTTTAAAAGATACTCAAACTAACGACAAAGGCTATCCTTTGTACAGGCGTAGAGCACCAGGAGATGGCGGCCGTACGATAACTCTTAAAACCCGAGGTGGAACACAGGAAGTATTGGTTGACAATAGCTGGATTGTCCCATATTCTCCTCTTCTGTCTAAAATTTATAACTGTCACATAAATGTAGAGTTCTGCAATACGGTACAGGCAATAAAATATATTTGTAAATATATAAACAAAGGCAGCGACCAGGCTATTTTTAACATTCGACAGCAAGGGAATGTTAATATTGACCCGAGAGATGAGGTGCAAACGTATCGAGCCGGTAGATATGTTAGTAGTAACGAAGCAGCGTGGCGGATCTTGGGTCTGCCTCTGCATGAAAGACACCCAACAGTCGCTCACCTTGCGGTTCATCTGCCTAATGGTCAGCGGATTTACTTCACTGAAAACAATTTTAGAGAGAGAATGGCCGCACCACCTAAGACGACACTAACTGCATTTTTCCTGCTTTGCCAAAATGACGCATTTGCAAAAACATTACTTTATGTTGACGTACCCCGCTACTATACATGGAACGTGTCGTCGAAAGAATAGAAACGTCGTTTACAAGGTACACCTGTCGACGGCTGGCCAGGTGTGAAGGCAGGAGATGCTCTTGGGCGCATTTACACAGTGCATGTTAGTAACTTCGAATGTTACTGTTTGCGAATGCTGCTGAATGTAGTACAGGGCCCCACTAGCTTCTTGGATCTAAAAACAGTTGACGGCCAAGAACTTGAAACTTTTCGACAAGTGTGTGAGAAGTTGGGGTTGTTGGAAGATGACAACCACTGGGATGCCACAATGGAAGAGGCAGTGCTGTGTCGCTCTCCTTCGCAAATAAGAGAACTACATATATCGATGGAATAAAGTGATAGTGGAACATAGTCACGTGTGTGTGGACGGTAGCGACACATTGAGGGCTTGTTAACTAGCAGAGGGCAGCGAGGAGCGGGCAGTGGACACTGGACAGATGGTTCGCTGCCACCATTCGATTGATTTAAATTGGATCGGGTGGAGCTATGATGATATTTTCGTTACGTACCTACCTACACTAGTCTACAGTACAGTCAATCAACCACAAAATTAACATGCATTCAATTTGGTTAGCTCCATAAGGTTATGTATTAAATATTGATACATGTAGGAGATAATATAAGTAGTGGTCTCTCATATACAGATGCACTACATTACTGTACTTAGTATAATATTGGTGGCAGGTGATTGTGATTGGAGGCACGTGTCCGAGACGACGGACAATAGGGACCATAGTCACTCCCGTCCTCGTCGCGCTAATCACTGAAGGCGAGCCCGGCAGCTCGGGGCCGGGGGCCGGGGGCCAAGGGGCTGCAGGACGCGACAATCGAGCTAAACGTGCGTGACGCACAACGCGTAGCGCAGAGATGTATGGACTCCGGGATCAACGCCCCCAGTTTGGAGATAGCAGGAGCATACATGTTTTCATTATTTGAAAAAATTTAAGAGAGCTCATTATTGAAAAGGGTGTTTTATTTTAATAGCGCATTTTGAAGATTATTAATGATATGAGTGGGTAATACAATATTTAGAAACATTGCATACACACGCAGCATCTTACCTATATAAGCACCAGGCCACGCCAACGGGTGAAGAGATCGCGATGAAATTTGCCACAGAGTAAGAATGTGTTCTAGAATAACAGATAGGCTAAGTACTTTTCATCCCAAGAAAATCTCCCGGAAACGCGGGTGAGCCACTGCTCTGTGCTTTCAAAATAATAATATATAGGTACCTACCATTTAAGGCGCAATTTAAGGTCTTTATGTACTTCGTCAGGTGTACTAGCATGGGAAATTTTATTTATTTCTCATCGAGCCACTTCGAGGCTTACCTGACCACACCATAATTACTTAAAATATGGTTTTATTGTAGTCAAACGACAGCTTACATAAATTTAAAGAATAAATCAATTCCGGTATTGTAATACAAGTAAAAAAATATAAAAGTGTAGTGGGTACTGAACATACTCACCAGTGTAGGTAGGTAGGTACATAGTTTTGATTTCTGTTGAATGACCTCGTCAATTACAATTCATTGATCACATAATTTACATCAGCGATACCGGCACCTACTTATTATTAGCTACATGAGAATGCATAATGATATTTACAATCAAGATAGATAACGTATACAATATAATTTCTACATAATATAGCTACAGAGAAGTGCCACTACTGCTACATTCCCGCCTTTTTTTGACAGTTGCTCGTAGTAGGATCGCGCGCGAACATGCGCTCGTACAGTCGTACTACTGCTCGTAGTGCCCGCACTCGCCTCGCCGTGGTCGGCACTCGGTCGGCACTCGGCTAGTCGGACTCGCTCGCCGCCGCCGCGATGCGTTCAAAACTTAGCGTAAATAACAAATTGTAATTGAAGTGGAATGAATAATTGCCGTTTGATATAGTGCATTGTGTCAGTGATAAAAGAAATTTATTGGTTTCGCTTTCCTCCCAAACTAGGCTAACGGTGACTAAGAGATAAGATAAAATTTATAAAAAAATCAACGATATCAAATTCATCAATTAACCATAGGTATTATATTAGGGTGATCAAGTAAATAAAAGTACAAACTAAATATATTCGTCAACAATAATAAAAAGATCATTTGCATCATCATTTTTCTTAGTGGTTTACTTCTGAAATGCCGAAAGTCGTGCGTGTCCGTCCTAAATATTTTGAAAAATATATTCTATACATATTACAGTCATATACCTACCTTAATAAGATAACATGTTATTGGTTTGATCAGAATTACATTAGAGTTGAAAACACTTGCAGTGTGTAAGTAGGTAAATTAAGATTATTGAAGTACTTACTAACCTCTTTATTAGGGCTGCCTTATAGGTACCTATTTAAATAACAAATATGAAATTAGAGAAACATAAAATTATTAGAATTACGGAGCCATGGCCTCTATTAGCATTAAAGTAGGTATGACATAGAACAGGTGCGGTGCGTTAGGTGCGTAGGATCTGGCAAGGCCCAGCAGTGCAGCATCATCACACCATTCACACCACTGCCATATGCGTTACCCACGGCAACGGGCGCATGTGGGAGTACCTACAGTACCTAGGTACCTATTATATGATGAGACGTTCGCTTGACGATTCCGCAATGCTAATGTTTACGACTCGGCTGCCGTAACAACACATTGTTTTGCATAACACTTCAAATCATGGAAACAACTCAATATTTTTTCAACTCAATGTCTTGATCTATTCAAACGTATATTAATGTAATGAATACGAATAAGACCATGGCTTCACTAGCATGTGTCGTGTTTAAAGCAAAATAGTTGACAAATAACGCTTTCTAAACAAGCAGTGAAACCAATTCATATATTGCAAATAACCACGCGACAACTTTGTTTAATTAACCATACGTACCTACCTACTAGGCACCTACTAACAAGCACTAGCCTCTTTGGTTTCACATTCGACTTATTTATTTTATTGTGGGTTGCATCGTCGGATGATGGGTCATTTGTTTCAGACAACGCGCTCGCTGGGGCAGATTAAAATAAACCGAAATGTCAGATAAACATAGCAAGCTGAAGCACCCTCCGATATACCTATGAATGAATCCTTAAGGAAACACTGTTTTGAAACTAATGTACTATTAGCTTTTGCACTGCCTCATATTACTCTCTAATATTAAGTAAAATATTTATGGCGATTTTCGATTGTCGATCAACTAATAGTGAAATTATTATTTGCCGATCTAAATTTATTTACTTTGTATGAAATACAAATATAATAGTTTTTGTTAAGTAATTGTCTTGTCTATATACATATAATCTTCATATATAGCCTAGCCTTAAGCTAGGCTTTATATCAATTTAGTAAGCTACGGTAAGTATTAGCGGCAGGAAATGCATAAAGTTGTGAATGGTGTGATGTGTCACATCACGTCGGACACCTACTCGTAGATAGTACAAACTCGAGGCGATCGATGGATCGCTGAGCTGATATGTGGATACAAAGTTATCGCGCTGAGGTCTAAAACTAAACATATCTTGCTCCTACCTAGCAAAACTGCCTCTGCATCAAATACACTTTAATTGATAAATAATCATATTTATTTCTACTGGCTAGTAAGTATTTACAGCATGGCGTGGTGTGTCATTGTCATGATTGACGTGACTTGGTCTCAATCTACTGATTACTAAACGATACGTTATCTGCACCAAATCTTCTGCTAAACTCGGCTTAGTTATATTTTTATGATTTATGAAAAATTACAAATATAACATAATATAAAATAATGTACTGCCTAAGGTGAATGTAACTTTTCTCATAAAATATGTCACCTATGGGAATTATTGTATAATGTATAATGATTACGGATGCATGCGTCTGCACACGCATTTGCAAGTTCAATGTATGCAGCAGCTATCGAGCTTAAGATTCAAAGCCAGTTGTCAAGGTGAACCAGATACCTACACCTAAAAATAACCCCGAGATAGCGTAGTAGCAAGCAACTAATAAAATAAATAAACCTGCGTTAACCACCATCGGCGAAAGTGAAGCCTCGGGAGTGTAGGCATTTGACAAGCTACAACACTACTAGTGCCTATGTTGGCAATATATAAACAAAAATGTTTTAAATAAATTTAATTTATCAAGGCTAAAGGTAAAATTTATCGATATCATTGTCACCAATCTATGAATAAATTTACTTAATGATTCAGTGAAATGTTGCGCCAATGTGTGAGTGAATTTAACAAAGGAGGGAATAAAAACTTGAGTGCGTGATATAAAACTAGTGTTGTGTTATGTAGTTCATAAGTAGACCGTGAGATGGCGTCACAAGCGCCACTGTTCGGTCAACGCAAGATCACATGGATCGTGGAAGTCGGTGAAGTGCCGGCTTATTCTAGCGCCCCTTACGAAACACATTTGAACCATAGCAAATGTAAGTGATTATACGAAATGTTTTCACGTTACCGTTTGTCAAATATGAAAAAATTCTTGCCGCAGTTCTTATTATATTCTATTCTATAGTGCCTAATGTAATAGACATAGTCTCGATAATTATTACCATTACAACAACGATACCTAAATGGTCTTTAACCACGTTATTTTATCTTTTGGTAAAACCATTTCTTTTTTTTTTCGACATCCGTTCGAATTAAATAACAAGAGGCTGGCATCACTAACAGTTCGCATCGCATCGTCTGTCTCAGTCTCGCTGTACATTTCACTCGCGCACTCTTCTGTCATCATTTTTGTGTTCGGATGCTACCTACTCGTTCGTACTTCTGTTCGTCTACGATTGATAATGTTTTCCACGCTTTTAAGTGCGTTTTGTGTTTTTTTGTGTGCGATAGTGATAAATAAGTGAAGTAAATAGCAAAAACTTCGATATCGCATTCGACAACGGCGTTCACCGTGAAGTGTTTTGGTAACTAATCGTGTTTTGAAAAGTTTCGAACAAAGTTTCAAGTTGGGAGTGGCGGTGTGTGTGTGTGTTGACATGTCTCAGGAAAACTTTTCATCATCACAGAAACTTAATTGAAAAGGAATCGCCGGCTACAGAAAGGCTCGGGGAAAATGGAGCCAAGTTTCGTAGGTAAGTGTGCCGGGGTCGGCGGTGGTAGCGGCGGTGGCGGCGGCGGCGGCGGCGCGGCTCGTCCGCAAGTTACTCAAGTTAGACCTTGAGTAAGTAATACGAAGGTGCAATAATCTCGTGTGATGCAATGAGGCCTCTGGCGCAGCGTGCACCTGTGCCGTCAAAGCGAAATTAGTAACAACCCAGCACACACCGGCGTTATCTTATCTAAGCTATGTTATATAGTTAGTGTGTACACAGCCATGATAAAAACGCTGGCTTTCCTCTCGCATTCGGCTAGATAATCCAATGTGTAATATGATTATGAGCTACTTCTCATGTTTCCAACATCACTACATTCTTGTGAACAAACTTCACCATTCCTGTTCTAACTAGTATTTTTCTATTCTCACTAGTATTTTTCTATTCTCACTCACTCTGTCAGTCAAACTCTAATGTGACAATGAAAAACATGCTCCATACCATCTGCAAATCAGTCTGATATCAACAAGTTACTTTGAAAAAGTTTGTTTCACATAAACTGAACTAAAAAATACTAAATATAATCAATGTTCTAAGTCACCCTTAATCCGTGTGGTGCTTGATTACTTTGTTTGTGTTTTGTGCCGAGAATTTGGAAATATACAGCAAGAACAATTAAAAAATTACCTTTTAACTTTATTCTAAAGTGTGAACATGGTGGGTAGGGAATGCTTTGTGACATCAAAAAATTATACATAATAATAATTTATTAAAGTTTATTCAATTCCTACTGCTTGCCTCCATACAGTTGTAATGTTGATGTGCATTTTCTGGTACTATACCCTACTGTTGATACGGTTGGTAGCGTCAACACACATATCTCTATTTGAATATGACAGACTCTCTCGGTTTGGATGGTTGCTTTTGCTAAAAAGGTGCCAGTAATCTAATAAATAAGTATAAATTACTTATGCTCTGTATAAATGTGAGTGGGACATTGCGTGGAATCTCTGGAAGTTTTCATCTGACTTTCAATCAATATATATTTCAATCATTGATAGAAAGCTACACAATTGACCCGAGTATATATAAGCTAGGCAGGAATGCACATGAAGCCAAGAGATGGATCTAGTAAAATAAGATTTATATATTGAAACCAAAAGTGTATGTATTAAAAACAGTATTCCTATAAAAAGTTTCATTTTCTTATACTTACCTACTACCAAATTTTTTTTGGTATCCTTCTATTGAACTTTATGCTTGTGTACAAAAATGATTTGTCCTAATAATTGGTGTACAAATATACTTACTTGGTGGTGTGTGTGTGGATGCTAACATTCCAGGCAGTGTTGTGCAGAATCTGTCATGCACCAATTGTGTTAAAGAAAGCTGCCGTTTGTGAAATATAAGCGGGCTCACCTTTCAGCAGATCATGTTCTTCCTTATAAACCAAACTGGTTTGCTACATAATCTTGTGACAGGCTGAGTTGTTGCAATTATATCATATTCATTTATTTCATATCTTTAGATGACAATATTGAGTTACGAGGATTTACTTTTGCTGCCACCCGGCGCCTTTCCTGAATGTTTTCTAAACTGTTGTGCAAGCGAGGTGAGAAGTTTGCGGTATCCATAAACCTATATGGATTTATTATAATAGGGTAGTAATATTGTTAAGAATAATGGAACCATTACGATTGATTTGGGTGTCGAAAGTTGTTAATCGGAACGCCGCGTGAACTTATGACATCGTTTGGCGTGTGTGAGGCGTGTTGTCTTAACAAGTGCCTGCCGGTGATGTCATCACATCATACTAATTACGTTCAATGACTGAGTGGACTCGGTGGTAACATGAAATATGTCTAGGTTTTAACCAGCAGCTAGTCTAAGATCCACCGCGAAGATAGTCATCTACGGAGGCGGCGCAGGACCGTGGCATAGCCTGAGCCTAATTTTATATTTGACCGCAGTATTAGCGCGCCTATGTTACTAATTAAAAATTGCCGGTTCACGCGTCAATTGAACAAAAATAAATGTGATGGACAAGCATACTTATATAAATACACTGACTCACTCTTGAAATAGTGACACAAAGGCCGAATGTATAGCACTAGAAAATGCACTTTTTTGTGTAACCAAATCCTCGCCTAGGATGAAATTAGTTCAGGTTCTTACCTCTTACGTTTAATCATTTGAGTTATTATTTACAAACCAGTCTGTCATATCATTTCAAATTTAACAGTTGCACCTTAAACTATATTTAAGTAGATACATATAATATTCATATTAGTGTGTGGTGGCACTCGTGGTGGATCATGAGGAAGCACGTTCAGATCCCTGGCCCATAGGTACCTGTTAAGTTTTAAAGACTAACGCGCGGATTTACCACCGAATTTCGGCTGAAGCCACAACACGTTGTAAGAGAGTTAAGATCGATGCCGCGATGGTTGAATTACCATTCCCTATCAATCGACACTAGTGGGTGGGTACCTAGTTATGATATCCTTAATCATTTAGCCACATAGGAGTATTACAGTACAATAACGCATACGACTGTCTCCTATTTATTATTCATCGAATGCGTCGTCGTATCCTACGGGGCTTGCTGTATTTGTTAGCGACGTGTCTAACTGTCCTGTAGTTCCCTGCCTCCCTACCTCCCGGGCTCGCGGGGTCATGACATTTTACAACTGTGTTAAATAGCTATAGGTAGGCTGATGTTTTAATTAAGATACTAATAGAAACTAGATAAATACGACTTTAGACTAATCGACATCAGGTCATTATGTGCATCATTGGGAATCAGCGTCGCCCGCCCGCACCCTTCGCAACGGTGACCACAGTTTCGTATCTTTGCTGGGCTGCTGGTATACCTACTGCTGGTATGTTTAGGAGAGTAGATTACAGTATCTCGCAACTTTAGCGTTAGATAGAAATAATGCTTCCCTAGTAGTATTTATTTGTCTCGATTACATGGTGCTTGTGGTTTTCCGGCACTTTAAGATCATTGACTCGTCGTCGTCGCACAGCGCACTGAATGATATGCAGCACGTGTGCCCGCCGCGCCGTGCCGCTCCGCGCGTACATTACATATTCGTAGTAAGTAAATACTCATGAAGTGCGCGAGAGGCGCGGCGCCCGCAGCCCGCGCCGCCGGCGGCTCATGGAGCCGCTGTTAATGAAGAGAAATTACCCGCTCCGGGTAATTACTCCACTAGCGAAACGTTGGAATGTTTTGGCGTTCGGACGCGTGATCGAATACATTGTTTCTTTTTTATCTAAATTAAGGCGTCGGGTGCGACTTCTTGCGCTGCGTTATCAACTTATCATCGAGTAGCTCGTCGTGCCACTTCGCAGGCCGCGTCTCGTTTCGATTGATTTGTTGATGCAATTTCACATTCCATTAATTGAGACACAATCGATGGATGATGTCATTCCATAGTTGACAATTCGGCGTCAAACATTAAAGGGTTACGTAAAGTGAACTTTCTTTTTGTACGTATGTGAGCGGCGAGCGCCCACGCCCCGAGCGCCCCCGCGGGCTGGCGGGCGCACGGCCACTTGTCCTATCTACACGATAACACTGTCCTCAGTTGAAGTACCAACGCTCTTAATTGTTAAGGGTTCATTATTTCCGGATGAACACAATCGCCCAGTGACATTGAAATATTATTGACGATGCTATCGTTAGAAAAATAATTCCAATTGTTGTATGGCAGTTATCTATAACTCGGTGCATCACAGGCTTAGGTAAAGAAATGACTACGTTATGTAAGTAAGGAACACATGTTCGGATGTCGATCCGTCGCCGTCGCCGTCGCGTCAGAAGCAGAAGGGGAGCGAGCGGAATAAATAAATAAACAAAGTGACGAGTTAGTGGACGCGGCCCTTGCGTGAGACCGACCGCGATACAAGGTAGCTAGATAGACAAGGCAACTTACGAACGATATGATTCTATCACAAGTTATACACAACTAGCTGCCTCCCCGCGGTTTTACCCGCGTAGTTCCCGTTCCCGTGGGAATACAGGGATAAAATATAGCCTATGTTACTCGGTGATAATGTAGCTTTCCAGAGGTGAAAGAATTTTTGAAATCGGTCCAGTAGTTTCGGAGCCTATTCATTACAAACAAACAAACAAACAAATCTTTCCTCTTTATAATATTAGTATAGATATGTCAGCATGGATAGGAGCAAGAATCAGGCTCTGACGTGTGAGCCGGTGTCGCCGGCTTTCTATAGTACTGAGAATGCACAATTCTGAGATGCGAGGCGATGCGACGCGACAGGTGGACCGGTGCCGCGGTGGGCCGGTGGACTGGACAGTAATGCGATGCAAATACGGCATCACGTCTAATGCCTCATTTACATTCAGCTGTAGTGAGCAGGGAAGTGGGCAGGGAAGTGGGCAGGACGAGTATGTAAACGTATACTTCTCATTCCACTGCTTAATGCCACTCGCGCTGCCCAGCGCTCCCCAAAAGAGCGGTTTTTATGCGGACTTCAAAGGACCGGCAGCGCGAGCGGTAGGGCGTGTTTACATTCTGCTCAAGCGTTCAGTTGACGTATAATAAAAAATACGCGAATAAAATATTATCTTAAGCAGGTTGGTAGGTACTTACAAAGTTCTATTACGATGAATAGATATCATCCACCATCTTCTACGACGTCTTTTCTTTTTTTTCATTTGATTTATTTTTAACTGACGCACATAATTATGTATCGCTAAAAGACAAAGCGCGGACGCTGCAAAAATTTCAACGTCTGCCATTGCCGGAACTTGAAAGCGAAGTGAGAGGAAGGGCAGTATGTAAATACACATTTCCCTCGATCCTGCCACAGCAGTATTTAGGGAATTATTGCCGGCAGCGCGAGGAGCAGCAATAGGGGCTGAATGTAAATGAGGCATAACACGAGTGGGCTGGGCTACGCGCCTGGCTGTATTATTTATTTATATCGAATACCACATATTTTAATGGCACTATTGTTTCAATTCATTATTATCGTGGTAACGAGATGCCAGTAGTTTTCCAACTAGAGACAATGTTTTGTTCACCGGCGAACTATTTGAGGAAGCGTGCATTTAGCGTTAAAAGAGCAAATTACACGAAAAAATAACCTTGACTACGAGTCTCAACAAATAAATTGAAACATCCAAGTAAATTGTAATATCATGTCTAGTGAATAAAAAAAATGTAAATAAAATTCTTTTTTGGTTGACTATGAGTAATCGATAGTGGAATTGACTATAAATTTATAAACCAAATAAGTACTTGAAAATATTCCTTAAAATGTTTCATTTATAACAAAATGAAATCCTAACTAATACATATTATAGATGCGAAAGTAACTCTGTCTATCTGGCTCGCTTTGATGTTAAAACTACTGAACCGATTTAAATGAAATTTGGTACACAGATAATCTTGAGCCTGAGTAAGGACATAGGCTACTTTTAATTCCTGGAAAATGGAAGATCTCCCGGGAATGCAGGTGAAACCGCGGGAAGCTTAGTAGCTTCCCGCGGTTTCACCTAGATTAGTATCTATACTAATATTATATAGGAGTAGAGTTTGTTTGTTTGTTTGTTTGCTTGAACGCGCTAATCTCAGGAACTACTGGACCGATTTGAAAAATTCTTACAGCATTAGATAGTCCATTTATCGAGGAAGGCTATAGGCTATATATCATTACGCTATGACCAATAGGAGCGGGGCACCAATGAAGAATGTTTCAAAATCGGGAGATTTCTTTTCCTGTTGAGAGCTTCCGCTGCGTACGCTGCGTAAACGGTTAAAGTTACGCTAAAATGATGTATGACAGAATTGTTCCCCTTTAAAAGTTCTAAAAAAGAGTCCGCGATAGCATATGTCTATCTGTTAAGGTTGGCTCACTGTGACCATTTTTATACTAACCAAATTTGCTCGAAAATTAAGCATTTTTTGTGATGGTGTTTTTATAAAGATGATATTAATCCTTATCCAAATAAATACATTATTCATCACAAGTATTTAATTTAAAACAAAATTGCCCTTTACATCATTCGATTTCAATAAATATCTTAGGAGATATCGCAAATTTAAAATAACATCGCACCAAAATAATTGTCAAGTACTGTACTGCGCGCGCTTTATGTGCCGGGCCGGCCGCGGCGTGCAGTCATCAGTTAGCTCTGCGAGACCATCCTTCTACGTAAACGAAGGGGGTTGAAAGTTAGCGTTAGCCCAAAGTAACTATTCCACGCGGACGGAGTCGCGGGCAGAAGCTAGTCTAATATATAAAAAGAAATTCTTGTCACGTGTTTGTAACAAAACGTAAAGTATTTTACACCCTTCTACCCTCAATTTTAGTATAAGCAATATCTAAATAAATTGAACCGTCGGCGTCGTTCATTGATATGAAGTGTCGCGTCACTTTGACATCCATGCTTATGGCAGACCGTTGGGCGGGTCAGCTAGCACTAATTACCTATATAATGAAGAGCTGTTGTTATCTTGTGTTGTGTTTTGACTCAATCCTGGAACAATATTTTGGGTGGCGGTAGTGGTGCCGGTGCCGGCGGGTAGGTGCCGGTGGCGGGTGTGTAAGTGGGTTATGTGTAGCGAATCGAAGGTCGCCAGTGTCGTATGTAGCGTAGGTACCGCATTATGCAACGGCAACAAACAAAGCGACAATAAAGACCGCCGGAGCGCGTCTAACGGGATGTCTGCGTCTATAATCGATACATCATGCTTATTGTAATACAGTTTTCAGGTTCCCCTCTCGACAACAGGACTGGTTCATATCAGACTTCGCAGTCGCTCCATTCATGTGCCTTGTATTATTGTATATTGTTATTGCAATATTTTGTGCTATGATAACTCTGCTGAAGACGTGGGAAGCGTTCTTCAGCACCTCGGTCGACACTGCTCGCGAGGCAGAAGGTTCCGACGGTGTGTTGCATGTTACTAATGATAACTCGGTGATGATACAAGTGACAAAGTTGTAATCCTTGTTGCAGATGAACGGGAGGATGTCCAGAAGAAAACCTTTGCCAAGTGGATCAACTCCCAGCTAGTTAAGGTACGTGACGTCACCTCATCTAATAATTAACCTAAAAATGTGCCTTCATGATTCACATACAAAATAATAAGTATGGATATTTGTTGCGATTGGTATTTTCAGTTCGATCGAAACTTAGTTAGGGTCCAAAAGTTCTATTGATGTTACTTTACTGGCAGGACTGCCGTTTTGAGAGACATATCATATGCTTTAAGCGTTTAAACTTTCAAGTGAATAAAATTTAATTTATTTGAGTTTATACATGCTTTATGAAATGTAGTGAGATTTCGAAGGATGTCATGCAGCATGGTCAGCGCCTGCGCACGATAATGTAATGTATCTAATTGGTGAGTCTGACCGAACTGTTGCGCTAACTGTGTTACTCGCCGGTCGCGCCGGTCGCGCCGCTCACTATGGATAGCGCCGCAAATTGATGCGCATCAGTCTAAATGGAGCAATTTACATGCTCGATTTCCGTACAGATTATGAACGAATTAGGGGCAATTTGTTGATCGTAAAATGTTTATAGCGTCGCCAGAAAAGGAACGGACAGTTCTGTTTGGCTTCTTTCTATTGAGGACGACTACCTACATGCTGATTTATAAATTACAATTCAGAATCCGGACTTGATTTTTTTTATGTGTATATACATGGTTCCAGAACGACAAGCCCTTGGTGGAGGACCTGTTCCTGGACCTGCGAGATGGGGAGATCCTGCTGTCTCTGCTCGAGATACTGACGGCGCAGCAATATGTAATTATGCACTATATTAATACGGGCCTACCCGCGTTGTTATTAATTTCACTATATATGCCTTATGTTATTATTATTATTTGTGATATATTTTTTAGATCAGATAGGAAATAACAGAGTTTACTCCCATAGCATAAACAAAAGGGCCTAAAAGGCTGTAATTTGGCAAATAGTTCTGGCAGCAATGACGCTAATATATTTGTGTGTGTTGGTGTGGTGTCGGTGGGCGCGGTGCAGAAGCGCGAGCGCGGGCGCATGCGCGTGCACCACATCAACAACGTGAACACGGCGCTGCATGTGCTGGACGACAACGGCGTCAAGCTCGTCAACATCAGCAGCAACGACGTCGTCGACGGAAACCCCAAGCTCATACTCGGTAATAAACTTCACACACAACTAACTGTTTTATATTTAAATTCGAGATTTTTTTGAATTGATGAGTTATCCCAGTAATTTGTACAATTATCTACCGGGAAAAAATCTATCAGATGGCATCATCTGTTGTCTGGTGCGATGACCAAAGGCTCATATTTGGGTAATCGTATTTCAGCATGTACACCGAGAACTGCATAATTAAACTTTCAGTAACTTTTGCTTTACTCAAAATTGAATTGCTAATAATTGAACGAGTCGTATTCGTACATTCGAGAAGTGTATCTACAATGTAAGTGCATGGTGTGTCTCAGGGTTGGTGTGGAGCATAATCCTGCACTGGCAGGTGCACTACCACCTGAAGGAGCTGATGTCGGAGCTGCAGCAGACCAACCTGGAGAAGACGCTGCTGGCGTGGTGCCGCACGCACACGCAGAACTACCAGGGCGTGCAGGTGCGCAACTTCACCACGTCCTGGTCCGACGGGCTGGCGCTCAACGCGCTGCTGCACCGCTGGCGCCCGCAGCTGTTCGACTACAGCGCGCTGCTGTCCCGCTCGCCCGCCGCGCGCCTCGAGCACGCCTTCTCGCTCGCGCACACGCACCTGGCCATCGACCGCCTGCTGGACCCGGAAGGTACCTACCGCCCATGTCGTGCCCCATCCTCCCCGCCACCGGCCCCCAGTCGTTCATGACGAGTGTCGTTCGCAGACGTCAACACGCCGAACCCCGACAAGAAGTCGATCATGATGTACCTGATGTGCCTCTTCCAATCGCTGCCGCACGCCGGCGAGGACGTCGCCGAGCTCGAGAGCCTGCACTCCGAGCCCACCACGCCGCTCGCCGCCACCCCGCCCGAGGTATGATCCGCCCTCCCCTCCCCGGTCCCGGTCCCGGCCGGTCCCGGTGCGTGTGTAACCCCGCTGTCGTCCCTCGGCAGGCGGTCGGCGGGCGGCCGCTGTCGACGGCGACCACGGCGTCCGCGGAGCTCGGCGGGTACGACGGCGCCTTCGAGGAGGTGCTCGCCTGGCTGCTGGAGGCGGAGGAGCGGCTCGACGACCGGCCCCCCGGCGAGCTGGCGCTGCCCGAGCTGAAGGAGCGGTTCCACGCGCACGAGCGGTTCCTCACCGAGGTGTCGGAGCAGCAGGCGCTGGTGGGCGGCGTGGTGGAGGAGGGCGCGCGGCTGGCGGCCGGCGGCGGTGGCGGCGGCGGGCTGTCCCGCGAGGAGGCGGCCGAGGTGCGGCTGCAGCTGCGGCTGCTGGCCCAGCGCTGGGAGCAGCTGCGCGTGCGGGCCGTGGCGGCGCAGGCGCGCATCCACGCCGCGCTCATGCGCCAGCAGCACCTGCACCTGCAGCGGTTCCGCGCCTGGCTCACGGCCACCGAGGACCGCATGTCGCGGCTGGCGGCGCGCGCGGCGCCCGACCCCGCCGCCGCCGCCGCGCTGCTGCGCGCGCTGGACGCGCTGCACCACGACCTGCAGCTGCAGCAGCCGCTCGTCGACGCGCTCGCCGACTGCGTCGTCGTCGTCGACGACGAGGACGACGACGCCGCCGACATAGGTACCCTACACGCTCTCAACTGTACTTCGCGTCAGATTGTTCACTGTGATCCAAACCCGTTCCGTTTATGATTTAACGCATCATTCGAATGAAAATATTTCAACCAAAACTTGTTTGATCCATCCTGCCGTCCCGATGTAACGTTTTTTTACAATATAATGATTTATAACAAAATAACGTTAACTTTAAGTACCCAAATTTTTATATAATAAACCAATTTTCACACATATAAACGAAAAATTAATAAAAACTTTTTTACACGCTATTATGCACTGGATCAGTTCGCCAACTGTCACGCAACGGAGTGAGTACCGGAACGAAACGTATCAAACACGTATGCTCCCTCCGGTGCGTATCATTAATCGTAACGTGACGGTGTCGTCAGGCGTGGCGGAGATCGAGGACCAGCTGGCGGCGCTGAGCGAGCGGTGGGCGCACACGTGCGGCTGGACCGAGCAGCAGCGGCGGCGGCTGCGCGCGCTGGTGGAGCGGTGGGAACAGGTGGCGGGCGCGGTGGCGGAGCTGCGGGAGCGCGCCGCCGCCGCCGAGGCCGAGCTCAAGCGCATGGAGGCCAACCCGGCCGCGGAGGTGGGCGCCGTGGTGCAGCGCGTGGCGCGGCTGCAGAGCCTGCAGCGCGAGCTCGCCGCCCAGCGCCGCGCCGCCGCCGCGCTGCCCGCCCGCGCCGCCGCGCTCGCCGCCGAGGGGGCCGCCCCTGCCGCCCCCAGCCCCGCCCCTAGCCCCGCCCCCACCGCCGCCCCCGCGCCGCTCCTCGAGCAGGCCGAGGCGCTGCACGACCGCCTCGACGCGCTCATCATGATACTCGACGTGCAGGCGCAGAGGGTGAGCGCTCATACACATTTATATACCGACTTTAACACTATAATGAATCGTTAAAGAAAACCATATATAACCTGAAACCAAAACTATATTCATAAAAAACATTAAAATAAACAAGTATCACATATATTCTACGAATTCCTGCAGATAAAAGAGCTGGGATTCGACTTCGACATCGACGAGATGACCGAGACGGACGACACACCCATGGACGACACGACGACAACGACTACGACGACGAGCACCGTGACCGTGACCAGCTCCAGCACCGGCGCGAGCGCGCGCAAGGACGAGCAGCCCAGCACGTCCAAGAAGCCGCGCCTCTCCGACGCCGAGTCGAGCGCCGACTTCCAGCTCGGCTACAAGGTGTACGTGAGCTGGGCCGACGCCGCCGAGAAGGACCTACAGAACGTAACTATACTTTATTTAAACCTTCAATCCCAAACCAAAAAAATATTATATTTACTGTCGATTCGTCCCAAAGGGATCGGATATAATAGAGGTAAGTACACAAAATATTAGTTTTACCAAATGGAACGTTCTCTTCTAACGCACGATGTCAATAATCAATCCTGATCCATTTTTTGCTATCTAAAATTGATATATCAATCCATTTTCTGGGTGAAGCTTTAAAATCAATCTATCTTCGATCTACGATCGATCGAATCTGATCGAAAAGGATAGTTTTTGCTTGCCAATAAGCTATCCGTCCATTTTGACTACTCGTTGGTTTTACTCTCGGATAGGAGATAGATTATTAACATCGGGCGTAAGTGAAGTAGATGGATCGATCGCTTTAACGATGATGAGATGGCGTATGTCGTGATTCCCCGCAGTGGTCGCAGGAGCTGCAGCGGTCGGGGCGGCGGCCGGCGGGCGGGCCGGAGCGCGTGCAGGCCGAGCTGGCGGCGCAGCGCGCGGACTTCGCGCACGTCGAGGAGATCCAGCGCCGCCTGGCCGGGGACCGCCATCTGCAGGGTGCGTACACACACGCCTACACCTGCACCTGCACCTGCACCTTCTATACACATTACACGCATACTCTACATATCACATATTACATAGCGTACATAGCGTATTCACAACCGTTCCAGAGGAGGCGATGCAGCACGCGGCGAGCATCGACGCGCTGAAGCAGCGCTGGGAGCGCATCGAGCGCGGCGTGCTCGACATCCGCAACACCGTCAACCTGCTCGAGGACAAGGACAACTACTCCGGCGGCGTGCGCGCGCTGCGGGACCGGCTGGCCGCGCTGCGGGCCGCCGCCGCCCGCCTCGACCCCGCCTCCTCCGCCTCCTCCCCCTCCACCAACGCGCTCATCCACCTGCGCAACAAGCTGCGGGAGCTCCGCCAGCTCGAGGCCCAGCTCAAGGAACTCAACGCGCAGGCTATCGTGTTGCTCACCAAACCGATATCCACCACGCACAAGGACGAAATCGAAGCCGACTCCAAACTGATCAACGGAGCCTACGAGGACCTCCTCCGCCACCTGACGAGCCGGGAGGCCGAAATTAAAATGGCCATCGACAAGAAACCGGAGGAGAACCACGAGGCCGAGTTCCGCAGCCTGCAGGCGAAGATACGCGGCATGGAGACGCAGATCATAGCGGAGCACGCGATGATCTCCGACCGCGAGCGGATGGCGAGCAAGCTGCGGGAGCTGACGGCCCTGAGGCGCCAGTTCGACGAGCTGCAGGCCACCTACGACGCGGTGGTCCAGGAGCGCCGCCAGAACTACCACACCGGTAGCATGCAGGAACTCAACTTCAGGAGCAGCCTCGAGAATCTGGTCACCAGATTCGGAGATTCGAAAACAATACTAGACCAAAAGATTAGCAAATTAGAAAAAGGTAAGATCGATTAAATAATTAAGGTGGACTATAGTCCAGAAAAAATGTATAAATAAAATTGACACTAAATTTTAGAATGATGAATTTTAAAGCAGATGTTTAGTTTGTCGGTTTTAGTTGGTACAGTTTAGTTATAGTGAATGGTCATTTACAAACCCCACTGTTACTAATCTCTGTGCAAACTTAATGGATTTCACTACACGATAAAAAGCGTGAGCTAACCACAATGTTTACCGTTTGTTAGGTATGAAACTAGTCGAGCAGCTGGAGCAGGAGAGCGGCGAGGTGGCGGCGTGGCTCGACGCCGTGGACGCGTTCGTCGCCGACAACGGCGCGGTGCCCGTCGGCGAGGTCGACCTGCTCGACCGCCTGCTCGACGCCAGCAACGTACGTGCCGACCATGTCGCTCATCTCGGGCCCGGGGGACGATCGGGGCAAGGATTGGAGCAACGTCGAGGCGATCGTACAATCAATCGCTCGGCTCGGCATAACACGAATCCGACAGATGGAACTAGCATTAAACCTAATATGATCATTTTTCAATATTACAAAATTAATTTATGATCGAGGTGTAATTTTTGAACTGTGATTAATTTTAAAATATAACGTTACTGTATTTCAACAGAAACTGGAGGAAGAGAAGCAGACGTACGAATCTAAACTGGAGAGCATAGAGGCGTGCAAGGAGGCCATACTGGAGGACTGCGAGGAGGCGGCGGGCAAGGCCGCGCAGGCGGGCGTCGCGGCGCTGCGGGCGCGCTACTCGAGCGTCGCGGCCGCCGCGCGCCGACTCAACGAGGCGCTGCGCCGCGCGCTCGAGCGCACCGAGGCGCTGTTCCGCGACATCGAGGTACCGCCCGCCCCGCCCCGCCCCATCCCACCGTCGCGCCTTGCACAGCCGTCGTGTGTCCGCAGGAGACGGAGGCGTGGCTGAGCGCGACGGAGCAGCAGGCGGCCAGCGCGCCCGAGCGGGCCATCGCCGACTCGGCCGACCTGTACCGCGTGAAGGCGCGCTACCAGGAGCTGCGGGACAAGTGCGACGACCGCACGCAGCCGTTCCGCAACCTCAACGAGGCCGGCAACGACGTGCTGCTGGCCCGCCCCGCGCCGCGGCTCGCCAAGCGGCTCACGCAGCTCAACGCGCGCTGGAACGCGCTCACGCACAACGTGTACGAGCGGCACAAGGTGCTGGCCGAGGCGTGGCACGAGTCCGGCGAGCTGCGCGCCTGGGTGGCGCAGGAGGGCGCCTGGCTGGACGGCCTGCAGCGCCGCCTGCGCCGCTCGCCCAACGCGCCCGCCGACGCCGAGGAGATCTCGGACGAGCTCTGCGTGAGTGTAGTGCCGTGTAGCCCGCGCGCCCCCGTGCCCGCGCACAGTGTACAGTACCGGCCCCCCCCCCCCCCCAGGACCTGGAGAGCTACATGCGCAACCACAGCGACGAGCGGCTGGCGCGCATCCGGGACGTGGCGCGGCAGCTGGCGGACGCGCACATAATGCCGGAGTGGGTGCGCGGCGAGGTGGACGCGCTGACGGAGCGGTGGAACACGCTGCGCGCCGAGGCGGGCGGGCGCAGCGCCGTGCTGGAGCGCGCCGCGCGCGAGGCCGCCCGCTCCGAGGTGGCGGTGGACGAGCTGCAGCAGTGGGTGCAGCGCCTGGGAGCCGCGCTGGGGACGCCGGCGCCGGCCGAGCCCGGGGAGCTGCGGGCGCTGCGCGGGGCCGCCGCCGAGCGCCGCGCCGTGCTGGCCGCCGCGCGCCGCCAGGTCGACGCCTACGCCGCCGCCGGCAAGCACGAGGCCGCCACGCGCCTGCGGGAACAACTCGACCTGCTCACGGTACACACAAGCGCGCACACGTACACTAGCTATACTATGTGAATCGATGATTAAGCTACAGTTTATTCATATAATTCGATCCATAATTTTTTGTAACAAGTTTCCATAGACTTATGCCTTGTCCGATTGGCCGTATCTTTATTGATCTGGTTTCTGTGCTGGTTAAAAAAGGTTAGTGACCTCCATAACCGACCGATCTTTAGGAAAAAAAAATCAATGCTTTTTACTTAGTCTACTGCCATATCGACTTTGTGACGTAGATGTGTGCAGGCAATTATAAACCACGAGTTAAACATTTTTGACCCCGACTGTGTCTCAGTAACAAGCCGTGGTGGCTCAGTTGGGAACGCACCGATTCACGATTATGAGGGGGGCAGGTTCAAATCCCTGGCCCGCACCTCTGAGTTTATAAAAACTTTTACGGTTACATTACTGGCTTTCGGAAACTTTAACATCGGGAGGAAACCGGCATGCCCGAGATATCACAATTAAAGGCATGTGTCAATCCGCACTAGGCTCGCGTGGTGGACGATGGCCTGAATCCCCCTCGATGTTAGGCTCGACTCATCGAGCATGTAACCAATAGAGTAGAACTGTTAACAGTTTTGTTAGAAAACAAAATACGCCAAAACGCTGCGCCGGCCCCTGTGTTCTGATTGGCCGACTGAAGGTCAAGTCGTACATACAGGTCTCTTATTGGTCGGGTACTGTTTTAGTTCGAACGTGATTTGTTAGTTATACCAGTATAGACAAATCATTGATGCGTTGCTAAACAAATGGCTCACTATTGCTACTCTATTGGTTACATGCTCGATGGCTCGAGTCGAGCTCCTCGGTGGAGACGTATATGATGATGATGTACGTGTGGTCGTCGCAGAGCAAGTTCGACTCGCTGGAGCAGCAGCTGCACGCGGCGCTGGGGGCGGCGGGGGCGGGGGCCGGGGGCGGGGACGGGGCCGGGTGTGGGGAGGACGGCGGGGCCGGCGTGGAGGCGCGGCTGGCGGCGGCCACGGCGGCGCTGCGCGAGGTGGCGCGCGCGTGCGCCGCGGCGCTGCCCCTGCGCGCCGCCGAGCCCGACGCCGTGCGCGACCAGCTGCGCTCCTGTCTGGTACGCACACACGCACACTCCACGCACACCACGCACACCACATACACCACGCACACACGCGATTAATACCCAGTTCGACACAACGAATCGAGATTCAGTCATTATATTCGGTACAATATTTTTACCTAACCCTACCTATAGCGATATTGTAAAAATGTTCTAGTAAGAAATCGATGAAAATCCCACCTACTATTGACAAACGAATTCGAAAATGAAAATGAAAAATCTTTTTTAATCAAACAGGTCTTCACAAGCACTTATGAAAAGTCAGACTAACGCTCGGTTCGGAAGGTTGAGGCTGAGAAGAACCGGCAATACCTAAACTCAGCAATTACTCTTTTCAAAACAAACTTAGAATTAGTTTCCGAATGGGTGGAAGAGTAGTTAGATAGCGTAAATGGTAACCCAAATACCCGCCGAGCACACACCGCGGCCACGCTCCAGCGGCCGCGCCGATTGTATGTTTCAATAATATTTCCCGAGCCGACTCATAATGTCTTTTATTTTTAATTAAATTAACATTCAATTTTTTTAACCATTCAACTTTTTATGCGATTAGATTGTTAATATTTTTCGATATGAAACCAAAAGCGTGACACACACGCGTAACCCACAGTAAAGCTGTTAAAGTAATGTAGCGATTAATGATGTACTAATATTTTCCTTGATGGGTAGTTGAACGATATACATTATTACACACAAGTGTCTTGTTAATTTGGATTAGTATAGTTAGTTGCGTTCCTGACTGTACCCAAGCGTTGTCGCTAGCTAAGATTTCGATTGATTTAGAAAGGGCCACAGTATTAGTTTGCAACGCGTTATACACCGAGTAGCCGGTGGGGCGCCCACTGAGCGGCGGCGCACTGTACTGGACTGGACTAGGTATTGTGAACATCTTTTGTACTATTATGTGTCGGTACTGTGTGCATGTGTCCGGCTCCGGATGTTAGGCACCGGAACTATGCCGTTTTTATTACACCTAATACTCTTTGTCAACACTGACCTTAAACTTGTTTCGTATTGTGCCAGCGTGACGTAATTTACAATTGTATTTATTTCAATACTTTTATTTGTGCGGAATAAAGTTTAATTACTGGACGTTATACACGATTGCTTAAATCCTCGCCATATACAGTGTCGCGTCGCGTGCATCGCGCCGTCATCACTTACTATTGAAAGGATTCTGAGATTTATCGGGACCTGCAGTATGATTTCGACTCTGCTCAAACTAATGGAGAAGGCATTTCTGTTGGATTACTGTTGTGTAAATTTAAAAAGTAACTATGTTTTGATATTAGAATGATAAGAGATGTAAAATGGTTTTAGTATTGCAATTTGGAAAATATATAATCAAATATGTATAGGTACGTGTATATATAAAATGTGTTAGGTGAAATATTATGTAAATTCACTAAGCATCCAGTTGTTTGAATATTAGATTTATGTGTGTGCGACATTGAATACCGCGTCCGGTCGGTTCGTACATGATTGTGTCAGATGTCCGCGCCGCCACCACTACTCAACACAACACAACACAACACCGGCTGTTAGTGGGCATTGGTCCTAATCGCATCGCGCATCCAACTCCGCCACAGCGACGAATTTACGAAACGAAATACGAAAATGAACTGGGATTCCATGTACTTAGTTTTAATTTTAAGTGTCGCTTTGTATAAATGGCTCGTGAGTATTGTATAAATAATATACTCTGATACAAAGATATCTAATCGCTGTTCATGGAAAATTATGTTTTTTTTAATCAATATCTAACAAGTGGTTCCCTATTCGCAGAGGTTCTACCGCACTCTCAGCGAGATCAAGTCGGAGGTGGAGTCGATCATCAAGACCGGCAGGAAGATGGTGGAGGAGAAGGCGGTGGAGGAGCCGCTCGAGTTCTCCAAGCGCATCGACACGCTCAAGGAGCTGTACAACAAGCTCGGCGCGCAGATCACCGACTCCAAGTCGAAGGTATAGTATAGTAGAGGATCGGGTGAGGTGCAGGGCGGGCGCGTATAATGATCGGTATATACGTGTGGCACAGCTGGAGAGCGCGCTGGTGACGGCGCGCGAGCTGCAGACGGACCTGCAGGCGCTGGCGGCGTGGCTGGCCGCGCTCGGGCCGCAGCTGGGGCGGCAGGCGCTCGAGCTGGAGATGTCGCGCATGCAGGCCGTGCGCGACAAGCTGAACGACAACTACGCGCGGTTCGCGGCCGACTGCGACGCGGCGCCGCTGCGCGGGCTGCGGGAGCGCGTGGACGCGATCAACGCGCGCTGGGAGCAGCTGCGCCGCCGCGGCCTCAAGCGCGGCAACGAGGTGGAGGGGCTGGCGCGCGTGCTGGGGGAGCTGGCCGCGCAGGCCGCCGCCGCCCCCGCCGACCCCGCCCACCCCTCCCTCCCCTCCCTCGAGCGGCAGGTGCGCGCGCGCGCCGCCGAGGTGGCCGAGCTGGACAACGCGCCGCTCTCCGCGCTCTACGAGGCCGTGCTCGACAAGGTCACGGTGAGTGGACCCTCTACGGTGACGTTTCGAGATCGATTATACTCCAGTTTCCTACCTAGTAGCTAACGTTGAATTTCCATCTCGAAAAGTTGTCGTCCGTTATTTACGCTTTGTTTGGTGCACTGTTTATAAATACGACTGCACTTAGTCGCTTCGTCGTCCGCCGGCGAGTCTACCGGCGGCCGTCTCCGTCGGCGTCGAGTAGATTAGTCGGTCGTTAATACGAATAGTTCTGTAACGTACTAAACTTGCTGACCGTTCGTTTTGTGCTCCCGTGGCGGCCGAGACCGGATCGCCGCCGCGGAATGTAAATACTTGCGCGATGTATATATCCGCGTCCCTGGTGACGGTCGGTGAACATTTTGTGTGGTGTGAAAATAATGCTTTGTGTTTCACGGCGTAAAAACCATTATACATTGGCGCAAACTCAGGCTTACCGGAGTCACTTACCGGATTCACTTGGCGGGAATCATGCTTGTATCACCCTCATCCGAGCCGTTCTGTGCGCGCCGCTTGGGAGCATCGCGGACCGCCGGGAGGCGCCTGCATCACTAACTCTGTACATAACCGTCTCGTCTCGTGGGGCGTCACGTAACACGATAACAACGCTGTATAACGACTAAACCAGCCCGCGGTTTGTGCTTGCAGGCCGCCCCCCAACCCGACCCCGCCCCCGCCGTCGACTCTGTCGCGGTCGAGTACGAAAACGTTACCGACACTATCAAACGGCGACTCGAGAGTCCCGTCAACTCGCCCGAGACCGAAAAGCCCGAGTTTAAAAAGTCAAAAATACCGCTCGCTCTGAAAAGCCCCGTACCGATTAGAAGAGAAATCAAGGAGGGAGGCCACAGGAGCAGAGGTTCGTCGCTGGAGCGGGGCCGCAGGGTGTCCGAGAGCCCGTCGGACAGCCTTAGCGCCATGTCCACCGACTCCATCGAGCCCTCCACGCCCGACACGCCCAGGAAGGAGAGCAGCACCTTCAACCTGCTGCAGGATAGCGACCTGTTCACGCAAATATCTAAAAACAAAATCCACGCCGAGCCGGAGGCGGCGGTGGTGCCGCGGCCCAGAGCGGCGAAAACCAAATCGGACCCCTGTCACGTGGTGGCCGTGACGGAGCACGAAATAATTAAATCGACCGTCAGCCCGGTCGAGCCGATGGAGATTTACCCGTTCGAGGCGATAGACGCCGTCGTGGAGTTCATACCTCAGACAGTCGAGACGGTCGAGATTATCGACGACACCGAATCCGAGTCCGTAGGCGAGTCGGACGAGGACACCGGGAGGAGACCCTCCGTAGACCTCGGGTCGGAGCCGCAGACCTTCGTCGTCGAGGTGAAGACGCTCGGGCAGCGCATGAAGCCGACGCTCGGCGTCCTGAAGAGGAGGAGCGGGCCGGCCGACGAGACACGGACGAGCGCGCAGCTGACGGGAGTGCCCGACCTCATACCGGCGGGCGAGAAGGGCGCCGAGAGCGAGCTGGCGCGCCGGCAGAGGGACGAGGCGAGCGAGTACCTGCTGCTGGACGAGGTGCCCGTGCCGGCCGACCGCGCCGCGCTGCCCGAGCCCTCCGCCACCGCGGAGACCTTCCACAAGCGCGTCGGACTCGAGGAACACGTCAAAAAAGTAGGCGTCGGTATCGCTGGGAGCACTCCGGAGCGGATCCGGAGGCGCTCCGCCAGTAGCGCGCCCGAGGAGGTCATATACTCTGAAGTTGAAGAGACCCCGCAGGTAATCGATTTGTTGAGACGACTAGACGTATATTTTTTGCTAGTTTTGACACCCTTTTTAATTCGAAACCTATTTAACCTGTATACATGATATTTGATTATTTAATTAAGTCCTTAACATGCCTAGAATGTAATGCAATTCGTATGTCAAAGTTATTGTTGTGTATTATGAGAGGAACTGGTTGATTGCTGATTCAGTTTTTTGTAGTAAAACCATTGTTGATTGAAAGGTAATTTGAAGGTTTATGTCTTGAAACTTATAAATTTAGTTGTGTAGGATAAACGGTGTACTAGCATTTGCTTCGCGGGGTTTGCCCGTGTTTTCGGAGTAAAAATAAGTCTATGGGTTCAGATCATTTTCTATTGCTGTGTCATATTTTGTCTAAATTCCTTCGGCCGCTATTACATGCAAGATTAACAAACATCCATCCGGTCAGCCTCATACCTTATAGGATTTTTTTATAACAGCAAGATAGGGTCCTCAACTACAATCCCAACTTGCAGTCCCGCGGGTCTCCTGCGGAGTTCGACGACAAACCGCCGTTGTCGACGTCGACGCCAATCAAGCAGCCGGAGGACAAGAGCAAGCAGCAGGTGCAGGTGGTCGCCATGTCGCCCAAGCTGGCCTCGCGCCGCGACGCGGAGGACAAGCTCGCACCCGCCCCCGCGCCCGCGTCTACACCTGCCCCTGCACCCGCCCCTGCTCCCGCGCCCAAGGCCAAGGGCAAGGGCGCCAAGGAGCCCGCCTCACCCGCCAGCGCCCAGCCGCCCGCCAAGTCGCACATACCCGTCAGTAAGGACAGACTCAAGACCGTCGCCACGGAGAAGTACCAGAGGACAGATGAATACACCAAGGTTAGTCGAATATTATTTATGTGGCTGTTATCTTTACATTCTATTCTGTTGGTCTTCCTTATAAAATAAAATAAATAAATAAATAACATGTGGTTTACAGCTTATGATCTGCATCATTATCGTTCATCATGTATCGTGTCCAGGTGGAGTCCCCGGCGCCGGTGGAGGCGAGCCCCGCGGCGGAGGTGGAGGCGGTGGAGGCGGCGGGGGAGGCGGTGGAGACGGCGGACGACGAGGAGCTGGCGCAGTGGGAGGCGGCCGCCGGCGCCATGTCGCGGCGCATGGACGTGATGCTGCTCACCGTGGGCGGCGTGGCCTGCGAGCGCGACCCCGGCAAGCGGCTGGAGGTGGGTGCCGCGCGCGGGAGGGGGACGGGACACGCCGCACCGCCACTACAGCTGTCCCGCTCTGTCCGCAGATCCTGAAGCACCAGCTGGGCGCGCTGGCGCCGGACGCGGCGGCGCTGATCTCGCGCGGCGACTCGCTCGTGTACGCGCGCCACAAGCACGACCCGCACCTCGCGCACCACATACAGACGCACTTCCAGGTGATCTATCCGTCGCAGTAGATTTTTATCCACTCGTAACTTTAGTATATATAATCGATTTCGCGACCGCGAACTCGCACGCTACAGTTTAATATGGCGACCCTTTAACGATATTTTTTTTGTCGATAACTTTCGCTCAACACATAATCTATATGTGTTTTTATATTATTACATACATATTTGTTTCTTTAGGTTTGGGTGAATTTTTTCGCCAGGATTCATGGGTTTAACTATAATGCATCGAAGAGCTTAAAATTAATTATTCTGTAGTAAATAAAAAAAGAAACGCGTCTAAAAGGTCCGTTTCGACAGGGGGTTCTCTGTTAATACGTGTGGGCGTGTGTGTGGTTGCAGGACAAGTTGCGCAACAAGTGGTCGAGGGTGATGAGCGAGATCGAGTCGAAGCGCAACCTGGCGATGCAGGCCGAGGACTCGCTGAAGGAGCTCGGGTGCCGGCTGGACGCGCTGCAGGCGGCGGTGGAGCGCGGGGCTGGCGGGGCTGGCGGGGCTGGCGGGGTGGAGCACGCGGCGCGCGTGCAGGCGCTGTGCCGCGAGCTGCGCGCGCACCACGTCGGGTACCCGGAGAAGCGCGTGGCCGACGTGCTCGCCGCCTGGGCCGCCGTGCCCGCGCCGCCACCCACCGCCACTGCCGCCGACGATGCCGCCGCCACCGAGGTACGGCTGTTCTCGGATCGTTCCGATACTGTGCTGCCGACTCGAAAGATCTCTAGTTGTTTACAAGTACCATTCAATTTAAATTAAAGTTACATTAAATTCTTGATATTTATTTATTAGGTTTATCGACGGATTTCACCCACCCAGACCGAGATAAACCAGAACTTATATAAATGTAAATATAGTGTGCATCCAGTAAGAAGTAAACGCATCATACTTAATAATAACGTTGACCAGAAACGAGGCACGTGTTACGAAGAGTCGGATCCCGACTGGGAACCGCTCGGCGTCGTTAGCATTATTAAAAAAAATTGGTTGTCTGTAAAGTCGGTTTACTGACGATAGTTGAACGTGACAACGTCTTGCATTGCTCACTCAAGTAGGAGAGAGACGGATGTCGAACGCTGCCGAACACAAAGGCCGATTGTGCTTCTTTGTCGCTCGTTCCGCGCTCTCACTTGCACTTCAAGCCGCCACATGGAACGCCTCAGAGCGAGGTAACGCCGCATGAGTCATGTTTTTTCGTGCGTGCAGCCGGCTCTATCGAATTATAAAGACGTTGTCACGTTAAAAATATTTATAATAATTCCCATCCCCGGTTCCCAGGAGAGCGTGTGCGGCGAGTTCGTGACGCGCGTGAACTGGGCGCGCGAGGCGGTGAGCGCGGCGCACGCGGGCCTGCGCGCGCCGCCGCTCGGGGGGCAGGACTACGACGACTTCCCGCTGCAGGAGGACGCGCTCGCCGTCAGTATACCCCCTACACTATACCCACCCGGATCATCTATACATAACTTAAATGCTATCCCAAAATTGTATTCATCCAAAAAACAATATGCTTCCTAAAATCACTTCTGAGTTAAACATTTTTAGTGTAAATCTGTTTGCCCGTTAAAGAGTAGTTCAGAGTTTTAAGGCGGTCGTTATTATTGAAACGCTACAGTTGACTATATTTTTTGTTCTATTTACTATCGAACCGTCTTTATGCTTATAACATTTTAAACTATAAATAAATAAATAAATATCCTGGGACATTTTTCACACACGGCCAATCTGATTCCAAAGTAAGCTTCAAATGAAGCTTGTGTTATGGTAACCAGATAGCTGATATACTACATATAATACTTTTTTTAAATACATACATATTATAGATATTTACATCCAGACACAGGACAAACAGACATATTCATGCATACAAATGTTTGTCCTGGGTGGGATTCGAACCCACGACCCGCGGCTTGAGAGTCAGGGTCACTAACCACAAAGCCAACTGGGCTGTCACTAACTGACTGACTATACCGTAAAGAAAGTAATATATCTTCATTTTCAAATCAAAATTTAAACTCATACCACTAGGAAGGGCTCATTTCTATAAAGCTCATATCGTTATTGATCCGGCAGCGCGTGAAAGCATCCATGGAGGAGATAGAGCCGACGCTGGAACAGATAGAGCGCGAGTACGCGAGCGTGACGCAGCGATGCCGCGGCGCGCCGGAGCGAGCGAGACGGCTGCGCGACAAGCTGCGAGCCGAGTGGGCCGCGCTCACGCAACACTACACCGAAAGGCACGACCGGTCTGTATCTAATACCCACTATTTAGTACCCGCAGAGGCAAAGGGACTATGTCATGTTACTAGTCACCTGAGCTATTTATAGAGATCATTTCTTCAGTAGCAATTCATGACTGACGAAATAGGATCGTAGGGAATCATATTGTGCGTTTGTGTCTCGCTCTTATTGGCGGCGCTATCTATAAATTCATCCTGGTATTACTTTTATTGAATTTAAACCATTTATTCTGTTTTCAATCATGGTTTCAATCTTTTTGTGGTTCGATTGGTGACCTCAAGTAACTCCATTGACGAAACGTTTCCTTTAGTGTGTCGATAGATGGCATCACATTGGTGTTAAGAATCTTCACTGTTGTTAGTCTTAACCTTTTTTCGGCATTCCTTTATCTTGTATATAAGAATCCCGTGTTACAATGTTAGTTACCATACTCCTCTGAAACTGTTTGACCGATTTTTATGACATTTTATATGCATATTCAGTAGGTCTGAGAATCGGCTACTATTTACTTTTCATACCTCTAAGCGATAACGGGAACTACGCGGGTGAAATCGGCAGCTAGTTTCTACATATTTTTGTTGTCGACTATGCATTATGGCGCAGCTTACGACATGGTGTACATACGAGTATATTTTTATATATAATACGTTCATTGTTATAATTATTATTGACTGATATGATAGTTGAGTACTAATGCGATACAGTAGTAAGTAAGGTAAGTAAGTATCATGTCCTGTGTGCAGGTGGTCCCGGTGTGACGCAGCATGGCGGCGGCTGTACGCGGCGCTGGAGGCGTGCGGCGCGCTGGCGGAGAGGCTGGCCGCCGCTCGCGCCGAGCCGCCGGAAGCCAGAGACGAGCGTCTGCTGGCACACCTCGAGGAACAGGTCGGACATCCACACTGTGTATATACTGCCTGAGTACCTTCCCGTTACATACAAACATACATACTGTAAGGTTTACAATTGCTTATAGATATGGAAAGTAAAATAAAACGGATGTGTCTTGGGTTCAATGTACTAAAAATGATTGTACATCGATGTCCATTTACTTAAAATAGATTGCCAATAGCAAATAGTATAGTAAATTTACATGTTGGTTAAGCAATTTATACATATATGAATACATATATTAAGGACACGAGAGAGTGAGGACTTTATTTTGTAGCATAGATTGTAGCAGCGTAAAATCCCTACTATTATTATAAATATAATAAAATAAAAATTCTGTCTGTTTGTTTATTACACTGAAGCGTGAATCCAACCGCGAGGCGAAAGATAGTTAAACATAAAGCAAAATAATAAATACACTAGACACAAAAAGTTAGGGATATAAAAAAATATTGAAATTTTTGGGTGATTTTCAACGAGTTGTAACTTCGCGGAAAATAATCTTACAGCAAAAAAAAGAGAACCAAATTGTAGCTACAAGTGTCTAGTTTACAGATATGACCATGAATTTTTTGTATTATGTTTGGATCTGGAGAAATACAAAGAAAAGTACCGAGGAAAAAAAAATACAAATTTTCTGTCGTCTAAAAAAGGGCCTATGGGCTTCAAAAATGTTTTTTTATGGTTTTTGTCAAATCCACTTTTAGGATATTTAATGCCCTTTCATTTGATGTAATTAAGAAGCCTGTACAATGATTTACCATGGAGTTATTGTCAATCAACAGAAAAAAGAAGTTTTTAACTTTGACGATCAATAACTCTAAGGATAATGATTGTATAGGAAATCTAAGGAAGGTTTTGAAAACTACACAATATTTTCTATAAGAAAACGTGAACGGCTTTTGTCGAAAACATTTTGATTCACTCAAAAACTTTGACTGAAAAAAAGGCGAAAATTTGCATAATTAAGGATATTTAGATAACTTGGTATAGCTTGGGATAAAATGGATGAATGAAGGATATCGTTAGTAATTTTTTAACCTTAAAGTATCCCGGAAAATCCCTGAAAAATTCAAAGCGCTGCAATTCTTCTTTCTTAGTGACCCGAGGCTTTAAATTTATTGTTAACGCTAAAATCGCGATTATAAACGATGGTTGGATTTTAATAATTTTTTCGAAGAAAACATAATTTTTTTCTCAATAACCTTTATTGCTTTGATGTAAAAGATCGGTTTAATTAAAAAAAATTGGATAGAAAAAAAACTTTTTTTTTTATTTTCTTTTTTTTCTTGACTTTGTGTGTGTGTGTGTATGTTTGTCTGTCCGTCTGTCTGTGTGTCCATCTGTAGCTATTGAAGGGTCTGCACGTATACAGGTCACAATTCAGTACCGCGTATTGCCTCTGTTTTGGGTCACTGCTCGTAAGCGCTCTCGCATGATGACAGATCATCGAATGTTTTTTTTTTCTATTCGACATTTTGAAAAAAGAGTCGTTCATTTTCATCAAAGCAATAAAGATTATTGAGAAAAAAAAATGTTTTCATTGAAAAAATTATTGAAATCGAACCATTGTTCATAATGGTGTTTTTAGCGAAAACAATAAATTTAGAGCCTCGGGACACTAAGTAAGAAGCATTGCAGCGCTTTGAGTTTTTCAGGGATTTTCCGGGACACTTTAAGGTTAAAAAATTACCGACGATATCCTTCAATCATTGATTTAATCCAAAGTTATACCAAGTTACCTAAATATCCTTAATTATGCAAATTTTCGCCTTTTTTTCAGTCAAAGTTTTTGAGTGAATCAAAATGTTTTCGACAAAAGCCGTTCACGTTTTCTTATAGAGAATACTGTGTTCTTTTCAAAACCCATCTTCGATTTCCTATACGATCATTATTCTCAGAGTTATTGATTGACAAAGTTAAAAAGTTCTTTTTTCGGTTGATTGACAATAACTCCGTGATAAATCATTGTACAGGGTTCGTAACTACAAAAAATTAAAGGGCATTAAATTTTCTGACAGAACATTTAATAAAAACAATAAAAAAATCATTTTTGAAGCCCATGGACCTTTTTTTCGATGACAAAAAATTAGCATTTTTTTTTCCTTGGAAGTTTCCATAGAATTTCTCCAGATCCAGACATGATACAAAAAAATCATGACCATATCCAAAAACAAGACACTTGAAGCTACAGTTTGGTTTTCTATTTTTTGCTGTGGGATTATTTTCCTCGGAGTTACAGCTCGTTGAAAATCACCCAAAATTTTCGATTTTTTTTTATATCCTTAACTTTTTGTGTCTAGTGTAGTTTTAAAACTAATCATTTTGAAATTGTTGAAAACAATGAGAAATGATAATGTGTCGTTCCCACTTTTTGATTAAATCATTTTACGATAAATAAATTACAGTAAATCTAACTTTAAACTTTTATAATGTTCAAATTAATATATTCTAATCGATATATCGTTTCGTTCAGTGTTTTCTATAAACTCCAAATATGAGGGGCATAATCATTAAAAGCTTTAAAACCGGTAGTGACATAACATTGTTGGTGTAGATGTCATCGCACGAGGAGCAGCTGAAGGAGGCGCGAGAGACGGGGCGCGGCGTGGTGGCGGCGTGCTCGGGCGCGCTGGCGCGGGACGTGCGCGACCAGCTGCGCCGCCTCGACGCGCGCTGGGCCGAGCTGCGCCCCGCCCCCGCCCCGACCCCCGCGTCGACCCCCGCCCCGACCCCCGCCCCGACCCCCGCCCCCGCCCCCGCCGACCTGCTGCGCCAGGTGCGCGAGCTGCTGCACACCACCACGCCCAACCCCTCCGACCGCACCAGCCTCTCCATCCGCCTCAGTCTCGTCAAGGTATACTATGTGCTTCATATTACATTTGTTCTTTTCAGCTCCCAAACTGAGAAGACTTTTGCTCTTTTCCTATTCTTAGTAACGCTTAAAATATGCTCTTTGCGTCAGATACTTTGTCCCTGCAAACTAACTTTAGTTCGAAACTGTCAGGGGCTATTTCAAAAACTTTTAAAATTTCTCTTCAAATTTCTTGTGCCCAAGTTATATCGTACCCAAACTGAAAGATATTAAATCACATTTTTAATCAATTAAGCATCTATTTTCATTCTGAAATCTGTGTAACAACACAGTCATTGTGTTAGTACTTGTGAAAGCTTATTTGAATGAATGTTTCAAATAAGTTGCACAAAGATATTTCAAACTAAATTCCTACCGTTTCGGTGACACGTGGGCCCATCCACTGAATAGGCTGTATAATGGCCGTGGCGCGGAGCCGGCTGGCGCGGCGCCAACTCGCGCTATGACAAATTACTCTCAACTTTATCATTGTTTACATAAATACCATTTTGTCATGCAGTTAGCTTTGCGCAATGCAGCCGCCCGATTTGTGCAAATTTTAGTTTTGTCGCGAGCGGTTTCATGCCTTACCCCTTAAGGATAACGTTTACAATGCGAGCACGCTGTGTGCTAAGTTAGTGTTTGTTTGTTTTATTAGTCCGGTGTTTGGTGATCGTAGATTCGTTTCGCTTCCTGCTCCGGCGTCGTCTTCGATAAGCAACAGTCGCTTATTTGTTTTGCTCTAAAGCGCTTTCAACGAGTCCCGTAACTTCTAAACAAAGGTACTGCTCGCGTCTAGTGCCTTGTAGTGCCTTGAGCAAAATGCTCAAAATCATGAGATTGATATTTTATATCCATTATTCGACCCTGATCTGGATTCAATACCGCACCTGTGTGTAGTACGAAATGTGTATACATTCGTTTGTTGTCGCGTATTTACATAATCGGCGTATTCCCTTCACCTGTTTATGTAAACTTGCTCCGAGTTTACGACGAGTCCCGCGGAATACCTACTAGGCCGGTTCTGCATTAGATTTAAAAGGATATTCATGTAAAATAAGTGTTTGTGGTTACCAAACCCACGGGTTAAGTTTAATGTCAAACTTACAACTTTCGGTTGGTGATATTCGGAAGTCGTTCTTTGTATAATTCGTATGAAAATCTATCTTTACTTGTTATTGTAAGTATTATTAGAACTAGTACTGGTATTTCTCCACCTCATAGCTTAAATAGGTGCAAGCTACTCGTGGCTTGTGTCAATGATTGCGACACCAAAAGTGCAAGTAATGTAAAAGTGAAACTGCAGCTATAGTACTGCGGCGCGAGGAACTTTAATAAAGGTATGCGTACACTAGCGGCGTCGCGTCGCCGTAGGACTTGGCGCCGCGCCAGCGTGCGTGTGTGTGTGTGGCGTCGACTATCTGCTACCTGCATTATAGGGCGGCATATCATTTAGGTACTTAACGATGTGGGAAAATGAAAATTTTTAACAATTATTTATGTTACGTCGACTGATATAAACTACGCGACTAATTAACAGTCTCAATACCTAAGTAACTGTTGTTTTCCTAGTCATCCAAACGGCCTTAAATTAAACCTTTTCTGCGATATGAAGTTGTTAAAAAATCGTAAAGCATAGGCCGGTGTCCATTTCTCTGCCAACTTAACTGCATTGTATTATTGTCTAGGGATTGTAATGTAATAAATACCAGTGTATGTTAGTATAAACAGATCTAGCGCGCCAATAACGTGACAAGTACTGAGTAAATAGACAGAGCGTCACGTCACGTCACGTCACGTCACGTAGGCGTGTGCGTGTGCGTGCGGTGACGTCACAAACATGTCTGTGTCAAATTAACGTCCCGTCCTTGCGTTGATACGGCTTCCCTCGCGGCGCGGCCGGCGCTGGCTGCGAGAGATCACCAGATATCTGCCTACAATACACAACACGTCTGTCTATTACTGCTTGTTATTGATCAGAGTACAAGTGAAGTAAGCTCCCTAATACAGTTATTTACACAAGGCCGTTTAGGAATAAATATCCTGGGACAAATATCCTGTGACATTTTTCACACACGGCCAATCTGATTCCAAACTAAGCAGAGCTTGTGATATGGTAACCAGACAGCTGATATACTACATATACTACTTTTAAATACATACTTATATAGATATTTACATCCAGACACAGGACAAACAGACATATTCATGCATACAAATGTTTGTCCTGGGTGGGATTCGAATCCACGACCCGCGGCTTGAGAGTCAGGGTCACTAACCACAAAGCCAACCGGGCTGTCAAATGGGCTGGAATAGATCTGTAGAAAGTTCTCAAGTAATATGTAGGACTAAATAAAACATTACAACAATATGTTGTACAGTAAAAAACATATGGGAAGCATGGGAACCTTTGTCGGCCGGTGGTGGCCGGTCGCACTCTAGTTGTTACAAAAGGAAGGGCTAGGAAGCGCCTATTGTTGGCGCCCTATCCCGCTGGTATTCACGGCGGCTCGCGCGCCCTGCGGTTACCTCTCCCCGCCCCTCCCCGGCCCTACTGTTGATGAATCGTCCAATTTGTGAGTTTTTACTCCTCGAACCTCCCGGGAATCCCCTAACGATGCTCCACACTTGCGATTACAACTGAATTTCGATGAGTTGAGGCTTGTTAGACTACTCTTGTCGGCCAATTCTGTGAGGTGCTCTCAAGTAGAGTCGGGTGCGATAGTCTTATTTAAAAACGCGTCACAATTTGATGGGTCAGTTGGCTGGGTAGTTAGATGACCCTGACTACCAAAGCAAAGGTAGGCATACGTAGTCTTGTTTTGTGAGCGTTTGGAAACGGACGCGCCTCATATTACAATACCACTTCGCGTTTGGCGCGGTATAATCCGCTGCTAAAAATTGCGATCGTCACCATGTTGTCGCAAAAACACATGGTTAACGAGCTCCTGGCATTCATACAAAACAAGATGGATGTCATGGACGAAGTCAGCATCTTGCAGATTTGCACCTCGAGCTTCAAGGAGAACGAGGTCCTAGTTGCCAAGAAGCTGCTATACGAGTCAGTCGAGCGGGCTGACCGGATGCCGTCGCGCCGGATTGACGAAAAGGGTGCGAGGAGCTTGCAGGACATCATCAACCTGCTGAAGGAGGTGGATCCAGACGATGTACCGACTTTTGTGGCGAAGGATTTGCAGAAACTGCCCCCCGTCACATTCGACCACGTCGACGTCACCAGGCTGTTGAAAGATATAACGTCTTTAAAAGCCAGCCTGGCCGAGATGCAGCTCAAGTTGGAAGCTTCACAAGGTACCATCAGTGAACTGCGTACTGAGGTAGTGGACTTACGTAACACTATCACGGTATGTAGGTCACACGAGGCTTCCAACGTAAACACGCGTCGAGGTGCATTTAATGCATCAACGTCAAGTTTCGAGTCAGCGAAACTTGACTCGTCACCGGCGGCCGTCGGGTGCAATGCACTGCCTCGCACCCCCCGCCCCGCCTGCCCCGCGTCACCTGTGCTCGTGACGCCGACTCTTAGCGCGCGTAAGTCAACACCTCAACGTGCTTACGCAGCAGCTGTCGCCAAGCCCGCTAAACAACCAAGGCCCCAACCCGAACAGGTGCCGACTACCCAGTCGAACCCGGCACCGAAGGCGTATTGCAGAGGACAAGCTGACAAGGACGGCTTCGTTAAAGTAGAGCGGAAACGCAAGAAGCCTACTTGTCGCAACCAGTGCGGTACTGCCCCGACAGGACCAAACCATCTGCTGCGTCCCGCTATTCCGACGACGCTGCTGTATGTATCCCGATTGTTGTATTCCACAAAGGCTGAGGAGGTTGTGGAGTACATAGAAAAGAAAGTTAAATTCAACTTGAGGGTCACGAAGCTGGAATCGCGTCACAGCGTAAATTTTACTTCGTTTGTGGTGCGGGTTCCAACTCAACATATCGAGACCTTCACGAACGACGGAAGACTTTTGGCCGAAGGGTGTCGTATTTCGGCGTTTTCGCGGAACAATACGAACCTCGCTGGCGAGCACGTCGCCGTCTCTACGTGCCTAATTAATTAGTTGTAATTTTAATATAAACATAATATGTATACTTAGATTTAAGGTATTTATAATATGGGCCTAGTTGCCTGAAATAAAGGATTTATTATTATTATTATTATTAGTTTAGCCGAGAAAAAATTATGACGTGTGTGTATCAGGTTCAAACGTACAAGCACCGTTTGGGATCAGATGACCGAATTAATGAATGTATCGGCAACCTCTGCGGTATATCTTTTTAAGCCAACCATAAATATGTTGTTATTGCGTTTGTCAGGTCTTCGTCCGTGGAATATTAATACACGGCTGCCGAATATTGTTTATTCACCGCGAGCGTCACGCACGGACGCGCCGGGGCGGGGACGGGACGGGGACGGGGACGGGGCGGGAGGGGACGTATCGCGATTCAATAATAACTACTCGTCTTTATTTTCAGCGATTCTCGTTATAAATAGATTTACTATTACAAACGCGATTGTTTATGTTTATCGAGATACGATACTTTAAACATTTCAGATTGGTAAACGTAATAATTAACCTCTCTTTCATCTTCTCGAAAATGTTTATTTTTGTCCAAAAATAAACTTCTCATTGATCACTCTCAAATCAGAGCGAGAGCCAGTAACAGTATTTGAAAACAGAAAGGGATGGTACGATTTTAATGGCGCTCACGATTATTGCTCCTGTCATCGAAGTAATAACTTCGCTGAAAGCGCTGCTGGGTTGTTCGTTTTATTTTGATTTAAAAATTACTTCGTGTGAGTATCGTAGATATTGTTCTGATTTTCAACGATTTTTAGTAGAATTTGAATTAAATAAAAATTTTATGCTTTGTAATAATAATGCCGATTGTCCATAATTTATTCTTAATGAATTTATTTACTTTTAGAAGTGAGGTTCCGTTAGCTAAAATGTATATTTTTTATTCTTTACAAATTGTTTCTAGAATTTTCTTTATTTATTTTTTTTGAAACAAAAATTGAGGCGTTAATTATGTGCTAAATCTTTTCGGTTGATCTTTTCACGCTATGAGCTTAAAAGCTTCGGAAACTCAAGAATTCCATACAATAAAAGTGACGGGGCGATTTCTCCGTATAAGGAAACGCAATGCTCCAACTGGTCCCGTCTCCTAGCGGCGCGTCTAGCGTGGTTGCGACTCGCGCCGGTATCCAATCTATTTCTGAATCTATGAAAATATTCCTGTCCCATCACTTGTTTGTACTCCACTACCGTCACGTCTTTAGCTCCGGGAGACCCGCGCGCTATTTTCGAGCTTATCTCCACGAATTTTGTGTCGAAAATTGTTTTCGATGAGACGTTTAAAGTTTGCAGTACCGTGGAGCAATGAAATATAGTGTTCTACTCAATGTTGGGTTTAGTTTCCCGGCCGGCATTTCCGTGAGTGTTTGTATCTGTGCGACCCGCGCGCCTCCGTGCTCGATGCATGGTGCAGTGCTGCATGCGCACGAGTCTGCATTGACTTACCGTCGGATTTACGTTCCTGGATTTGTTTGATTGATTTATTCGGGAATAATTTAGTGCTTCTCGGTACTTGTGTTCGGTGCAGTCCAAAGTGTTTAATAGTAAGTTTATGGCGTAATTAAATACTGGGGAAATATTGTTATGGATTTATCAATAGCTCGAATAGTATTAAGTAATTTAAAATGATGCTACAGATAAACCATTTTGGTGTAAACACTGTTCTTATGTATTTTCATAACACTCTCTTATAAAGTAAACTCTTTCTATGTTTCGTTGTTCGAGGGGTATAAAACTCTATCATAGAATAAGAGACTAGGAATCTTCTATCCTAGAATCTTTATTCTACCGCATGTAGCGTTGTCTGCTAGTCGGAATAGCGAAAACGCTTTAAGACATCCATTTTATCTACTGCATATATCTGTAAAAGCCTTGCTACATTACCATGCACTTGGAATAGATCGAAACAGGTCGAGCATTGAACATACTGGCGGCGTACTTACAATATATTGGTGCTCTGCCCATTCCGGCTGCACGAGTCCTCGACTCGAGTGGAGCATATGCTCGGTGAGGGTGCAATAGGGATTCGAATCGATGGCCCCGCGCTCCGAGCCGCGGCCTCCGTCGTAAAAGTGAATTTATGTCGTCTGCCGCGAGTGTACCGGGGCCGCCGGGGGCCGCCGGGGCCGACTGTACCCGCGTCGTCGACTCGTACTGAAAGGTTGCCTACTTGGCTCATTGATGCCTCCACAGCTCAGAGACATATTGAGTAGGAAATAGTTGAACGACGCCAGATTTATGTTGACTGGCATATTGTCGCGGACACTTATGATATTTGTATATTTCTGTCTCTAATGAGCATAACGTTATTTAGATCAAAATTAACAATTTTTTTTGACGCTGATAAACAAGTTGAAATGATCACTGAGTATGAGCAATAACGTGACTATCAAAGGTGTTATTAAACATATAATTTGTGCCTTTAGCAGCGACACTTATACTTACCCTTCAAACCAAATTATTTTTTGAGAGAGTCTGGAATCAATGAACGGTATGTAGGGGGAAGTGCATAATGAATTTTTGGTCTATTTATCATGCTCGGGTACCGTCGCCGGCGGTGGCGGTGGTGGCGGCGGTTGATATTGTACTGGTTGCACAATCTGACGACGCCCGCAATTTTTCATACACGTCGAAATGTGCTGACGCGGCGTTACGAGTGTAGATAAATAAAGTAGATTCCGTGTTGTCATTTTAATAATGGATAATTTTCTCTCATCTTTGTTTCTATAACATAAGGTTTGTAATAGACTATCTTACTAACGTAATGAAAAAATAACATGCCTTCCGAATGTAACATTCCTTTCTTACTAGCCTCTGCCCCGCTTATGACACTCACAGATAACATAACTTTCTGTTGGTGAAAGAATTATTCAAATCGGTCCTGTAGTTTCGGTTGTACATTGTATAACAAATAAACAAAACAATGTTTTTTTCCTCTTTATAATATTAATAAAGATGTTCAAGTATTGTCTGCGCTCTCAGCATAGATAAAGACATCGTAATTTTTTTACAGGGGACCAACATAGTGAGATTATTTGCGAAACGATTAGTAGATTACATCCACAAATGATATGGAGCTTCTCAGCCCCTAAACAGCGAACGACACTAAGCGTTCCCTCAGTCGCAGCTAGACAAATAGTGGGGTGGTGTCACAAAAATACACATTAGTTAGTTCAGGTGAAGACGGCGGCGGCGGCGGTGTGCGGCGGAGAGATAAGGCGCTGGTTATGATTTATGTTCTCGGGTAGCGCGCGGGGACGTGTCGCGGGTGACGTCTCGCTTTGTCGGCGAGCATCGAGGATGTGTCACCGCCGCGCCGCGCCACGAGAGACACTTCTTTATATTTCAGAGGGTGTCTATTTTACAGTCTCGCGTAGGGTGTCAATTTGTGAATGTAACGTTTTAACAAGCTCGTTATTAAGTCTTAATGTATTTGAGCGAAAATTTACTTTATAACACTTGCCACATTCAACGCTTCCTGCGTTGAATGTGGCAAGTGTTTATTAGAATGAATGTTGAAATATATGCTAAAATATTTAATCAACGAAGATTATACTGGGGTTTGTCGCCACTAATATTATTTACCACGTAAATGAGAAAATTTGCCCAACTTTGATGCTTCAGACGTATTTATCTTCGACGAGTATGCCTATATCCATAATCCATGTCCAGTAAACCGGTAGTTATAATTACAATACTAGGAATACAAAAATTGAGAAAAGTTTTACAATTGGTAGGTCTAGGTAGCAGGTATTTATTTTTAACATTTAGAAAACCATTACAGATTTGATCTGAAGTTTGTGGGAGATCTGGAGTCTAAACTAAGCCTAGGTCTGTATTTTAGCACTCTAGGCTCCTCAAAACTAATGTCACAAATTGTCAAGTAAGTAGGTAGTAGTAAGTCGTGTCTATGTGTGCAGGCGCGGTCGGAGGAGCTGGCGGCGATGGTGCGCGAGTTGCCGTCGCGCCCGCCGCCCGACCAGAACCCTGAAGACCAGCAATCCGCCGACCAGCTCGCCACGGACCTGCACGAGGTAACTATACTACTACACTCTTTTCACGTTATTTATTTACTGAGGTGTGTAATATTGTATCACATTTTTGACATAAGGAGTTTAAGGAAAGCCAAGAGGAATACTTGCGGCTCTATAAAGTTCAATAGTTTACTGCTCAAAGCTTCTCATATTTGCATACATGTATAAAAATTTTTGAATATTTAAAGTGGCTGAATTTGAATCCTGACATAAGATCCTGACACACTTTAGACACAAGATCGCCTGAGGTGGCAGTTGAATCTAAGATCATACGCTTTTCTCGAATGTATATAATCGTACGCGAACATACTTAATCATATTAAAGTATAGGTATGCCTATCATCGAACAAAAATATACAAAGGGAATTACTCGCAAAAGATTGGTACTTTCCTATTTTATGAAGGCTGAAGAGAAAGTAGAATCTTGTCTGTCTACACATTCTGAGCCCTATTAAGTTTAGTCACGAAGCGAGGCAGGGAGCAGTGGCACATGAGCCGCGAGGGTTCCTATAGTTTGTTGGACGTGAGACGGGGCTGCAGGCGCGGGGTTCGAGTGCCGGCTGTGCACGGTACAAAACTTATTACTGTAACTTGCTATCACTTGCCTTTTTCCTTGTTAAAAATAAAATTAATTATTTTCAATTATTTAATTTCCTATCGCTTTTGAGACGTAAGTTGATAGAAGTAACGAAAACCCGAAATATTATAACTCTTATAGAATTTCTTTAACAGATATAAATAGGCAATAGTTATAATGAAAATTTGCTTTAATCTTATCATCGTACGAAGATACAAGCCGCCTCTAAACTTTAAAGCACCCTAATACATAATATGGCGATGTGATAGTGAGGCCTCACACGTACCTCGCTATACATACCGCACTACACTAGTCTACCCTACACCTAGACCACACTATACTATACTACACTACAGTAGACGCAGGCAGACGCGTAATGCAGGCACCATATTAGTGTCTGGTCACGTCGCGTCGTGACGATATATTGATCTCTAAACTGTGCTGCACTAATACCTGCCCCTACTGCCGCTGCCGCCGGTAATGGGCCGGTATGGGATACACGAAATTATTAGGTTGTACAAAAATTAGGGCTTATTAACGTTTATTTTTGAAAAATGTTAATAAATTCAAACTTAAACCATTTCAGAACTCCTAGATGTTCATATTATTGTTAGTAAAATTTATTATGGAAAGAAAATTGATATGTAACCCCAAATTAATGCCACAAAGTAGGGTATTTTGTTTGGGTACCAACTGCGTGTAGAATGCTGCCGTCGCTATTTTGTCTCTATCTAAATGGGTTAAGACCCATCTCAAATAGATAAAACACTCTATTTTAATTTTAACTCTACTAAAATTGTACAATGAGAATTTTGTGAAAATAAATGATTCCATTCATTTGTTGGTGCGCGGCGTTAGATAACCCGTGACGTTGACGGCGCACTGAACAACGTGAGCACGACTCGCTGAAGTAGGACAATGAGTTGACCGCCGCGACCGAGTCCTAGCGTAGCCTAGTGCGGGCAGATATCACGCAGCGCAGATATCTAAACAAATAATATTAGATAGATATTAATTCGTGTATAAAAAAAAAATATATATTTTTTAATTATTTACTATCCAAAATTTAAATCATTCGTTCATGTGTCCTTAGATTTCTACGTACATGTTGTGAGGCTAGCGCCGAACGAGCTATGATATAAACGGCGAATAGCCTTCGTTAACGTGCGCTCGGACCGAAGACAATAAACTTTGCGATAGCTTTGGGGCCCTCTTCTATTTGATTAAGCACAACTTCTTTGGTTGCCGGTACGTTCGGGAATATAACAGACTAGTGGCTCCCCGCGGTTTCATCCGCGTTCCCGGGATAAAAAGTAGCCTATGTGTTATTCTAGAACATATTCTAGCTCTGTGCCAAATTTCAAGCAGATCCCTTCAGCTGTTGGAGCGTGAAAGAGTAACAAACATCCATACATACATCCATACTTACAAACTTTCGCCTTTATAATAGTAGTAGGATGGTGGTTTGCGGGTCGATGAAACTCGCTTTAGAAATTGTATGTTCATAGGTTAACATCGGCTCTGACTCTCCTGTCTAAGTCGTGACTCGTGACAGCCCGTAGTGTAGAGTATCTCTAGGTACGGTTCTGTTCCGTGTGTATCGAGTGCACTCCCATCACTTTTTCGTGGTCTTCCCTGTCTTGCGGCTGTAGGTACGGACTGAATCAGGGGAGACCGGGAGATACGCACGCTACTTGCTCGTACGCTTTTTCGCGTGCGCATTCGCTGGCTCCACTATAAATTCTATTACCTCCATCGTGTCACGTGTGTCGAGTACAGTGTGTGGTGTGTGTTTCTCAGGCGCAGGAGCGTCTGGCGGCGCACCAGGCGCACCTGGAGGCGCGGCTCGCGGCGCTGGCGCGGCTGGCGGCGCGCGCGCGACTCGCGCTGGCCGCGCTGCACGCACCTGGCACCGGCTCTGGCTCGGACACGGACACGACTGCTGTACGTATCCATCATGGGACGGGGCTGCAATCCGATATACTTGATTCCTTGACAGCCCGGTTAGCTTTGTGGTTAGTGACCCTGACTCTCAAGCCGCGGGTCGTGGGTTCGAATCCCACCTAGGACAAACATTTGTATGCATGAATATGTTTATTTTTCCTGTGTCTGGATGTAAATATCTATATAAGTATATGTTTAAAAGTATTATATGTAGTAAATCAGCTGTCCGGTTACCATATCACAGCTGTATAGTTTGGAATCAGATTGGCCGTGGGTGAAAAATATCCCAGGATATTTATTTATTTACTATACTGACTGTGGGATCCCGCTAGACAAGTTTCGAGCCGATAATTTTTTACGCCCTGCGTGTAAAATCGTTCCGCAGGACATAATAAAAGACAAGGAGACGGAGGTGAACGAGATCCTGGAGAACTACAACAACATGGAGCGCGAGTGCGTCGCGGCCAAGCAGACGGTGGCGAGCGACGTGCGGGAGCTGGTGCAGCAGCTGCGGGACCGGTGGGCGGCGGCGAGGACGGCGCGGGGTGGGGCGGCGACCGCGGGCGGCGCGCGGAGCCCGCGCGAGTCCCGCGCCGGGTTCGCCGACCCGGCGCCGCTATCCCGCGAATCTCTCGAATCCCGCGAACCCCGCGACTCCCGCGAAGAGTCCCGGCCGCTGCGGCGCTCGGACGCGGAGAGCCCGCGGCCCGCGGAGCCCGAGTCCCGGAAGAGCTCCGTCGACAGCCAAGCCAGCGGTGAGTGGTCCCGGGGAGTCACTTGAACGAACTGCTCTGTAGCTAGATTACTAATCACTTGATGGAAAGAGTCGACGTCACCGTCGAGTACCGACATACTGTCGTGGATAACTCGGAATCTTTAGCGTACGGCGGCGACGGTGACGTTCTCTCTAAACTAATCATGACGTTTGAATTGTGGCGTCTGTATATAGCGCTTGTGGTGATGGGCTAATAAAGAATTGGGTACTAACAGCTTGTTTCATTCACTAACCGGTAAAGAACCGCCATTTTGATTACGGTCGTAAACTCAAAATGGCGGGTCTTTTATACCTTCACTTGAGTCGTTAAAATGTCGCCTTTATTTTTAAAGTAATCCAACGAGCTTCATTTTAACGGCCCGTACGGGCTTGACGGGTTGCGGTTTGTAGAATGTATTGTAGTTAATCAGGACTAACACGTTGATTGACTGATTGTGGATAATTAATCGATGACGACACCTAGCACGGTAATTATAACATAACCGAACAATGGCACCAGACGTTGATTTATCGCTATCATATACCTAACGGACTGTCTGCTTAGCAAATACACGGTGAGTATTAATATGTAAGTATTTCTATAGCGTAAAATATCGGTAGATGATAACATCTAACTAACATTTTCAAAAAATCATTACATCGAGTTTTTACCTGACTTCGTATAACATTGAATGTATTTTTGCCACAATCTCATCTATTTACAAATTACGCCATTAAGTATAAAGAGCAAAGGATGTCTAATCACAGTGGACACTAGTAAAGCAACAAGAGCCGTCGTAATGACGTCGCCGCTCCGTCGCGTCCCCGTGTCGTCGGCGAACGCAAATCGTTCACAAACGTCACTTAATTGAGAGTGGGAGGGAACAGTGAGGGCTCGCCTCGCCTCCGGACCTCTCGACCGACTAATGGACGCTAATTGACCATCATGTTTTACTTTTATTCACACGTTTCGTTACGGGCTTACAGGACGCGGCTAAAGGGAAGTGGGAACTCATGGATTTGTGAATATGATAGACGTACCTGTAGGAGACGGGACGATTAAAGTCGTGGTTTCCATTCTACTTTAGATTTTGCCGTAGACATGTCAGTTTGATTATTTGTTCAGTTTTATTTTAATTTGTGTGTAAAGTAAGTGAGCAATTCTCTTCCCAATGTTATATTTTTTATTTGAAGTTAACGCTGTAAGTTTATCTTGAACATCCGTTTTTGGACCCGTCAGGTTAAAAGAGTAGTTAAGTAAATGTTTACTAATAACGATTCTACATAAAATATACATATATATATAATTAGTATTGTTATCGGTTAGAATAGAAATGTAACTTCGAAATTTATTTCCGGCTCGCCCCCGGCCGCAGGTACCTGCCTGCTCGAGGGGCGATGCGACATTGTGTCGATATGTGACAAGTTTTTTCATTAAACTCCCCTTTGTTGGGTAGGTACCTACTTGATGCCGACTTGGATTTATGCGTTTTTCAGTAAAAAAACATTATTGGCTACATCGTGTCCAAATTGCAGTACCTATACTTCAGTTTTTTACCTTCCAGGTCTTTGTTATTTGTATTCGCTATCTATTTTAAACGTTTATTCATGCACGGAGGTTCCCAACGTTCAAGTAATAAATCAAGTAAGATACGCGCCTATAAAACGCACCCGTCATAACTATAAAAACGTTTGTTTGCTATCAAAATCCGCGACTACCCACAAATCACGCGCGAGCGCCCCCTCCGCCGCCGCCGGCTGCACTCGGTACGCAACACTCCACTGAAGAGGACGTGCCTGCATAGATTTTTATCTACCTGCCTGCATTGCAACTTGTCGTGCATGTTTAATATATCATAAAAAAAATAAAATAGAAACTAGATTAGAAATGTGACGAGAAAAATAATATTCTAATGTAAAGGAATTAATGAAACTAAAACCGTTCTCAAATGGTGAGCTACAATAATAGGAAGGCATCTGCATGCCGAGACGTGAGCTCATTTCCACTACAAACAGACTGCCGCGCCGGCCGGTGGCCCAAGTGGAATTTACTCTCCCTTACTTATGTCTTAAAGTGTATCGTAAGTTTCCAGTTCCCTCCCGATAATCGTGGCCTAGGCTGTAACTACGAGGATTTGAATGTTAGAAGCCGCACATCATGCAAGCAAACTGTTTACCTGATAAGTACCAAACGATCGTTAGTTAAGAGAGGATTACAACTATTTCTTAGTTTCATAAAAAAAATTTGGAAGTTAGATGCGATAGAAGTAGATAATCACGGCCTAGGCAGGTTTCCTCGTGCTGCTCTCATCTCGAGACATTATAAACATTTTGTGCCGTTCCGTCGCCGCTTCAGTCGTCTGGCGTCAGCTCCGTACTTGCGCCGCTCGAAATGTTCTCACAAAGCTTGTAAATTTCCCTATTATTAGCGAGTTTGCGACTAACGTTCACTTTAAGTGGAATTTGGCTCCACCCGTTTAGATATTCGAGCGTACACAGCGTTTTAAATTGAAAAATATTTTCGCAAACTCCCGTTTTTGGAAGAATTCTGCCGATTTTATTGGAGCGTAAGAAAAAAGCTGACTGAGAGGTGGCCTAGTTACTGGATGTAGGCGACTAGGCGGTGCGGGCGGTGCGGGATGTGCGGGCGGCGAGTCGAAGACGAAACGTTGGAACAGCAAACAATACGGGATTGTTGGTGCATTGTGCGCGTCCTAGAAACACGTGACAAAGCGCAGCCTGTGCGCCCCCGGCGACGCCCGCCCGGTGCCGGGGAGCCGCTACTCACCACACGACGAAAGTACTTTTGTATTCCTTTTAAGTATCAAAGGCACTGATTAATCTTTAGGAATGAGGGAGGCTTTTCATTTTTAAAAGTTAACAAAACTTCCTCGTTATTTTGGAAGATTTCATAATTACGTCGCCGCCATAATTCTCCCCACGGCATTATCTATGACATCTGACATCTACCGGTGCGGGCTCGGCGCGGGCGCGGCGGACGCACGACGCGGCTCCGACCCGAGACGTTTAATTACAGCCCTCCATGGCGCCCGTTGTTCGTGCAATTTTCGGTTGTTAATTAGCATATTGATTTATTATAGACATCCCATTATTATTCTGATATTGCATTAGACACAATCTAGTCTGTAATTAAAATCACTGTTCATGTTGCGGGGTGCGGGGCTGTCGGTGGCGACGGATCGGCCGGAGGGCTCTCATGTTAACGCTATGTTTGTGTCATTACAAACATCATTTGTTTGTTGGATTAAACTATTTCAAATGCTACCTCAATGTTACCAACGTAGATAACTACTTACTAGCTTACAAAAAATTATCTTGTTTGGAAACAAACCCATGTGGCAGTCAGAGGTCAGGAAATCTCACCAGCACGGCCAACGGTCCGTTTAACTTATTATTCTGATGATCGATTTACATAACAACTAGTGATCAATTAATAGCTACATAAATAATGGGTGCAGTGGCTAGTAGCTAGTACTTACGCTATAGCGATTGTATAGTCTGTCTGCAGTTGTGTGGTAGTATTATCGGCTGAAAGGCTCGCACGTCCGGTGTCCGTAGTGTCCAGGGTGTCCGGTTGTCCACTCGCTGGGCGCGTGACGGGGATCGGACGGCTTTTATCTGTTAGTGTGCGTTATCTGTGTATCATGTTAGTAACAATGTAATGGTCATCAACGGACGGACCGGACGACTGAAAACTGAAACTAAAATATAGGTAGTTAGGTTAACTATAAATGTGAATATATACGCAATATAAAAAACGTTAGAAGTATTTTACTTTTAAACATCATAAACTATGTGTCCGTTTCAACCGCGCAGGTTATTTAGGAATTATGGTTATGGTGAGATAAACTTACAAATCTCATTTAAAATATTTTCTGAGCTTTTTCCTGACGAAGTATTTTCAGATGAAAGAGAAATATATATCTAGATCAGTTTTGGAATTCATTTAGAGAGCGAAAAGGTTGAATAATTGTACCGGTTTGGTTACCACACAGGGAGATAGGGGGACTTGAAGGTAATATCTAAGTGTCGTCTAGGAATGTGAAGACTAGACTAATAAATCATAAAACTAGGGCCACACTAGCGCGGTAGGGTAGGGTAGGACAGGGTAGGTGGTCGTACAGCGGCGGGCGCACGACACGCGTCGCATTGCAGCCTCGCTCGTTTGTCACGGCGCGGACTACCCACTGCACTCTTATGTGCATCATCATAAGGGTCAAATTACGTCATTTGTACGTAAAATTAATTTTGTATTGCGGTGTCAGGAATTTGTTAGGAATTTTATGTTTCGGATGGTGTTGGATTTTAAAGCGTAAATTATTTTGACTCGCATATAAGAGACATAAGAGCTTGCAAAAAAACTGAATACAAGTGTTGGGTATATCAAGTTCTATATAAGTAGGACTTGTGGCTGCCCGCGGTATCACCCGCGCGCTATGTTTTAATTCAGGGTGTCAGCTTTAACCAAATTTTATAGAAATCGTTCTAGCCGTTTAGACGTGAAGAAGTAACAAACATACACACTCACAAATTTCGCCTTTATAATAGTAGGATTAGAGCGGTTAGTAGGAAGGTACGTACCGTTGCGACAAACACGTCTCGAACATGCACTTGAATTAGATCGGTTCGTACATACATACAAACAGGGGTCGACAAGTGCCTGACCCTTGAGACTTCTCGTGTCAGTGCTAACATTTCAATTGTATTTACTAATAGTTGAGTAACGTAAATTAAGTAGTGACTACTATCATGGACCGTTATCATCCCGAGTCTAGATATGCCAAAAAAAAAAGATTTGCAAAAATTTTGTAAACACTAAATTACTTAGTCCTTATATAACACTGACCTTTTTGTTTGCCAAAGATTGTGAAGCTTTTCTGTTGTTAGGTACTTTATTTCTATAAAACAAGTCTTTAGTGTTTCTCTGATTGTGTTTCCCGTGTTAAACGCAGAGAAAATTATTAAAATGTACATTTAAAACAAACGTATAAAAGTTAATTTGAGGAAGAGCCTTTGTGGTTTTTCTCAAACGCACCGCCGCGACCGACGGGTCGCCAACTTTGCGCGTAAATATTCTTTGCGGCAAAGTTGACTTTGTGCAAGTTTGACGTTAATGACGACAGGTGCGGCCGCGGGGCGGCGCTAGCTGTCACATACTTTCACTCTCCTACTCGCAAAGTTTTAAAGTACACAGGCATTGTTTGTAGGTACTTTACATCACTTTTGTTCTCAGTGTGACATACCTACTTTGTTAAGTCACAGTCAAAGCTGCGGTATAAAGCCGTAATGATTGAGAAGTGAACTTCGCTTCGAATTTCTTTAAATATGACGCACAATATGTTACTGAACATGGAAAGTCCGAACTACGGAAAACTCGACACGCTCGGTTCAAACCGCTTTCTTTCAAGGAATCGTTATGTTCAAAATGATAGGGCTTAAGTTTCAGTAATGAGCTAGAGCTCTAGGTGATTTACACTAAATCCTCTAATGCCGCCGTGAATCAGTAGAGCTTTTGTATACACGACTAATTTAATACTGTTAAAGCCTATTTATCTTATGTCGTGCACTCAGTATCGCTGACGTGTGGGGCAGCCCCGGGTAGCCAGCGCGCCCCGGCCCCCAAGCCTGGCGAGGTCCGCATTATGCATCCACTTTTCATCGCATGCATTTTAACGCGATATGCTAATAACAGCTATATTAGGGCGCTTTGTTGTTCATAATTTTGCAAGTCTATTAGGTTATTTGCTAACCTATAGCGATTACCATATCGTTCCCCTCGGTCCACCGGCTATAGGTGCTGTGTGTATGAAGGGGCGCAGGTATTCATCAGCAGGAACCCTTGCTTTGACGACTATACAAGAGCACTTGCGAGGGGGTAAAAGAATCTATAGATTATTTTTGTGTACCTGCGAGTATATACCTACTTGTCATCGAGGCTTTGTATGGGTTGGCAATAAAACTACAACAATGAGATCATTGTCACTAGCGAAATCGACTGCCGTAATTTTAATAGCCTAAGTGAAGTCGAGGGTGAGTGGACTAGCTGAGCCTCTTCCTAAGCGCAGCAGATTACAAAAATTACCTACTAACCTTTACGAAGGGACTTTGATAGCAAGAGTAGATTGTCACTTTACTAACTTGACTAATCTCAACTGGTTGCGGTACATTAATATGTATTTTGGTGTTGGTGATTTTGGTTCATAACAATCATTTTAATTGTTACATATTTAATTTAAATTATTTTTGCATGTTTTCTTTTAATTTTTTTTCAAATTGTTTTCCTTTCTTTTCAGGTATGTACCCTCTATTTACTCTGGTAAGCTTAAAGAATCAACAGTCGAGTTCTCTGTTTAAATATTAGCCGACCGATTTGGAATGCACAAACACCATTACCGGGGGTCGGGGGTCGGGGGCCGGGGCCGGGATCGGGGCTATTGTAAGAGATATTATCCGTCGACCCGGGCCGCAGGGAACACCGTCTGTCTGTCTGTCTGTCAAAGGAATATTGTTTGTTCCTTGTGTAGGTGCTAGTCTTGTGTACTCGCGCTACTTTGCACTCAATATGAACAGCACTCCGGCAAATTGCAATGAGTTGTTAGATGCATACTTGAACGAATTCGAAAGAGTCACCTGCCTGCCCCTATCACAATCATTGGCTCCGTTATACAGGGTATTTATTGCATTCTATGTATTGTATTAAGGTAGATTTTTCAAGTGATGTGACCCCTGCCGACCCCCGTAGTGAGTGCTCTTGTGTTGCACTCAGTGCCTGAACCTACTCTTGCACTCAGCAGCTCACCTCCACACATTTAGTGCCTAATATAAGACTTATTTCAATATTACGTGATTCAATACGTCTTCGAGTATGATTACATTTAAAAGTTCTGCAATTTTGTAAAACAAACTTAATACACCGAGTCGTGGAGGTGGAATATTTCTTATAAGATTGCTGCCTTCCCTTTAAATTGAAGTTCAGTTTGTTGCCTTCCCCGACTGTACTGTGAAATGAACACTAGTATTTGTTCAGGTTTAATCTAAATATGAAATGACGGAACCACCCCCCCCCCCCCCCTCCCCTCGCTCCTCAGATCGCTCTGCACTCGGTAAATATCATAAAACAGTTCAAATATTCATAAAAAAGGATCATATGCCCAACTATGGAGGGAGGGAGTATTTTTACGAGCTGCACCGTGCTCCTCGCGCCGGAGGAGGCTGCTGGAGGTATCGAGGTCACACAGACGTACATTTTATTGCGGCGGAGCCGTTCCAGCTGACGGTCTGTGGACACTACCCTCAATATGCATAAAAAGTTCGCGATACCTATTCAAGTGTGTATTCTCTGACTGTATCTTAAAGTAGCCTATGACCATTTCCAAACCCTAGTCTACGATGTACCAAATTTAATTAAAACCGTTGAGTGGTTTATTAAGGGTATTTTAGGAAATATGTATTCGTTTATTCTATGAACTGAAAGGTACTTGGCGTGAGATGTTAGTCAGATTTTAATGTAGAGTTTAGATTGCGGATTGCTATTTATTATATTAACTGATAACACGTTAGAAGAGTTTTGGGAGAATGTGAGTGTTTTTAGAATAATTTCCGCTTAGCATTTTGGCAAATTTGAGACCTTGGCACCTCCTCGTGGTGCCCCTCTCCTATTGTGTTCATGTTCTGGGTCACCAAATAAACAGAATAGACATCCTACACGTGAATAAAATACTACAATCGTATTAAACAATAGTAACATGTAGTGTGAATAATATCATACAAACGTTAACATTATTTTTATATACTTCACATAAAGATCGTTTGAGATTAGCTCTCCATATTCTCCATCATATAAGTCCAACTAACTTCTGGAACGAAATCTCCTTCTATGTTGTTCACTATTCACCACTCTTTTCAGACAACTCCAATCTTGCGCCGCCGACGATTTCCATGTATATTTCATAGACATCCTTTCTTATTTATGCATGTGTTGGTACCTATGTATTAAAATTGCTAACACAAATGCTGTATGGTACATACCTTGTATTAAATATCCTGGTGAATCCAGTATCTACGCTCATTTCTTTTGGATGTTTAGGCGTTGTATCTTTTCAATGCCCCGCGGAGCTTAATGCATACCTAATTGAAAAAAAAGTAGATATTAGTTGAAAGTTATTAGAAACTAAATAGTGGGCGCGACTTCGTCTATCTAGAATAAACAATTTGGGCAGCCCATGTCAAAAACGTAACGTGCCCAAAGCATAACAAAGTAATTTATAATATTAGTTAAGAATTTTTTTTATTTATGTTCGTAGAGATTTTTTTAGAAGTAGCTACCTCTATTTGGAAAATGTTTGAACCAATATATCAAGAGTTTGATTGTTATAGACTCCGGGCAGGAAGTCGCCGGGTGACAGTTTGTGTACACGCAAATAACAAATTAGTAATATATACTACAGAAGCTTTATTCATATCTGCATTTCAATTTGTATAATCAAAATCAAAATCAAAAATATTTTTATTCAAATAGGCCAATATGCAAAGCACTTATGAATAGTCAGACTCTAACGCTCGGTTCGGAAGGTTGGTTTTGCTGAGAAGAGCCGGCAATAAACTCAGCAATTACTCTTTTTAAAATAAACTTAGATTAAAATACATTTCAATGAAGTAGTCTCACTGACAATATCTGCGTGGTAGGGAATGACATAAAAGAAAAAAAAAAAAAAACATAAAATAAAGTGAATATTCATAAAAACAAAAACAAACTTGAGCAGACCAGTCCCCACAAGCAGCACCTGTTCACAAGCATGACGCATGTGGCAGCCATCGCCCTCTTCGCCATATTTTAGGGAAGTGAGCGACCCGTCACACGACGCCGCCGCAAGCAAAGACTTTTAAGTGAGCATGACTAACCCAAGCCTGCTACAAAACATAATTATCAATTAATAAACGAAACACACACACCCAATGTTATCAGCGAGACTATAAACATACTTATATTAGGTAATTTACAGTATGAGTATAAGCATAAATGTATACAAGTTAAATAAATCTACAACCAAGCATTATTATCATTTAAATATTCATTTATATTATAGTAAGCCCTTTTTATTAATACGGCTTTGATATGGTCCTTAAATTTTTGCGAAGGCAAATTTACAATTGATATAGGGATTTTGTTATAGAAGCGTGCACACAGTCCTAAAAATGAACCTTGCACCTTTTGGAGTCTATAAGCAGAGGTCACAAGTTTGTGCTTATTTCTTGTATTGAGGGAGTGCAAATCACTGTTTTTAATGAAACTACTAATGTTATGATGAACAAATAATATGTTTGCATATATATACTGTGATGCAACTGTGAGTATGCCGATTTCATGAAACTTATCTCTGAGGGACGTACGAGAGCCTAAATTGTAAATAGCTCGTACCGCTCTCTTTTGTAAAATAAAAATAGTTTCTATATCCGCACCTTTGCCCCACAGTAGAATACCATAGGACATAACACTATGAAAGTAACTAAAATATACTAGTCTAGCCGTATCTACATCTGTAAGCTGTCTAATTTTCCTAACTGCGTAAGCTGCCGAACTGAGCTTTCCCGCAAGTGTAGAAATTTGGGTGCCCCATTGAAGTTTCGAGTCAAGAGTAATCCCTAAAAATACTGTTGATTCAACAAGATTCAAAACTTCATTATTTAGCATAAGATTACAACCTACTTTTTTTACATTAGGTAACGCAAATTTAACGCATTTTGTTTTTTTCGCATTTAAAACTAGGTTATTTACAGTAAACCATTTTAATACCCGGGCCAATGCACAATTTACATCGTCATAGTTGGATTTAAGTCTATCAACACTAAAAATCAGTGAGGTGTCATCAGCAAACAGTACAATTCCACAGGTATTTTTTACATAAAAAGGGAGGTCGTTAATATAAATTAAAAATAAGAATGGACCTAGAATTGAGCCCTGTGGTACACCCATACGCATAGAAGAACCAGATGACTTAGCCCCATTTACATCAACTCTTTGGATTCTTTGGCTAAGATAAGATTTCATCAGATCAAGTGCAATGCCTTTTACCCCGTAATATTTTAACTTACGCAATAGTGTCTCATGATCAACACAATCAAAGGCTTTAGAAAGATCACAAAACACTCCTATAACATTTTGTGATTTTTCCCAAGCATCAAAAATACTCTTTAAGAGAGCTACCCCAGCGTCAATCGTAGAACGACCCTTGGTGAAGCCATATTGTTCCCCGTGTAAAATTTTATTGAAATTAAAATGAGAAAGTAGTTGTACTAATATTATCTTTTCAAATATTTTACTTAAGACTGGCAAAATGGAAACAGGCCTGTAATTTGAAGGATCACTAGAATCTCCAGTTTTAAATAAAGGTATTACTTTACTATGTTTCATCAAATCCGGAAAAGTACCTAAATCGACACATCTGTTGAAAATAAAAGCTAAATGAGGAGCAATAGGTTCCACAATACCCCGCAATACAGCAACAGATATGTCCCACAAATCACCAGTGCGTTTAATTTTTAAATTTTTGAACGTTTTCACTATTTCATTGGACGTAATATGCTTAAACTTAAATAGCTCATGGCACTCGGATACATGATTTCTCAAAATTGCGTCAGCATTTACAGGTGAAGAATTTAAGGAGCTAGTTGTAGCTACAGGTATGTCCCTAAAGAAGTTATTAAAAGCTTCTGCTATTTGACCATCATCTCTAATAAGTTTATTGTTAGTATTTAACTCAATACGCATTTTATGCTTAGATTTACCTGTTTGAGAGTTAATAATATTCCAAGTAGCTTTTACTTTGTTGGTAGCTTGGTTGATTTTGTTTCTCAAATAAATTGATTTAGCAAGAGCGCAAACTTTTTTAAATATTTTAGAATAATTTTTAACATACTCAATGAAACTAACATTTTGATTAAACTTCTTCATACCATACAGCTCATACAACCTAGTTCTACTTTTATAAATTCCAGCCGTCGCCCAATCGTTAAACTTGATCTGCTTATTTTTATTTAAGGTCCTAGGTTTAAAACTATTATCAAATTCTTTCCTAATAAAATTAAAAAGTTCTTCATAAAGTCTATCTGGTTCCGCATGTGACATGTCAATCGAAGCAATATTTTTATTTACATTGAATTGAAATCGCGTCATTCTATTTAAAGTAATAGGCCTACATGTTATTTTGTGCGGAATGTTATTTCCTTCATTTAATAAAACTACCTTTTGACCACAATGATCTGAAGTTAGCTCACTAATAATACATTTTTCAAATACATCACAGTTGCAAAACACATTATCTAGGCATGTGGCAGTGGTTGCCGTAATTCTAGTTGGCTCTTCAAATAAATGGGATAGATTAAATGATTTAAACAAAGTGATCAACCTTACTGATGTAGGCGAGTCTATCAACAGGTTTACGTTAAAATCCCCACATACTATTAAGGATTTATTTTTAGTTTGAGCTTTCTTAAGAGCGTCTTCTATAACTAGTTCAAACCTACTAAAATCACTAAGAGGAGGACGGTACACACAAACTATAACAAATCTATCAAGTTCTACACATGACAATTCCACAGTACGTTCGATTGATAAATCTACAATATCTTGGCGATTCTTACATTTGACATGATTAGATATAAAAATTAGGCTACCACCGTGTATCGCCGATCTTCTAACGAACGAACTCATCAACTTAAAATTAGGAATATTGAGCAATAGCTCATGGTTCTTTAACCAGTGTTCAGTAACACAAAAAATATTAATCTTATGGTATTCAAGGAACAATTCTATCTCTAGTTCTTTACCAGCTAAGCCCTGTATATTTTGATGTACAATATTTAAATGGTTGGGCTTAGTCTTTGTCGTACTTGAAAATCCTCCCCGGATGCCTGGTTAACATCAATAACATCAGGCGCAATAGTGTGTCCAACCAAGATATTGGTTTGGTTATATATGTGTATATTACCGGCTAACAATGTAGCAATTTGTCGCTTAAACTTAAGTGGCAGATAGAGAGTATCTCTTGTCAACTTAAAATTAGAAATAACATTGTTCATATCGAAATAAAACATGCCGTCACTATGACGATTATATAAATTATACATAGTCATATTAAGGTTATGTATGTGCGTGTTCTGTTCTTGAGATAATGAACAAGAATAAGGAAAAGCACACATGACAATTTTACATTTAAACTGATTCCGTAGGTCAAGCAACTTATCAAAACTGTTTATTATATCCTTTTTATTAATATTTAAACTATCTCCGCATAAAATGATAACAGTGGTATTTTGATGTAGGTCATGTGAATATATTTTATTAACTAACTGCTCATAAGACGCTCCTGGGTAACATTTATTCAACGACCGTTCATTGATTAAATTATTGAGAATAGGGCCCAAGTCTTTTCCAATATTATCACTTATAACAATTGTTTGCCTACTGTGTGATTCTGAGTTTATATTAACGGTGCTATCCTTATTACTATCTAATACCGCCTGTGCACCTAAAGTAGGGCTTGTAGTTAAGCAGCTGCAGTGGTTATTTGCGATGGAGTCGAGACGCTCCTTATTATATTCTCCTAACCTAATTAGCTCGTCTGTCGCTAGGATGTGCTCGCTGATTTGTTGTTGAGCGTTAACATATTTCGCGTTAATATTTTCTAAGTTTTCTTTAAGATAATCAATTTTTTCAAGTAGGCGTATAGTATTAATATCGTAAGTATCCTTGTTTTGCTTTATTTTAATCTGGCTTGTTTTTAATTGGCACTTTAAGCTAAAACGTTCATTTCTTAATAACGAATTTAGGTTTCTTACAATTTTTTGTTTTTTCAAAAGTTTTTGTGTCTTTTTGATGATCTTATTGAATTTAATGTACTTTTTAAATGATCTTTGGCTATTAATGTGAATATTAGACCTATTATAAGACGAACTAACATTAGGACTACCTTCATTGTCAGACGTCAAATCGATAGTGGACGGGAATTCCTCAGATACCTTATCTACACGAGTGCCGAGTAGCTCCTCATACAGGCTCCGAGTAGTGTCACTTTCTCGGGCAAAATTGGCAGCCTCTAGTTGTCTAATAGACCTATGTGCCTCATTTAGGTTGAGCTCGAGCTCAGTGATGCGACTCAGAGCCCTTACATGAGTATCGCTACACTCACTAAACGAATCAACATCTGCCTGGAGTCGATTACACCTATCCACAACGTCCGCATACTTAGAATGAAATGATTTTAATTCTAATTTTTGTTTCGCGTTTTTTTCAAGAAATGAAGTTATGTTGTAATATTCTGCTTCTATAAAACGAAGTAAAGATCCATAATGTTTTTGTAATAGTATTATGCATGTACTCAAAATGAAAATATTTACAAATATTCTCTAATGAAATATTCAAATTATGAATACATTGGCTACCAACTCAAGCGCGAAGCTTTTCATTCAAATCGATTCTTATAAAAGCCGTTCGGTCCAAATGCTTCCGTATTCGTAAGTAAGAATATAATAACGGAGCGGACCCCAACCCCTTCGGAAAAAAAATCCGTCGCACTGCAACCGTGAAAAAATACCGGTCGTTTAGCTACAGCCTTTATTAGTCGGGCGTCAATGAAACGACGGGGACATTCACTACCGCGTACAAGGAAAAGTCAGTGGGAGACGGGGATACAAGCTTGTATGTGAGGGAAAGGGATGGGGGATATTGGGGGATGATTTCCCTCTCGTTGGGACGGTCGGGCGGTCGGGCGGGCGGCAGTGCGCGCTGGGCGGCCGCGGGACTCGCGCGCTCGCGACACTCGCATCTATTAGCGAAATCACGTATTTAGTTTCAACTGTGCGACTTCACTCGTGTGTGATTGTTGTGTTTCACCATGTCGTGTATGTGTGCGTGTGTGTGTGTGACTGCCATCGCCTAGGAACGCTAAGGTACGGATTATCTTGTCGCTACACCTCACGTGTCTCCGAAGGTATGTTTATTTATTTTGGGTATTCAATTTCGGCAATATTGTTTGTGTAGACGTCTGCTACGGTTGAGTTATGTAAATGTGACTTCGCTTTGAAGTTCCTTCCAGTGGCGTGTTTAATATAACCGGCATTACCGTTTCTGGTATAAAAAAAAACTCATATTTCAACTTACTCCGCAGACACATAAAAAAGTCGTAAACTAAGACCAATTTCTCGCCTGACACGCAGACGGACGATTAACCTGGTGGTTCGTCTATCTACATAAGCAATACTAACATATTGTTTATGTGTTGTCTACCTATAAGTACATAGCTAGTAGATAGAGCTCTTTTCTTGTCGATTTCCGCCATAAAGCTTTCGATAGCGAGGGTAAGGGCGCCGGTGAAGTTACAGCCGTATGAGACTTAACAACTTCATGTCTCAGGGTCGAAATCGTGTTAGCAAAGCCCCTGGCATTGCAAATATTCGTAGTCGGTGAACGTAGAAATCTTCACTCAAATAACTTAAAATCCTTTATACAATTTCCTTTAGAACTAAATCCTTTCATGTCTTTAAATACCAACTTTCCGCCTCTTAATATAATAAAGGCAAGTTCGTCTTTAGCGCACTTGGGTTTACTTTCCCTTAGTTTCCGCTCTTTTACTCGTGTATAGTAAAGTTTTGGTTCAACTTGTGAAGGTAAGTTGAACTTAGTTAAGTCTTACTAACTCAAATATCACAGATATAAATGTGGTGAAGTCACATCAGCGCTAGTTGTTTATTTGTGAAGGTCACCGCTACTGAAGTTAAGTTGTTCAGATCGGTTTGACTAAAAGGTAGGCCCGGGGTTGGTTTGGCTTAAAGCTCATGTCAGAGACATTTTATTTGTTTATGTAATGCGTGAGTTAAATATTATACCTATCGTTCGTATTTTTTTATCTTATTCGACAAGGAATAATTGTAACAGCATTTTGTTTCAAAATCATTTGTCAAGTAGGCAGAAGACGAGTCTTAGGTGCATTATCTAAACATAAACTTTACTGGTAACTTACCCAATTCGGGAATCGAATCCAGTCAAGTTCAATAGCACTCGAGCACAGCTGCGAGACAGAAGTCTTCAGACGGCAGGCTCGCGCCCGTAGGGCTGCCAACCTACAGTCAGTAGGCGGAGGACGGTAGGGGAGCACCCTTCCGCTATTATCTTATTATTCATTGTGTTCGCGCGCACCCCTGGCTTTGTCCGCTTTAAAGTTCCCAACAGAGTTCATAAGATCTGCATTGTGTTAGTTTAATGTGTGTTCAATGATTTTCCGTTGTATTGTAAGTAATATGAAATGTAAACGGAGGCGAATTTGAATAGTATTTTTTATAGGGACCTAAAACATGTTTCAGAGTCAGTATAATGACGTAAAATTAGTCTTATTTCTGTGTCAAAAGTTGCTACATCAAATTACGAGAATTATTGTCGTTCATTGATTTATCATATTTGAAGTATTAAATAGGTGCATAGTAGGTACCCAATGTTCCTTTCATATCTACATAATAGAAAACTTCCGCCCGCGCTTTCATCCGCGTTCACCTTTTCCAAGATAACAAGTGGTCCTAAGCTCTAGTCTATGTCTGTACCGAAATTTCATTAAAATCGTTTCGGTGGTGCCGTGAAAGTGTAACAGACAGACAGGCAGAGTGATTTTCGCATTTATAATGTTACTTAGGATTGACAAGTATTATGTACCTGTCATTTCGTGTAGTAAACTAACAACTAACATTCGGTAGAAAAGATTAAATGGATAAACGAACAGATTACATCTACTAACAGAACTACCGCACGGTTCCCCCATTAATGTTAATAAACGCGAGTATTTTCCGATTTTCCGTAGACATATTTCATCGCAGTTAATTGAACAAAGATTTATAGCTCTTGTACTAATTAGGTGTGTGCGTGTGTGTGTGGCGTTGTATGAATGTGTTTGTGTAACTATCTATATACATGAGTTTTAATGAAAAACGGTCAGTTAATGCACAGACAGGGGTTACAAACAGACGAAATTTTTAATCAACAACCTTCTACGAAACATTTTTGGTATTTTAAAACATGAATACGTTAATTAAAAGTAAAATTTCGACGACTATCTTTAATATTTCGTCTCGAAAAACTGTTAGACGAACTAAAGCGAACACACGAGTCAGGGGTAGTATGTAATGGCGACCCGCGCGGGTTGAGGTCAAGGACACCGCGCGTCTCCCGCAGGTCCCGCATCATTAACTCGCGCGGTTTCATTACGTGCCTACTGACACTGAGTAGGTACGATGAGAAGGACCGCTCTGTGTACAGAGAAGCTTTTGGAGAAGTTACTATGCCCCTAGTATTGAGTTATTTTATGTCGGTCTGTTTCATTTCTATACTTCCCATAATAAAATATATTTACCTCTTAAACATTTGCCTACATTTCAGTCGTCAAGTTGATGGTTTGACTGTGGGTTTTTGGTTAGTGACTCTGACTCTTAAACAGTCGTGGATTCGAATCCCACACAGGACAAAAATTTGTGTGGATGTGCATACGTGCATTTATAAAAGTATGTGTTTAAAAGTAGTAAATGTTATAGGTATGTCGGCTATCTGGTTACCATAACGCACCTTTGCTTTTGTTTTGAATCAGATTGGCCGTGTGTGAAAAATGACCCAGGATATATTTCAATTACTGATCATCGGCTAACAAGTAACCTCATACCCACATCATTTTATTGTTTTAAATAAATCAGTACAAACAATAGAATTACATAAATGGTCCTTCTGTGTGTATCTATGTAGTGGCACTTCCTGCGTGTGTGAGTGACGGGTGGCTGGTTGGCACCGGAGTGTTTATAGAGCTGTATGTTTGTCTGTGACTTCATTTGTGTCGTGGGACTCTTGTTAGCTTGCGGCTTTATATTGGAGCTGTATAATATCTTGTTTTACTTAATTAGAAATAGCGCTTTAAGTATTATGACAAACGGGCAGACAGTTAATCTGGTTTTACTAAATATAAGGGTCGCTTCTTGGCATTAGCATGGAATGGGATATGGTCGACCTTGAAAAAGGTAGGTGTTAAATCTTATGAGTCGTATTAAGATGATTTGGTACATTTTTCGTTAAAGATAAACTTTATTCGCGAGAGATAATCTCGTTAGATGTTGTCTCATGAATACACTGATCCACCGCGCTTCTCCCGCGTCAAGTAATTTGCCGAGTTGTCAACTTATACGTCGTGTTTATTATATATTATATATATTATTATAAGTCAATTCTGCGAGATGTCGCTTATAAAAAATAATTGGATTTTGAGGGAAAATGGCCGCCTTGTTGGGTCGTCGGCTCGTCTGTCCGTCGCACGCGGAACTTTTAAATGAATCCGATGGAGGTGGATTGCGTTTTAATTTTACACTCGGGGATAGTTGGTGGCGCATGCGCAATGCACACTGTAGCTGCCTCTGTGGACGAGATAATTGGTGTTCGCCACGGTTACTGTGGGCAAACCTTCCTTAGTTTTGTTTTGGTATCCGCCACCGGTCCCCTACCACGTAAGTTTTCCTTTACGTTTTTATATGAAGCTCGTAGTAAACTTCGCCACAGTATAATGTCACTGAGGCAACATGGTTTTTGGAATATAAACGTCCTTTACGGAACATGTCCGTAAGGCGGGCGGCGCTGAAGGATACGTTTTGATAACATTTGAGGTGATAGTAACGCGCGCGTCGTGCACTAAATGTATTATTGTGAAATGAAATTAAACTTATTGGTTCCTTCTAATAGGCATTCACTGGCACTTATGTAACGTCGACTCTTATGCTCGGTTTATGATGTTTTTGCTGAGAAGAGCCGGCAATAAACTTAGCAAAAACTCTAAAAAAAATGCCCCATTTCTCAATAAAATTTTTGGCATTTATCAAAAAACAAGAAATTTTTATTACCCCGCTTCAATTCTGAAGTTGCGATATCATAGATAGCTATTAATCTCTTTGCTCATATTTTCATTCATTTTGGAAAATCAACAGCTGAAATAAAGCCTAGTCCCCTGAAAAACCTAACATATTACTATATGTTTCCTCGTCGGTTTTAGAGGGACACGTCCTATATTTCAGCTCACACCTCTAGGTTGTAAACTAGAGTACCTAGTGCTCGCCCCGAGACCGCGCGAGTGCTCGTGTGAAAAGAAAAAGATATGCTATCAGCTGTATTGTGTATCGTGAAAAAAACTTGGAAGTTGTTCAATTTGCAAGTTTGCGCGAGTGTCGTAGAGGCAGACAGAGTGTGGCAGGTGGAGATGGAGTGCCGTCGGATACATTCGTAATGCTTTTCGGTTTGACTTCATTTATATACTAGCTTCAGTCCCGTTGTTTTACACAGTTTTCCTATACCTATAAAAGATAAGATCGCTTTTATCTTGGACTAGTTGATCCGCGTTTGCGTCACATCATTACAGTCATTTTTCATTATTGCTCCGCTCCTGTTGATGGCAGCGTGATATTATATAGCTTAAATCCTTTCCAGATAAATGAGCTATCATTCACTAAAATATTTTTTCAATTTAAACCCGTAGTTCCTGAGATAAGCGCGGTGAACCAACCGAATCATTTCAGTATTAGTATAATTTATATCTTTGTTATATTTTTTTACATCCTTGTGGCAGCCCTAGCCCCAGGACCTGGGACGAGAAGCCCTCAAAGCACAGATAAATTGTAATCAACAGTTCCCACTAACTCGTCTATCAGTAAATGTTCATTAGCTAAATGTCTTTCCGTTACTTTCCGCTCGTCTAGTATTGATATTGCCTTTTGTTGTTGTCATGTTTGAAGGTAGCTCTTTTAATTGAGAACCTAAAGAATACAATAAAGATGACTCAATGATTTTATTTATTATCTCAAATATATATTAAGTATTTTTATAGTAGGATATTCCGCCTTAAATCGAACTTTTCGACATATTTTTTATTAATTAGAAAGCTTAAGAAGATATTTTATTAAATAAACTTTAGACTCTACTATCGTTTGAAATACTAATATATTTAAAATACTATACAAGTGTGTATATCCAAGCAATTACAATACAAGATCAATTGTGTTCAGAGGGATCTCTCCCCTCCGCCATGTTCTCTGTGTCCGCTAAATAAATGCATTCATTAAATCCAGACACGCCACCAATTAGCACTTCACAATCACACAGAGTGATGCTTTTATTGTACACATCAATTTATGATAAATGTCCAGTTAACAATAGATCATTATTTTCTTGAAAAAAAAAAACAATGCTTTAAGCCTGTTTCATAGCTTGTTAGAATATTAGTTTAACCTATAAATACGTTACGTAGGATGTGAGAGGCGACTAGACGACTAACGAGTAGGCAACGAATAAAAAAAATACTTTAAATAAAAAGTTTACTAAAGCCTAAGGTACAGTTTACTAAAGTAGTTTACTAAAGCCTAAAATTTAAAACTTTACAAGTTTCAAATTTTAACAGGAGCAGTTAACCAGACTTTTTTTTATAAAATTAAGTTTATAATGCTGAACGTAATGAAAAGAAACGACGCCCATATAATGAAAATATCAGGAACGAATCGGGTTCATAATTAGCTTCCGTTAATTTATTTTGTGCGATAATTTATAATTACGGCGATGGTATAGAATTGGGTCATTTGTTCCCTGGAACTGCTCACCGCCCGTGCCTACCTGCCGGACAATTTAAACTTTAATTATATTTTGTGGCCAAATCATTTCATAAATTAATTTAAGTACCTATAGAATTCATTTGTTTTGTTACTCTAGCTCTTATTTCCTATTTTTTTATTGCAAATATTTCCATAAAAACCTGCTATTTAGCGACAACATCGCGGGCATCGCGGCCGGCACTCACTTAAAGTCTCATAAACTCCGTAATACTTAATTTTCAATATCGGGAGGGTCGCTTACATTTTTAGTCCACAAAGGAGCTTTCAAAGCGCCACTCTGTATAAAATTGTATAGATTAGATTAGGTATGCAAATTTATACTCTAACTCCACTGATTAGGGTTGTTATTGTATTAGATGGAAGGTATTAAAGTTGTATTTATTATGCAAACTCTGTTAAGTAAATGCAAGTAGGTATTTAGTCGGCGAGCGGCCGCCCGGCCGGACGGAGTTATTTCAAATATTCGGAGGCAGGAAAATCATTTTAGAGATCCTATTCAAAGCTATTTGATCATTTTCGGCCCGCGTTTAATATAAATTAAATATTTTTGTATTCCCATGCGGTTTATATTATTATTATAAATGCAAGAATTTATTTTGTTTTTCCTTGATTCCTTTATCTATTGATACACTTGATTTTTGTACGTGGATTTTATACTGAGAATTATTTATTCCACATAAATAAAATGACTAGAAATGGATCAAAAATACTACTGTCTACCAATAATCCTAATAAATTAATAATCTCAGCGATACCCTCACATTGTATTTAGCAGAGCTTGTAACCAAGGTCTTAAACTATTGTAAATTATTGTGGGACCGATGGCCTCCATTAATAAGGATAAATTAGCGATAGGCAACGTGTCCGGACGCGTCCCCGGACGGCCGGACATCGCGAGGGTGAGCTGATGGCGCCCGGGGGAGTACCTACACTATGGATGAGTTTGTAGCAGCTTATAGGCTGGTTAGGGCTTGAGGGAACCGTAGGCGTTGTTATCATATTCAGTAAAGCTTGATTGATTCAATATATGTACATATACACCAATATTATAAAGAGGAAAGTGTTTTTGTGTGAGTGTTTGTTTGTAATGAATAAACACAAAAATTACTTCACCATTAAGCTACATTATCAGGTAGAAGCATAGGCTATATTTTATCCCTGTGTTCTCACGGGAACGGAAACTACTCGGGTGAAACCGCGCGAAGGCAGCTACGGTCTATAATTTTCTTCCAAATTTATATTTATGTCTCAAAAGCTTGTCTACTAAGCGATCATTATTTAAATAAAGTATTTTTATCATTTTTTCATATGACTAGACTCAACACATAGAGCAATTTATCGTAAACTATGATAGCTTTATCTCTTTCCCCCAGCACGTCGCTCCCTGTAGATCCCTGAGAGAGTAAGGTGAGCAGGTATCCGTGTTACTGTCATGTCATGTTCAGCGGATTAGCATGTGTGTTGTCTGTCTGTCCGGCTACAGTTTTGTATATATATAAACTAAACAACATATATAGCCTAACGTGATAATCTAGCTAGAAATAAATCGATTGTCATGTGTTACTCATTACAATGATAAATAGGTAAATTAAATATCCTGGGACATTTTTCACACACGGCCAATCGGATTCCAAAGTAAGCTTCAAAGTGAGCTTGTGTTATGGTAACCAGACAGCTGATATACATACTTTGTTTTAAATACTTGGGTACACATTTTCATTCAGACTTACGAATTATTTACCTTGAAGATAATTATATCCCAGATACAGAACAAACAGGGTCATATCCCCAAATGTTTGTCTTAGGTAAAAGTCGAAACCACTCAGATATCCATCTATATAACTTTTAAAGATCTTTTCATACGTTTTTAATATCGAGTGGGAAGTTCTCGATCGCTTACTGAGTAAGTAATAGTGAGATATCGCCGCTAAGTCGCAGTGATATGAAGCAGGGGCTCCACACGAGCGACACTTGGTCGCAAATCTTGAGATTTGTCGCGACCGAGAGGTGCGCCGATCACGGAGATTACTGCTCTGAGTTAGACGCGACGGCGATTTCAAAATCACTTTTATTTTTAGGTCTTCTCGCAAATTAAAGCTATGTACCGAGTATATGTAGGTACAGGCTTAAGCCCCGTGATTTTACCTGTGTAAGAATATAGAGGATAAATTATAGCCTATGTTACTCAATGTTAATTTAATTTTGGTAGTTTTAACCTATTCAACAAAACACGTAGGTACGTATGGGGTGCATTTTTATTCGCATCGTATCGACTATATTTTAATATTAAGTGTGGTATTATTAAGACTTTAGTTTGAAAAATATAAAGATAATTTTTTTACATCAGTTCCCGCTTTAATCTTGTAACTTGACCGCGTCTGGTTCGGATCAAATGAAATATGTGTCACGTAGGACAAGCGCGGTGATCTCGTGCGGGTGCGGGTGCGGGTGCGGTGCGGGAGCCGCGTGAAATAGTGCGGTGGCATGATTCGACGATTATTTGCACACCATCCATTCTGCTCCTGACTTTTTGTTTGAATGCTTACTTATACTGTGCTTATACTCTATCTATACTATATTTATATACCTCTTCTTATATACCTACAGTCTTTAGTAACGGTGGAGTACATACATCACTAGTTCGCGCGTGTAGGTACATGTCTTACGAGTATCCATATATGTATATTTTTGTATAAATCCCCTCTAAAAGAGGTCTAGCGTTGAAAGCCATTAAATTATAGCACAACTTTTAAATATAAAAATAGGTAGAGCATCAAAAGACGTTAGTGTATATATCAACAACTTTATACGGATTATATTATCTGTATATTTAAATGAGTAATCCAAGAACGCGATATCTTCATAACCTCTCCGTGTATAGGCGACCTAAAACAACCAATCATAAAATAAAACAACTGCGCCGTGTCGTTGCGAGGCCTCTCAAAGAAAATATTAAGGGAAAGAAATTTCCATCTCACCAGTGGAGCGTGGGGAATTTTAATATGAGCCCTTATTTAGGGATAATCCTCGAAGGGCCCGGGGAGGGGCCGCACTTAACGCTTCCAGTCGGCCGCTGCTGCGTTGCGGCTCGGTGCGGTGCGGTGCGGTGCGGCCCGGTGCGGCCCGGTGCGGCTCGGTGCGGTGCGGTGCGGTGCGGCTAGGTGCGGCTCGGCTCGGTGCGGCTCTGTGCGGTGTGAGGCCGATTTAATTTGTTTCTGTTTCTTCTTACGAGTCTGAATTTTAATAACATACTTCGTGGTCATTTAAAAAAAAATACGGATCAAGTTTGACTCGAATCTCTTTGGCGTTGGTAAAAGTACCAGAACAAAATCTAATTGTTTTGGTTATACTACGAAATTAATTATCTTTTTCTTTCTTACGTCCCAAAAGGTTGCAAGTTAAATTATTAACATATTTTGTGGAACAAAAGTTTAGTTTTCACAATTGATTGAGCCTTGTAGGTATCTATGTATTTATACACAGTTCAATATCACTCGCAATATTTCCAACAATATTTACTGTACACCACAACGCTTCTGTAGCGTTGGTATCGAATTAGGCCAAACTTTACGGGAAAGAAAGTCAAAGTTTGGCATTTGTTCGTGACCTTTCCTCTGATATTGTATTCTGGGTTATGTCTGCGGCGGCCATTGCGTGACGTCATCGTCGCGCTAATGGCGGGAGAAGTTCGCTCGTTTTCACGCTCGGTTGATAGTTCGGACGGGCAGAAAGACCAGGAGGCTCTGTGCCCGCTGTGATTCTGAAAGTATCACTTTCTGTTGTTGTTTCTAGTTCCAGTAAATGCCACGTAATTGATAACCTTGTTGTTGTAGTAACACATCAAATAGTGAGCTGTGAAAGACTTGTCTTGCGTTTATATATTAATGTCGCTTCCCATCAGGTGGGACCGTATGCCTGTTTGCCACCCTTGTGGTATTAAAAATATATATGTATATTTATTGAAATATACATATATATAAAAATAGTTTATTTCCGAATGTTCTAAAACCAGCTAGGTTAATCAGCTTCAAATATCACTAAGGTGTCTAATACGTAGGTACATCGAATTAGTTCACCTCAATGAGCGGATTAATTACTAATAATTTACTTGTAATGGATAATACACTACATTACCCAAGGGGGGAGAGTGGAGGTTAGAGAGGGGGGGGGGGGGGGGGGGGCTCCGGGTGTAACAATAAAATGTAGTGACTATTATTGTACCGGGTCCGAGGGGAGCCGGGGGGCGGAGGGGAGATTATACCTGCCCGTGACAAGGGGAGAGTTTCACTGGGTTTTCTTTTTTAATAAAAAAATATTATTGCATTTGCTCAATCTGCTGTTTTACGAGTTAAACTTTTATTTCTTTGAGTAGGTACAGGCCTATCTTATAACCGCTGTAATAATATACTGCGTTATGTAGTTCTAAACTCAGCAAATGCTGTAGATCCTGACCCTGAGACCTATGTGGTATTTAATTTGTCTATAATTCTATATATCACATTTATATACAAGATAAAGACAAATAGTGTTATAACAACTAAACATTATCGCAACTTCTTACTCCCTTTATTCCGCATTAGCAGGGTCGGATTTTTCTACCATTCCTTTCCGTCGTTATTTCAACTCTCTTCTGACATATATCAAACAATAAATAAATATTACCTCTCACACAATTCAAGCCATACTTTCTTCGGTCTTCCTTTAAATATTGTCACAACTACTAAAGTAAGAAGTCTTAGTTGTTAGGTGCACATTTGAGCTACTTATATGAATGACTATACTTCACAAGTAGAATGGTAACTATGTGTAAGTATGTAGGTGTAGTGTGTGTTGTTTGTCACGAATCAGTGACACGGACGCGTCCGGGCGGGCGGACGGGCGCGGGCGGGCTCGCGGCGCAAACAGAGCGTGACCTAGCGATGACTGAACCACATTTTTTTACTATAGATAGAAGAACATCTATATCACTACATAGTATAAAACAAAGTCGCTATCCGCCGTCTGTCTGTCCCTCTGTATGCTTAGATCTTTAAAACTACGCAACGGATTTTGATTCGGTTTTTTAAATAGATTGAGTGATTCTTAAGAAAGGTGTTTATGTATAAATCATTACGCTATGACGAATAGGAGCGGAGCATCAATCAAAACTGTTGCAAAAACGGGCAAATAACGCTAACGAAGTTGCGTGGGTCAACTAGTAGTCTATAATCGGCTATAGTCAAATACAAGAGTGTTTGACTATAGCCCTGAAATCGTAGTATAGCCGTGTGATTAGCACAAAATCCTAAAACAGGTATTTCATAATGTATAACTTTTAGCTACTATGAATTAGCAAGTTAGTACTAGAAAGTTACCTGCAGTTTTCTCTACCAATACCTACCTCTTGGATCCAAACATAATCTACTTAAGTAATAGTGATTAAAAATAGTATATGCAGTTTCTTGAAGAAGAGAGTGAAGAGATTTTTACAGTGTCGGCAACGCGTGAGTAACGCCTCTAGTGTTGCAAGCGTCCATAGGCTGCGGTAACCGCTTCCCATCAGGCGGACTGTATGCCTGTTTGCCACCTGTATAAAAAAAATTGTTTATCAGCTATCTGGTTTCCATACAAGCTTTGCGTAGTTTGGCCGTGTGTGAAAAATGTCCCAGGAAATCAGAAACCACTGATTTAAATGATATGTCATCATGCCTAACTCCACGCCAGGGTTGTCCCAGCCAGCACTGTGCGAGGGGTAAGTGGCAGCCCTGCGTCGACAAGTCGCGACTCGCGTCGTATTGACCTCATCGCGTTATTGGCTCCCTGATTGCGGCGGTTGTCATCCGTTCACGCGAATAACACGATTTGGCTTTTTGTTTGTACTCAATCATCTAGAAGACTATACTTATACTTCTAAAAACTTATTCATGTAGTTTTCCTTGAGGACAACTTAATTGTGACAAATATCCGAATCATAAAAATGTTAACTTAAACTTTTATACGGAACTAAACAAGAGCATATAATGGTTGAAAAAAGCTCGAGGTATTTTCTTTGTAGGTGTATTATTAAAATGATCGATAACTTGGCCAATAAACAATATATCTGGACAAGCATTTACTATATATGAAACTATCTGGAAGTAATTCAGAAAAACGTAAATAAATAGGCAGGTAGGTAAATACATAATAATTGCTTTCAAACTTTTTAATTTACTCCAAGTGTTGAGGAAGCTATTGTGCCCCGGCTCCGTCAATAGGCCGGGTGGAGGGCATTTGAGGCGTTGTTGTAATGAAATGAGCGAATTTAAAATTCAATTTCCATCCTTAAGGTACGGCGAGGCTCAGGTAAAATGGAGACAAGTTACAGTGTTATATTTATGAAGTCGAATTTGGATATCACTTGATAGGATTAAGGGAGTGATAAGAAATTTAAAATAACAATGAACTTTAAAAATAAATAACATCAGGTACAGGTCGAATTGTCAATTAACTCGTATCATTAGCAAAGTACATTCTTTTAAAACTACGTAAAACAAACAAAAATTTACTGTCTATATAAACCTAATCTTCTATTAACTTTATATACCGAAATATTCACGGCTACGAAGCTTCGTAGCCACGTAGCTCCGTAGCTCCGTAGCCTCGTAGAGCGTTCCGGGGCACAATCGCAGACTCGCTTTGTCCCGGGATCACTCGGCTTCAGTCCCCGGAGGAGACATGAGCTGTGCTGTGGTAATGGTCAAAGGCAATTTGAGGATGGTAGATTATTCCATTCAAGACCGATCGAACGGTATTCCTATCTTCGATTAGACGATTTGGTTAGCTGAATTTGGTGAATTTGTCAGTAGGTGTCTGATTTTGTGTACACGGATAATTTAATTCAGATCGAATAAATTATATATGTATTAATAAATTATAATTTATGTACAGATCGCACAAACACAAATGATTTTTTCCTATAGTCCAGAAACATTTGACGAATTATAGAAATGAAATCCAGGTATATTTTTCCGTTGCTACTAGTAAGTGTTTATATTATTTATTTGAAGCCTGGGTTGTCCCACTGCAGGGCAAAGGTCGCCCACCCCGCTCTCCACTCTTCTCTGTTATTTATATAAATATATAGATATATTCGATGCCCTCTATACATTCACTAGTTGAAAGTTTCTTGTCGCTTCAAACTTCCCTTTGATATTTGCAAAAAAAAGTTACCAGTTTCTGCCAAAAGCAAACCGCGTATCAGTTTCCAATTCCAGTTCGTTAGTGGGAGATACGGGAAACAATAAAAAGTAACAACAGGTGGGATTCGATTCCGGCGCGAGGGGGCGACACTGGCGCTGGTGTACTGCTGAAAAACTCTTCTTATATCTTCGATTATACGTCTTTGTAAACTTTTGACGTGACAACGTCTTATAAATTGGTTTGCCGGGTGACACTTCAAGAAACTGCGTTACGCTCCGCTCACGTAACGTGACGTTATGTTTTAAATTGTTACTATTGACGTGACAACGTCTTATAAATTGGTTTGCCGGGTGACACTTCAAGAAACTGCGTTACGCTCCGCTCACGTAACGTGACGTTATGTTTTAAATTGTTACTATTATTTCATCCTTCTTCCTACTATACGAATGAATATTCACATTAAAATTATTTTACCACTCAAAGTCGTTGTCACGTAAAACTTTCGCCCGTATACCGACTTTACAGGCAACCAATTTTTTTTATATGAAGCTAAGAAGTAAAGAAGAAGAAGTCAGTTTGTTCGACGTCGCTACGAATCATCGGATCGACATACTTAGGACAGGCATAGTACCCTTACTATGTACTCCCTAGTAGAGGCTAAATTTATTAACCCAAAGGTTGTTATAGTTCAAGTTCCAGTATATCCCGCCTAATATGAGTCCGGATGTTTACGTATCACATTTAGATTTATTAACTTCTGTTTTTCAATCTACTGACACAGATTTGACTAAGTTTATCGTAGTGGGGGACTACAACCTGCCTACACTTGAATGGGTCGACTGTGGTACTTATTTAGAACCTAAAATTAATAGTAGTTATTGTTTACCAAATAAAGAAATAATTAATTTCATAAACCTATTTAATGGTTCACAAATAAATAAGCTTAAAAATGCGAAAGGTAGGATATTGGATCTATTTATCACCAACATAAACTACAGTACTACCTCGATCGCGCCAATGCCACTAGTTCCGCCGGATGAGAACCATCCCCCTTTCTTTGCACTTGTACCAGTTAAGAACTGCATAACACCCATTGCTACTAAACCTAGGACTGAATTTAAATTTAATAATGCAGATTATTCATTAATAAATAATGATATTTCTAATATAAACTGGAATAAATTATTTGCGAAAAAAGATGCAGAGACGGCTGTAAATGAATTTTATGAAAATCTTTACAATATTATAAAACAACGAATCCCCACAAAAATTATTAAATCCTCTCAATACCCCAAATGGTTCTCACCAGCACTGGTTCATATTTTTAAAAACAAAAATAAATCTTGGATCAAATGGAAAAAGTACCAAAATTTATCCGACTACGAAGCTTTCTCCATATACAGAAGCCGATTTAAAACTGAATCACACAAATGTTATAAAATATATTTAAGCCTAGTTGAGGACAGCATTTGTAATAATATAAAGTATTTCTGGCAATATATAAGCAACATAAAACACAGCCCCAGTGTTCCCGATAGTATAACTTATGAACATCATAAAGCAAATAAGCCTGACGAAATTTGTCACCTGTTCTCTTTGTTTTTTAAGTCTGTGTTCGAACCCTCCTGTGTTAGTGATGAATATGATTCGGACTTCATCCCTGATACCAATAGCAAATCAGATATAATATTTAATAACATAACATTCACTGAAAAAGACATTCTTAATGAATTACGTGCCTTAGACATAAATAAGGGAGCAGGATTAGATAATATTCCAGGCATTTTTCTCAGATCGACGGCATCTACAATTTGCAAGCCTGTACAACACTTATTTAACTTATGTTTACGTGAGGGTGTCTTTCCTTCTGTATGGAAATCTGCCCGTATTGTGCCTGTTTATAAGGGGGGAGGTAGATATAATGTTGAGAATTATCGGCCCATATCAATTCTGCCCGCTCTGTCGAAGCTCTTCGAAAGGCTGGTTCATAACATCGTGTATCCCTCTTTACATAAAATAATAATACCACAGCAACATGGTTTTGTCAAACGTCGCTCAACCGCCACCAACCTTCTTATATATACATCAAATCTTTTTGATGGTTTTGATCGTAATAAACAAATAGATAGTGTTTACACAGACTTTCGAAAAGCTTTTGACAGGGTGGATCATAAAATACTACTTGATAAACTTGCCTTTAATGGTATTCGTGGGAATTTGTGGCGTTGGTTTAAGTCATATGTGTCCAATCGCACTCAGAAAGTTGTTATAAATGGTCACGAGTCTGAATTTGTCCCCATAAGCTCAGGAGTACCCCAGGGATCTATTCTGGGTCCATTACTGTTTGTATTGTTTATTAATGACTTGAGTGATTGCTTTAAATTCTGTGATTTCTTACTTTATGCAGATGACTTGAAAATATTTCATATAATAGATAATGCCAGTGACCAGAATCGATTCCAAGAAGATCTTAACTCTTTTTCCACCTATTGTAATAGAAACAAGCTAAGCTTGAGTATTAACAAATGCAAAACTATCACTTTTACTAAAAAAAAAAATGTCCTTGACTATACATATAGTTTATGCGGGGTACAACTTGAAGCTGTTGATTCAATTAGAGACCTAGGAATAACACTGGACAATAAGTTACATCTACACACACACATTGACAATGTAATAAATAAAGCTTTTAGGATGTACGGTTTTGTTATGCGCTCAACCAAAAAATTTAAACGGCCCTCTACATGCCTTTATCTATATAAATCCTTAGTTCGCTCTCAACTGGAATATGCTGTGCCTATTTGGAACCCATATTATAACAAATATAGCTTAGCTCTCGAAAATGTTCAGAAAAAGTTCTTGCGCTGTATGAATTATAAATGTTTCAATTGTTGTTTGTCATATAAGCTGTTACTTGAAAAATATAAATTGTTAACTCTTGAACAAAGACGTGAACAACTTGAGATGATGGTGTTGTATGACTTATGTCACAATAGATACGATTGTATTGATCTTATAAATAAGCTTAGTTATAGGATACCTACTAGGACACACTGCCGTAATCCGTGCCAATTGTTTGCAACGGCCCGTTGCCGTACTAATGCTGGCAAGCGATCGCCATTGTACCGACTAGTTCATTCTTTTAATACTAATTACAACTCTATTGATATTGCGGCAACGCGTCCCAGTATCTTCAAAAAGAGAATCATTGAACTCTCAGCGTCTTTACGCTAAGAGTTCAATGATTTTCTACCATTTTTTTCACGCTTTATATATATTTATAGTAAACTGTGGTAAACGGTGTTGGTGTCACCGTTATAAAGTTGTGTACAATTTTTTTTTTCTCTTGTAATGCTTATGGTGTCACTGTTGGTTTACCCTAATAAATAAAAAAAAAAAAAAAAAAAAAAAGTTCATTAAAGAAGTTAAGAATTTAGAAAGGATAGAGCTTTTTAATATCTAGGTCAGGACGAACCCTGTCGACACAGGAGAGTAGATGTATTAATAGTAATTTAATTTGTTTATGCAAGAAACAACTCAAAAAATTCTTATGTGATATAATATACCTTTTACTGTTCATATAATAATCCATCCAGTATTTATACCCGAATAGATTCACCTTAGAGCTTTAATATGCTAAGAACCGCATTAACACTAATCAATACCCTCATCAAAAGTGATACGTATACAACACAAGTAGGCTACCGATACCGGTCCCAAGAGATTTAGTGTTTCCCGGGATTGAAACATAGCCGTCACCCGGGAATAGAGTAGCTGTATAAGTGAATGATTGTTGTGAAATCGACTCAATAGTTTCAGTTTATTTCAGCTTCTATGAACTGATGTAGTAGTATAGCTATGATAAATAATTAAATATCCTGGGACATTTTTCAAAACGGCCAATCTGATTCCAAAGTAAGCAGAGCTTGTGTTATGGTTACCGATACCGAATAGATACCTGAAATACCACATATACTACATTTCAATATATACACATGCTAGATATTTACATCCGGACAAACAGACATATTCATGCATACAAATGTTTGTCCTGGGTGGGATTCGAACCCACGACCGGCGGTAGGCAGTAAGATGTAGACATAGCTTGAATATTAATGTCTTAAAATTGTATTAAACTTATAAATAACGTTGTATATCCAATTAAAAGCAACATTATAAATAAGGAAGGTTCATATAGTGAGTACAATCTATGGGATACAATAGGCCCCCGTCCCCGCCCCGACCCCACCCCCGCCCCTCTGTCATCGAGACCACTTGATTAAAATTCCATCCGCATTTCATACCCACGCGTGTAATGTATCTTTATTGCTTGTTAATGGATTTGCTGTGTTTTCCCTGGTTGCCTGAACTTGTTTACTGACTTGTGGAAATATTAATAAAATACCCTTATTTTTATTCCCAAAGCTAATGTAACTTTATAATAAATATACTTATTCGAGGCGCTACCGAAAAAGAACGGCATCCCTCAATTTATCTTGTAGAGATATCTTCTATATTAAGACTTTCATAAAACAAGGTAAAAGGACTATTTTTAGCTCCAGCCACCAGTGATTCGTCCATCCAGGTAGCAATATAATATATCCTTTTGTGTTCGCCGTCCGCGGAATACCCGGAGTACACCCGGGCAGCTATTAAAGGCATTGTTCGCGGGATCCGGGGCATTATCCGGATTACCCGGCTATCGGCTGTAGTGACGTAACAATAACGTTTTGCTTTAAAGGCGCCATTCCATAACGGGACACGAACGTACGCGAAGATATACTTAAGAATATTTTTTTTTTGTTGAAGTTACATAAGTCAGTTTAAACAACTATAAGTTATAGAATTTTTGTTCATATTATAAATAAAACTATATCCCGCCGGGCGATTTCACTCGCATAGGTACGGGAATAAAATAGCCTATAGCACTCACAAGGCTCAATTGGTAAAATAAATTTTCAAAATCGTTTCAGTAGATCTAGAGATAATGCCTTACGGACTGAAATTATTAGTATATCTTACAAAATTTCTTTTCGGTTCTTTCCAATTGAAAGTTTCACAACAAAAATACATATCTAGTGTAGTATAGTAAGTTCGCCTGTTCGCCGCAGTGTGGCAGCACCTGACGCAGCGTTACGACGCGCTTTTGTTTAAGCTGAAGCACTGTCTGTTTGTTTATTTACAAATTCTTCGCACTAATATTATAAAGACGAAAGTATGTGAGTGCGTATGTTTGATACTTCTTCACGTCTAAACGACTGGGGCAATTTTAATAAAATTTGGTATGGACTTAACTGACACTCTGGATTAACACACAAGCTACTTTTTATCCCGGGAAAATTAAGGATGCCCTAAGGATCGCGGGTAAAAAAGCGAGAAATTTTTCTTTTAATATTAGTTGTCGCCGATAAAATAAATAAAGATGTAAAATCATACATCGAAACTAATTAATAAGTAATTAATACTTCATACTAATAATAACTGAGCCAAAAACAAGGGTCGTACTTATTATATTTGTATGGTTAGGAAAATTGTGAGACAATTGAAGTGGGTACCGAGCCTCGTAGTCACGTCGTTCGGTACGTGGGCGGGTGGCGGGTACTTGTGATACTGATCCAGCCCCCCCCCCCCCCCACTTGTTCAACTTTACCGGAGTGACGATCACATTTCAGCCATTTCGTCAAAGGTCACGTTTTCAAATGTGTTGATAATTGTTTAAGTTTGGTTTATCATGTTTTTGTCGTCATTTTCAACCATGCTTAGGCACGGAATGTTTCGTGTATCTATACATGTACGTTATACAAGTATTTTTTCGTCGTGGCTGGGTAGTCGCTGTCGTGGGCTCTTATCCCACCCGGGACAAACATTGTTTGCATGAATATGTATGCTCTGTATCTGGATGAAAATATATATTTAAGTACGTATTTAAAAGTAATATTTTTAAAATCTACTATATAATATTTTGTAAATATTGGCCGTGTATGAAAAATGTCCTTGGATACCACTAAGTTACTTCTTTTGGTAATTCTATTACCAATTTCTATTTCTATTACCAATGTCAATTACATCCTTTTCTTTTAAACCTATCTAAACAAACAATGTGTAATGCAAAGTGGTATGCAAAAGGAAGAAGTAAAGTAAACACATAATCCGTTTAGCGAGGAGCCCCCCCCCCCCCCTAGTGTCGCTGAACTGTAATTACAAATGGTTGGCTTCTGTTGCACGCCATCCACGTGCTTAATGGAATTTTAAATCGCACTTGAAGAAGATAACTGGAGATTTATCTCCTTTTTACTGCGATTATTCTGACTTTTAACTGTTTTTTTTGTTTCCTCACTAAATCAAACATTACGGATGTTTATTGGATAGAAATATTGCAGGATTGGTAAAATATATAGCCATTACTAAACATAATATTTTAATATATTAAAGGTAGGTAGGCATTTGGGTAGTATGTTTAGAGGCACAAATTTTACATATACACTTTTGTCTGAGTTTAGGTAAAGAAAAATAATATCATAAACTATAAACAAATAAGAAAATACTATCCCTAGAATCCTAAATATACCTAAAACCGCGGGCCGAAGTTATTTAAGTCTCCCAAAGACTGTTTCATAAGTCTAGAAACTTGGTAACAAACTTAATATTTCATTAAGAAAGTTTTCTCGAGGCTTCTTAAAGTCGTTAAGTCTCTGAATGGTCTCAATGACAACATGTTTTTCACAAGTCGCTGGGGATGAGCTGAGGGTAGTTCGTAAACAGATAGACCAATAAATTGAGGAGACCATCTTCTACAACTTTTGTAAAATATCGCTCTTTTAAAAGAAAGTTTGTCCGCCGTGCCATACAATACTGCACTATCGAAGATTTGTTGGAAAAATCTTCAAAGTATCTTATTAAAAGCCTTGGATTATTAACAGGATTGACATTTAAAAAGGTTAAAAGTAAGTAAGTTATTTTTATCAGAATTTACCATAATCAGCTTAGGTATGAAGTAGGTACCATGATAAATATAATAAGTACAGCATTTATAAATAAGAAGAAGTAGGTACTTTGTATTCCAAACAGTAAATAAGCAAGAACCCAAATAATATTTCTAACAAAGTGAGCGCAAGTTGTTGAGTTAATTTGTTGCTTTTGCAACAAAAACTTTTAGTTTATGAAATATAGCAGGAACAAGTTGTTCAGGAGCTGAGCAGTCGAGTGCTCCCCCCCCTCCCTACTCCCCCTCGCTCCCCCCCGCACCCGCAGAGTTGACTATTGTCACAACTTTAGCAAACTCAACCAAATTTTATAATGTTAATTGTCCAATGCCTTGAAAAACCTGCATTTTTAACAAGTCGACGTTAGTTTATTCAGCTTGTAAAACAACTTTAGATGCTTTTTAAAGTTTTCGCTGATGCGATTCTTCAGTGCCTCATATATGAATATGAATACATAATACCTATCTTAAAATACCGTATCTATCAAATCATTTAATATTACAAAGTAACTTGTTTCTAGCTTTTAGTACCAATTAATAGCAGATTGTAGCATAGATGACATATTCCTATTACCATAATTTCTACATATGTACCTACCTATAGTGCAGTGAATGCGTCGTCGCCGGGGCGTCAGCTTTCAACCGTTCGATCGTGGGTTCGTTTCCTGCCGCCGGTGTAGGGCGCCGCTCTCATAACTCTCCCAGACTCCTTGTTTTTTAGCTTCATTTGTATTTACATATGAGTCTCGCATGTGGAAAAAACTGATGGACTTTTAGTTAGGACGGTTTGTTGATACTGTATGTGAAAGATTACTTTTAAAGTTTATAGGTTGAGAAACGGAATTCTGAGTTTGTTCTTATTTTTCTATTTAGTCCATTGAAATGTTACATTTTTTAGGCAACTCTAAATGGACTAATTGTTAACTTTGCATTTTACCTGTGATTATTTATAATAGGTTGACTAAAATAACCGAAAACTCTATTCTTATTGAAACTGAGACCCATTCTTGATGCCCGAAACTTGTGCTATTATAACCATGGTTTGCCTCCGATGACAAGTTTAATTTATCGTTAATTATACTGTAATTCAAGTAAATATACGTAGTGTTTTTGGAACATAGAAACCAGTATTTCTCTCTAAATTCCCTTAAGAAGACTATATAATGTATAATATAAACCAGTGGCTAATATATAATGTTGTTGTTGTTGCAGATTGGAGCGCGCGGGTGTCGGGGCGGCGGCGCTCCTCGCAGCAGTCGCCGGCCGCGCTGCTCGCGCACTTCGACACCAGCGTGCTGCAGGTTAGTCCACCACCACTACCACCACTACCACCACCATCACCACCATTACATACCACATTACACCACACTCATCAATAGAACAGAAGGCCCTGCTACATTGACGCGCACTATAGTGATCTTAAAACGGAGGAAAATCTCATGTCACATCATGAATTATAGTTTTTTTTATCACGTTTCTTACCATGAAATCTTCTTTTAGAGTATGGAAATATTAATCTATGAGCAGTATCTATAGTCTCCACTGGCTGATGGAAACATACAAATGCTTAAAGTCTGTTTTCAAATTAAAATGAATTTGAAATAACGCCAAAATGGTGATGGTCTGAACCAAATTCTGTCATATCGATAAAAATAAATGGTTTCAAATAAGGACCCCTGTCTTCCCCTTACAAATGAGATATGAAATCGATACCATTTTCGGATCGCCGTGAACGTTACCTTCCCTTGATATCGGTTTAAATTCCATGATCACTGAACGGTTGGTTTTGTGGTTAGGGACCCTGACTTTTAAGCCGCCGGTCGTGGGTTCGATCTCATTCAGGACAAACATTTGTATGCATGAACATGTCTGTTTGTTCTGTGCCTGGATGCAAATATAATATAAATAAAATATGTTTTTAAAATCAGTACATTTAGTATATACTGCCATAACACAAACTCTGCTTAATTTAGAATCCAATTGCTGTGTAAAAATGACCCAGCATATTAAAAAGTGAGAGCCAGCCTGATCGAGTCGAGTCCAACCGAATACGATTACGAGTTATTTTCTGAGCGTTATCTCTTCCACACGATTGGTCGCGCGACTTTGTAAAGGCAGTTTACCTACATTGGTACAACTGGAGACTAAAAATGGCTTTAAATTCTGATGTACGTAACTTATTTTAAACAAACCACAATTATTTCGTATTGAAAATGTAAATGAAACGGAGGTCTGTTTCGTCAAGTCTTTTCGGAATGGTTATTTTTTCTTCCTGGATATTTCAAATGCCTCCGAAGTGACGCTTAGCTGCTCTTCGTCCTTTGTGCCTTCCCAAAGAAAGTATTTTGATTCTTGGCGCTATTTGTATCTACTAGCGCCATCTAGTTAAAGAAGGGGGAACTATCGACTTGGATTGAAGTTTACTTTAAAATTTAAGTTATTTAAACCTTGCTAGCTTTATAATCTACTTTATATTAACTTTAAAATTAACTAAACATTTTTAAATTGCATGGTCTGGGAACTACCATGACAAATATTTGTGTGCGTAAACAAATAAGTTTTTATTTACAACTGTAGTATACGTATCCACAGTCTGGTTATATCAGTATATATCATAGTACGAGCAGCTTAGTTTAGCATGCAGATTTCCCGTAAATAATATTTCAAAGAAAGTATTTCTGACGTGTGCATTGACAAAGATAAAAACCTATTGAAGAAAGTGGATAACCCGATAGAAACTATCTCCAATTGAGCGTTAAATATCACTTTATTGAGTCTTAGTTCTCTGGACCCCGAACCCCGACCCCACCCCCGCCCGACACCCGACCCCCGACCCCCGACCCCCGACCCCGGACCCCAAATCAAATAAAGTGTAAATGAGTCGCGGATCGCGAGACCGAGCTGTTTCCTTACAATTTCCTGCCGCTAGTTATAATGGAACGTTTACGAGTCAAGTTTGTAGTTGAAATCGCTTATTAAATAGCCAACGATTTATTTTATAGTATTTATGAAAATAATATCGAAATTATTTAAGAAATCGTGACTAATTTGTAATACAGTTTGTAAGATATATTTATTCTATTACATTATCATTATGCAATAGAAAATAATTTGTTAAACGAGCTTCATAAATAAATATCCCACACAATCAATCGGATTCCTAACTAAGAGCTTGTATGATAACCAAATTGCAAATATACTACATACCACTACTTTTCAATTACATTCAGATACGGAATAATTAGACATGTTCATGCACACAAATGCTTGTCCTGGTCCGGTGGTATAAAAATCAGGGTAGTCAGTAAAACACAAAGCTTCTCGTCGTTACGAAACAACCTATCTACCCAATTTTCATATTAAAAGTTAGATAGTCGGAAGAATCTTTGCCTTTTCATAAAGACCTTGAGGGTAAAGCAGCGGTACGGCCATTAAGCAATAAAATACATTCAACGTTGTATTGTTTGGGGAAAGGTTGGCCGTTTATAATCCACACGTCGACAAAAGGCGGTGGAACTCGATATCTTTCAACTATCGAATGTAACCCTTCGTCGGCGACGTCCTGGAGCGACCACACTGGTGTACTAGGTCTCTTGGAAACATACGCAGAGAAAACACGCGCTGTCATGTAGCTATTTAGTATATAGAAATAAAATTATAAGCAATTAATAAGTAGTTTGTTTATTGATATTGATAAACTAGACTTTTGGGATAAACGCGTCGGTAACGCGTGAGCGACGCCCCTGGTATTGCAAGCGTCCATAGGCTACTGTAACCGCCTGTCACCTGTCTGGTAAAAAAAAAGTAAGGATGATTAGAGGTCTGAGATTTGTTTCTAAATCATGTAGGTACACGGCATAGCAATATTGTTGGCTCTATACATATATTCATAAGATATCCTTGGAAAACATAAACGTCGGAATTTTTATTAACCGTTATAGATTTTGATTTTTTTAAATAACCGCAGCGGTTCTGCACACATTGAGCTCCCGTATATAGGTACCTACTGGTAGTTACAAAAGGTCGAAGTAAGGTTCTGTAAATCAGTTTTGGAATGTGGACGCTATGGGCAGCGCGGGCGCGGGCTGGGGGCGAGAGGGGCTAGGGGGCTAGGGGCGAGGGGCGTGGGGGCGCCGGATTGCGGTCAGATGACCTCGGCGCCTCTATTGAAAAGAAAACTGATCCTATTCCTATTTTCTTTATTGGTTTTAGGGTTACATTCTAGATTTGACATGTGACGTTCGGTTTCTTTTTTTATATTTGGCTTACAATATTATTTCACTGATATATAGGTAGTAATGCTATTCATAATTATTTTCCATCATGGTAGTTTCCCATAAAAACTTAACTTATTCGTAGTAGTCGACGAAAATTCTCAGAAGTACATCTGATGAGATTTTAATGAAATTAGGTACTCCAAGTAACACTTACAACTTTCATTCAACACGAACAAGGTTTTTTAAAGGTAACTTTTCTATTCTGTATAGAGCTATATCATTTTAAGCCGCCTCCTTCCCTTACTCCAATTCACTTTCTTCAGCCATTCGCTCATTCCTACAGTATGAACGCAATTCCATCCCAGCACACGTCTCCCACATAACCTCAAATATTATATTCCACGTGCGGAACCCTAAACCGTTTCCGGGCCTATAAGAATAATATGTCCGCCATCGGATATGCTGTAAAGGAATATTTTTTCGAAGGCGATCACTTTTTCCCGGTTCAGCGGTTCCGATAGTGGCGATATTGTTTATGTGCTCCTCCCGGGATGAGATGTTCCCAATCTAGGATTTGTCCCGGGCTGCTATTTTCATGATTGCCTATACCCGTTGCCGAAAACTATGTGAAAGAATGAAGTATTCTTATGTATAGCCTAAGTTTTTATCCTTTCGTTGGTTTTTTTTTGTATATGATTTTACGTTTTTCCCCCTTCGGCATAGTAAAAATAAATCTTTAATAATCTCCTCGTGTCAGTAATTATGTGTGTATTGTTATTGGAGTTTGATGAATGAGCTTCAATCAATCTTCATTATCGAGGTGACATGGGCGACATTTTTATCCGACTATAGCAGTGCTAAAAGGAAGGGTTAGGTTTTTATCATCTACATAGTCGGTTTAGGCATTTCCCTGTGGGATAATCACGTCTGAAAATAAATAAATAAAATTTTAAAAACGAAAAAAAATATGGCTGTGTGTGTCAAAAACTCAAAACTACTGTGGCGATTTTCATATTATTTCACTAATGGATAGCAGGGCGTAACATAGGCACATATAACATCTATTTTATTATTTTACACAATCGTAACATATATTTTACATCAATTTTCTTATGGGAATGGGAACTACGTGGTAGCTAGTAATAATTAAATTTACAATGTGTATGTTGTCAGATCCGCGACTGGGTGTCGGTGGAGGTGGACATGCTGCGCGCGCAGTCCGTCGCCGTCGGCGAGCTGGACGAGATCCTGCACCAGCTCGACAAGCAGAAGGTCAGTTCCTCACTACACTACCAAAACCTACTCATAACCATCTGCTTGCCTAATAATAACAGGCTTGTAAGACGGCAGCAGGGTCCAGTACAAATAACTTCCAGCGTATCTCCCTTATCCCAGTATCTCCTTGCATAAAACCGACAGACATTTTAATCACAATATACCTAGAGATACAGACAGACAAAACAGCTGAACGTGACAGGTGACAAAGCAAAAGTAGGATAAAAAATGTTAGTTTAGTATGCAGGGTACTTGCTTCCCTGCTTTCACCTATAACCACTTAGAGGTATTCATTTAGTATGGTTTTACAAAAAAACCTGAGTTTTCTTGTGTGTTTATTCAGTCTTTAACATGCGATACATGACCTGGACGGGAATCGACCCTAAGACTTGTATATGTTTCTGGCTGCCCGCTGGGCCGCTCCTTAATTCGCATTCTCGAAAAACTTTTACCTCTTTTCTTTGTTAAAATTAAAATAGTTAAACATTTCGGCTCATTAGTGCTTTCGTGAAAAATAGTTGTATTTCCTTTGTAAGTTGTGAAAGCATTTACGAGGTCTGCTTGGCCTCGAATAACTTGGCAACACTGGCGCGCCAAGTATTTATCGCAGGCTCAAAGGTAACTGAATACCAAATGTTACCATTTTGTAAGGTAGACCTATGAAAGCTTAGAGATAACGTCGTGTAAGTGAAGCTACTCGAATATGCTGACTTCATTAAGAGGCCGGTCGGTTAGATAGCCTTTTTTACATGTATATATGGTATGAAAAACGTCCCAGGATATTATTTATTAATATATCAGGATAATTTGCGCGTAATTTATTTTTATATTTATTAATATTATAAATGCGACAGTAACTGTATGTCTGTCACACTGTCTTTCTGTTATGCTCTCACGCCAAAACCACTGAACAGATTTTTATCAAAATTGGGACAGATTTAAACTAGAGTCTAGGCAAAGACAAAGGCTACGTCTTATCCCGGGTAAGTTAAAGAGCCCCGGAAACGCGGGTGAAAGCGCGAGGAGACTAGTATGTATATAAATATAGTTTGCGAGTCTTTATTTCTTTATTTTATTTATTTATTTATTCATCTACTATGTACATAATAGTACATATGTACTTTATGTATTGTTTTCTCCAACTAAGGTATTTCGTTTAATTCTGTTCTGAAAACTCAAATCGTAAACAAAGGAGTTTAATCTATTGCTTAACTGAAGCTTCAGTGATTCGTAATGATGGCAGACAGTTATCTGTTACAGTTGTTAACTTAACCCAACAATTTATTGCACTAGTCGCACTAAGGAACAAACATTACATCAGTGTTACCTGACACGCTGACTTCAATCCTATTAGTGAGTGATAAAGTTAAATTTACATTGCGGGTGTTAGCTTATTGGATCCCTTTCTGACCCAAAGTCCGTTAACAAAGATATTGAATTAAGGGCCGCCGGCGCTCGGGACGGCCCCCGGCGGCCCCCGGCGGCCGAGTGGGGCCGTAAATAATACCGTATAGGCCGAGAGAAGAACCTTTTTATTTCTAGTTCTAATTTTCATCGTACTAAAAATAGACGTAATTTTTGTGACTCTTTTTGTTAGATTTTCAAAATTTACCACACGTCAAGACACATAAGTCAGCTAATTGAAGTTTTGCAGATTTATTTATATATTTGCCTCAAAAAAGTATATCGACAAAATTACTTCAATGTTATCACCATATACTAAACTTAAGTTTCTTATTAAAAGCCCACACACTTCATAAAAAAAAGAAAAAAAATCACTCAATAAAACTACTCTTAAAAGCAAAAGGTTTCTATTTTTCTAACTCTAACCAAAACATTTAAACCTCACATTGTCACTACACGTTTGGACGTTAAGCGACAGTTAAGATAACAACGAGACCCCCCCGGCCCCCGACCCCCATGGTAAACCCCCATGGTAAACCCCCATCACAGTAAACACACCCTTAAACATAGCCCCATAAGCTTTGTTATGTTACATAACATTTTACTGCGCCTAATCTGGATAGTTACCGAGTTGTGTTGGCAGCCCTGTAAAGGTTGGTAATGGTTAATGTAAACTTAAACTGTATTCAAATAAGTAACCATAAATAATAACCCATTTCTCAAAGCACATAAAGTACTAACTCGGTATTGATTTTAATTGAAAGATAACCAAATGTATTTAATACTTTTTCTAAGGACAAAGCGATAATATTTAGTCAGTCTAGGATTTCGATAAATTTCATCTTCACTGTGACACAATCTTAAATATTTTCATTATTAATATCAATTAATCAAGTTCAATTCAAATATCAATTAAAAAAGTGTTTTAATTTTGGGAATTGCTATGAACAAACCTTCTTTAATCTTTCCATCTTTATATGCTCAGAAACAGCACTTATACTACAGGGCATTAACAAAATATTGATATTCCAAATCTTTTCGTTCCCCACTCCCGCGCTACAAGTGAAAGTATTCCGGTCTCGTGCGGTCCCGCACTCCCGCATTAGCAGCCATCCCGCGTGCGTCCCGCAACCCGCGTGCGCGACGCGCGGGAATTCTATAAACGCGCCTAAAAAACTATATTGATCTATACGCAATGGAAGCCGATGCTTGATTGAAATAGAGATATCCCACATTTTGACGGTGCCAAGTGTTATTTGGAAAGAGTCGCTTGAAATTTAGTTTTAGTACTTTTGTTTTACTATGGTTCGCTAGAAGTACTATTAATATTATAAATGCGAAAGTAACTCTGTCTGTCTGTTACGCTTTCACGCTAAAACTACTGAACCGATTTAAATGAAATTTTGTAAACAGATAATCCAGAGCCTGAGAAAGGACATAGGCTACTTTTTATCCCGGGAAAATTGAAGATCCCCCGGGAACGCGGGCGAAGCCGCGGGGAGCCACTAGTATTATATATTAGCAGGAAGTAATCTTTGTCCCTTTTTTGCGCACAACGTCTGAAGGGATCTCTCGAGATCGGAATCTATCGAGATTAGGTATAGACTAGAAAACCAAATTGGGTATTTATCCCAGGAATATTCAGGGGTAACCGCGGGGTAGAAGATTTTATTATAGAATGGTTGGCTATGTTTACAAACTACTAAACGAATAAATAATCTCAAACAGTTTTCTTTCGTCATAAGTTTGTTATTTCATTCATCCAAAGTTTCAAACAAAACTTCAACAGCTGTATAACACTTGATGTACAGCTTTTATACATAGTGATCATTTGATCATGTACCTATATACAAATACTATATATAAACAACAATGTATGATATGTTTTCTTGTGTTCAAAACAGTAGGTAGATCTCTCGGGAAAACAAGTAAACTGCGGTTGGCATTTTCGGTAAAAGTTAGTAAACTTGCCGACTTCGTAAACCCACAAATATTCCGTTTTAACAAGCTTGCTTTGCAAGTTAGTGCCGGCTCCGTTCGCTAGATGGCGCTGTGTTATATTAATTCGGGGAAATTTGTGAAAGTTCGTTGGATTTTCGAGGTTGTTGAGATTTTTTCACTTTTATCATTAAGGCATTTGTAATTAAATTGATACACAGATACATTATTGAATAGTGAGACAATATCAAACTTATATCCAAAATCATGTTTAAAGTTGAAATAATATCATATTTTTTTCTTTTGTTAGTCAAGAATATAATCAATTACTTTGACATTTGCTACCAAATCCCTTCATGTGTTAAAGAGTAACAAAATATACTCATACATCCGTCCATCCACCCAACATATCTCATTTATAATATATGTTGGATAGGAAATAGTTTATTGAGGTCATAAAATTAATACAGCATTTCTTTGCATAACTCCTTAGTTAGTAGAGGCACCAGCTACGTCGTAGCACTCTTTACCGTAGTCTGCTACGTCATAGCATGCTACGCCGTAGTCGGCTACGAGGCTACTCCCGGTTCTTACCCTCGTGGTTCGTTTAAATAACATTTCTGAGCGAGTGTTCTGCGCATGTGTCACTTTTAGTGATGTGCAAGACTCGAGGGTTTTTGTTACTATCTTTTGCCTGTAGTTTCTATCGCATTTTAGAAGTAGGTTAACATATATTTGGGATATTATTTTCAATCAATTTAAACAAGCAGCATGCAGTTTTTACTTCAAACAGTAGGCGATTTCTCCGAAAAGAAATAATGGAACCCTATGCTATTTACTTCCTTGACACGCCCTTCAATTATATAAGACATATGTTAATCTATTAATGTACCTATCTTGAATGTAGCACCTTCAATTCATTATAAACTTTCAACTCCGAATTATAATAAACCTCAAACTGCCCTACAATTGAACACATTTACTTACTTCAACATTTTTATCGATACTAAATCAATCGACATACTACCATCACTACACCACCATCCCCCCAGCTCTGGGGGGTGAAGTTGTCGGTTGCTAAGCAACGCGGCCCAGCCGGCAAGCCTCACGTGCTATCATATCAGTTCAGTCGAGCCGCGTCTGCGGTCATGAGAAGACGTGCGTATGTTTTAAACGATGATTTTTTTCAGTTTTTTTATAGATACTCGTATATAGGTAAGAATTAGTTAATTGATCAGTTTCTGTCTGTATATTATTATGTGATAATAAAGCTACCTGTTTTATTAGGTGACTTATCTAAGATTACTTTAATATCATATACTATACTATTAAATTAATAATTCTATAGAGAAACACGAATAATTACGGTCTTGTTAGTGTAGTAGTTTGATACCTCTGCTCGGCCAACGCAAGTTGTGGGTTAGACATGGCTGGTAATTACTTGTTTATTTGTTAAATACCTGTAGTTAAATAACTTAAATACTCCAGCCATAAAGATTAAATTTTAATGTATAAAATATTGTTACGAAATGTTATGGAATTCAAATACGAACGTTTATAGTTTTTAAAGTGATTTTAAGAAACCCTACAATATTCTTTTCATCGCAAAAGAGAACCCGAGAAATAATTTTTCATTCATTTCCGTCCTGAAACTAGTGAAGTCCGGGTTTAATCTCCAAGAAAGAGCCGCCACTATTATAAGAGCTTTATTAAAAATAATATCTTTGAACACTATTTTCAAGAAAAAGCCGACATTAATTTCAACATCGAAGGCACCACGCAGAAGCATTATAAGTGTAAATATTTTCACGAAATTAAGACAGAGCCTTTTTTAGCTCTCACACTCGAACCCACCTGGCACTGTGTCCAGGCTAGCGGGAGCTGCGTATTTTTAATACAATTATCTTTTATCGCCTTTTGGAGTTTTCGTTGAAGAGGTGTGGGTAGTTCTTATTATGTTGGTCTATACGCAGCCGAGGCAGTGAGGGAATCGATAAGGGGCGGCGCCGGCCGGCAGTCGAGCGCCGGCCGCCGGGGGAGGCGGTCGTCTCGAACGTCTTATCCCCATTTTAAACTTTAATTGGACGGCTACGAATGTTGAATGGCGAATTTATTCAGACAATGGGTTTTATCACTCGAGACTTTAATTAGCGATTCTTTGCTCATGAGATATCTTTTTTGATAGTTTGTTTGGAGTTGTCTACAGGGTACGAATATATATGTTGTCTTGTTAGAAGTTTTCGAGTGAGGGTAGGCTGGGAAGTTCGCGTCGAGTAGTCCTTGTCATACCAGTTCAACAGAAAACGTTATGGTTCGCGTGCTCTGAATAATAACTTTGAACAGATCTTGCGTTGAAATGGGCACATATTTTTTTAACAGATTCTTTATACTACACCTATGCTTTCTCGTTTTTGTTGGAACTAAACGTTTTCTTCTTATCTTGTAACTTGTATTATAATGAAATTTTTAAATGAAATGAATTGACATCACACTATATAATAGGAATTTATATGTTCCGAATAGAGAACCTCTTTTTCGCAGTCGATTTAAATGGTCCATTAAATATCCAATATGTTCCCAAGTTATACATCATAATATATTTATAACATTTTCCAAGTGAAGAGAACCGTTATCGGAGTAGTAAATATTATATAATGTTTTCTTAGAACTCTGCTAAGTAATTGAAAGATGACAATAGAGGCTAGATAGATTTTAATACTTTATGTTCTAAGCATCTAATATGATAGAAACAGTAATGTTTGTGTTGTTGAGACGATACTGTCCATACTCGAATTTGAGTGTCTTAATATTTATATTTGTTTAGAAGTTTTACCTGCTTTTCTCAGAGCTTTAGTTTTAACGGAATTTATTTTCTTGGAGTGCAAAGATTAATATCTTTATAGACGGGTGATATTATTATGTTTCGTGAGAGATTCTCATTAATATTATACATGCGAAAATAACTCTGTCTGTCTGTCTCGCTCTCACGCTAATACTATAGAATCGATTTAAATGAAATTAGAAAGGTAATTATAATTATAATTGGCTACTTTTATCCCGGAAAAATGGAAGATCCTGGTACGCGGGGAGCCACTAGTAATTACCTACTTCTAATTAATCCTTATTTTTAACCAGCTTTACCATTATAAGCGGACACACCGAAGTGCAGGCTATATAAAGCCATCTGAGAGCCGCCGGTCTGGTAGCGATAATGAAGATGTCCGCGCACTCGCTAATGACTTATATTTAACGAGCCTCCCACGCTCGATACTTCCCACTTCCTCTTTTCACTGCCACTTTGCACTGTAACTTCCCACTAGATGCAACTACTCGCAAACCATTAGGCTATAGCGTCTTATTCTATACTTAATATTATAAATCCGAAAGTACCTGTCTGTCTGTCTCGCTTTCACGCTTAAGCTCCTGAACCGATTTAAATGATTGATGCACAGATAGTCTAGAGCCTGAAAAAGGATATAGGATATAAGCTACTTTTTATGTCAGTTTTTATGAAGTTGAAACCACGGGGACCCACTAGTTTATAATATTCGTTAGGATGTAGGTATTTTAAAATAGTAAGTAAGTACTAGTGAGTTATGAATGTGCATAACGTACCAGCAATAAATTTAATGAAGACCTTTACTGAGTTAAAATTATCGGTTTTACTATTAAATACATTACATAAATCTTCACATACACTACCGGATCACGGTTAAACAGACGTGGTTGTTCCGAACGAGCTCTTCTCCTTATATCTTCTAAATGAATAACATTCCATAAGTAAATATCATTGTAATCTAAACACGAGTGAGTGCTCGTACCTCCTCCTCCCCCTCTCCCAACCCTCTCAGTCCTCAGTTACTCAGTGCGTTGTAAATGAAGCCCATAGAAATGTGCCGTGTAGTGTCGCTTCATTAGCAACTACAATGTGAATACGCCCGCGTCTTGCTTAAATGTCGCTTAAATCGTATGTCTTATGTGTTTAATACTTATGCTGTGTTGCGTAATATGTAGGTATATTGTTGGGTTTTAGATGGTTTAGTTAAAGAGTCTTTGCAGAGTTTCCGATCTTAAGTCTGGCTATTCATTGACTATTAATAAGTAGGTAGTTAATATAATTTCAAATTCCCTGTAATACAAATCACATATTATATTACTTATTGTTCAAATTATTTAATCACTAGTTGACCCGCGCAACTTCGTTAGCGTTACTTGCCCATTTTTGCAACAGTTTTGATTGATGCTCCGCTTCTATGCGTCATAGCGTAATAATTTATACATAAAAGCTTCCTTTTGAATCACTTTATCTATTGAAAAAAAAACCGTATCAAAATCCGTTGCGTAGTTTTAAAGATCTAAGCATACATAGGGATAGACAGACGGCGGATAGCGACTTTGTTTTATACTATGTAGTGATAAGTAATTATTAATACATTCTAACATTCGTAACTGATATTAGAACATTTTCTGGTTCGGTTTGGTTGGTGGGTTTCGGTTACCCATCACCTCCGCATCACCTCGGCTCGGGTCCGCTCCGCCACTCTCCACCTCGCGTCAGTCCCCTGGGAGCGGCAACTATCTGACGTCACATCAACACTGTACCGTTGTTGTGTGGACAGGATGTTTTATTTCCTGGTTCTCTTCAAATGTTTTGAAAGTAATGTTACGAAAAATCAGAAATATACTTTTTGTTAACAATTTAATTATACCACAAAGGTGACAAACAGGCATCCAGAATTACTTTTAAGGTTTCTTCTTTTCTAAATAGGTTTTCCTAAAGATTTTATATCGTATTTTTCTTATATACCTAATCATTTATCTTTTAACTAGCACTTGCCCCGCGATTTCGTGTCTATAACTTTAGTCCCAGCCTCTAATACAACTTTTCGGCAGTACCTACCTATATACCTCAAAGCTCAACAGACAGTATTACTTTCGCACTTATAATACTAATACCTAGGTAACATACTACATATATATAGTAGGTACTTCAATGTAATAATTAACAAATAAACAATAATATTATACTTAAACGTTTTTAAATTAATTTAATTATCATACATCTATATAAACCCAAAAAAGAGATTATGCAAATACATAATAGATTAGTATAGAGTTGTCTGTACGTCTGTACGTACACCTGTACACACATCACTAATATTGTATTCTGTGTGTGAATTATCCAGCATGATTGTCGTGCATGCATTAGTGAGGTCCCGAAGGTGCTCGCGGCTGATTACTCATTCATTCGCGTGTAATACCAACTTGCCTCTGAATCAACTCAACGGGGTATAGCTTGCTTTAAAGACAACACTTTGTTACATGGAATATATCTTTGTTTGACATATACGTTTACAGGTTACGGTTACAGATTTAAGAATAAAAAAAATTAAGTAGGTATGTCAGGTAGTTAATTTAAGGGCACGATTGTCTGATAGACAAAATATGAAACTATGTTTTCTCTAATCAGACAAAATACCCCACCCCTCCTATGCTTTCCACACCATGATTCTAGACTGGAAATAAGCTCATTTTACTTCACTTTTACTACTACGTTCGCAATTTGACTTTACCGGGAAAAAGTAGCCTATATTATTTCCCAAACTCTAGACTATCGCTTAACATTGCAGTAATGGTTTAGGCGTGAAAGTGTAACAGAGGTTCTTTATATATTTAATAGGGATAAGTCAAAACATAAATTTGGTGTACATGAATTACAACTATAGTATTGCCTCCAGGGTGTACTCCGCGAGCTGGAGCAGAAGAAGCCCCAGCTGGACGAGCTGCTGCACACCGCCGAGAGCCTCAAGGGCACCGAGAACCGACAGCAGCTGCATGGAAAAGGTCAGACATACATTATTATACACACACAACTTTTTAAAATGATATATTTATTATTAGTAGGTAAATGTTTTGGATGAGCTACAGATACTAGCGCCTTTTTGTAACTTAAAGATGTAGGTATATTTTTATCTACATAAATTTATATTAATTAAGTAAGCTTATACCTTGCGGTTGTAAGGTATTTCCTGGAGGAATCCGGGGATTAAATATAGCCTATGTTACTCCCTGATAATGTAGCTTTCATTGGTGAAAGAATAATTCAGATCGGTCTAATAGTTTCGGAGCTTATTCATTACAAACAAATAAACATAAAATCTATTTTTCCCCTTTATATATAACCACTTGTGGATGTAAATCTTGATTAAAAAAAACTTTCATAGATCCAGAAGTCTCTGGGCTTGAAGTTGATGAGCATACTTGCTCAATGACAATTTTAATTAAAAGTTCGAGTAAAAAGTTCCCCGCAAAGTTTCCGCATCAAACTAATAATAAGCTTTCTAAGTTTTACATTTGCATAGTGTCTAACGGATTAAAACTTTTTTATTTTTATGAATTAGAAAATATCATCTATATACATACCTATATATATTTCAACATGCAGATCTATATTATCCGGTCTTACCTAATTTTTGGCGACATCTGTATATTTTAAAACAACGTTTTTCACGTTAAAATATCTTGTTTGCTTCATCGAAAGCCTTTGAACAAATGCATAGTATATACATAAAAAGATATTAATGCAGAATTCAACGTTCATTTATAACGGTTAAACAAGGAAATTCATCTTACAAACGATTAAAAAGGCATTCTTTAAAACCGTTGTAATCGAAAGTCATTAAAAAGTCCCACAAAGGAGGCGCTCGAGTAGCCGACTGTAACTAATGTTAACTGAGGAGTCATTTGTGAGGACTCGATGAGATTAATGACAGAGGATCTATTGGATGTTAATACGAGAATTACTTTTATTAACAACCATAGTATTTTAAGCTTTTATTTAACTTGCAATGTATGTAAGATATCTTCAACCAATTGAGCTGAAATTTGCTGCATAGTTTACTTTGTGACGTCATTCTAAATCCAACATGGCGGCATATTCAAGAATTTTGCTGTCTTCTTATAAAGCTAAAGTAGGTTATGTATTCAAAATGCTTTTAACAGTATTTAAATCACTTTTTTTTACATTTTACGCGTATCACATGGGGACAATCTCTACACATGGCCAATGGGGTTCCAAACTGAGTTGAGCTTTCAAATATTAACACTCAGATACGGAACATACGGAAATGTTCGTTTATAAATATGTTTGTCTTGTCGTAATGGAATCCACGTCCAGACACTTGTTAGGCACATTAAATAAACACTAAGCCAAAGTGTCGTCATACAGGTTCCTTTAGTATAAAAAATAAATATCCTGGGATATTATTTACAGACCACTTGTAATCTAACTTAATGTGTTCATATTATTAAACGAGCTATTATTTGCGTCTTTATTTGCTAAACAATCGATTTGTAGTACGCTATATATCTTGGTGTAGGCGTGAATTTTTGTGTCTCAACAGTTTTGTATACTTATCCAATGTTATCCCTGAAAACACTTGACACAGTTTTAGCCACCCGGATTGTCCCGGATGTACTGTTAGTGGTCAAACAAACCCTACTGCTAACCTTGTAACGGGAAGTCACCCTCGCCCTTCCATACGTACCCTGGCTTGGGTTCAATTCCGTAAGGTAAAACGGCATAAAGTCGATGTTGTCTATACTCTGTCTCTGTCTGTTACTACGCTATCACGTGAGAAGGCCGCTTCTCCCTGGTCACGGTAACCAAGTTTATATTATAGAATCCATATGCCCCAATCCTTTAGTTGAAAACTTTACTGCATGTAAACGGTTATGTTGTTAAGTATTATTACTAACTTATGCGTTTGTGTTTACTTGCGTTTCTAATCTATCGAAAATAAATGAAAATGTGCATAAATTTCTTAAATTGCCTATTTAATCCTTGATATGTCTCGTACGTTTTTATTTTTTTATTTTTATGTCTCGTACACTTGAGATGAAAATACAAAATTATTATGTTAATATATTTCAGACAGTTCCAAGCTCAATTATAAATAAAACATACCATGTGTTGTATAAAACATTCAGTTCGAACGAATACGTTTGAGAAACAATTTACTTCTGTAATAAATCTTTTTAGCAATATGCTACAAATAAACCTTCATTAACCGACTTCCCAAAAAGAAGGAGGAGGTTCTCAATTCGGCCGGTATGTTTTTTTTTTTTTTTATTTCAATTTGTTACCTCCATAACCGTAAACATAATCTTCACGGTGAGAAAACAATTTGTGCTAACCTTCCCTCTTTATAGAGACATTTAACCATAAATACCACGGGCGTACCTTTTTAATAAGAATGCCTATTTTCCTAACAAGCAATTACTTACACCATGTACAGACTGAATATTGGCAATGTTACCAACATAACCATCCAGTTATACTGTTGCCAACATCAAGAATGCATCCCTTACATCCTCCCCATGCGCCCTCCAACCGAATCCCCACTCTATTCCTTATCTATAAAATTCAATTTCCAACTACTTTACATTACTCTGTAACCCTCGAACAAAGAGTGTTGGAGATTAAGCTTTATGTTTTAGATGATAAGGGTAACAATTGTTTGTAGGACGGTTAATAGAAGTAATATTTAACAAGTAAGCGTTGCCTCGGAAGGGAATATGAATCAATTTATCCCCGGGAACAGGGAATTATGGACACTTGGAGAATTTCGTTTGTGAGATTCATTTCGCAACCGACTCTTTGTCTCTGTGAGGGTTATTGGTGTCTGGAGCCGGTGGTGCAACATGGCGGACCGGCTGGTCTGCTAATGTGTATTAATTAATTGAACAAAGATAACAAGGTTCAAACTGAGTTCGTTTCTGGCAGCGGTCGAGAGCGGTCGCGCGCACGCCGCATTCTGGCTAAGGGACCGCGCGCGCATCCCGAGCCAAAACAATAACGCGCTTCACAGTCGCTTTTGTTCAGTAACTTGTGTACCAGTGCCGTAACTTGTCGATGGTGTTATAGTGTATCGTGCTTAGTGTTTAGTGCATAGTGCCGCGAGTAGCCCAGATCTAGGCCCTAGCAGTCTGACGCTCAATCCAGCAACCCAGCTTACGTAGCTGATGAAATAATCCCGGTGAGATCATTCCATTACCTACCCTTAATAGGCAAACCAGCAACACTACATGAGATAAATTCAACAACAATTCACTTCGAACCAATTTACTGCGATTATCACTTCTACAGCTATTTTCAAGAGATTTTTCCTCCGTTAATTAATAACCTACCGACGGACTTACGCTATGGCTTTACAAAAAACAATAAGCCAAAGCTTAAACATTACTTCCTTCATCATAATTATTTAAGCTGTAAGTAGGTCATGTATTTGCCTGACTCAAAATATTCTTAATTGTATAGCTAATAATTATACCTACGCTTTTATTTTATTTATTATATTATTAGACTTTTATATTATTAATGGCTCTTCTTGTATAGACCCTAGAGGGGGCTTTGCATTGATTTAGAGCTATTTGCCTCAGAATCTGTGTTAATATTTTAAACGATAAATAAAAAAGATGACATATGGGTAATCTAAATCGCCAATTTCGGTTGTATAGGCCAACTCGCTACGATTATTGCATTACCTTTACTCAATTCATTAAATAGACAAAAGAGCAGCAACAATTGAGAACCGAAAATATTTAAACACTAGTTACAAATCAGTTGTAGGTTGGTTTTCATTATATTTCTGTAATATGCCCAAGACATCTGTGGAATGCAAATAACTCCAATCGGCCATATACTTTCATCCATTAACCTGTTGCATGTTAATCTGTTAAATTACATTTTCATCCCACCATCTCGGAAAGAGTATTTTTAATCTTCAATATCTGAGTGGAAAAGCCGTTTTTATTCTCTAGAGGATAAAGTAAATTGAATTTGGAACATCGTGTGCACTAAGTTTGTGAATTAAAAAAAAACATTAAACCTATTTACTGCTACCTCTATGGTGCCGAATATATCATACAACTTTTTTTTAATTTGTTAAAAACTCAGACTCGGCACCTTCTTGGTGTTCTTTTTTCAATTTGCTTTGTACGCGGTTCTTTACGCGGCATTTTTTCACGTCATTGTTAAACCTTATATTAACAAAAATATTACACTCAATTTAAATAACTGTAGCAACGTTACTTTTAAAATTTTCTTAATTATACCTTAGTATTATTTTGTTATAATTTAAAGATTATTCTGTAATACTTACCTGTCATAATGTAGTAATTAATACCTAAACTGAAATAAAAGTGTACCTATCTTGTGATTGTAAACGTTTTTTTTTTTTTTGCATTTAGTCATTTCCTCGCTGAGGTGGAATGAAAAGTTACGTGTTGCACTCGAGTGCAAGGATTTTTCACCTCGTGCTCTTTTGATTCCCTCGCTAACGCTCAGGATTCTAATTTTGAATCACTCGCTGCGCTCGTGATTCAATTTTAGAATCCTTCGCTTGCTCGGTCATCAAAATTGAGCACGCGGTTGAAAAGCAACTTTGCACTCTTGTATAACAAATAACTATTAGTGATCCAGTCTTTTAGTGCCCATTTTCTATCCCACTTTACCAAGGCGTATAGCAATCTATTTTTCGGAAATCAAAAGGCTTCACTTTCTGAGTATATAAGTATGATACATACTAACATTCAAGCTAATACTATCGTAAAATCTATTTCAATATAACACTAGTTCATTCTGCGATTCAATCACTACATCAGTAGATTAAACGACCTTTCGCCATTTATTGTATTTCCAATCTATCCTTTTCTTAATATTATCCTCCTCAATTAGAAAAATACATAGCGAGGCATAGAATAATTGGTGTTACAAAAACTATTTTACGACAGCAAAGTCCTTGCAAGCCCCTTTGAGTTCTCAGGCTATTTCTTATTTAAACAAATAACCAGGCCCATTAACTAAAAAACCTTGCATATGTGCACGTCTATTCATTAAATAAAGGAAACAATCGTAAAGTAATTTAAATATCTCCGGCAAAATTCTGAAAAATCGACACGTGCAACGCTTTCAAAAGCGCCCGACCAGCCCCTTTACTAATTGCCGTTCGCAAACAATAGAAATCCCGACAAAGTGCAATCTCGTCCTTAGGTAAGCCTTTTGTTACTGCCATCATAACAAAGTCATAAACATCCAAGCGTTAGGGCGGTATTATAAAGAAAAAACATTCTCTAGCATTACCCATATGTCATCACAGCGACGACATGCCCGCTAAAGACAACCGTAACACCTGTGCATAGCGGACACCGCAAGCCATCTTACACTAGATGTAAGCTAGGTATAATAGCGTCTAATAATCTATAAATATAAGCTCTTCCTAACAGCTAACTACAACGGGGCAAAGCAAACAATATGGATATCATAGTAATGGAAACAGTCTGAAACTTCTACGTGACATCCGACCACCACACAATAAGACGGGACCTTAACAAGTATACTGAAGAACACTAGCACAATCAGTTAATTCGACATGCAACCTGGATCCCTCTGCAATCGACCAAGATATGAAAATCGATACGAAAACGATTTTCTGAAAGCGTTAGGGCCTTGATAGCAGCAGCACAGTTTTATTATGTCAACATCACTACAAGCAACATGGCGAGGCACTACAAAACATGGTCAGATTTCAACCCATAAATCCAATTGAAGCTGTGGAAAAATGAAGAATGTTACTAGGTATGCCGGGTCGCTTGAAATAGTGTCTCAGTAAAGCCTAGTATATGAAGTGCTAATATTCTTAATTTTTTTTGTAACCAGATAGCTGATATACTACATGTAATACTTTTAAATACATACATATTATAGATATTTACATCCAGACATATGACAAACAGACATATTCATGCATACAAATGTTTGTCCTGGTTGGGATTCGAGCCCCCGACCCGCGGCTTGAATGTCGGGGTCACTAGCCACAAAGCCAACCGGGCTGTCAAGTTAACATTCTTCATTGAATTAGCTCTTCAGAAACACCCATTACGACTGTTTCGTTTTTTATAATGGTTTAACACCAGCCACCAACGTCGCGCCACCTGTCAGCGTAATGACACAGTGTACTACGAGGAGAGACAATATTGGAACAACACACGCAGATGGGAAAAATAAGTATCTTCAAAGGGAATGTACGCGGCGCTTGTAGTCCGACAGTGAAACATACTATTGACACAGAATTAAAGGAAGTGAGTTACACATGACTAGGAGGACAAGAAACGGGAATGAGGACTAGATAACATACGAGCCAAAACATTACAAATGGTCCTCACCGGCGGAGGTAACAAGTGTCGGGAATTAGCGATCATCGTGCATCGTAAAGAAACACCACAGACTCGAAGCCATCAATACTAACAAGAGCGCCAACCTAAACACAGACATATGCGTGCATAACATACGCGCATAGATACATCTTTCGGACGGCAAAGTTGTAAAAATCCTGGATATCCGGAACAAAATCTTCTCAACTAGAAATCTACCATGGCAAGCCTATAATTTTAATTATTTAAATAAGGAAAACACATAATGAATACATCTGACCACGAACAATTATAGGATGAAATCAATTTATCAAGATTAAAGAAGATTCTAACAAGAAACAATGCCACACATTCGCAAACCTACTAGAATCTAAGGTCTTTTAGCTACAAAAGTCTAAATAATCAGATGGAACGGCAAGCGGCACAGCTATTATACAAGATGGCTATCAAACCTGCAATGAGCTACGGCCTGAAGGCGGTGGTACTAACTAAAGCAAACGGATCCAAACTACGTCGTTACGAGTGACTGATAGTATGTCAAATGCTTGGACCGCAACTTTAACAGAGAAGCGAAAGTGACAGATATTTAGACGGAAAAACTATCACTAAGAGACTCAAATACCAACGGATGTATTACTACGCAGGCATAGGAATGCTAGCCTACGCGTAAATCACGAAACATGACAAAACCAACCAAATTGGAACAACGAGATAGTGGTACATAGAGGGGGTTATTGATACAATTACATCAATTCTAACTGAGCAGCAAGTTGGCTAAACGACTTCAATCCACTCAAACGGGACAGCGAGGGCGAGATAATGAATAAAACGAACGCGGATAAAACAACAACAATCAATATAAGTCGAGTAATGCAAGTACGGTAGCTGGATACATGGAAACTATACATCAAAACGGATCAAAAAATATGAAATACCCGAATAAACAACGTCAACTAACGTACGTATTGTCCGTACGTATACGGACAAGCGCCGATCACAGGATTCATGGACACATTACGACAATTAAGGCGAAAAGGAGCAACGAGTACGCGACTCATGGATACAAGACGGACAACAGTCAACCAAGCAAGAAACTTACAATTGGAAGAAGGACATTCGCTGAAACACAACCGGTAATGCAAGTGCAACATGGAAGTTGAGTAGAGCAGACAGGAAGAAAAAACACACCAAACGCCATCTCATCGTGCACCAACGCTCATTCCTATATACAATACCCATCCTCCTATTTTCCTATATTGGCTAGAGGCTGAACAGTCGGTCGATTCTGGCCAGCCGGCTGCGGCTTGCTGGTCTTCCTTTCCCATCCCAGAGCGTGTCCTTCCTATTAACCACGCGCTCCCTGGTATATCCATGGCTACTCTTATATAACTATTCGGGTACCAGTGTCTCTGTTCAGTTATCAAACACGACTGTGCATGGGGGCTGTTGCCCGAATGGTTGTATAGGACATGGGTCAGTCGTTGAACTGGCTGGGTGTAGTGCTCAATCATCATCATCATCATCATCAATCATCATCAAAGATAACAAGGTTCAAACTTCACGAAATATATTTAAGATTTGACTCCCCGCGGCTTCACCCGCGTACCCGGGAGATCTTCCATTGTCCTGGGATAAATAGTAGCTTTTATTCTTCGATTTTTTTTCCTTTTTAAGGCTCTAGACTATCTTTGTGCCAAGTTTCATTTAAATCACAGTAGTTTTAGCGTAAAAATGAGACAGACAGTGTTACTGTCGCATTTACCTATACTAATATTAAGTATGGTGTATTATTGTATCAAAAAATCGTTATATTTATTATTCGTATTATATTTATCATACATAACACAATAGTATGCTTAGGTAAAAAGGGCTATTACGAAGAGGCAGTTTAACTACTCATTCGGCACGATTACAGCACGTAGGTATTACATAAAATAACACCGAGAATCGGACTTCTAAAACAAGGCATTGATATATTTTTTTAATAACATAAGTCCCTCGGATCATATTTCGGCGTTAAAATATTCCTCTTATAAACAGTACCCCTTGAAACTCTTTGGATTGCGTAGAGGGGCTACGAGCTACGGAGGGTCGTAGCTAAACAGGACGAGGGTCGTAGACGACGTCTACGAGTGAGGCCTTTAGGGCTGTGCGGACTATCGATGTTTAGAAGTGTCGATATCGATGAAATTCATATTTATGTTTGATGATAACATGAGATAGTATGCTCTAAAAAAATTGTACATAAGTATGTCTCTAATTCTTTATGAAAGAAAGCCATGTCATGCCTACAAAACTTTATTCAATATTTTTTCTCCCCTATATTGAGTGTTTTCAGTATTTTTTCCATTAACAATATTGCCCATTTTGTTACAACACTAGCCCCTTTGAGGCTCGGCCGCCGTGTAAATATGAATAAGAACCGCGACTCGATCCGGGCGTAGAAGCGGAAGCGGAGGCGGGAGCGGTAGCGGTCAATCCTAGTATTATAAATAAAAATATTCTAGGGAATTCTTTACGGTCAATTTGATTCCAAACTTGTCGTGGTTTGATACCAACTTATTTAGATATCTATAATTAAATATCCTGGGACATTTCACACACGGCTGGGATTCCAAAGTAAGCTGCAAAATGAGCTTGAGTTATGGTAACTCTATAGCTGATAAACTACAATTAATAACGTTTTAAATACATACTTACATCCAGACACAGAACAATTAGACATATTCATGCATACAAATGTTTGTCCTGGGTGGGATTCGAACTCAGCGGCTTGAGAGTCAGGGTCACTAAACACAAAGCCAACCGTTCTGTCATTTTTATTTGGATATTATAAATGTTTGTCCTATTGGAATCGAGTCTACGAATAGGACATTGAAAGTCAGGGGCCCTAACAACTGAGCCGTCAACCAGTCATTCCCCTTTACCTGTTAGTTTCATAGTTGTGTTCACTGATGTCTGTTTGTCCAGCGCGATGTGTTTGTGAAGACATACCTACAGATGGAAGGCGGACACTTTTGTGAAATGCTCTTTATATACCGACTTTGTTTAAAATACTTGTTAGTGTGTGGTTTCCTGTCTGTGTGCGTGTCAAAAGTATATTAAATGCCCAATATTGACTTAAAGTTTTTATAAAAAATAAGTATCCTAAAAATACATACATATATTTGTGCAATATATGTAGGTATAATGTTTTTAAAAAGTTACTTTCCGCGCTTTTAAAAGTATCCCTCCAAACTGATTCTAAGAGTCGACGCGCGACGTTTCATAAGTGCCTGTGAAGGCTTATTTGAATGAATTTCATATATTTCTACAAGTTGACATAATAATCTCTAAATTTCTTTACCGTCAGTGAAGTAAATCAAATGAACAAAATCTCTATATATCAAACTTACCTTAGCGAACGTACCTACGCACCGTCGCCGCGTCGCCGAAACATAATAATCTAATTATATCTCTCCGAAGCACATTCACGAACACAATATAGATAATCAGGATCCGTAATGAGCTTAATATTACTTAATGAGGGAGTCTGTTCAATGTATAGGTAATAGGTATTTAGACTATGTATTTTCTGTACACTTTTCACTCAATAACTGTAAAATTATCCTAAGTTTACAATAATATTCGATCAATTTAAAGCTGTTTAAACAGTTTAGGCTCTAATCTGGCACTTGAGAAGGTCAACTGCTACAGCTAGTTCCAGTTCGGAAGGCAGTCTTCAACTGCATATGACCGGCAAGAAACGTAATTTATTTATTTAAAATTAATATGTAACTTTAATTATAAATTTTAATTATATGGCATTCTATAATGTATAATAGGTACCTACATAGGTTTGTTTTTGTCGATTCCTCACTTATTTATATTCAAGAAAGTTATAAGCAAAAACGATTTTGCGCCTTATTTTCCATGTATTCTGTTTTATTTTTTGTTCTAGACTTGTAGACAGAAGACGTACAGACAAACATAAACACAATATACACATGCCACGTGCCCGTGTACAAATAGAGGAGCGGTTAAAACCCACCGATAAATGTATTAAAAGCAAATATTTCTGAAACGTTCGTTATGTAAGGAATATAAGCAAATTAACTATTATGTTCTATAGTAAACGGCATATTTTTTTATTTATTTATTTATGGGCTTACCAACTAAATACATACATAACATTATCTTATTACTACATATTAGTTTCTTTCCTTGCATGGATATAAAGGACGGGGTTCCATTCTTTGTTCGGGCAATGGATTTTTTTTCATACTACAGTAGTTATTGCCTCTTGTATACCGTCATCTAATGTTATAATTATTACGAAGAAAGTGTTTATGAACACTTTTTTATCGGATTTATTAATGGAGGAATTATCTATATATTCCTAAGTTATTTAAAAATAGGTAAGACAGAGCGCAATTGTTATGTTTTCTATAGACATTTAATACCACGTGTAGCTCAGAATTCGTGGTTTACTAAAAATATTAATTTACTAGCTGCCTCCGCGCGGTTTTACCCGCGTAGTTCCCGTTCCCGTGGGAATACAGGGATAAAATATAGCCTATGTTACTCAGTGATAATGTAGCTTTCCAATGAAAAAAGAATTATTAAAATCGGTCCAGTACTTTTTGAGTTACATACAAAAATACAAATACTAGATAATTAGACGTATAGATATTTAATCAAATCGCCATAAAGTTGTGTCATTAAACCTATACTAATATTATAAAGAGGAAAGATTTGTTTGTTTGTTTGTAATGAATAGGCTCCGAAACTACTGGACCGATTTCTCTTTCTTTCACCTTTGGTAAGCTACATTATCCCCGAGTAACATAGGCTATATTTTATCCCTGTATTCCCACGGGAACGGGAACTACGCGGGTAAAACCGCGGGGAGGCAGCTAGTACTAAATAAAACTAAGTCTTGAAGCCTTTTCTAGTCGACAGTTAGGATTCGTTAGGCCTATTAAAACCTTAATACTCCTTGTAATTTCCTATTCAGATGAGGACCAATTTATTTGAGACGAGGCCTTTTAACTGTCAACAATAGTCTCTTATTGCTAATGAAATTCTTGTATTGACGATTTTCTAAAGTAATTTTCTTAGTTACGATTTAACTATTAAAATATACTGATTACAAAATATGGGCTTGTGAACGAAAATAATAAAATAAATAAATAAAATAATAAAATAATAAAATTTTTACTCTCTCATTACCACACATTATTATATTTTAGTTATTATTGCATACTTACGTTATTAATATATGCAGATGTGTATATACATAATATGCACAAATATTTTCACATTAACTACCCCTAATTTGGAAATCCAATACATTAATCAAAACGGCACTTATGAATCGGATCGAACACCTACCTTATTCTATATACCGCCGTTTCTAATCTATACTAAGGACCGTCTCAGCTAATGAGCTTAGCAGCCTTGAGTCGCAAATCAGACGGCGGCGTGACGTCCCCGTGTCGTGACGACCCGTGTCGTGACGTCCCCGTGTCGTGTCGTCCCCGTGTCGTGACGTCTCCGTGTCGTGACGTTCCCATGTCGTGTCGTCCCCGTGTCGTGGCTGAATAACGTGATCGTTAACCTATTTCGTCGCGGGACCAGCCGGCGGGCTGTGGGGTTGCCGTGCCGGGAAATATGGCCGTTCATTCGCAATTTTTTCTACAGAGCTTTTGTACCAAGAATAATTATGTTAGATAATCAAATTGCGGTTTTTTTCACTGAAACGATTTTAGTTGAGAACTTACTATGTTACGATTACAGTTATGACAGAAAAAACTTAGACTTTAATGATGTAGAGGCAATAATGAAGTTAATTTGCATTAAGGCAATGTACAGTAGCGCTGGTTATTTCTTTGAAGATTTTCAATAATTCATATTTAACACACCTAAACAACCAAAGTTATACATTTCTAATTATAGAAACATTACCATTGATGTTAGCTTTAAAACTGAAAAAATAAACCTGCACTGACGCCGCTGCAACATTCATCAACGCTAAGGAATCCCGCGAATTGGGTTGTGAAATGATAATCCTTTACGGAATGATTGCGCACTAGTACACGGCGGATCCCGCGGTAGGTGCGGCAACTGCGGCTAGTGCGGCAACCCTGGCGGGGAGTCGGGGAGTCAGGGATTCTCCGCCCCGCGTCAGTCGCCGCCCGCCTTCGCGAGAGGCCGCACGCCGCCGCCGCCCACGCCCGACATATCCGAGGCCTATAATAAAACATATCAATGCTTATTATTATGTATCCTAGTGACGTAGTGTTAAGGTGTTATTTACAACGAACCGTGAGTGCGCAAACAGTGGTTTCTACAATGTGATGTTGATATTTTGTTAGAACAATTTGGTATTGTTGTTATTTTGTTGCGTGCGACTGTACACGCCTACAATTGAGCCGTAAAGGGTCTATTATGGTCGTAATTTTAGATTACCATATCGTGAAAGTGAGGTCTGAGTTGCCTACTTGGTAAAAATATCGAAATAATATTAACCTGTTTTGTTTTAAAATTAATCGTGTAGAATAACTTGTTGCTACTTTTCCACTATCATACACTTAACGACAAATGAAATAACGTTTTATCATCGTTCTTATAATCCATACTAGTAATGTAACGTCTGTGGAGGCCTGAAATAGGCCTCTTATAATGAACATGATATTTAAGTGTGTATCAATTTCTGAACGAAGGCCTCCTGCTACGTGCCTCTCATCCGAAATACCTCTATCAGCTACTCCCCCACAAAATTTCGTCTATTGAAAAAAATATCTAGATTAAGTCTTTTCGTTTATTATATGGGTTAGGTGGATGTTTCAAGCGTTACTCAGAACTTAAGACTAAATCAGGCCTATTGTGATCCATACATAAATTTGACGGGCATTGCCAACAACTAGGAGAAAACCACACTATATTCTCAGGAACAAATTATACTTCATATTCATGAAATAGCCGTGGTGGCTCAGTGGGTAACGCACCGAATCACTCATGAGTTCATGAGTGGCCCGTACCTCTGAAATAAAAAACGTACGAATTCACACCACTGGCTTTCAGTGAACTAAATCATCGTGAGGAAACCGATGCCCGAAATGTCACAATTAAAATGTGAAGTCTGCCGCACCGTACCCACGAGGTGGACTATGGCCAAAAAGCCTTATTAGGGGAGGTTCATGCTCCTCGGTGGAGAAGTATATGAGCTGATGATGGATTGATGTAACTTCCAAAGCATTAATGTTTGACCTTTATAACTTTGGTTGTTTGACGTAAGCCCAATGCCCTAGCACTAAAACAGTTGCACCGAGTGCCAAGTCCAGAAATATATTCGTACAATTACTGACTCAAATCCGGTGTTTGATCGATTTCTACAAATACTGTGTTGTCGGTTTGTTTGGTACATTGACGTGGATATATTTGATGCATTTAACAAGATCTATTGCTGTAACAAGTGGTCTAGTTTATGGGTTCCGTATTATGAGGGTTCTGATGGGGAACTAATGGGTAATCTTACAGCTTTTATTTATACGTCCGTAGGCGGGGACTTACTATGAAAGTATCATGTATAGATTAAAAAGTAAATGTGCACTGTCAATTGACTTCAATTTATAAACACAACAGTTTTTTCTCAATTCTAAAACAGTCATCATATTGATTGTATCATATTGATTCTTGAACTATAAAAATTTATATTCTGTAAAGGCGTCTCATTTTGTACTCCTAAAATAGTACTTTTGAATCTTGAATTAATTTTTAGCAAAAAATTTGTCATTTTTATTTTTCTTTCCATAAAACGTTATTAGAATATTTCTGTTCCCATTCATACATATTTATATTCGTTAATGAATATAGAAGTTTTCCTCGATCTTATATCTACAAGTAGGTACTGTAGCTACAAGCACAGCAATTAGAACACTTTTTACTAAAGATATTTAAGCCCCTACTATGCAGCGGCACTTGGCTCATAAATTTCGCATAACAGATTTATATAGAGATATTTACTGAAGGAAGTAAAAAGGTACATATTAACCTTATGTGGCAGAGAAGTAAATAATTTAAATATGATTTCTGCTTACCATGTATCAGTCAAAACAAACAAGATATTCTTTGAGCTTTTGAAAATCAATTTCCGGTAAACAAAGTGCCGTAAAAAGCTTTGGATGTATTTACGATTATTTGATCTCTATGTAGTTGAAACTTCTAAGTACTTTGGATGCATGGGGTTCAATTCTCAGGTCACAATTATATTGAGGAACACTATTTGGTAATACATTAGCAATATCATCATTAGCTTATATACGTCTCCACGCTCGGAGCTCGAGCCTCCCCTAACAAAGAGGGGGTGTAGGCCATAGTCCACCACGCGGGCCTAGTGCGGCGGCGGACTTCACATGCCTTTGATTGTGACATCTCGGGCTTGCAGGTTTCCTCACGATGTTTTCCTTCACCGAAAGCCAGTGGTGTGAATTCGTACGTAAGTTTTTAGAAAACTCAGAGGTACGGGCCAGGGTTTGCCTTGCACCCTCATGATCGTGAGTCGGTGCGTTACCCACTGAGCCACCACGGCTGTCGCAATTATTTAGCAATACCGCAGTAGTAATTGGTCGGAAACACTTTGACAGGAATTCACTTTGATTGCAAAATGGGAATGTTTACAAAGCCATTGAGTGTGCATGTGATCACCGAGCCGCTCCACTGACTCCACTAATTGTCCACCCTGCATTAATAGCAGTATTTCAATTTCAATTTAATTATTACTTCATTTCGATGCTGTTTATTATTGGTTTTATCCTGGGACATTTTTCACACACGGCCAATCCGATTCCAAAGTAAGCTTCAAAGTGAGCTTGTAGTAACATACAGCTGATATACTACATAAAGTAGGTACGTTTTAAATAAATAATATAGATATTTACATCCAGACACAGAACATACATATTCATGCATACAAATGTTTGTCCTTGGTGGGATTCGAACCCATGACCGGCGGAGAAGTATTATGCTCAAAGGACAGTTTATGACACTCGAGAATCTATGAAAAACGTTTGGAAAAACATAGGCTTAGATTATAAAAATATTATGCTTGCTGAGTTTCTTATCGGTTCCTCTCAGTTGAAGTCCAACTTCCGATCCGGTAGTAGCTTCAGTAGCTTTGACTGTCATAAGTGCCTTTTTATGGCGGAAACTGAATAAATAGCTTTGAATTTTGATCTTTTTAATTCCTATGATAATCGTTGATTATCATGAGTATTTATTAATGAAAAGTCCTATATTTTTGTACCTAAACTTGTAATCAAGGCTTCCTGTTGTCACGTCCCACATTAACCCTAGAAAGGGACGTTACTGTACTTCATATGTAAAGGTTAACAAGAAGGCAGGTTGTGTAATGGCGGGTTATCCCGTAAGGTAAACGGTGGACACAGTCGTAAATTAGAGCAGAATATATGCTCTATCTCTTTTTAACTTAGTACGCTTTCCTCTGACATTTGTTTTAACATTTTCAGTTTATCTTATGTATATTTATTACCTTTGTATATGTATATTATTACCTTTTTCTGGGTGTATAGATGCCAGAAATCATCGCCACTAATATTGTAAACTGTTACGTATAAACCACTCAACCAATTTTGATGTTATTTGATACAGGGGTGGGTAGTATAGAGATTGGGGAAGGACAGAAGTTTCTGGCTGTATGCCTAGATCATCCCCACTTCTATTATTATAAATGCAAAAGTAACTATCTGTAACGCTCTCACACCTAAACCGGTGAAATCTGTACTAAAGCTGAGAAAGAACATGGGCTACCTCTTATCCCTAGTTCCAAATATACAAACAAGTTCACTTCCACATATTATTTTGAACTAGAATAATAGTTAGTAACAGTTATTAAAACTATACAAATAAGTAGTAAATATATAAGTGGTCGGATATTTATTGAATGTATTCAAGGGATGACAAATCAAAGAGTTTTATTCAAAAGTAAAGTTACGCAGGTACTTGTCAGTCGCAGACGAACAAGTCTCTCTTTTCTTCGATATTCGTGTCGAATATGTAGAGCCGCTGGTTTATTGCTTTATCGATATCGATGATAAACACTTTTATACGATATTTTCATGAGTTTTTCGTAAGGTACTTTTACTAGTATTTTGGCTTGTATTTAACTAAAATTTACATGACATGTATTTCGAGCTAGCTTTCTCCCTGTGCTATAGTTGGAGTTCCATATTATTTTCCAAACATACATTTATCTAACCAATTAATTTATAAATATATGTACATTTTGTACATTTGTCATGTTTCTGAAGCCTTTTCATTATAATACAATAAAGAATATGTCTTTATTATTTATGTTAAAAAAACCATCGATATCGATAAACTTGTATCCCGTCCCGCCTCTAATCATATTCCATCGCGGCGCGGGTGGTGCGGCGCTTGGATGTAGTCCAGGCGAGTGGTCCCGGGTCAATAAATATGTATGAATCGGACATGGCGTGTTTTATAAGGGGATGTTACGTCGGCCCCGGCGAGGCGGTCGGCCGCTTTTAGTTATCACATCTTTGAAGCTCCAATAACTTTTATGTAGAGCTTTTTGAAGAATTTATAAATTTTGTTGTAAACGAAAGCAAGGAAAAATATGTTTATTCTGGATTCACACAGCATTGATAGGTATAAACTTGATAGATTCATTTGTATGATTAATGTCATTAAAATTGATAGTTTTAAAATGTTTCGAGTAATCTAATCCTTTTAGTTTCTTGAACAATTTTGTGTATAATCTAAATTATTTCTCGTCTACCCTAAACTGTATTTTTATACACGAGTAATCATTACATCGATAAATTCAAATGCAAACTTTATTATGTACTTGCAAAATATTTGAACATGCGTCTATATTCTTCTTCTCACTTAATAGTATAGTTAACGAAAGAGATAGAGGATATAGGTCATGGTGAAACGTCGTCGGGTTTTACCGAATTGAACCGAACAATTCGAACGCCGTAGAAAATGTAAACAGAATAAACTTATCTTCTTCTACCTGGCGTTAATCCCGGCTATTGCCAGGGTCCGCCTTCCGACTGAGCTTTCTCCACTTTGCCCGGTCTTTTACATCCTTTTGAGTCAGGCCATTAGCACTCATGTCGGACTTGACGACGTCCAGCCAGCGCTTGCGTGGGCGACCACGGGCCCTAGCCCCAAGGACAGCCATATTCATGCATCTCCGACCGACTCCATAGGGCGGCGCATAAGGTGGCCATACCATCGCAGACGACACTCTTGAAGTTTTTCCCCCACGTCACGGACACCAAGACTACCTCGGATTAACGAGTTGCGTATGCGATCGGATCGCGTTACGCCGCTCATCCACCTCAGCATCTTCATCTCCGTGACGCGAAGCTCCTGGGTGTGTCTGCCCAGTGCTGGCCAACACTCGCCGCCGTACAGGAGGACAGGCCGTATGATGCATTTATATATCTGCCCTTTGAGTTTCGGGGGCATTTTGCGGTCGCATACAACGCCCGTTACCTCACGCCATTTAGCCCAGGCCGCGCCTATACGTGCTTGGACGTCGTCGTCCACGTTGCCAGACTCGTGCAGCACAGATCCAAGGTACCTGAACGCATCGGACTTCGTAATCAGGTCCGAACCTATTCGGATGGTGTTTGAATCCGTGCTGCCACAGGACATGTACTCGGTCTTCGCCACATTTAGTCGCAGACCACCGTTTTCCAGCGTATCTTTCCAAATGTTGACTTTGCGCTCAAGATGGGCTTTGTTTTGATTAACGAGGGCGATATCATCGGCATACATCATTAGCCATGGAGGCTGATCTTGGATGTTTGCCGTAACTACGTCGAGCACCACGTTAAACAAGAACGGGCTTAGAGCCGAGCCTTGGTGTACGCCAACAGATATCGGAAAGCCATTGGATTCGCCAACGGCGGTCTGGACAGAGGACTCGGAATCGCGGTACATGTCTCTGATAATGTCAATATAGGCCTCGGGAACGCCCTTGAAGCGAAGTGCCCACCAGATGGATTGCCGAGGTATGCAGTCGAAGGCCTTCTGCAGGTCTAAAAAGGCCATATGCAGAGCTCTCCTTCTCTCTCTGTAAGCCTCAGTCAGGGTCCGTAAGGCGAACACCGCGTCCATGGTGCTGTTACCCGCCCAAACAGAATAAACCTATGTGCCGAATAAAAGAGTAACAGACGCGCCCACGCAGCCCCGCGGCCACGTGCGGACGCGTCCGTGGGACGTGCGGGACGTATGGGACGTGCGGGAGGGACGCAGACATCAGACAATCTATATGACGTTACTGTAAAAGCCCAAACTACGGTAAATCCTAAGATTTGCCAACACGAGTCGGTAAATGTAATATGAAAAAAAAAAAAAAATTATAACATGTTCTAACCTACATTCTCATGTACTAAATCCTAATGGTAAAAGCCCGATAAAAACGTTTCTTTTCTACATATTCTTACATTTACCGACTCGTGTTGGTAAATCTTAGGATTTACCGTAGTTCGGGCTTTTACAGTAACATATACACTAATATTAAAAAGCCCAACTCTTCGGCTTTTGCTTGATCGCGCTAATCTCAGGAACTACTGGTCCGTTTTGAAAAACTATTTCAGTGTTTGATAGCCCATTTATCGAGGAAGGCTATATATCATTATGCTACAGCTAATAGGAGCGGAGCATCAATCAAAAATGTCGCAAAAACGGCAAGTAACGCTAAGTTGCGTGGGTTAACGTCTGTTTATAAAACCATTTCTTGTTTAAAACTAACGATTTACGATTTAATTGAATGTAGGTACACAGTAACACTTACCTACAGTAGTCGTAAATATGTTTGTGTGTAATCCACTCGTATTAGTGTGTGTAGAGGCGGTTGCACCGCCAGTAAGTTAGATATAAAGACAGTCGCTAATATATTATTGAAACGGACACTCGTTTATTTAATCACACCTATTCCCGACTACTACACTACCTAAATTGAATCTTCATCAAACGTTCTGTTTCAAGTATGCTTTTACTGTAATCTATTGTTTTTTAACATTCGACTATATACATGGCATAAAGTACATAAGATTGTAACTTACATACAGGTAAACCGAAAGAGATAGATATAGAAATAAAGAGAGACAGATAGTGTTTTAGATATAATCTAGACAACTGCAGCTTAAAAGCAACTATCAACTTAAAGTAGCCAGACAGAAAGGTACTACAAAGTTTTTAGACTTCTTTTTTTTTTAGACGTCCTATGTCTTTCAGCTACATGAACAAAAGAATTGTGTTCGTACACAGTGGACAAAAGTACATTACATTCTGTCAACACTGCAATGAAAACTAGAATGCAATTTAAAAACTAGGCTGTGTACATAACGGGAACAAACTCTAGAGAGTACATACAATTTTCAATGTAAATAATGTTATTAGCAATCGGGCACGTCCGCGCCTCCGCACGTCCAAAAGTCCTAATTCGAAGCTCAGCTTAAACTGAGAAAGGTACTTGAAAGTTTAAGCTACTGACTGTTAATCGATGGGTAACTTGTAACTTAGGATTTATGGGATTATTTTTGGCTATTGGCAAATTAGAGTAATGATAACGCAATGGATGTATCACTCTTCACACTAATATATGTATTACTAGCTGCCCCCGCGTAGTTCCCGTTGCCGTGATCACAGGGGTATCAAAAATAGATAGTAGCCGATTCTCAGACCTACTAAGTATGCTGACAAAAATTTCATAAAAATTGGTCAAGCCGTTTCGGAGGATTACGGTTGTGTGTAGTAAGTTTGTGAGTGTGTATATTTGTTACTTCTTCACGTCTAGGGTTCGATAGATATAAAAAAAAAATTGGTATAGAAAGTATAGAGGTAGCTGATACCGTAGATTAACAGGCTACTATTTATCCCGAAATTTTAAGATTGGAAGATCATCCCCGGGATCGCGGGTGTAACCGCAGGAAGCCAGAGGTTAAAAATTAGAACATTAAAAAAAAATATGAAATGAAAAATTTTTGTCAGTTTCTCGAACCAAAAATCGATTAATTGTTCATAAATGTTCTTAGCAGTTTATTTGTTCCGTTTTCCTATTTCTGCGTTAATATAAAATAGCATTTAATATATGCTTATATATTAGTATAGTGCAGCCACATGATATCGGTGCATGATGGTAACGCCGCGCCCGTCGTCGCGCCGTCCCACCCCGCGCCGCCTCTAGAATACTAACTAGTTTGAGATACTCTAGCGATAGTATATATGCTATATTATTATATATACTACATATTGTAGGTACTTTGGAAATGAACTACCATTTTCTTAGAAAACTTGTTAAAAAATTTAACTTTCAGCGCTTGAAGGAATGTACACAAAAAGTGTGGTAATTTACTTAGGTACTTAGTATTTTTTCATCTATCATTTGTAAATTATTTGTGTTAAATCCTGTGTCAAAATAAATACACTTAGCGGAATGAAATGCCAGTCAAACAATATCGTATAAGAGACTCATAAATCATATATTTAGGGGATAACAAACCGACAGACAAAAGTCTTATTAAATGCTTTATAATAACCGGTCACCACGAACCAAACATCAACTCTTTAAGTGTAACACAACTTTGCAAGCAATACTTTAATATTCCTTCAGCTACCCTTAAAAGCGTGAGACACCCAGAGGCATCACTTAAGGCGACATTATAGAAACTAGTGCTGAGCTAAAGTGATTCTGGTGCGGCCCCCGCTCGCATCTGTGCCCACTATAATGCGCATTTTCTTACCATAGCCCCTTCACAATTTTACAAAATCGCCCTAACATTTACCACAAGCCAATTTCAGACGTAAGCTGTGTGCGATAGAGTTTTGATTGCGATGGTGAGCTCACACTCGAGATAAGCCGAGCCCTCGTGCTATTTTGCTTTGAGGGCTACGTAGATTAAAAAGATTGGCGCTTAGTTTTCTTGTTTGACATAACTGGCCAGTGAGGATTTTTTTTATAATTATAAAATATCAAAAATAATGTTGTAGTTGAAAAAAAAAACCCAATTACTCATGGGTTTAGTACCTAATATTTTTTATAAACTGTTATTACTTATTTTTTTATGCCAATATCGGATAATATTCTTATATAATACAAATAAGCAATATGGAGCTATTTTTTACTATGATTGCTATATAATGTTCGTTGAGTGGGTACAATCAAGTAGTTCTATATAATATTTGAAACGTATAATGTAAAAAAACATTTAAATTCTTATTTTTATGCCCTTAAAACTGTAATTATTAGATGAGGAGGTATATAAGTATCAAGTCAGTAACACAGCGCCTACAGCAAACAGCTAAAATTACTTTTTGTATAACTTCATCCATTACTACGCAACTTATAACAACCGAAACTTAGAACAAACTCCACTGGGTCCACAAATCCTGAGCCGTTCCGAATATTAATAATAATCCGCCTAAAAAACAACCTCGCAACTCCGACCGGTATTATGTATTTAAATATTACAGTAGTTGCGGGTTCGGGTCTCGGGGGCACGATAAATCTGCAACATAATCCCATGGCTAGTGGCTGATACCGGATCACCTGTGCTTCATGCCGTATTTCATGACTCAATAATAATATGGGAATAATTCCCAACCACTGCTGTGCAACGGGATTTACCTTTTCATTCGCTTGGTTTGCAATAGAGGAAAGTTCCGGAGCTTTGAAGCTATAGTATTTTATTGAAGCAAGCACCTTTTAAAACAATTTTATTCGCGTTTCTTTATCGCCAAATGTATACATATACTTAAGACGTCTGTCAATGTATGTATATAAAGATAGAGATCACACGATCAGAAACTTCTGATTCTAATTGGAAAAATATTTCAGTGTTGGATAACTCATTTATTGAAGAATATTATGTGGTGTATAACATCACGCTACGAATTATAAGAGCTGAGCATCATTGAAGAATGTTGCAACGGGTCAGCTAGTTTGAGAATATGACTTGCATCGAAGAACCCCATTCAAAAACAAAGCTTCACATGACTATTAAATAGTTATTTGTTATACAAGAGTGCAAAGTTGCTTTTTAACCGCGAGTTCAAGCGAGGGAATCAAAAGAGCACGAGGTGAAAAATCTTTGCACTCGAGTGTGTTAGATTTAAAGCATTTTACTTGATATATAATAAATAAAGCAATGTAATGGCAGACTTAATATATAATTTCATTTATCTCTGAATTGATATTTTAAAAGTGAGGTTAACCACCACGTGTTAAATTATAATGGACTATCAAGTAAATGGGCAAATGTTATACTACAATCCACGTGGTATAGGAAATAAGAACAACTAGGTATAAGGTTATATAATTTATTAGGTAAAGAATACCATTAATACTTCTTCACATTGTTTTATTATAATGGATTCCACAAACATAATTATTTAAATTATATGAGGATGGTACAAAGCGTTTTATAACTAAAGTAGCCACATACATAATTATAAATTATAATAACATGGATATAAAAATAGATTACTTAACTCTCGTTACACGTCTTGCCACCACTGTAGTTCACGATCGAATGAGGGCCGAGATGCGACCCAAAAGGGTATTTATACTACTTTAAACGTCACAAACATCAAATGTCATCGACAACAGCCTAAGTCAAAATGATTACAATTGTTACCATATACGAAATAAATATTAATCTATTTAATTAGCCTTTCTAATAATTATACAATCATAACAATCATTATATATTTTTATTAAAATCTAACAAGTGCAACACGTAACTTTTCATTCCACCTCAGCGAGGAAATGACTAAATGCAAAAAAAAAAAAAGTTGTATGATATATTCGGCACCATAGAGGTAGCAGTAAATAGGTTTAATGTTTTTTTTTTAATTCACAAACTTAGTGCACACGATGTTCCAAATTCAATTTACTTTATCCTCTAGAGAATAAAAACGGCTTTTCCACTCAGATATTGAAGATTAAAAATACTCTTTCCGAGATGGTGGGATGAAAAAATCATTTATCATTTCCACACTATATATCTTAACCTATCTCAATGTCATTCGATTTCACATTCCTGAATGGAAAGAAAGGGTCAAGGGTTCGTGCTCGTGCTCATCCGGCGCGATGACACAAGATCGACAGATTCAATATCAAAATAATATTATCTTTCAAACTGATTTGCATCTTGGCTTGCTGTTTGTAAACATACTGCATTTTACCGCAGTTTGAAAATTGAATGCTTTTGAAATATGTATGAGAAGAAAATTGAAGTTTTTAATTTGAAGTGTGAATTATGAACTAGATGATCCGCGCAGCTTCGTCTGCGTTTTAGCAATGTTTTTAATGATGCGCCGCTCGTAGTGTGATGTTATATAACCTTAACCTCAACCGATAAATGAGGTCGATATTTGACGTTAAAATATATTTTCAATTCGATCCCGTAGTGTCTAAAGTCTCTAGCCCTCGATAAATGTGGCATCTATCACTTAAATATCCGAACCTGTAGTTTTAAAAGCTTAGACACACAATATTAAAAACATATCTGCTTCCAGTATAGATCAGTAGTAGTTGTAACATAAATAGATTTTAACTAAGCAAATAATATACAGGAATAAACGTATGCATTTTTATGACCTTATCTAAATATATCTCGTGCAAAGTTGGTCACACCGGCGGGACGGCGGGGCGGTAGTAGGTCAGATTAACGGAAATAAGGTCCGATCATTCGATATTAATATCGGGTTCAACTGCGAGTCGCGGGCGCGGGCGAGCCGCCAACTATCGATACAATTGGAATCGAGTCGGTTTATTATGTAACTAATCGACACTTGTACTGTCTGCTATTTGTGGTTATGGTTTTGATTCTAGAACGAATTTTATATCCTTACTAGTTTCCGTCGCGTGGTTTCACTCACAAAGCTCCTGTCGAAATAAATAAAGCCTATGGCACTGACAAATAACGTGGCTTTCTCATGGTAAAATAATTTTCCAAAATCGGTTCTATAGATCTAGAGATACCCCTACAAACTTCCTCTTTATAATAAATACCTAGATGTATTCTAAATAGGGATGTATAAAACATCCTCAGATGCTACTTGATTATTTGATAAAATCCCACTGTCAGCCAAAGATCTTTCTTCGTCACAAAAAAAATGTGGGTGTTACAATAAATTTTGTAAGAACATTAACTCTTCGCTGCTTTGTCTTCATGTAGTTATACTATACTAGGTACACACGCAGGTACGGTTAACTTCAGTAACCAGATTTATGTGCCAAGTTCGCGCCTCGCCGGGAGGTGCTGGAGGCTGTTCATTTTGATTAATGGCCTTTTACGATTTGCGATGAAAAGTTTGTGCGGTGTCGTTATTAAGTTTGCCTTTGCTTATGAATTTTATGTTATGACATTGTTTGTTTATAACATTTTAAATTCACCGTTATATATAATATGTAATACACAACTCGACAATTGTAGTAACCAATAAAACAATGCAAAGCTAGACCGCTCGACGCCTGAACACCAAGCAACATAAAGTATACGGAGTGGCTCATAAAAATGTAAGCACGGAAAACACGGCCAAGTTCTTGTTAAGTCGCGAGAGATCTCGACGAGCGCGCTCTAATTACGAATAATGACCTAACTTTGCGACGCGACGCCACGCGAAGAAGCGAAGAAGCGAAGGAGGCCGAGGCCTACACGAGCTCCGTCACCCCATTACCAGACGACTATAAAAAAAAATCAAACTCATTTATTCACGGAACAAACTTAAATTAACTTCTTAAAAGACCTTTGTCACACAAATTAAATTATAGTATCAAAACGTAATTCTACCATTTTTGAACGTTAAAATGTAAAGGTGCCGCCTAAAAGCGGCTTAAAAACTACCAAAAAAAGTCGTCGTGTGACGGACAAACGCGCCACGGGCAAAGCCTTTGATATTGCCATGAATATAAAAAGGGGCTGTTAATATTTTTTTTTTGCTTTTTTCACTGAAATTATTGAGCAACAAGTTGTTTTACACTTCATTTTAAAAACAGCATCGAAACCACTGCTTACATACTCTCTTGGTCCGAAATGAGTGAAAAAAAAAACACTGGGTTTTAAGCCATTTTTTCGTCTCACAGCTTGTGTATTTGGTTGTGATCGTTTTCCTATTAAATTATTACACGATTCGTAGTGAACACTTTATAAAAGTATACTGAACTGTAGTGAATATATAAACACTTTTGATATATCGACTTATTGTGTAGTCAATTTTAACCGAGTGTAGTGAGTGTAACATTTGGATGTCTTTATAATATAGAACAATGTCGCAAGTACCTCAGCAAGGTTTCGTGCCCGAGAAGGTCCAGGAGTTCAACCGGAGGGCGTCCCAGGACATGTCGGACTCGCCGTCCCACCAGAAACCCTATAGAAACGTCCAGGAAACTAAAAAGGAACCGAATCAAAACGGCACAGATAAACCTGTCCAACCAGATAAACCGAAGGCTGATGATAAAGCCAAGCCGGAGGCGTACATCCCTCGGCAAAGCCAAGAGAGCAAGAACCCCTTCTCGCCGCACTTCTACAGGAGCAGCCGTCCTCACGGCCACTTCGAGATGGGTCCACGTGGACTGGACTACTCGCCGCACCGGATGGGCATGGAGTTCTCCAACCGCATGAGGGATTATGGGCCTCAAAGGTCCACTTCTATCCACGGACACGAATTGACTGATGGGCCGATGAAGCCTGAATATTTGGGGCATAGGAGCCATTTTGGGAGTCAAATCGCGCCTGGGGGGATCAGCCACCCCGATGTGGTGTTCCGCCATGATTACTACAGTCAGATGGGGTATTCCCCGCCTCGTGCTTCGAGGTTCTCCTCCCAGGAGTACCTGAACAACCCGGCTCAGTACGGGAGGTGGCCGGATTATCGGGCGGAGTACAGGCAGCGCCGCCGCTCGCAGCAGGATCTTCAGTCCATCGGTCAGAGCGGAGAACCAGGTATAGTAGTTTTAAAGGATTTATGTCATCATCACATACGGTATTTTTCCCAATTTTATGTGGATTTCCTTCCTGTTTCGAATTGCGACGGAAATTAGTTCGTCCTTTTTCTGTTGAAATACGTTTTTAGCATTGAATAGTGTATTGTATATGCTATAATGTTTATCTAAAAGTAGAGGTATTTGTCAAAACACCACGGTTCGGTGATAAATAAACGTATAAATATATCGGCGCGTTAGTTCCGAGCGAAGTTTTTACGTACATAATATTTCCATATTCATTTTATTACAACGTTAGACCTTTGTTTCCGCCAAAAGCAAATTAGTTTTGCATATTTTCTACTGGAGTTTTGACGTATATTTTTATGTTAATATGCTAATGGTATCGTAATCCTTCCCTGAATAGAACCTAAACTACTTTTTCTTTGTGAATTTAGGTACTATATATTAATTAATTCAAAAGTTTGGATGGATGTTTATGTTACTCTATTACGCTAGAACAGCTTAAGAGATCTGAATGAAAAGCAAAGAGATTAAATATTGCCAAGCACATAGGGTATATAGGTCCCCGGGAACGCGGGTGGTGCCGCGGGCCGGAAGCTAGTTAAAGACGAGACGTCGGGAAACGGACGGATTTGTCGCGAGTAAGCGAGGATAACCGCCGGCCATGTCTGATTCGCACAACTTACACGCAACTCACGCGCGTGACAAATTGCCTCTTTTTGTCAAACTTCACGTAATCCCACACTTTTTTTTCCTTATTTTTTTGCGGCCGTTTTTACTTTGTTAATGAAAATATCTTGTTCATCATTTTTCTAACATCTTTATATACCAGACACATATTTCAAACATTCCATTAGATATCTTTATATTTCTATACATTAGTCTACCTAGCTATATATTATACATATACAGTACTAGTTGACCCGCGTTAGCGTCACTTGCCTGCTTTTGCAACATTTTTAATTTATGCTCCGCTCCTATACGTCGTAGCGTGATGATATGTAGCGTCTAGACTTCCTCGATAAATGGGCTATCTAACACTGCAAGAATTTTTTAAATCGGACCCGTAGTTCTTTAAATTTGCGCGTTCTACGCAAACAAACAAACTATTTAGCTTTATATATTAGTATAGAAAGGTATAAAAAGTCCTAGATATATCGATGAAACATGTATAAGTAAAGGTGTTCACTTCCCCACTCCGCTAAGGGCGCCTGCCACATGCGTCATACTTGTGAACAGGTGTTACTTAGGGGGTACATTAAGCATTTATTTATTTTATTTGTCTTTACTCGCGAATATTGTCACACAATATAAATGTGAAATAGGGTTCTGGAAAAGTATGTGCAGGCCAACGATATGGTAGCTGTTAGACTGCTTTTTTCCTTTTAAACTGTGTGGGAAACTGTGCTGATTATAAAAGCGTGATGTCAGATAGATGTTTTGTTTTTATGTTTAACTAGTTGACCCGCGCAACTACGTTAGCGTCACTTGCCCGTTTTTGATTTATGCTCCGCTCCTATTCGTCATAGCGTAATGATTTATACATAAAAACCTTCCTCTTGAATCACTCTATCTATTAAAAAAGCCGCATCAAAATCCGTTGCGTAGTTTTAAAGATTTAAGCATACATAGGGTCAGACAGACGGCGGATAGCGACTTTGTTTTACTATGTAGCATGTAACTCTTTTCATTTTCTCATATCATTATAAAATTTCCATCCATCTGTAATCCTTCAATCCCACTTCCGTAGCGTCGCGTCGTGTACAAAATAACTAAAATTGATCACAAAATGAATTCCGCAGATTGTCAGCGACTGCCACAGCGTAGATAAGTGCCACAGACTTGCAAAATTAATTTATCGGTGTTTTAATTAAGTTTAATGGAATCGTGTTTGCTGTGGTCTGTCCGGGGAATTCCATCGCCTTATGATTTGCATACTTGAGGAGGTTTGGGACCAAGTAAAATATTAGCTCGGAGAAATGAAATATTTCATTAATTTACTTGGTCGTTATTACATAACAAGGTCAATCATTTGGTTATTGCTTTTGAGACACGCGTACTACTTTTGGCATTACACTTTTTGGTACTTTGGCTTTTTGAGACGTGGCATGATTAATGTCTTATTCGTGCGTGTTCTGAAGTATATAAACATTTCGAATATGAAAATTCATACATGAAAATGTTAATGAAGAAATATGGAAAATGGCGTAAGACTCCTAATTTAACGATGTCTAATCGTTTACCAAAAAATTCGTAGAACCCAACTGACCATCAATTGCTCCTATAGTGAACCTTCTTTAAACTCCTAGTTTCCTTCCTCACTAATTCTTCTCCCAACCTTTTAACACTAGAAACTCGACCTCAAAATCGACTACGTCATTACGACTGATCTATCCTCATCAAACCTTTAAAAGCCAAGACCCTCTGACCTAAAGACCAATATAAAGATAGAGTTACAGGGTACCGTGTGCTGAGGTCGTTGACCTCCCCCCCCTCGCGGCACGGCTCGATCGATCCCATTCATACGAGCGACGGTAGAACGTAACACGTTAGACTACTATTATACTACACTTTATACTACACTATACTATGCTGTTACTCAGGGTCACTTGTACTTTACAATGTAGAGTAAAGGTAAAGGACACTTTTCGGTTTGTTTTAGGGGTACTGACTTAAATAGGGGTGTGTTTTGAGTTTGTGATTGCTTAACTTTACTGTTCTCTTTAGGGTTGTTACACTAAGGAAATTTGAATCATTAATTAAAGGATTCAATAATTTTGTACGTTCTGTCGTCTTGGGGTATTAGATAGACGCCAATTGAATTTTTTTTTTTTTTTGTATTTAAAAGTTAAATATGAATCACTTTTGAGATGGTTTAGTAGTTATTACATCGGGTAATTCTTGTGAAATCACTAAACTAAAACAAATTGCTTTTATTCTGCATACCTTCCTATTGCATTTTGAAATGACTTTTATATAGTTTCCAACTCTCAAGCTCACTAAATTAAACGTTTTAAACAACATGTTCTAATAAAAATGTTCCGAGCAAAACTCTTAAAGATATAAAACAACTTGCAAACAAAACGCTGCAGCTCGTATATTTAAAGTCCATCAACTATTCTTGTAGGAAACTGAATAAAAAGTTTGTACGTACAACCCGGTCACATTATCTCGAGACCGCGCTGGAATGGGAACCTCCTGCCCCGTTCTCCTTTCACCTTCCTGCGCTCGCCACGGCGCGTCAGTACGGTTAACACTTTCGTTGCCGATACATCGACTTGTTGAAAATCTTATTGTTTATAATAATATCCTACTAGAATATGCTTGTTTTGCGCACCATATCGATGTCATCGACGCCAGGTCTCGAGATAATGTGACCGGGTTGTACGTACCCATTTGGGTGGAGTAGGGTCGCCATGGCAACCGGGGACACCCGCTATTTGTTTTGGAAGCGATCACCCTGTATGTGAATACTAATGTGGAATTAATTTACTCTCCAGTACAGTAAGCGACACTTGTTGAAAACCATTTGAGTTTGATTTTGTGCTTTATTTGAATAGAAACTTTCGAATTTCTATCAAACAAATAACTAGTTCGTCACTTCAACTTTGTCTTTTCATTTGATCGCTCCTATAGCTCGTAGCGTGATGATATAAAGCCCTTTGTTTTCCTCGATAAATGGGCTATCTATAACTAAAAGATTTTTGATTCGAACCATTATTTTCTATTCAATTATAAACATTAGTGTACAAAGGTTAGGTTTAAACTTTCCTAACTTTTTGAAGAAACAGACGGTTACTAGACTATTGATAAATTATTAAAATTACAATGGCTTAGGTATTGAAACAAACAAGATAATTAGTTAAATAAATATAATTTCAGTGAATTCTCGGCGATTGATATCGCGTTACTGTTTCGGACGTTTTGACGTGAAACAATGAACGTTACTAAGCTTGATTTCACAAAGGCTTTTGATTTAGGTTACACTCGGTTATATTGGATAATAATTTAGCTGTTATTTTATTAACATTTGTGGTCTCCTGCAAATTACTTTTTTAATGAAATCCCTTCACAAGTAACCATACGAAAAGCTTTCACCCAATAGAGTCTGACTAAATATATCGAATAATATAAATAGTATATATCTCAGGTTATCATCTCCTTTGGCTTGTTGTTCTCTTGATTTTCTTTTCAGCTGTTTTCTAATTTATCTGTCAACGTTACATCACTTCCATAAATTAAAAAGCACTTTCCCAATAACAAAGATCCAAATCTGTACTAATATATAAAGCTGAAAAAGTTTGTTTGTTTGGTTAAACCCCTCAATCTCAAGAACTACTAGTCCGATTTAAAGATATTTCAGTGTTAGATAGCTCATTTATCAAATAATGCTATAGGCTATATACCATTACGCTGCAGGCCATAGAAGCGGAGCAGCAATTAAAAATATTGCAAAAACGGGGAAGTGACGCTAACGAAAAGCGAAAAGCATCTAGTAATTTAGAAATAAGTAAATATATTGGTAGTATTACAAAAAAAAAAATTCAATCACACATAAATATAACCAATCTCGTTATCATTATCGACACGGTAGTAACCACAAGGAGCGTTATCACGACTTACAGAAGTCATGACCATTACCCTGCAGGGCTGCCAAGTCGCGCTCGTTACTGGAACTTATCGCGTCCTCAATGACCCCCCCCTTTTCCCCTTCATATGAACTATTCGATACTTATATAGTTTTCTGATTTACATTCTGTCGAATAAAATTATGTGCTCTGTAAATTTTATACAAAATGTTTATATTCTTTAAAGCAAAATATTTGTAGGTACTTAGGTCAAAGTTGGCCTTGAAAATTATCGTTGCCAAGTACCTATGGCAACTCTTCTTAGAATACAACGTTCTAAGCCGTTAGTGTCTAACTATAAAAAAATGCTAGTTTAATAAAAAAAAGATAATAAAAAGAGATAATTTTATTTCCTGTTTTTCTATGTCCGATAGAGCTATAAATAAATCTAATAAAGACTTGACAATTCCAACTGGAACGGGAAACTGGAAGATTCCCGGGAAATGAGCGTGCCTGAAGCTAGTACCTACCTACAACATAAAACCCCATGTTATATAACTAACTAGAATAACAAGAAAATTGGATAATCCGACGGAAAAATAAAGGAGAATCCAATATCTTAATCCGGCCCCCGTGCTTCAGATTGGAAGTAATTCACGCCGACGTGTAATGCAATACCTTCTTCCCCCCCCCCCCCCCCATCCTTCCGGTAGAGTAGGGGGGGGGGGGTAAGAACCTACCTTATATAATAAGTAATACCTACTTGAGAATAAATCCGTTAAGAGTATTATTTTAACTGATAAATACGGCTTATAGATAATATTTTCGTAATATCAAAATCAAAATATTTTTTATTCAAATAGGCCTCAATAAAGCACTTATGAATAGTCACTATTAACCCATGTAAGCTACTTCCACTGTCCACAATATTTCCGGGATAAAAAGTGCTCTAAGTTCATCTAGTAGTACATAATCTACAGGTGTGCTAAGTTGTCTTAATTTCAGCCGTTGTAGCCTAAAGAAGTGGCACCGTACTTATTATATTAGTAGAATAAACACAACAAAAAAAATATTAATAAATTTATCAAATACAAGTCATAAAGCGTGTAACACAATAATAAAATATTGATAGATATTATTCATAAGAAATCATTTAATTTAACGGCCAACAATAAAACATCTTAACGGCCATAAATTCAACAATATTAAACTATTTTAAAGTCAAGAATATCCCGAGATATATAGTAAATGTATGGTGATCCTACAATGTAGGAAGACGCATCGGAACGATTGGAAAACTGCATTCAGTAACTTGTCCTGTCGTATTGAGATACTTGGCCGCCCTGCCCGGCGCCATCTTGTATAACTTTGACTTCACGTATTTTTATTTTGTTCCAACTTTTAACGGTGTTTTGAGCTAATGGTTGTTGGTAAAAGTCGCGTTTTTTATATGTATATTAATCTAGCTTCTAGTTTTACCCGGATTCCTAAGAGAGATTCAATTTTCATAAGCATTAGAGTCGACGTTTCATAAGTGCCTGTGAAGGCCTATTTGAATTAATAAATATATTTCAGTTCATGTGATGAAAAGTAGCCTCTATTTTACTCAAGTTCCAGTCTATATCTGTACCAACCAAATTTTATAAAAATCGGTTTTCGTAAAATAAAAGAAACAAAGTAACTTTCGCATTTTTTATGTAGTAGTTAACTATAACCTAGATATTTAAAAAGTATATGTATCTATCTATGCTTATATAGCAAGCTAATTATGATTGATTACTTGTAATAGGGGCTTAATATGACCTAGCCTTAGTTTATCTATTATAATTTATCTATTTTAATTTAGCTTTTTAAAATTGTAATTTCGGTGTGTCATATGCTTCTAGGCGGAACAAATTCCCTTTAAAAAAGATGTATTTTATGAGGAAATCTTTTTGTGTTGCAACTGCTGCAATATTAGAGTTATTTCTGAGGGAGTGGGCTGAAACCTAGCTCACTCTAGTTGTATTTACACACACTGAAAAGTACTGTAGGTACAGTCAGCAAATTCAGTTTCTAAAAGTTTTATTTAAATTTCCAAATAACGGTATTGGTTCTGATATTTAAAGACTACAGTAAAGTACATAATTGTTTTTTTACATTTTAAATGATATAAGGTTTACAAGTTTTGTACAGTCGTTTTGATCAAAATTTGAGGACGAAAGCAACTGATAACAAAATAATTATGGGTACATTATAAAGGGTCTGTAAAACCTGTCGTATAAATATTTATATTTTAATAACATTGTAAAAGGTTTTTAAATAATAATTTTAAACATTAATTGTTGTCTGTACCAACAGTACGCGCGCGGGACGGACGGGCGGTCAAACGACATACTTTCAAATGTAAACAGCATGCACATAAAATTACGGACACACTTTGGGACACACACACACATACAAACAATGCTGATGTCCTGAAATTATGTCGGAGATAACGAGTACTAAATTAACATAAAAGAGGGAGCTTTTTGGTTCCACAGAGGTTTGAAAGTACTTTAAGTGTCTACTGATAGACCATTAAATTAGATTGATAGATTGAATTGTTTTTAGGTTAAAGTGATACTTACCACCAAGTGGACTGTCAGCGATATAAACGTGTTTTGATTCTCTTTAAACGGCTGGAGCGATTTTATTAAAATTTTGTATGTCATAGCTGACACCGTGGATTAACACATAGGCTACTTTTATCCCGGAAAAAAGGAAGAACTCCAGGTAACACGGAAACCGCGGGGAGCCACTAGTTTTATTATATAGCTGACCCGGGCTACTTTGTTCTTTGATGCTTTTCTCCTATCGCTCGTAGCGTGAGGTTTTGTAGCCTAAGCCCTCTTAGATTCATCACTAAAATATTTTTTCTGTTCAGACCAGCAATTTTTGAGTTTACCGCATTATTAGTATAGATTTCAATTTAAATTTTAACGCTAGTGTAAAAATAATAAAAAAATAAGTAAATCTAATTTATCATTAGAATTTATATGAATAAGGTTTGGGAATAAAAGTATGCAGATCCTAGTTGGAACATTTTTATGGTAATGTACAGTTGTTTTACAAACAGTAGGTTCACTATTATCTTGGTTTACTCTTGTGCAGCTTCTATTTTAAACCATCTTACTTTAGGAATGCTAATTTGACATGTACTTATTTTATGTATCTTTGAAAAAGTATAAAAAGCAAGCGTGTGCTAATACTCCAAGCAATTTTCTTTCAACAACTATGAGCGTATATTTCTTATCATGTACTTATTTTAGTCTGTGTTTACTATTTATTTATATACATATGTAATTTCTTTTGTGTGCTAAAAAGTAATTTTATAAGAAGCTATGGATAGAAAATTATGCTCAGCCTATTCAAAAGCCAAAGTCTCACAAGAACCGGTTAGAACCGGTTATCGAACCTCCTAGTAAACTTCCTAACCTAATAGCTGAACTAGTCGGTATTTATAGGTTCAGAGACCAGCGGCGGCGTCGCGTGACCTCACCAATCAGCTCCCATTTCCTCAATCTATAAAAAAAGCAATTGATAGCACGATTGTGGTTTTACGACTGAACTACTGTCATTTGAAATCGTTCCAACTGTGGGACTTTGCTATTAGGGGGTATATTTTTTATTTGGTACAAACTTGAAATGGAATTTTTCATCGATGTAATTTTTTTTGGTAATTATATTATGGGCCTTTAGGTAAATACTGTTTGTGACTACTCCGAAGTTGTAATGTAGTTTAACCAAATTAAATTGCCACCTTTAAAGTGATTACAGCCTAGATTCAATCAAGAATATTTAACATATTCTTAAATAAATAATTGCTTACTTAGCGCCAGCGCGGAAACTTTAACCATAATCAAAATATCAAGTATCTATAAAAACTATGGATACAACTAAGTTTGCTTCAATAAACTGAATTAACGTGAAGGAAGTCATAAGCCATATTTTTTAAATATGTATAATAACTGTTAGTCATCGAGCCCTATTTTCTACCTTTTTCTATCGCAAAGAAAAGAGCGTCGCCCGGACGCCCCCATATCTCCTCATGTTTTATTAGAGACCAGTAAATCTGCAGTGTCCGGAGTGTCCGGTTTTAGCCGTTTTATTGCCGCCATCCGCGGACGCGATAGTAAGCGTGGCCTTTACTCGAAACACACAACTGTGTTCTATAGTATATAAACGAATTTATTTTTTCTGAAAAAAAAAAAAGTTATAATCTATACTAATATTATATATATATATATAACCACTGAACCGATTGAATTGAAATTTGGTACACAGATAGTCTAGAGCCTGAGAAAGGATAAAGGCTACTTTTTATCCCGGGAAAATGAAAGATTTCCCGGGTACGCAGGTGAAACCGTAGAGAGTCACTAGTAATATATAAGCTATCTGTGGACCAATTTTCATTTCAATCATACCGTAGTTTTAGCGTGAAAGGGAGATAGATTGAGTTATTTTCTCATTTGTAATACTTGTTAGGATTAGGATATTAAAGTTGCGTAGTTATAAGTTGTGACCCCGTGACGTCACCGCAGGAATAATCCTCACAACTCAAGTGTTGTTAGCCATTCAGAGACAGGTTACGTACTCGCACATTAAAGTTTTGGTATGATGTCGCGTTGTTTGAAGTCTTTGAAGGGACGGTGTGTAGAGTCTAGTGATGTGCCGAGTCGCTGTTTTGGTGGATCGAGTCGACTCGAGTCAGTTTATAAGGTATTCGAATCATGACTCGATTCCCTCTACTCGAATTCTATGTTTGGTATTCGAATCAACCTTCATTACTGATTCCTTTTTTCCTAATGTTGCGGTTGGCATCGAGCTCAAAAGAAATATTGCTCATATCCGATTATGAAGACGCTTCATGATTTTAAATATTTATGTATCTAAGTTATTATTTATCAGGTATCAAAGTTATTACTTTTCAGTTATTCGTTTGTGTTTTAAAGTCCGGTAAATGTTGTTTAAATTACTTTTTAATGAAAGATAATTAAAAACATAGAGCGTAGCGTACAAAAAAACATAATAGAACATAAGCAAGATAGCTCAGACCAATAAAAATTAAACCAATAAATAAAAATTACGTGAGGCACTCGGGGACTGCCGCGGTAAAGCTATTGCATTGCATAGCATTTTGTATCAACTTATGCAATTATAATTTTATTTATTTATTTTAATAATAAATGCACTTTGTTCATTCATATTCAAAACACTTCATACACAAATTTTACAAGTACAGCTATTCACTGTTGTACATAAATACATATACACCTATATACTTTCTCATAAACAGCTGCTTATGTATTCGTCCGATTTCGGAGCAGCTCGTCTCGATTCGTGCGAGTTTCATAGAGTCGTACAATACGTCTAATCGCACACAATGCCGTGTCGAAGACTGCCGAACTGAAACGACGTTAGACGATGCACGGCTTTCAACGCTGTGCCGGTCGGAGTGGGGGGTGTTAGGTTTATTTTCGTTACGGAATTTCTTGATTCGGTCGCGGCGCTCAGAGCCCGCGATAAAAGCTATGCAATAGCTTAAAAGATTTTTTTAGGTGCTTTAATAAATTTGATGTATTTTTGAAATCTTTAAATACAGAGTCACAGTTTTGCACTTTATTTAATCGCCGTTCACTTTCTCAAAACACTTCCATACACCCGAGGTGTATGGCGTGGTATCGACGCCATTATATAAGACTCGAGTCAATTGAACTCGCATAAATAGAATCGAGTTAGCAAGTACGAATCAATTCTTCCTAACTCGAGTACCGGAATCGAGTCTGGCGTACTCGAATCAAAATAAATTGGTATTCGAGTAGGCGAGTCCAAAGCAGGAATCGAGTCTGACTCGAGTCAAACCGTACTCGGCACATCGCTAGAGTCCCACTCTTTGGAATCCTACCAAACTCATTGTAATTTAACAAGAAGACAGTCGTATAAATAAGTGGTAACTTTCTATTTATTTATTTACTCAAATGCTTTTTAATAGAGAGACCACATTCACACGACAAACATTTGTGTGCATGAATATGTCCATTCGTTCTGTGTCTGGATGTAAATTTTATATAAGTAGGTATGTATTCAAAAGTAGAAACTACATCATCTGTCTGGTTACTGCTCCGCTTAGATTGGAACCAGATTGGCCGTATGTGAAAAAGATCTCAGAATATCTATTTAATAGGTACTTAAAACAAATATACATTCTTATATCGTCTCACATTTTTCCAAATATCTGTTTCGTAAGCTATTTCAATGTCGTTTAACGGTAGCTGGCTCCTCTAGTAAGTTATACAGTATAGCCATCTTAGGCTACATATCTGGCTATGTCTGGCTATATAGCAGGCTACATTACTGGCTATATTTCTGGCTACATAGCCCGGTATAACACCTTATGTTTCATTAAGTCGAGAGGAGCGCGCTTGTAAGTTACTACCGGCGTTTTTATCAAATTAACTCCGCGGCGAGGCGCGCGGTCGACGGACTAATGTGTGTCTTTATTTGTAGGTTTTGATACAAATCGACGCAAGAGTATAGGCGTATTTTCATTTACCATTAATCTATTCATTTAAACAAGAAATATCAACTAACACTAGTTTATGTACCTATATTACATTTTTGGCTACCGCCGCGCGGTTTTACCCGCGTAGTTTCCGCTCCCGTAAGAATACGAGGATAAAATATAGCCTACGTCACTCTTCGATAATGTAGCTTTCCATTGGTAAAATAATTTTCCAGATAGGTCCAGTAGTTTCGAAGCCAATTCCAGACAAACATACAAAAATACCAATCTTTCTTTTTTACATTATAAGTATAGAAAAACAACAATAAAGCCCTGCAATAATCAAACCCCTTAGAAACTCATTACAATTTTGGGGTATAGTTGAAATGTCTGTTAGTTTGTGACACACAAATCTAGGAAAAGCCCAGTCGGACAGGTTAACGCCCCCGGAGCCACTTGTGTCACCGGTCGTACTAGTAATTTTAGTTCGCACTGTCGCACCGCTGGCTGCATCGACATGACAACCACTAGACTCCTAATTTAATAGAAGGCATCAAGGCAATACTTTCAGATCACTATTTTAGACTTTATATAAACACTACGGTGAATGCACTTATGACAGTAACGCCAGTAAGGCCAAAAGAATTTGTCGTGACCATGACTTTGCTCATGAGCACACAGTTTTCTTCTCGCTGCGGTTTATTGACTGAATTGCGAATAAATAGCTATTAGGAGTGCACCAACTATTATGTCGGTGGCAGCCTGCATTGTTAACTATAATCGTGAACAGCTGTTGTTGATCATAAACCACGCGTAACTGGTTTATTGCATTTTTAGTTTTATTACAACCGAATTAGATTTACTATCCTCTGATGTTCGTTCGGTTGCCTAACTCGACTGACTGTGAGTCAAAATAACATGTGGGGAAGACGGTGACTGTCATTTATTACATACTAGTGGCTCCCCGCGGTTTTACCTGGGAGATCTTAAATATCCCGGGATTAAAAGTAGCCTATGTCCGTTCTCAGGCTCTAGACTAGTTAGTTACCCGTGTTCCAAATTTCATTTAAATCGTTAGGTACTGTAGTTTTGGCGTGAAAGCGAGACCGACAGAGCTTTTTTCGCATTATTTAGGATTAGGACTAGCTTTCCAGCGCAACTTTGTCTGCGTCACATAAGAATTTTCCCTAATTTTTGGAACATTTTTCTATGATGTTCCGCTCCAATTAGTCGTAGCGTGTTGTAACTATAGCCAAATAATTATAGCCCTCCTCAATAGATGGACTATCTAATACTTCATCATTTTTTTCAATTCAAACCGGTAGTTCCTGATATAAGCGAGTTCTGACAAACTCTTTAGCTTACAAATATTTCTATTGATTTATTTTTTAGGGTTCTCTGGCGGTGATATGTAGGTCGGCAATTAGGCAGACCGTCCACCTGAGGGTCAACTTTCCTAACCCGAGGGGCGTGGCTTATTTAAATATTGACTTAACCTGTTATTTCACCGTTCGTTCAACTTTTAACCTCATATTTTATATGGATTTTAGGAACTAGGTATTTAAGATTTACACACATAGATATATTATTTTATACCTTTACTAGGTAAAGCCTCGCGGTTTCACCCGCTTTATTGGTGGATATTCAACATTCCCGGGATAAAGTAGTAAATTGTATATAATTGAAATAACTGTTGTAGGCTGAGTTACAACTTATAATATAATAATGTAAGAAACAAGAGCGCCCGTGTCTTCGATGCGGCCATTCGAACGGAAGAGTGTTAATGTTGCCAAACTTAATAAATATTTTTTTTTTTTTTTTTAAATACGGCCAATCTGATTCCAAATTAAGCATCAAAGTGAGCTTGTGCTATGGTAACCAGATAGCTGACATACTTCTTTTAAACACATACTGATATTAACATCCAGACACAGGACAAACAGACATATTCATGCATACAAATCGACACCAGCTATTTACACTACGCTAACTCGAAATTTGGCAAAAACGTTTTTTTACGCCAAGCTTCTTAGAATTGGGTTTTTTATATGTAAAAAAAAAATTGTGAAGAAATATACAAAAATAACGAAGTTACAAATTTTATAAAACGCTAAGTGCAGGTACTTTTTGAAATCACTCGATTTAAACCACGCCAACTAGTGTTAGCGGAGTGTCCACGGGGAGGGGGCGCATAGATTATATTATGTATTACAAAGTATTTAAATATATATTATAGTAATACGGTACGTATTTCTTAAATTTAAGCGCTTTTATAAAAGTCCGTGTATACTACGCAAACACTAGTTAGCGTAGTTTAGAGCGATCAGGTATATTTGTTGATTTGTAGAATGCGCTACTTAGCGACTTTTACTAGCTAAATACTTATGTCAAAATACAATTATATTTATTCGTTTTCGACGATAATTTCACCATTCATATTTTTAATGTATCGGCATGTGTTTATGATAATAAAAAACATTATTTTAATACAATATTTTACCCTTTTTGTAGAATCGTAGCCAAATAAATTACCAGCTGAAGTTAATAATCCTGAGTTCGGGATTTTTTATGAGCACGTTATGTCTGATGAGATAATTTTAAAATAATAATCATTATATACCTATCCAGTTCAGTCAATTATGAAAATTATGTGCAGACCTACAAAATACAAACTTAAACGACTTGGGGGCTCATTATACTCCACTTAATATTTATTTACCAAAGGTATTGACTTCGGTCCAAAAGCCTTCTCCGTTGACATTAAGTCCAACAAGCATCGACATTTTGTTTTCTGTCGTATCTGATGATCCTTCTGACAACACAGCTAATATAGCTCCTTATCTTCAAACGGTGTAGCCGACTTCTTACCAAAAAACCGAAAATACAACAATCCCACATCAAATCGGTATGTCTGCCCAGGAAAGTCTTTCAGGTTTGCACATGAATGACAGCCCCTAGTAATACAGATTTAGTAACGGCAATATCCACCCCCAGTAATTTTAAAACTTTCCCCTGTTTTCAATGATAGTTTCTATTCTGCGGTATCAAACTAGTAAATGCCATCGTCCTAAAAATGCTGATGTCGGTCTCTAACATCTTAAGCTCGAAGATGAGTATATAAGCCCCCGCTTATATACTGTGATTACCGAACGGTTAAAAAGGCTGCTTGTTTGCTATGCTGCCAGTTGCTTAAACAATATTTTTAACAAATTACCATCTTAGGGAGTTCACAAAGTCAACCTATAATCAGATAACTGCGTGAGGGATAAAACAGTAACCAAACCATATCGTTTACTATATTATGAAGATACTTATTATCCGCTCATTTCTTTCAAATGAAGATAGAGAAGATGAAGAAGCAACCATTTTATGGAAAAAAGACATACGGCTTTAATAGAAAAGACTGCAAGAGGCAGAGAAGTGTATTCTCCAGTTGAATGGTATACACCAGTGCGATAGGGAATGGTTTATTTTGATTCTTAAAACAATATTAGCTTAATTTTTATTGATGACAAAATTATCAAGAACAAAATTAATTAAAATAGTTTATATTGGTAACTACAGCCTGTTGGAAAATAAGTAACGTTTATCTTTTGATTGATAACGTAAGCAAACATGTTGTATATTTTAAAAATACTAGATTATCCCACTTTTAGAGCTTATTCCCGAAAAAGACACGAAACTTTGTTAAATCAATCCAGCAAAATACAAAAACCTTAAATATTATTGTGATAACAATATTATTTCGGAAATGTATTATCGTTATTGTTATTTATTTTATTTAAGGCCTGGGTCTATGGGTATCCCACTGCAGGGCAAATGCCTCCCATCTTGCTTTCCACATAAATATTATTATCTTAATAACTGAACATAATGAGGAGAGTTCATTTTCTTTTAAGAATAACAATATTAAGTACTTTATTGATTTAAATAATTATAAGGTACAAAATCGAACTGTGATTGATCTGATCTTCAATTAATCATAAGTAAGCACTTAAATGATATTTAATTAACTGTTGATTACTAACTAGTTTTATACGTTATTAGTTTAAATTATGTATCAAAATTACAGAATATAATATTATCTGCTCTATTCTATCTAGAATCTATAAAAAATAATATATATTTTAGCTCCACGGAAAGATAACTCAGGCGTTAACTTGTGGCTCAGGTCGATGTATAGTACGCTATGTATAATTTGGCGGCTTTTAACACGATATCCGCCAGAGACGTATATACGGGTTAACAAAAAGCTAACTTTAATAACTAGTTATTTAGCCAGTGAATTTATAATAATATATTTTACGGATATATATATAACCCTAAGGTTACAAATAATGAATGATTTATTTAAAAATTATCATCGGAACACAATAAAAATAACACATCTTTATCACCATGACATCCCGTAATACACAACGCTAACTTAAGATAGACGTGTGTAACTTGTAAAATTAATTTGAAGAATTACGTCTATATTCGGCTAACTAGCGCTAAATCGTAAAATATAAATAATTATGGAAAAATAAATATGAGATATTATAATGAAAAAAATAACCATGAAGGGTTCCAAATTTCAAATAAATATCTTAATTAATGTAAAAGTTATCACGTTTTTTCCTTTATAAGCCTCTCCTGTAAAGTACACATTTCGGACTTAGCGTAGTATAAATAGCTGGTGTCGAAATATTTGTCCTGGGTGGGAATCGAACCCACGACCCGCGGCTTGGAAGTCAGGGTCACTAACCACAAAGCCAACCGGGCTGTAACACCAATAAGTGTTTTATTACATTCCAGAATATATCTGAACTCTATGTCTAATTTCATCTAGGGTCCTTCGCCCTATTGAATAACAAACATACCTACATCCATTTCTAAATATAATATTAATAAAACTTTCCTGTCACTGTTGATTTTACCAAACAATAAACATAATACATTTACCTGTCATTATTTTAAGACCAATAAAGAATCGTATTACCATCCGCATACAGATTAAAATCGATCATCGCGTTTACTAAGTAACTTTGAAAGTATATACTTTTTTGTATAATGGCTTTGCGAAAATTACTTTCACGGCTCGCCTGGCGGTACACGGGAGGAATATTTTATATCCTGAAAATATCCTGGAATATTCACGGGAGAGAATAAATACCCTTCGGATTGAAGCGAGCTACAGACTTCGATAACCTACATTATCGTTGAGAAATAATATTTTAAGCTTGAGCTTGGAACCGTATTTTTATTTTTTGAATTTAATCCCGAACAAAACCGTACATAGTTCTTTTATGTACAGTACTAGTGGCTCCTTGCGGTTTCACCCGCGTTCCCTCTCCTGGTTCTAAGCTAGCTCCCCACAAATTTTCAGCCAAATCGGTTCCGCCGTTGTTGAGTTATAAATAAATAAATAAATATCCTGGGACATTTTTTCACACACGGCCAATCTGATTCCAAATTAAGCATCATAGTGAGCTTGTGTTATGGTAACCAGATAGCTGATATACTACATATACTACTTTTAAATACATACTTTTATAGATATTTACATCCAGACACAGGACAAACAGACATATTCATGCATACGAATGTTTGTCCTGGGTGGGAATCGAACCCACGACCCGCGGCTTGAAAGTCAGGGTCACTAACCACAAAGCCAACCGGGCTGTCAAAAACAAATAAATAGTGTAACTAACGCGACTTGCTTTTATATATATAGATGTAAAGCTTATACGCAGAATTCTGAAGTTAAAACGTTAGGTAATATCCACAATGTTCTCGATAACACTTACCCCATTAAAATAATTTGAAATAGATTCAGCGACCCCCCGCTAAGCCAATAAAAGCCTCCTGCGACTCCTAAAAGAAAGCCTGGCTTAAGCTTGTCTTCTAAATAATTAATAGCGTTTATAAAAACAATTGGACGGGTCCTGATTTGAGCTCCCCTGGGAGGTGAGTTCCGCTCTGCGCCGGCGACTGGCCCCTTCGCCCCCCAAACGCCCCTCGCTCGCCCCCTCTCGCCCCTAGTTAGATAATTGTTATTGTTGAGTACTCCGGTGTTCCATCACGAGGGACATAAAAGGATTATTGTTTTTTAAATACTTTTCTACTGTATGAATATTTTAAGTCGAAACTTGCATCGAATTATTTAATGTAGATAGGTACCTACCCAATTCCAATGTTTTTCAAATTGTCATCGTTATTTCTTTTACTTGATCTACATTTCTAAGTTTTGCTGTTTAATATATAAAATAAGAAAACATTTAGATTTACATTTTACATTTTTTCATCATCTTTTTAATTATTCACTAAACAAACATCCAGTAATACAATTATAAGTACATATTACATAAAACCCCTTTTCCAACCCTCTTAATAAAGCCAAACCTCTTCCACACAAACAATTTCAGTATCCCTTTAACTGATTGAGCGAAACAAGCCTTATAATGTTATGATCATTTGATATTTCCCTGAAGCAGTAGTTGCGCATAAGTTACCTGTTTCTGGATAGTTGGGTTCACGGTCGGGTCGTAAGTAATATTAGTAAGAAAATAGGCCCTTTTATATGTTATATATTAGGTTATTTGCTTTACTGAAACGTTTATAGTTGATAAATGGAATGAGAAATATTCGTTAGCCTTAGTTCTTGAAGGACTTGTAATTTAATCAAAAGAGTGGTATGTAGTAGACGTAACAATTGCAAGATTAAAAGGCAATCAACGTTTAACGTTCTAGATATAGGTTTCATTTTATTGTATTTATTCTTATTTGAAACAGTATAATTTCAATAATAAATGCACAGTTTAATGATAGAAAGCATTATAATATACCTATGTGTCTTACATTTTATTCTGAAGTATATTAATATTTTTAATATAATTTAATCAAGTGTTGCCACATTATTCATTCGTCAATAGACATAATATATGACCTGTTGACATCCATATTCTTACCCGACTGCGTCATAAGAAGGCTTATTTTTAATTTTTATTTCATGACGTCATATTTAGTAATTATTTATTCTTTTTTATGCATTGAGCTCCTTAGAAACACAAAGTCATGAATCAAATTTAGTTTGCGAAAGTTTAAATAACACTACTACATTCTGTTCAGAAATTATCATAACATGATTGACAGTAAGACATTTTATCTGTATATAAAAACATCTGGCAATCGTTACAGAGTAAAAGATTTTATGTGAAATCATACAAAGAATCTTCTCGTTTTAAACTCCACTATCTGCACAGACAGACAGCATGCATAAACACTTGTAGCCATAATAAATCTCTAAATACTTCGGTTTATTGTTGGCCGTGTGTTTACGCGAGGGCAGACGGCGTGGGATTGTTTAACTAGTGTTTATTTTTAATATCGGATCGATCGCGCTCCTATGGATGTTAGACGATCGATATGTCTACCTACTATCTGTCTATCTACACTCATATTATAAAGAGGAAAGATTTGTATTTTTGTATGTAACGAATAAACTCAAAAGTGCTGGACCAATTTTAATAATTATTTCACCATTCGAAAGCTACATTATCTACAAGTAACAAAGGCTATATTTTATCCCTGTATTCCCACGGGAACGGGAGCTACGTGGGTAAAACCACGCGGAGGCAGCTAGTGGTTTAAAAAGACAAACTGTCTCAAATGTATAGGTGTTAGATCTTATTTAGCTATTATCGTAAGTGTACCAGTCGTGGCCACTGTACCAGTAATGGCCAAAAATTTAAAGAAACATCTAGAATTCGGACATGAGCGAATATTTTTACATTGGGATCACTGTGACATAGACTTTAGACATCGAACTATCTAAGTTTAACGTTTTATTGAATTCAGTCAGTTACATGTACAAATTTGCGGGAATACAAAATGTAAGGTGATTTGAAATTGACAACGACGGCTTTTCTTAAGGAAATCGTTCAGGCGGTGAGCAGAAAGTTTCACTTGTAAAATAGTATTGCTTAATTAAAATCAAAATTAGTGTTGTTTCATGTGTGAGCCATAAAATAAAGATAAACTTAGACTATGACTGGGATATCCATTAATGAATTTTCCCTGGCCAAGACTGGGTCACAAAACTACAACTTTTATTTGTTAAATTAATTGAATCCAGCTTTGCCGTATCTCACACGTAATACATTACAAATATTAAATAAGGACTGGACTTTATAGTTTCACTATATTCAGCGCTGAAACTTTCACAATTTTGGTAATATTTCACAAAAACCTGTTTTTTTTTTCTTAAACTGGCCACCATTGGGTCATTTACCATACTGTTATTTATTTTAATATCCTAATACCTTATTATTACGTAAGAGGTAAATAAAGAGTATAATAATAACCATATTCCCTGTGTGTGAAAATTACCTAGAAGTTTCTGACCTGTAGAGTCCAACTGTTAATTTCTGAATAATTTACGATCATCAAAATCTATCTTTAATCTAATACATACGTATTACGTATTTATTGCTGTATACACAATAACTTACTGTTTTTTATTTGTCCACAGGTAAGGAAACAAATCTTTCAACTACACGTGATGCTGTCAGGTATTTTAATATACATATATATTTCTATAGTCAATTGATTTTATAAACTAACTCTCTAACAGTTTTTCTTTGGAGATTATTTATAGGAGTTTTATTAATTTGGTACAATACAGGAAAATTTGGTAAAATGTTTACGCCATTTGGCATTCCCCGGCACCTACTCGTACATTCAAATATAACAAACAGCAATCTCATTTTGAGAAGTTCCGACTCGAAATTAGCTTCTCGTACAAAAGTCCCGGCAACTCTAGTTCTTCGCCTAATTCAATCCGGGACTTTCTCCCGGGACATTTGAATAGAGCTGCAGTCTCGTCCCGTCGTCCCGCGATGAGCCGGGATTCTAAATAATATTGTTTTTATAAATGTAACCCGTTGTAAGATTTGTTATTTTTGATTGCATTTCTTATTTAAATCTGATGTATACTTGCGGAGCGTCTGTATAAACAGAACTAATTTTAATTCATTCTGAATCGGTTTCAGAATGTATGTTTGTGTAATCGTTTATGTTTTCACGTAATTATAACATTTATTTGAGTCTTATTCCGGCGTACATCGAGCTCAAGGGCATTAGGTCTGATGTCTATTTAGTTTATGAGTTACTAGCTGCCTCCGCGCGGTTTCACCCGCGTAGTTCCCGTTCCCGTAGGAATACGGAGATAAAATATAGCCTATATTACTTTCTGATAATGTAGTTTTCCATTGGTGAAAGAGATATTCAGATCCATTAGTTTTTATGTTTATTTGTTACGTACAAAAGAGAAATCTTTTTTCTTTATAATATGAACATGATTCTATTATATGCTTATAAGTGAAATTAGCCCAAAACTAGGTTTTTATATAAATTTATGATATGCCTAGAAGATCCTACATCTTAGGATCCATTCTATTTGTTCCTTCCTAGTTCAGTATATAAAATTTTTGTTTCTATATTTAGGAAAATTAACAAATGATTCGTCGGGAATTAAAGGGTTGTCAACTTCATTAAATTGGAGCGCGTCGTTTCGTTAATTCCTTAACGAGATTGCAGTCGCAAGTTTCTACAATCAGCGACTCTTCAAACGTAATTATATTTTCTTAACAAAATTGGTCCAATTCATCGTAACTTCAATTCTATTATCTTTGAAATAAAGTTATAGTTTCTTTGGAATTATTTGTGCCAAATCTAATTTATCTATCTGAATTTATATCATAACTAGCTGCCTCCGCGCGGTTCCCGCGTAGTTCCCGTCCCCGTGGGAATACAGGGATCAATTATTGGCTATGTTACTCAGTGATAATGTGGATTTCTAATGAAAAAAGAATTATTAAAATCGGTCCTGTTCTTTTTGAGTTTATTCGTTACATACAAAAATACAAATCTTTCCTCTTTATATAATTAGTATAGATTTACTTACTTCTTTTCGCTCATAAAATTTCGTAGCTAAAGGCTTGATATATAACCTGAACCATGAGGGTGTAGGTTCCAATTTTGATCAGTTTAAAAATGAAGTACAAATGCTTCTCTGACGCATGAGCTCTCTTCTAGCTTACGCGTCTAATATACTCTTTACCATGTTAAAGTTATCAAAACTAGATTAACAAACAAACTTATTAGAATCATAAAGACTGTTGTATAGCCATCGTGAAGGCAAGTATGCCGCATGCCGCGACAATGGCCGATCCGCTATGAAACTGTTTTGCTAAAAAATAAAACTCACAGTCGCATTTATTGAAATGTTATTATTATGTTAACATTAGTTGAAATCAAAGACATTATAAGAGGTTAGACCGACAATACGCTCGGCCGCTAAGCTTGCCCCTTGGACCGAGCAGCGGTCAAGTGACCTCTACTAACAAAATGTAGCACTACCAAAAATACTGACGATCTGACGGAAAGTGATGTGATTGGCATTTGAACGCGCCACAGCGACGTGATTGGTCATTATTGTAATCACGCAACGGTTGCTACTACCCTTCCCCCCACAAATATTGGTTGACTCGGATTTCATAGTAAAAATTTGAACTGTCGGTCTAACCTCTTATAATGTCTTTGGTTGAAATGAATAATCCTGGGAAATTTTATCACTTGTCGATTTGTCGTTGTTATTAAACTCTATTCACCTCTTACGTAGGTAATAAAAACGTATACGAATAATGAAAACCATTGTGAAAGCAAATGTGCCGCTATGAAGCTGTTTTGGCACCGTCCGGGCGGGCCGCCGCCGGGGCTCAACATGTACCTACTAGGAGGCACTGCAGTTGCTATCTGATTATATGTATTATTTGTTCATTAAAAAGTATAAGTCGTTTTACATATTTTGGTGTTACAACCGTCCAAATGCTACGGTAACCGCTTCCCAACAGGTGGGACCGTATGCTTGTTTGCCACGTTAGTGGTATAAGAAACAAATCAAAACATATACAGGTCAAAATAAAATAGCGCTTTGGCGCAGTCGGGTAATAACCTAAATGAGCTTATATAGAGCATGTGAATGTAGCGAAAATTCTAAGGTTTATGGTTTCTAGACATTATCTTTTGTATTGGTGTTTGTCTCACAAGTTAAAAGAAGTATGTAAATATATATTTATACATTGGTTTCGTTTCTATTTGCACAGTTATTCAATATCCTTCTATAGAGTAATTTTCTCAAACAATCGTAATCAGCATATATTTTTATCATAAAACCCACATGATTATTTTCTAGTCATATTTCTTAATTGAATATGGTGAGACGACAGACCTACGAATTATTTATAATTTAAATCATAATCTTTAAATAGTATATGTAATACAGTAGAGAAATATGAGTAATGACATTCATCCCAGCCATTATATTGTAGCGAACATCTCACGTGTTTACATAACTAATATAGGGACAAGATAATAGGTCACTTTTGACATTTCATCAAAATTCAACAACGTAACCTTGTAACGGCGGGCATAAAATAAGAACTGCACAATTGCTTAACTTTTTTCAATTACGTTTACATATTTATTGTAATAATGACCGATACGAGTAATTTTACGATTTGCTTTCACTAATAAACCATTCTAAACATAATAAACAATTTCTGATCTAAAGAACTGAACGTCGTTACAATGTTGCGTCAGTCAACCCTTTTTCTTTTTAAACACTAGGGATGTTACTCTAAAAATCGAAAGCTGATAGGATTGTAAGTTGAATCGAATGCAATGATTACTTGTGAAGAAAAATCACCATAAATTTATAACCACGTTGTGATTATAATAAAACCTAATTATACATATTTATTATTCTTTTAACTAACTATAAAAATACAAAAAAATAACTAAATAGAAAGGTCATTGATGTTGGGTGAATAAAGGGTCATGCAGCGCGGAACAATACTGAACCACCCTTCAGTACTGCTAAAATGATGACTCTGCTACAAACTGCATGTGCAGAAGTCACTACAGAAGACTGGCGAAAAGTCGTGGAGAAGACAAAGAAAATAATTTTACAAGATTTTGAACGAGATGTGAGAATAGACAATATTATTGAAAATGAATTAATAATATCTCTGAGTGCTGACAGCAGTGATGAAGATAGCAGTTCCGATAGTTCAAGTGAATAAAAGCAATTTTTTTGTTAAATTACGTAGGGACTTGTCTTATTTTGCTCCTTTAATTTATGAAAGAAAAAATAATAATGGGACAGGGATTCGCATGATCATTTTTAAAATTCACATATGTTTCAAGTCTGTATCGATTCATTCGATTCATTCATTTAATCGATGTTTTTAAGCAGGTCACCTCACTATGAATATAAAACTGACATCTGTCAAAAGTGACCTATTATCTTGTCCCTATTTTAACAAAAGAGATAGAGCACAAAACGATACTTTGTCGAGCGAATGTCATGAATGTTATAGAATTGAACCCCACTACTCCAGTGGTGAAATCAAACTCCGCGTCGCACAATGCAACCTAAATAGCGCCATTTAAGCCATTACGCCACCTGTCACTGTTGTTTATATTACGTGTTATAGCGACTGTGGTCTGATGGCAATTCTACATGTCAAACATTAATTTCCTTATTTTTACCCACGACAAGCCGTGGTGGCTCAGTGGGTAACGCAACGACTCACGATCATGAGGGTGCAGGTTCGAATCCCGGCCCGTACCTCTGAGTTTTATAAAAAAATCTTACGTACGGATTCACACCACTGGCTTTCAGTGAAGGAAAACATCGTGAGGTAACCTGCATGCCCGAGATGTCACTATTAAAGTGATGTGAAGTCCGCCAATCCGCACTAGGCCCGCGTGCTGGACTCTGGCCTAGACCCCCTCATTGTTAGGGGAGGCTCGAGCTCCTCGGTGGAGCCGTATATGAGCTGATGATGATGATGACCCTCGACAGAAAGGAGACAACTTGTTTGTACAAGTCCATGTTGCCACTTTTCTACAAAATACTTGTCCGATTTTGATTTAAAATAAGATGTGTGACTTTGGTATAAAATTAATGTTACTACAATCTTCAAAGGCTTTTTAATTTAGATTAAGGATGCTTTTCGACTATTCAATAATATAAAATTATCATATAGCGTACAGAGGAGGTATATGAATCGTATAGAAAAAATACAGGTATTTTAAATAGATATTTACTTATGATTGTAAGTGTTATTTGTGATCTACTAACTAAATATATTTTATCTACCAAAACCGACGTATCCGTAGAACAAAGTTTCATCTGCCAAATCCCTAGTTTAGAGAAGAGTGATTTAAAGTTTGATTTGCACATATTTTACGATTTTTACCCTAACTTTTTCTTAATCGGTTTAGAGAATTAATGCTTTTACCAACGTATTAAAACATTACTATCCGTTTATTAAATACTAGTGGCTCCCCGCGGTTTCACCCGCGTACCCGGGAGGTCTTCCATTTTCCCGGGATAAAAAGTAGCCTATATGTTAATCCAGGTTATAAGCTATCTTTATTCCAAATTTCATTCAAATCCATTCAGTAGTTTTTACGTGAAAGAGTAACAAACATCCATACATACATACAAACTTTCACCTTTATAATATAAGTAGGATAGGTACCTAATTGATGACATAAACATACAATAAAAGTGGTTTGGGTTCAAATTCACATAGAACTTTGTTCTACGGATTAGTCGAAACATATAAGTTCAAAATTGTTATGTGTGTATGTCATGGTTTTTATGGTATTATAGTTTTGAATGGCAATAGACATTAGACCACCATGACAATACTCAACACATTGTGTATAAAAGTGGGAAGTTCAGGGTAAATAGCACCGTCACTGGGGGGGATACTATTTCGAGCCAGACTGACGGAAATAACGGTGGATTCGAAACCTTTCAGTAGGGTGAGGTCGTGTGGGGTATGGGGTTCGAATATTACATTGTACAGTACAGTCGCCGATGTTTGGGACTATTTAGTCTGCGGTCGAAGTTTGAACGCGGTTTTGTAATGTAATCAACGTGGACTGTACGTGTGGCTTTTTGAGTATCGGTAACTGTGATTTGTATTAAACACTTTATAGAATAAAACTTAGGTATAAATGTAAATTAATACATGTTCTTTTTTATAGAATAATATTCATAAGTGCTTGTGAAGGCCTAATTGAATAAAAATCATTTTTCATTTTCATTTTAAATTTATAGTCTCTCGAAGAGTTTTGACATGTTATAAATGTTATTCTAAGTTACTTACTTACTTTTCTCGGCCCAGTATAACAACATTTTTGTTAAAGGTACTTTATTTAATTGATTTTTACCTCTGTCATTACAAGAATATAGTCTACGTAATTATTTTTATCCTCGAGCATTCCTAATTAAAACACTTAACAGACAACATTCAAACGTTAATATATCGTAACTTTACTTAGTTAATAAAATACAATATGGCCGCCACGAGCTACGACTCAATTAAAAGTCGTAGAGCGTCTACGACACCTACGTCGTAGCTCGTAGCCGCATTTGAACCGTAGTACTCCGTGTAGGTTTCACACTTTTTTCTATTTGCAAGTTTAGTTTTAGCTAGTTTATTAGTTTTGTGGTTTGTTCGGTTTATTTACTACTTTTATTGCGTTTGGTTTATTGTTAAGAGGATTATCTTGTTCTTTTAAAGTTAAATACTTTTGCAATAGAGTAAATAAATGTATTAGATTCAGCTTTTTGAGAGAACAAATATATTATTAAGTAAAGTTTTTTTGATCAATAAATTTTACATATAACTTATAATACATTGATTTTTGACCTGTTATTTTATATTGTTGTATGTTTACTATGATATCAAGATACCTATATAGAAAAATAATAAAATCACTATACAATGATTCAATTTTAGAAAAAAATAATTTCCCTATTAGACAACTAAAAAACTTTCTGTCTCCCAATTCCTATTGACCCACAATGGAAATACAACCTTGTTTTAAAAGACATTAGAGTAGTTTTAGTATAACAACTTGCTGGTACAAGTACAATTAACTCTACGACATATTTCACGCTCGTAGCACTTGTTCTACGATGTGGCGCTACGGTACGCTACGAGCTACGGATTACTGCTACGAGATTTTTACTTGGTTAACTCTGTGTGACAATATTTTTCCTTTTTCCTTCACGAGGTATAAACAATTTAATTCTTGATGTTTCTTTAAGATATTTTTTTATATAAAGGTATAAATAGTCCTACTGTAAAGTTTTTACCACTCATAAAAATTATTAAAAATTAATTTATAAACATTGGAACAGACTGACAAAGGTCCAAGTTTTATATAAAACCTTTTAATTATTTTTTAGTTTAAAATACGATTAATAATCACTATCTTTACAAACGATTCACAAACTGTTTCTAATTCAACTAACGTAAGACGTGGAAATTATCTGCTAAATCTACCCTAATGTGCAAAAATACACCCCCTTCCCCCCCACAATGGCTCGATAAAGATAATTACACGTCAGGTGTAGCATACATAAACATGAGTAAATACCGACCAAAGAATAAAGCTCTGAATGCGATACTTTATTGTTAAGGGTTGTCAAGTAAAACTAAAAACATTACTATTGGTTAAAATTCTGTCCCTATACTAAGTGACCTCTTTTTAGGTTTTCTTTGTAAATATCTGCGATGCTTTCTGCTTTTGAAAGTTAAGATAATATTTGAGAACAATTATATGCATTATAAGAATTCTTACCTATTACTGCGAATGTATAGACTTAACAAATCTGGAAAAAACTATTTGCCAGTACACAAACGATACTGCATATAACTTTCTATTCTCATATATTTTAATGTTATATTGATTTTTATCACCGTACCTTAATATATAATTTGTTTTCTTGAATCTATGGGTCATGTTACTTGGAATAATGAATTGGATTTTTTCGAATATTATTATTCGTCCAAAAAAAAATCTATACGTGTGTATAGATTTTTACACCATGTACAGCCCTGCCTGTGGCCTCTGCATGATATTCACTCATGTACCCTATCCCTTACTCCTCGGAAACAGTTTCTCCGCGGCGCGGCGTCGCGTGACCGGACCAATAAACGCTCGATTAGCATATCTTTTGCACCATTAAATCTACCAACTTTCCACCCTCGGACCTCTCACGTGATTAATAACTAAAGAGAGAGACAGGAACACCGTCAAATAATCTAGCTTATAAATTAACTTTAGTATGAAGGTAGATCGCGCCGCGGTGGTTAATAACTAGGATAGCGTAGCGAAGGGAGTGATTTATGATTCTAGCTTTCGTGATTGCTTTAATATCACGTTTTTCTAAGGGTTTATGGTGTTATAGTCTAACTAAGGTACAGGGTAGGTACTAAAAAGTATAAAAATTGTCCCATCTTTGTTTTAAAAAGTCAAAATATTGAAATTTTCTATTTGTGTCATTAAAAATATGACTTGTAGCATTTACATTTCTAATTTTTTTTTTATATGATCAGCTTACCTACTTTTTTTTAATACCACAAAGGTTTCAAACAGACATATCACCTAAAGACAAGCGGTTACCGTAGCCTATGGACGCTTGCAACACCAGAGGCGTCACTCACGCATTGCCGACCCTGTAAAAATCCCTTCATTTGCTGACTTCCCTTGCTATCTGTTACTTTGTTATCGGAGTTTTTTTGCCACAATTCCGCAGTAAAACAGCGAAGAGGTTAACAATGTCGCATGTCTGACTGTTGTTTAAAAAAATGCAATTTATTTTTTACTTACTGCCGTGTATAACTTCCACTTTGTTGTGTAACTGGTGTTTTTAGGCATAGATCGTTTACCTGATGGCAAGTGTACCATCCATCATACCGTCTAGTATTTTAAAACCAATAGATAAATTGATAATGCATGTCTCATATGATAACTTACAAAGGCTCACACCTTGACGCTCAAATTCATAAATCTTAGAATTTAAAACACATCCGCCATTTTCCAACGTTCAATGTCAAAGAGAAACGAATGTATTAATGTATACAACAAAAATTTTCCTTCAACTTATAAAATACTATTGGCACAAAATTTTTTTGGAGCTTGTGAAATCTATCTATCTAATGAGCCCTTAATAACCCACTGCTGATCATAGACCTTCTTTTTTCGGCACTTTACCCGGTCCTGTGCCAATCTCATCCACTTAGGAGCCCATAAGTTAAAAGTGTCTAAAATATGACAACAAATATCAATATCAAAAAATCACGGTTATAAACAAACAAGACATTGCAAAACAATTATCATGTACCTACATTTCAATCACGATCATTCCTAAATGTCTTGTATATCCTAAACTAGGTCATATATGTAGGTAGCCTAGGTACGGCGCGCCCGAGGCGGCGGCGGCGGCGGCAGGTAATCAATGGAACTAATCCTCTCTCCGATAAATAGCTGCGTCAGATGACTCCTGAATCTTCTGTATTGCCAAAGGTTATATGCTGGAGATACTGCAGTTAATTTTGTGAAGTGATAGACATTTTGATTAAGGTTTAGTATCATATTTTAAATTTTGAATAAGCTTTCACGTGCACTCAGTTATATATAAGGCCATGTAATTTCTGTGTAATGTAACTTAAAGAAAATAATCCTTTTGAGACTTTATAATGTAAATATAGTAGGTACATGTGGATGTTAAAGGATTGCAGTGTTTTTAGCTATTAAATAAGATAATTACTGATGCACATTCAGTGAATATCTACAAAGCACTTGCCTATATTTTTATTTTATCCCGCCAAGCTCTGTGACGATTGCCTTTTTAAGTGACCAAAAATAAATGAAGAGGATTCTCAATTCAACTGTGTGTTATTTTTTATGACGCGATCATTATGAGTCATTTTTTTTGTCTATGTAGTATTTTGAATACATCTATGCTAGCCAAAGACAGGCGTAAAAATCGTGTTATTCTACACCAAAATATCTAGAATACTACTATCTCACTAAGGAATGCGGCGGGAACACCGCGTCGCCTCCTAACTCGACAATACTCGACGTGACCCCAAAGTGTGGCCCAAAGATTCGCACAGATAAACATTGACATGACAAACAGTAGACACCTAATAGCTATTTATTTATTGTCCAATTAATTTACGCTTTGATTTCAAGCTGCTTTTGTGTGAGTTTATTCTCACCTCTGTATGGACATGTCTTTTTGTTCTGGTTTTCGGTTAAAATATTTATAAAAGTAGGTTTTTATTACAAAGTATGTAGGTATATGAAATGAATTTATATTTTATTTAAAAGCTACCTATATATTTATTCCTATGCAATAAATTTTATCAGCCAAATGAGTAATGCAGCTCTTAACATCAATAATCCGCTAATAAATCAAACCATTTTAATCGTAATCGCCTTTACTGACTCATAATAGAGAGGTTTATATATTACTAGCTGCCTCCGCGCGGTTTTCCCCGCGTAGTTCCCGTTCCCGTGGGAATACAGTAATAAAATATAGCCTATGTTGCTCGTGGATAATGTAGCTTTCGAATGGTGATACAAATTTTAAAAACGGACCAGTAGTTTTTGAGCCTATTAATTACAACCAAACTTACAATTTAGTATAGATAGTATTATACTTACTAGGAGTCTGCTGGCCGTCATGTCTATCCCGGACGTGACCCCAAAGAGAAGATTTGCACAGATATAAGCGATGGTTATTGCCGTCTGCCTCGTTAGGATTAGCCGCACTATCTATAATTGCGGAAGTTCATCTCGATGTTGTTAGCGAGTGATTGAAAATTTAACCCCTATTTTAGCTTTGTCGTTTGAAGTTCAATTTATTGTTATATTGTTTTTAAACTAGTATATAGCAATAGTTTGATGTAAATTTATTTCATACTAGTGGACCAGGCAGACTTCGTTCTGCCCACCAGCGCCACCTACCGGGTCCAACTGCACATGGTGTGCGAATTTTATTATAATCGGTTGAGTGGTTTAGGAGTCCATTGAGGACAAACATTGTGACACGAGATTTATATATATTAAGATTTTAAGCCCGGTTGGCTTTGTGGTTTGTGACCCTGACTTTCAAGCCGCGGGTCGTTGGTTCGAATCCCACCCAGGACAATCATTTGTGTGCATGAATATGTCTGTTTTTTCTGTGTCTGGATGTAAATATCTATAATATGTATGCATTTAAAAGTATTATATGTAGTATATCAGCTATCTGGTTACCATAACACAAGCTCTCTTTGAAGCTTACTTTCGAATCAGATTGCCCGTATGTGAAAAATGTCCCAGGATATATATTAGGGAAAACAAATAATTACACAAGCGAATTACTTTGTAGGTCTTTAGGTATCGAATTATTCAATATAGCTGCCACTACGCGGATTCGCCCGCGTAGTTCCCGTTCCCGTTGAATTACATGGATAAAATATAACCTATGTTACTCCCTGATAATGTAGCTTTTCAATGGGGAAATAATTTTTGATATCGGCACTGTAGTTTTTGAGTACCTATAGAGCAATAAAATCCAATTAAAATGCTATTTCTCCTTACATTTTTAAGACCAAACATTTTATATTTGTAAATGATGAGATACATACATAAAGACACAGCGTTATATATACCTATATGAATTTTAAATCAAACTAGACCCTTCCCACCGGCCCATTACCGAACAATTCCTACGTTTCCCCTTATTTCCGCTTCGACGATATATTTTTCCTATTCCTTTTCACGTAATGGAGTGTCCACTTCCATCCGTTCGTACAGAATGTATTTTCAATGGCTTGTAAAAATATATCCAAAAAACTGGAAAGCTCAATAAAAACACGTTAAGCTTTTTCTGCCCATGCATACGGAATATGATTTTTGATAAAACAAAAAAAATGTGTGTTTAGTTTTCTCACTTAGGTGTGATTAATCTCAGTACAATATATATTGGATTCTATTTAGAATACCTACAGTTGCTTTTTTTTTTATACCACAAACAGGCATACGGTCCCACCTGATGGGAAGCGGTTACCGTAGCCTATGGACGCTTGCAACACCAGAGGCATCACTCACGCGTTGCCGACCCTATAAAAAAGGGAGCAACTGTAAAGGCAGTGAAAGGGACAAAGCGCAATGTACTTTTCGTCGAAAGGCTAAACAGGTATCACTCCTGCACACCCCTACGACGCTACTCCACCCCTGGTCCCCTCACTGCCGCTACAGTGTCTCCTCATGGAGCTCTGGCTACCTTACTCACCGCAGGAACACAACACTACATGTAGTGTTATTTGGCTGCGGTCTTCTGTAAGGTGGAGGTACTAGCCCAATTTCGAATGGACGAATCCGTTGCGCCGTACCTCCTTGCTTCAGTATATTCTAATTATTTATTTAGAAATATTTATAGGTAAATAGAAACTCTAAAAAAGACCTTAAATATTGCATCATTTACCTATATACATACTCTTTGAAATGGTCCGTCTCTATATAAATACCGGTAATATTACAATCTTAAACCTAAAGCCTCCTTTTCTTGACGTCGGTTAAACATCGCCCTATATAGTGCTACCTGGAGGCGGGTCTGATTCAACACGGATAAAGAAAAAACGGGTTATTGTTTCAAGGATGGGCAGGTTCTATCAAAAGGTGCGGTTAGTACAGTGGTTAGGTACTTAACTGTTATAGTTTCAATTCCCATTTAAAACAATCATTTCTGTTCTGAGTTTCGTTGGAAATTTGTATTACTAGCGTCTCATCTTTCCCGTTTTTGCTACACTTTTCATTGATACTCCGCTCCTAATGGTTATAACGTGATGTTATATATCATTTAGTTTTCCACGACAAATGGGCTATCCAAACCTATTAGAGTTTTTCAAATCTAACAGATAGTTAATTACATTAGCCAGTTCTAACTAAATCTTTATGTTTATAATTTTAAAATACATACGGGTTTATATAAGTTTTTATATTTATAGACAAATAGTTTAATGTATTATCTCATGTAAGTGAATTGTTTGTAATTCTTATGTGAAATAAAATTCTTAAACTCGAAAAACATTTAAAACATTTTCCTATAATATCAAAAAACTAACTTCAAATGATCAAAACTATATAAAAAAAACATCGATATAAACTCCGTCGATACCCGACTTTTACCCTGAAGGCGGTAACACACCCTACAATTCGGGAAGGTCATTAACCCATAAAAGCTACCATCAGAGCTTACATCCCGCACACTGATGTATTTTATACGCGACTATAAATGCTTTTATGTATCTAGTAGCTTCCATTTCCGGAAGCTTTAGGAATAGGATATGTTATTTCCTTTAATTGGCTCGTAATAACTGTTTTTTATATAAATAGCTTTATCGCAAATTATGTTGAATGTCATGGTTTTAAATCTAGGCAGAATATACCTTTAAAGATTTTTTTTAACTGTCAGATTTGAAAATTTGAGTATAAGCAAGCTATTTGAATAAAAATGTTATTTTTATTAACCTAGGTTTCATATGTATGTGAAGCTCGCGTGAAGGCCATCGTGGTGGACTATGGCCTAAATTTCCTCATGTTAGGAGAGGCCCGTGCCCCTACAGTGGAGACATATATGAGCTAAATACGACGTAAGTTTGACAAGCTGTTTTCAATTTAAAAGTTTTGCATTACAACATGTGATAAAAGGTTTTTTGTAATCAAATTTATTTATTTTAGGAAAACCAACATCATTAAAACTATATAAAAAAATATGTTAATTAGCATGTAGCCAATTACAGGTCTTCAATACCGTTAATATAGTGAGAAAAACTATTGAGGGACAGAGTCCAAAGTTCGCTAAATGTTAGATAGTTGTCCTATATAACATTTGATAAAGTCTCCTGTGCTTACCAATTACAATTCTCACTACATTCTGTCATCGAATCATAAACCAATATTTTCCGTCCCCTACAATATTAAAGCATGACAAATAAGTATTACAAATCATATTATTTCCAACAGTGGCCAGTCCATATAGCAAGGACATGATAACAAATAGACTCTCATTAGCGTCGGTCGCATTGATCCGTTTGATCGAGCGCCGCCGTTACCGTACACCTTTATTAATCTACCCACATTTGCCATCGCAAATGCAATATATATTGGCAAATTGTTTGGCCAACACACGCTTACTAATGCAAGAGATTTGGCATTTGTACAATTAACTAACTTATATTTTTTATTTTTATTTCCTAGATTTGTTTTATCTCAAATTTCGCAAGTGTACGTCCATTTTCTAAAAATAAATGCTATTCTTTCTTTCTTTCTATTATAGCTAGTGTCAAGTATTTCTGTACTTAAAAGAGGGTCCCAAGTTTTAAATTGTAAACCTTAGATGCAGAAATAAATATTTTATTGTTATTGATATTATTATTTATGTTAAATTGTTGGTAATATAGTGTCTAAAGCTGTGGCAGCGCTTTGGTGTTCACGATCATGAGGCTCAGGTTCAAATCCCTTGAGTAAAAAATACTGACATGCAGATTCTCATAGCTATCGATCGTCATATCACATTGCAAGTCTTATGTGTTTGTTAGGCCTGTGAAGTGGACTGTAGCCTAAAACCTCTCGTTGCAGTGATCTGAGACAATCTTCCAAATATGTTTATAGGCATACAAAAACATCATCTCTAGCATATTTTAGCATACCTATTTTATGTTTATGATTTAGAACTCTGTGAAATTCAAGTTAGTACCTATTCTTATGAAAAAGAAACATTTTTAATAAGAGGAAAACAATCTTTTGTAAGTCGGAGCGGAACCGGATACTCGAGCACATTTTAATGATGTCCGTTTGCTGTATTTTAATGAATACCTAAACAATTCTGTAGAAAACTTCCAATCAAGGATGTAGCAACTAGATAGTAGTTTTAGCATTTTTGTCTGTATGTATGTTTTTTAACATGATATTGAAAATTACTAAACTCATCAATGATTCTTTTTTATTCTGTACCTACCACCAACAAGCTATATTTATACTAGTGGCTTCCCGCGGTTTCACCCGCGTTCCCGGGGTTCTTCAACAAAGTCTTCTAGTCTAACACATTTCATCTACATATATCGGTTTAGTATAGACGTAAAGACAGACAGAGAGTGTTACTTTCGCATTAGTATAGACAGAACTGTTGGCTACTAGTTTGTGACCCTGACTTTCAAGCTGCCGGTCGTGGGTTCGAATCCTTACCAGGACAAACATTTGTATGCATGAATATGTCTGTTTGTTCTGTGTCTTGATCCATCCATACTAATGTAATCCATCCATACTAATGTTATAAATGCGAAAGTAACTCTGTCTGTCTGTTTGTTACGCTTTCACGGTAAAACTACTGAACCGATTTAAATGACATTTGGTACACAATAATCCAGAGCCTGAGAAAGGACATAGGCTACTTTTTATCCCGAGAAAATTGAAGAACCCCTGGGATCGCGGGCGTTATCTATATATGTATTTAAAAGTAGTATGTCAGCTATCTGGTTACCATATCACAAGCTCTGCTTAGTTTGGAATCAGATTGGCCGTGTGTGAAAAATGTCCCAGGATATTTATTAGTATAGGTTTATTCGTCCCATGTACGGCGGAGTGTTGATCTACGCTATATTTTTGATCGGAACTTTCCACGGTTTCATAAATAATCGACATTTCAATCAAATTATTTGATGTTTTTCGAACAATAAAATGAATTTAGTCCAGTAATTATTGCTTGGGGGTGAGTTGTGAATAATTCATTGATGGCGTCGCGGTGGTACTGACGTGGCCCTCGAGGACTCTAATTGGATTTCGGCACCGCCCTTAAGTGATTGGGTTAAGGTTTATTTTGTCTTCAATTGAATTTTGTAAAGTTGATGAAATTGAATACCAGAGTATTTTGATCAAAGATTTTTTTAAAGATCTCTTAATTTATTATTGAGATATAAGTTATTATGGATCTAGTTGGTTGTTCAATTCCTACCTAAGTAAAATAATATAATAATACCTACTCATAAATAAATATTATTGTCATTATCTTTGTATGTCGATATAAAATGTATTTTATACTATCAGTTACCTTTACAATTTGATCTGTCATTAGTTTGTAATCATACAAATATAATCCCACTAGCTACCGCCCCGCGGTTTCACCCGCTTAGTTTCCGTTCTCACAAATAACATGATGCCGATCGGTCCAAATAGTTTCGGAGCCTATTCATAACAGACAAATATAAATCGAATCTTTCCTCTTCATATTATTATAAGTAAGTATAGGTATATTTATTTAATCCTTACCTTTATATATATACATATTATATAGGTACTTCCGTTTGTATGAAGGTCGATGAACCGCCCGAGGCCGGGTACTTACACAATATTATTCTGTTGTTAGGATGCTTTACCCTTCAGGGTGTATAGTTACACTTCATTATAACATGATTAACATGTTTATGGTAGAAAACGTAGTTTTGCCCTTACAAAGTAGGTACCTACTTGTAAAAGGGATCCGTCAAATTTGCTTATTTTCAGTGAAACTTACCTTAGAAAATATCATATGTTACCTTTTTAGCACATTTTGCGTAATTAATTTTTATAATTCTAAATTGAATATGAACTAAATACAAAGATAAATTAATTGGCAGTTCAAACCATATGTTTTTATTTTGCTATAGAATAGTAAAGGACCATAGTAAAGGAACATGTAAGTTTCACTTAAAAATGAAAAGTTACTTCCTTCAAAACAGTAACTCTTCTCACATAAAGTCTTCAAAGAAAATGCTACGTTCCACGCACAACAGTGCGACAGTTCCCATGCAAACGATTCATGTCTGATATCAAAGCACCGCACTTTCATTTAGCGCGTGTAGTGTACTACAACTCGAGCGTCTGTGAAACGCTCTCTCAAATAAAATTGCGGTTCAAAAGTAAAACAAAGTATTTGGTAAATGTTTTTAAAACAGTTGTTGAGTAAAAAAAAATGAGTAAACTTTTGATTGTTTCACTGTTTCTTACATTTCTTTATAGATACGGTTTCGTTTTGTACATTATTGTTTGTGGCATTTTATGAAAATCTTAAAACAAATAATGCGAAACGTTTTATACGACGCTTTGTTATTTGAAGCTGGCGGCGGAACCCTTAATTAAACGAGGTCGAATTCACTTAACCGTTTCCGTACGAGAAATGAATTATGCACAACTCATTAGTATTTGTTTCCATTAGAACAACACTCGCTATGGAGTATCAAAAAACGTTAATAAATAAACATTTGGAAGCAATATTGTCGTCCCTAAAATATAATATTTATCAGTATACATTGTATAAACGGAATATTTCATGAATACACTTCAAACGGCGCTGGCGGGAGGTTTGCGAGAAAAATCGTGAGTAATAAAAACACAATGAAGAATTGACTAGATCCCCTTTTTTTGTTATTTGCCGTACCTATGTTTATTTGGAGCTGTTGAGTCGTGAGCCGCTTAACAACATGGCCGACGGTTTCGTGAATAAGTACTATGTAGATAGGACTGCATAGGCTGTGGATTCGAGGCTGTACTTGGTTGTAAATATTTATGTGTATTTTTTTTTGTATAAATAAATAAATAAATAATAAATATCCTGGGACATTTTTCTCACACTGCCAATCTGATTCCAAACTAAGCAGAGCTTGTGATATGGTAACCAGATAGCTGATATACTACATATACTACTTTTAAATACATACTTATATAGATATTTACATCCAGACACAGGACAAACAGACATATTCATGCATACAAATGTTTGTCCTGGGTGGGATTCGAACCCACGACCCGCGGCTTGAGAGTCAGGGTCACTAACCACAAAGCCAACCGGGCTGTCTTATGTCTTATATCTTTTTATATTAGTTATATTTCTAACTAACTCATATAGGTATATTTCAATAATAATTCGTGAACTTGACGTTATATTTGGTGAGAATTTTGATCATCATCATTATCAACAAATATCTTATTAAATCTCTATCTTTGTGTTTAAGAGAAGCTTGTTCTTTCCACCCTTCACCCTATCTGGCCACTTTAGAAATTAGAGAATTAAAACTTTATTAGAAAGCTTTCTATCGCTAAAATCCAAAGAACATTATGACTGATAACTTACTGTATGCAAAGGTACTTAACATTTTCAACATCCTATTGTTATTCCTAGCAAGTCATTATTCTGGGAGGCTATGGAAAAAATATAATTGATCGAAAACCCCTCCCCCCACTGTGGGCCGGGGTCATCAATCACACGCCATTATCTGCTTCGTTCGCTATCTTTTCGTCAAATTACGTTCCTTTAACGTTATTTCAACAGCCAAAGGGGATTACTTCATAAATATTAAATTAAATTGTGGCTTGTGATGGGAACTAGGAAAGCCGGTGCGTTCTCCTTATTATTTAATAGGTTAATTTATTTTTAAGACGTCTTAATCAATATGGATAAACGGTGGAGTTGAATTGAAAATTCTTGGCCATGTTTTAGAATGGCGGCCATTTTTATAAAGCTGACCTTGCGGGACCTTTGACTTTATTTGTGTGTTACGTGCTTATAATGTAAATTGTCGTTGGCGAAAATGTCTTTATATTCCAAAAAATGTATATATACATAAAACAATATAGAACTATAATATAAAACTGCTGAATTGTAACGACACAAATTTCAGTAGATTATTTTTCTATATCACTGGAAACGAGATTTATACAGCGCGTTCTTATTTATCAGATTTGCAATTTTTCATACACTTCATCAGAATTTGATGAATATTTCGCTTGCGTATTGCGATATAAATAAAAACTATATAACTATTTACGTTAGAATAAATCACAAAGTAACATTTCATATAAATAAAGAGCGCACATATATCACTTTTGGTTGGTTTCTGACAGATGTTTAGATGTATAATATTATTTTTACCGGCGTGGTCCATTTGGACTCGCCCGCCCCGCCCCGCCCCGCCCCGCCCCGTCCCGACGAGTAGAATACCCGTTGATTTATTGACCGAGTCATATCACTGTTATGACTTACAGTGTTTATATTTCACTAGTTCTACCCCCCGGGTTCATTCATAGTTGACTTGTGCTGAAATGCACTGTTATCACTATGGGTAAGGGCCAGTGAAATAATATTACAGTAACATATCAAGCTCTGTAGCTACTGTCAAAACGATAGTTAATGGAGCTAGTATGTAATTTATAATGACGTCATCATAGTTGAGTGTTTTTTCCCATTCAATAGTCTATCTCTGTATCAAATTTCATTAAAATCACTTCAGTTGTTTAGCAATGAAAGCGTATCAGATGGTTTTGGGGTGAACGCTTAACAGACATACAACAGCAACAAAGGCATTTATAGTAAGTATTAGTTGTTATTTAGCAAGGATTTCTACCATCAGACTGACCGTCTATCAGGCTAATTATTATACTATTTGCAACCGGATCCTGTAGCTTATATATTAGTTTATACGATACATAGTAGCAGGTAATTAATACGAATACCCCATCAAGCTCTAAGCGGCTCTCCCGCCGCGCGCCTAATTAATTACATATACGAGGAATTATATTAACACAAAACACCCATAAATTACCATTTATCACCAAAATTATTAATTAACATATCGATATCCGAAACCACTTGGATATCCGCACACGCGGTTCCGTTTACTATATTTAATGTAAACATCACTAATTTAATCATGGCTAAAGATTTGATTAATTGTTAGTTTGTTTGTAACGAATAGACTCCAAAATTACTGGACCGACCTTGGTAATTCTTTCACCAATGAAATGCTACAGTATCAGGGAGTGACATAGGCTGTATTTTATCCTAGTATTCCCTCGGTAACTACGCGAACATATATTTTAATTTAGATGTTTATATCTTGATATCACTACATAGTATAAAACAAAGTCGCTATCCGCCGTCTGTCTGTCTCTATGTATGGTTAGATCTTTAAAACTACGCAACGGATTTTGATGCGGATTTTTTAATAGATAGAGCGATTCAAGAGGAAGGTTTTTATGTATAAATCATTACGCTATGACGAATAGGAGCGGAGCATCAATCAAAACTGTTGCAATAACGGGCAAGTGACGCTAACGAAGTTGCGCGGGTCAACTAGTTCTATATAAACAAATTATGAGACTTTGGTGATTTTCTAATTATTACGTACCTATACACCGAACTGTTACACCTAACTACTCCGTGAAATAGCGCTAAGTCCTAGCTGCAAGACGCAAGAGTCTTGCAGGCTTAGTCTTGTTCTTGCTCAAGTCTTGCACGGTCAGTCTTGGTCTTGGTCTTGCTAAAAATACGCGGTCTTGTTCTTGGTCTTGGTCTTGCAAAAACGCAAGAACAAGACCAAGACTGAATTTGGGCAACACTAATTTATAGTAAGTATTAGTTGTTATTTAGCAAGAATCTACCATCAGACTGACCGTCTGTCAGGCTAATTATCATATTATTTGCAACCGAATCCTGTAGCTTATATAATAGTATATACAATACATAGTAGCAGGTAATTAATATGAATACCCCATCAAGCTCTAAGCGGCTCTCCCGCCGCGCGCCTAATTAATTACTTATACGAGGAATTATATTAACACAAAACACCCATAAATTACCATTTATCACCAAAATTATTAATTAACATATCGATATCCGAAACCACTTGGATATCCGCACACGCGGTTCCGTTTACTATATTTAATGTAAACATCACTAATTTAATCATGGCTAAAGATTTGATTAATTGTTAGTTTGTTTGTAACGAATAGACTCCAAAATTACTGGACCGACCTTGGTAATTCTTTCACCAATGAAATGCTACAGTATCAGGGAGTGACATAGGCTGTATTTTATCCTAGTATTCCCTCGGTAACTACGCGAACATATATTTTAATTTAGATGTTTATATCTTGATATCACTACATAGTATAAAACAAAGTCGCTATCCGCCGTCTGTCTGTCTCTATGTATGGTTAGATCTTTAAAACTACGCAACGGATTTTGATGCGGATTTTTTAATAGATAGAGCGATTCAAGAGGAAGGTTTTTATGTATAAATCATTACGCTATGACGAATAGGAGCGGAGCATCAATCAAAACTGTTGCAATAACGGGCAAGTGACGCTAACGAAGTTGCGCGGGTCAACTAGTTCTATATAAACAAATTATGAGACTTTGGTGATTTTCTAATTATTACGTACCTATACACCGAACTGTTACACCTAACTACTCCGTGAAATAGCGCTAAGTCCTAGCTGCAAGACGCAAGAGTCTTGCAGGCTTAGTCTTGTTCTTGCTCAAGTCTTGCACGGTCAGTCTTGGTCTTGGTCTTGCTAAAAATACGCGGTCTTGTTCTTGGTCTTGGTCTTGCAAAAACGCAAGAACAAGACCAAGACTGAATTTGGGCAACACTAATTTATAGTAAGTATTAGTTGTTATTTAGCAAGAATCTACCATCAGACTGACCGTCTGTCAGGCTAATTATCATATTATTTGCAACCGAATCCTGTAGCTTATATAATAGTATATACAATACATAGTAGCAGGTAATTAATATGAATACCCCATCAAGCTCTAAGCGGCTCTCCCGCCGCGCGCCTAATTAATTACTTATATGAGGAATTATATTAACACAAAACACCCATAAATTACCATTTATCACCAAAATTATTAATTAACATATCGATATCCGAAACCACTTGGATATCCGCACACGCGGTTCCGTTTACTATATTTAATGTAAACAACATTTTTATTTAATAAAGTCGAAAGATTTGATTTAATGTTTGTTTGTAATGAACTCCGAAATTATTGTACCGATTTGAATAATTCTTTTACCTTTGGAAAGCTACAGTATCAGGGAGTAACATAGACAATATTTTATCTCCAACGAGAACAGTAACTATGAGAATGAAACCGCGAGGTGGAAGCTTGTCTAACATACTTTAAAATTAAGATGTTTACATCTTGGTATTATAAATATGTATGATCATGTGACCTGAATATTTTTGTGAATAGGCCATCATTATATAAAGAAGTTTATTTGTATAGAACCATGGTTTTAAATCCATACTTAATATTATAAATGCGAAAGTAACTCTCTCTGTCTATCTGTTACGCTTTCACGCTAAAACTACTGAACCGATTTAAATGAAATTTGGTACACCCGTTATCCAGATCCTGAGAAAGGACATAGGCTACTTTTTATCCCGGGAAAATTGAAGGTTACTAGTAGTAAATAATTGTCTTGAGTAAACATCGAACCTAAGAAATAAAGTAAAAGTATCTAACCAACACACCAAAGACTAGACACTCAATTTTTAATTTCACTTGTGTACACCCATTACAAACCTTTCCGATACACACCGACAAGCAATTATTACGTGCGACTGTACACCAGATGCAATTTAAACTTCACAACTCTTGTAATTACACGCGGATTTGCCCGTTAATGTTTGTTTGTTGTTTTATCAAGCAATATCACTTGGTTACTTCAAGTTTGTGGGTTTGTAACGATAGCGACTTGTATGTTATGGAAATTAAGTGATAAAGTTATGTTATTAAGGTCGTAAATCGATTGCATGGTATTCAAAAATAATATAAGTATGAGGGTTTTATGGTTTACATAGCCTACTATACCTATATAACCTCAAAAATACCAAAAGCTTTTAGAAATAGTTTATAATAGTGTTCAATCAATCTTTTCATGTAATAAAAACAAAATTCTATAAGGATTTGTGGTACAAATGTTAAAATATGGCTTGCAACCTCTGTAAGAAATAATTAGAAAATCACTAAAGTCTCATAATTATAAAAATAACAATAATTTTCTTCAAACGTAGTCATAAGTACCTACCTATATCTGATTCCCTTATTTTGTGTAACCGGCTTGTTAGTTTAGGTCTGCTCAGAATTTAATTGTACGATTTGTTTGACAATATTTTGAGAAAACAACAAACAAAATGGCCGCCCTGTACAAACGGTGGCCCTCGAGGGCCCTTTGTAATGTAATGAAGACATTACCTAAGTAACTCGCGCACTTTTGTTTACATTTATATACACAAAAGAAACTTCCGCCCCGCGGTTTCACCCGTATAGCTCTCGTTCCAATAATTGTACGAAGAAAATATATAGCCTATGTTACTCTCTGATAATGTAGCTTTTCATTGGTAAAATAATTATTCTGATTGATCCTGTAGTTTTAGAGCCTATTCGTTGTAAACAAACGAGAAAAATCAAATATTTCATCTTCTATGTGTAGATAAATATTGTAATAAATAACAATGAAAGCATTTTGATTATTTTATTGATGAATTAAATATTCATAAAACTTTTATTTGATGTTTGTTTTATGAAATGGAAACAGAAAATAATGCTTTCGTTTTTACTCCAAAAGCTTATTGCCTGTTGTATTTAATATAAATATAGTAGAGAAAATAATTAAATTTAAACATTAGTACTACATCACGATAATATACGAAGAACATGAATAAAATTAACTTAAAGTCTTATAATGTTTTAATATCACACACCGCAGTTTCACCCGCGTTCCCGGGATCTTCAATTTTCCCGGGATAAATAGTGTCCTATGTCAGTCTCCTGGTTCTAAGCAACCTACCCACCAATTTTCAGACAAATCGGTTCAGCCGTTCTTACGTTATAAATAGTGTAACTAACACGACTTTCTTTTATATACAGATTAAAATAAATTTAAATAAATTCCCTCAAAATGTAACTTGACTAACATCAAATCAACGCTAAAAGGAAACCATTTCGATTCAAGTAACAATATTAAGAGAGGGAGTGAGTAAGACGGAGTGACACTCCGTCCCTTTTTTATTTTTCTTTAACTTACCGGCTAATACGTGTTATACAAATAATTTAGGAGCTTTTTGTGGACTTCCCTTAAGTGTTATGTAGAGACAGTACAATCAAGACTACATTTTATTTCTGAGATTTTTACACGAGTTTATATTATCCGATCTAAATAATTCTTTCACCAATCTAAAGCTACATTATCAGGGAGTAACATAGGCTATATTTTATCCACCTATCCCCACGGGAACGGGAACTACGCGGGTGAAAGCGCTCGTGTTACAAATGTCTACTCAAGTACAAAAACAAATAATTTATGATTCACATTTAACAAATTTAATGATAGGCAATTAATATGATAGATTATAGTAACATAAAAAAGGGGTCGAAGTTTAATTTCCAGTCGCTATTCGGGTGTCGTGGTTACCCTACCTTTCCATTATTCATGAAAACTCGTGAAAATTTATTACATGGAAGATTTCCTACAAAGCGCCCCGAGTGGCGCACACAAAAATATAAAATTACGGAAGACGGACTTTTGATAATGTGTTTTTATGAATTTGTAAAAACGTTCCTTTTGTCTGTGAAAATAAGCTATTGTGAAATGGACTTGCTTATAATAACATCATATTTTGGGGAATAAAAATAACTGGTATGGTTGAATGAATCTCGGAGGCTAGAGGGCCTAGGTTCGATGCTTTATATGGATTTTACATTGTCGGTAGATATATTCTTAGCAAATATTATTAAGTATTCGTTTTTTTACGTTTGTTATATTTTTATTGTGAAATTGTACTTTTTTACGTATGATTCTTATTTAATGCCAGTCTGATATATTAAAACCTCTTTAATACTTCTTTGAGAATAATTAAACTATTTTTGGATTCGGTTTTTAGATCAAGTAGGTTATAGGTATATGGGACAGATGTCCCCTTTATCTTATAACACATGAATGCTTTTTAATATGCTCAGTATTCCCCAAAAAAAGCCCTCAGTGACGCACACTGTGAAAATACGACAAATATAAACACAAAATACGATAAAAAAATCTATGATAATAAGTACTATCGACAGGATATCTTTCCAGAATAATAATATTTCCATCTACCTACATAACTCTTAAGAAATAATTGGCGATACAAGATCAATTCTTATCCCGACTTGCGACTTCCCTTTACGTCCGAGTCGTGACGTCACCGGGCAGGAGTCCCGGGTCCCGGGGTCTAGTCCCGGACAAGTTCCCGAGGTAATAGCCCGGAAACAAATTGCTTAAAGGAATTTCGAGACGGTATCGAAGCTTTTGTTGTACGTAGTTTGTGGCATCAATATGTCTCGATTGTTACTCGCTCAAGTTATTATGAACGGTAATAGAAATACTCTTGTTTAATGACTCTTAAAATTAAAATATATGATATACATTTTATAGTACAGATTTAGTAAGATCGGTGAAATATGATGAGATAATTTTCACATACGATCAATCTGAGCAGAACTTTTTACAATGATTCCCAGAGAGCTGATATACTTCAGATAGTTACTAGTTTTGTATACATACTTATGGATAAACAGACATGTCCTGTGCAAGTTATGTATCTTACCTATTACCGGCGGCTTTTAAGTCTGGGTCTCTTATAACAGAGTCAGGCTTTGACCCTAGTATAGCTATTGCCTTGAGACACAAAGTTGATAAGTCTAACTGCCCATGGCTCTCCCGGGATAAAAAGTTCATCCAAATACGTCGGTAGTTTTGACGTGACAACGTCTTATAAATTGGTTTGCCGGGTGACACTTCAAGAAACTGCGTTACGCTCCGCTCACGTAACGTGACGTTATGTTTTAAATTGTTACTATTATTTCATCCTTCTTCCTACTATACGAATGAATATTCACATTAAAATTATTTTACCACTCAAAGTCGTTGTCACGTAAAACTTTCGCCCGTATACCGACTTTACAGGCAACCAATTTTTTTGAGTAAGAAACATACACACTTTTTTTGCCTTTTTAAAGGGATAAAATGTAGCCTATGACAGTCACAAATAACGTAGCATTCTATTGATGAAAGATTATTTCAGATCGGTCCTGTAGTTTCGGAGCCTCTTCATAAGAAAAATATCAAATTTTTCCTATTTATAATATTAGTGTAGGTGTTTCTCATAGCTTACCTCTTTAATACCTTCACGGATTCAGTCCATAATAAACCTCCCGTTTATTGATATTAAATCTGAGAATCACATTAAATGTTATAGCTTCCAGTTAATCGTTAGTTGTTATTAGGTGATAAAGTGTTAACTCATAAAAATATATTCGATTGTCTATAGAAATATACCTACATAAAGGTGTTGAAGCTATAAATAAAAATAATTAATTATCCTGGGACATTTTTCCACACACGGCCAATTTCAATCAAAACTAACCAGAGCTTGTGATATGGTAACCAGATACCTGATATACTACTTTTAAATACACACCTAAATAGATATTTAACAGCCTGACACAGAACAAAACAGACATGCATACAAATGTGTATCCTGGGTGGGATTCAAACTAACAAAATTCGCGGCTTGAAAGTCAGGGTCACTAACCACAAAGCCAACCGGGTTGTCAATTTATTTTTTATAAAGGTAATTCATATAAAATAGGTATAGGGTTTTTTTTCAATTGAAGATCAGGAGGAAGGTGATTTTCATGTTAAAATAGTCGTATTATTTAAGCAATATGTACTTACGATAGTACTAACACAAATCAAGATAACAACTAACATTAATATATTTTATCAACAAAACAGAACAGAATCTTTGACCCACACACAACAAATATAGAACAAATAAAATCAGAGTCTGGCAACACCTGACAGGGCGGAGCTCATAACCCGGGACTGGGAGTGATGACATAAGCGACCTCTCCCGCACTGATATACACCCAATATCCCGGGATTACGCGTCCCGGGCTATCGGATCCCGGTATTGGATATACGTTATTGGTTGTAAAAGTTGATGAGTGGCCGCGGGATTTGTTTATGAGCCCTCAAGTTGGGGTGAAGCCGACCCGAATAGCTTGAACAACATTGATTTATATTTATGCTAGACACCGCCCGTGATAAAAAAGGTGTTATGTTTTAGAAACCATACGTTACTGCTGTACTGAATGTATATAGCTGGGGATAAATTTTCTTCAAGTTTGATTGAGTACTCGTAGAAGGGTTGATAAATGTTCAAATACTTTAGGCACTAATTTTAATATAAATAAATGTAAATACATATTTCATAGACCTAGATTATATGCTTAATTTTTTCCGGAATTAAATAATAATTATAATAAACCTTTCTGCCTTTATTGCAGAATATATTCCATATTTGTTAGTAAAGTTGTTAGTTAAAGGTAACTTTGTCTATCATACCAAATTTCAGTGTTTTAGGCGTGAACGCGTGACAGACTATTTTAGGAGGGAATTTAATCTTTTTGTACCTTGTAGTATCAATTCTATACAGATTTTGATTCCTTCATGGTGAATAGAAATCAAACAACAACATTCACCCATTTAAATTCCCACGCAAACCTACATATGTAGAATACGAGACACACACACGTACAGACATCCTTATGAATGATATGTTCCCCTCAGGCGTATCCGTTGAATAATGTTATATCCATGGCCGTGTTATGGGGTGGTTTATATCTACCCACATTTCCATAGTAATGTTTCCTATAAGATTTCTATATGAGGTTCCTGTTATATGTACGCTTAGAGCTTTTAAACTACGCAACGGATTTTAATACGGTTCTCCATAGATTGACTGATTCACGAGGTTTATACCTACGTATAGTTTTTTCTTGAAATATGACAGTGATGCTCTGCTAGCCATGCAAAACCGGGGCTGGTTATTATATTATAGTTAGGTATTTGGTAGTTTTATATTTTAGCTGTTGCATTGTACATGGTCGCCAAAAACTTGAGGGTAGTAAGAAATATTTATTTATATCAGTTGTAATTTAAACATCTTTATGTACTCGATAAAAATAGTCTTTTAAACACATATTTTTTTAAGCTTTTGATTGGCATCATAAATAGTAATAAATTAATTACCTAATGGCCTTGTTTTTTTGCGAATCTGTTCAAAAGGAAAATATTGGTACACTGGCTTTAATATAAATAAATTATCTTAACTATGTTAAAACTTTTATCTACAACTAAGACAAAAATAATATCTTTCAGTCTCAATGCTGTAAATACCACACATTATTTAATAGTTACTTCATAAATACATCTTGAATATAACAATTTGTTTGACGTCCACAAGTTTATGTTCATAGTTCATAACACTGACGGACAGAAAGACAGACATTTATAAATAAACCTAGACAATTTCTCGCGTTCCCGAGAAACGAGGGATTCAATACGAACTTACGTGGAAGTTAAGAATTCCAACTAGTTCCGAGCTTCCATCAAATCAACTGGAAACTTCTGAGTAATAGGTATGAGCGAGTATGAGAGCTTACTTTTAATTCAATGAAACTTAGTTAGAGATAAAATTTCAAAGAGTTAGTTAAGTTTAATATTTCTTAGTCTTTTTATTTAGTTATTGGATTTAATGACCTAGTATTTAGAAATACTTTTTTTTGATTAATGATATCTATAGACTAAAGACTGGAACGGGTGAGGCCTAGGGCGGAAGCTTATGAATTTTTTTCAGTAGTTATATATGTATAGATGTTTGTTAGTCTTTCACGCAATAACTATGTAAAGAAAAAAATATGATTTTCTTTAATTCGAACTTTCCCGCGCATAAAACGTCATTGAACGAAAGTACAGATTGACAGATGACGTTTATTAGCTATGAGAAAGATAACCTATAAGCAATAAGCATCTCGTGTTTTTTAAGAGAAAGCAAGCAGTAGTTTATAATATTAATATCTTTGTTAAAACATTGTTATTGTGATTAGGAACAACATTGTTAATAATAACATTAAATGTCGTTTCTTTTCTTACAGGTATGTAAGCTTTCCTAACGTACAAAGTACTTACATACACACTTTTATTTCATGTATCGATAGTTAAAACAATAAATCTTTTCTTACAGAGAAACTCAATTGTGTTTGACTAACAGTGTCATCCTAATCCAGAAAATATCTTATAAAACGACATTTATTGTCACAAAATGGAGAAGTTGAAGTTTACGTTCGAAGTTAAACCATCGATAGACGGAAAGTCGAACCACATTGCCATAACCACAATTGCCACAAAAGATGACAAAGTTTTCCTTATTCCTGAAGAATCTCAAGCAATGTCACTCCACAAACATATCCAAACCTCGAAAACCTTTGTTACTGTGAAAAATACATTAAAAAAAAGATATCAAACTAGAAGTGTTTGGATGAAAACAACACAGGATATATTGCAAACATATGTGGATGAGGATGGAAACATGATGTTCCAGGACCAGTTTTTAGAAGAAATTACGCAAGAAAAAATGGCTATTGGTAATAAAAAGTGTTCAGAAGACCCTATAGTGAAAATTTTGGAGAAATTAGTTGAAAGTCAACAAAACAAAGAAAAACAAAGTATGAAAAAGTTAGCCGACAAGTTTGTAATTGAAAAATTTGATGGAAAATGTTCAAGTGCACATCAGTGGATGGAAATATTTGAAAAAGAATGTACAAGGTTTAGTATAGTAAAAGAAGAAGAAAAATTTGAAATATTTAGATTATTTCTTGAGAAATCATGTACTGATTGGTATTCTTCCATGATGATCAAACTTAGCTTACATTCAGAGTGGTCAGAATGGAAATCAAGTTTTTTGCAAACCTATGCTAACAAAGGTTGGACTGCTAGCAAGTATGCTTTATCTTACAAGTACCAATCAGGATCTTTGTTAGACTATGCAGTAAAAAAGGAAAGACTTTTACTTGAAGTAAGAAAAACAATAGACGAAGGGACTCTTATTGATATAATTGCTGCCGGCTTACCAGATTTTATAATGGATAGAATTAACAAAGAAGAAATAGTAGATACAAATAATTTATTTAGTGAACTTGGAAGATTAGAACATTTAGTTTCAAGAAAAAAAATTATCAAGAAGAAAGAAGATAGTAAGCCAGATAAGAAAAAATGTAGTATCTGTGAAAAATTAAAGAAAGGTGTACGCTATCATTCAGAAGATTCATGCTGGTTTAAAACAAATTTAAATACTGAAAAAGATAATAAGCAAATAAAACTTATAAACAATTCAGAATTAGAATGTGAACTGCAGTGTGAAGATCAAAAAAACTAATAGTGCCGCCATTGATCAAAGTGAAGTTAGTCCTGAATAAAAATATTGAAATTTCTGGAATCTATGACTCTGGGTCTAATGTCTCATTAATAAATTCAAAATTGTTAAAAATTAATAATGAGAAACCCAGTCATACCAACAATACTAACTTAAAAACGATTAATGGCGTTAAAAAGGCAAATGGTATAATAACAATTGATATAGCCATCTTTGATGTAGAGAAAAAAATGAATGTTTTCGTAATAGACAAGGAAAATTTCGATCATGATTTCTTAGTGGGACTTGATTGTATAAAAGAGTTTTATCTAGTTCAAAACGAAGACTTAAAAATTACACAGAAATTACCTATACAAAGAAATCAGATAGTTTCTAAGGAAACAAACAAAACAGATATAGTTTCTAAGGAGATAAAATCTGATAGTTTAATTAACTTCAATGAAGACATACATGAAGAAGATTTCAAAATTTGTATAAATCATCTAGACTTTCAAAAACAGGCAGTTATTGATGAATTAATTTCAAAAAATGAATCTGTATTTGCAAAGGACAAATATGACATAGGACAAGTAACGGATTATGAAGCACACATTGATCTACTAATAGAAAAATATTGCTTCAAAAGGCCATATCGGTGCACAATAGAAGACAAGAAGGAGATAGAGAATCAAATTGCAAAATTATTGGAAAAAAATATAATAGAAGAATCATACAGCCCATTTGCAGCACCAGTCACATTAGCTTATAAAAGAGATGAAAATAAGAGATCAAGATTGTGCATTGATTTTCGGGACTTAAACAAAATAGTTGTGCCTCAATCACAGCCATTCCCTCTTATTGAAGACCTAATTCTAAAGACAAGAGATTGCAAGTTTTTCTCAACACTGGACCTAAACTCGGCGTTTTGGTCAATACCATTGCGTGTCACAGACAGACACAAAACTGCATTTGTGACTCAAGAGGGTCATTACCAATGGACCTGTTTGCCATTTGGCTTAAAAACCTCCCCAGCTATATTCCAGAGAATAATGTGTAATATTATACGGAAACACAAGCTTGGAGATTTCACGGTATGTTTCATCGATGACATTTTACTATTTTCTGAAAATTTCTCAGATCATGTCAGACATCTGAATAAACTGTTTCAAGCAATTAAAAGCGAAGGCTTCAAACTGAAATTCTCTAAATGCACATTTGCAGCAGATACAGTTAAATACTTGGGTCATGTAATACAGAATAATTCAGTCAGACCACTCAAAGATAATTTAATATCAATAAAAAACTTCCCAGCACCAAAAACTCAAAAGAATGTGAGACAATTCCTGGGAAAAATAAACTTTTATCATAAGTATGTGCCAAACATAGCCATAAAATTGGAACCATTGCATAATCTTTTGAGAAAAGGACAAACCTTTAACTGGACTGATGCGTGCCAGGAGTCGTTTAATGAAATGAAACAAATATTATGTTCTCAACCAGTGTTAACCATCTTTGACCCGAACCTACCTATTCACATATACACTGATGCTAGTATACTAGGAGTAGGAGCAGTACTAAAACAGACACAAAAAAACAATGAAGAAAAACCAGTTGCATATTTTTCAAAAAAACTGAATGAAGTACAAAAAAGGAAAAAAGCTATCTATCTGGAATGCCTAGCAATTAAAGAATGTGTAAAGTATTGGCAACATATATTAATAGGACGGAAATTCACTGTATTCTCAGATCACAAGCCACTGGAGAATATGAACATAAGATCTAGAACAGACGAAGAATTAGGAGATCTAACATACTACTTATCACAATATGATTTCCAGATTAAATATTCTCCAGGAAAATATAACATCGAAGCTGATTGCTTAAGCAGGAATCCGGTCCTTGGACCAAATGAAAACCTAGAGGAGCAGTTGAAAGTAGTTAATATAATAACACTAGAAGATATCCTAAAAGATCAATTTGAAAATAAATATATACAATGCAGAAAAGACATTTTGATGAAAAAAGACGATGTTTACTACAAAAAATTAAAGAAAAAAGAAAAAATTATTATATCTGAGGAATTTAGCATAGATTTTATGAAAAGTGTACATACAGATCTGGGTCATATAGGAATTAAACAGATGCAGAGAATGATTAGCTCAATGTATACAGCAGAAAATATGACTAAAAACATAAAAAGAATCTGTGAGAGTTGTACAGTATGCTTAAAGAATAAATCAAGGGGACAAATTAAATATGGGTTGATGTCCCACTTGGGTCCAGCCACAAGACCTTTTCAGATATGCTCTATTGATACCATTGGAGGCTTTGGAGGATCCAGATCAACAAAGAAATATTTACATCTCCTATTAGATCATTTCACCAGATATGCATATCGACACCAGCTATTTATACTACGCTAACTCGAAATTTGGCAAAAACGTTTTTTTATGCCAAGCTTCTTAGAATTAGGTTTTTTATATGTAAAAAAAAAATTGTGAAGAAATATACAAAAATAACGAAGTTAGAAATTTTATAAAACGCTAAGTGCAGGTACTTTTTGAAATCACTCGATTTAAACCACGCCAACTAGTGTTAGCGGAGTGTCCACGGGGAAGGGGCGCATAGATTATATTATGTATTACAGAGTATTTCAATATATATTATAGTAATACGGTACGTATTTCTTAAATTTAAGCGCTTTTATAAAAGTCCGTGTATACTACGCAAACACTAGTTAGCGTAGTTTAGAGCGATCAGGTATATTTGTTGATTTGTAGAATGCGCTACTTAGCGACTTTTACTAGCTAAATACTTATGTCAAAATACAATTATATTTATTCGTTTTCGACGGTAACTTCACCATTCATATTTTTAATGTATCGGCATGTTTTTATGAAAGTAAAAAACATAATTTTAATACAATATTTTACCCTTTTTTGTAGAATCGTAGCCAAATAAATTACCAGCTGAAGTTAATAATCCTGAGTTCGGGATTTTTTATGAGCACGTTATGTCTGATGAGATAATTTTAAAATAATAATTATTATATACCTATCCAGTTTAGTCAATTATGAAAATTATGTGCAGACCTACAAGATACAAACTTAAACAACTTGGGGGCTCTTTATACTCCACTTAATATTTATTTACCAAAGGTATTGACTTCGGTCCAAAAGCCTTCTCCGTTGACACTAAGTCCAACAAGTATCGACATTTTGTTTTCTGTCGTATCTGATGATCCTTCTGACAGCACAGCTAATATAGTCCTTTATCTTCAAACGGTGTAGCCGACTTCTTACCAAAAAACCGAAAATACAACAATCCCACATCTAATCGGTATGTCTGCCCAGGAAAGTCTTTCAGGTTTGCACATGAATGACAGCCCCAGTAGCAATACAGATATAGTAACGGCAATATCCACCCCCAGTAATTTTAAAACTTTCGCCTGTTTTCAATGATAGTCTCTATTCTGCGGTATCAAACTAGTACAGATAACTGCGTGAGTGATAAAACAGTAACCATATCGTTTACTATATTATGAAGATACTTATTATCCGCTCATTCCTTTCAAATGAAGATGGAGAAGATGAAGAAGCAACCATTTTATGGAAAAAAGACATACGGCTTTAATAGAAAAGACTGCAAGAGGCAGAGAAGTGTATTCTCCAGTTGAATGGAACTCCTTTATTTTGATTCTAGAAACAATATTAGCTTAATTTTTATTAATGACAAAATGATCTAGAACAAAGTTAATTAAAATAGTTTATATTGGTAACCACGGCTTGTTGGAAAATAAGTAGTATCTTTTGATTGATAACGTAAGCAAACATGTAGTATATTTTAGAAATACTAGATTATTCCACTTTTAGAGCTTATTCCCGAAAAAGACACGAAACTTTGTTAAATCAATCCAGCAAAATACAAAAACCTTAAATATTATTGTGATAACAATATTATTCCAGAAATGTATTATCGTTATTGTTATCTATTTTATTTAAGGTCTGGGTCTATGGGTATCCCACTGCAGGGCAAATGCCACCCATCTTGCTTTCCACATAAATATTATTATTTTAATAACTGAACATAATGAGGAGAGTTCATTTTCTTTTAAGAATAACAATATTAAGTACTTTATTGATTTAAATAATTATAAAGTACAAAATCGAACTGTGATTGATCTGATCTTTAATTAATCATAAGTAAGCACTTAATTGATATTTAATTAACTGTTGATTACTTACTAGTTTTATACGTTATTAGTTTAAATTATGTATCAAAATTACAGGATATAATATTATCTGCTCTATTCTATCTAGAATCTATAAAAAATAATATCATTTTTAGCTCCACGGAAAGATAAATGAGGCGTTAACTTGTGGCACAAGTCGATGTATAGTACGCTATGTATAATTTGGCGGCTTTTAACACGATATCCGCCAGAGACGTATATACGGGTTAACAAAAAGCTAACTTTAATAACTAGTTATTTAGCCAGTGAATTTATAATAATATATTTTACGGATATATATATAACCCTAAGGTTACAAATAATGCATGATTTATTTAAAAATTATCATCGCAACACAATAAAAATAACACATCTTTATCACTATGACATCCCGTAATACACAACGCTAACGTAAGATAGACGTGTGTAACTTGTAAAATTAATTTGAAGAATTACGTCTATATTCGGCTAACTAGCGCTAAATCGAAAAATATAAATAATTATGGAAAAATAAATATGAGATATTATAATGAAAAAAATAACCATGAAGGGTTCCAAATTTCAAATAAATATCTTAATTAATGTAAAAGTTATCACGTTATTTCCTTTATAAGCCTCTCCTGTAAAGTACACATTTCGGACTTAGCGTAGTATAAATAGCTGGTGTCGATATATTCTAACATCAAGTACTCAAAATGCAAATGATTTCATCAAACTGATAAGAAAATGTACAGAAAGTGATGACATTGAACTGATATTATCAGACCAATACCCAGGAATAAATTCTAAGGAATTCAAAATATTTTTGGATGAAAAAAATATTCCCATAATTTTTACAGCAGTTAACTCTCCTTTTTCAAATGGCTTAAACGAGAGATTAAACCAGACATTGGTCAATAAAATTAGGTGCAAGATAAACGAACGTGACACAAAAATGGCATGGACAACTGTAGCCCAAAACTGTTTACAAAAATACAATGAAACGGAGCACTCTGTTACTGGATATGCTCCCAAATACCTACTTTATGGCACAGATGTTACGATTTTGCCAAATGAACTGAAACAAAAGAAGACTGACCATGATTTAATCCAGGCCAGGGAAAAAGCTCTGGAAAATACAATCAAATCACACAATTATAATAAGACAATTTACGATAAAAATAGAAAACATATAGACTTCAAGGTTGGTGATACTGTTTTTGTAGAGAATGGGAACAAACTGAATCGAAAGAAACTTGATGAATTGAAACTCGGGCCATACAAAATTATAGAAAAAATTTCAAACTCAATTTACAAGATAAACACTGACCATAAGAGATCAGAGTCGAATTTTTTCCACATTTCAAAGCTGACACCAGCTCCTGCATACGATTGAATGCTGAACAAACATCTTCGTTTTATCCGTCTTTACGGGGGGAGATGTAAAGAAAAAAATATGATTTTCTTTAATTCGAACTTTCCCGCGCATAAAACGTCATTGAACGAAAGTACAGATTGACAGATGACGTTTATTAGCTATGAGAAAGATAACCTATAAGCAATAAGCATCTCGTGTTTTTTAAGAGAAAGCAAGCAGTAGTTTATAATATTAATATCTTTGTTAAAACATTGTTATTGTGATTAGGAACAACATTGTTAATAATAACATTAAATGTCGTTTCTTTTCTTACAGGTATGTAAGCTTTCCTAACGTACAAAGTACTTACATACACACTTTTATTTCATGTATCGATAGTTAAAACAATAAATCTTTTCTTACAGAGAAACTCAATTGTGTTTGACTAACAGTGTCATCCTAATCCAGAAAATATCTTATAACTATACAACGGATTTGGATGAAATTTGAAACACAGTTTAGAACCTGGATTATCACATACACAACTTTTTAATTGGGCTTTTAAAGTGTATCAGATTACTTGTTAGAAAAAGACCCTTGGCAGTGAAATACTCGCTATAAGCTATTTCACACTTTTGTAAAAATCACTATTGTATTAAATCTAAGTTGGTTTTTGAAAAGAGTAATTACTGAGTTTATTGCCGGCTCTTCTCAGTAAAAAACAACTATCTGAACCGAGCATCAATAGTGACTATTCATATTTGCTTTATTGAGGTCTATTTAAATAAAAAAAAAATTATTTTGATCCTGGGAAAATTGAAGATCCCGGGAACACGGGGAGCCATTAGTACCCAATACATCCCAAATACCTCTAACGTAAAGGCCGATCCATCAATATCAATGAAACATGTCGCCATCCACGGCGCCTACTTTTGTTTCAGACCTCGCTCGAACACAACCTGTCTGTACTTATTGCTATTTCTACTAAACACATTATGTGTGAATCAATTTGAGGACAATTTATTTTTGTACCTTTAGGTAGTAAATTTATCTTTCCTTTAATGTTCTGCCGGTGTGCTCGCTATGTTTTTAAAGGGATGAAAAAGAGGGTGTTATTTGAATGTAAGTTTGTCTGTGGCATTGTAACTCCTTATTAAAGAACCAATTTTAATTCCTGTTGAAAGCTTACGTGATATATTCGGAGATTTTAATTTGTTATTTAGAATTACGAACACCTAAGACATATTTGGTTACAATTTGAGTACTGTTATCGTTATTGTAGTAATTTAGTGATTGTTCTTAACACAGATGTATAATTGTATATTCCACATTTTTCGCTATCCAAACCACATCGTTTAATACGAAACAGTGATTTATTTATTAAATATTTCATTGTTATCCTCAAAATGAAAACAATAACAGTGTTTGTTTTAATAGGCAACGGAATGAATTGTATAAATATAATAAATAAATAATATTCTATTACAAAGAATTCTAGGAATATCTCGATGGGAGAGTACCAAAGTAAATATTTTTGAAGTAGGTACCTACAGTAGCTTTCATAATAGAATCTAGTTAACTATTTACTAAACAACCGGGGAAAATGTGCAAGCGTAGTAAATAAAGTGGAACAGCAGACGTCACGAAACAAAATGGCGTCGCGCCGGCTCGAGCCGGTTGGAACCAGTTAAAACCGGACACTGGGCTTAATTAGGAAAGGGGTGTTGCACTGTTTATATTTTTATATTAACGCTGGTTTTATTGCGTTTCTATTACTATTGCTATTGAAATAAATGTTTATGGGTAAGTCAATTAGTAGATATTATTTGATTCTATTTAGTTAGTTTTTACTCTGTTTCAATTGAATTGGCTTCATCACCTAAGTACTTTGAAGTTTCATATCAAGCCTTCGCGATAAGTATCACATAATCAAAATATGTTTTTCTAGTTTCTTAGATAAATCTTCTTCTAATAAATTTGGGGTTCAAATCGACGGATGATGATTTATTTTTCTGGGATGAAAAATTCGCTGATCCACAATATCCCACAAACACGAGTCTCCGTAAACCTTCAACTGTAAACATGTCGCCCCCAGCACACCCTCAGCACACCCCCAGCTCACCCCCGTCTGTCAGTCTTCATTGTGCCGAGTCCCTTCCAATCGCGCCGTCTCGTCTTCCAAGACAAATTGGATAGAGACGGATGATTGGTCCCATTTTGTTTTAGACGTGTGTTCCACGTTATCATGATTAGAATTCATTTGTCAGCGCCTTAATGGATTTATGCGACATGTTTTTTTTTTGTTTTGGACCGTCCACGAATTTTTGAGTCTGTGGTCTTTTACGACTTTTTACGACTTCAAGTATTTTTCCAATTAAATTTGTCGTTTTGAATTGTTAGGTAGGTAGTTTTACCTATGGAACTGAAAGAACCTGAAAAGAACCAGAAATGGTCTTAAATTAGGTCAATTAGTTATCATGGAGAAAGCTTTATACCAAAAGGGTTTATAATAGTAGATACCTTTATTATATATTTTTTTACGAAAAGTGTGACCTTTAGACAGAATTGCTCACTTAACCTTAAGTATACCTACTTTTAGATATTTTTTTGTTCTGTGTAAAAAGATCATTGTTTAACACATTAAACATTATGCAATTAATAACGAATTGTCAAAGCTCACAAAATATTGAGACAAATTATATAATTTCGATTGAAATGTTATAGAGCTTTATAAATTTATAAGCTAAATTTAACCACCCATATATTTCTTATAGAACCAGTTTACTTCTCCACTAACTTAAAACAATCACAGCAAATAATACCTACTAAACGTGCACTCAAAAGCTAAATCCTTTCCACACATGACTAGGGATATATTTAAGTGGCAACACCACTTGACTAAAAACACTTAGTTCCAATGCAGGAATAAAGAGAAAAAAAAAACATAGAAAATCAATAGAAGCAGTCGGATAGCGGTCGGGCACGTCCGGGACTGACAGGGGAATTCAATTTGCGATAAAAAAGAACTCCCCAAGACATTTTTCCTACAGTTTCATCTATGATAACACTTGATTTTTCTATTAAAATCTATTAGGCTTCAAGTTTCACGGCTACTCTACAATGTTTATTTTCAGGTAATATTCTTCAGTTTTGACCAATCTAATCTTAAACTAAGCAACATCTGTACTAATATATAAAGCTAAAGTTAGTTTGTTTGAACGCGGTAATCACAGGTCCGATTTGAAAAACCATTTCAGTGTTAGATAGCCCATTTATCAAGGGCTATAGGCTATATAACATTACGCTACGACGAATTAGAGCGGAGCATCAATAAAAAATGTTGCAAAAACGGGCAAGTGATGCTAACGAAGTTGCGAGGATCAACTAGTGTATATATTAGGAGGTACCTATATGGACATCTCACGTGATAACGTAGTTTATGAAAGAGACAGTTGCAGAAACGTTCTCGAGTCTGTGTCTATAATAGGACCCTAGCCACCCTCTATGGCTACAAAGCTATTCCAAATAAGATTTATTCTATTTCTTATTTGTCCGTTTGCAAATGTAACAGATTTACATAAAAGGTTTCTAACAATTTATTTCTCTTGTTACAGGTAACATCGGCGTAAACTCGAGTCGCAAATATATATTTTATTTTCTTGTAAGTACGTAGGTACGTAGGTACAATGTGAACGGAAAAGGCCTGGAATATAATCCAAATAAACGTCTCCATGAATATGGGGTGAGTAGAAGGGAACCTTCCGTGACGTTGCGGGCTCAGACCCTCGGTCGGAGCTGCGGTGGAAGTGGGAGCGGAGCGGACGCGGGGGCGATAAGCGATTACTTAATTACTAATTATGTGACTGAAAACCCCGATGAATGAGTGACTTAGTCGTGACCTGGACATCCATTATAAGATGTCCTTTTTGGGAATCGAGAGAAAGCGGCACCAAATATTTAACCTTTTATAGAGGCATATAGTTAATTTATCTATAGAAGTTGACTAGTATTTTTTTAGGCTCGGAGTTTTGAATCAGTTTAATGTTTAGCTTATATCTACGACAAAGTCTGGGGCACAAAAGCGAGACTTTAGCTGATGGAAATTCTATTCTAATTGTATTTACTTACAGTAACATCATGTAGGTCAATTATGTATGTAAAAAAATATCCAACCCCGCTCATGCTTCAGCTACCACAAACGCTTTCCTTATGACGGCAGCTTTCCCCTTGCTGCCCTTTTAATAGAATGAAAATATATTTTGCGTGTTAATTTCCCTTCACCTCAGTCAGTGCTCAATCATTTTAACTAGCTTTATCAGCGTTAAGTGGAGTTCAAGGGAGAAAATGGCAACAAAAGAAGATTACTTATGAATAGATGCTTTAAGTTACTTTTAAAAACCCAAGTCTACCAGTCAGAGAGTTTATTTCAATCCTTATATTATAAATGCAAAAGTAACTCTGTCTTGCTTTCACGCTAAAACTACTGGACTGATTTAGGTAAATGAAATTTGGTACACCGATAGTCTAGAACCTGAGAAAGGACATAGGCTACTTTTCTTCTGGGTCTGGGCAGTGAAATCTAGTTAATGTGGCGATCACAATAGACCTAGTATTGTCGCAGTCATACAAGCTCTCCAAAGACTTGCAATAGCCATTTTATTCGAATAATAATAGGATATTTTTTGTCCCGGAAAAATTGAAGATCCCCGGGAAATAGGGTGAAACCGCGGGAGCTACTAGTTTATAATATAAGTTTGGGTGAATTTGCTGACACTTAATCTTAATCTATATCATTCATTCAATCCTCAATAGTAGGTACTCAATAAGCAATTAAAGTTTTTAATCCAAAAAGCAAATAACTATAGATGTAGCATGTATGAGATATTTGTAGTCAATAAAACAGATTTAAACTCAGTCCACGATCGGCACATACATTATTCATAGTCCACGTGGCGGGGCCGCCGGAGGCCGCCCGAGGCCACCCGAGGCCACCGCGCTTGCAGTTTTATAAATCACTAGTAATTGAAAATGGTTCATTTAATAGTTATCTATAGAATATGACTGATTGGTGATTGGTTGGGCGATTACTCTTATTTATGGCTTACTAGCTTTCGCCCCGGCGTTACCCGGGAAAATATGTAGCTTTACCGAGCTTTACATGTACGAAATTTCATGAAAAATCCGTCTAGTGGTTGAGCCGTAAAAGCGTAACAGACAGAGCTTATTTCGAATTTATAATAATAGTAAGGATCAATTTAATATTAATAATGTTCAGGTTGTCTACACGCTTATAAATAACTCTGTTAGTATGTTATTAGCTATCTGATTACTGGAGTACAAGCTTACTTACTTAGTTCAGAATCAGATTGGTCAAGAAGTAGTAGGTATCCCAAAATAATTGTATACATAAAGATTGGTTAAATATAAGGTACTGTATTTAATTCTCTTCCACTTGAAATATTTGAGTTTCTTGGCTTGTTCTTCGTTAAAAGATTACCTGTAAACTCGACGCACTTTGCACTTTATAAGTAAAAAATCTGATACTAGCAGACAAACAAACATTGAACATCCCATAATATATTTCTGATGATATACAACACTAGATGCCCGGGATTGCTTGTGTCAGGATTTCAAATTGTATTCCGGTTACATAATATAATTGGCCGCTCGGCCCAACACTGGCGGCGACTGTCACACTAGTAGCGGGGAGCGGTACGAGCATGAGAGAAAGGAAAAAATAATTGTGATGAAAAATTGCTGTAAAAATGTGTTATAATTCAAATAGACCTTCAAAGGCCTTGGATTTAAATTGGTTGCTTATTTAGTTTCATATAATGATTCTTGATGTTTTACCCGAACTGCCAAGGGTTTTAGTAACAGTTTATATAGTTTAGTTAGATAAAATATGTCCTTGTTTAGCGTAAATTGTGGTTAGCCAAAGTAATTCGCCCCATATCTATCTATCTTATTTTTTTTATCATGAATCGGCATAACACAAACCCTGCACGAATAATCGGAAGAATATGTACAATTAATATATATTTTGTTGACATATTAAATCGCTTTTTCGCTGACCTCGCGACAGGCGCTTTACCCAAATAATAGTGAGCGCGACGCTTCATTATGACGATGTGTATAATAATGAGAGATTCGTCCGTGTGATTGTCACACTCTGCAACCAATTTGAGCTTTTTGAAGCTTTCAAATAAGCTTGCTTAACTTTGTTAATTTTTATGTACTACAATTATAATTTTGAGCCCATATATTATGGTGATGTAAGCTTTCGTTCTACAAGTAAAAAACAGTTATTAAAAGCTCAAAAAAGGTCAACCTTTGTAATGTACCTATTGCAAACTTGCGTTTACATAATTCTCAGGCAAGTAGGTAATACCTAATTATTTCGAATTGCCAATCTCTAACTCTAAAGTCCTGATAATATTTACATAAAAAACCTCTAAATTAGATGAGTGGCTTAGCCAATTTGTTTAGCTAATCTATAACAGTGCTTTGGTTAATCTTTATCATGGGAAAACTGAAGATCCCCTAGAAGTCCTAGAACGCAAAACCTTAATTATAATAACAATTTAGATACGTTAATCGTTATCCAAAAAGCCCTTGAAACAGCTAGTTCAAAACCTGGAAACACTTAAATCTAATCCATTAATCATACCTAGGACTCCCATTCGTGTCGGCAGCCTATTTACAATGTTGTAAAGGACATTGCTAATGATCTACCGAGGCATTAATCTTGCCTACATGCTCCGTCGGCTTCACGCGCCATTACATAAACCCCCAGGCCATTTTGGACCTTAAGAACACTATTTATATTCACCTTTTTGTAACACATTCGAAGACAGTATGGATAATAGACAGCCCGGCTTTGTGGTTAGTGACCCTGACTCTCAAGCCGCGAGTCGTGGGCGAATCCCACCCAGGACAAACATTTTTATAAATCAATATGTCCGTTTGTCCTGTGTCTGGATGTAAATATCTATAATATATATGTATTTAAAAGTATTATATGTAGTATATCAGCTATCTGGTTACTATAACACAAGCTCACTTTGAAGCTTAGGTACTTTGGAATCGGATTGGCCGTGTGTGAAAAATGTCCTAGGATATTTAAAAAAAAATATGATTAGGAGCTATTTAGCTTGTTAAAGTAGCTAGAATTGTTGAAATTTGGTTTTTTCCATTAATTATGATCAGAGCAAAAAAACTTGTGAAAGTGATCCGAGAGCTCTTAATCCTTTTTTCCGCGAAAACCTCATTTTAACTCACATTTTGCTGTTCTCATAATAATTTTTTCCCAATCGTCAAACATTACGGATTCTCAGCTCGTAGCCACCGCCGCCTTCAATGTCTATCCCCCTCCCCCTCCCCCACTCCGACCTCTCCCTCTAACTAATTAACTTGTTCGTTCCGATGTCCTTTTTGTAACACTTCCTTTTTTGCACTTTTAATTAAATTACAAGAGAAACGGAACGGAACCAAATCGGTGGACTGTTGGAAACAGACTTAAGTTAAATGAAAACATAGTACCTAATCATATTTTTATTTCAAACGACCGGAAGCGACTTTATTTTATATATGTAAAAACAGGATAAAACAGTTAATGTTTCAGACATATTGCTATTATTTCAAAATCTACAACTATTCGTTTAAAATCTAAAGAATTATTATCTATAAATATTAAACTATATTACCTTTTTAATAATAATAAAAAACCATTATTATTTGCCTTAAAACCACCCAAAAACTACAATTCAAATTAATACTTAAGTTCCATTCATGATTTCACGAGGGGTAAGGTCCGAGTCCAGTCAGGCGCAGGCCAGATTTATGGCCCAACAACAATGTAACACTAACAATAGGGGTACTGGATAACCAGGCCCTCATCAGGAACCTCTGCCGCAGTTTGTCTTGACGTCCTTTGATATTTGAAACGTCTGAACAAGGTTGTAATATATTTATGTATCACAGGTTACCTATATCTAAATCTATGTGTCTTGTTTGTGAGGAATGAATAGGTACCTACTCTTCATGTGAAATTTTTGACAAGGCTAATCTGATTCTAAACTAAGTAATGTTCCTTCTATAGTAACCATAAACAACTATTAATAAACATAATTCATGCCTTATTTTAATTCAAATAAACACCGATCAAAGCAAGACGTGTAGTCACTAGTTGACCCGCGCAACTTCGTTAGCGTCACTTGCCCATTTTCGCAACATTTTTGATTAATGCTCCAGTCTTAGTCGTCGTAGCAATTTATAGCCTATAGCTTTCCATAATTGAGCTATCTAACACTAAAATATTTTTTTAAATCGGACCAGTATAGTTCCTAAGATTAGCGCAAACAAACAAACTCTTCAGCTTTGTGTATTAGTAGAGAACTATACAATAAAGACAAATTAGACTTTATACCCTCACCTATACTTATGTAGATATTCATCGTAGTTCTCGTACCCAATAAAAACATACCCTATGTTACTCCTGATAATGTAGCTTTCCATAGGTACATGAAATAATCATCAGATCGATCCAGTGGTTTCAGAGCTTATTTGTTACAAGCAAACGAACAAAAACTTTATAGTATTAGTGTACATATTAAGTACCGCAGATATTCAAAAGCCTAAAGTCCAGCCTAGTATTTGTATTTCCCATTCTATTGTACAAAATCTTGTCTAGACACATAAATAACAAATAGAGATTGCAAGAGTGTAGCTCTTAGCTGGAACATTAAATACTTACTTATTCACTGCTTAATCCTGTCTGGGCATGGAATAAAAAAAATGCTAAAAGTATGAGGTACTTAGTCTAGTGTTAAGTTTGTAATTCATGATAAAAACTTCAAAATGTATATTTGTTCATGTCTACATATAAATCTTTATATATAAAACAACGTCCCCGCCTCCTCTGTCTGTCTGATCGCGATGAACACAAAAACTGCTAAACAGATTTTCATGCGGATTTTACTAATTACGAAGCATTTCATGGGAAAGGTTTTTATGTATAATACATCAATTTGGAGCCGGTAGGTGGCGCTGGTGGGCAGCACGAAGTCTGCCGGGTCCGCTAGTATATAACAAGGTATTTAGAAGTAGCATATGTTTTAAATCAGCTATCTGGTTACCGTAGCAAGTGCTGCTTAGTTTGGAATCCATAATTTATATATTAAACAAACTTACGTGTAAAAATAAATGTAATAGATATCATCAAAGGAGGTGAAGCCGTGTGTAAAACTAGTTAATTTGTAAAATTGTTTCATTTTCAAATATAACCCTTTCCCGGAGTTTCTTCAATTATACAAAAAGCTTGGTTGTTATTCTAATTTGCTAATTAAAACTGTTTTCTCTCAAAACTCGCTTTTCTTTATAAAATTCATGATATCAATAAAATCTCATTATCAGTATAACCGTAAAGAGGTAACGAGCCGTGGAAGGGACTGGTCGTGAGTTTGATTCCTAACTAGTACAAATATTTGTGCTTATTATATTACTGTGCGTCTGAGTGTAATAACTTAATTATTCCTTTTATCTTACTTCCGCCCTGCGGTTTTACCCACGTTTCGGGGGGACCTTCTACTTTCCCGGGATGAAAGGTAGCCAATGTCCTGTCTGTAGATCTAGTCTATACGTTTACCAAATTTTATAAAATCTGTCTACTGGCTTAGGCGTAAAAGGGTAACAGACAGATACTTTCGCATTAATAGTATTAGTAGGGACCTATATATGTATTAGTGATCTTGTTACCATATTAAAATCTCTAGTTAGTCTGTAATAATATAGACCGTGTTTTTATAAAATACACTCCTTTTATAATGAGCTATTCGTTTTATAGTTTCCAAAGACTGAGGTTAAGTTATTAAAATTTACAAGTAAAATTTAGCAAATTATTTTCAACAAGCAACCAGTATTAAGAGAATCTTGTAAAAGCAAACAATGCCTAGTTTTTGGATTATCCTTGTTAATTAAGCAAATTACTTTAGTACCCACCTCGACGGGGAGTAGGGGTACTCAGGGAGGGGGGAGGGCTATCCATTTGATACCAGCTTCTTTGATGTTCCTCTGAGGTAACATTTTTATAAAATAACTAGTTAGAGGCTTATTATAACGAGATGACCGTGTTTTATTATAATTATGTAAAATAATAATCTTAGAATGTTATTTTATGTACTTGTTATTTTATGTTTTGAAATTAATACTTGTTTTTAAATAAAAAAAAATACTTTTTTTTTATATTTATTTAACGTTTAAAACATTAACAAGAACTTAGTTGTAAATAGCTCTAAGAAAACCCTCTCGGGTTTATAAAGAAGCGCTATTAATATTAAATTAATAATATAAAAAAATCTAATAGTATGTATCTAATAAAAAAATACAAGTTGAAATAGATAGAAAAGTAAGTAAAATATGCTTATTCCTTTAATTTTTGTTGTCCTCGTCCTGTTTTAACGGGTTTCATCCTACTACTATTTTTTCCCTTTTTGCCATTTTCAAAGCTATCGAGATTGGTCTATTAAGACATGGCCAATCTAATTTCAAACTTACCTTCACTTATGCTATGGGAAATATAGGACAGACATATTGCGCCGGGTGGGAATCAAACCCACAATCAACGGCTCGAAAGTATAGCTATAACCAGCTGACCTGCCAAAGAGCGAATAGAATAATTAGCGAGTAATCGAGTAAACTGAGCTGTGTATTCTCCGACATTTTGTAATAATAATACATTGGGAGTCAGCCGGTCGGTGGGCGCGGCTGTAGTAGTGGCGGAGAGCGGGAATTCTAAAATAATAAATTGTTTGATAATTAATATATCATGGGTAAAGAATTACGTTTAAAATTATATTGTACGTTAAAACCAGCAGCTAATACACCGAAATAATTACTGTCACAGTCGTTTACAAATTTGCAAATTGTTTAACTGTAATTGCCTTTATAAAGAGCCGTCAACGCGTCTTATCGAACGATCGGGTGACCAGAGGGCTGGCTATTACCTCGCCCAACGAATAAGCCTCGCCATCCAGCGAGGTAATGTAGCCAGCATCCTGGGCACTCTACCACAGGGCAGCGATTTAGATAATATATTTTATTTATAATTTTAATTTAGTATGTAGCTATATATATTTTACATAATTATAAGTTTTTTACAGATTTATACCCGTTATTTAATATTACGTTATATTATAATACTGTAAATAATCAATAATAAATATATTTTTTTTTATAATACTCATTATATGAAGTTCAAACCAAAGGAGTAATTCATAAACTTATAATAAATCAAAGAATACGAATCCCTACACACTCAATACAAACGTCTTTACGTATATCGCTGATTATTACGCTAGTACTGTTGTTTCTCGCTCCGCTTATGAACCCGCTATTATACGCGCCCCAGCTCTGAATACACAAACGAAACGAAACCAAAACAAACCGAACTAATTCACAAACTGAGCCGTTCGGCTGGAAAGGTTAAAATCACAGAAATTAAACCAACTAGCCTTAGTATAACTCAATACAATGTACTTTTAGTTAATAAATAGGTACTTGGTTATCATTGATTTATGAATTTGTTAATCTCATAAAGTTTCTTCCTAAGATTCAAATTTCTCCTAAAAATGTCATAATAATTTAGATACTTATCTTGAGATTTAACAAAAAAAGAACCTGTTAGTAATAATTTTTTTTTACTCATGAAATCAACATCTTTGATCCCTTCTACCCCTTTTATCTACCACAATCGGGAGTTGTCGACGAAACATTGTTGGGCGTCTCACCTAAATGAAGCTACTCAGGGAAAGTTAGCTTGATAGTAATCACTTAGAAAATTTGTTTTAGGGAACCCGGACTATCTATGATTAATCTGTATTTTTTTTTTTACTTTTTTACGAAATGGAAATCTATGGAAAATTTTATCGTGAACCGCGGCCTTAGTAAAGGCCAAGACACACTTGGTCGATATCATAATACATATTATACCTTCGTAGGGTAAGGCGGGGCTAGTTGAGCAAATTTTTACTTGAACGGATGTAGCTCCTTAATGATAAGTCTCTATAAATTGTTATGCGGCTTGATGGATTTGTTGTTTATCGCTTAACAAAAGTGTCAATAGTATTTTTTTGTAATAAGTAAAATTGAAGAGCTACAGCTGTTTTAATGCAGAAAGTCAAGTATGCTCAATGTACCTCATAGGTGAGGTAAGTTGAGCAAAGGTGTGGGGCAAGTTGAGCACTAAGAAAGTATAATGAAACCATAGGTTCAATGTTGACTAGTGATGAAATAAAATAAGTGTTTAACAATCAGTTCTTTATTTATAGTCTTTTAGTGACAGAGAAAACAAAACTTATAGCAATTCTTTGAATAATTAACCAAAAGTAGAATCAAGAAAACAATAACGTATCTTAGGAATAACTTCACCATTAGATTCAGTCTTTCTGTTTAAAATCAGACTTATTTCTTTATATTATTACTCATATACTTAGTTTATATCTTAAAAATAATAATTAATCTTTGGAACTTAATGGTAATTGTCTTAGTGACAGAACAACAAAACTTAAAGTAATTTTCTTTACGTAATTATCATGGGGTAAGTTGAGCAACGATGCTCAACTAACCCCAACCCAGAATTTCAAAATAAAAGTGAGGTTATAGAAAAACCGTGAGAATTATATCCAGAACCTCTCTGCATATCAAAAGTACGATAATTATATGGAAGATTAACACTTACCTGATTAAAAACAAATAACATTTGACTAATCCAGACGAAAACTTGCGATAAAAAAAAAAAAAAAAAAAAAAAAAAAAAACTCAGTGACACCTATTACTTAGTGCTCCTCGTAATTTACAGTTGAATCGCGTATAATTCGAATATTTAGACCTATTTATGTGGTGCATGTGATATTAAGTGTATAGTGCTTTCTATATGATGTTATCCAACTGATTTAACCGGATTAATAGAAGAAATTACACAAAATAAAATCACAGTTTGGACTTATAGTTGCAACCTACCCTCAAGAAGCTAAGTTATTTTTCGACGTCAAGGATTGATCGTTTCTTACGGCTGTCACTTGACGTCAGTCAACTTGTGACAGTTGACTTTGACATCTGTGGGGTTACCATATAAAGAAGATTTCCACCACATATTGCAAAACAGCACAATTTTTGGGTACTTATAATTTTTATAGGTTTGGCAGTCACAATGTTGAGATCGCCACCTAAGGATAATAAGGATGCTACTCCTGTGCGAGTTGCTGCTAATAAGGATGGCAATGTCACCATAAGATCTAATAAGCGTCAAGCGTCTTCATCACCTATGCAAGATGTAAGCCTGCCCTCCTGCGATAATATCAGGGAGATAGTGAAAGATGTCCTTAAGGTGGAGCTCTCTGGTCTAGTCACTCAGATAACGCAAAATATATCTTCAGAAATCCGAGTTATCAAGGATGAGATAAAGGACTTCAAGGAATCTCTGAACTTTATTCACTTACAATATGAAGATCTCTTACGGGAACAGAAAGCATCTGTAGAAGCGATTAAGTCTTTACAGTCACAGAATGCATTGATGGATTCTAGTATCAAGGACTTAAATAGCCGCATCAATATAATGGAGCAGCGTGCCAGGGCCAGCAATCTAGAAGTTCAGTGCGTGCCTGAAGTGAGAAATGAAAATCTTCTCACTGTAATAAAGCAAGTGAGTTCTTTAGTTGGCTGCACACTTGCTGAAAATGAGGTTATTAATTGTAGTCGTGTGGCGAAACAAAATCACGCAAGCAAACGTCCTCGTGCAATAATAGTACAATTTGCTAGCCCTTCCGTTAGAGACAAAGTTCTGGCTGCGACAATTAAGTTTAATAAATCTCATTCTAATGATAAACTTAATACTTCACATATTGGAATAGCAGGAGATAAAATGCCTATATACATCGCCGAGCATTTGTCAGTTGCGAATAAAGCTCTTCACGCGGCCGCAAGACAGACAGCAAAGGAGAAGAACTTTAAGTTTGTATGGGTGCGTAATGGTAAAATTTTTATGCGTAAAACCGAGGACTCTGACTACAAATTCATCAGAGACATAAATTGTCTAAAGAACATTACTAATTAATCATATTTTGAGTGATTATTATACCGAATAAAAAATTCAAAATGTCTTCATTAAAGGTATATTATCAAAATTCACGTGGTCTACGTACCAAAACACACACATTTTTCCGTAATAGTAGTAGCTGCAATTTTGATGTAATAGTTTTGACAGAAACATGGTTAAACTCAAATGTACATGATACGGAGCTTTTTGATAATAGATATAATGTGTACAGAAGGGATAGGGAATCTACATCCATTACAAATAAAAAGGAAGGAGGAGGTGTATTAGTAGCCGTATCAAAGTCAGTAAATTCTAAAAGATTATCAATTTTTGAAAGTAATTGTGAAGATTTATGGGTCAGTGTCGATGTAGAATTCGGTGATGAAAGAAAAAATCTAGCTATATGTGCCGTGTACTTACCACCGCCTGTTCAAAGCTCCACTTTGGAATACTTCCTTGATAACTGCAATTTTGCGTTTGAGCGGTTGCTTAATTCGAATTTTTGTATAATAGGTGATTTTAATTTGAGTTGTTTAAAATGGAATTTGTCAGTTCAGCACTCAGAATTCAATCAAGTCCCTCTTCAAGGGCAGCTATTATTGGATTTTATTGAGATGAATGATCTTACTCAATGCAATTTAATTTGTAATGCTAATAATAAAATACTTGATCTAGTTTTGTGTGATATTCCAAATTGTGATGTTTCAAATAATTGTATTCCACTAAGCAGCATTGATCCATTTCATCCGCCCATTAGTATTATTTTGTCCAACTGTCATAATAACAATCTAATTCATAATGCAGTGGTCAGTAGACCGAATTTTCATAAAGCAGATTATAAGTCAATTAAAGACTTCTTCTCAAATTTTGATTGGAATAATTTATTCGGGGACTGTTTTGATGTTAACGAAATGGTTGATAGGTTTTATAAAATTGTGGAACAAGCTATAGACCAATTTGTACCTCTAACTAGATCGAAGAAGGCAGATTATCCTGTATGGTACACCAAAAGTTTAATTAGGCGGATTAAAGAAAAGGAAAAATTGAGACGGAAAATAAAGATTTATAATAATCCAATGGACGCTCTGTCATTAGAAACTCTTAGCAAGCGTTGTGATAAATTGTCAAAAAGCTGCTTCGATTCTTATTTAAAATGTATTGAGACGAAGATCATGGAGAACTCTAAATACTTCTGGTCTTTTATCAAAAGTAAACATAAATCAAAAAAATCTAGTTATCCCTCTAAAATGACTGATGGCACTACTTTAGCTACAAATGGTGAGGAAATCTGTAACTTATTTGCTACTTATTTTTCACTGGTTTATGAACAGCATGATGTTCTGCAGGATATCCAATCGATAAAAGTACATTGTACAAATATGGATAATTTTTCCAGGCTTCAGCTAAATCGTTCAGAAATTGAAAATAAATTGAAAACATTAGATATTACTAAAGGGTCGGGACCTGATGGTATCCCTTCGTCATTTTTAACTGCCTGCTTTTCTGAATTAGTTCATCCACTAAGTTCTATTTTCAATAAATCTTTAAAATCAGGAGTATTTCCTACGAAATGGAAATCTGCTCAAGTGGTGCCAATATTTAAATCGGGGGACAATACTCTTGTTCAAAATTATAGACCGGTTTCTATTCAATCTGCATTTGGTAAGGTTTTTGAGGCTTTGGTTTGTCCTTACGTACAACATCATTTTCAGAAATACCTCTCGGTACATCAACACGGTTTTGTTCACGCTAGATCAACCTGCTCTAATCTTGCTTCGTTTACTGAGATAGTATCAGAAGCCTTAGATAAGAACAAAGAAGTGGATATCATCTATACCGATCTCAGTAAAGCCTTTGATAAAGTTTCCCATTCGATATTGGTCCAGAAGCTTGCAAATTATGGATACTCGGGAGCGTTACTGAACTGGATTCAATCGTATCTCGAAAGGAGGGACTTTTATGTAGTGGCATGTGGTTTTGCCTCTTCTAAAAACAGAATATGTTCGGGTGTTCCACAAGGTTCGCATCTGGGACCCATACTCTTCAATATTTTTATTAACGACGTTATGGACTGCTTTCATTACTCAACCGCATTTATGTACGCAGATGATTTAAAGTTTTTGAGGGTTATTGAAAGTACTGAGGATGTATTACACCTTCAGCAGGATTTGAACAGGTTGGTTGCTTGGTGCGGGATAAACAAGATGTCCCTTAACGTTAACAAATGTTTTTCTATGAAGTGCACACGAAAAATCAATCGTATCATAGATTCAAAGTATAGCATTGAGGGGCACTCTTTGAATATTGTAGATAACATAAAAGACTTAGGAGTCACTTTCGATAATAAACTCACGTTCTTGCAACATACAGATACTATTATTAAAAAATCTGCCAGGATGTTGGGTTTCGTGATTCGCAACGGAAAAGACTTCAGGTGTACGGGTACTAAAATACTACTGTTTAATGGTCTAGTTCGAAGTGTCCTGGAATATTGCAGTGTGATTTGGCGACCACATTATGCCACCCATTCTCTCCGCATTGAGAGGCTACAGAAACGTTTTCTTTACCATCTTACGTATTCAGTCGGGAAGTTAAAAACACTAAAATCTTACGAAGATAGACTAAAGCATTTCCATCTAAATAGTCTAGATAAACGCAGAGATGTACTTGATCTTTTGTTTCTTTACAAGATTCTTAGATCCAAAATTGATTGCCCTCAGATTCTTCAGCGTTTGAATTTTAGAATACCTACTCGCTATCCTCGTCATGTAATTACACCACTAGTCCCTCCCCTGCGAAGAACTGTACATGGGTGTAACTCTCCCATACCGAGGATTAGTAAATTATATAACTCGGTGAGTTTACTAACTGACGTGCACGTTGACTCCTTAGCGACGTATAAAAAATGTATCAACGCTGCTCTAGTGAAGTAATGTAATATTTAACTTTATATAGGTATATATTTTATTTAATTTTTCTAACTGTTATATTTTTGTATTTTAGTAATAAGCATAATGTGTTAGTATAGTATAATAGGTGTTTGTAAAATGTTGTGCAAGAGGTGTTTACCTGTAATGGTTGTGCATTTAGTTTTTATGTTTAAGTTTAGTTTAATATTTGTATGTAATAGTGTAGCAACTGCTGGTGAACCAAAATAAATAAATAAATAAATAAATAAATGACGTTTTTACTTTTTGGTCTTAAAATAAACAAAACGCCCGTGCACGTAACTCGCTTACCCAGCAGCCACTAGCGATCGCGTGATGTTTATCCCTCCCGCGCCTCCCTCTTTCCGCCATACGATGTCTATACGTACGGTGAATAGTTTCCGAGATATTTCGATTGCCCAACTTGCCCCTATGCTCAACAAGCCCCGCTCTACCTATTGCATTGTGGAAGTTGAGACAAACTTGTAATACCTCTTAAAATGTAGGTCTTACTTGAAGACTTGTTAATGTATATACTTGTACTCATTGTGTAGGTACCGCAACTTGAGTGGAGGGTAACATATGACGTGGCTTGGGGTGGTGTCACGGAAGATAGAATAACGTGGAAGTGGCATACAGCGCGGTTTATTCTAGAACGTTACGTACGAACTATTCAGTTTCGTTAAAAAAAGCTACAAGCGTCCGCAACCAATCGTCCAAAATTTTGTATTTATATCTCTGTCACGTCCAGCCACATATTTTTTTGGGCTTGCATTTGATCTTTATACAAGACGATAACGAAACCTAAGATGCATGAGCATGCTTCCTTAAAATAAACCTATTTTGCTGTATATCTGGATGTAAAAAGCTCGTATTTAAATAGAGCATGTAATCCATGACTATTACATGTCTCAAGAATATTCTTATTGCTTGTTACATATAATTCTGGCAATCTAATCTACACAATATATGACAAGTTTACCGACTCCACGCGCCCATAACACACAAAAACACGGGGCGTTCTCCCAACATCACACTTCTTTTTATTCCTGCCTCCATGGCCGGCGGTTAGAACATGGCGGTTTGGACCCGTCTTAGATCAAGCTCACTAACCGTCCGGTCATGTTAATGGCTCTCTCAATTAGTTAAGTTGTTTTGTTACTGATTAATTTGTAACTGTCTGCTTTCATCCAGCTTTTTATTGACTAGAAGAGCAGAGTTTTGGCCTCACACTAACTAGTTACTGTTTTGTAGTTTTACCTGCGTTTGCTACGGATTAAATTTGACTGAGATAAAAAGATTTGCCATGTCTTTATCACTGGGGAATAGTAGATATCTTGACATTGGATTACTAGTTACTGAGATTACTCCTTAGTTATTTAATAGAAAAGATTATTAAGTTTGTTTAGTCTTGGGTAAAATCGGTTTTACGTAATTTATTACTATCTTTTTTTATGTCAATGTCATTATTAAAATTTTAGTATCCATCATAGGCCAATTGTAAGTAAAGCTTTCACATATTCACAACTAACATTACGCAGCTTTAAAGTAAAACTCAAAACATATCACACAATTTATCCTTGGAAATTTCCATCGTGAACCAACCGGGTAGGGTTGACCTATTTTTCAATAAACACCGTTGTATGATAAATACGAATATACCGTTGGAACTTTGGTCTAAAAATAACCCGCCCCAGGTTCCCTACTGACAATAGCCGGGGTGGAAAGATCCCGGTGGTCTGTGATCATGGCCTGCGTGTTTGAGGTGGGCCCCTCGACCCCACTAATGGCGAGGCCGCCGGCTCGATTAGGCCTCGTTAAAAAAAGATTTGAGTGGCTTTGAGGCCTTTTCTGGTAATGTTAATGCGTACATATTGGTCAAACGAATTTGAATAGGGAGTTGAAATCTTACTGTTTGTGTTGTTACAAAATTTATGTATAGTGATTAGGTGTCGATTACTGTTTTACGCCCGATGTTAATAATCTATCTCCTATCCGAGAGTAAAACCAACGAGTTGTCAAAATGGACGGATAGCTTATTGGCAAGCAAAAACTATAATTTTCGAACAGATTCGATCGATCGTAGATCGAAGATAGATTGATTTTGAAGCTTCACCCAGAAAATTCATTGATATATCAATCTTAGATAGCAAAAAATGGATCAGGATTGATTATTGACATCGGGCGTTAGCTGTGTTCCCGGGAAAAAAAGTATCCTTTTATTTCGGAATACAATTTATTGGTGTCTGTTTTTTTGTTTATATATAACGGTTTATATCTAGCGATGGTTGAGTGGTATAAAGTCCAGGTAGAGACTTGTCAGTCGGCAGATTAGGTTCGATGCACGGACAAAACATAATTATGGTGTCTTAGTAATGTTTATTGTTTCTAAAATATGTACCTTTAGCCCAGAATATGGAGACAATGATCAGAAAACAGAGTTTTTGGTCCAATATCCGTAAATATAATATTAACTGTTATTTAGTGGTAGACCATCGTTTAAAGTAACTTACACTTTACATATACATTTATCATATTTATTCTGTCAATAATGCTTTTTCTTTTAATCAAATATATATTATTTATGCTTTATAAAAAAAATTTATTTATGTATTATATATTTTTATTTCAGCCAACATAACCGGTTTCCCAGTTTCGAAAACAAACGCACAATTATTACACTTGAGGTCACTATTAAAAGGTTCAACTTATTATTATTAAATAACGCAACTAATTTTTACCTCATATTTTTTATTATAAAATAATAACCTTTAATATACCAAATTAAAAGTACCTAATTTACACACCCTAATATTATTCTTTTAATTACTTACATTTTATGATTGTTTTTATGATGATTAAAACATTTTAACGCTGACAAATAATATTTCTAATGGAATTGGAAGTGTATTTCAATTACTAACAATGGATTTAATTACATTCTATGTTTTCTTTCTAAATGTAACGTTGACTTTTCTATATTAACTAATAAATGCAGGTACTCGTAAAATTAATATGTTCTTTCCGCGTGTATGTTGATTAAGTAAGTACATATTTACTAAATCAACAGACAGGCGGTTATTTTAAAATACTTATTAGCGTAAAATTATAATATTAAATCCAAATAACTCCAGGAAAAGTAACACTAAATATGTTTAAAAATTTGTTAGTAGGTTTTTTTTGGAAATTCATATTGCCTATAAATAAATTAGAAAGATAATTAATATAAACTTGGAAGCATCAAATGCCTCACCGATAATCGAATATCCGGGATAAAACAACGTGCATTTACGGGATTGTCCCGGACAGGAGAGGGTTGCATGTTTGTGGTGGACACGTAGCGTGTGGCCACCACAGTGGACTAGTTTAACCCGGACCAAATTAAACTTTAAGCCTCTAACAGTGAGCTTTGAGTGAGATTTGACCAGTGCTTTATGTGGTTACTGAAATTAGAAATACATTAGATTTAGTTTAATGATAAAATTAATTTGCAATCAATGACAATAATATTGTAAATACATTTCAGGGATCGCGATGAAATTTGGCATAGAGCTTGAATATACAGGAATAATATGTAGGCTACTATTTATTTGAAAATTGAAGTACGAAGTGAACGCGAGTGAAACCGTGGCTGCCTTCTAGTTATCAATACTTCTATACTAATATTATAAAGAGGAAAGATTTGTTTCTTTGTATCGAATAGGCTCCGAAACTACCGGACCGATTTGCACAATTCTTTCACCAATACAACGTTACGTTATTAATTAATATCATAGGCTATATTTCATCCCCGTATTCCTACGGGAACGGGAACTACGCGGGTAAAACCCCGCGACGGCAGCTTGTTAAGTAAAAAACTACAACGCTTATAAATGGCTTTAAAAATGTAATCTAAACCCCTTTTCGCCTTGTTATGGGTCGAATAAAACTTCAGTAACATATATGGAACTGTAAAAAGTCGAATAAACTATGAATAGCGGAGTATTTTCCCCATTTTGAGCCGACACTGTCACATTTCGTGCCCCATTGTGAATTCATTGAACACGTCGCGTCCGCGCGCACCCGCCTCGCTTCTCCCGTCATACGTACTGTTGCTAGGGCTGTCACGCATTCAAATACTTTGAATATCATTTAAATAATGTAAATGAAGTTTTCTATCATATTTTTTTTGGCTACTTATTGTGGTCCAAAGAAAGGATACAATTTCATTTCATGCTAAGGTATGACTCAAAGTCATTGTAATTATAAGAAAGTAGTGGCCTCCCACGATTTTCTCGGTATAAAAAGTAGCATATGTATCAATTCAGATTATAAACTATAAGTGTTCCAAATTTCATGCATATCTGTTCAGTAGTTTTTGCGTGAAAGAGTAACAAACATACATCCACACATACGCTCGAATTTATAATATTATTAAGATGTTCTAAAATAAATAATACAATTTGTCGTGCATTAATGTGTTTTAGCATGAGAAATAGATTGATTGGCTTAGCTCCTGTGTTTAAAATCCGTATTAGCACTTCTTACAATAATTTCAAATATGCACAGTAATAAGTGCTTGATAAAACATTGGAAGACTACGTTTATACTAAACAGTATTAATAATGACAAATAAGTGTCCTTTAGTCCCTTTAATCTCAGCCTTTTCTGACTTGTTGTGTTGTTGGAGACTTCAGTTAAGTAAACGACTTTTTACTCTTTAGGTTAAATAAATGTTATTTCTATTAAAATTGTATAGTTGTGACAACCCTAACGTATTTGCTACTTGTCTAGTTATATTGCACGCGGGTGTACAGTTGTATTGTGTTGTAGCAAGAGGAAGTTACTCGTATTTTTAATAATTATTTCTTCATTTTAAATTATATTATTAATGTATGACCATCATGTATGATTCATTGTTTAAGTCTAAACTTAAAAAACTAAGCTAATGTACAGATACGATAAGCGTAAGAATGAAATAACTCTCGCTTATTCTCAATCGCGAATATTAAGTAATCCTCTTGATACCATAAAAGTCAAAGTTTGTGAGAATGTAGATGTATGTTTGTTACACTTTCACGCCAAAACGGCTGAAAGGATCGTGATAAAAGTTGCCATAGAGCTAGAATATGTTCTGGAATAACACGTTGACTACTATTTATTGTAGAAAAGCGGGTGAAACCTCTAGTAGCTAACTTAGTTAGTAATTGTATCAAATTAAAAAGTTACCTATAAAAGGAATATTTTCATTTATTGTGCGTAACATATTAAATGGTATTTTTAATAGTAAAAATCCATTTCCAAACACCTCCCAATCTATTCTGGCTCTCACAAAAAAATATGTAGGTACCAATAATCTAGAAGCTTTCAAAGTTAAGTCAAAGTCACTTAAGATAAGCTTAAGTTACGTTACATAAATACAAACAATGGTTCCCAATCGGTCCGTCTCTCCCTCTTATCTCCGCTACCTGTTGGTCCCGGATTTACAGTTACATAATTTAATTTCAAACACAATTTGAATAGCTTTTCTATTGTTGCAAAAAATAACCATTTTAAAAAGAAGTTGTTACACGCTTTCTGTAGAATCTTTTATGCACAAAAATCCTATCAGTTATAAAATAAATATTTCTATAATATTATAGTCGTAAATGAGAGAATCATTTTGCATATTTGTGTTTTTAATGTATTTTTATTACAACAGGTATATCTAATTATATTAATGATAACAGTTCTTGAGTATAGAAGCGCTTGCTCTAACAGAACGATCGTTTTTGTAAAATAAATAATAATTACAGGCTCAGCTAAAGAAGTCGAAACAAGCGTTATTTATTGTTCAATTTATAAATCGATACCTTGATTTGAAAACCTAATAACTTCACTTATTTTTTAAATTTCTTTTTGATACCGGCAGAATCTAGATGACATCTAGAATCATCAAACTAAATCACGTACCTAACCTCCATTTGCAAACCTAATAAAAGTTACAAACACCAAAAGGGAGTCGAATTTTCTACACCAGTGGGGTTGAGGACATGTTCCTCTGTATACCTTCGAGAGTCCCGCTCTATATCGGGCGACTTCGACGACTCATTTCAAGAGCCTGTATTCTTCACGGCATTGTTTCAGCCATTGACAAATTACTGCAGCCCAGCCTACTACAGTACAAATTGGCACCAAAGGCTTATCCATTCTCAGCGCTTTGGGCCCACAAGTGGCAGGTTTACAGCAGCCCTGCCTGTACTGCCTTACTGCGTAGAAACGGACTCCCCACGGCATAATGAATCTCATCTGTATATATGCGAAAATTTATGAAAATAACGCTTGTGCGATGTAGGATTTGCACGGTTTTTCTATGAATTTTACTATATTTTTTATCTTATATGAACATTTTGGTTTTTTAGAGTAATCTAGTGATTTAACTACACAGTTTACAGTGTTTGTTATGTGGAAATAGAGTGTTTTAAAATTAATATTTTTCGTTAGACAAGAATGCCGTATACGAGATAACACGAGTGCGATAAGGATGGGGATAATGACGGGCTGGGCGCTCGGGACCGTAGCGCCATCTGTTGTCGACATGTGTTACTAAATGTTATATGAATTTAATATTTATTTAACAAATTCGTGTACAATGATGGAAACTCTACATTATATTAATGTGATTTTTTATTATTAAAATTTTTGTCTCAGATTACTGAACACAATTTTTTTTTACTGCTCTACCCATACTGTAAAACTTATTTTATCATAGTATACAGTGCTTTATTTAATATAATTTTATTTTTAATACTAAAGTTTGAATTCAAAACTCTAAATAGGTTTTATAAAGTATTATAGGCATTCTCTAATACCGGAGATGTATTTTTTACCACCCTGACACAAACGGATGACCTGACCTACATTTTATTTATACTTTAACTAGCGACCCGCCCCGACTTCTCTCGGGTACAACAAAACTTCATTATTATTGACTTAATCCATATTAATATGGAAGATGAAGATTTGAACGCACTTATTTAAAAAATTACTGGTTTGAATTGAAGAATAATATTAGGGTTGGACAGCCCATTTATCGATAAAGGACATATGTAATATACATCATGCTAAGACCAATAGGAGCGGAGTGATGAATAATGTTGCGAAAAAGGGGAACGTAATGTAGACGAAGTGGCTCGGGTCAGCTAGATATATATACAAATAAACATTCCTATTAAATCATTCTATCTATTGATGCTAACCAAATTTGGTACCACATAAGGTCTCCTTGTGTTGTAGGAAATTTTCTTCACATCATTAGATGAATCACATCTTAAGTATTGGTAACTTAGTCTTTGCAAATAAATATATATATTTGATTTTCCTCACTTTCCCATAATCAGTTACCAAACTTTAGTACTCTACCAAATTTTAGGTCATCTTATTCAAATCTAGCCTATATTAATACTAGGGTAACATCAAGTTCAAAGCGATATTATGAGTAATTTTCCGGATAAGTACGTTTGATACGTTTGGTGACCTTTTGTATCCCCATTTGAATATGTCTGATTGTTTGCATTAATATACGTACTTACATGACTTTGACAAAACGCCTCAGGGCCGGAGTGGGGCGGGGGCGAAAGGGCGAGGGGGTATAGGGGCGATGTTTGTTCTATTTCTTCATATTCCTCGCCCCCCGGGGCGTACGCCACAATTGTTTTTACAAGCATGCGATTTATATTATAATTGATGTTTTCAGAGAATAAGGAAGTCGTGTTGTTTGTTTGTTTATTCAATTTTTAGCTTGTGTTTTGTGATTTTCAAAGGGGTGCATTTTAGTTAGATGTGGCTGGGGTTTGTTAATTAGTTTCGGTTCAATTCTTAGATATCTAAACGACTCGTTAATGTCATATTCTCTACCATTTTAAATCATGTCTTAATTACTTTATAACGCTACTTACAAGATGGAGAAATATTTATTTAGTGTAATTCCAGACTTTAATCTAGTGTCTATTTAGGGTCTAACTTATTTACTAGTTTGAAGGTCAATGATGAACCGGTTCGGTCAGCATTTAACTTATCAAACTCAGCAAGGACATATAGTTGATTATTGACTATTTGAACTTTTTCTGTTTAACTAATTAATTAAGAATATAATTAATAGTAACGTGTGTGTTCCAGTGACAGCCCTCCGCGAGCACTGGGACGAGGCGAACGCTCGGGTGCTCCAGCGGAAGGCTCAGCTGGACGCGATGCTCGGCGACTCCCAGCGGTACGAGGCTCGCCGCCGCGACGCGGACGCGTGGCTCGCGAGGATGGAGGCCCGCCTCGTTGCCATGGCGACGCCAGGACACACAGCTGATGTGCTGGAAATGCAGCTCAGAGAACAAAAGGTAAGGAGACAATTAACGGCATTTTAGTACCTATATTAAGAATTTGAAGCGCCATTTTAGATACGCATTTGCGAGGTATTTGAGCTGGCAACAACAATGTACAGGAGAGTTTTTTTTACGGACGGTAAAATACAGCAAATCAGAGTTCAAATACAACAAATGAATTAAAATGAAATGAAATATATATTTATTATTTCAAATAGGCCTTCACAGGCACTTATGAAACGTCAATTCTAATGCTCGGTTCGGAAGGTTGTATTCCCAACGTTTTTAAAACGCGACGCTTTTTTTCGAGCGGTGTTGCATTTTCAACTTTGGGCGTTGGAAATAGAGCATAATATGGTATTTAGAAATGCATTTTACGCTTTTTTACCGTCCGTTAAAAAAAGACTCCTGCGAATAAGGGCTTATTGTTAGATTGTTTTTAGGACATTAATTACGCGTGTCTCATGTTCATAGCGTGCATTCTATGAAAATAATATTTATTCTTAAAAAAAAAGTTTTAATATCATGCTTTTCCACGCTATAATAAAAATGCTTAAACAAACATACAACACAATTTTCAAAATTACTTATTCAATGAAATAATTCTTTCTTAATTTAATTTGAGCATTTAAGGATATTTCTTATAAAAAAAAAAGAAATACTTAATATTATCTGTGACTTATACATAACCCAAATAGAGCAAGAACATATTTGAATATGGAACAAACATATTTAAACGTAAAACCAGTGTTACTTTAAAAATATCGTGTTTCATCCTTATCATTTCCATTGCAAACATCAATCAACAATATACCTTTTTTACAATGAAATAAAGTTCAAACTAAATTGACAGTGCGCATAAATCGTTTATACAAGTCATTAAAGAAATGGCGAACTAAAAACTTCTGAACGATAGAAGTCGAAAAGTTTTAACTTCTAAGTTACTTCTGAAAGGATCCGCGAAGGAAAACTTCTCGTATCGGAAAATAAACTTTAGTGAGTGAAGTTTGAAGGATGTTTTTACAATGACTGAGGTCACGTAAGTGTTTTGTATGAATAAGATATTAAAAGTACTGAGAAAAGTGTTATTGTTTATCTTAGATGAATAAGGTAGTTATAAAGTTTATTGCGTTAGACAGACGGACAGACAGACAACATAGTGAATGCATAAATCTCATTCTGTTATGTTTTTCATATACCTAAGCTTCACTATTAGGTACCGTAATTTTACTATATCAAGTTAAAATCTAGCCAAAAGTATTATTAGGTAACAAAGTCGAGTATTATTTAGATACTAAAGCATTTTACAGGCAGATGTAGGTCAATGATCCCACTTCTCTTGGGGAACTGCAATTTTCCCCGGGATAAACCAACCTATGTATATTTTCAATGCTTAAATGCCAATACTAACTTATGTATATTTGAACAATCTATGGGTTTAACTGACCTGACTAACCTTTTACTGGCAGGTCAGGTTCATGAAGATTTTAAAGACATCCTATATGGTGCAAACCTTTGCGCTTTAAAAAAAAAGGATGGAGGTATAAGACCCATTGCAGTAGGATGCACACTCCGTCGTATCACATCAAAAATCTGCTGTAAATATATTCTCCCTGGATTATCACAAAAATTTCAACCGACACAACTTGGTTTTGGTTCTAGAGGGGGCTGTGAGGCAGCAGTGCACGCATTGCGAACATATTTAAGTAGTAAAAGAGATGAAGTGGTTCTTAAGGTGGATGTAAGGAATGCTTTCAACTCTGTTGATAGACTTACCATGCTGAATGAAATAAAAACACACACGCCAGAAATTTACAACTACGTTGAACAATGTTATGGCACACCGTCAAAACTTGTTTACAAAAACCATTTAATTCTTTCAGCAGTGGGTTGTCAACAGGGGGATCCCCTGGGTCCGGCTATTTTCAGTCTTGCAATTCATCCGGTAATATCATCACTAAATTCTAAATTTAATGCTTGGTATCTGGATGACGGTACCTTGGGAGGTGAAGCATCCACAGTTTTAGGTGATTTAAAAATTATTATAGATTCATTTGAAAAAATTGGTTTAGAAATAAATTTTTCTAAATGTGAATTGTATGTTCCGGACACCTTATCAGACGCAGAAAAAACATCAATTGGTGATAGCTTTAATTGTCTATCACCAAACATAAAATTATTACAAAAGCAATCGCTTCGCCTCCTGGGAGCACCAATTTTTGATGACTCTATCCCCCCGTATTTAGAAGAACAATCTTCAAAATTTTACAATATCTGTGACCGTTTGCAGAAAATTAATTCACATATGGCTTTCCAAATTATCCGTTTTTGTCTTTTCGTCCCCAAATTCACGTATGTTTTAAGATGTTGTCCAGTTTGGAAATTTTTTAATCAAATGGAATATTTGGACAATGCTATACAAAAAGTACTAGTTAAAATTCTAAATTGTCCCATTAACGACCGCGCCTGGTCCCAAGCATCTTTGCCTATCCGCTTTGGGGGCCTAGGTATCAGGAAAATCTCAAGCATCTCAGTCCCAGCATTCTTATCATCTACATACAGCACATTTGATCTTTTTAAAAAAATTATACACCCTTCTCTTGGTGATATCGAAATTATATACAGTAGTGAGGCTCGAGATGTTTGGTTTGCGTCCTGTCCTAGTGAAAGCATCCCACAAAATCCTAAATTACAAAAACAATGGGACGAGCCACTCTGTAAGCGCGTACACTCACAGCTTCTTAGCCGTAGTGATAGTCTTGCAGAGCGAGCTCGTCTCCTTGCTGTGTCTGAACGAGAGTCAGGGTATTGGCTTCACGCTATTCCATCTACAAGTATAGGTACTCTCCTCGACAACGCATCTTTTTCAATAGCCGTTAGTCTGCGACTTGGCTCAAAGATCAATGAGCCACATCGCTGCCCTTGCGGAGACGACGTTGACCAATTCGGTCACCACGGCCTTTCGTGTCGCCGCAGTGCTGGCCGCCTATCTCGCCACGCTGCTATCAATGACGTCATCCGTCGGGCTTTTGCCTCCGTCAACGTGCCGGCCATACTCGAGCCGAACGGTATTGCACGTGACGATGGTAAGAGACCCGACGGGATGACGTTGGTCCCCTGGAGTCGAGGTAAACAACTAGTGTGGGACGCAACATGTGCGGACACTTTAGCACAGTCCCACCTACAGTCGACTTCAGGAGTGGCGGGTGCGGCTGCTACCACGGCGGAGGCCCTGAAGCGGCGGAAATATATGGTTCTCAATGAGAACTATATATTTCTGCCATTCGGGGTCGAGACGTTGGGTCCGTGGGGACCGGATGCTCATAGCCTTTATAAAGAGCTGTCAACGCGTCTTGTCGAACGATCGGGTGACCAGAGGGCTGGCTATTACCTCGCCCAAAGAATAAGCCTCGCCATCCAGCGAGGTAATGTAGCCAGCATCCTGGGCACTCTACCACAGGGCAGCGATTTAGATAATATATTTTATTTATAATTTTAATTTAGTATGTATATATATCTATGGGTCATATTGTCCCTTGAAATAAATTAATTTGAAATTCGATATAATTTAACTCCTTGCCAAATTTCTTATAGATCCCTTCAGCCGTTCTGGCGTCATTGAATAACAAGCATTCATTCATCCAAACATTCAGATTTATAATAGGTTTTTATACAATTTAGTGTTACTAACATAATCAAGAATCTAGATAGACCTATCTACTACGTCCTCATTTCCAGCTAAGTTACGTAGTTACAGCTATTTATATCTCTATACTTCTATACTAATATATAAAGACTTAGATTTATAAGTCTAAGTATAAAGAGGAAAGATTTGTTTGTATTGAATAGGCTCCGAAACTACTGGACCGACCAGAATAATTCTTTCATCATTAGACAGCTACATTATCAGGGAGTAACATAGGCTATATTTTATCCCCGTATTCCGGAACTATGCGGGTAAAAGCTATAGGCAATAAAACAGACAAACTGCAGACTTTAATGAAACCATGATGTGAAATATTAACCCTTAACCGAAATTCTTCCCGATATTGTGAGGGGTGTTTGATAACTGAACAAATTACTTGCAAGTTTAAGTTATGGGGAGGCCATTTAAAATAGTGATGCGCCTTTATGTTCTTTTTAGTCGATTTTATAGAAAAAACGACTATAAACCTCTTTATGTATGATATTCTATGCTATTAACCACTATTTTGAGTTCATTATTATCACAAAACAGTTTAAAATGTAACTGGGTATCTTTTTAATATACTACAGTATTAAAAAAATATACTTAGTACTAAGAAACATAATTAAATGTACCTGTATTTCTTAGACAATAAACATTTTACTCATAGCATTTGTCACACTATCTTTATAATACATACTTCATTTTAACACATTTACCCACATCCATTCATTTTAAACTACAGTAAAAGAAAATACAAAAAAATTCAACAAAATTTAGAAGTTCCTTTTTATTCGAGTCCCAAATCCCATCACTATGGCCGACGGTCGCTATAAATCCCGGTTAATTGAGGCCCGCCCCATTCCGGCTGTTTCTATATGTATGTACGTTGCCACCGAGGAACCGGGATATGAAACAACCTTACAGTTGTAAATATTATGCTGTTTTAAACTACATACCACAAATGTTGGGGAAATTGTATGATTAAATTCGTGTAGTTTATAGTATTGTTAGAAGTAATTGCTGTTGGTTTGCGTGGGACTAGAGGAATGCCTCCTTTGGTGAAGAGTTTGGACATTTTCTATGTTACTATAAAAAAGGAAAAAAAAATTAATTAGAATAATAAATATAGAGACAATAATCTAAGAAGAATCTATATCCATAAGACGATTTATTTATGAACTATCAATTTATGGTTCACATTTTAACATGTCAATGAAAATAAATGTCACACAAAGTAAAATATTAAAAAGGATTTCATAGCAAAAATCATTATTCTTTCTTTCTCACTTAACAGCCTATGTTTTTGCTTCTATACATTAATAATTATTATTTTTACAATATGTTAAAACCATTTTTTTTTCCAGTCGTTCCATGCGGAAGTGCACCAGTACAAACACCAGATAGAACTGTTCGGTCAACTAACCCAGCGTCTCATTGCTGTGTACAGAAACGATGATACAACACGCATCAAGCGATCCACTGAGTCCATCAATCATAGATATAATGAGCTGAATAATAGGTAAGCATTTTATATATTGTACATCCAATTTATATGCCTAGTAACGCCATCTGTGGACGGGTAGTTTGAACAATAATAAACAGAGCCATCTATGGTGGATGTGTAGAACTGTTTTCAATGTGATGTGAAGACAAATGTTCAGCCGTGATGGTTCTAATATTATGAAAGAACTGGGTAATTTGCAAAAAAGTTGTTATACTTGAATGATATAGGTAGTAAGAAAAGACAAAAAAAACGTGAATCATTAATACATGTTTGACACTACTCGATTAACTTTCATTTTAAATTAGAAAAGCTACTTAATACATTTACTTAAATATTCTAGAATGATAAGACTGAGAAAGGGTTACATATAATGATGATTACTACGTACAACACATCCGTTTAAGACAGAAAATTATATCAATTCCAAATAAAGACAAAAATAACTATAAAATTTCTTAATAAATTTATTTCTCTTGCAGCATTGTCGCTCGCGGCAAAGCGCTCCACTCAGCGGTTTCATCGCTGCAGAATTTCGATCGTTCACTGGAGAAGTTCGTCGCGTGGCTGAGCGAAGCGGAGTCCTTGCTGGAGGCTGCTGAACGAGATCCTCATCTGCTCAAGGTAGGTGGAGTTATCATTTAACTTTAACTTGACTATATTAAAATCAAACAATTCTGTACATGAAGATTATTGACAGTGGCATAATATAGGTCGTTCATTGATCTAACCACATCGCCTTAGAAAGAGTGGTAAAAATATTTAAATAAGCAAACAAAACAGGTGAAACATAAAATCTTATATATTTTTAGATACTGTAGTAGTTCCGCAGGTTTCTCGTAGATGGCGTGGTTCTGAATATGTTATTTCATTTTTACTAGAGGGCGCGTTTTACGGTAAGCGTTTTAGCGACATCTTTGAGATTATTTTAGTATCACTTTACCGAAACCTACGAAGGGTTGCTAAAAGGCCAGGTGTGTCTTGAGTGAGGTTTGCTATTATTTAAAGCAACCTTTGTGACTAGATGTCGCTAGTAGCTTGTTTTATAAATAAAATCATGATGCGCATATTGCAATTATTTTTAATGGGTTATTTTATTTAATGTCTAAAATAAAAATGTACTGTAATTGTGCGTTTGTCCAGTGATGTGTTGTCTGTCGTCGTTTTCTTTTTACGAAGTTTTTGTATTCTATTATACTCAATTAAGCACGTGCATTATTACAACATTTATAAACAGGTATTTTAAATAAAACAAACATATTCAAATGTAAGACTTTACCTCAAAAACCACTCTTTGGTGATGCGTAAACTTTGACAAAATTTTCAGGAAGTTTGGAAAATTGTCGGCTGTTTTCGTGAGTTCCGTAAGATTTTAATTATCGAATAGATTAAAGCTGTTTTAGGAAATGCAATCTTACTGTAGTGAAATTAGAGCTCTTTAAACATTGTTTCTAGATCTTATTTATTTAGTTGTACTATAGTTAAGGATGTGTGATATTTATACTCATACATTTATACTAGGTAAATCTAATTCAATCTCAGGTACCTATTGTTATTATAAAAATAATTTCGGTAAATTACCTAGCTAAATATTTCTTGATTTTCTTGATTTCATAATCTAATCGTTTTTCATTTGTAAATGCTTATAATTTATTCGGTGCTTGTAATAATACTAATTTTAAACGAATAGTAAAGACTAAAGGCGCCAGACGAAATCCATTAAAACTACAGCTCGCACACTTGCTATCTTTCAAAAGTATATAAATTCATAATTTCACCATTAAAGTAATCCAACTTTATCCGACCGAGTACAAAGGGTGTTAACATATTAAAGGTTATTTGAAAGTTCTGCGTAGTTTTAAATTGGTCGGGTTAAAGTTTGTAATACGTGCGGTTTCTAGCAAAAGTTCCCCGGGGAATTATTGTTTTTTTGTACTTTTTGATATTTTTTGTACGATATTACGTTGAAATAAGATGTACTGGGTTTTACGCCTTGGTTTCATCTGCACATTCCCGCTAAAAGCCTATTTATATTCCTTACTAGCCTGGTATGAAAAAGACGACGTCAAAAACAAACTCGCTTTGGAATCTATTTTTTATAAGATTTAGAATCAATTTTTTTTATTCTTATCGAGATGTTTTATTAAAAAAAATATAAAATATGAATCATAGATGGCGCTACTTGGACCTCAGTCTCATGTAGGTACTCGTATAGTAAATAACTATTAAAATTATTACTGGTGTCAAAATATTCATTAAACTTTGCATTAATAAATATAATGAGAATTGCTATTAAAATAATTCATTGTATTACTAAAAGGAAGAAGTTTTACATACACAAGTAGGTAAATCAATAGATACTATTCAATTCAACATATAAAGACAAAATATTTACTATAAAGTGCGTTCCACACGAGCGAGCGGCCCCGCGCGTTTAAGAAACAGCCGCCGCGCGCCGTTCATACATTATGCGCATATTACTGACGGACGCGACGCGATATTCGAAACATTAATATTGACGGTAGCGGCAGGTGTCCGCAACCATGCCATATTATAAGGGCCCCAATAAACTTTGTGTTTTTATATTAACATACTGTCTTTACCCGCGTTGCTGATGGATATTAAATTTACCGAAAGAAAATGATCCTATTTATTTTCTTTAAAGAAGATTTACAGCTTTATACTGTACATTTTTTATTTTAGACAATAGAAATGAATCCATGTGATTGATAATTTAGAATGTTTTCTAACTTATGCCGAGATATTCAGTCGTGGCTATGTAGTAATGTAATAAACATCCGTACATATCGTTATAAAGTTTCTTACGTGTATAATCTACGTAGGGTAGGTACAATGTAGTGTGCTAGTTGCGACAAGACACATAAACTTATCTCTAGGGTGTCGTACGTGGTTTATGTTTGTTTTCAATACTTATTTTCAACATTATAGGCTTTCCTATAATGTATAAAACTAGCTCTTCCGTCCCACAGTTTCATCCGCGTTCCTGAGGTACCTTTAATGTCTCGGGAAATGTGGCCTTAGTCCTTTCCCAAGCTCTAGTCTCTAGTATATATCTGCTGTAGGTATATCATCAAAATCAGTTCTGTAGTTTTGGCGTGAAAGACGTACAGAGTTACTTTCGCATTAATAATATTAATAGGGAAATAGTAAGAATGGATTATATTATGAGACGAAAGCGGGAACTTCGTATCAATAGTAACAGATATTGACAGCCGATTTCTATAACTTCTTCAAACAAATAACTTAAACATTACATTGGAAACAAGAAAGTCGGTAAAAAGTGTGAACAAGCGAGAATAAACTCGCCAAACCGCAACACAAGTGTTTGTGGGGAACTTCTCGACATCACCAACTTTATCCTGAACTTGATCAACTATAGAAAAATACTTGCGGTTGCCTTTTGTCATGGAGAATCGCTTCGGACGGTAAAAAAGACGCTAACTCGTTAGATCGTGTGGAGGGACCTTTAATATGTTGGCTGAAAAGTATTTAAAGTTTTTTATTTTTATTTGTGTTGTTTATGTCATTGTAAGTAATATTGTTATCATCAACATATTATATTACTAGCTGCCTCCGCGCGGTTTTACCCGCGTAGTTCCCGTTCCCGTGGAAATACAGGGATAAAATATAGCCTATGTTACTCGGGGATAATGTAGCTTTCCAAAGGTGAAAGAATTTTTGAAATCGGTCCAGTAGTTTCGGAGCCTATTCATTTCAAACAAACAAACAAACAAATCTTTCCTCTTTATAATATTAGTATAGATTAACTAGAATAAAGTATTCATAAATGCGTTTATATAGGGTTCAACTAGATTTTATCACGCCTTTTTTTGGCGCTTTCACTTTATTTAAGTTATACTTTAGCAATTTTTTTGTAAATCAAACTTATTTGAAACTTAAAATTACCAATACCTTATGCATTTAATCTAATTATAAGTTTCGCATTTCCGTGTTAAATAGTCCATTTCGGAAGGCATCAACATAACGCTATGACCAATAGAAGCGGAGCCTTAGGTATTGAAAAATTGTGACACAGACCAAATTGCGCGTATCAGCTAGTGTACAATAAATCCATAAAAAATCACTCTCTCACGTGTTTTATCAAGGATTTATTGATTGATTGAAATGAAAAGAATTCCTAGTTGAAATTCGAGAGGAAAATTGAAAGACAATATTCTGTAAGAGTGGCCGTCGCGTTTCACAGAAACAATACTCAAAGTCTTCCACTCCGACGGGCCGAGACGAGCTCAAACAGAAAGGCACCCTTGTCAGTTGTATTAATGTCACTTTTGCATTATCGACGCGATAACTAGCCGCTGTTTGGGCTGTCCTAAATTGTTCTTTTAAATAAATCAGTTGCTTGTTTTAATAAAAACAAAATAAAGATTTTTTTATTGTGAAATTGGTATTATTACTTCTACACTATAACATGATTAAACGATGTAAGCGGACAGACGGCAGGAAGCGATTTTGTTTTCTACTTTGAAAAGCAAAGATTTTGTTTGTAATGAATTGGTTTCGAAACGCCTGGACCGATCTGAATAATTCTTTCAACAATAAAAAGCTACATTATCAAGGAATAACATTATTTATATTGTATTCCTATGTACCTACGAAAACGGGAACGGCGAAAGTGCAAAGTTATACCTACATAAACGAACTGTACCTTCTACCTAATATATAAAGCTAATAATAATATAAATATCTAAATCTCAGAAAATACTGATCCGATTTGAAAAAATCTTTCAGTGTTAGATAGCCTATTTATCATCACGCTGCGACCAATAGAAGCGGAGCACTAATAAATAATGTTTCAAAATTGATTTGTTTTTCCTTGCGAGAGCTTCCGTAAATCGCGGGTTGCAAAGTACCTAACTATTCCACGCGGACAAAGTCGCGGGCAGAAGCTATCGGATATAAAAACTTTGGCTACACATTAAAATAACTCAAAGACAAACTTATTACCATTCTCAATTATAATACAAAGTGACAGATTGGCAAATTCTCACGCCGTAACCCCGTGAAGTTTGAGTTGAGACGGTACAGGGCGACACCTGCCGCTGCCGCTCGCCGGGTCCACATAATTAAACCCAGCTTGAACTCAACTTGGATACTTAAGCTGTCGCTACTACACTTATTTAGCGTCTTAATCTATCAAGAGATTTGTAAGTTATCATAATTATGCTATTACGTAAATTGGGTGTGTGAGAGATTCTGATTCTTTAACTGATATTAAGATCTCTAATAAGAAGCTCTAATCAATAACATTATATAAATAAATACTTCAATTAATCATGATCAAAAACATATAATTTTTCAACTGAAATCCTATAAGATACACGAGTAACATCCCAGTACAGAAACTACTGAAAAAAAATATAAAATTTCCTGTATAGTATAAGAGCCGCATTAAAAAGTCATTAGTGGCGCAAAATGCATCTATTGTTGCACAAGCGATGGCTCTTTGTTTGCAAAGTGTGGCTCGTTACCATGGCAACCGGCTCTAGTTACAGCTTTATGGTGTTCATTTACCACAGCCGACCACAACACGCCACACTTGTGTAACTACCCCATAATGTCCACATTACATTGTTCAATTGAATTGACGATTGTGGCTCAGTTGGTTGGACCCTGGTTTTTAAGGGATTCGAATCTCATTCAGTATAAAAAAATTATGAGGCTAAGTTTGGTCGTTCGTGTATGTATGTACTAGTTGACCTAGTTAGCGTCATTTGCCTGTTTTTGCAACAATTTTGATTGATGCTCAGCTCCTATCCGTCGTAGCGTTATGATATATAGCCTATAGCCTTCCTTGATAAATGGGCTATCTAACACTGAAATAATTTTTCAAATCGGACCAGCAGTTCCTAAGATTAGCGCGTTCAATTCTTCAACTTTATATATCAATATAGATAGATGTGCCTAGTAGCCTGATATAAAGATTATATTATTCATGTAATCTAATTAATATAGGTAAACCACCAAACCGATTCTGTCATAATTTTGTAGAGCTTATAGAAAGGACATAGGCTACTTTTTACCCTGTGAAAGTTGAAGGTCGGATGCACTCGCGAGAAACTACTAATCCTCAATAGATCTAACATCAACAATTCACCACATAACTCTACATTATTTCCTCATGAAGATATTCTAGTTACATCAAGTAATTGCTTCCACAAACAATAGCTAAGATTAAAGGAATCCCCCCACACCGCGCTCCGCATACTTGTGCATATGTACACAGCCGCGCGGCGCCGGCGCCGGCAATGCGCTTAATTAAACCGATATTGGATAGCACTATGTCAATCTAAATTCTCGGCGAGCGTTTCTCCCGATCAAGTATTTTTCGGGCTTTCGGCTGCCGATTTTGCGGGTTCATTGTTATTTTGTAACGCTAATTTCCAATGTGTTTATTGGTAATATGGTTTATCTGATGGATGGAGGAATTTATATTTGTTATTGTAACGAATTGTGCAGATGTTTTGCGATGGAGGTACTTGAATAGTTATTTGATTAGATCGTCAGTCTGTTTTGTCATATAAATGAACATAGATTACTTTTAAACGAGAACGGGTATACTAGTAACACAAAAATTTATATAAAAAGTCATATAAAATTTGTCATAAGTGTATGTTGAGTGTAAGACCTACTTATAAAAGTTCATCATCGTCTCATATACGTCTCCACCGAGGAGCTCGAGCCTTCCCTAATATTGAGGGGTTTAGGCCAAGTCCACCACGCCGGCTTAGTTCATCACGCGGGCCTAGTCCACCATGCGCGGCTATAAAAGTGTAAAAATTTAAATTTTACATAGCGTTTATTTTTAAACATAAGTTGCATTTGTGTATTGTCGTAGTTCAACTTGAGGCCTGCGCTTGTAGACAGGCAATAGTCACGATTGTTTCGAATTCGGCGATGTTTCAGCCGGAGTGCGGTCGTGCGAAACCACTAGTGATGTCGCACGTTTGAAAAACTATCGATAAAATTATAATTTAAAAGTTTTCACATCGCGGATTTACTGTATCCTCAGAGAAGAGCATGAACTGTGAAAAAAATTCTTGTGTCTTATTTCGTGCAATAACGGACGAGTTACACAGTTGATAAACTTTCTGCTCAATTTAATAAGTAATTTTAAATTTTACCGTATTATATAGCATTCTTTTGAAAATCACTTTTTACCCTCGCTCCAATCTCAAAATACTAAATGAAAATAACATTGAACTACATAAAAGAGAGTTACACAAAACAATCGAGTGTTAAGTGATTGTAATGGAAAAACTTTGGGAAGAACGCAAATAAAAATCGGTTAACGAAAAGGAATTGGGGCGACGAAACGGAAAAAAAACTTTTCGACGCAATCCCCACAAATTTCATGTCGCGAAAAGATAAATAACAACAAACCCAAACTCTTTAGTCACAAATGAACTGTCGACAACAAATAAATATCTTGGGACATTTTTCACACACAACCAATCCGGTTCCAAACTAAGCACAGCTAGTGATATGGTAACCAGATAGCTGATATACTACATATATTACTTTTAAATACGTACTTATATAGATAATTACATCCAGACACAGGACAAACAGACATATTCATGCATACAAATGTTTGTCGTGTGCGATTCGAACCATGATATTAAATATATTTAGATTTATCGATAGACAGTGTCCCAGCACTAGAAGGCTGGCCTGTGAGCCGCACTCAGCAAGCCAAATTGATTCATAGTTTTATATAGGATCTCACACATAGCTAATATCGTAATAGGGAATCACATACCTACTGTATCCCTCGGCTTCTCGCCCCCTGACCCAAACCCGAATGGTCCCTTCCCCAGAATTTGTTTATGGACGGATTAAAAGGGATTTTCCTTAAGATTTTTCTCTGACGGAGGTCGTAAACGGAGGATTATTATATTAGACGTTTCTTTCTTCCATGTTTAATAAGTTATATGGAGTAATGAGGGTGTACCGTTCTAAATTCTTCGGTAAGGCAACTTTATTAAGGAAAACTCTGGAAGTGTTTGGTTATCATGAAACGTAATGGCTTTCTAAATGGTTGTGTTTTTAAAAGGTTTTCAGTACAAATAAGTTGTTATTAGAAGCGAGTAACTTTTGATTACTAAAGCTATTCCAAAGTCAACTGAGGCTTAGTTCGATCGGTTTTCAGAGAGGCGCTAATTCGAAACGTATTTTTTTGTATATATGTAGGTATCTTAAAATTCAATTAATCCTCCTGATAATATTATTGTTTGTTTGTGACATTACATATGATCGCCAAATTGTCTTATATCTTAGTCAGTTTTATAGTTATGTCAGCTTCCTTTCCTTATATTTACGTCACCGTAAAACAGTAAAAATCGTTAGATTCGAAAGCTTAGAAAGTACTGAGAAAATAATCTGTTGGATAATTTTTAAACGGCTTTTACAATTTTACTATGACTGAGTATCTTCTTCTTCTATATATATAAAACAAAGTCCCCGCCGCCTATGTCTGTCTGTCTGAACGTGATGAACACCTTTCACCAAATTACGGAGTATTTCTAGGAAAGGTTTTTAAATATAATACATCAATTTAGACCCGTTAGGTGGCGCTGGTGGGCAGAACGAAGTTTGCCGGGTCCGCTAGTACTTTAATAGAACTTAGACATAACTTAACGTTTCAAACTCGTATATAAATAACAAGGATTTATAAATAACCAATCGTACATCACTTAACAACGGCGCGCGGCCGAAGTTATCGGAATAACTGAAAATAACTGTAATAACGGCCACTTGTAATGCATTACGTGCCTTTTGGTAACGGTTTGAGGGTCGTTGCATCCACTCTGGGGTACTACGGGGTACTTGGGGGTACTTGACGGTACAGTCGAAGGAGTTGATCGTGTTATCAGAAGATATGTAGCTGATTATACCGATCAAATAGTCAATAGTCAATTTAGTTTATTTAAATATCTTTGGACGTTTTTCACAGACGGCGAATCTGATTTCAAACTAAGCAGTGATACCACGTATGCTACTTTTAAATACATCTTAATATAATGTAATTCTGTTGTGAGTTTGTCACTTAACTAAACAGTGGAACCTAAGTTAATAAAATCCTAAGAACCTAAAATTTTGTGTGTGTATTTCAATAAGTTTTCAGATTAAGAATTTTTTAGACCCGGTAGGTGGCCCTGTTTTTCTGGACATGACGTCCGCTGGATCAGTTACATATATAGATATTTACATGTAGACAGACCAAAAGACTTATCAATATACCTACTAAAATTATTGTCCTAGTTGAGAATCAAACTCAAGACCATTTTTGTTGAAAAATTTCCGTGTTCAAGATTATTATTGTAGTAACAGAATTCATATATGGTTGGTCATTACATAAAGAGAAATTGTCTGAATCCAATATATTGGTAATTCAGCTCCAGAGGCTTATCCTTCAATTTAATGACGTCATTAAAATCACAATCGGCGGTTGAGCCAAAGCGATACCGATGTCGATACCGATACCAGTCACATGCAATCGTAATAGGAATCGTTGTAATTTACATTGGTAACGTTTAATTATCAATATTGTATTGTTGACATGTTTTAAAATAATATATACATGTATAAAGGAAGTAGGTACTTATGAAAATACCTAATGGTTTTTAGTTACACTCATGATGATGAGTAACATAACCGACATCATAAGGTGAGGTTTTCATTCTAAGGTATCTTGTACCTACACCTTAAACTTAGACTTTTTCATTACGTTCATTAATATACATAGATTATTTGGTAAGTTATTTTTTTGTTTAAAATATTTATAACTTTGGTATGAATATGTAAATGAATATCTTTTTTATCCAAAGGCCTTCATAACCACATAATATGTAATAGTCAATCAATAGTTTTTAACAGTTAAAAAAAAAAAGTTAGACTCTAATGAAACGTTCTGAAGATTGTTTTTGAGAAAAGCCTGCTCAGCTTTTTGTGTAGAGGTACCTACATGATTTCGGCCGTCAATTATTGTTTCTTAAAGTGTAGTAAATATTTAAAGTAACAATAATTTATATCTGTAGGTAGATAGATTCATGTAGGATACCTACGCGACTTTTTCCCCGAACAAAACAGTCATATGCTCAAACTGTTTTCTTTTTCGTTTTCCCAACACGTGTTGTAACTAACGCAAATGTTTTTGCGCTTTTTTATTACAACCGTGAGCACGCGTCGCTACGACGGTTGTAAATCGGTAATTTATAGCGAACACTCGATATAGATCGCGCGAAACCGTTGTATTTTAGAATCGAACCCCTTTAAGTGTCACGCAGCATTTATTGAGACGCATTTTGGCATGTTTAGGCGGAAATGTGTTTGGGTGCTTTGGTGAAGTTGCAGTGTTCGAGATTTGACCCTAAGGTTTCTGCTAATGTTTATAATAGACTAAAATTATAGGTACTATTACTATATAAAAATATATCTTAGTCCATTTGCTTCACTTTCATAACTCGCAAGATGAAAGTGAATGCCGTAACACGAAAACGCTCTCGGTTGTAGCTTTATAATTTTCACATAATAATAATTCATGCAACTATTCATACACAGACTACACTCGTAAAGTGTTCGCGATCGTTATTCCCATCTGACGGACAACTATAAACAAACAACTCAATAATAAACATTCGGTAAGCACTCGGCGATAATTCATGAAACTTTCACGTGAAAAAGAAACAGAATTGTGAATCGAAAAGCGTTAGAGAAACCAAAACAAGGCGGTGCGTCGCGTCGGTGCGGTGCGGTGCGTCGCGGGATGCAGGCGAGGCGGCAGTCGACCGGCGGGCGCCGAGTGCGGCGGTCGTGGCGGCATGTGACACGCTGCCGGCGGAGGCCGTCATGACCGAGGGGGCGGCCAGGCCCCGGCCCCCGCCGCCCCGGAAACCAGACTCCTTAACCCTCTCCTGGACCCGGTGGGACGACCCACCCCCGCCCGCGCCAGAAACCAAAAACAATTTCAACTTTTACACGCCGCCGAATCCGATCCGAAACGAACGGCGGCCGCGAAGGCCCCAAAGTGTCGTGTCCCCGCGGCCGGTGAACCAGCTCGCGCGTAGGCCCCACTCGATAGGGTCCATCGACGATGAGTGGCCGCCGGTGCCGCTGCTGCAGCCGGTGCCCCGGCGGCCGCGGCCGGTCCCGAACACGCTGTCGACTCTACCGCGCGCGAGTTTCAACCTGCCGTCGTCGCGGAGTGACTATCAGTTGCAAAGACCGGCGATTATGACGAACGGGTACGGTGCGGTGCCGCCGTCGACGTCGAGGCGGCTGTCCCTGCCGGGGGGGGTCAACAACCCGCCCAAGACCTCGGCGACGTTCCACGGCCTCTCGGGGCTGATGGGCCCGTACCCCACGCTGGGCACGCCGCTCACGCCGAGCACGCCGGCCGCGGTGCGCGAGGCGGTGCGACACCTGCTGCAGCAGCCCCGGAATGGATTCCCCATCATGGATCACAAGTTGTCCCTCTTCATCGAGATACTCGATGCTCAGGAGAGGTTCTCGCAGGTGGGGTCTCTTCAACCGATAAAAAGTTCTCACGCTACAAAGTGATTATTATAAAAAAAAATTTCCAAACTCTGTATACACGAGAGATAATGTAAATGAGTGATGTTCCCGACTTCGGAGTTAACTTCGGAAGTGTGTCGCCGAAAGTTTGCGCCCGTCTCAATCACCCGCTGTCTTCTGTACGCGAATTTATAATGTTTGCTTGCTTTTATTGAATAATTCAGTTAGACGAGTTGGCAGTGAGCGGAGAGGGAGTGTGTGGCGCCCGTACCGTCGCGCGGGGCTCACACTTAAAACTTCCAGAGCGTTGTTTTCACTGAAAATTTAATAAAAATTACTCAAAAAGTACACTAAATTCATCTACAACACGAGAACTTAGATAAAAGGGTGTACCAACTTTTTTAATACATTAACTTTTTGCCTAAAGACTGATGGGAATTCTTGCTTATATTTTTTTATGAGACTGTGTTCCTACTTTGTGAAGTTTTGTTAATAAATTGAAAAGCTTTGGATATTCTTCCCATAACTTATATACTACCTACTATTATGAAATACTTAATTTCTTATAAGAACTATGAATTTATTTTGCTTAAAAACTCATATAAAATATACTAAACTAATATCAACATCAAAATTTACCAACATCCCAGCTTGATATCCAAATAATCACATTAAACTCTATAACGAATAAACACCAAATTGTATTACCCCCGAAATTGTGCTAATTAGAATTAAATTTTCGCCAAGTAAGGTTCCCGATGCGGGGAACTCCAGAATAACATCCGTTTGACACCGTTACAGAATTCAATTAAAAAGTATGATTCTGAAACACTCGTAGAGTGGGGGGCCCCCCTATCCGCATTGTCGGTTGAATTTCATGAAGCTCACTTGACCCCGTTTTTAAGGGGGCTTTTGTTTCAATATGAAAAATTACTGGGTGCCCGGAGTTGTGACTGTTTGAAGGAACCACTGTAGTACGGGCTCGCTAAAAACGTTGCTTTTCGAAAACTAGACTTGCTTTCTTTCTGTTACTACTCTTAATGAGTGTTTCTGCAATTATGTAAAATACATCTCTATATAGATAAATAAATTGATTCTCAAAATAACATTGAAATACTAAAAATTGTTTTGCTTTAAGATCGATTTCTTATTTTAATAGATGTAAAACGATATTGTTATATTAGTAATTAGTGACTCCCCGCGGTTTTACCCGCGTACCCGGGAGATCTTCCATTTTCATGAGATAAAAAGTAGCCTATGTCCTGTCTCAGGCTCTGGCACCAAATTTCATTTAAATCGGTTCAGTACTTTTAGCGAGACAGAGCTACTTTCGCATGTATAATATTAGTATAGATCTAATTCGTACTAAAACCTTTCAATGGAAATAAACTCGAAGCATGGATGAAAATATTGTTCTAACTGAGACTCGAACCCATACATAACCACTATGCTAAAGGTCAAGATACATAACTATATCCTCATCAGACGCAGAGGAAACCGAATGACAGCTCATGTCGATAGAACCAGCTATATTAATTAACCCCTCCCCCCTTCCCACTTCCTATCCCTTCTTCCCCCCCCCCCCCCCCCCCCCCCACATCCCAACAAAGGTACTCAATAATACTCCAATGGATTATTTATTAATTGTCTGTTTAGTTTTCGGTCCCGGTTTTATCCCGGTTCGATAGGTTAATAAATTGTTTTTGCCCATAATGAATAGTGCTGCGGTTTATAAGGTATGATTTATTTTATTTACGCTAATATTGTGAAGAGGAATGATTTAAGTTTTGCTTATTATGAAACTACTGGTTTGATAAAAAAAAATACCTTTGGGATAGCCCATTTTTTGAGGAAGGTTGTATGCTATATAATATCGCGCTTAGACCAATAGGAGCGGAGTATAAATATAGCAAAATGGGGAAGGGTATTTTCGGTATAAGTAAGTAAAAATTAGAAATTGTCTCATTCATACATTCATTGTAATGTCTCAAGTATTTTTTAGGAACATTTAGAGCCACAAGTAATTTATTTATTTTATCAAATGCCATTAATAAATCTTCACCAATACAATACCTAAATCTAGAAAATCTGAATGTCAAATGTTATAAAAGTAAATTTCACCGTATAAATGCATAATTGAGCCTGAACAACTTTTAGTCTATCGGAAAAATTCCGTTCACCCATTTCCCCGTGATTGTATAACTAACGTCGAAATACCAAAACTCTGGCGCGATTTTTCCACTACAAAAAAACCATGTCCCATTCAGAATTTCAGACTAACCGTACTCAAATTTACTAGTCGAAAAGTTAGGCGTGAAGTAGTACATGTACTAACACGTACAGGTAATCTGTTTTGTCTCTCAATCTACTTAATTATTACTTGGTTTCGGTATTAAGTTATCTCAATTTGGGTCAAGTTAAGGTAAGTTAACCTGAAGTTACTTAGGTATATCTACTTGGAACCTTGGTTGAGGAAAATTCATTTAAACATCGCGTTTAATACACAAAGTTTAAACGGTAAATCGTAGACGTACCGTAGCGATTCGTAGCCGTAGCATGTGCTACGAATTGCCTATAAGGCGCACTTCAATATACATTTCTTGTTTATGAAATATGCGTGGAATACATGCTTTAGAGTTTGGATTTGCTTGTTTTATATGTTAGTAGGATTATAAATATACATAAGTTATTAGGCGTGTTTGTGTATAGGAAGATTTATCTATACTAATATTATAAAGAGGAAAGATTTGTTTGTTTGTTTGTTTGTAATGAATAGGCTCCGAAACTACTAGACCGATTTCAAAAATTCTTTCACCTTTGGAAAGCTACATTATTCCCGAGTAACATAGGCTATATTTTATCCCTGTTTTCCCACGGGAACGGGAACTACGCGGGTAAAACCGCGCGGAGGCAGCTAGTATCAAAATAATCAGACTATATTATACGGGCATAAATAAACCCAGCTTTCGTACCTTCTTTGTCATGATTTTAGAAGTTTTTAAAGTGTTAATTTGGAAATCCTCTGGTATTATAATTAAATATAAGCATGTTTTATGTAATATCGTTATTTAGTTATCGGCTATACCATTAAGGGGACAACTAACATTAACTTTTCCCAACAAAACACCACTGAGAAATAAAGTCAATATTATTGTACTGTCTGTCTGTCTGTTGGAAATAAAACAATACAGTTAGTCGCCGCAGTGTCTGCAATTAGGGACCGATAGTAGTTTATACTTCACGACGTGCTGTGACAGGGTGGACAGAATTAGTTTCGTGTTTGTAGTTGGGAGTTAAGTTAGCTTTTAGAATTGTTCTTGGGAGATCTTTGAGCTGAGTGACTACTTTTGTGCAGTAGAACTTGTTTTGTGGTAACTATATGGTTGAATTTATTATATTATTGCACCAAAATTGTTAAGTGCAAATCAGTGTAACTAGACTGAAGAATTAAAGCTTCTAAATAGTCATGATAATTATCATCGGGGATTCTAATAATCAAAGAAAATTTCGGTTGATTGCATTTTACAAGTTTTTGATTAAAAATATTATGTATTGGTAAATCTTTTATGAATAACCTGAAGATATTTTTATAGAAAAACTAAAAATCCACTAGGTATTAAAATGGTCCCACGTTGGGCGCTATATTAATATCTTATTAATTCGACAGCGAAATAAATAGACAGGATAAATAAATTATTTCATTTATTTATTTTCATTTAAGAAGGTTTTCAGCAAAATTGTATCCATAGGTAAAACATAAAATAGAACATATTACATGTATCTGATATTTCTTATTGGTATTATTAAATTAAATGATTTACAAAGCAATATCGTTAAGTGTATACCCGGCCCCGTGTCGTGGCCGTGCCGTGTCGTACATTATAAACAGAACTAACTCTCTCGCTAAAAGCATACGTACCCACTGTCTTTTTTTATTTTCTTTAAAGAGACTTAAAATTAGTGGGCGCCTGCGTTTTAGTGGTTTTCGCTGGCTTTGCACATACACCAGAAACTCTAGTCTGTATAATTATATATTCCACTTGCCATTGTATTTTCAACTCTATTCTCATTGTACAAAGTTTAAAGTGTAATATTGAGTATGCATTTTTATTTTATAAACTAGCTTCAGTCCGTTTTCTAAGGGATGAATGTATTGTACATACAATACATTCATCCCTTAGAAAACGTTAACACATGTTAATTTGGATTGTTTTGTATATTTATGATTAACTAGTGGCTCCGCGCGGTTTCAGCCGCGTACCTGGGTTATACCTATGTCCATTCGCAGGCTCTAGAGTATAGAACTCTAGACTATCTGTGTGCCAAATCTTAATAATTCTTCCACCAATGGAAAGCTACATTATTTTTTAGTGTTATAGGCTATATTTTATGCCCGATTTCTTACGAAAATAGGTACTAAGTGGGTTATATAATTAAATAGTGTAAATTTAAAACAATGTAAAGTTATTGATCACTCTATGCGACATTTCTTCCGTCCTGTGTAAAGCGTCAACACTTTTCCATCAATATCATATACCATATCGCTTCTCTTGAGTTAAAATATTTACTCTCCCCAGACTCGGTACAAAAATAAAAAGACTTTCAGACTTTTCCACCATATTGAAATAGCTCTCCGGAGTCTCGCGATATTTTCTAATAATGTTTATCGATATTTATTACTTTATTGTGTTCCTTTTTTTTAATACAGCCTTTTATAATGTCTAGAATCTTCCCAGATGGATGGGTATTTGTTATTGAAATACTATTTTATGTGAGACTTTTTTTTAAAGTTACATTATGTGCTTCAATAGTTAACGAATTGATTTTGTATAATCTATAATAGTCTATACTAATATTATAAAGAGGAAAGATTTGTTTGTTTGGTTGTAATGAATAGGCTCCGAAACTACTGGACCGATTTCAAAAATTCTTTCACCTTTGGAAAGCTACATTATCCCCGAGTAACATAGGCTATATTTTATCCCTGTATTCCCACGGAGACGGGAACTACGCGGGTAAAACCGCGCAGAGGCAGCTAGTATTATATAAAGGATAGGTCTATAATAGACTCATATAAAGGCCAAGGACCGAGCCCAATGGCAAGCACTGGAGGAGACCAATTCAGCAGTGGACTAGAGTAGGCTGATGATAATGATGATGGTAATAGTATAATCAAAGAGATTATGACCTACTTTATTCGAAGATTTTATACATTTAAAAAGGCAATTTAACAGAAATAGATTTCTTAATTGAATAGTTAGCTTAAGTTTAGGCCTTAGAAAACACCTATGAAGGTTAAAGCTATACACAGTTCCAAAATCAATCGTCAACTGAGAAAAACATATTATTATATTGGTATGTAATACCTCCTTATAAAATAAACTTCGACATCTCTTTTTTTAAGTAAGTTAAGAAAAAGTTACATTAGAGTCTTCAAGAAATTAACATGACAGTCTAAAAAACTTACTGACGTCCATCCATACATTTCTATTTTCTCAGTAAATGCTCCAACGTGTAACATTATTTTCTCAGTTCGCACTAAACTGAACCCAGTGCCTTCACAATTCATCATAATAATTTATGAGTTCGCGCCCGCGCCGGGTCGAGAAGCTTCTTCCGGTCCATTTTTAAACTTTTCATTGAAATTTTTGTATGTGTCAGGAGAAAGTATTTTTATAGTTGAGTTGTTGGAAAATTACTCTTACTACTGTCACCCTAGAGTAGTAAATCCCTAAGTATCGTTTAAGTAGTGTCATTTATTTTTGTCACAAACTAGACAGGTATGGTCCATTTGATGGTAAGTGGTCACCAGTTAATAGACGATAGTAATTGATAAGGTTGTTCAAATAAATAAATATCCTGGGACATTTTTACACGTCCAATCTGATTCCAAACTAAGCAAAGAGCCAATATTATTTAACACATACATATTTGTATAGATTTTTATCCCAGTGCTAGTGGCTCCCCGCGGTTAAGCACGTGTACCCGGAAGATCTTCCATTTTCCCTGGATAAAAAGTAGCCTATGTCCTTTTTTAGGCTCTAGACTATCTGTGTACCAAGTTTTATTTATATCGGTTCATTAGTTTTAACGTGAAAGCGAGAAAGAGTTACTTTCGCATTTATAATATTAGTCTAGATTCTTACGGAAACGGGAACTACCCGGGGCGGAAGCTAGTATAACGTAGTTACGTCTGGAAAAGTAGTTTTTATTATAATTTCTCCAGTTCACCCGTTTCAAATTGAATACATTTTTCATTAATTTCACTTTGTTTTAGCTACAAAAGAATTATAGCGACATTATTTGTTTTAAAAACAAACTTGAAAAGTGTTTCACAGTAAAATAGTGTCTGATTTCTTTGAATTATCCTTTTAATATTTATTATGAGTAGACGTGATCGTTGTGGAATTCGATTGTAGAAAGTTATGAGAATTATTATTAGATTTTATGAAATACAAACAATAAAGCAATAATATTTATAAAAAAAGTACACACATCTAGTATATCTAGAGTCGTTAGGCAATAATCTCAGTACTAAAATATTTTATACTATGTTAACAATATGATTACTATATCTATTTATTTTAAACTATTGATAGACCGGTTATCTGTGGTCCTGGACCCTCAATATGTAGCTGACAGTCATGGGTCTCGGCCAGGACAACCATTTAAAATCTTGATTATTTTGTGTCTGGACTCTAAATATCTATAAATCGCTCTCTGGTTACTATAGCACTAGTTTGTTTGGCCGTGTTTAAAAAAGCTCTGAGATTTCATTGGATTTTCAGCACTTTAATTTCAGAATTGTTCTTCTAATTTTATATAGTCTATATAGCTTTCTTAATCTACATGTTTACACGTATGTCTATCCGTTTATCAGCTCGTTTGATAGCGTCGGCGCTGGCACGGGCCCACTGCTGGCTGCCAAAACCCACAAACTCACATGTCATGTCAATGATCCCATATCCTAGGGTATATACTGTATATACCCTAGGATACTTATATACGTAGGATACAGGGCTCGATTCTGATGAGTTAGAAACTAAACTTCGTAAAAAATATAGTTTTCAGGTTGAAAAGTGCGCAAGATTTAGATTAGGTTAGTTTAAATCATACTGTATTTCTCTGTTATTTAATACTAGTGGCTTTCCGCGGTTTTACCCACAATCTCGGGGTCTTACTTTCCCTATGGTAGCAAGGTCACCTTTCCTAATTTGTTGTCTGTCTGTACCAAATGTCATCAAAATCGAGTCATTGGTTTCGGTGTGAAAGTGTAACAGACAGACACATTAGCATTTAATATATTAAGTAGGGATGAAAGAGAAATGAAATTAATTAAGTTTACTTTGGTAAATAAAATTGCTACCGTGTCGTGTAACATAAGTTAAGCCGGTGGTAATGTTTGCTTTTGTATTTTATTCATATTCATCATGTTATATTACCTTCTTTATCCCTTTTTTTCGAGCATATTCCGGGAACACTGATTATTTTTTCAGAAAGATATTAACGTAACAAATTGACTGATATAAATAAATAAAAATAAATATCCTGGGACATTTTTCACACACGGCCAATCTGATTCCAAATTAAGCATCAAAGTGAGCTTGTGTTATGGTAACCAGATAGCTGATATAGATAGATAGATAGATAGATAGATAACACTTTATTGTACACCAAAGACAAAATAAAACAAACATAAAGTAACAATAAAACTTAACTAAATGTACAAGTGGCGGTCTTATCGCTAAAAGCGATTTCTTCCAGACAACCGTTGGATGGAAAGGATAATGAGTCACTATAAAAGACGGTGGTGCAGCAAATACGTAAATTAATCTAAGAAAAATGATATATATTTTATAATATATATATATATATATATATATATATATATATATATATATATAGACACAATATATAATACACAATATATAAGTTAATAACTATTGTTTATGTATAATGCATAAAATAAAAACATATACATGTAAATATATATACCTACAACAACAAAGAAAAAAATATGATTAAAACACACTACTAACAAAATACCTACAATTAAATAATACAAGTAGTTGCTTTAGAACGACAGTTTATTTGGTGAGGAGAAGTTCCTTCACATGACTTTTAAAAACGGCAAGCGAAGGCGCTCGCTTTATTGCGACAGGTAGCGCATTCCAGAGGCGGACTGCTTGAACCGTAAACGATTTGTCGTAGAAAGAACTGCCATGTGAAGGTGTTGTCAAGATGAGATTCTCTGATGACCTAACTGAAAGAAGGAAATCAAACCGTTCCTTGAGATAGCGCGGGGAGGTGGGACTGAACAATATAGTGTAAAGATGGGAGAGTATGTGAGCATTCCGGCGAAGGCGTATAGGGAGCCACTTGAGTTTAGCGCGGTATTCGGAAACGTGATCATATTTGCGCAAGCCAAATATAAATCTTATGCAAAAATTTTGAAGACGCTCAAGTTTATTTAGCTGTTCTTCCGTGAGATCTAGATAGCAGGCATCAGCATAGTCTAAAATAGGGAGCAGAAGAGACTGTACAAGCGTAATTTTAGTGGCTGTAGGCAAAAAATTGCGAAGCCTTCTAAGGGAACCGGCCGAGGCAAACAATTTGCGACTGACGGCCTCCATTTGAGGGCTCCATGTAAAGCATTCGTCCATGATTACGCCCAGGTTTTTAACGGTACTACTGTATGGAATAGTAACCCCATTGAACTGTATTTTTGGAAGCTCAGACCAGTCAATGTTGGCTAACCTACGGTTACTACCGAAAATTATTGTCTGCGTTTTTGAAGGATTTACTATGAGACCATAGGCTTTGCTCCACTCAGCTATACGGCAAAGATTTAAATTTGAATATTCAATAGCACTAGAGAGATCGTTAAGAGGAGCATGGCAATAAATTTGAAGGTCGTCAGCATACAAGTGATAAGAAATTGTAATATGGGAAGACACAGAATTAATAAAAATAGTAAAGAGTAGAGGAGATAAAACGCCTCCCTGCGGCACCCCAGCTACCGTGTCACACCACGAAGAAACTGAATTCTCAAGGCGCACCCGCTGCCGTCGACCATGCAGATAGCTGTGGAACCAGTCAATAACTGTTGGAGATATGTTAATAGAGCTGAGAATTGCAAGAAGTAAATCAAAATTGACGGTATTAAAGGCATTGCTAAAGTCTAGAAGCGTCAGCACTGTGAGATGTCCGTTTTCCATCGCGAGACGCACATCATCAGTTATTTTCAGGAGAGCGGTTACTGTACTATGTCCAGGACGGAAACCGGATTGGAAAGGGTTGAGCAAGTTATGTCTGGATAGGAAGCTATTAAGTTGGCTGTGGATTAGACGCTCTAAGACTTTAGATAGGAATGGAAGTATGGAAATAGGACGGTATTCTGAGAAGGATTTGGGGTTCGGATTTTTGGGGAGCGGGATAATATAAGCTTCTTTCCACAAGGTGGGAAAAAAACTGTTCTGAATACATGAATTCATTATGTGACAAATAATAGGTAGAATGAAATCAAGAATTGGGATCAACATGTTCCGGCTAATACCGTCAATTCCCACAGCGTTAGATGTAATGGATAATATGCTCTTCTTAACATCACATACAGATAATTGATTAAAAATAAATGAATCATGATCAGGAGTTGGTAATGTGGAAAGAAATTGCAGTGTCGCTGCTTTAGATGCATCATCGATACATGACGAAGAGTTAAAATGAATATTGAGTGAATTTATGTCTAGATTATTGGGAATGGAATCATTACGAGATTTACCAACTCCTAAAGACCGTAGAAATTTCCAAACTTTAGCTGGATCTGCATCGTCAACGGATTGATGAATATGGCGGCGTTGAGCATCCCTAAGCATTGTATTGCAGCGGTTACGTATATGTGCGTATTTCGATTTATTAATTTCATTTGGGCGACGCTTGTAACGACTTTTCGCCGCAGATTTTTTGTGCATTAAGGATTTTAAATCTTCTGTGAGCCAAGGTGCAGGAAGATGTTTTATTTTCACAGCTCTCAAAGGGGCATGTTTATCGTAGAGTACAGTGAGAATTGAATTAAAAATAGTAACCTTATCATCTACCGAGTCAGTACTATGTATAGGTGTCCAGTCAATATGCTGAGCATCCTCAACAAAAAGGTCTTGCTTGATTCCACTAAAATTACGCTGAAGAATGATTTGAGGTTTATTTTTAGGAGGACGAATCTTATAGGACAGGAAAATTAAGTCATGGTACGAAAAGGCATCGGCTGGAAACTGACCATGCTTTGCAACATGCTGGCACGATGACACAAAGATGAGATCAAGAAGAGAAGGAGATGAATTTGGAAAGTGATGAGTCGCATTTAACGAAAGTATGTGCATGTTGTTTGAAGAGATAATAGATTGCAGTGAAGAAGAGCGGGAGTCTTTTTTAAGGAGGCAAGTGTTGAAATCCCCCATGATTATGGAATGCTTGTAAGCAGGGACTAAGGTTTCTAAGATGTTTTCAAGGGAAGAAAAATAATCAATTCGTAAAGACGGACTATAATAGACTCCGAGAAGGATTTTCATCTGTGATAAAATCACTTCGATGAAGAGATGCTCGCCGGCGTTTGATGATGATGACTGTGGAGATGTGCTAATAATTGAAAAAGGAATGTGTGCACGCAAGTAGATAGCCACACCACCACCACCAGAGCCAGTGCGATCATTACGTATGAGGCGAAAACCTGGAAGAGAATAAGTATTTGAAGGGAGAACAGGTTTAAGCCAAGATTCGGAGACTAGTATAGCATGAATATTTTTGTTATCAAATGATGCCACCATATCTGTGAAGTGTGCCGGAATACTTTGCGCATTTATATGAACAACATTAAAATTTTTAGGTACATCAGAGAACTCAGACTCAAGCGAATCACACAGACACGGGATACTTGAAAAACTATCTTCTAAGCTGCTACCAGTGGACGAAAATGAAAAATAATTATCGTCATCATTGTTGCTGTTATCTAGTAGGTTTAACATGGAATACAATAATATATATAAAATATGAATAAATAACTTAAAATAAAAATAATAGTATGCCTATCTAATTCTATAAATAGTAAAAATTTGAATAAATATAATCGTGAGGATACGTAAAAAGCCTTTTATATCTTATCACTTTTCACCCACCGGTTGTGTTTACAAGAGAAAACAAAAAAAAAAAAGATTAACAAAAGAAATATCATAAAACATTAAATATCGACTAATATAAATACCTAATACAAAATTCGATATTGACATATTATACAAAATCACAAAAATATTAAAAAAGCTAATAATTAATCAACAACCAAAATAATGAACAAAATTACTGACTTGAAACGAAACGTTTGATAGAGTATGACACTTGCTTGACAGTCACAGTCAGTCGGTCAGTCAGTCAATCAGTCGCTGTCATTGTGACAGTCGTTTGATTTAGTAAATAATATACAGAAATAAATAGTAATGTGAGGTAGTAAACAAGTAATCTAATCTAAAATAGGTAGATAGAAGCAAGATTCATATTAGGTATACTAGTAAGAAATGCACTATTTCCTGCTGGTAGTAGCCGCACGTCTGCTTTTCGTCACAACATCTTTAACCACTTCTGGAGCTGCTTGCTGATTGGGACTATTACTAGCGGGTTGCCTACCAATTTTGTCCAACTCCGAAGCACAGGTCACTCGATGACGGACTCCATCCGGACCCAGCACAAACACGTCACCTTCCCGGGACCAAGTTTTCGTCACTCCAAACTTCTGTCGCGCCGCCATAAAGACATCATGTCTAGTTTTGGTTAAGAACTCGGACAATGTAACCCCCGAGCCCTTTAAACTTGCCTTAGCACTCCAGACTTTATTACGCAGAGAGAGGTCACGAATCTTTACTAGGATTGGCCTGGACTTATCTGGAGTAGCACGGCCCATTCGATGGCAGCGACTGATGCTGTCCACAGAAAATTCTGTCACCTTGAGTTGATTAACAACAGTATGCACTACTGAAGCTGTGACATCTAACTGACCTTCGGGCAATCCATGGAACAGTAAAATTTTCTTCCGACTCTGCATTTCCATATTATCCAGGCTGCGGGAAATGCACTGAACCTGGTCTTGAAGAGTTTGTAGAGCAGCAAGAACAAAGGTCTTAAAAGCTGCAAAGTCTGCAGTCAAAGTCACAATTGTGGATGGTGAAGATGACTTTACTAGCTGCGATTGAAAGGCATCCATCTGCTTTGTGAAGAGCTGCTGCATCTGAGATACTGATTCTTTGATATTGTCCATTGTGAAGTGCAGTGCAATGATAGTGCAAAAACAGTGATATTCTCTATTTGATCAAGGAGATAACACTAACCGGCTAGTAGGGTGTACTGATCTTTAATTTAACATAAAGATTTATATGCAATAACTTGTTTTTATTATTTTAATTAAATTTTAACTTGAGGACAAAAAAAATCGTTGTGTACTTTTTCACACCTACCGCCCAAAAAAAGATATACTACATACAGTACTTTTAAATACATACTTATATAGATATTTACAACCAGAAACAGGACAAACAGACATATTCTTTTTTTTTTTTTTTTTTTTTTTTTTTTTTTTTATATATCTGCCGCACAAGTTGACTCCACGCTGCCTGATGGAAAGCAGTCAGTGGAGTCCATTAGTAGTGGCCATCATCCCACACTAGCATAGCAATGTGGCATGATGGCCCTCACCTTGACGGCCTTAAGAAAAGCTTTTTCACGCCCCGCTTAAAGAACCCAGGATCATATGTGGAGGGAAACACGTGAACAGGTAACGAGTTCCACGTCTTAATGGAACGGCAGAGATAGGAGGCGCCGAACCGTTTGGTGCGTGACGGTATCTGTTCTACCGTAAAGGGGTGGCATTTTAACCCAGCACGTGTTGTACGGGATAGGAAAGGGGAGGGAGGGATAAGTTGGAAGAGCTCTTCGGAACACTCACCGTGATAAATGCGGTAGAAGACAGCCATTGAGGCCACGTCTCTGCGTAATTGCAGTGACTCAAGAGTCTTAGTGGCCTCAGGATCCCCAATGATACGGACAGCACGCCGCTGCAACCTATCGAGGGCGTCCAATAAGTACTGGGCGGAGCCATTCCAAAGGTGAGAGCAGTATTCCACGCAGGAGCGAACCTGAGTCTTGTATAACAGACACAACTGCTCCGGCGTGAAAAACCTCCTCACCTTGTTCAGGACTCCGAGTTTCCGGGATGCAGATTTGATGACACCCTCGATATAGTTTTTCTGGTTAAGATTGCGGCGTATGTCCATACCTAGGATATTGAGGCTGTCTTGAATCGGTAGTGGAGTGTCGAGGAGAGAGGGATGGGGAAGGAATGGAGACACTTTGGCTGAAAAAGCACACACCTGTGTTTTCTTGGCGTTGAACTCGACCAGGTTCTCATCACCCCAATGCGAGATGCAATTCAGAACCCGGTCAAGCTCAGCAACAAGCGTTCGCCTATCCTCCTCAGTATTGGCTTGCTTAGCCGCAGGGTGTCCGAGATATCGCCCATGTACAGTGCTGTCATCAGCATAGCAATGAATGCTCCCAAAAGTGAGCATATCATTGATATGCAGAAGAAAAAGCGTGGGCGATAACACGGACCCCTGAGGCACACCAGCATTCACCTCGAGAAACCTCGACGACTGGCCATCACAAAAGACTCGGATACGGCGCTCATGGAGGAAGCTGGCAACCCAGTTGCACAATCGAGGCGGCAAGCCGTAGGCCGGAAGCTTGGAAAGAAGCGCACGATGCCAGACCCTATCGAAGGCTTTGGAGATATCGAGACTAATAGCCATCGACTCCCCATGCCTGTCCATTGCCTCACCCCAAAGGTGAGTGACATACGCCAGAAGATCACCCGTTGATCGTTTCGGCCTGAAGCCATACTGACGATCGCTGATGAGGGAGTGATCTTCTAGGTAGCGAACGAGTTGGTTATTTAATATTCGCTCAAACACCTTGCAGAGGATAGGGGTGATAGCAATGGGTCGATAGTTGCCCGGATCAGAACGATCCCCTTTTTTGGGGATCGGTTGCACGTTCGCCTCCTTCCAAGCCCGCGGTACTACGCCAGAGGCATAAGATAGGCGATACAGGCGTGTGAGCATAGGAGACAACTCGGCTGCGCATTTTCTAAGCACAACCGCTGGAATTCCGTCAGGTCCACTGGCTTTCCGCACATCAAGAGATCGCAGCGTCGTGCGAACATCGCATTGCCTGATTTTAATGTCAGGCATGCACTGGCCGCAGTAGGCAATCGCAGGCGGCTGCGCACTGCGATCATCGATTCGGGAGTTGGCCGCAAAGAGATTGACAAGCAGCTCAGCTTTCTCTTGCGGCCCATGGGCCAGTGATCCATCAGGGCATCGCAACGGCGGCAGTGAAGGCTGGCAGAAATTAGATTGCACGGCTTTGGCCAATTGCCAGTATCCCCTGCTGCCCGTGGGGTATGACAAAAGCTCTTGACCAACCCGTGCAATGCGCTGGACATTCGCTCTGATGTAAGCCCTCTTGCAAGCCTTGGAGGATCTATTGTAGGCTGCCTTGATGACATGGACATTCGGATCGCGGCGGGACCGAGCCCTGATCCAAGCGCGGTAAGCCGACTGTTTTTGTTCAACAGCATTGGCGCACTCGCGGTCGAACCAGGACCGGACTCTGCTGCTGCTGGTGATGTCCGTGGATGGAATATAATATTCCATACCCAACATAATTTCCTCAGCAACAGCAGACGCACTCTCCGACAGATCCCTCCCACCAAAGCAGCGTTGAGACCACGGGATGGACGCATAATAGTCTCGCAGGCCATCCCAATCCGCTGACGAGTAGTGCCACAAGCGTCGCTTTGCCTTCACTGGCTGTGGAGGTGAAGCGAATGGCACTGTAGTGCGAACCAGACAGTGGTCGGAGGAACCCAATGGAGCTTGTACCGTCACACTGTACTGGGCCGGGTTACTCGTCAGCACAAGGTCTAATAACGAGGGCGCTTGATCCGTTATGTCTGGTATCCTAGTCGGCTGGAGAACCAGCTGAGTCAGGTCATGCGTGAGAGCGAATGCGTGAGCCGCTCGTCCAGCGTGGTCCGTTTTGGAAGAGCCCAGCCAGGTCTCATGATGGGCATTGAAATCTCCCAAAAAGACCAACTCGGCGGTCGGGAACTGCTCCTGCGCATTATCCGCTGTCTGACTAAGGTAGTCAAACAGACGAGTTGCCTCGCCATCTCCGGTATGGGAACGGTAAAGGCACACGTAAATCCGCGGCACTGAACCTAGACTTACGTGTACCCATAGGACAGAAAAGGAAGGGTCCTCAAGGCAGCGCAGACGTCGACAGCAAATATCCGTCCTGACAAACAAGCATACCCCGGCTTTTGCGTGGAAGTTATCCTCTAGTGCATAACCGGGGTAATGCAAATAAGTCGTGTCGTCAGGACGGCGTATTTGGGTCTCGGTCAGGAAAAGCATGGCCGGTCGGGCCGTCTCGAGATGGTGGTGGACGGCGTTGAGGTTCGAATGGAGTCCGCGGATGTTAGCGGACTCCACCTCAAAAAGCGAGTTGGTGGGAAACGAAGACGCCGCTGTATGACCGAAACCATTTCTAATAGCTGCCATTGTGGATGAAAGGGGGCGTAAAAAGAGCAGGCAGTCACCGCAGCATCGCGTGACAAAGCGCAGAGTATTGTATTGTCATTAAACTGTGAGGTAAAGCGGTGGTCGACCCTCCGGACGGAAGGGCCCCCGTACCCTCCCGGAAGTAGTCGCCGGGTCCCACCGTCCGGTCACCAACCGGCACGACGAGCCGCTCCGAGATTATGCGCGGCCTGGTGGGGCAGCCTTCCGAGATGGTTAGTCCCAGTTGGGCCCCTGTACTATGCCGCGGGCGGCCAGCGGCACCACCGTTTCTACGGGTCTCCCTGGCCGGCGGGTCGACCCACACTACCCACACAATGACTCCACAGATACTGTACCGGTCCCACGTATGCTGCGGTAACCGCCTCCCCAGCTAATCCTCCACATCCTCTCCTCTTTCCCCATATGGGAAATGAAGAGAGGATGGGGAGGGTATGGTTGGGCCACCGGCTCTCCCACTCACCGAGCGAAATGCAACAGCACGGAACATGCTGTTACTTTACGTCGATCTTCTATGGGAGGGTGGTACTACCCCGGTCGTGCCGGCCCATTCATGCTGTGATCAGCGTGGCACTACCACTCCAGAATGCATACAAATGTTTGTCCTGGGTGGGAATCGAACCCACGACCCGCGGCTTGAAAGTCAGGGTCACTAACCACAAAGCCAACCGGGCTGTCAATATATATATATATGTATTGTGATGTACAAACATATTAAAACTTGTATCGTATATAAACCCCCCTCTTCATCTCCCTCCCCTGCGCCCGCGTCCGCCATCTTCCTTCAAACAATACATTTTTACTGAAACGTCTTACAGAATCAAATTGTACAAAGGAATACGACTTCAAAGAGGCCCGTGGCACATACATACGTATTTATTCAACTTTTGCTGTCGGCATATTGCTGTGACATTGGAAAATAGCCTCTATTATCTCCATGTTAAGGACTGTGTAATATTGAGTTTAAGGGCAAGTAAATTTTGGTAGAGTGATTCCCAATTACTGACATTTTGAAGGTGCCCTTAATTCCTTTGTGGAATTGGAAATTAAAAAATAAACCATGTTTGAAGTTTGACTCTTAATTATGCCGTTTTATTTATAGATTACAGAATAATGTGCCTGAGGGACTGTAGGACATATTTCACAAGTTTTAATCGATTCTATGGTATTGTTTAAGTACCTTTTATTCTCAACAACCTTTATTCTCAACTAGTGGCTCCCTCAGAGATCTTAAATTTTCTCGGGATATAAACTAGCCTATGTGTTATTCCAGCACATATCCTAAATCTGTGCCCATATTCATCGCAATCCTTTGATCTGTTTCGACGTGAAAGAGTAACAAACATACATCTATATATTCACATAAACTTAAGTATTTAATTTATTAGTAGGATACCTATGTTCACCTATATTAAATATCACGATTATAAAACAACAAACTACTTATTATAAAACAAAGTCGCTTTCCGCTGTCTTCCTTATGTCTTCTTAAATCTTTAAAACTACGCAACGGATTTTGATGAAGTTTTTTTAATACATAGAGTTATTCAAGGAAGGTTATTATATACAATACATGCATAATATGTTAGAGAAACACTGTCGATTTTGGAGGTTTCTAATGTGATGTATAAGCATTGCACCCGTGCGGAGCTGGGGCGGGTCGCTAGTTGAAATGTAAATACAATTTAAATGTGTTACTTTTGCAACTGATGATTCTTTGAAAACCCAACAAATTTTCCGAGTAATTTACATAAAAAAAAGATATCTAAATAACACGTATACAGCCACGTAATGATGCGTTCAGCAATTCTGTTAACTCATCTCCTCCATCCAGAGTTTCGTGACCTTTCACCCCCCCTCATTCTTCCCCGGGAACGGTTCGAATGGTAGGAAAGCCTGGAGGTCTTCCCGGGATGGTCGGTTTGATACAAATTACGTTTTACCGTAAACAAGTTTAGTGGGAACGTCAAGTAAGAGTGATGTACTTTTAACTTGGATATCAGATGAATTGCGTGTTTGGTTATTTTACATCATTTGACAGTCCATTTGTCTGGTCTGTGATTGAATGGTGAAATGATTTGTTACTAATTGTATCTTGTATGAATACATCATTATTCAATTGCTTAAAAATATTCTTCAGTTTAAAATCCCAAGCAGAAATATTTTCCTGCGTATTTTATTGGTTGTTCCTAGTGAAAGGCTGATATCAGAACCGGTAGAAGTCCTTTAAAAAGCTTTGAAAATTTAAAATGCTTTTCAAAATATCAGATTTACTGGTCTTCCTAACAAACACAAATATGATCAAATTTTATAATTAATTTGTTTTCTTTTGTTACAGGTAAGAATTAATTATTTGAAATAGTCTGCGGCTGATGTGTAAGTAATAAATCTAGTTCATTTCTAGTACAATACTTCTGCATTTTCTTTTTATTTCTTATACAACAAGATACCAGTTATAGGACTGACACGTCACGGGTTGTGTGTTCGAGTCTCTCTCAGGACAATCATATTTTTACATTATATAAATAAAATAAATAAACATAAATTTTTCAAACACGGCCAATCTGATTTCAAACTAAGCAGAGCTTATAGATGTAAAAATGATTGTTCTGACTCGGATTCGAACCCACGACCGGCGGCTTGAGAGTAAGGGTCACTAACCACAAAGGCAACCGGCTGTCTTAAATATGCGCGTTTACTTTGTACGGAATCGGTTAACCTATATATAAGTTTTTATTTAATACATATATTTATTATACTGATACCTCGAATAGTACATACTTAATAATCCATGATAAGTATATTTGACATGTCATTAATTTTAAAACAACAATAATATGCTGAAGATACGATCGGAACGAGTCAACTCGACCGGGTACGAGCGGCGGATAAATATCATTATCCGACGAATTCTCGTGCGGATATGTTGATCATTTCGGTTATTATTCAATACAATGTTTTTTTTATTGTCTCAATGACGGTCGAAAAATAATTTAATTATTATATTCATGATAATTGATTCAATTCGTATATAAGTGGGTGCGGTAAAGTTCGAGAGCTTTTTATTTACCAATCTGATGTCAAAATGAGCAGAAATTTTATAGTAACCAGATCACTGATGCATAAATACATCAAGTTAAAAACAGGTATATTTGGTCAAGTGTTTGTCCTGGATGCGACTCGAACCTGCATATCTGCGACCAGTTTTACACATTTGTGAACAAATGTTCAGTGTTTTTTTAACATTACTTAATATATGTTTAAAATTGCAATACTATATATAGCATACCAGTATGATATAATAGTTTTTTGTATACAAAGCATTTTAATTTACATTTATGTGACTAGAAGTAAAAACAGAAATATACTACTCTACGTCCTATTGTGTATAGTACCTAACTAATCTTACTTATTTGGTTTGTATATTTTTCAAACACCTAATTTACTACATATTCCAAATGAAAATGAAAAACCTTTTAATATACCTAGGGATATTTAAAAAACGATTAGCAATTAAGCTTTTTTACCAGAATTAATTTTGTACTCTCCTACTTCGCTTCAAAATTAATACTCTTAACTAAACTCTTTTAGCTATGTAAGAGTTTTTTGCTTATTTGGATGCTGAATTTTTATCTCTGAGTGAACAAACAACTGCCCGTTGCTTCGGCTTTGTAAATAAGAAAATTTTAATCAGGATACACTGGTTATGGGAGTGTCTCAAACTTTATAGTTACACTAGCTGCCTCCGCGCGGTTTTACTCGCGTAGTTCCCGTTCTCGTGGGAATACAGGGATAAACTATAGCCTATGTTACTCAGCGATAATGTAGCTTTCTAATGAAAAAAGAATTATTAAAATCGGTCCATTACTTTTTGAGTTTATTCGTTACATACAAAAATACAAATCTTTCGTCTTTATAATATTATAGCTGCCCCCGCGCGGTTTTACCCGCGTAGTTCCCGTTCCCGTGGGAATACAGGGATAAAATATAGCCTATGTTACTCGAGGATAATGTAGCTTTCCAAAGGTGAAAGAATTTTTTAAATCGGTCCAGTAGTTTCGGAGCCTATTCATTACAAACAAACAAACAAACAAATCTTTCCTCCCTGTAGACTACCGTCGTGTCGTGTAGACTACCGTCTTCTGAACCGGTAGTAGCTTCCAATTCCAATTCCAATTTGTTGTTTATAACAGCTTCGACTTTCATAAGTGCCATTTTTGACAGTTTTGTCCTGTCAGAAAAACTTTGAGAGGTTTGAGAGTTTTCAAAATTTGGGTATTTTAATAGACTAGGTAGGTATATCACATTCTTTCTAATCTACTCATATTATAAATAAAAGTGTTGGATATATACCGCCCCGCGGTTACGCCCGGGAATCTTCAATATTTCCTATTCACACCCATATGTACCTATATATTCTAACTCTGTGGCAAATTTTATCTAGATCCTTTCAGTGATTCTGACGTAATTGTGTGATACATCCATCCATCCCGGTGACAGCCCGGTTGGCTATGTGGTTAGTGACCCTGACTCTCAAGCCGCGGGTCGTGGGTTAGAATCCCACTCAGGACAAACATTTGTATGCATGAATATGTCTGTTCGTCCTGTGTCTGGTTGTAAATATCTATATAAGTATGTATTTAAAAGTAGTATATGTAGTATATCAGCTATCTGGTTACCATATCACAAGCACCGCTTAGTTTGGAATCAGATTGGCCGTGTGTGAAAAATGTCCCAGGATATTTATTTATTTATTTATTTATCCATCCATACTTGTAAGTTTTACATTTAGACAGGGTATTACAGAAAGCTGTGCCCTAAAGAAACATGAGAACTAATGCATTACGTACAGTTTTAAGCTAAACCAAATAGAATATACATGCTGGTTGCTACAACCGCTAACGAGTTTGCTCATTTGTGAAAACATAGTCTTCTCATTACTTCGGACCTGGTTAACTTGCTATATCATTCTACTAACTCCTGCCCGCGACTTCGTCCGCGTGGAATAGTTACTTTAACCCTCGACTTCGGTTACTTAAGCTCTCAAAAGGAAAAAAACGATTTTGAAACTTTTTTAATTGGTGCTCCTATTCGTCATAGCGTAATGATATAATCTATAGCTTATATAGAAATTATATAGAAAAAATTTTTCAATTCGGACCATTTCGGACCGTTCATGAGATTAGGTTGATAAGGTAAACATTACCATTTTAATTTTATATGGTTGCAATTAGATTTCAAAATAAGCCATGGTTGTTACCATTAAATTTCGTTAAATAGCTGCTTTTATTCAAAAATATTACATCTCGTGATCCTGCAGTGGAGACTTATATGAAAACTAGGATATTGTTTATAATAAAACACCTTGTTAATCTTTCACAATGTCTAATTCTCAATTTCGTATCAACGGTTACAATCTGAATATCTCTTCTTGCAATATTGTCGTTCCGAGTGTCAACAGTGTTGCCACTCGTCAATCCACATAAATCCTACTTTAATTATTATTTGTTAATCTAACAGCTCGGCCATCCTGCAATATTTGCGGGTCCTCTCGCAAAAATATTTAAATTTAAACACAAAATTTAGGAACTTGTGACAATAGCTATTTGGTACTTGTCTATACAATTTCTTTTCCAAGGATAAATACTAAATAATGTTTATGTAACAGTAGGCTGTCTTAAGTCATACCTCTCTTAATAAGTACAATTGATAATAAAAGAACTTAACCTAAATTCAATTTTTTTTTAAGTAACTATAGTATTTTAAAGCCAAATTGAGGATATATCTTTTCCATCTAAGTATGGACATTACTTTGAAACCTTGCTAAGTATCACATTAATCACAACTATACAATCATTATTATTGATAAGTAGCGATTTGCACTTAATAAATTAGTTGTTAAATTGCCTGACAACTATATAGAGTTATAGTGTATACACTACAATTAACTTTAGTTTACTAATGTAACCTACTTAACTTACTATACTTCACTTGTCGACAATTTTGTGAATTAAAGTAACAAAATATAATTTTTTTTGTAAACATAAACATATATAACATATTACTTAATGAAATGGATATAGAGCTTTTATTAACATTATTATCACCATCAGCATATCCATACTTTCTTTACATTGTTTATCAATTAATATAACTTTAAGCATTAAAATATGGTCATCCCTTGCAATCTGGTTTTGAAGACCTATTTATACCTAATACATACATAGAGATAATGAACAATACTACTACTCAACTCGGCCATCCAGTATAATAGTCGAGTCCTCTCGTTGTCTAGAACAGTAATAAAATATTAATAAATGTGCAATGAGTGTACATTTAAACTCTATAGTTAAATGGATTATAATTTTACAATTTAATATGATCAAATAAAGACTGGTTATGTTCTCTGGCACTACATATGTATAGTATGCTACATCTATGCATTTATAGCATAATATGTTATATCAATTACAGAAATTTGCACTGTTATACCTTCCTCTACCTACATACATATACACATGCTATTATATGGGTCCTAGAGCAGTCTGCTATATCTAAAGCTATCTATACTCTGTTTATCCAGTACTGACTTCTATAGCCTGCAAGGAATTATATAAATTAACTTCTTTAGTTCACACTATAGTCTGCCTTAATAATAAACAAAAACTTCTTATCATATACATACAATTATATAAGTGCTAGTACTCGTAGTTTCTGGTCCACATCTGCGTAGTCTGCTACATCTGAGGTCATCTGTATTACCAACTGTAAACTGACCTCTGTAGCCTATGCTGTAGAACGCCTTAATAATAATCTTATCACATAATTATTTCTAGTCTACATCTGCGTAGTCTGCTACATCTGAGGTCATCTGTATTACCAACTGTAAACTGACCTCTGTAGCCTATGCTGTAGAACGCCTTAATAATAATCTTATCACATAATTATTTCTAGTCTACATCTGCGTAGTCTGCTACATCTGAGGTCATCTGTATTACCAACTGTAAACTGACCTCTGTAGCCTACGCTGTAGAACGCCTTAATAATAATCTTATCACATAACTATTTCTAGTCTACATCTGCGTAGTCTGCTACATCTGAGGTCATCTGTATTACCAACTGTAAACTGACCTCTGTAGCCTATGCTGTAGAACGCCTTAATAATAATCTTATCACATAATTATTTCTAGTCTACATCTGCGTAGTCTGCTACATCTGAGGTCATCTGTATTACCAACTGTAAACTGACCTCTGTAGCCTACGCTGTAGAAAGGGACTATCTGCACTTTAATTCACTACACAATCAATAATTTCCTGAAAAAGAATAAAAGATTAATCACAAATTACTCATCATATTATCTAGTATATCATTTCAGTTACATTCAGTCTCATCACTGCTGCTCAAATCTCTTCCTTCATATCATTGAAATGAAAACTATGGATGTATCTTATCCACTGATATCACATTTTCATAACTTCGATTACTTAAGTAATATATTTTTTTATATGTATATAAATATTTATATATGTATATATATATATATATATATTTTTTTCACCCTACTATTATTATTATCCTATTTTGAAAAGTTATGTTCGATTCTCACTGATTCTCCTTCTCTGTAACATGGAGCTATGTATGTTTTTCATCATACTTTTCTTTCATCTTCTGTTGTATTATCTCTCTATTATCTCCTACTTGTTCTCTAACTATTAAATTCTATTCAGGTTAAACGTTTAGTAGGATCATGTAGGTACTATTTCATAAGATTATCTGTGTAGTTAACAATTCTGTATCCAGATCATATTGGCTTGTATTAATGAAATGTTTAAAGAGATTACTAGTAAAACAAAACCATATATCCTTTATGAGTCTAGTGGGCACTCTCAAAGTAAATGCTAAATTATTCTTTTGAAACATTTGTAATTAGGGTGTCTTAGCGCTTCTAACAACTGAAAATGATTGATATATTTTGTAAAACCATCACCTATTTCTAATATGTAAACATTTTCTCTTTTGCTACGATTTAAGGGATCCTAATGATCTGCATGTATTGTGTGAAAAGGTATTTCAACTTCAGTTATTGGGTGTAACATCCCTTCCCTTCTACTACCGGTAGTTTTGATAGGCACATTATAGGCATAAAGTAACATATTTTTTTTGTGAAACGTCCTAGTTTCAGAAACCAGTAGTCTAAAACTTTTATTTGAAAGTGACTAGTTTCATGGCGCCATCTACAATCTCAAGGCACAAGCCACTTGCTGTCATTCTCTACATCCCAGAAAAAAGTATATAATTTTTGTAAATAAATAAATAGATAAATGAATAAATAGATAAATAAACAGATAAATAAATAAATATCCTGGGACATTTTTACACACGGCCAATCTAATTCCAAACTCAGCGGAGCTTGTGATATGGTAACCAGACAGCTGATATACTACATATACTACTGATTCTATTCTTAAGACTTTTCTGTACAGATATTAATATATATCTATGAAATTCTCTAATATCTCTAATATATATCTAGGTATATATATGAAATTCTCGTGTCACAATGTTAGTTACCGTACTCCTTGGCTAGACGGATTTTTATGAAATTCTATATGCATATCCAGTAGGTCTGACAATCGACAACTATCTATTTTTTTGATACCCCTGTGATCACAGGACCGGGAACTACGCTGGTGAAACCGCGGGGCGGCAGCTAGTATATTTTGTAATTTTCTTTATTCCTTCATCACTAGACTTAGCAACACTAATCCAGTTATCATGATTAACATTAAATATATCAAAAACATGTCACTGGTGATATCACATCCTGTTTGAAGAAAGTAGCATGTAATGCACTACAATCTGTAATCATCTTGTATTCAGTACCATAGTACCTATACCTACTTCATATTATATACTAAACTGATCAAGGGGCCCTACAGCATCATGTGTCTCCAGTGCATAAGAATGGAGATGTTGAGTAGTGCTGATAAAGGTCATCCAACTGGGTTTAAGTTTAAGGTAACAAAAACTTCATGTTTATCTGTCTATAGTAATGAATTATTTCTTAAAATAGATGTCAGCATCATTCCAATAATAGCGAAATCTTTAACAAAACACCTAACTGGTAAGACCAATAAAGCATTATATATCCTGTACGGTTCACAATAGGCTTTGTATGATTTTATTCGATCTCCATTTGAACTACATCTATAAATACTAAATCTTTAAGACCAGTTGAAAAACAGTCAGTTAATAAACTTGAAAACTCCTGTATTTGAGAAATCAGTTATTGGTTCTGCATTTTGTATAAATATATCAGCATGGAAATCAATTTAATATATAAACTTTTATTTAGTTATTGATCGGCAGGAGTATACAGGAGGACACACCCTGTATTTAGACATTTTTATTTATTCTTCAAATATATTTTGAATCAACTCTGACATTCCCCTTTTTTTTTTATTCTGATATATTCTCCTGGCATTAAGTTAAATTCAAACTTGGTTTAGCCCATAGTGTCCCATTGACATAAACATACCTTAAAATTTACTATCACAAAAGCTTTTAGTATCATCATTTTATGTGCAGTTAAAATCATCATGCTTGAAAATTAGCCCAGAAGTGGTTTTTATGATAATCACATTACCTGGGTTTCTTTGGAAATGAATGTCCAATAAAGACAGGGCAGTTAATATGATTTGACAATACTGGGATGTCTAAAGTCTCTGCTGATCCTATGGTTAAACTAAATAATTCACTAAACCTCTTAATGGTGTTAACATTTTGTTGGTCCATATAATTCTTGATTTGACTGCCTTACTACCTGTTACTAGATTACATTGGTTACCCATATCAACATAGCCTTCTGTATTGCTCCCATATTATATATATATATTTTTTTTATTATTTAAATTATAAGGAAAAGTCACAAAAAATATCTTTTTTTTTGTGTATCCCTTGTTGCTTACTGGACAAATCTAACGAATGACCCATCTATACTCATATATAAAGCTGAAGAGTTGGTTTGATTGAATGTGCAGGTGAACTAATTTTCTTATACAATGCATACTGCATTTGGTACATATAAAACTGTAGTGCCCCGGCTCATTATGGTTGTGATAGATTACAGGAATATTAGAATTTAGTTAATTTCAGTGTAATGTAATTTTGGTTACCTAAATGTAAACCAAAATAAACGGACATAAGAAAATAGGCATTCTATTTTCATTAATATCCTTATTTCCAGATCCCAAATTAGTATGGGAAATCTGTGGTTTCACAGGTTTGATATACTTAAGTTCTTGTTCTGGTTCAGTAAAACCAGCAGCCTTGACTCCCAATGTTATAATCAATCCTCTAAGCTATCCAGCGCACTGGCCTTTTGTGAAAGATTTCACACCAATTCAGTAACTTAAATATTTGAATAATAATAATGTTCAAGAGTCATTTATCTTAGTTCAATTTGTTTGCATTTTAAATAATAATATTGCATAGTAATCCCTATTAGAAAAAGACTAACTATTTATCATTCCATTAATTCACTCTAAGAAAATAGTAATGATGCCAAACCTTAATACCTACCAAGCTTTTGCTATGCCGGCCAATGTAGGAAGTGCATAATGTATGGTTAGTCTATCTGATCAACAATAAATATGAGAATGTTCTACTACATTGCTTATCCACATCTCAACAGCTTAGATCCTTAGACAAAGGATTAAACTCTGGTACTACATTTTCTAACACTTTTTCTAAAATTTTCTACTTTGATATGAGCATTTTAAGAAATATTACTTTTAATATGCACCCTGACTTTTATTAAGGAAAAAGTTACCTGTCATGCTGTCTCTACTACCTGACCGGACGCCCACTTCCTCGCTGCTACCAGATAGTCGTGGCCGGTCGTGCGCGTCTCCCACGCCAAGACTTCCTTGCAGTAGCCACTGGGAAGACTGCGGACTGGACTGGTGGACTGCAAGGTCGGCGACTGCGACTCTGCCAACTGCGACTGCGACTCTGGCAACTGCGACTGCGACTCTGGCAACTGCAACTGCGGCTGCGACTGCTGCGAGTGTAGATACTGCGACTAGGAGGTTGACGTCGATCACTACGGTTCCAACAACAATGGCGGCGTTTCTTGAACTTTTGATTCGTGTCGATCTTTGGTTTTTCTGCTTGTAACAGATGAACGGATCTCCTGATCCTTTTTGCTGCGACGATCATGTGATCCCATAATAAGTATAATCGTTCCAATGTAAACAATATACACGGAATCCACAATGTATGGGATTCCCGTCCTCTGTTATGGAAAAAGGTTAACTGTTTTGAGACTGCGTAATACTTCTTCCAGTGGGTTCTTTATGCCACTTCTGAGATGAAAACTAGGATATTGTTTATAATAAAACACCTTGTTAATCTTTCACAATGTCTAATTCCCAATTTCGTATCAACGGTTACAATCTGAATATCTCTTCTTGCAATATTGTCGTTCCGAGTGTCAACAGTGTTGCCACTCGTCAATCCACATAAATCCTACTTTAATTATTATTTGTTAATCTAACAAAATTGACTGATATAAATAAATAAAAATAAATATCCTGGGACATTTTTCACACACGGCCAATCTGATTCCAAATTAAGCATCAAAGTGAGCTTGTGTTATGGTAACCAGATAGCTGATATACTACATACAGTACTTTTAAATACATACTTATATAGATATTTACAACCAGACACAGGACAAACAGACATATTCATGCATACAAATGTTTGTCCTGGGTGGGAATCGAACCCACGACCCGCGGCTTGAAAGTCAGGGTCACTAACCACAAAGCCAACCGGGCTGTCAATATATATATATATGTATTGTGATGTACAAACATATTAAAACTTGTATCGTATACAAACCTTCTCCCTCTCTCCCCTGCGCCCGCGTCCGCCATCTTCCTTCAAACAATACATTTTTACTGTAACGTCTTACAGAATCAAATTGTACAAAGGAATACGACTTCAAAGAGGCCCGTGGCACATACATACGTATTTATTCAACTTTTGCTGTCGGCATATTGCTGTGACATTGGAAAATAGCCTCTATTATCTCCATGTTAAGGACTGTGTAATATTGAGTTTAAGGGCAAGTAAATTTTGGTAGAGTGATTCCCAATTACTGACATTTTGAAGGTGCCCTTAATTCCTTTGTGGAATTGGAAATTAAAAAATAAACCATGTTTGAAGTTTGACTCTTAATTATGCCGTTTTATTTATAGATTACAGAATAATGTGCCTGAGGGACTGTAGGACATATTTCACAAGTTTTAATCGATTCTATGGTATTGTTTAAGTACCTTTTATTCTCAACAACCTTTATTCTCAACTAGTGGCTCCCTCAGAGATCTTAAATTTTCTCGGGATATAAACTAGCCTATGTGTTATTCCAGCACATATCCTAAATCTGTGCCCATATTCATCGCAATCCTTTGATCTGTTTCGACGTGAAAGAGTAACAAACATACATCTATATATTCACATAAACTTAAGTATTTAATTTATTAGTAGGATACCTATGTTCACCTATATTAAATATCACGATTATAAAACAACAAACTACTTATTATAAAACAAAGTCGCTTTCCGCTGTCTTCCTTATGTCTTCTTAAATCTTTAAAACTACGCAACGGATTTTGATGAAGTTTTTTTAATACATAGAGTTATTCAAGGAAGGTTATTATATACAATACATGCATAATATGTTAGAGAAACACTGTCGATTTTGGAGGTTTCTAATGTGATGTATAAGCATTGCACCCGTGCGGAGCTGGGGCGGGTCGCTAGTTGAAATGTAAATACAATTTAAATGTGTTACTTTTGCAACTGATGATTCTTTGAAAACCCAACAAATTTTCCGAGTAATTTACATAAAAAAAAGATATCTAAATAACACGTATACAGCCACGTAATGATGCGTTCAGCAATTCTGTTAACTCATCTCCTCCATCCAGAGTTTCGTGACCTTTCACCCCCCCTCATTCTTCCCCGGGAACGGTTCGAATGGTAGGAAAGCCTGGAGGTCTTCCCGGGATGGTCGGTTTGATACAAATTACGTTTTACCGTAAACAAGTTTAGTGGGAACGTCAAGTAAGAGTGATGTACTTTTAACTTGGATATCAGATGAATTGCGTGTTTGGTTATTTTACATCATTTGACAGTCCATTTGTCTGGTCTGTGATTGAATGGTGAAATGATTTGTTACTAATTGTATCTTGTATGAATACATCATTATTCAATTGCTTAAAAATATTCTTCAGTTTAAAATCCCAAGCAGAAATATTTTCCTGCGTATTTTATTGGTTGTTCCTAGTGAAAGGCTGATATCAGAACCGGTAGAAGTCCTTTAAAAAGCTTTGAAAATTTAAAATGCTTTTCAAAATATCAGATTTACTGGTCTTCCTAACAAACACAAATATGATCAAATTTTATAATTAATTTGTTTTCTTTTGTTACAGGTAAGAATTAATTATTTGAAATAGTCTGCGGCTGATGTGTAAGTAATAAATCTAGTTCATTTCTAGTACAATACTTCTGCATTTTCTTTTTATTTCTTATACAACAAGATACCAGTTATAGGACTGACACGTCACGGGTTGTGTGTTCGAGTCTCTCTCAGGACAATCATATTTTTACATTATATAAATAAAATAAATAAACATAAATTTTTCAAACACGGCCAATCTGATTTCAAACTAAGCAGAGCTTATAGATGTAAAAATGATTGTTCTGACTCGGATTCGAACCCACGACCGGCGGCTTGAGAGTAAGGGTCACTAACCACAAAGGCAACCGGCTGTCTTAAATATGCGCGTTTACTTTGTACGGAATCGGTTAACCTATATATAAGTTTTTATTTAATACATATATTTATTATACTGATACCTCGAATAGTACATACTTAATAATCCATGATAAGTATATTTGACATGTCATTAATTTTAAAACAACAATAATATGCTGAAGATACGATCGGAACGAGTCAACTCGACCGGGTACGAGCGGCGGATAAATATCATTATCCGACGAATTCTCGTGCGGATATGTTGATCATTTCGGTTATTATTCAATACAATGTTTTTTTTATTGTCTCAATGACGGTCGAAAAATAATTTAATTATTATATTCATGATAATTGATTCAATTCGTATATAAGTGGGTGCGGTAAAGTTCGAGAGCTTTTTATTTACCAATCTGATGTCAAAATGAGCAGAAATTTTATAGTAACCAGATCACTGATGCATAAATACATCAAGTTAAAAACAGGTATATTTGGTCAAGTGTTTGTCCTGGATGCGACTCGAACCTGCATATCTGCGACCAGTTTTACACATTTGTGAACAAATGTTCAGTGTTTTTTTAACATTACTTAATATATGTTTAAAATTGCAATACTATATATAGCATACCAGTATGATATAATAGTTTTTTGTATACAAAGCATTTTAATTTACATTTATGTGACTAGAAGTAAAAACAGAAATATACTACTCTACGTCCTATTGTGTATAGTACCTAACTAATCTTACTTATTTGGTTTGTATATTTTTCAAACACCTAATTTACTACATATTCCAAATGAAAATGAAAAACCTTTTAATATACCTAGGGATATTTAAAAAACGATTAGCAATTAAGCTTTTTTACCAGAATTAATTTTGTACTCTCCTACTTCGCTTCAAAATTAATACTCTTAACTAAACTCTTTTAGCTATGTAAGAGTTTTTTGCTTATTTGGATGCTGAATTTTTATCTCTGAGTGAACAAACAACTGCCCGTTGCTTCGGCTTTGTAAATAAGAAAATTTTAATCAGGATACACTGGTTATGGGAGTGTCTCAAACTTTATAGTTACACTAGCTGCCTCCGCGCGGTTTTACTCGCGTAGTTCCCGTTCTCGTGGGAATACAGGGATAAACTATAGCCTATGTTACTCAGCGATAATGTAGCTTTCTAATGAAAAAAGAATTATTAAAATCGGTCCATTACTTTTTGAGTTTATTCGTTACATACAAAAATACAAATCTTTCGTCTTTATAATATTATAGCTGCCCCCGCGCGGTTTTACCCGCGTAGTTCCCGTTCCCGTGGGAATACAGGGATAAAATATAGCCTATGTTACTCGAGGATAATGTAGCTTTCCAAAGGTGAAAGAATTTTTTAAATCGGTCCAGTAGTTTCGGAGCCTATTCATTACAAACAAACAAACAAACAAATCTTTCCTCCCTGTAGACTACCGTCGTGTCGTGTAGACTACCGTCTTCTGAACCGGTAGTAGCTTCCAATTCCAATTCCAATTTGTTGTTTATAACAGCTTCGACTTTCATAAGTGCCATTTTTGACAGTTTTGTCCTGTCAGAAAAACTTTGAGAGGTTTGAGAGTTTTCAAAATTTGGGTATTTTAATAGACTAGGTAGGTATATCACATTCTTTCTAATCTACTCATATTATAAATAAAAGTGTTGGATATATACCGCCCCGCGGTTACGCCCGGGAATCTTCAATATTTCCTATTCACACCCATATGTACCTATATATTCTAACTCTGTGGCAAATTTTATCTAGATCCTTTCAGTGATTCTGACGTAATTGTGTGATACATCCATCCATCCCGGTGACAGCCCGGTTGGCTATGTGGTTAGTGACCCTGACTCTCAAGCCGCGGGTCGTGGGTTAGAATCCCACTCAGGACAAACATTTGTATGCATGAATATGTCTGTTCGTCCTGTGTCTGGTTGTAAATATCTATATAAGTATGTATTTAAAAGTAGTATATGTAGTATATCAGCTATCTGGTTACCATATCACAAGCACCGCTTAGTTTGGAATCAGATTGGCCGTGTGTGAAAAATGTCCCAGGATATTTATTTATTTATTTATTTATCCATCCATACTTGTAAGTTTTACATTTAGACAGGGTATTACAGAAAGCTGTGCCCTAAAGAAACATGAGAACTAATGCATTACGTACAGTTTTAAGCTAAACCAAATAGAATATACATGCTGGTTGCTACAACCGCTAACGAGTTTGCTCATTTGTGAAAACATAGTCTTCTCATTACTTCGGACCTGGTTAACTTGCTATATCATTCTACTAACTCCTGCCCGCGACTTCGTCCGCGTGGAATAGTTACTTTAACCCTCGACTTCGGTTACTTAAGCTCTCAAAAGGAAAAAAACGATTTTGAAACTTTTTTAATTGGTGCTCCTATTCGTCATAGCGTAATGATATAATCTATAGCTTATATAGAAATTATATAGAAAAAATTTTTCAATTCGGACCATTTCGGACCGTTCATGAGATTAGGTTGATAAGGTAAACATTACCATTTTAATTTTATATGGTTGCAATTAGATTTCAAAATAAGCCATGGTTGTTACCATTAAATTTCGTTAAATAGCTGCTTTTATTCAAAAATATTACATCTCGTGATCCTGCAGTGGAGACTTATATAAGCTGATGATGATGATAGTTAGTAGGCATATAACCATTATAAAAATAAACTGTTCGTTTGTCGGTTTAAATGCAATTTGTATATTGTATTTTTTGTTGCTATAACTATTTGCCCCATATGTCTAAATGTCACTCGTATTCATCAATGTCGTACATTGAATTACAGTCCACAGTCCACGGCCAACAGTCCACAGTCCAGCAGGGACACAGCCCTACCACCGGTCGAATATTTCGTTAACAAGTTCACAAACGTTCTTCATTTATTCATAGTCGAGTGCGTTTAATTTGTTTAGGCGCTTTCATTACGTTGCGGATCGGATATCTTGCGGATAACTGTCGGATCTCGATGCTGTTTTGTATGTGTATTTGTTTTTCCTATATAAGTGATATTAAATATGTCACTTTTGGCCCTTTCGCTAGTTTGTTTTATCTTTTACGGGTTTAAATGGTCACCGCAACATTTGTCATTAAGTTGACGATCCTAAGAAACGATGTTGGTAGGTAATTTTCATGTGCCTGTGTTTCCTAATTTATTTATTTACAGTTGAACACCAATTACAATGTTTAAGGAACAATTAAAAATAACATTAGTTCTAATAAAACCGCTAATTCTAGTACAACTCACACTCTTCTCACCAAAAGGAACTCTTCCAAACCGAGACTTCATAAGTGCAAAAAATGTCCTATTTGAAAAAAAATTTTCGCTTTATAGTTTTTTTTACAGTCACGCGTGACTCACTACCGCGACCGGCAGTCGGTAGTAGGTGACATTTTGATCACATAAAATATTTAGTCGCCAGTTGCCCCGGACCCCGGCCGACCCCCGCCCCATTCCCGCCCCCGAGCCCTGAGGGGGTTTCATTAAATTTTGATTTCTTTCCCCACCTTATTTACCGACACTCCGGTAATTGAGCGGGGACATTAGAATGCCTGTTCTTTTTTTTCACCTGTTTCTGTCTATGGGGTGTAAGCTACGTTAATATAGCATTTATGATATATTAAAGTTTTTTTTAATTATGAAGGTAAGTATTACTTTCTTCTTCTTCTTCCTGCCCTTATCCTGCCTAAGGAACCCTCCTTAGGCGGGCACAACATGTGTTTTTCTTTCATTTTTCTCTGTCAACCGTCATTTCACATAGGTATGACTTTATTCGATGATTTCATTCCAATATCTTTATTATTTAATATATAGCTCATGTGACTCCTATATTGTTGCGTATTATAAGTGTGGGAATTTTCCGAATCTGTCAAGTAATTTCGGGACATTTTTACACATGGCAAACTTGCAAAGCTTATACTATAGGTAGAATAGAATAGAATATAATTTTATTGACAGCAGAAAAATAATAAAACAATAACAATAAAAACAAACAAGAAATTATTAAATAAAGCAAATAAAAAAAAAACAAATAATACAATGGTAGAAGTGCTGCCAAAGGGGGACCAGCTCAGCATGTGCTACTGAAGTCAGCAGCGCTGATTTTCAGCTATACAGCTATAATAAATAGTTTAGATACTAGGTATATACCTATATCCTTTAAATATAGTTTATTGCATTTATACAGATGACAAACAGACATCTAGAAGACCAGCAAACAAAGACAAACATTAATATACAACTTTATCTATATACCAGTGGTTCCCCGCGGTTTCACCCGCGTTCCAGAATTCTTCAAATTTCTCGGGATAAAAAGTATCCTATGTCCGTCTCCTGGTTCTAAGTTACCTCGCCAACAATTTTCAGCCAAATCGCTTCAGCCGTTCTTGAGTTATAAATAGTGTAACTAACACGACTTTCTTTTATATACCTATACAGACTATCGGCCGCCCCGCGGTTTCACCCGTTCCTGTGACCTCTTAGGTCACAGGAACGGGTACCTCGTATGAAAAATAGATTTTGCCCGATTCTCAGACCTACCCAATATGCACACAAAATTTCATAAAAATCGGTCAAGCCGTATCGGAGGAGTTAAATCACAAACACCGCGACACGAGAATTTTATATATTAGATAGATAAATGCTAACATAAATACAGTTGATAGAGCTTTCAGAAGCACAAGTATAAAATCATAACGGTTGAGCTTTTACTCGAGTATTGTGCTTATTTTTAATTTCCGCTCGTTCGCGACCGGATCCGTTCGGAACACTTCGGAAGGGGAAACGAGCGTCTCCCTCACACGCTATTGTTGTCTCTGTTTTGTGTTTGTTATTGGCTGTGTTTATATTATATAATAAATGTTGCTTTAGATAAATTAGTTTTAAGTAAAGCGTTTGAATTTATAATAGTAATAATATAAAATACTGTTTTGGGTTGGATCAAAATCAAAATCAAAATATTTTTTATTCAAATAGGCCTCAATAAAGCACTTATGAAAAGTCACTATTAATGCTCGGTTCTGAAAGTTGATGCATAATACGTGATAATACGATTCTAATATGGTTTACGAGCTTTAAGTTAAGGTTTTGAATTTATAAAGTAACGATAGTCTAAGATAGTAAAGATAGATTTAGTTGGTTGTGTAAATACTAGGTTTTGCCTCGCGGTTTCTCATGTGTTTTTCCGAGTTGATAGTGTATTAATCCAGTATATTTTATATAATCTGTGAGCCAAGTTTCATCTAAGTCCATGATAAAAATAGGACTGCGGTATATAGCAGTTTGTCGTGAATGAGTTACATAGGTACATTTATCATCATAAACTAAAGCATTATAAACAAACAGATATTATAATATCAGTATCTTAAAATAACTTGAAATTAATGAATTTTATTATTGCTTTAAAATACGTAGGTTGTAATTTTATCCTACTTTTATTTTATTTATTAATGTTAACAAGAGATTTATTATGTTTTTCGATCAACAACTACCAACGTACAGCGTTCCCGCACCCGCACCCGCATGTCCCGCATACAGGGTGTTCCCGCCCGCGAGCACGTAACAAAGCGGACGCGATCAATCACTCACCGGCGAACATACACACCCTGTATTATTACACATATAAATAACATTGGGCGAACACTTGTATGAGAAACATTCAATATTGTATATAGAGGTACTTTTTTTATTGCTTAATGACGGAAAGATCTAAAATACCAGTAAAATTATCTAGAAAATATATATGTACCTACTTCTAGGACCTGAATAGGCTCAAGCTTAATTTAGGATTAGCTTTGTTAGCCATTGTAAAATCAAATAGTAATTCTACTTTTATTATAAACGCGAAAGATAAGTAGGAATATATGGATGAACGGCTGAACAGGTCCGGATGAAATTTGCCACAAAGACAGAATATATTCTAGAATAGCACTTAACCCACAATTTTATCCCGGAAAAAATTAACCCAACCCAGAAACGCGGGTGAAACTGCGTGACGGTAAGTAGTATATTGTAAAGCTAAATGCTGCCTATGAAATGCAATTCCTTCCCTATTCGCTATATAAAGGCGCAAAAGCAATAACTAGGAACACCTGGCTATGTTGATGTTTAAATATACAGCAATATGCGCCTTCAGCCGCCCGCCCGCCGCCCTGGGCTCGCGTAAAGTGACACTTTTATAACTCTAGCTAGAGCCTAGCCTATGAATGATCTGTTACTCACAAATACCACTACCTTCTGCCCAGCGGTTCCTCTCGCGTCCCCTGGGATCTCAATTTTTTCTGGAATAAAAGTAGCCTATGTGTTAATAGCCTAGGGTGTCAGATATCTCCATACTAAAAAATACCAAATTTAATTATAATCGCTCTAGCCGTTTAGACGTGAAAAAGTAATAAACATAGACACTAAAATTTTCAATGTAATAATATTAAGTAGGATACTATGGTTTTACCTGCCTTCCTACGGGATCTTAAATTTGCCCAGGATACAAAGGGCAAATTTGAGATCGATATTCCGAAATGGTATGCGAATATTTTTTAAGATGGTGCACGAACGACTGGATAAAATTTGGCGATTTAGCGTCGGTGAAACCGCGGGGAACCACTAGTATTTTATATACATACCACATTTTACTATCTAATTCTAAACACTTACAAACTCAGAAACCCTTCACCATACTGAAACAATTATTTCAAAAAACCACTCAAGCAACTCACGATAAATCATCCACTCATTCACGTTAAGCATACAACTCCATCATTTCCAATACAGCCAATATACGAGGTTTATAACCCTCCCCCGGCATGGTGGCCCTCGGTGGCCCCTGGCGGCCCCCGGTTGCCCCCGGCGGCCCCGGGGCGGTCATCACTCATGTTGACACATCAATGGCGGCCCTTGGAATTATTTACTACCCATGTTGGCCCTGAGATATCGCCCCATATTGTTAAATCTTTCTATTCGACTACGTTCTGACAGAATAAACACTTATAGTGTCGATAAGTAGGTGTTATGTCCCGCGGTTTCACTCGTAGTTCCCTCTGTCTGATGATCTATGTCACTCTCTGATAATGAAGCTTTGCGTTGGTTAAATAATCCTATAGATCGGTCGAGTAGATTCGGAGCTTATTTTTTACTAGTTCCTGCGCTCTCCTTGGCTTCGCCCGCGTTCCCGGGATCTTTAATTTTCCCCGGATAAAAAGTAGCCTATGTCCTTTCTCAGGTTCTGGATTATCTGTGTACCAAATTTCATTTAAATCGGTTCAGTAGTTGTAGCGTGAAAGCGTAACAGACAGACAGAGTAACTTTCGCATTTATAATATTAGTTAGGATTATGAACAAAAAAATCAAATCCTTCATCGTTTTAATATTAGTACACACTACATCTAAACGTGATATAAAATGATACATCACCCATAAATCCTATTACCATAATTCAAAAGATAAGCAACACAAAGTTGGCGACAGCGGCGCTCTGGTGGCTGGACGCGGCAAATTTGCCGGTCGCCATTTGCCGTTTGCCGCAATAACAGCCAAACGGCAACGGCATGGACAAAGTTAAACTGAAACAAGTGGGCCGAGTGCCGAATGAGTAATGGCGTTATGAAGTTATCACTCTTGCCGTGGCAGTTGGACATACGAGCTGTGTGCTCGGCGAGCGGTAGTGCCAGCATGTTGGCTTACATGTGTGATGATTGATGATGTATTGAGGGGGTCTGTAAGATAATGATGGTGGTTTTGAAAATATCCTAAAAGTTCGTTGCTAGCTCGATAGATAAGTTTATATTAATTTGCGGATAATGTAGTGGGCTGCGACATCGTATGTTGGAGCAGTTTTTGGTCCCTTAATGAATAAACAAATAAATAAATAGAATTTTTATTACTTTAATAGTATGGTTATTAAATTATTTAATATAAAAAATTAATAACTTTTTTTTAATAGTTTCGGGACCTTAAATTTTCTCGGGATAAAAGGTAGGCTACCTTTCTTATCTACCGTCCTTTCATAAGCTCTGGTCTATATTTGTAAAATAAAATTTCGTCCATGAAAACGAAAGACATACAGACAGTTACCGTCGCATTTTTAATATTAGTAGGGATTAGGAAACTTGGGCGCAGAAATAGAAAATATTTATTTATTAAAATTTCTTTTTTGCTAATTATCCTTCACGGTTGTGTGTATAGTACCCAAGTTGTCAACTGGGGGTACGCTTGATTGTAAGCACTAACAGTCTTCCATCTCTTTCCAAAGTGTCAGCGCTAGCTTAGCGCGACAAGGACAGAATGCTGTAGGTCTTAATTCATTTTTGCTATTTACTTTATGGTTTGTATAAACTAGATTATTTAGATAAAAACATAGTATAATGAAGTTTATACTAATGGTATAAAAAATCTAATTATAAGATATTAGCATGATTAAGAATTTAATTAATTTTATTAAGAAATAGCCTTAATAACACTTGTAATCTTACCAGTTTTTATTAATACGTTTCTTTGCGATAAAAATTATTACCTCATTTTTATTTTTGGCGTTATATAAGCGTGATTTAATAATATATATTTTTTTAAATACCTTCTGAACTGAAAAATAATTAGGCGCGAGTTTATATATATATATCATAATAATCGTCATAATAATGAGCTTCAGAATTTCGAGTTTAAACCCCACACCCTCGACATTGTAACCTCCACTGAGCTACACCACAAATCTCCTTTTCACTTAAACAAAATACTATCTGATTCTAAAATCTGTATCAAAATCCTACAAAACCTCCAACGTTCAATTCTTTACAATACAAATGAATAAAACATACGAAGGAAACGGAATTCAATGTAAGTTTCCGATATAAAAATTGTACATCCGTTTTTCTATTTAAAGCTCCGAAACTTCGGCAGACAAGTATTTTGGACGCGGACCAACAGGCCGCCCGCAGTCGGACGACTCCGGAACTTTGATTTGAACCTAGTACCCACGATCAATGGTGCCAACTAGATATCATATCGATTTGTCGATTGGGTAGCGATTCTGACTTTTAAGTCAGTCGTGGTTTCCAATGCCATGGAGGATAAGCATTTATAGGTATATAGGTATAATAATTAATAAGTATTTATATAAGTAAGTGTATCGTTTTTCCGCAAATATATCTCTCTGAAAAAAGTTTAGTTTCAACAAAAGTTGTACCTATAGTTCGCAAAGAAATAACGGAGAAACGTACTGTCAAAGACGATTTCAAAATATTTTTAAACCTACGTTTTTTAATTTCTAAGTGACAGGTGAAGTTGCATTCCTTGTTTTTTTTACGACTTTATTACTGGGCGCTATAGTAGCGATTAGGTTGTTGTTAAAACTTGTATCTCAGAGCTATATTAACATACTAGTGGCTCCACGCGGTTTCACCCGCGTACCCCAAAGATCTTAAATTTTCCCGGGATAAAAAGTAGCCTATGTCCTTGTATGTATTTCCCAGGCTGTATACTATCTGTGTACCAAATTTAATTTAAATCGGTTCAGCAGTTTTAGCATTAAAGCATGACAGACAGAGTTACTTTCGCATTTATAATATTAGTAAAGATAATAAACCTATTTCTATTCAATATCTTCACACCGACAGCATTACTCTATGCATCGTCTAGGTGGGACTGTTGATCGAAGATTCGAACACCAAATTGCTACTGAAATGTCACAGGCACGTGGCATAAATGCATCGTGTGTCTCTCTCTAGCTAGGATGTCTCACTCTATTGGTTATTCGGAACAGTCCCCTGCTGCAATTTCCAACTTATTTAATAACGGCTAGTATTAGAAATGTTTCCAGAACTATTTGGTTGTGATTTATTGTACTAGTTCTCTAGTCTTGAATGTTTAGGAACATTTAATTTTGTTGCTCGTGTTCTGTTTTTCGTTTACACAAGGGCTATGTATTTTATATAAGTTTTTGTGTCTGTAGAAAATTTTTGTATTAATATTAAATAGTAAAGTTTGTCTGGGAATCGAAACCACGATTAGACGTCTATAAATCGCAATGTGTTTAGTGTGCAATTAAAATTAACTAAGTATACCTACATAGATATTGCTATTTTTTTCTTTTGCTCACTTTTTTTTAACAATATAAAATTAATTCTTCATCACATACTTAGCACAAATAATGATCCTTAATTACGAGTCGTCAATTAGCAGGGGACACCCGGCTCCGCTCGTCACTCCTCAGCCTAAACCCTCTGCTCTAAGCCGAGACACTTCCCAAACGATTTTATTTTTTTCCATTTCAAAAGAAACCGTAATTACTCACTCATTTGAGGCCTTTGGTTCCTTTTTCAGGTCACAGTTTTTAACTCTCGAATTTCTCATATTTTGTTATATTATTTTCCTCGACTTTTTATCTCTACTAATATTATAAATGCTAAAGTAGCTCTGTCGTTTTTCTGGTACTGCTTCACGTCTTAACTATTAAACTGAATTTATGCAAATAGACTCAAGTTTGGGAAAGGGCATAGGCTACCTTTTATCCCAGGAAAGTTGAAAGGGAACGCGGGTGAAACCGGGGGAGCTTAAACCACTAGTAATATTATAAATGCAAAAGTAACCCTGTCTGTCTGTTATGGTTTCATGCCTAAACAACTGAAGCGTTTTTGGTGATGTTTGGTACAGAGGTAGACTAGACCTTAGGCAAGGACATAGGCTACATTTATCATGGAAAAGCTTAAAGTCCTTTGCGAGTGAAACCGCAGGACGGGACCCAGTATGTATACTGAATATTTTTGTCAGCATGTCTCTCCCCCGGGGAATTTATTGTAGAAATATTCCTTTGATAATTCCGGGATGGAAATGAGCTTTTTTCGGGGTTGAATTACAAACGTAAACTTTTCCAATATGCCTCCTTACTGTGAAACGACCCTTTAGTTATGTTTTTTACGATTGTTGCAATTTGTCAGCGAATAAATTGTTTGATGACAGACGCTGTGAACCGCGGGTTTGTTTTTAAATAAGCCGACATGACTTTGTGAAGATTTCAATTTTTTTAAAGATATCTGAAAATTTTTCTGTTGTCGATAAAACCAAGACTCTTTTTCCTTGTTAAAGTATCTATTTAATGTCAAAACAATTGAAATAGATTTATGTACTTATATCTATTTCATTATTTACCTGTGTTTTTTCTTTATTTACCTATCTATTTTTCTAAACACAATGTTTAACATACTTATAGACTGCTCTTAAGATACCTTATATATTATGTTATTACTGTAACTTGAACAAGTAGGTAGTATATACTTGTCCGTCCAAGTTTACCTTTAACATTAAATATCGGGTACTAGACAGATAGATGATTATGTATATCTGGGGGCATGGCAGTGCCGCCGCCAAGTCGAGCAAAAAAAAGCGGCGCGGCTGTACCATCTTTTTTTCGAAGCAGTTCGACCTATAACTTTGCTGTTACCTTTAGTTTATAAGATACTAGCGACCTCCCTCGCACGGGTGCAATGCCTATACATCACATTAGGAACCTCCAAAATTTACAGTGTTTCTCTAACATATTATGAATAAAATAAATAAATGTCCTGCGACTTGTGTTGTTTTAAAGATTTAAGAAGACATAGGGATAGACAGCGGAAAGCGACTTTTTATAATATTTAGTGATAGTTGTATCAAAGTTTTTCAACCCATCCAATAAGCTTCGCCCTTTTGAAGACATCCGAGAATTCTTTATCCACTGTCCCGCTCGTTAAGTACGCGATCACGCGAGAGGATCCGAACCGTCGTTGCGTTTTCCAAACAGGCTTGTATTAGAGTATGCAACGTCTGGAAATAATGTGGCAAAAGAATGCAAAATAAAGGGTTATTTTGTTAATCGAATATTTCTCTTTAGTCATTGAAATTAATTCTCGCAACCTCATAAAGCGAAAAGAACCATAAATCTATATAATTAGAATTCTTCACTTAAAAGTGACCAAATTGTAAATATCATATTCCTAACGTACGAAACTATGGATCTTAGAAGTACCTACATATGACAAACGCGCGTAATTTCGTCTGCGTCACATCATCCCCGTAACATTTTCTTGCTGCTCCGCTCCTAATGGTCGTACTGTGATGTTATATAAGCCTGAAGCCTTTCTCAAATAATAATAAATGGGCTAAAATATATTTTCTATTCGAACTGTAGTTCCTGAGATAAGCGCGTTTATAATATTAGTATAAATATAAAGTGCTATCTTGTTATTTACCATAAAGTGTATATATATCTACAATTTTTTTAAGTACTTCAATAAATCGTACGTGTCCGCTTCGGAAACGTTCGGCTCTCCACGACTCTTGCCGAAGTGGCATTTAATACTCCGTCCAGATAAGATCGGAAAATCGAGGATCCCATTACATATTCCTCTTCGTCTACAGAGTTACGACCTTTTACAATAATAGGTTACTCCGTTCGTTTTGATGAGATGAGAATCAAAGGATACGATGTTGTTTGGGGATGTTTCAAGTCGTATAGACGTGCTATGTAATGCATGAGATTAGCTTTTCGTTTTCGGCCGGTTTCGTTTAGTTTTTATGTTCAAACTAAATTAGTTTGCCCCTTTTTATCTATACAAAGTTTAGTCTACCAATCTATAGTTTTACTATACGTAAGTACTATAAATAACAAATATTTTTAAATGAAAAAAAAACCAGAGCCATCAATTATTGTCTACTGATGGGCTTCTTCATCTTTCCCGGGATATAAGTGTCCTCTCCCAAGCTCTTATCAATCTCTGTACAAATCTCATAAAAATAGGCATAAAAGCGTTATCAAAGTTACTTTCGCATTCATAATATTAGTCTCTATAGGTGGTCACTGACCATTAAAAATACACATATATTAAACACACCATTTAAATTTACCTCTAGCTATAAAGAAAGCAAAAATCCCCCGTTACACTCTACCACAAAACTACAACCACATACTAAAATCCAACCACTCATAGTCTAATCTGGCGTATAGTAACCCGTGCCCTGCTGCAGGGCCGCCGAGGGCCACCGAGCGCCACCGAGACCGCTCCATAATTAACCACAAACAAAAGGGACTCATTATTCAACGCCGCATCCCCGCTGATTTTATTCAAGTTTTATTCATTCGCCACTCGCGAAACCGACTATTTTATTTATTTGTTGCGTCGTTTGTTTCGAATTAACCCTTTAATTTACATCGCCGTAATGGATCTCGGTTAGGGTGTATCTGTTCTGTCATCGTGTCATTAACATGTTTTATTCAATCACTGGAAGAATAAAATCACAGAAGAATTAGCTTCGATATATTTTTATGTTCATCTATTTTATGCTTGTGCTTATGAACATTGCCTTTATTTAGACTAAGTAATCTAATACTTTCAACAGTCTTAAATATAACACGTAAAAGATAAATTAATAAAGCATATACTATTACATTAGTGTCTCCGTGCACGAGTGTGCAGTTTGTCCAACATTGCAACATGTTAGCGTCACCCTCCGGCTCTCGCTGCAGGCGCATTATAATTCATAGCGGAACAACTGTGCGGATCCGAATAAACTCTAAGGCTAGTGTTATATTGTAGTAGATAGACCTATTGAAGTAGCTGTGACTTTATCTATTTGTCTATGCTATATAAGATCTGAGGTGCTTTAAGAATGGTCTCAGGTGCTGGTGCAGCCATTTCCTTATAGTATTTTTTTTTAATAGATTAACATCATCATCTTCTTCCTATTTAGGGTCACCTTTGTATGTAATGTGCTTTAATTTAATTCGGTCACCAGTCAACTCCACATTCACACTACAGCCCAATTGCTTTAATATCATCTATAAATAGATCATGCCATGTCGAAAAAACAAATTGACTTTCATATCTGATCAAAATTGACAATAAGCTTTTACCATGTAACAATTTTTTGACACGGATGCAAAATAGAAAATATGCAATATCAATTATGAATCCATGAACATCGTTTAATTAGAACAGTGCTGGCTAATACGCGGTGAGGCCGCCCCGCAGCCCGCCGCTCCGCAACTCCGGCGCGCATACAAAGTAGCCATATTATTCCGTCCCCAGATTTTATTCATTCACACCGAGTGCGCGGTGCATTTTCATTCATTTTAATTCACTATCTGTCCCGCGTTTTTGAACGGGATATTTTAATTATCAACTTCAACGACGTGACCGTTTTAGGGTTGACTCGTGACAGTCGTGTGCTAATTTAATATTCCATTTGACTCATTTCAAAATGTTTGGTAGCATCCTTTATTGTTATGTGATGATATAGAGAGAAATTTAAAATATGCATATGCATTAAGCCATCTCATGTAGTATTTTTAATCATACTGATGCAATATTGTTTTCTTAGTCTATAGCAAAATCATAAGAACACATTATGGTCATTGCAAATTGATTTAGGCTCCTGTTTTGTTATGGAGACACATATTTCTAGTATCCATGGCGAACAATAACGTCATCCTTAAGGTGGTGGCGGTAACTAAATTAATAAAACCTTTACATAAACACACATTTAATTAAATAAGCATAATTTTGTCATTTATGAAGAGATTTTCATACTACGACTAATACTTTTTTTGAAACATACGAAACAATTCAATTGATTGGCTGAGTAGGTATACATTTCAAGGCTATTATAGTTACGACCCGGCGTCTCAATACGACGGTACCCCTTACATTATCCCACCGAAATTCAATATGACCACATCGTCAGAGGTAAAACCGCCAAACATTATCACCAACAATGATAATCGACAAGCGACACATAATAACCGAAACCCTAAAAGGGTCGGTGGGTGTAATGGACCAATTGCCGGTTAATTATGCGTGGCAGGGCCGTCGGGGGCCACCGCGGTCCCGACAACCGGCGTTTTTGCAAGGGTTAAGTGTTTCGAATGGAACACATGAAAGGATAGCTTAAGTGTTGTTTGTCATGGAAATAGTTATGACGCGCTAATGATTTGATAATGTTTGTTTGGGATTCGGAAGTCAAAGGAAAGGTAGGGTAGTCGGTTTATGTAGGAAGAATACGTTAATTCATTATTTTTTTATGAATACTTTAGTGTATCCGTTTAAATATGTTTGTATGTTAATGTAATGTTACTTTATTTGGTGACTCCTTTTTGTTCAGACTTGTGGGATTTAGAAGGATATTTATAATTATGCCAAAATGATCGTAATATAGGTACCTACTTGAAGTTTTTCATTTTTATTTTTAGTTACCTAGCCATAAATAGCAACGTAACTTTATAAATTAACCCACATTATCGTATCCACTAATATCACGTAACTAAGACTCCACTAAACCACCGTCTGATGTGAAACTAAACTGACATTGACACTTTTGACAGTTATTTGAAAATCCAACGAGCTGTCAACTTGACGTGACGGTAAAAAAAACAAGCCGTTGCCGCGTTGTCTACCCGCGGCGTGTCGCTGCATGAAGATAGATCATATATTTCGCCGAGAGCCGAGTGGATACAATTTTAGCTCACCATCGATCCGTCTGGGCGAGCTCTATTAAAACTTGCTCTATGTTTATGCCATACTTATGTTTTTATTATGGCACATATGTTTTTGAGTTTTATGATGTATGGAGAATTGGAGATGCAGGGAAGGGTTTGAATTGGTTTTTTTTGTTGTTTTACATTACTGTGGCAGCGTATAATGGATTTTTTTTATTTTTAAGGCGTTACACGCATTTCCGAGGTATTTTAATTGTTTTTATACTGTCAATTTATTACGAATAGTTTAAGACCAAAACAGCCACATCGGTTAAATCATTCTTAAGGCGTTAGGTTACGAAATAACTTAAAAAAATTCATACACGATTAAATACCCAACTACAAGAGCATTTTATATGGCTTAATATTGTTTCTTTGAAATACAATAAGGAGGTAGCTACTATAAGGAGGTAGGGCGCAACGGATTCGAATTGGAGTAACCCGACTGGGGTAGTACCTCCACCTTACAGAAGACCGCAGCCAAATAACACTACATGTAGTGTTGTGTTCCTGCGGTAGTAAGGTAGCCAGAGCTCCATGAGGAGACGCTGTAGCGGCAGTGGGGGGACCAGGGGAGTAGCGTCGAAGGGGTGTGCAGGAGTGATGCCTGTTTGGCCCTTCGACGAGAAGTGCATTGCGCTTTGTCCCTTTCACTGCCTATACAGTTGCTCCTTTTTTTATAGGGTCGGCAACGCGTGTGTGACGCCTCTGGTGTTGCAAGCGTCCATAGGCTACGGTAACCGCTTCCCATCAGGTGGGACCGTATGCCTGTTTGCCACCCTTGTGGTATATAAAAAAAAAAAATACAAAGTAAGCCTCAAAAATAATTTATTTTATTTTCATTTATTTATTATGATCTACAGTGACCTGTAGTATCAAAAGGTCATGTACTTGGTAGGTACCTACCTCTTAAAAACATATACCCAAATCAACACCCACGTAACACATTTCTATTTATAGTATTCTTTAACCTAAAGTCGTCTGTCCATCCATCATAAAATGTCCTTCCTCTCCCATTTCAAAGGGATTTCCTGATTGATCTTTGACGATGTTATAAATAAATAATTTTTCGAACACATGGCTACTGAAATATATAATAGAGTCACACTTGTTAGGTTTTGATCATATTTATACTAGCCCCGCGGTTTCACCCGCGTAAACAACTTTCCCAGAATAAAAGTAAACTATGTCGTTTCTCAAATATTAGTCTATATACAAAATTTCATCCAAATCTGTTTCATAGCTTAGGCGTAAAAGCGTAAAGGGCAGACAGAGCTACTTTTGCATTTACAACACTACAACATTATCAGTCTTTTTGTACTAAATTTCTAATACGCAAGCATTTTATATAATAACAATATTAGTTGCTCACCGCAGTTTCATTCTCTTTAATTTTTTTGGGACGAAAAGTAGCCTTCCGGGCTATTAACTATAGCTGCCTTCGCGCGGTTTTACCCGTTTCTGTGGGAATACAGGGATAAAATATAGCCTATGTTACTCGGGGATAATGTAGCTTTCTAAAGGTGAAAGAATTTTTGAAATCGGTCCAGTAGTTTCGTTGCCTATTCATTACAAACAAACAAATCTTTCCTCTTTATAATATTAGTATAGATATGTGTACCAAATTTCATTCAAATCTGCGTGAAAGAGTAACAATGATCCATACATACTCGCAATCATTCGCATTAATAAAATTAGTAGGAAAATCTTCAAGAAAAAGTGTTCGTAGTCTCAACCCTCTACAGACTGGTCTGGTAACAAATACCCGGTTAATTATCAAAACCCGGATATAATTCTGTTTAAACCCTCGAGAGCGCGCGCCGCCCGCGACCGGTTAACCGGGTACGTTCCGGGTATCAGAAATGGAAATTAGCTCAAACCACGGTTGAAAGCCGGGTGATTCCTCCCGAAGATATCTGTTTATGTATCTCTAATTGAGCTTCGGTTGGAGTGTTGTGAGAGGTTTAGGAGTTGTGAACTGTTTGCAACTATTAAAAGCTGTTGGAAAGCTTTTAAATTGTATTCAGATAATTATTTATGCTTTTTTGTAATTAAATCTAATTACTTCTGGGATAATATGATGATAAATACAGATTAACCTTACAAAATTTACCTTTTAAACTTTAACAGTTGCAAGGCCTATGTAAGTAATGTAAGCATTAAACCTAGAATATAAACATACTACTTACTTATTTACCATCATACAAATTATTATTTATATCTGCGTTCCTGGGGATCTTTAATTTTCCCAAAGCAAATCGATACTTATGTGTTTTTAAGGCTCTAGACTATTTGTATGCCAAATTTCAGTCGTTTCCTCTAATTATTTTTTCGTAAAAGAGTTAGAAACAAACATCCATACTCATAAACATTCGCATTTATAATATTACTAGTGAACCAGGCAGACTTCGTTCTGCCCACCAGCGCCACCTACCGGGTCCAAGTATATGTAAGCTATCCTATCTCTCAAGTTGGATCGAACTGCACATGGTGTGCGAATTTTATTATAATCGGTTAAGTGGTTTATGAGTCCATTGAGGACAAACATTGTGACACGAGATTTATATATATTAAGACTAAGATTGAATACTTTTGATAAAGCGCTCGTAATATCCGGGTGGAGACGCAGTTATTAACTAGTCCCCCCCAAAGAGCAGGTGTTGAAGTGTTGCCGTAATCTTGAGTAAATTTTTCATCGGATGTCGGCCATGATTGATTACCGGCAGGTTAAGCAGGCCCGTTACCATGACAACGGATTATTCTATCGATTAATTACTCTTTACTCTCGAGTGGGATTAAATTGGAGTATTTTTTAATTCGACAGTTTTTTAATGGCGTAGAATTTTTTTAGTAAAAATTTTCCTTTTTTTTTTCAGGTAAGTCGCTGGTTTATTGATACGGTTACTTAAGTTGGTAAGTTATTTAAGTTGTAAAGTTTTGAAAATAAAATTTTATTTATATTTCTTTGGTCCATAATAACATGCACATTTAAATAGGTCAAACGGAAACAAATTCAATCAACAAAATAGAGTGAGTCCTCATACAAGAGGTAAAATAACGAGGTACCGCCGACCCGCGCCGGTTAATACCGTAACTCAAAGTAAAGATATCCGGAATACCGGTTTCCAATTACCGGACAAGTTGGGTTTTAATCCGGAGAAATAAAAAATGTTACGCAAGTTTTTTTTAGATTGCATTCGGAGGGTTAAAAAAGAATTGAGGAAAATGTGTTTAAAAAGTAACTCGCACTGAGTTGCAATGATAAAAAAATATGCTTGGATTATTCGAGGTTTCAGAACTATATATTTTTAATGAAAAAAAAACTGGTTAGTAAAGTTTCTTCCGGTTCAATCTGAAAAGCCTTTAAGTAAAGCGATAAGGCTACATCTTACAATTTCACCCTTAATCTAATAAGCTACCGGCTTATCTACCCATCTACACTGCCTTAAAAAAACCGCCTACATTTTTTAATTAGCAATACCACTTTCATTTTAAAAATTTATATTTAAAAAACGCAGTCTAAAATCAACTCTATATCGTACTCATTAAAATTCTAAATTGGTGTACAGCTGTCCGCCAGGGGTGCTCAACCTTGGATGTAGCGAAGCGCGTGGCTTGTTTCTGAATTTTTAAAAAGATTATTTCACCGTACCCGCCAGGTAATATAGAGACAGCCGCCACTGTAATTACTGTCTGAAACCCTGCAACTGTACTGGGACTGTGTCATGGGTACCGAGCATATGATGATACTAAAATTATACCATGATTTAGGCTAACTTGTTTATATTTTATACTATAACTGCAGCTTAAATGTCAGCTAAGTTACCGTAGCGCATGTTGCTAAATTTGGAATTGATTGGTCAAGTTTAAATAATGTCTTAAATTATTATTTATTAATCTTTTATCCTAAGAATGTTTTAAAAATCGTAAATATACTGAACTAGTTCTTCAGTTTTCCCGGGATAAAAAAAATCTGTAACAAACATTTACACCAACTTTCGCATTTATAATATGTTTTAGTAAGATACGTCTTTAAATTTCAGAGATATGAGGCCTTGATATATATTTTTTGGTAAATCTTTAAAATGTATGCAGCATATCTGGCAAATCTTGGATGTCATAAAACTTATATGGACTCATAAAATATTTTGTGGCGCAAATCTGCATGCCGATGCGACGAACACTTTGTATTTTTATTGTTTTTATGTTTTATTATTCCATCAAAATAGTTAAAGTAAAGAAAACTACCGAAATATCAACGATATTGAGTCCCTAGTTTCACCCGCGTAGTTTCCTCTGCCGTAGGAATACGGAGATAAAATATAGCCTATGTTAATCCCTGATAATGTAGCTTTCCATTAGTGAAAGAATTATTCAGATCGGTCCAGTAGTTTCGTAGCTAATTCAATAAACAAAAATCAAATCTTTCCATGAAATTACATCAACTACAGAAACTCATTCCAAAACAAAACCGCTTCGAAAATCCTAACACAGATTTCATTTCCTCAATTTAATCTACATTTATTTAGTTCCAAAGCAATGTAGACCTTAACACCTTACTTCAACGTTAACATTTATATATCAACAAAGTATAGGTTAGAAAGTCAGGGTGTAAGTTTTTTACAAGCACACAGGCCACCTGTTGCCGGTACCAACAAACTGTTATGATTCAATAAAAACGTACAATTCCACGTAATGATGCAGTTTGTGAGGTCCTCATGAATTTAAAACGTTTCCCGTCGAGTGTCGTGGTACGGGGTCCGGCGGGATTGCCGATTCCAATATTTATATTTATGTAGCACGACAATTTTACATGTCATATTTTTTATCGTAACCCTACTTCGTGTCTGGTGTTTTATTGGTCAATTTCAACTGTATTTTGACCTTAAGGGGCCAAAGTTAAATAGAAAGTTATTTAAATCTATAACTCTGGATCTACCGAACCGATTTAGGAAATTATTTTGCCAATAGAAATCCACGTTATTTGCTAACATTTTATGTACATTTTATTCCCATATCCTAACCTGGAAACACCTAAAAGCAAACGGTAAGGGTAGTTTCGGGCTAATTGTAACTACATAAAAACACTACTAAAAAAATGTGTAAAAGAAACCACGTGGAACATTTTAAGCAATAAAAAAATTCAATATTGTGTGCACACAGTAAGGTATTGTGACAATGAATTTGTGCTGAACGGCCCCTATCCTTAATGTGCGGCCTTATTGTGTTTTTTTAGGGCCGCTGTAAATTATGTTGACATTAAATTAACCGATATGTTTTGTTGTATTCTCACGGAATGGATCCGCACCTATCTAACTTTACGTAAATAAGAATCCTTTTATTTGCCCAAAAAAATATAGCTAAGATTTTCGCTTAAAATGCTCTTTTCATTAGTGATTTGCTCCTGTTTCTTCTTGTGTTATTTAAAATTTACTGTAGTCTACAATTTGCGAATGTGTATTTTTGGTATTCTTTAAAGGTTTTTTCTGAGCCCCTAAGTGACCCTTGTTTCGCAAGGACCACGATATTTCTATATTGAGTTGTTAGTGAAAGTGCGAAGTCATAGCATTTATCGTCTCGACGTGAACGGGAGCGGAGTAATTTAGATCTTTCTCGCAAATCATGCTCGTCCGAAGTTTGCCGAAGGACGTTCGACACTTGGGAGTTAAAACGATTTACGAATCAGTAATCAAACTTACTTGCTTAAGCTGTTTGGTCATTTTATTTTCTCGAACTAAAAATATATTTTTATTTCATTGTAATATATGGATGTTTGTTTTTTTGGTAAAAAATACAATCAATATTTGATAATAATATTCAAATAGCAAAGAGAAATCAAATTTAAATACACTTTTGTATACAGCACATCGACATTATAATGAGACAAGACATTTTTGCATAACGTATTTAAGATTCGGTCGGCAGCTTTCATTGCGATTGATATAAAAATATCGGAGGATAAACCGGGATTTCTTTTTCGCGCGTTCGTCGAAAGGTGTCTGTAATTTTATAGACATTTGGCAAGTGTCCGCTATCTCCCCTGCCTCCCCTAACGAGCTGTCAAACGGGCAAGATAGAAAGTCGTAGATAATATTAAAGGGAGGAAATTATTTGAACTTCGACACCTGAATTTTTTATATTTCGCCTGTGTAATGGAAATTTTTGTTAGTTAAGTTTTTTTCAAGTTGTGATATTTTCGTCGCTTTTTGTCTGACCTTGTTTTAAATTGATTTCGACACCAATTTCTAATACATAACTTGTGTCACCGTATTGAAAATATCATTATTTTTTATTTTATAAAAAATATAACGTTACATCTACAGGACGTTACAAAAACATATTCGGATAAGACACTCGGATAAATCGAGCAAAAAATCCGCTTGTATCTCAAACGGGGGGGGGGAATAGAGAGGGGGGGGGGTATATGTCAAATGAGCTGGACAAACGATGTGCTTACTTAGTCGACTATGTTTTTTAACGTGTAGACATTCTGTAAAGGACTTTGTCGGACCGTTTTTAGTCTTTGAACTTTTTTTAAGGTGTTTTTTCGAGGGGATAATGAGGTTCTGGTTGTTTCTCTGTTAAACGTTGTTTCGTGTGTTGTTGAGACAGCCCGTGGAACCGTAAATGTCGTGCAAGCCTTGCAGCGTAAACTAACTAGGGACAGACTTAGTGATATGGTAGGTACTTACTTAGTTTTTATTTAGTTGTATCTTACATTGTTCATTATATTTTAGCTACCTGGCGTCTGCGTCACATTTTCCCGTTTTAGGAATCTTTCATTGATGCTGTTTCTCATTTTTTTTAATATTTAATGAGAGACCATCGGAAGTTATACGCGTATATACCTACGTTTCGGCGATTGATTAATTAAATACCTAGATTTTAATGATAAATTTAGCATTAAGACAAAAATTACGCCTTTATTTTAAACATAATGCTTTACACGAAAAAGTTTAATCATAACCAAAAATTCCATACATTATAAACCTCCATGTTATACAGCAAAAAGTTTTGCAACAATGTTTTATTCAGCATAAAAAAATTAATTCCCTAAACCTTTCAACAGGTTCCCGCGTACTTCAAAAACACTGTCTTACAACTTGAACGTCTATTTAGTATCAACCTGTATAAAATTCGTCGAAGGAGAATTTCACTTTGCTGTTAAAGACATAAAGTTCAAAGTTGCTTGCGAATAACAAAGTGACATACGCCCCACGCGAGCCGTGGAAAACTTTAGCCATTTTGAGGTAAGAAGAGAGTATTAGTTCGACAAGTTTAGGAGGTTTTCAAGTTATCTCGAGCGTTTAACGTGTTCCGACCGAATATCGACTCAGTTTCTCTAGTGTTAGAGTCGGTATTTGGACGGGACTTGCCATGCCAAACAGAATTGATGCGAAGTGCTGACACATCGAATGTGCTTCCGTGTTTATTTTAATTGTCAATTGTTTTGGTTTGACTTCGCAGTTTACGTGTTTGCTGAACAACTTTGGAGAATTGATTTTGGCTGGATAAAGCTTTACACGAACATTAAAATTGGTGCCTTTAGATTTATATAAATGCTGGATCACTGATCTTTGAGCTTTTGAATCCACGTTTAAAATCCCAGCAAAATTAATTACAGAAATCACGGTGGGGTATTCGACCGAATACCTCAGAGTTCCTCACAGAGGCCTCGGAGGGAGGAATGCCTGGAATAATGAGTGCGTTTCATGCCCTCCCATATCAACGTTCATTAAAATGCTTTTCCCTCTATAAAGCGGCGCAGATGGTGCTATTGTCGACGCAGTTTATACTCTCTCGTATTTCGGTCAACGGATTATAACATTTAGTTTGAATCAAAGCCTTTTTTGTCACAACTCTATTAAACAGAAGAGCTGGCAGTAAACTAATCCTTCAAAACTGGTTTTCATCTTATTTTTAATTGGATCCAAAAATAAGTATATTTTCAGAGCCTTATCAAACAAATAAAAAAATATGTAAACTCTCTTATTTATAAATATAGATATAGAAAATAATCCAAATAAAAATATTTTATTTATCATCGTGTTGCAATAGTAATTTTACATGAATGTTGTAAAAAGAGACGAAAAAAATTCACGGAGATAAAAAGGGCAAAAAGTTTGGTCGGCAAAAGGGCTCGGCCCAACTTCGGTCATTACAAAGGGCGGATTAAGCGTGTTCTCCTCAAATTGCTATACTGGGGGTGTGTTTAACATGTCGGATTAACGCTAGCAAATAAATACGCTGAACCTTTACATACATACTACAATACAGTTTTTAGCTTTGACGCGGTTTTTGTAGACTTTCGTTTAATTAAATCTGTATCTTCTGTATCTCCAAATACGACTATAAGTACCTACGATACTCGATTTTAAGTTGTTAGAATAGTTTGTAATTGAATCCTAGAATACATGATATTTCTTGCAAGACTCAATATTTTAATGCATGAAACAGTAATAAATTATTCACAACGCCGGATGTGACCATAACAGCAACAAATTGACACATTGAAATATTGCTACCGAAACTATACAGGAGTAACGAATTTATTAAAGTCAATGAATCACGTTTGCAAATAGATACAACTTAATGAAACTAATGAAGTTAATTCTGATGAATGCTTTGTTACGTACTGTTTGTAATGAAAACCAGACTATTCTGGCTTTAATTAATTCATTGGCAATTTCGTTTTATCACAATTTCCTGCGCTATTTCCAAATGTTACCATAGTCAAACAACGCATACAGAATATAATTTCATATTAATATTTAATACGCACCTGCCGTCAACTTTACTATTCATATTATTACGTAAAATGAACCCCACAAATGTAATTATGGAACCGCACCGACCGAGGGGAACTCTCGATTGTTAACCAGCCCTATTATACTTTTAACTGCTTGTCCCTTACTGATTTCAAACCCTTGATAGTCGGCCACGCCTATCGGAGTTCCGCGAGCAACATTATCGTAATACGCTACGAGTTGCTACGAGAAAACTGTCAGGCGTTATTACAGAAAATGTATTAAAAGAAAATTGGACCAAAAGTATATTTGAGCTCGCAATACCAATCATAGTGGATGTAATAGTAATCTCGGCTGTGTACAGTGGCGGTCAAGCGTAAAGCCACCGCAAGTCTGACAAAGGCCACCGGCTTTGTAATGCGATTTGCGAGTTTGTTTGATAGGAACCGTTGAGGAAACTCTTCAAAGAAGCGGAGAATTAAAAACGCTGAATTGCCACTTGGTCAAGTACGGCTGTGACTGTCGTAAAAATGTAAGATTCAGGTTTTAATATCTCGTTTTAACGAGTTCAAAGTGGTTACTTTTCTGAGTGCACATTTTGTGTTTACTTAGTCTTTTGAATTGATGCTTTACCATGAATTTAAAATTATAAGAGGATATTGAAATGTATAAGGGTGATGAAATCATAATTATATCATGTATTTTTTTACGTTACAAAAGTATATGCATTCTGTTTTACACGAATTAAGAAAAGCAGAAGGTTTTGATTAATATGTTGACTGAAAAACGACCATTGGAGTGGACACTAGTAAAAATCTTCGTATCTTATTTGAATAAAAAACCATACACAATTTAAATCAACAACACTAATATTGGTAGGTCCCTATGTTACATTTCTAAGAGTTAAATAAAATATTATCTATCTCTCTTGCTCAGGAGCCAATTAGTTCTAAGACTTAGACGTAAACGCCTACTCAGCAAATTTATAGCTGACTTTAGTTTCCCAACTGTACTCAATTCTAAATCTTCAATTAAAAGTTTTACATAATTTCTTCAAGTTCTCATTTGCTTGTTTGTTCTCTGATCGTAATAGTTGGTTTGTGTTTCTAAGTTGCGTTCTTGAATTATTTTATTTTAATGAAGTTTCTTAACTTATTGTTGTTTTAACTTATAACTTGTCCCCGTGGCGTTGCTTTCGCAAGATCAATACGATAACATGCAGTCTGTATAATTTAGTATTACCCTTTTTTGAAATTGAACGTTGTCTTGACACTGCTGTCAGTTATTTTTATTGCTTTTAAATAAACATATACCTACTTATATAAATAAAAAATTGTCATCATATTCAGATAACATCATAAAATCTAAGCTGTTAAATCTGCAGTAACCTACTGTTAGTTCCATATTGACCTTCACAAGTGCCTAAAAATAATGAATAGCATTGAATTTTAAACTCCAACGTGTGTTACAAGTATAAATAATAAATAGGCGCTTATATTGCCACTTGTAATATAAAGGTACCCGTCGACACTCATGTTTAACACGAGAGGCCTTGACCTTCCCCGGATACGGTTCACAAGTGATGACGTCACACTGCCCCTGCGTTTAAAACGAGATTGCTTAGAAATGGAAGCTGAAAAGGGATGGAAAAAATTGCTTTCATTTTAAAACCGTATGATTTTCCGTCGGGGTGTATTTTGTTTTAGTTTTCCGACGTGAATGGTGGAGCTGGGTCACATGTTGGCATGTGGCTTAAAGCATATATTTTACGATATATTAATCTGTAATATGAGGTTTTCAATTCCATAATCTGTTATTTAGTCATGGCATGTAGTATGATGGACGATTAGATGATCTGAGATACTTACTAACAGTCTTATTCATAATGACTTATCGGAGGTTTAAAAGCTCGCTAAAAGTAGATTGTCAAAAAGTGTTATTCATAATCGTCCGATAGCGCTAAAACGTTCCATAACTCTCCGATAAAGTGTCTCGGATTTAAACAACCTAAGACCCTACTATAAGCCTTCGATAAACGTTTATTAGCCAAAAACATGGCCGATTTAGATCAGCTGATTATTGACGTTTGCATGCAATGACATTGATTACTAACCGCAAATCTCGTTTTTATTGTAAAAGGAAGTTTACGTATTTTTTCTTAAATAAGCAAGCTTTACACACGTTGGAAACTGTTGCGGTGATTGAAAATCATGTTATAAATAGGCGCAGAAAAGAAAAGTGTATCGGCGAAGAGGTAATCCATTTTCTTTGGACGATGAGGAATTCCGAAAGCGGTACCGTTTTACTAAACCGACGGCAATGTTTATAATAAATTTAGTCCGCGAAGACTTGCAGCTGAACGCTAAAGGTTGTGGTACCTCACCAGAGTTGCAAGTATAGACGGCAATAAGATGTTGGGGACGTCGTGAGGTATGCGAACCTATACATTATTTTCATCAGTTTCGTAATTAATGTTTTTTTACTCGTTTTAATAAATGATTTTTTTAGGTTCAAGAAGATGCCGGAGACCTTCATGGGTTGTCTCAAGCCACTAGTAGCCGCATATGCAATAGAGTGGCGCGTGAAATGTATGTTATAAAAATGCCTACCACTTTTGCAGAAGAACAGAAGCTGATGATAGACTTCCGCCAAATTAGGAACTTGGCATCTGTAATTGGCTGTATTGATTGCACCCATATCAAAATTAAAAATGCAGGGATATTCAATGAATCAATCCTTAAAGAACGCTTTGAAGCAGGGGAATTGAACAAGCTTTTATTGCAAGGCGCTTTAGTGAATAAAGTTCTCCCTAGTTGCAGGTAACTTATTGAATAAAACAAAATAAGATAATTAATTTAATCTATTTATTTCTTTATAATATAAATATTCAATTTTATTTTATATTTTAATAATTTCTCCATTAACATCAAATTTTCTTGTTTTTAAGTTTTTATTTTTTAAATGCAGCATATGCTGTTCTCTTCTGCATTCAATTACACAAGCTGCAACTTGTTCTGCAGGTGAAAATACTTATATGCTTAACATGAGGATCTGAAACAATACAATATAATTTAAACATTCTAATACAACATGTTTTTTCTGGTTATTGGATATAATTTATACACCTTTTTCTTTATTTCTCTAGGTTTTGGACCCAGCAATTGCGAACCTAAAGACATTGGAGCAGGTGGTGGATCTGAACTGAACATATATAAATGTTTAGATAAATAAGTGACTCCAGAGGGGCAATTCCGCTAAAAAATTATAGCCATATCGCAAACGAACCGCAAGCGAACGATGATTTTTACGCGTTTTCGTATTCCACTAATGCACCAAAGATTATAATTCGTTTCCAATCTGGTAACGCTTGGCGTTCGTTCGAAACATCAAAAGTCCCATTCTGCTAAATTGGTCGAACGACCGACGAACGTTAAGTCATATTCCACTAAAGATTTTGACAGATTGTAAACGAAACGCAAGCGAACATCGTGCGTTCATGTGTCAAATGCAACGTTTGAACAAAAGTAGTTTTGAAGTAACTTTTTCTCGTTCGTTTCGTCAAAATGATGTCTTACATGGATTTTGTAGAACTCGCCAACGAGGTGGATCTCGGAAGAGTGAAAAGTAGAAATCTTGTGACAAGACAAAGTAATTACGCCTTCGATTTAACAGACCGCGAGTTTGTTAAAACCTATCGGTTGAGTAAACATAATGCCAGATTATTAATTCATGAGCTTAGACCTCATATGCCCATGAATTTACGATCCGATGGTATTGATGTGGAGACTAAGTTAAGATAGTCATTTGAATACTACCAAACCCAAATTATTAAAATACTATAGAAAATACTATATACCAAAATACTTAATATTATATTTCCAAACATGGATCATTAAAATAATAATAAAAAATATATATCCTGGGACATTTATCACACACGGCCAATCTGATTCCAAATTAAGCTTCTATAATACTTTTAAATACATACTTATATCAATATTTACAATGTAACTGTAATTTTATGTAATACTAGCTGCCTCCGCGCGGTTTTACCCGCGTAGTTCCGGTTCCCGTGGGAATATAGGGATAAAATATAGCCTATGTTACTCGGGGATAATGTAGCTTTCCAAAGGTGAAAGAATTTTTGAAATCGGTCCAGTAGTTTCAGAGCCTATTCATTACAAACAAACAAACAAACAAACAAATCTTTCCTCTTTATAATATTATTATTATTATAGTATAGATATTTCAAATAAACAAAAAATTTGAAACGGACACTCTTCTTCTTTATTTAGATCGCAGACAGATGGCTATTGGCTATCTTGTTTTGACAAATTAAGATTGACATGAATAAAACATTGTCATATGAAAAGTTTGCTAATAATTCGAGTGCCTACTTGTTGAGTGTGGTAAAATATTGTAAAACTCAAATTCAAATTTAAGTGCATTACAGATATTTTCATTCTTCATTGAATATTCAAACTTTATATATTTTTTTTAAATTTATTTAATATAGCAAAAAAAATCCAATAGTGCCAAGCCAGTGCCGCTCCATCCATCATCCACAGACTAAATATGATAATATTTTAGGGTTGAAGGCAGCGGTGCGTAACAATATATTTCTAGACGCAGTTCGTAGTTCTTTTAAATCAGTTAAATATTGATAAATACTAAAACAACGTGCCTTAAGCTTTTATGACATAACTATTATTATTAATATGCCTAAATAAATATTGTAAATAATTTTGTAACTTATATCATTTTTATGAGGCCACACTGCTGCGTGAGGTATCGCTCCAATATCGAAACGATAATGGAACGTTTTCGTTACAATCGAAATGTGTGCATGTAAATAGTAGAATAGCTTTTTTGGTTACAACAGAATGCGGATTGGAAACGAACCGTTATCGAAATGAAATCGGAGGTCTAGCGTTGTGATTTAGCGGAATTGACCCTCTGTATATGAAACAATTACTCATACAATAAAATACCTCTTGAATATTTTTATTTTGGTTTTCTTTTCCATGGTCATGATAAAAACAAAGATGATTAAATTATTTATTCCCGTATCACACTACATCCATAATTAAAATATTTGAATTACACTTACCATATCAATCTAGCCAATTTTCACTTCTTTATCTTTTTTTGGATTAAAATTTATTTTAAAACACTACAGTACATATTCTACAGTTTGTTGACACTTTCAAAATGTTTGACACGAACCTCAAATATGAAGTTTTTTTTTTTTTTTTACCGATCCATGGACAAAATGTCCTGAAACCATTTTTCTACCATTCACATTTCAGCACTTTTCTACAAACAGGCAACATTATGTTCATTAAAGCCATTTTAGTTATCGGAAGTTTATCAAACGATTATGAATAAAGATTCTTATCGAACGTTTGATAAGCTTAAAAGACGTTTTAACTAATATAGGTTTATACCTTCGATAAGCGTTTTATTATGAATAAGACCGTAAGTAAATAGTAAAAAGCTCATTTATCATCTAGCCTCCTCCGCGCGGTTTCACTCGCGAAGTCACTATTCCCATAGGTACGAATACGGAGATAGCCTATGTCACTCCTTGGCAATGTAGCTTCCTAACGGCTTAGAAGCTTTGAAATCGGTCCGATAGTTTTTAAATTAATTCGATACATATAAATACAAATCTTTCCTCTACATAATAGTATGTATAATTTTAGAGTCATCCAATTATTAATATTAAAATATTGATAAATTCTAACATTATATATTAGATTACGTGCCCGGCTATTAATTTTTGACACCCGTCATTTCCATTTTCATTTCATTACTCTAACTTCAGTAAAGTGTAAGGAAATGTTAGACTAAGAGAAAATTCTAAAATCACAGTTAAGCTCCACTACACTAGTGTAGTGCATCTCGCTGAGTAGCGATAAAGCTGCAATCACACTTGTTAAACGGGATCGTTATGTTGTTAAGGCCACCTACCATATGCTAAGCTCTGCTATTAAGAAGCTATAGTGCAATAAAATATAATTACATTAATATTTATTTTTGATATTTAAAATCGCTACCACTCGCGTTTTCGGGGATCTTTAGTTTTCCCGGGATACCAGGCCTATGAGCTATTCAATAACCTATTTTAACTCTGTGTCACATTACATCCGAATCTTCTCAGCCGTTCTAGAAACTTACGTGAACATTTCGACCTATCCGAAGAACAAAGTTACATCTGCCAAATCCCTACTTTTGAGGAGAGCGATTTGAAGTTTGGCTTGCACATATTTTGCCCTAACTTTTTTATTAATTGGTTTAGAGAATTGATACTTTTACCAACGTATTAAAACATTACTATCCGTTTATTGATACCATAGTTGTATAAATAAACCCCGTATTTTGGATTTTAAGGGGTCTCATGTGCACATATGACGTTTTTTTGCGGATCTCTTGGTGGCACGCTGGGTCACATAATACACATGTAACCTTATTCTTGGAAAATGTGTTAGTAATTTTGGGTTTCATATCTACATGTAACTTTGTTTTATCTAAAAACTGATCGCCATAGGGTCTTAGGTGATAACAGGGAATGGAAAAAATCATATTATTAGGGATTAAAACGAACTGTTCATGAAATAAAACGTTTTATTTTCAAGAAATATTACTTAACTTCTTACATAATGAAAATTATAGAATACTATTTGCCGTAATGTAATAAGATTTATTATCGGTTCTATAATATTTATTTATTAATTTTTATTATTTATATTTTAAATCTTTTATTTATTTATTTATAACATTTACATTTACACTACCCATATATATATATAATATAACATAAACAGATATTAATTATTAAGTTATAATTAAATAGTAAGTTATTCATCATTATATTATTTTCCTGACCTAATACTTTTTTGGAACTATTATTTAAAGATATAACAATAAAATTAAGTTCAAAATACACAAAATGGTAAGCCATAAATGAAATTGCACAAAGGTTAGTCATAAAGACCGCATTCACCGCATAATTATAGAATATATCTACTTAAAGTATTAGGTAATTAATTACCCACTCACGTAATATTAAAAGTGTAAATTCGTCTATTCCTGTAAAAAATCAGACATCTTCACTATCGCTATCATTAATCAATATTGTCATTTACGTTACAAGGAAGAGATCTGAAATTTACGACCATTGTGATTAGCATGGCGTCCTCTCTTATCATCTTCAAAAATGCAACTGCCATCGCATTTTCCCCATGCTATTTTAATAATCTTCCCACTAACAGATAAGTATTTAAGAACATTGTCAACACAAATGTCTCACTCCGAAACTCCTGTGAAATAGGATTTGATAAGGGCAAAAGGTATTTGAATGTAAATTTTCGATTGGTTTTAGTTATACATATAGCTTTTTCCTATATTTTTAAGGCATTTTCTTTTCACGTCAGACCATTCAGATTTGCGTAGGACACGAGTCTTTGGTCCTTTTTTGAGAGGAGTTAAGGCTTTAGCGTTAGTAGGAGGTAGGGCGCAACGGATTCGTCCGTTCCGAATTTGGAGCAGCCCGACTGGGGTAGTACCTCCACCTTACAGAAGACCGCAGCCAAATAATACTACATGTATTGTTGTGTTCCTCCGGTGAGTAAGGTAGCCAGAGCTCCATGAGGAGACGCTGTAGCGGCAGTGGGGGGACCAGGGATGTAAAAGCGTCATAGGGGTATGCAGGAGTGATACCTGTATAGCCCTTTGACGAAAAGTACATTGCGCTTTGTCCCTTTCACTGCCTATACAGTTGCCTCCTTTTTACAGGGTCGGCATCGCGTGAGTGACGCCTCTGGTGTTGCAAGCGTCCATAGGCTACGGTAACCACATCTCACCAGGTGGGACCGTATGCCTGTTTGCCACCCTGGTGGTATGACGATCCTTGTGTGAATTCATTGTATGGGAGTCGGGATATTCATTGATAAACTTGAAAGCAAATCACCAAAGCTTACAGCGATGGAATTTTAAAAGCTATGTGAAACTTCTAGTGAGAATGGCGTCAGTTCATTTGTTTATGCAGGTGTTAGTGGAGTTTATTCGCGGTTTTAGAGGTTTTTGACCAGAACCTGAAACATCTGAGGTACAAAAAACATCTTTAAACACCTCAGGCATATTCCGTTGAATTTTCTCAGCTCCATGTGGTAATGGTGATGAAGTAGAAGCTTCACGATTATCCACAACATTCTCTAAGGACAAAGGATAATGTGCATTAATTTAAACCTCTACCAACAACGAAAATAAAACAAATCAAAATAAAAAGGCGTCCAATACCTAATGAATTGTTCTATTTTAATAAAAAATGCAAAAATAAGCTATTTATTTTCAGGCTTTCATGCTCATTCCCAGTTGGAAGAAAGGTATATCTCAGTTTTTTCCCAAGAACAAAGTCACATGTACACATAGACCATAAAATTTCAAAATACTTTCCCTAAAACAAAGTTACTTGTTAACGTAAGTATCTGATTTTACGGTCATTTAAATATTTGAAAAAATACTCACACATTGATATTTATATGATACATAAGATACGTTTGATATTTTAAACGTTATATTTGCAATCACCTTATTTTCCGTGGAATAAAGTTATATGTGTACGTAGGACCGCTTAAATTTACTTTTTCGTTTTTAAATAAAGGTAACCAAAAAAAAAATACAAAGTTCAGTTTATAAGCTATGTTTATGCTATAATAACACATTTAATGAATTAAAGTCTCATTTACTTACCGGTATTACCCAATATTCCTTGATTTGTGTTTGCGGATTCCCTCGAAACCCTGTTTATTAAATCTTGCCGATATAAAAATAATGAGTATACGCCTAGAACGTGTATATTTTATTTTCTGCATAGTTTTTTAGGTAATAATCGTGTAAAATATGCTATAATCTGGGCATACAAACAGAGCGCGTGCACAGCCGTCTTTCCGCCCAACAAAGGCACGAGTGACGATATAACCGGCGCGCGCGGCTCTACCGCGCCTGTCGCAACGGTTTACAATGGCACTAGTGCTGATGCACCTTTGTTCTTCGGAGGAATAAATAACATGTAGCTTTGTTCGACCAGTATCTTTTGATTGAAAATGACTTTTGATTTTTTTTATTTTACTAGTATAAAATATAGGTAATTATAGACATAAACATACAATAAAAGTGGTTTGGGTTCAAAGTCACATGTAACTTTGTTCTTCGGATAGGTCGATTTACTTCATATAGTGCAAAACAAAGTCTTAATCTACCTCTGATTCTCCGCTTGCATGTTCAAAATCAGGCAACGGATTTTGATACGGTTTACACTAATAGAAAGAACGAAAAATAAAAAGAATCCTTACATTTTTAATTTGTAAAATCACCTCACGAACGCAACAATAAATTTGAAATTAAAGTACAAGAAATATACCGGTATAAACACATATATATCTCATAGCATATCACCCAGTGCTCCAACGCTTTGCAAACTTAAAGTGGCACATTTTCTCGACAAATTCACAGTCACAAAGCTACATAGACAAAAGCATTGACGCGACGAAACGGCAAGATTTCACGACGCATTGTCGCCGAGCTGTCTGCCGAGAGCTGAGAGTTGGGGGCCGAGACACGAGAGCCGAGACCCGAGAGTTGAGAGTCGACTGGCGTTATCAACGGCGCTTTTCTGTTTTATTCGATTTGTATAAGATTGCGTTCGGCGTTAGAATTGATATTTTGAAGATGATCTCCTGAACTTTGAATTTCTGAACGTATATTTTCACTACTTTCAGCTTATGCGTTTCACAGAGGGAGCTTATATTATAACAGATTAAAATCTATTTTATATGGTCAATTATACAAAGGGTATTGTTAAGGGGAAAAATAATATAAGAAATCAATTCGAAATAAAGTTTTATAAATGTCACTTTTGGCGTCTGTAGTTATTTGGTTCCTCAGTCTCTTTTCAACAATGAATGCACTTTTCTTTTCATTAAAGTTAGTCATGTGACTAAACAACACAATAACGAACACGAGTAACATATTTACACGAAAATAAATATAATAAATCAACATGTACCTCTATATGTGGCAACATTATTCATAAATGCAAATGCGGGACTTAGCGGACGTCTCCCCTGGGACCCCGGGATACCGGGATCCCGGGATGCGAGATACGATCCCGCGCTAAATGATGCGACACTAGACAGGATTTGGTTTTTGGGGGATTATTGAATATTTTTGAAGCCACTGTAGCAATATTGAAGAATATTTTATATGCACGTTTTTGGTGTCCCAGTTTGGCCAATCTTTCTCTATCGTGCGCTCTAGGATTAACGTTATTGTAAAATAAATTGTTTCGATTTTTTTTTTATGAAAAACAACATTTTTCATTCGTCAAACGTCTTCATGAAAACAAGCATATTTCATTCCATTATTTGTGTATTGAAGTCTATTATGAAAGATCCAGTTGCAGAACATTTTTCTTTATTTTCCTTGCATCATTTTCACCCTAATAAATGTTCAGTTAAACTAGAAAATGTCTTTATAAAATGAGCTTGTTTAAAACCAGTTCCGTTGGACAATCTCATTCCGAGTCAATAGCAAGGTATCACATTCTTTTGCGGGGGCCAATTTATTTTCAATAACGTGCTATCCGGCCGCGGGCGGTATGTATGGAATCCCTCCATTATGTGAGGATCCGGGGGAAATTTATAATGGTCGGTTAGTTCTCGAGCAGGTGCAGTAGGAACTGGGTGTGTGGACACTTTTCTGATCTTGTGTGCTTGAATATGAAAATTGCCATACATTTGATATTAATTTACTTCTATTCGTTTCGTTTTATGTTTGATTTGATTTCGGGTTTGCTTTTTAAGTTATTCGACATAGTTCGAAAAATTGGCAGAAAAAACTTTTATTTGAAAACAAGAAAGTTGTGGATAAATAAATAAACACAATTATAAAAAAATATTTATTTAGTACCTTTTTTTTTCCAGGGGAATCCTCATAGGATACCTACATTTACTCTTAGTTACGACCTTTCTGAAATAAGCTCTATGTAGGTAATAGGATAAGTACCTATATTGATGCTTATAAACTGCTTGAAAGAGTTAAATAAAACTTGATAATTCAACATAATCTCGTAAAAAATATACGAACACAGCGGAAGTATATATATAACACCTATATAAATATGTATCATGAAGTCTGTACGTCAAAATATTAAATCTCAGCGTTTCATAAGGCCTTTTTTAATATTGACAATTATTACCGCGAGTTTGCCGGCTGTAAGAATTTATTAAAAAATAACTGGCATGTAAAAGCGCTCTGAGCGCGTGAGTTGTGCGAGCTTTATGCTACGAGGGAACAGCGGTTTTTGAGCTTTTAAGCTGTGATATTTGACTGGGTGGTTAACTTTGTGGTTAGTGACCCTGACTATCAAGCCAGTGGTCGCGGATTTGATCAAGCTCTGTTTGGTTTTGTAAACCGGCCGTGACGTAATAGCCTATTTAATGCTTTTAATAGTAAACTTTAACGCTAAAGGTTCACAGATGTGTATGAAATATAAATATCATTGAATATTTTATTGAAATAGCCAACGTGACTTTGCCCAAATATTTTTACGTCTTCGATTGAAACCTCGCAAATGCAAATTTGTTGAAAGGTCAAAAAATAAACTTCCGAATAACGAAATATTAAGCAAGCGAAGTATATTATAAGTATTTGCTAAGTTCGAAACATTCAAATATGTAGGTCTTCTTTGGAACGTTCTTGAAAATTTGTGATTTACTTATACAGAAGTTTTTTTTCTCAATCAAAAAGAAACCCTAGAATCGCTTGACCTTTCTCTGATACTAAGTCGATAAATCGGATTTTTTTGGGTAGCTTTAGTAACTTTTTTGACTTAGGTAAGCTTAAGAGCTAGTTTTACTTACCTCTTGTACCTTGTGTCGCTAATTTTGTAAATACAAAACTTGCCGACTATGCGTGAGCGGCCGTCAAAGAGATTTCGCGAGCGTTCCCTCTGAGCCTTTATGCGGATATTATTTGCAAGGCGGACTAGCTATTGGGTTTAGGGGCAGTTTTCTAACGAAACAATACTATTATCAAGGCTTTAGAATAAATATACCCATGATAATATAAACTTGCACTTTATAATATCTTGATACTAATATTATAAATGGGAATGTAACTCTGTTGCGCTGTACCGATTTTGAATAAGTTTGGTACAGACATAGACTATAGCTTGGCAAACGACAAAGGAATGCGAGTGAAACCGCACGAAGGATGCTAGTTGACAATAAGAGCATTTACAAAGCTGAACTAGCATATCTGCATACACTAAAGTTGACATCAAACGATTGGATATCGATTTGGGTATTATGATAAAAACTCTTATATCCATATAAATAAATATTAAATGCAAAATTACATAGAAACATAGTAAATAAGTTTGTACCCCCAATTTAATCAATATTTAAGACATACACGAACCTAAAGAAACAAATCTTTGGCTAAACCTGAAAAATAGATTCTGTCAGATTATATTAGGGCTGTTAAAATCACTCACAAAAACACTGGCAAAATGGAAAAAAAATAGTGTCGAAAACTGGTTTTCCATTATCGACATCATCCCGACGGACATGTATCACGAAGCTTTAGTCTATTTAAAGTAAATAAGGAGTATACCCAGAGATAGTAAATAAAGAACAAAATGTATTTGTCGACGTTGATATAGCCTTTTATTAGGTTTTTTCAGCTCTATTGAACACTCCCCTATCCGTAAATAAGCTTCCAATAGTGTGAAAATCTAATTCTCTGTCTCATATAAATTTAAAGGTGTGAAAAAGATGGATGTTTACCATAATGCGGCAACGGGGAATTGCGTTTTGCGATCGTGGGAAATTTATGGGTGAATTTTTGCACTATATAAATCGTAGGTACATATATGTGTTTATTTAAACAAGATTTACGAAGATTTTCACTTTAACAATCTGAGAAATTTTTAGGTCATAAATTCGAAACCAGAAGTGATTGAAATAACAATTTGAAACTTTTCCAAAGAGATGTTTTCCGGAGTTTGGAGCTTTAGAATTTGTAAGCACGTGTTAAATAAAAAGCTCGAGAGTATTTGACTTTTAGCTGATGTTAAAACCGAATAGCTCGTTCGACAACAGTGGTGCTTGTTAGCAGAACTAGGACGACGGTCCGAAGAGCGATTTTTGTTTAGAATACAATGTGAGACCAATTTGCCTTCGGTTTGAGAGTAAAAATGTTTGTAGGTGGAAGAGGTTTTGAGAGAAATATTTCAGCTGTTACGCTGTTAGGATATTTGACTTTGCTTTATGATGCGGTTTAAACCAGAATAAAGGATCTAAGTAAACGAAACTGAATGGGTTGTTAAGTGCAAAGCTCAATCATGGGTAATTTTGCAAATTAAGCTTTTATGGCGTGCACTGGAGGAGGCCTATGTTCAGCAGTGGACTAGGGTAGGCTGATGATAATGAAGCTTTTATGGTAAAAAATGAACCAGCTAAAGTCGATCTCTTGGAAAGGCGAATGAATCCGAGGGGCGGGCGCGACTATCCTAAATATCAGATATCTTGATACCCTTTATTATAGTTTTTCACGGACAGTACTAATCTCGAGATGGTGACAATAATTCTAAACCATTAAACTCAACTCTCTATCGAGAATCTTCATACACAATATATCTTTAAAATAAACATATACTATATCTATTTTTAATTTGCATGTAAATAATATCATCCATTATAATAAAAGCCACCAAATCCCGTCATAACACATGTCAGAAAACAAAGAGATGTCCGTCCCGATCACAAAGATTAAGCGTATGAAAGACCATTAAATGATACGAAAACATTCTGAAACAATCCTAAACATGTAGTGGAGGGTCCCAGATAGAATCTGACAGGCGTCATTAGTCAGTGGATACCCCAACTATGGGCAAAGCTGGACCTCAAAGAATTTTTAATCATAATAAATCGGATTTGAGCGAGTTCTGCGGTTTTATCAACGCAGCGTTAGCAACAGTTTTAGTTGAGGGTTGCCTTTATCTTTGAAGTTTGATGCGAGTTTTGGATTTAATTTGGATTCTTATTTAATGGTAAATGTTCGTTTGCTTTCGTTACATTTGTGTCTATATTTTCACTGTATTGTTTAACTTATTGTTTGTTATACGTGTACGTTTTTATAGTTTTGTCGCTAAATGGTCAAAATAGAAATAACCTTAAATACAAATAATTTTAAAGAACCGCTTCCAAAAGATTTCCCATTAAAGAATCACTAGTTTAGTAATGGTTATAATAATATGATGAGTTATTATAAATGGATTTTCTGCATGTTATATATTTTCTTAACTCCACAACGTTAACTAACATAATCTTTTTACATATCTCCAAAAACTCCGAACTTCACCCAAAACACTATTCCATAAAGTTAACAGTTAAATCTCCTTTACAAAATCTCATGTCATATCCCACGAGACAGTCCGAGGTAACTTAAACAGACATACACACAAACACTTTTATACATAACTAGTGGCTCCCCGCGGTTTCACCCGCGTTCCCGGGATAAAAAGTAGCCTATGTGTTATTCCAGAACATATTCTAGCTCTGTGCGAAATTTCAAGCAGATCCCTTCAGCCGTTGGAGCGTGAAAGAGTAACAAACATCCATACATACTTACAAACTTTCGCATTTATAATATTAGTAGGATAAGGATATATGTAGTTATGGTGCATCTAAGAGCATAAACTACAGCTAAAATCATGAGCCGTCAACCGTGTAACCTATTTAAGGGATGAAACTGGAACAGGCTGGCCTATAAAATATTTATGAGCTAAGGATGGTCGAGAGCTAAGGGATGAGGGATGAGGGATGAAGTAAGCCGACGTGCGGGCGGTAGTTTCAAAATGTTAGTTTTTGCTGAGGCTTTTTGGGTACTGAGGTTTTGTTTATTGATTTCGGATGAGCTTCGCTTTTAAGAAAATATACGAAACATATGATCAGTAAAGTCTCGAATAATGTCTATGTAAGTTTGTAATGCGTTTGTGCTTTTGTAAGATTTATTTCGTAAGCTTAGTTATAAGCTATTTAGCTTGCGTTGGTTATAAAATTTATTGATAAAATTATTTTTAACAGAAAATTGATACCGAACCCGGTATTTAAATATCGTATTTAAACAGAAATTGTGTTTATTATTTTTACAGTTTGTTATTTATTTTATAACCAGATATCAAAAAGCTATTAAATGCATTAACAGGATGTGTTTATTAAGTTTCACGTAACATTAAATAATAAAATTTATGTGCTTTCATTTACTATCGTTTCTTTAAACAGTCACACGTATTGTTTATATTTTATATGTATTGAATATTCAATTGTAAGTTTTAAGATATGAAAATAAAACTGGTTTTAAGCACCGTTTGTTTATAGGGATAGTCATCGAATGTTTTTAGTTGATTTTAAAATTAATATTTTGACTGCAATAGTTCAATATTGGTTAGTTATGAAACATAAGCTCTTGTAGTTTCCGGGGATCTTAATTTTTCCTGGTTTTTTAAATTATTTTATTTAAAAACATATTCCAAATGACAGTAATTTTTTTGCAATTATAACAGTAGTGCCTAACATACATATACACAAGAATAATTCTTTACAAAATTCAAATAACTTAATTAGACAGGCTATATTGAATAGACCTGTCTGTCTGTTTGTCAGTTTCCGGCAAAAACATCGCGGCCCGTCCGGAGTCGCATGGACTATTTATTAGGTGTCCGGACTGGGACCTGTCCGGGTGGTGATATGATGAACTAGCTTCTATAAATAGAATAGGATATAAGAAAACTGCTACATTATTGATGATTTTATATTTTCCTATGTATCTTTATTAATTATATTAAAGGTTGGTATTTTTTTTGTTATTCTTTTATCGTAGTGTTGTGGTTTAAGTAAATTGCTTTAAAATATTAACTTTTACAAGTTTTGTGATAATATAGCCAATAACAAAATATATATCACGTTTTGTGGCAATTTATATATATAAATATCCTGGGACATTTTTCACACACGGCCAATCTGGTACCAAACTAAGCACAGTGTGTGTGATACAGTAATTTCTTTTTGATTTTCATACATTTTCTTTATCTTGTAACAAATTAATTAGTTTATATATCTTAATCAAATATCCAAATCATTTAAGGCGTACTTACCACAGTAAAAAAATACCTATCTACTACAATAATAATGAAAAACGACAATATATATTTATTTAACACGTCATAAACTCCCCTTCAAGTCTCGGGGTGAAAAAAAAAATTAACAAAGGTGAGCTCTGAAAAAATAATAAAAGAAGCCCGCCATTAATAAAATGGTTCGTGTGCCCCCTGTCACACCGTCGCGTAACAATGCGCCGCGGATAATGAAATCGTCCACCGAACAACTATTGTTTTCTCTGTTTTTGTTATAACTTTCATGATCGAGATCTACTACTACTTAGTTATTTACAAATATTATAAACAAATATTATAAAATGTTAATGCTAGTATGTTTGTTACTCTTTCAATCGGTAACGGATGAGATGTAAGTGAAATTTGGCATTTTGGAATAGCACATATGCTACTTTTATGTCGAGAAAATTTTAGACTCCCCGGGTACGTGGGCGAAACTGCGGATTGGATGTAATGTTTTAAAAAATCTTAAAATATAGGTAAAAGTAACTTAAAGTAACTTATTGATTTTTGATGATTTATTTTTTTCATTTTTTATTACTGAATAGTTTCTAGTTTACCAAAAACTACACTTAAATTTCATCAAATCAACATAAACCCTTACCTTTTTATAACCCGCCGCCGCCGCCGCCGCCATTCGCAACTTGTATAAATATAATATGACATATGTGTGTAACACTGTAACGACGTGTACGTATTTTACGTCCAGCTGTCCCCGCGGTTATGGGTCGTTTCGACCCAGTGTTGCCCCGATAAAAAATAACACCCCGATGCAGGAACAAGGTGAAACAGTGTCGAGGCGGGCAACTTTTTATTCCCAACGTGCGTTATTCATAATTTTGTATCATGGCAACATTACGAGTGCCGAGAGATGACCGTGGTTTATTTGTTTTATGACAAGTGTAGGTACTTGGTACCACAGCTTATGCATATTTGATTTTTATCTATAATTATAAAGAGGAAGGATTTGTATTTTTGTGTGTATGTTTGTAATGAATAGACTCGAAAACTACTGTGCCAATTTCAAAAATTCTTTCACCATTGGAAAGCTACATTATCAGGGCGTAACATAAGCTATATTTTATATCTATATCCCCACGGTAATTACGCGGGTGGAACCGCACGGAAGCAACTAGTCATAAATAAAACGTATCTTTTGATGATTTCACTAACAAATTATCTGTTTATTTTCAGGTAAGTCTCAATCAACTATAACGTAAGTTATCGCAGTAATTTACTTAAGTTTTTCTACTAGGAAATTTTACCTTTTCTTTGACATTTCCTTAATATTCCAAGCTTCAAAATCCCTCAACAGTTTTCGTCTAATCAAGCGGTTGGTTTCGGTTCGTAAGCAATCAAGCATGCAGTAATGCGCACATGTCGCCGGCGTCGGTGCCTCGGTCATCCGGGTACACTACACCCCTATGACCCGGGGAGGCCCCCGTGGCCAATATCGGCGCTGTGTACCCATCACGGCAGCAGCAGGGTTGACATGACCCCTTTATTAACGTCCCCATATTGAACTCTGATTTTTGATATTGACTATCGATTGGTCAGCAGTCAATGCGTTGTTTATTGATGGTTTCAACAAAACTAAGCCTGTCGTTCCGCCATATTCGATTACTAGATTCAAGAAATCTTACCGTTACTAGATATTTAAGTTTATGTGTAAATATGATGTTAGTGTTGCGAAATAATTAATTAGAAATTCCTGGATATCAACAATCTATAAATATAAATCTCGTGTGTCTTTTTATTGAACTCTTTCTAAATGGCTTTTCCAATTTTTAGATAGGTCTAAGAATAGGGCGTTTAATATTTTTCACCTTCCTACCTTTTATTAAATGGGATTTCGTGGGGCAGAACAACGCTTCCCGGATCAGTTAGTACTTTCACATATATTAGCGACTACTCCTGTTAAAATGTGTTTCATTTAGATACTCAAATAACTAGTCCACAAAAAGGCCTCAGTTTTTAAAGTATTTATATTCAATTAACATGAGATATAGGGCATGTATCTCCGTACATGTAACGGCCACATGTCGTCACTCCGAAGTGCTCCGTAGTAATTGAGTGGCCGTGTAGTCGCGGGGGACCAGGCCGCTGATTGGCCGGCGCTCCCGCGGCCACAGTCCACCCCGTTTGATTACACCGCCAAATTAAATAAACCCATACGGTAAATAAACTACGGCCCGTATTGACACTATACGTTTTGGTCGGGTTTTTTTTTGCGGTCACCCTTTAGTGGTGGTATGTTGGTTTTTGGTGCCTTTATAAGTGTGTTTGAATTAGATTTGGGTTTTTGACTTCTTGTAATAATTAAATACTCTGAAAGGCTTTGTAGTTAGTGATCATGACTTTTAAGTCGTCGGTTTCGAATCCTACCTAAGACAAATATTTGTATGCATGAATATGAATATGTGTCTGGATGTAAATATATATAGCTATCAGTAACCATTTAAAAGTAGCTACTATAACTCTCGCTCAGCTCGATTTGGAATAAGTTTGCCCGCGGGTCAAAAATGTCCCAAGATATTTTATTACAAGTAATTTAATGAAATTCAATTTTTTCTTTTATACCGTGTATGTAATAAATACCAGTAATATAGGCTTATTATACCTAGGTATTTTATAATTTTATGAAAAATATAGAGAACCATTATGTTTCGTAAATAAACACGATATGTTAGAATTGTTCATACTCCAGATAACACAACATGTAATTTTAAGTTACAAATGTGCTGCTGTAATATTCCTAACATTACTCATCTATATCAAATGCTAAGATAAAGACGTCACATCCAAAGTATTCTAAAATTCAACCTTATTACTATTATCATAGAGTATATTTCATATTGTAACCGAAATTGTGTCATATTTTGTACAAGCGTCGACCTGAGTACTTCATTCTTTGTTTAATGCAATCTGACTCTTATGTAGAAGTGATTCGGTTAATATTCTATTGATTGAGCGGAAATAAATATATAATTACAACATTAACCAGTAAGTGACTGTTGTCACCTGGGGTTTATAAAAATAGGGGTGGAAAAGACCCCATAAAAATGTTATAAATATTAGTAGACTTTCACGAGATATTCTAGATAAGATTGTTTTACAAGAACTATAAAATGAAATTACAAACAACATTATTCACATTTATTTTTCTAATTTTCCAATTAACTTTGTTACTAGTATCAACTTTCCCCTGATTAAAAGTAGCCTCTGTCCATTCCCAAGCTCTTGTCTATCTTACTACCTTTCATAAAAATCGTTTAAGGTTGAAAATCGTAACACCCTAACAGAGTTACTTTCAGATTTATAATATACTAGCTGCCTCCGCGCGGTTTTACCCGCGTAGTTCCCGTTCCCGTGGGAATACAGGGATAAAATATAGCCTATGTTACTCGGGGATAATGTAGCTTTCCAAAGGTGAAAGAATTTTTGAAATCGGTCCAGTAGTTTCGGAGCCTATTCATTACAAACAAACAAATCTTTCCTCTTTATAATATTAGTATAGATATAGAATAGTAGGGATAATTATGATCCTCAATCTATTCAATGCTGATTCTTCATTTACTTATACTAGTCGATTGAAAAATAAGTGAACAACATACACACGCGCACTCAACTTTTTCACCGCAACATATTCATGTAAATAGACATTTTTAACGTCTCATTTGACTCGTTCCCCTTGCTACTTTAATTTCATTCGGTTTTTTGTAACCCTTAACAGCTCGCGCGATCTTTGTAACACGGGAGGCGGCGGGTACATTATGCAAATGACCGTATTACACGCGTTGATACTTCAGCTGTTCACCTCGACATTTATGTATAGGTCTTGATACTCGCCAGGTAATGTAATCTGTATTAAGATTTTTGTTGTGAAAGACAATCTTTTTTAAATTAAAACGGTGTTCCTGGACTTTATAGTTGAAAAAATATAAGCGTGTCTGAATTGTACAAAATTAAAAGTATATACAAGAAATTATATCGAAAACAAAATGCATTAAGGTTTTTTTTAATCATTCATTTATTTAACCTCAATTTTATATAATTACTTTCGATTCGCCTTTTAAAAACCTCTTTCAATCTATCTATATCAAACACCGTGCATGAGGGGCTAAAAGATTAAAATGTATGTCGAAAATAATACAGGAATCCATTAATCCCCGGCACCCGCCAAAGGTGCGCAAAAAAGAACCTCTAAAGTACTTTAAGAGGTCTACATTATCCCGTAATACTCGAGGGTTGGTTACAATGAAGTTCTTTGATACATCCACCTATTTTGTGAAGAAAACCTTCTTTTTGAAAAGCCCTAATGTTAATATTGGTCTTGAATAATTACGGTACTTGGGGTCCAATTGACCCCTGCATCATTCGGAGGGTTAAATTCAAAATATTTCTATTCAATAAGCACTTACGAGTATATATCAACAGTTACTAATGCTCGGTTCGGAATGTTGCTTTTACTGAGAAGAGGGATAAACTCAGGAATTAATCTTTTCAAAACGGTTTTAGATCTGATGCAATAAAATGTATACAAATCATGTGAAATAGTTTGTAGAGGGAGTATTTACTGCCAAAAGTCTATGAATTTTAAAGAAGGTTTTTTTTCTATTTTATCATGGACTAAGAGCCCGTGAACGCCAGACCTTCGTTATTTTATAAAAGCTGAAAGTTCGTCTGCGCATGCTCCCAACACAGGTAAGAACGATGGCCAATTATGAAGTTTGGGTCATCGTGGCTTTGGCAGCTATACGGTACTAAAGGTGTGTATAATAGGTACCGATCTAGTTTCGTCATTTTATAAAGTGTGATTTTTTGGTATTATCTTCAGAATATTATTAAAAATCACGTTATTGATTGCCAGACACTTCTCATCGTGGCAAGCCCTTGCCAGACACCCCTAATGTTCATGAAATTATAATTCTACTTACGTTATAGTATAAAAGCTGATTTTTATATATAATACTTAGGTAGTAATTAGATGATGTTTCCTCATCAGCCAGACATTTTTGATAGTTCCAACCCCTTGCCAGACAATGATGTAGGGTCGCTGTAGGAGCGAGCGCGAGACAGTATATGCTTGATAGATGGCGAGATAGGTCTATCGCGATGTCTCACTGCACAGTTGTTATTTCTACTGCGCATGTATTAGTACATGTTTACATCAGCCAAAATAATCTTATATGCTTTCTTCAAGTATTATTAATTGAATAATTATTTTAATAATATATGTATACGCATATCTGCATTTCGTTGCTTCTATCCTACTGTAGGCGTTTAACAGAGGTTACGAACATTAAAATTCGTAGTATTACTAATTGGCTTATAATGGATATATATCAATAAAACAAGGTTTAATAAATAAGAAAATAAGTATTTTAATCAAAACAATGAAACATAAATTCAACTTCTAGACCAAATAACAAAACAACTTAATTATATTCTAAATTTTTTGGCAGTTTTCATAAAAATCCCATTAAAAATTATATATAACAAAAAATAAAAAAAAAATTTATTCTCTAAGATCTTGAGAAATTTGCCTTTCGAAACATACTAAACACATATATGTGGTATGTTCGGTGCAGAGTAATTACTTGCATAAAGTGCACGCTTTTTTTGAGCTTTTATTCTTACGTCTTGGACGTATAGCACAGAAGGGAGTGAAGAGATTTTTACAGGGTTGGCAACGCGTGAGTGACGCCCTTGGTGTTGCAGCGTCCATAGACTACGGTAACTGCTTCCCATCAGGGCCGTATGCCTGTTTGCCACCGTAGTGGTATATAAAACAAGAAAACACGCACATATTTGAGCTTGCTGTCGATCGTCTATTTTTGATGTTTAATACGGCTAAAACATAAAATATATATTGTCTCACGAAGACATAATGGAGCTTTAATAAAACTCTAAATAGTCGGTTTAAGCTATATTTAACAAAAAGTTATAGTACAAAACAAAGTGTACGTTAGGTTAGCTGAAGACAAAGTGAGTAAAAAAAAGTTTTAATGTTCGTAACCTCTGTTAAACGCCTACAGTAGGATAGAAGCAACGAAATGCAGATATGCGTATACATATATTATTAAAATAATTATTCAATTAATAATACTTGAAGAAAGCATATAAGATTATTTTAGCTGATGTAAACATGTACTAATACATGCGCAGTAGAAATAACAACTGTGCAGTGAGACATCGCGATAGACCTATCTCGCCATCTATCAAGCATATACTGTCTCGCGCTCGCTCCTACAGCGACCCTACATCATTGTCTGGCAAGGGATTGGAACTATCAAAAATGTCTGGCTGATGAGGAAACATCATCTAATTACTACCTAAGTATTATATATAAAAATCAGCTTTTATACTATAACGTAAGTAGAATTATAATTTCATGAACATTAGGGGTGTCTGGCAAGGGCTTGCCACGATGAGAAGTGTCTGGCAATCAATAACGTGATTTTTAATAATATTCTGAAGATAATACCAAAAAATCACACTTTATAAAATGACGAAACTAGATCGGTATTATACACACCTTTAGTACCGTATAGCTGCCAAAGCCACGATGACCCAAACTTCATAATTGGCCATCGTTCTTACCTGTGTTGGGAGCATGCGCAGACGAACTTTCAGCTTTTATAAAATAACGAAGGTCTGGCGTTCACGGGCTCTTGCTCCATCAGCATATAAATAAAATGTTACTTAATGAGGACTGCGGAACAAAAAGTCGATTTAGAAATAATGACGTTTGCCTTTTTCCTCCTTCGAAACTACCATTATGAGTGCATTTGCACCTTTTGTCGACCCGCATCTAACACAATGGAAAACCAACCCTAACTACTTAACAATAAAACTTAAACGAACCGCAAATACTACTTTGGTGCTTCCAACTACAAATTTTACCTTGCTGCTGAGGTAAGGAAAAATAACCTTAATTATAAACGAATAAGGTTCAAAGGAAATATATAGTGTGGTTAAGTGTTCTGCACTTACCGTCTCATTTCCTTCAGCAGTTGTCTGTCTGTCTGTATGACAAATTACTCTGTACTTAACGATTAATGGATATGTGACGTGGTGTAGAATTTATGATCTTCATGAGATAATGGGTCATGATTTATGTTTGTATGCTCATGCTACATATGTCTAAGGAATTGTTGAAAGGCGTTTTATTGTTGTATGCTCGGTTATACAAATGGTTGTCGTATTAATTTAGTTTATAGACAAACATACACTGAAATATATTAATAGTAGATATTTGCCTATCCTTGAGAGCTTCAATCCCCAGTTTTTAGGTTCGGTTCATAAATAGTTACATTTATCCTATGATCGGATCCCTTTCTAAATGAATATTTCTTCAAAAGTGTATAAGCTATCCTTTTACCATAGTACAAATTCTGCTCAGTTTGTTCGGGTGTTCAAATATAGTAGATATTTTTTCTTGGATAAAAAGTATCCTATGTATCCAAAAAAATATGACTCCATGTGCCCTCACGAGTAACAAACATTTATACATTATCTATCACTAACTTTAGCACTTATAATATTAATAGGAATTTTAAGGAAAACTTGCAAAGGTATTTTAATAATCATTAAAATTTAATTGGCATCAGTAGCTGATCTCCCTGATACGCGAGTACGAGCTGTCGTCTGATTCTGATTCTGTTTCGTCACTAGTCGTGTCAGTGCCGGTGTCGGAGCTATCGCCGCTCATCCTCACCCTGTAGTCGTAGAAGAAGTTTTCCCCATGGTACGGCTTAGAGGTGGTCCCATTCGATTCATATCTGGACTCGTTCGCGCATCGGTGCTCATGGATCTTTACGAACACTAGATTAAGCAGTTAAAGTAACTTATGTATTTGTTTCTTTTGGAAGGTAGTTCCTAATCGAATAGGGGGTAGACGGAAACAATTAAGACCAAAAAAGTTGTAACGACACATTTCTGAGCGTGGCCGAGCTTTGCCGAGCGGCGCGTTGCCTAAGGCGCGGCCTACTAGTACCGCGCGCTATAGTACCTACTTGATGTGCGTACAAAAATATTATTATAACTTAAAATATATCACAGTTCGACAGAAAGGAACTTCGTTCCATCCGGGTGTCCCTTGACTCCTCTCAAGTTTTTCTAAACGTTGAAAAGAGGGCTTAAATCTACTATCAGGTTCCAATATATGCAACAGGCTCAGCCTAGTGTGAAGATCGCTGTCAAAATATATATATTTGAAAGGATCAAAAGAGAGCGATGGTCTTCAACTAAGTATGTTTAGTCTTGTCGGACTGGTTCTGCCCTTGCGTTGTGTTTGACGTTTTACGTAAAGAATGGAAAGCGCAAAAATCTTGCAGTATTTAGAAAATTATAAGCCTAAGAATCTCTATGAATATGTTGAAGTTTTTCCCTATTGTCTTATAAGTATTTCAATCAGCTGTATGCTTTAAATTAGCATCTTTCATGAACCTTCTACTTTTAAGTTACATAACTTTCATCTTCTACCGAACTACCTGACTCTGAGTCACATGATAAGATATAGCACATACTGGTCCCATCCTGGCAGTTCCTGTAGTGCATCATGCACAGACTCTTGAAGGACCTCCTGGCTCGCTGGTAAGCACCACATATCCACTTGATTGTTGGGTCGCGCCATTTCTTTCTCATATCTTCGTGGCATACTGCACATTTCCGGTGCCATTTTCTCCTGTCAATCATATATCATTAAAAAACCTAAAATTGTTTAATAAAAAATTGACAAGGACCCTCACAAATTTGTATATCCACTCATTGTCTGTTGATCGTTTCTTTACGTACTTATGTTTATGTCTAGAAGTATTTTAACCATATTATCTGGTACCAATGATCACTTATATTTATATTACCACTATACTTGATTTCACTAATAAGGCTGTGTCTCTCCAAAAATATTAATGTACATAATATATAGCTGCAGCATAGCCGTGGTGGCTCAGTTGGGAACCCACCGACTCACGATCATAAGGGTGCCGGATCAAATCCCTGGCCCGTACCTCTGAGTTTATAAAAACTTACGTACGGATTCACACCACTGGCTTTCGGTGAAGGACAATATCGTGAGGAAACCTGCATGCCTGAGACGTCACAATTAAAGGCATGTGAAGTCCGCCAATCCGCACTAGGCCCGCGTGGTGGACTATGGCCTAAGCCCCCTCGATGATAGGGGAGGCTCGAGCTCCTCGGTGGAGACGTATATGAGCTGTTGATGATGATGATGATGACATAATATTACCATCCCCTTCTTTCTTTGCTGGATTTAGGCTGATTCTTTTTATCTTTCTCGCTGGACGAACTACTCTCAGTTGATGATATTTGTAACGATGATTCGTTATTACTTTCCTCGTCACTGGAATCTGTTAAATTTAAATGTGAAATATACTATATAGTTTCTTCATATTTTACATTTATATAAATCTCTATTTTTGTTTTATGCTGTTATCTATACTAATATTATAAAGAGGACAGATTTGTTTGTTTGTTTGTAATGAATAGGCTCCGAAACTACTGGACCGATTTCAAAAATTCTTTCACCTTTGGAAAGCTACATCATCCCCGAGTAACATAGGCTATAATTTATCCCTGTATTCCCACGGGAACGGGAACTACGCGGGTAAAACCGCGAGGAGGCAGCGGAGAAGTGTCATTATATAGCTGTATCTAATTCTTGTAAATTCAATTTCAATTTATAAGAGTCAGCTTATTCTTTATTGGTTATAATCTACAGTACCGCAGCTTTTTTAGCTTTACTTATTATATAATAACTGGATAAATTTATTTACGTTTCCTTTCTCCACTCGATGATGAAGTAGATCTTTCAGATTTCTTCTTCTTATTATGCCTTCTAGTCTCAAGTGGTTTGACATTGTCACCGTCTTTTAATGTTGTATTGAAAATAGCAGATGATGCTATATCCACTGTAAATTAACACTTAATATAATTATTGGCGCCACTTTAAGAGTTTAATAATATTTATTTACTTACCTACTAACAATACAAACAGAATTTTCACCATTCGCATTTTCACCATCGTTTTTTATTTCATTAAATCAAATTACAAGCACTTCAACTGGAAATCATAAAACAATTCTGTGATGCGATTTATTGCCTCTCCGTTTATGCGATTTATTATTTTGTTTATGCCCTTTGTAGATTTTTCACTTATTTTTTTACAACAACTGTTTTGTTATATATTTTAGTTGGATATTTTTTCGACTCGCTTATCGAAGTACCATGATATTGTGATATAAATATATATTTTATATTTAATTACTGCGGTATTTGAAAAATAGATTAAAATATGGAAAACATATTGTATAATATGCTGGTTTATAAAATGGATGGATTGTGTGAAAATGGTAGAAGTTATCTCATACAGTTTTGATATCATTAACGGATACACGGAATGGATCAATGAAAAAATGTCTTCTAGCGTCAAGTGGTTTGACATTTTCGACGTCTTTTAATATTGTATTGACAAAAACAGATGATGCCACGAGTTTGTCCACTCGAGTTTACATTCTGTATTCAAATTATATAAATTCCTGCCGCCATTTCAACCGTTTTATACATATATTTACTTACCTACTACAACCACAAATATAATTTTCACAATTCGCATTTTTCCCATAAACAATCATTACAACTGGAAATCATGAAAAAAAAAACAATTCACCAATGCGATTTATTGGCTTTTGTTTTTTATTTGTCGTAATGCCCTTTACTTTTGTTTTTCTTGCAGTGTAACTGTGTTTCCTTGTATTATTTTACTATATACTTAGTCCGGGTTCCATCGTACATTTTTGCACTTGATTACTATCAAGCTAATTTTCCCTGAGTCGCTTCATTTGGACCACCGCGTATTTTTTAGAGTTACCTACACAATCCACAGATGTTTGGAGTTCATTACATATCTTCTTCAAATTGTTACTTTTTAAACAGGAATACATACATAACGCCTAAGTACTCATCATCATCATCATCATATCAGCCATAGGACATCAACTGCTGAATATAGGCCTCCCCCATCGATTTCCAAACTAAGATACTAATTAGTAAGTTACATGCCCTATTAATTGATGATACGGTCACTTAATTAACGGATACATCAATAATTAATTAGATTACACATAAATTAATGTAATTAAATGTACTATGCTATATTGATTGTGCGTCTATAATAAATTGATTGCCTTTGCATCTATGATTACGGTTTCAAATAAAATATGCAGGGTTTCGGATAAGACAACTCTGGTGGCAACTCTGGTGTCAACTTGTCAAGTCGTCAAATATTTCGTTGTCCTTAAAATAAATCCAAATATCATATTTTTGTTATTAAAATCACTGTAAAATTATATTAAATTGCAAATATATCCCTATATAACCTCCACCAGTGTTTGTGGATACATCGGCACATTATATACGTCGTAAAATAAGGACAAAAGTGAACCTGTCATCCAACGGTGGATTTTTGAAACCGGACTTGAAATCTGGGGAGTATTTTAATAATTAAAGCCATTATTTAGTTAATAGTACAGTTATACTTATCCTATCATATCTGTCCCACTTAACTCAGTATTTTTTTTATCTTAATTTTGCATTATATCTACTTTTACCTATCCACCCATTAGTTCTTTACTGTCTTTTTATTCCATACTGTTTTAAATTCTTAAGTATATTTATTTTCCCTATTCTGTTTCCCTCAAGCTAAGAAATTATTAGTATAATATGTTCTATTACTAAATTTAATTATTTATGCAAGGGTACACTTACACTCCACTCAGCTCAGTTTTCTTTGAGCAACATCCATTACTCACTTTGGCAACGTACAAAGTCTCCCTTTGCTTAACTATTTGTTGAAGCAAAGCCGATGACAATTTACACTTGTCCAGACACAACAATACTTTACACTGCACAGGTATTAAAACTCAAGAGAATATAATAATAACATATTGTTCACTAGTCTCTCTAACCCAACTAACTGGTCATATATAATTACTTGTTTCTATTAAACTTGAGATTTTTATTTCCACAATAGACACTTGAAGTGCTATTTGAGTCAGTTTGTGTATTAAATAATCAATCTAACAAAATACATAAACAAATTGTGTTGGTTGGATCTGGAAAAAATATTTTCGAGTCACCTTCCATATTAATTATAAAAATTATAAATATTCCGCATATAAAGTAAAATTTCGTCATTCTTGTGTGCGACAGGCTGGCTTAGTTAGTAAGACCGCCCGTCAGCACTTACTCTAAGTGCGCCGGTTCGAAACTTCTTAACTCAAATACACTATTTTTATTTTTTTTATTGTTGTTTTCTTTTATTTTTTTTTCTACTTTCAAATATAATACGTGCAATTAAGATATTTTTATTGACATCGTTTATTTATCCTTTTCACGCTCGTCACGCCCGTTTGATACCGAGTCAAAATGCTGACCCGCAAGGCAACATCCAAAGACTTGGAAAACAAGCTGCAGCTGGCCCTCAAGGAACTGAAAAAATCCCAGGAGCTCTGCGACCGGCTCGTTCGGGAACGGGATGATAGCGAGGAGGAAATCCGGGTCATTGTGAATAGGAATACCGAACTGAAAACTGACCTGGCAAAATTAAATAACCAATACACGGACGTCGTCAAAAGGTGTTATCAGCTCCAGGCCGAAGTGGACTCATTTACTGAATGTAGCGATACGTACGTGAAGGCCCTGACTCGCATCACTGAACTAGAGATCAGCCTAAATGAGGCACATAAGTCAATTATCCAGCATGAGACTGAGAAAAAATCGCAAGAAAGTGATGCAACTCAGAGCCTCTACGACGAATTGATGGTCTGTAACCCAGATAAATCTGACGAGCTTCTGAGTACCATTGACTTGACGTCAGACAATGAATGTAGCTTGTCCTCTTACATTCCAAATAGCCCTAATATTAAATTTAATAGCCGAAATACTCTAAAAAAATACATTAAATTTAATAAAATAATTAAGAAAACACAAAAACTTTTGAAAAAATACAAAACAACACAAAATATTAATAAATTATTAAAAAAGGATAGATTTAATTTATTAGAAAATATAGAAACGAGTAACATTAGGTTGCAACAAAGTAGGGATTTGTACGAAAAAGACACGCATCAACTTTTATCAGAAGTAAATAATTTAAAGCATTCCCTAGACGCCTTAAATAAAAAATACAGCAATGCTCAGTTACAAATTAATGAGCATATTGCAGCGGCAAATGAATTAATAAAATTAAGTTTATATAATAGTGAGCGCCTTGATTCCCTAGTCATTAATCGTTGCAGTTGCTCCAACGAAATGCCCAGCCCTGTTGCACAAAAAGATTTAAATGTTAGTATAGATTTAAATGTTAGTATAGATCACGAAACACACGACTCAATTAAACATACTATTATTTTAAGTGACGAGATGGGGAAAGGTTTTGGCGCAATCATTAATAACGCGTTAAAAGAAAATGTTATAAATAGATGTTATCCCGGGGCTCCTTATGAGCAATTAATTAATAGCATCATTCCACGTGACCTAGGTCATAATACAACCGTCATTGTTCTTTGTGGAGACGGCCTATCGGTGCGAAAGAAAAATATTATTAACAGTTTTAACAAGATACTAGAGTTGCACAGTATGTATAAATGTAGATTTGTTTTATGTGCTTTTCCGTATTCCAATGTGTTATCCAAGGAACAGAATAGGCACATATTTGACTTGAATATGACACTATATAATTTAAGCCATCGTCATAATGACGCAATATTTTATTTCGACTTAAATAATTTTATATTTAATTTTAAGCTAACAAAAGATACCATGTATTTGCCACTTAGTTCTAAGAAATTGATAGCTACGTTGTTAGCCGGCAATCGTTATATTTATGACCAAGCTACAAGTAGCTTAGTTGGGGACATTGATACTGGTGCTAATGTCAATAATATTGTTATTGACAATGGCACCAGTGGTCAGGTATCTGGGGGGGATTTTACAATAGTACGACAACTGCTAAGCTCAGCCATTTAAACCTTGTACATCAGAATATTCAGGGCTTAGCGGGCAAAGAATTAGAATTACAATTGTTCGTTGAAGGTTGTGATGTCCATATTTTATGTTTAACAGAACATTGGCTGAAAAAACATGAACTTTTATTCAATATACCTAAGTTGAAATTGTTAAGTGCGTTCGTAAGAAAATCAGCAATACATGGTGGTAGTTTAATTTTAGTTTCCGTTAATATTAAGTGTAAAGAACGCAAAGACATTGTAGATTTATCTATCGAGCGCACTGTTGAATTGTCCTGCGTAGAGCTCGAGCGCTATGTTATAATCTGCGTGTACCGTCCTCCGTTAGGTGACTATAGTGTATTTGAATTAGTTATAGAGGATGCTTTGAAGAAAGCTCAAACTTGTAATAAGGATTTAATAGTATGTGGCGATTTTAATGTTAACTTATTGATCGAGTCACCCTCAACAATTAGGCTTATTAATTTATTCAAATCATTTAATTTAAACTATTTATTTCTAGAGCCGACCAGAATTACTGCAACTTCTGCCACCTGTCTGGATAACGTGTTTTGTAACTGTGATGCACTTGAAAAATTCATAATAACTGATTTAACTTCAGATCATTGTGGTCAGAAAGTAGTGTTTTTAAATGAAATTATACTTAAACCGCAAAAAGTTACTTGTAGGCCTATAACTGTAAATCGTATGGCCAGATTCAAACATAATGTAAGTAAAAATATTACATTAATTAATATGACACAGGATGAACCAGATAGCCTATATAAAGAACTTTTTGATTTTATAAAATTTGAATTTGACAAAACGTTTAATCTTAAGTCTTTTAATAAAAGTAGTAAAGCAAAATTTAATGACTGGGCAACTGCTGGCATTTACAAAAGTAGAGCGAAGTTGTATGAGCTATATGGTATGAAAAAATTTAATCAAAATATCGTTTTTCTAGAATATGTAAAAAATTATTCAAAAGTTTTTAAAAAGACTTGTGCTTCAGCAAAGGCTATTCACCTTAGAAATAAAATAACACAATCAAGCAATAAAGTAAAAACTACTTGGAACATTATAAACGCAGAAAGAGGTAATATTAAAACCACCAATAAGAGCATTGAACTTAATATTAACGGCGAAAATGTTAGCGATAATGATCAAATTGCACATATTTTCAATATTTTTTTTACTGAGATACCTGTAGCTACAACTAGCTCCTTAGATTCCTCACCTAGAAATGCTGAATTAATACTGCAAACCAACGTATCGGAATGCCTAGAAGTTCTTAAGTTTAGGCACATTACACCTCTTGACATAATTAAAACATTTAAAAGTTTAAAAGTCAAACGTACTGGAGACTTATGGGATTTATCTGTTACTGTTTTCCAAAATATCATTGGAGACATAGCTCCTCATTTAGCCTTAATTTTTAATAAATGCGTAGATTGCGGTAAATTTCCAGATCTGATGAAATATAGTAAAGTCATTCCATTGTTTAAAGCCGGAGATCCTTCTGATCCAACTAATTATCGGCCTGTATCTATATTACCAGTCCTGAGTAAGATATTTGAAAAGATTATTTTAAAGCAGCTACTCGCTCATTTTAATTTTAATAAACTTTTGCATGGTGAACAATACGGTTTCACAAAAGGCTGTTCAACCATTGATGCAGGTGTAGCACTTCTGAAAAATATTTTTAACGGTTGGGAGGATTCACAGAACGTTATTGGGGTGTTTTGTGATTTATCTAAGGCATTTGATTGTGTTGACCACCCAACACTTATACGTAAACTAGATTATTATGGAGTTAAAGGTATAGCACTTGATTTGATGAGATCGTACCTTAGTGAGAGGACTCAAATTGTAGATGTCAACGGAGTTAAATCGTCTGGTTCTCCTGTGCATATGGGTGTGCCCCAGGGCTCAATTTTGGGACCTTTTCTATTTTTAATTTATATAAATGATCTTCCGTTCTATGTTAAGAATACCTGTGGAATTGTACTGTTTGCTGATGATACCTCACTGATTTTTGGTGTTGATAGACAGAAATTCAATTATGACGATGTAAACGGTGCATTATCTAAGGTATTAAATTGGTTTACTGTTAATAATCTAGTTTTGAATGCAAACAAAACAAAATGTATCAAATTTGCATTACCTAATGTAAAAAAATTGGCCTCTAATTTAATGTTAAATAATGAGGCCCTCAGTCTTGTTGAGTCAACAGTGTTTTTGGGTATCACGTTAGATTCGAAACTTCAATGGGGCACCCAAATATCATGTCTTGCGGGGAAGCTCAGCTCAGCTGCTTACGCGGTTAGAAAAATCAGACTACTTACGGATGTAGAAACAGCTAGATTAGTCTATTTCAGTTATTTTCATAGTGTTATGTCCTATGGTATCTTGCTTTGGGGCAGAGCAGCTGATATAGATACAATTTTTATTTTGCAAAAAAGAGCAGTCCGTGCTATTTATAATTTAAGCTCGCGAGCTTCCCTCAGAGATAAATTTAAGGAAATTAACATTCTCACAGTTGCATCACAGTACATTTATGCAAACATAATATTTGTCCGTCAAAACATTAGTCTTTTTGCTAAAAATTGTGATTTGCACTCCATTAATACTAGAAATAAGCATAAACTTGTAACATCTGCTTATAGACTACAGAAAGTGCAAGGATCATTTTTAGGACTTGGTGCACGGTTTTATAACAAAATCCCCACAAATATTTTAGAATTGCCTATGAATAAATTTAAGGAACGAGTTAAGTCAGCTTTGGTACAGAAAGCTTATTATAGTATAAATGATTATATTAATGATGACGAGGCATGGGTATAGCGCTCGTTCTATCAGGACTAATGTTATTATTGTTAAAGAAATTGTTAAAACTTGTTTTGAAAAGAGTAATTGCTGAGTTTATTGCCGGCTCTTCTCAGCAAAAGCAACCTTCCGAACCGAGCATTAGAGTCGACGTTTCATAAGTGCCTGTGAAGGCCTAGTTGAATTAATAAATTTATTTCATTTCATTTCATTTCATTTCAGACTGGGGGTAAAAAAACTAGGCTATAATTATAATTATTTCATAGACCAATAAAAATATAGTCTGTCACTTCATCAGTGAGTTACCTCAATGTTATTAGTTATTTTTTATAGGAATTTAACATTCCTTATATCAACTGGTCGATTAGGACCCTGTTTCTAAGGCCGATGATCATGGATTCATTTCCCACCCAGAACAAATAATTGTGTGCTAAATTTAAATAACTAAATAAGCATGTATTTAAAGGTAATATGTATATCAATTGGTTACTATAGTACAAATTGTGCTTAGTTTGGAATCAGATTGGAGTGTTAACAATGCCCTAAGTTAATTATTTAAAAACTGTAGGATTATCACAGTATTGGAAGCTCTCACTGATAAAGCTTCATTTCGTCAACATTTCTATTGTAATATTTTCTAGTCTTAAGTTTTCTGTTGCTATTGGTGGGGACCTATTAATGGCTCACACATCTGCTGTTCTTTTATCTATATTATTATAGTGGACCAGGCAGACTTCGTTCTGCCCACCAGCGCCACCTACCGGGTCCAAGTATATGTAAGCTATCCTATCTCTCAAGTTGGATCGAACTGCACATGGTGTGCGAATTTTATTATAATCGGTTGAGTGGTTTATGAGTCCATTGAGGACAAACATTGTGACACGAGATTTATATATATTAAGATTACCACTATACTTGATTTCACTAATAAGGCTGTGTCTCTCCAAAAATATTAATTTACATGTACATGTTAAGCTGTTGTTCTTCCTTACAAAATAAAATAAAATCAAATTTCTGTTGGTCTATAAATGATATATTTTAAACTTAATTACACTTTGTAGATGTAGAACCAATGTTTGCCATGATACGTGTTGTTCTCGCAACGGTGGTCATGGAGTTTCAAAAACACTGAAAATAAAGTTAATTTTTTTAAATAACTTCCGCACGCACCTTTACCCATGTAGTTCCCGTTCCCGTAGGAATACGGGGATAAAATATAGCCTACGACACTCGCAAATAACGTAGCTTTCTATCGGTGAAAGAAATTTTAAAATCGGGTCAGTAGTTTCGGACCCTATTCATAACAAACCAACAACCAAAAACTCAATTATTTACTCTTAAGTTTTTGTATAAACTGACTGTGTTTTTTAACTTTATCTAAGTTGTTGTTTGACGTGTTCGTCTGTGGCATCGTTGCTCCTAAACGATTTTGATACGGTTTTTCTTAAATATATTTTAAAAATCCTGATAAGAAATTTTAAGATCACCAGCACATTAATTATTGAGACTGAGCTTAGGTTTGAGAAAATTCACGATTTTCGCTTTTAATTAAGTTTACTCATTATATTATTATGGTTCATCTGTTGTGGGACGAAACTTTTTTATTTTTTCTGTGATGAAAAGTTCGTTGTTACACGAAGGAAGGGGAAATGATGGAAGTTCGCTATAATTTGCGGCAACGAATTTATAACAAGTTTGGACATGGAATAAGCCGCGTGAAATTCTTTCCTTGTTCGTTTATTACTTTTTTGTTGAACGAAAAAAGGGGATTTAACAACATATTTGCGTCTTGAATTGTTTTTTGTACCATCTGTTGCACCTGTACAGGAATTTATGTAAAAGATATATATAATTCTCAGTCTCTCTGAAATATTTTATTATTTATTGTTAAAAAAATTGGCAATACCTATATTGTTGGATATTTATAATAGCATAATACTACCTTCTGGCCTACGGCTTGGCACGGCGTTCTAAGCGAAGCTCAACTTAAGCTTATCCATATAAACCTAATTTATTTACAAACATTTTAAGATAATTAACCAAATCGCTTCAGCCGTACTCTATTAATGCGTTTAGCAACACATAAAGTCATATATTCATTTTCCTTTATATATAATTGATACCTAAGGGATTTGCTTTTGTGTGATGTAATATCTAATACAAAAACATTTCATAGTTCACGTAGTTAACAAAAGAAACAGAGCATATTATTGCTTAAAAACATGGATTTACGTCGTTTCAAGGTCTCAGTCTATTATCGGAAAGAAATGCTGGTCGGTGGCGGAACGGTCTAGTAACCATAGTCTCAAAGTTTTCAATACAATGAATAGGTATTTTTTGTTTGACACGTTCTTATCCACCTATCGACAAATTTACTCCTGAATGTGTCGATGACAGCCCGGTTGCCTTTGTGGTTAGTGACCCGACTCTCAACCCGCGGGTCGTGGGTTCGAATCCCACCCAGGACAAACATTTGTATGAATATGTCTGTTTGTCCTGTGTCTGGATGTAAATATCTATATAAGTATATATTTAAATGTAGAATATGTAGTATATCATCTATCTGGTTACCATATCACAAGCTCTGCTTAGTTTGGAATCAGATTTGTTGTGCGTGAAAAATGTCCAGGGTATTATTTTATTTAATTGAAATCCTCAAAATTATGAAAAACCACCAACTGCAACAAATGACCCGTCTGCTAAAAACTGAAGGTTAAAAATACTTACTAGTACCATCTTGGCAGTTCCTATATCTCATCATGCATTCGCTCTTGAAGGTCCTCCGCGCGCGCTGGTACGCGCCGCAGATCCACTTTATACCGATATTCTCGTGGTTCTTTATCATCTCCCGAGGACACGGAGTACACGTCCGGTATACCCTAGTCCTGGGCGTTAAAGTCTAGTTTAGAATAAACAAGAACAATCTTATTTTTTTGGGGTAGGTAAATCTAAAATAATATTTTTTTATTGTATTAGATCAGATGGTTGAGTTAATTGCTGGCCCTTCACAACAAAGGCAATCGAGAATGAGTGACTGTTCATAAGTGCTTGGCGATTTAAATAAAAATATTTTGAATTTACAGATCAAAAATCATTTTTGAAGATCAAAAAGGATGAGGGGTCTTAAATTATTGTATATATATAAAAAAAACTGTAAATGAATTAGCTAACTTACAGTCTTCTTCAAGACTCATATACGATGGAAACCCATTAATTTTCTCGCAGTAAAACTGAATATGACTTTGTTTTTATATGGTCCGATTAAAATTAACTGAGAAATACTTAACTAGTTATATTGTACAAATTATAATATTTACCGTCGTCTTTTTTCCGAAGTTTCCACTGAGGACGCATCTGATGACGATTCAGAGATTGTTTGTGACAACGAGAGTGAACTAAAAACAAGCAGAAATATAACTAAAATTAAAGATACTGAAAATCCTATCCTGAAATAATCAATTTAAGAGTATTAGGCATTGTCTTTAAAAGCTACATATAAAATTCTCGTGTCACAATATTAGTTGCCATCCTCTGAAACGGCTTAACCGTTTTTTTGAAATTTTATATGCATATTCAGTAGGTCTGAGAATCGACTACTATCTATTTTTGATACCCCTGTGATCACGGGAACGGGAACTACGCGGGTGAAACCGCGGGGCGGCAGCTAGTCTATATATATAAAACAATTTCCCCGCCACCTCTGTCTGTCTGTCTGAACGCGATTAACACAAAAACTACTGAACAGATTTTTATACGGTTTTCACCAAATTACGGAGTATTTCATGGGGAAGGTTTTTATGTATAATACATTAATTTGGAGCCGGTTGGTGGCGCTGGTGGGCAGAACGAAGTCTGCCGGGTCCGCTAGTTTAAAAGGGAACCAAATCACTCTTGACCAGGGTTATAATTACCTATCATCATCAGATACTTCGCTCTTGATGTCGCTGTCGGAGTTCCCTGTCTCTGTCGATGCATCGTACCATTTCGGCCCTCGGTTGTCTGCATCACCGAACGCCCCTATATTCTTCATATCGTTTATATGCAAAAGGCCTCTAGTTGTCAATTCTCTATAGGCTTTATTGACTTTGGTTACTGTAAGAATTTCACTTTTTAGATTGAAATTGTAGTTTTACATTGCGCTTTGTCCCTTTCACTGCCTACACAGTTGCTCCCTTTTTTATAGGGTCGGCAACGCGTGAGTGACGCCTCTAGTGTCGCAAGCGTACATAGGCTACGGTAACCGCTTCCCATCAGGTGGGACCGTATGCCTGTTTGCCACCCTTGTGGTATAAAAAATAAAAAGTTTATTTGATTAAATGCCAGTAATAAATCTATGCCATCATTTATTTCTTATCGGAAGTCTAAGGCTACCACTACATCATCATCATCATCAGCTCATATACGTCACCGAGGAGCTCGAGCCTCCCCTAACTTAGAGGGGTACCTATACTACGTATAGGCTTTGTATTTAAGGTCGACATCACGACAGCAATTCCCTTAGTACTACGTATGTAAGCAGCGGTGACCACTTGCCATCAGGTGGACCGTCTGCTTGTATAACCTTTTGCTATAAGAGAATCTGATAAAGACCTTAGAATCATCCAGTAACTTCGTTAAAACTTATTTTAATTCAAACGCAAGATTCTTGCCTTTTAAATTACTCTGACACTAACAAAGGCGTATTCTTTATACTAATTGGTATAGTTATACTAAAATTATATCCTAAGGTATTTAATTATATATGTAAATTATTGTTATATACTATATTATATATATTATACTATAGATGGTTTTCTGCTTCCCGCAGCCAGCCACTACTCATCATCCGCTTAAGGTAAATATTTTATACAATTTTGTTTCAAATTTTAACTATATTCATTCATGCACTAACGTTTATATTCATACAAATTCATTAGAAATGGTAACCGTTGGAAAATCTAAAATATGCGCATACGATTATTCGAGTGCATTGCATAATAATGTACCTTTTGAGAATTATCATATTGTAATGAAACTTCGGCTGTTGAACAATGTAATTCAGCGGAAAGTTTTTATACTTCAATATGAAGTTGGTTGTTATCTTCCCGAGAAACTGTATTCTCAACTATGCTGACTTCCGTTAAGGATGCTTTTTCATCAAGTTTATCTTTAACAGATCATTTCTATATGCTTTTTAAAGTAACTTTATTAGAAACCTCTTTAAAAAACCTTGAATATCGCTTAGTGGTGGCTACACTAATATTATAAAGAGGAAAGATTTGTATTTAACGAATAAACTCAAAAAGTACTGGACCGATTTTAATAATTCTTTCACCATTCGAAAGCTACATTATCTACAAGTAACATAGGCTATATTTTATCCCTGTACTCCCACGGGAACGGGAACTACGCGGGTAGAACCGCGCGGTGGCAGCTAGTTGGTAAATAAACAGGAATATTCTCTTACCGGTCAATAATATTGCCACAATTAGCCAAATTAAAGTAGCCATTTCTCCAATTTTAATAACTACATCACATTAAATGTCCTTTATGTGCACAGAGTTACAAATAAATAAAATACTTGTAACATTTATTGCTTCTGTTGCGGAATCATTTTATATTCGCTTCCTAACGGTAACTGTGAATTTCTATGGTTTTTCTATTTTCTATTTTATTATATTGTTCAAATACACTTTTCATTATTGATTAGTACATTATTGTTACTGTTGAGTATTTTTATCATCTTTATATATTGCACGTTTATGTATTAATTCTATATATATTGATGTCATATTTCATATTTTTATTATATAACAAATATCCTGGGACTCTTTTTCAATCTGATTCCAAAGTAAGCTTCAAAGAGAGCTTCTGTTATGGTAGCCAGATAGATGATAGGTATACTACATATAATACTTTTAAATACATACTTATTATAGATATATCCTGTTTATATTTCGATTTTTTGGGTTATGTCAGATAATTTTAATATGGGGTGGAGAACGTGTTAATAGGTAAATCAAACAATTAAATTATGATGTCCCTTTATAATAATATCATAAAGTATCAGACACCAAATTTGCTCAGCACACCGTATTACATATTTCTTAGTCCATCTTCTTGCCGTTTCATCGTTTTCTAGTTCTGAAAGCAATACATAATATTTATGATTCGTTCGAAAGTTAAATTTTACTGTGTCAATTACATATAAGAAATATAGTTTTTTTGAATTATATTTTAGATCTATAAGAATACTTACAAATATATAGTTTATCTTATCTTCTCGTCTTGTTCATCGGTTTCGTCCTCTGGATATCCTGTAATTGTTTTTAAGCCTTATTTAATAGTTTGATACATTAACTCAAGTAGGTTTTGGCCCAGGATATACAAATAGAATTTAGATGTCTTTTGAATTGATTTCCTATCTTTATTCCCTTTAGAATACTTAAAAGAAGACGTTATGTTTTTGGAATATTTGTGACCCATTCAAACTGACTCAAAAGTAAACAGTAACTGGGTTTGTTAAAGTCTTAGAACCAATTTACGAGTACTGTGTCCACAAAGTCCCAATAAGTGAAGATAGGGGCCCCAAAAACGAGGGGATCCAGGGAAGTTTGATTAAATAGAATTTGCATGAGCCCGGAACAACATCTGTTCACGTAATATATTTTTAATTTATGTCCCAAAAGTTGTCTGGCCCTGCTGGCTCGTGTGTTTACCAATAGGTGAGTTATAGAAACAGGTAGATAACAATTTATTTTACAGTAGCTTGTTTTTTCATGAAGAAAATTTACCGTATTATAAACGATATCTGGTTCAAGATTAAAATGATTACGTTTGAAATAACTTACCAGATTTATTTCTCACTCCAGATACAGCGGATGCTTGAGCCAGAGCATCTAAAAACATAAGTTATTTGTCCGTTTTAGATATTTTTTTAGCAAAGCTTGGGTTAATCAGTGTTCCATCAGTGGAATACCATACCACGAATCATGCAAGCCGATTTTTAAAAAACTGAAAATTTTGTCTTTACCTTGCATTTACATTCTAGAAGTAGCGTTATTTGTAAAAAATAATCTGAACTTATTCTCAAAAGCCAGTGAGGTTTTTCCAAGAAACAAACGAAATCCAAATAGGCTAGCTCTACAAATGTTACCTAATACTACAATGTTTACGAAAAATAGCTATAATATGTGCATAAAAATTTATAATTCATTACCTGGCACCATCAAGGAATTGCCTCTTAAATATTTTAAAAATAGACTACAGACTTGGTTAATGGAAAAATGTTTCTACCACGTAAACGATTTTTTAAATCCTACCAATCTTGCATTCGGGGACAAAATGTAAAATGCTTGACTTTTTTATTGGACTTCGCAGATTTTATATTATTGTACATTTCTTATTGACATTGCATAAATTTATCACATTAATTTTTTATTGTAATTGTAATTATTTTCTTAACATGTACATTTTTGCACGCCATTAATGGCATAATATGTGATTCTAACCATTTTTTCTGTCATCCTGTTACCATATTATTGCAAATAAATAAATTATTATTAAAAAAAAAAAAAAAAAAAAAATTCTGTTTGGAATTGGGGGCTTATACCTACATAGATTTTTTTGCGTTACTAAATTCAAGTACTATAAATAATTTAAAAATAATTTAAGTTAAGTGAATATGTGCTTATAATACTCACTTGAACCACCCAGAGCTTGAGCTAGAGCACTCGAACTTGCTCCAGGAGCTCTCACAGGCTGATACAACGGATTAGCTTCGTAACCTGGCCTAGAATACAAGTTTGAATAAATCCGTGGCGATGGAATCCCGGCTGAGTTATAACCACCATATCCCTGAGGCTGGTAATCATTGTAAAGTCCATTTGATGCCCCTGATTGGGCATTGGCTGAAGCATCAGCTTGCCCATAGCCCTGGCTTGAAGCTAAAGCCTCAGCGTTCGCGCTTGAGCCTCCTCCGTTAGCATTTGCTGATGCTGCATTTGATTTATATTCTGGTGATCCTATATTGCCTGGGTATCCAGGATAGTAGGAAGGGTAGTTGTAATACCCACTACCATAAGTACTAGGGGAGTTATGCCCTAAGAGTTTGTACCCTTGGTAGTATCTCGGCTGGTTTACGTTATAACCGCTTAATAAGCTCGCCTGTGCTTCAGCATCAGCTGCAGATATTCCTGGTACTTGATATTGGCCTTGACCTCCTGGTAAAAATTGTGGTACTATTGGCCCACCTGGTCTTTCTTGTGGTCTTAAATTGCCTCCTGGTCTTAATTGATCTCCATATGGGGCTATTACTTGTCCGGGTTGACTGTTTCCAATGCCTTGGTATAGTTGGGACTGCGCTAACGCTATTGCTTCCGCCGTAGATTGACCTGGTCTTATTTGGTTTCCTTGCGGTCCTAATCCATGTTCCGGGTGGTTGTCTCCTGGCCAATGAACGTGTCCCTGTGGTCCTATATACTCTTGTCCGCCATAAATACTCGGCTGATTTACTTGTGACTGTGCTGAAGCTATGGCGTTGGCGATTGATTGACTGCCTTCAGGTCTGTAACCTTGCTGTCCTATGATGTCATCTAAATGGCCATCTCCTGGCCTATGACGATGTCCAACTGGTACAGGTTCAGGTACAAGCCCCCCTTGATTACCGTGAGGTCTTATTCCATATTCTGGCCGATTATTTTGTTCTGACGGATAATTCTGGGAGCTGCTTTGTGCAATAGCCAATGCTTGTGATTCTGCGCTTCCGATATAACCTGAAAATATAAATAAATCATTAAATCAATAAACATTAACAGAGACCAAGTGAAATTGAATGAACTGGAAACGACTTTTAACATGATACAAATAAAAACAAGTCCATTAAAATGAACACTTATAGCATTTCAAACAGCCAATAAAAGAAACAGATAACAAACGCAATGTCACCTGAATGACGGACAGACAATGAGATTGGAACCAACAAAATAGCAAAATAGACAATTACAACCCTTCAAATGGCAATCGCATTTAGGGGTGAACGAATTCCCCAAATGGCCTTACTCAACCGATACACTAAGGGAGTTCCTATGCCATCATCATGGCGGCAGTTTCCTCTCGATTGTTACGATTGCCCATTGATTGGACCAACAAAAAGATCCCCTTTAAAATCCCCCTGCTGATTGCCTGCGAAATTGGACTCGTCTGATATGAGCACCTGTGACGACTACAGTTTTTATATTTGTCAATTCGGAGCCGTGTCGGTTTGCCAATAAAAATTTACTTTATACCATTTTACGGGGCGTATAAAAGTTAACGGTCTTCAAGTGTTGTGAGGACATTCATATGAAATAAACACGTTTGTTGATCTCACATAATTGGCGTTTATGTTGAATACAGCTGTTTTTTATTTACTAAGTAAATCTTTGTTTATGTCTATCACAAATTCAAAATGTATTTGTAATGCAATGACGTTTAAATTTTTGAATTAAAAATATTATATTATATTGTTTGTATTATTTTTGTTTTTTTTTTTAACTCACCAATGGGAATTATAGATTGGGTAACTGATTGTAACCCGTACTGTAATTCAAAACGGATCACTATCTAACTAAACTCAGAATTAATCACAATCTATCAATATTATTATTTCATCATTCATTCATTACCTGGATCGAGATCTACACCTGAAAACAAAAATGTAAATTATAATCAATTGATTTTAACATAAAATATATTCTTATAAAAATAGAGGTGGAAAGTTTTATGGCATTTAATCTATATTTAAAGATCCACTTTTTAGAGTAGTTAAATAACTTGTCTTCATTTTATATGTGGGTTTCTTGGTTTAACATCATTAGTATACATTTAGTCCTGATTAGACTATACATCTAGATGATTATGAGCAAATGCCCCAAGACATAAAAGGCAAGAACTAACACTTACAGCATGACTTCTTGTTGTAGCAGTTGACTTCAATAGTGATGAGTCCTACTGAGTAGGATTCGGTGCAGACGCAGAGCTGGCACTCGTCCCACGGATGCTGGAAGGGCTGGTTCGGTTGGTAGGGCCGGCAAGATTCATCTAGAATCATATTCAGTCTTAGTCGTTAGGGTTCCGTACCCAAAGGGTAAAAATGGGTTCCGGTTGAGACTTTGCTCTCCGTCTGTCACTAGGCTGTATCTCAAGAACGATGATAGCTAGACGGTTGAAATTTTTTAAGATGATGAATTTTTATTGCCGCTATAGGTAAGAACAAATACAAAATTTTATTTGATGTTAATTATAATAAAATTCCTTTGCAATCAAAATTTTGTAAAAAAATATCTTTAAAGTTTAGATTTATAAGTGGCCTAAGGTTGTTAGAATAATGAGCATTTAATTTTATAAATTATAATTAGACCTTTTTTTTGTTTATGAACTCTACGACTTGAAATCCTGATGCTTGCATTTTCAGAATGCTTTACGTGGTTTTACAAAAACACACCCTCCATAAATCAAATGGTACAATACATTATGTACTTCCGGAACACATTAATCTATATCAAAACGACACATCCAGCAAACAAAGTATAAATCATCGCAAGACACTGCCGTACGAATTCAAACACGTTTGCCTAATGGCGCTCTCGTTTAATGAACTGCAAACAATATTAATAAATTAATTATTTACCCAGCAATACATTACTTACGAGGAGATGGGCCAGGCAGCGGTCCCGGAGCAGGCGGGGCAGGGGTGGTCACAGGGTCTGAAATTATAATTAATATACTGAACACACACGGTATGTTTACCCGACCTGCCTGAGGAAGGTACCAGTTTGGAGATAGGGCTCATACCCTCAGGGTGTTTGTTGATTGTCTCCTGACTCAAATTCGGGTTATGTTTTTTATACGCTTATAATAGATGCGAAACTTGCTGTCTTGCGAAAATCTTAATGCCATCTCCCTACAATATTGACTTGTGTGGTAAAAATACTCGATTGGTATATAATATTTTCGGTTCTCATCGCTCCAACGGTCATTAAAATGAGCTATTTTTGTATTACCGCCATCTATCGGCACTAAGTACAACATGATCTTGATACAGATTTAAAAGAGCAGTTGCGCGAGTGTTTTCGATAGATGGCGTTATACCACTGCCTTAGGGAATAAAAGATTTATGAAGAAATATTTTATCTGAAAAAAGTAAATTTATTAAAAAGTCCATACTTACGTGGTGTAGATATTATATATGGTTCAGTTATTGGATTGTAAGTTGATGAAGGTAGAGTAAATGGTTGAGGTTCTGTAAAAAAAACAAAATTAAAACTGTTTTAAAGTCATAAAGAAATATTCCGTACCTATGTCTAAGTAAGAGTTTGATTAAATAATAAATACTCTTGGAATTTTTTTACACATGGCCAATCTGATTCTAAACTATGCAAAGCTTGTACTATGATAACCTGATATCTGATTTACTATATACTAGTGGCTCCCCGCGGTTTCACCCGCGTTCCCGGGATAAAAAGTAGCCTATGTGTTATTCCAGAACATATTCTAGCTCTGTGCCAAATTTCAAGCAGATCCCTTCAGCCGTTGGAGCGTGAAAGAGTAACAAACATCCATACATACAAACTTTCGCATTTATAATATTAGTAGGATTTACATCCAGAAATTGGCCAAACAGACATATTCATGCATTCAACTGCTAGTCCTGGGTGGAATTCGAACCTTCAGTAGAGTCTGGGTAACTAACAACAAAGCCAACCGGTCTGTAATGAATGAACTTACCACAAGCTGGATTGGGATAGCAAGAGATCTGTTCTTCTGGTATGCCACGATCAGACAAACTCACGGAACATTTGCATAGTCTGCAAGGATCGGCCGGGTACGGAAATAGCACGTTTTGGGGAAATTTCTTGCATAGAGGCACTGCAACAGAAATATTTAATAATTAGTGTAAATAATAAATTAATTAAACGGATCATGAAGTAATTTTAAATATAACAGTACTAGATTTTGAAAAGAGCAATTGCTGAGTTTATTGCCGGCTCTTCTCAGCGAAAGCAACTTGCCGAACAGAGCACTATAGTGACTGTTCAAAGTCCTTGTAAAGGCCTATTTGAATACAAATATTTTTAATATTGAAAACACTTACAAGGTTTTGGTTTGTCATCAGGAAATGGAGCTGAAATAAAAAGTATTTAAATTAATGAAACTAGAAAATAATTGTTTTAATCTTCATTTAAGAAAAGCTCTTACGTAACGTTGTAACATCTGGGGGTACAACTGGAACAAAAAAATAAAGCTCGTTAGGTATTTTGTAGAAATCTTTAAATATAATAAAATTAATGCTAGATTTTCTTTTTATACTCTGTTACAAAAAACCTTAAATTGAATCTAGCTAACAGCAGTTTAGGCTTATATTATTGGTGCCTTTTTCTGTAAAGATTTACCTTTCCTAGTCACTGCTAGTCCACCAATTCTAAAGGAATATTTACCACACTGTGGATTCTCCTGGCACTCGATCTGAACATCTGGCTGTCCGTACACTGTCACAGATTCAGTACAGATGCAGATTTGGCAAGGGTGAAGTGGATTCTGGAATGGCACTCCACTGGGCAACGGGCTGCATGTCACTGCAAAAAAAGGAAATGTATATATGACTAGCTTCACGCGCGATTTCACCTATCCCGTGGACTCTGGGATAAATGGTAGCCCATATCCTTTCCTAAGTTGTAGTCTACCGCTGTACTAAATTTTACAAAAATCCGTCCTGGCTTCGGGCTTCCCATGATCCGCAATAGTTGGATAATTGAAATTTTCACAGAATGTATATTTGTGTCGTTATAACAATATAATTATAAATATAAATTCAAAATTAAGGGTAACCTATTTCCCCGCCCTGCGCATTTCTTTTTCAAAAGTATCTACATAGTATTAAATTATGTCTCTCACTCACCAGCCCCCTTATTGTGTAACTCTCTCTCTCATTCCCGCAGTTGTCCACCAGGCTGATTTCATAATACATTGACGGTTTAGTGCGGGCGTAGAGGGAGACAGTAGTCGTGGGATCGGTAATGTAATAAGAAATCGCCTTGGTAGACAATTGCGAGAAAGAAAGAGAGAGTTACACAATAAGGGGGCAGGTCAGTTCTACTTAATCGACTTTACCTTGAGGTGGTGGTGGAGGTGGTAGGGTCGGCGGCGTGTGTGGTCGCGATGTTGGCGGCGGTGGTGGTGCTATCGTTACTGGATATGGCGTCGGTTCTGGCGGTGGAGGTGGGCCTGGATTCACACATCCAGAACAACTGGCACATACTAGTTTCAAGCCTGGAGAACCGAAGGTAACACAGGCGCACACAAAGCAATCTGTGTTAGTCCAAATGTATTGAAGCTCGCCGGGCCTTAAACATCTCGGAACAACTTCTCCTCCTGAAAAAAAAAGAGAATTGTTATGAAATTCATCATTATAAACTAATATTTTTCTAAAGAATGAGGATGGTTTTTTGTTGTGTTAGAATCATGAACCACTTATTTACGTCATTTACTTACTATACAAACAATTTTAATATTTTAAACTGACCTTCTTTTCATTTACATAAGCACGTTTATTATCAGTATTTAACTTACCAGGAATATTGTGCGGTATGATATATTCATGATGTCCTATTGGTCTGTGGTTAAGATCTGTGAAAAGATTTGCTTATTAATTTAATTAAAGGCTATTTTTCTAAATATTGCCTTAATTAAAAAAGCTTTTACTCACTGCCTGTACTAGCAGCGTGTGCAATAGCTTGTGCGTGAGACTGTCCTCTAGTCAAAGCCTGGGCATTTGCGTCTGCATATGCGTTAGATCCAGGATAAACATCATATCCAGGTACTAAAGATGGAAATTGATTTAAACCATGATTGAAAGTTCTATCATCACTAGGTGCTTCTGCCGGATTTTCTACCGGATTAGGTGCAGGTAAACCAGATTTATCCGATAATGAAGGATAGTTTACACCTCCGCTGGTGGCATCTGCCTGAGCTTGGGCGGAAGCGGAACTTGATCCTGAGTCGTAAGGTGATGCTGGATTTTGATAGCCTGGTAACAATGGGCTTAGTCCAGGATTGTAACCTTGTCCACCCAGTTCTCCCCGACTGATGGCTTCAGCTTGAGCTTGAGCTGAACTTGAACCCGAGCCAGGAGATACGGGATACAATGTGCCTGGTAAATAAGGATTCAAACCCAAATCATATCCTTGTCCACGTGGACTTCCCCCATTAGATACATCTGCTAGTGCTTGAGCAGATGCTGAACTGGAACCCGAATCGTAAGGGTAACCTTGATATAAAGATTCTGGTGAGTATTGACTTGAGCCTGGATTTATTCCATAAGTTCTTCCACCGTTTGATGCATCTGCTTGTGCTTGAGCTGATGCTGAACTGGATCCCAAGTCGTAAGGAGATCCAGGATATAAAGAGCCTGGTGAATACGGGCTCAATCTTTGACCGTTATGACTTCCTGCTCCACTTAAAGCTTCTGCTAGTGCTTGAGCTGAGGCAGAGTTGGATCCTGAACCATAAGGTGATGGTTGATATGGATATCCTGGTGAATATGGGTTTATACCATTACTACCTCCACTTGACGCCTCAGCCTGAGCTTGCGCTTGAGCTGTATTTGATCCTGAGCCATAAGGTGATGGATATACTGAATAAGGATTGAATCCCTGACTACGAGGAATTCCTGCGCCACTAGAAGCATCAGCTATAGCCTGAGCCAAAGCGGAATTAGATCCTGATCCATATGATGGAGGATATAAATATCCTGGGGCATTTGGACTTAACCCTTGCCCATTGAGACTTCCGCCGCTACTCACGGCGTGTGCTTGAGCAGATGCTGAACTTGATCCGCTGCCCAAAGGAGACGAGGGGTAAATAGACCCTGGATAATATGGATTGTATCCAGGCTGTTCATTCCGGTTTCCACTAGATGCTTCAGCATGGGCCTGAGCGTGCGCACTTCCCCCTGATCTATCTTCATCAGAACGATTTTGTGGATCAGAATCATCTTTAGCCTCGTCATCAGTATCTTCACTAGAAGGTACTCCACTTCTTCGGATGTTTGCTTGACCAATGGCTTCTTCTGGTGCTGGATCTGATTGATATAGGAAAATTTATTAAACTTTCTATAGGGTTACCAAGATCTTAAGACAATGGTTTGGAAAGATGAATATATGTATTTGCGTCACTTGTTATATTTACTTCAAAATGTTTTATTTTGAAGTAAATAACTGTTTGTTATATATATATATATTTTTTTTATTTCTGTAGTCTAGGTATTTGTTTTTTTATTAAGGAAAATATCAAATAAAATAAACACGTACCTTCGTCATCGTTTTCCGAGCTTTTCGCGAGCAAAACAGATTTCGAGTCGTCGGCACTTGGAATTGATTGTAAATATGCTGAAACCAATATTGTAATCAATTTTATAAATGCTTGGCTTTCTTTTTATAACGATGCAAATAACATTGATAGGAATAGTTGCATATTTTATATTTTGTATTATTTTGTATTATTATTATATATAGTACTCCGTTTGCGTGTAATTCTCATTGAAAGGACTGATCTTTTCATAATCTCGCAATCTTACAATTGCGAAAATAAAGCAATTTTTATATATTATGTAAATATATCCCATACCTTTTGCGAGATCTGGTGAATTGGCTACATCTTGTGTCCGGATTACGGATAGGAAAGCTAGAAAGCATATGATGCTTCCTGCTGTGATCCGCATCATGGCTTCCACACTCTCAGTCCAGTTCCAACGAAGATGATCTCGGTGTAACCCTCGCCACAATACAATCGAGAATCCCATCCACTACTTATATAGGTAATCGATAATTTTCCATAAAAATCGATTGACATTTTGATAATAGCTGTGTAACATGATTGATTATAGTTCACTCTAATTTGATTGCCGTTAAAATTGTGTACGATTTATTGTGTACGGATGTCGCATCTGTGATTTGATTAATTGAATATTTATTTGATGAGGTATGTTGGTAGTTATCAGACTATGTACCTAACGCAGTTAAATATGAAACCTATAAAGATATTGTCGAAGTATATACAGATAACAAACGAATATTAGAATAGGTCGATTATGAAAATAAATTAACAAATTTGAAAGCTGACTTCGAAGCAGTAGTTCCATCCGTAGTTTTAGCTTTCATAAACGTAGTGTTTAGAGCCTTAACAACGAATATGACTTTAAATAATATAATGTACTCAGGTTGATCAAAAATTGATTGCCGAATTACTGAATACTTTTTTCAAGGTTCAGTAAAAATAACATGTCATGTCTAATTTTGTCCCTTTTTTGATGCAAATGGTAATTGTAAATATAAACGTTTCATTGTCAAATATGTACATAAGATTGCTTTCATCGTATTCTGCTGATATACAAACACATCTTAATTTAATGGGTAACCAGATCCAAAATTATTGCTGAACACAAAGATTCCTTATCTCAATATCAATAAAGCTATGTAACTAACACCACATTAAAGACAAATAATATCTGAGTACTCATTAAACGTGGAATGAAAAATAAAAGTCAACATATATCCCACTAAATGCCTTTATTTGTAGAAGAGTGAAGTGTGCTTGTCGAATTTTATAATGCTCAACGTGATATATAAAACTAAATTGAATCGAGTCCATTCTGTCTTGCCTTTTCATTGTTAGAGATCATTGTGACGGGTCGATGATGTCCTGGAAACAATAAAGAAATATTTATTTGATTAAGAGTCCCATATAATAAAAAAAACCAATGGTTAATTTTATGCCATTATATTTTTGGCAACAGTTTTGATCAAGTAAACTCCTATGCTAAATAGAAGTAGCTAAAAAGATTCACATCTTAATGTAATAAGAATTTTTTGGTAGTTGTCAATTCTAATACTCACAGAATTGAGCTCATTCTTGATCGTCATCAGCTGGAGCGTCGCTACGACCCCACGGTAGACCGAGTCCTGCTGCCTGGGCTTGTGCTTGAGCCTGAGCTTGGGCTAAAGCGTCAGAACCTCCCCAACCGCCGAGACCTCCTAGTCCGGCAGCTTGAGCCTGAGCTTGAGCTTGAGCTTGGGCCATAGCATCAGATCCACCCCATCCTCCATAACCGCCTAGTCCAGCGGCTTGGGCTTGAGCCTGAGCTTGAGCTTGAGCTAAAGCGTCTGAACCTCCGAATCCTCCTAAACCGGCAGCCTGAGTTTGGGCCTGAGCCTGAGCCTGGGCCAGAGCATCTGAACCTCCCCATCCACCTCCTAAACCACCGGCTTGAGTTTGTGCTTGGGCTTGAGCCTGGGCTAAAGCGTCAGAACCGCCCCATCCTCCACCTAATCCAGCGGCTTGAGTTTGTGCCTGAGCTTGGGCTTGAGCCAAAGCGTCAGATGCGCCCCATCTTCCAAGACCAATAAGACCAGCGGCTTGAGCTTGAGCTTGTGCCTGGGCTAAAGCATCAGCGCTTCCCCATCCTCCTCCTAAGCCACCGGCTTGGGTTTGTGCTTGAGCTTGTGCTTGGGCTAAGGCGTCCGAACCTCCCCATCCACGTCCTAAGCCACCGGCTTGCGTTTGGGCCTGAGCTTGAGCTTGAGCCAAAGCATCAGATCCTCCCCATCCTCCATAACCGCCTAATCCAGCGGCTTGAGTTTGGGCCTGAGCTTGAGCTTGAGATAAAGCGTCAGATCCACCCCATCTTCCGAGACCAAGTAGGCCAGCGGCTTGAGCTTGAGCTTGCGCCTGAGCCAAAGCTTCGGCACTTCCCCATCCACCTCCTAATCCAGCAGCTTGAGCTTGGGCTTGAGCTTGAGCCTGAGCTAAAGCATCAGAACCTCCCCATCCACCTCCAAGTCCTGCAGCCTGAGCTTGGGCCTGAGCTTGCGCCTGTGCTAGAGCATCTGAACCTCCCCATCCTCCTCCAAGTCCAGCAGCCTGAGCTTGGGCCTGAGCTTGCGCCTGTGCTAGAGCATCTGAACCTCCATATCCTCCTCCTAATCCACCAGCCTGAGTTTGAGCTTGAGCCTGAGCCTGAGCCAAAGCATCGGAACCTCCCCATCCTCCTCCTAATCCAGCTGCTTGGGTTTGAGCCTGAGCTTGAGCCTGTGCCAAAGCGTCAGAACCTCCCCATCCTCCTAATCCAGCGGCTTGAGTTTGAGCCTGGGCTTGTGCTTGAGCTAAAGCGTCAGATCCTCCCCATCCTCCCAAACCGGCTGTTTGAGCATTAGCTAATGCGTTGGCTGCTGCATTTGAATAGCCACCTCCTAGTCCACCGTATGCTCCAGTGTTTGCATTAGCTGCAGCATTGGCTGCGGCATTAGAGTAACCTCCTCCGAGACCACCGTACGCACCAGTGTTGGCTATGGCATCAGCAGCAGCATTGGAATATCCACCACCTAGTCCACCATAGGCACCGGTGTTAGCTACAGCATTGGCTAAAGCACTTGCGTCGCTACCTCCATAACCTCCATATCCGCCAGTGTTTGCGTTAGCTAATGCGTTAGCTGCAGCGTTGGCATAGCTTCCACCGAGTCCACCGTAAGATCCAGTATTGGCGTTAGCTACAGCATCAGCTGCGGCATTTGAATACCCTCCTCCTAGACCACCATAGGAACCAGTGTTAGCATTGGCTGAAGCGTCAGCTGCTGCGTTAGAATAATCACCAAAACCGCCGTATCCACCAGTATGAGCGTTGGCTAATGCGTTGGCCGCTGCGTTAGAGTAACCGCCACCTAAACCACCATAAGCTCCAGTGTTAGCTACAGCATTTGCCAGGGCACTTGCATCACTACCACCTAGTCCACCGTAACTGCCAGTGTGGGCGTTGGCTAATGCGTTGGCCGCTGCATTAGAGTAACCTCCTCCTAAACCACCATAAGATCCAGTATTGGCGTTGGCGACAGCATCAGCTGCTGCATTACTGTAACCTCCTCCTAAACCTCCGTATGCTCCAGTATTGGCTACAGCATTTGCCAGAGCACTTGCATCACTGCCTCCGAGACCACCATAGCTGCCAGTGTGGGCGTTGGCTAATGCGTTGGCTGCTGCGTTCGAATAACCTCCACCGTTAGCGTTGGCTAACGCGTTAGCTACAGAATATGCCGAACTTCCGCCTCCTCCGATCACTATAAATACAAATGTTTTTTAATATTTTGTTATATCTCATAATAAGTTATTTAAATTCAATGAAACAACTTACGAATTGGGTTTAGTGGTGGAACTGGGCCTGGACCTGGAGTTTAAATAGAAAAAAATGAGCATACATATATACTAATGAGCATATTTGATTGTATATTTAAATAGTAATGCTTATAGTGATCACATAATAATTTTGGCTTTATTTTGTTACAGGTATGTCACCTCTTATATCAAATGCTTCGTCGGTAAATGAAGGTAATATTTTTAAGAGCTTACCGCAAAGAGGGTCTATCCTGGATTCGAGGTACACGTAGTTGAACTTGACCTTGCAAGTCAGGATGTGGCAGGCGTCACCTGGTACCTTGAAGGGAGCCAGCGGTGCCTTTCCTCTGCAGATCGGTGCTGTTAACAAAAGACATTTTGATATATTCGCTGACACCATCAGGCAAAGTTTTTATTGGTAAAGTTTTCTTTGAATTTGGAGGGCAGTTCAACTTTCTTGTTTTAAAGGGTTTTTAAATCTGCATTGAATCCTCGTGGTGGACTATGACCTTAACCCTTCGTTGGGCCCCAATATTATTTTCATCTAAAGCTGACAATAACCAATTTATATATTTTATTTGTTCCACCATATCTCAATAGTTGTTTTTATCTTGCTGTCGGTCTCTGGGAAGGCGAAATAATATTTTTTTTTGAGATCCCCAAACTGAAATTTATTAATCTGTCCATACGTTGCTTAGTTTTCGTCTTAACATTGATTTTTAATGCATCGATACTTACAGACGTAGATGATTATTGGTACTGGATAGTATTTTGTATCTGAAAAACATCGGTTACATTACATTAATTTACAAGTTCAACTATAATTACCAAACAAAAAAATCAATCTTTCTTACCGCTGTAAGGTACTGGTACTGGAATCAAACGGTCCTTTCCGGGTACGGGAATGTATCGGTTGACTGGTACCGGTATGCGGATGGGTGGCGATGGTACAGGAACTGGTACCGGTATCGGCCTTTCTGGTCCAGGTACAATATCGTGTACTGCGTACGGTACTTTGACGATCTGCGGTGGGGACGGTACAGGGTAGGGACGGTTTACAGGGTAAGGCATGGGCACTCGCTTCTCAACAGGAACCGGAACGGGTACAGAGGGACCACGGATGTAGATCTTTTCCGGCGGCGACGGTACCGGTACGGGTACTAAAATATTTTTACCGGGGACTGGTACCGGTACTGGGTAAGGACGCGGCGGACCGGGTATCACAATCGGCGGTGGACCTGAAAATCAATGTAGAAATATCGAAATATAACAACTATTAGTCGATAAACGAATCATAAATACAACTTGATAGAATACAGTGCATACTTACTATACAACTAACCTATATGAAATGTCTAATCTAATTTGCCCAGGTTAATTTAACTGTCAACTTTAGATGTCCCCATATTGGGATGAAGCCACTTTCGGGAGGTTAGGGCCATAGTTCCACGTGGGAGTGGGTTCAAGGGGCAATTGTATCTGATGGTACTCACATAGTGGTACTGGGGACGGAGTCGGCACGGGCCTGGGCACCGGATGCGGGATGATGGGCAACGGTATTGGCGATGGTCCCGGAACCGGTATTGGCAACGGAATTGGTCCTGTAAACAAACAAATTAAATATAACCTTCAGATTTTGTGGTACACTTATTTTTGCACGAGTGGAATAAGCGCCTGTGCTTATATGTGGAGCAAAGAAAAAATTACAATCAAGAGTTGATTATTGCTATACCACATTGTTTCTGCATCGGAATATGAAAGAAATATCACATTTCCCTAATTTACCTGGTATGGGAATAATGTCATCTGAAAATGTTAAATCGTCTATTTATTATTCAAGATTTTTTTTTTGTTATTTTTGTTATTAGCGACAATTATATTTGTTTTTACCTGGAACTGGTATTGGGGCTGGAAAAAAGATTTTTCTTTTTTTATTTTATTTGTCAAATGTTTGTATAAAGTTAGTGAATGTCATTTTAATTCAAGTAATTGAAATTTTATTTTTATTTCTAACTATGTGAGTATGTGGGTCAACAGTATGACAGCCAACTTTTACCCAAAAAATCATTTTAGAAATATTTTTTATATACCTGGCCCTGGTAATGGTTCTGAAAATAATTGTACAAAAAATATGAAACGTTGTAAAAATCATTTTGTCAATTATTACAATTATTTGATTGAAACGCTTTCGTATTTAAAAATATTCATGGCCATTACTGTATTCGTAGATACATAGCTAAATACTTTTTTATTTACATTTTTGGTTTACGAAATTTGAGTTAAGAGCTAAGTACTATCGTATCATGAATACACACCTGGTACAGGCGGAACCGGGAATGGCAGCGGAGAAGGAATGATTGGACCTGTAAAAAAATAGAAGTAAATTAAATTTCCAAAGTTCTGACGAGCATTTAAACCCCATTAAAATACTGTAGGATCTTTCGTATGTAATTTGGTGGTTGATGTAAAAAGTAACTAACAGTTTTGGCAAAATTTAACTAGCAACCCATAGACTGCTAAAGTTTGTAGTGAAATAGAAGGGAATTTTACCTGGGCATCTGTTGCAAGGCGCGCACTTGGAGTACAATGTGCCATCAAGCAAGGAGAAGCAGCCGCAGATCAGGCAGGTTCCTCCAATGTTGTTGTAGAACATATCGCCTTCTTGACCGCATCTTTGATCGCCTGCAAGAAAAGTAAGATCATCAATCTGGAAGCCTTTGTAATCTTTAGTTTGCAATTACCCTCATGATCAAAACGACCATCGAGAGAGCTAAATGTTCAGTAGAGTGCTAAAGAAGACAAAAAACGGTACAACGCATTTACGTCAACGAATAAAATACGTACCAAGTCCTGGGATCTTGACAGGGATGAACATGCGAGTATCTGCATCTGGGGCCTCATCTGCATCAGCAGCTGTTGGCAATAAATGCGCTTTATTAATATCCTAACCGGTTCCGACTAGTATTTGGCTAATAAAACCCTTTACATTGATGAGATGGCTAATTCTAACTACCGAAGTTTTTAATTTTGAAGAAAAGATTACCTAAAAACCTGCTCTAGTCATAGAAGATCAGGGGTGTTGTAAAATGGACCGAGGTAATAGAGAAGAAAGTCGAATTTGCAATGACACTAAAGGTCCTACTAAACGTACTGCGGGATGAAGCTCGGTTCCTCTCGTGGTCTGATGGTCTACCGACGTACCGGAGAGAGTAGCAGGTGGTGCTTGGAGGGGAGGGGCACAGGACCGAGATCCTTGGTTTTTTTTCAATGCCTGAACACGATCATGCTTTTGTTTTTAACCGTGGACTGTAAGACCATACCGATCTTCTTGAATACATTCGTAAATGATGAAAGAGGAAGTGTCTGGTGAATTGATCAGCAAAAAGAAACTGATGAAGACAGTGTTTGGCTTAGTTTCTATTTGAAATTCTAATAAAATCTTTATGATATATTAAAGGGGTTTTAAATAGTAGATGCTATGCACTTACCCCCTTCTGGACGGGCATAAGCCCCCAGAACCAGCAGACACAACAGCCACATACTCCTGATCTCCATTATGTTTTTATGAGCCCTCAGCTTAGAACCTTGGACCCTGCAGTGAGCTGTCCACTCACCGAAGATACCAAGAATGCTGTCAACACCACTATTTAAACATATCACTCTGTACGCGTTGAAACGTATGCCTAATCAATTATCATATTAAACCGAAATGACGATAAAACAATTCAATTTAGTTTTTAATATATTTAAACTAGGCGTGCATTTATTATTATTAATGTTTCATACGTAGATATGGGAGGTAGATTAGAAGTTGATTTAATATATCAATAGCGTGTCTGCTAGATGATTTGAGCTAGAGCTGGTAGGTAGGTGGGTATTAATTGCTGATCTGTTTATTTCCTTCGTTGGTAAGACTGCATCTCTATTATCCAGGGTTAAATGGAACTCTAGATATTCCATTCTGATGTCCAAATCGTTCCCACCACTATTTTAGTTTCTTAGGCTTGATGGTAAATTTTATCATTGTTATTTCTGTATTTTAGTTTCTCTTCATCATTTTAAACATCACATTAGAAATGAAATTCCTTTATCAGCTAATCACCTTGCCTATGTCAGGGATCTGTAATATAAAATACCTAAATTTATTTACGTTTATTCATTGCAAATCTACAATGATTTTCCTAAAATTATTTCTATAGGTACAAATATCTCGTGCAAACAACGGGCATACAATTTGAGGCCCACAGAGGCCCACAATAGGCCCCAGTCGTAACGGAAACGCGGGGAGGTGCCACCGGAACAGGAAGCGCGACCCACTAATGACGTACAGTGGCGCCATCTATTCTTATACGTTCAGATTTTAATGCCATTCAATAGAAAATTATAATTTTATACTATTTTATGTATTTAACTAAATGTATGTATGTAAATATTTGTTTTTGTGGTTTATGGCTTACTAGCGGACCCGGCAGCCTTCGTTCTGCCCACCAGCGCTGCCTACCGGGTCCAAATTGATGTATTATACATAAAAACCTTCCCCATGAAATACACCGTAAATTGGTGAAAACCGCATGAAAATCTGTTGAGTAGTTTTTGTGTACATTGCGTTCAAACAGACAGACGGCGGCGGGGACTTTGTTTTATATATATAGATTTAGGTACATAATAATATAATTACTAAACGTCATACAAGTTTCGTAGGTAGACAATTTGTTTTCTGCTTTTCGTTGAGACCCAAAATAAGCTATTTAAATCTTACTTCAAGGTAGTCTAAAGTAAGTCTCACATTAAAGTATCTATACAAAAATAATGTTTGTGAGATAAAAATATATGAAAGACTATAATAATAAAACTAAGTTGCGTTGCGACCAGTGTGATTGATTAAAACCAAAATGGCGGCCTTTCCACTACAAGGAGTATATTGACAGCAGATGTCAAATAACCCCTATATTATTTATCTCGTATTTCGTTGTCAGAAATATGATTACTTCTGAATTTCTCGGCACAATGCCAGCCTTACATTTCCACAATGGAATTGATTACTTATCCTCGTTGATATTGGAGTGGTTTTCCAATGCAGTATATTTGGAAGCTGTCTAATGTTAGCGTCTTCTGCATAAACAATAATGCAATAAATATAATTGAATAATATTATGTTAATAGTATATTTAGCTCTCAGGAAAATGTATTTAGTGTTAGGGTAATGGAATGGGTGCAATTTAGAAAATTAAATTCGTGTTCTTTTTTAAGACACTTCTTTTGAACAGAGTTTAAATACTAACTTCTTTACTTATCCACTATCTATATTAATATCTATGATAAACACGCGTCGCAAATATCTGTATAACAAAACTACCAAATAAAAATAGTGAACCCTTTACATCACTTAAATCATCAAGACCCCAAAAGCTAAATCACTGTTAACGAATCTACATATCGGCTGACACCATCAAATCCCCACTTGACCCCCTCTTGATCCCCTCTTGACCCCTTGACGAACCCCATAAGCTTCATAAAAACATCACCAGTTACATGGTCACTTATAAAACATGGCTGACCCACGCAACTGAAATTTTCCCCGGTTTCGCTACATGTTTCATTAATACTCCGCTCCTATTAGTTGAAGCTGGATGTTATATAGCTCGTAGCCTTCCTCGATAAATGGGCTATATAACACTGAAATAATTTTTCGAATCGGACCAGTATTTCCTCAGATTAGTGCAACCAAACAAACTCTTCAGCTCTATAATATTAGTATAGATAGATGTCGTGAGTCGTGTAGTAGTGACCCATTTCGCTGACGTCATCACGGGACTCCACGCGACGCCGCGGGGCGCCCCTATCTATAAAATAATAAAACGCCGTCGTGGCAGCCCTGCGTTAGACAGATAATGCGTACCTACTTGTTCTGCCAACTCGGGAGGTAGGATTTATGAAGCTATATTGTGAAGTTTTTAAGCGTTTTTTATGGAAAAAATGCAGTGCTAAATGTAATAAAAAACGTAGGTTAGTTTTTCCTTAGTTGTTGTGAGAGGAAGCTCGTGCTCGGTGGAGACGTATATGAGCTGATGATGACAAATCTAATTATGAGATCGATAATTGAAAATATTTCAATAAGCTTATTATATAATGTTTACTAATTTAAAATTGTTATAACTTTGCTATAGTAATAGACTATCTTACTCCCCGTAGTATGACCCACATAGAAATACGGAGATAAAATATAGCTTATGAGTTATGTTATTCCCTGATAATGCAGCTTTCAGTGATTAAAGAATAATTCAGTTCGGTCGAATATTTTTTTAGACTATTCAATGTAAACAAGAAATCAAATCTTTATTCTGTATATTTATGTAAATATAGATATTAGGGATTACAGTTACATAAATTAGTATATCCTAAGTACTATGTACCTATTTATAACGACTAACTCCCCGACTAGTGGGTGTACTCAAATACTTGAGCAAACTGAAAGCTTTGTCCGTCTGTTCTGTACCGTTACATAAATATATAAATCTTGGTCATTTATTACAGGCACTATTGTTTTAAGGTATACCGACTCGACTTACAAACGAGCTAAGTTTGCTTTTAGAAACGGCTCGTTTTTGAAATGTTGAATCTAAAAGGTAACTAAAGGGTCTAAAGGTGGAGTAGTTACCTATATTTTTTATATGATGAAGTCTGTTTTAAAAACGAGAACCAACCTTGTTTTGGATAATCATAGACTAGAATTCTAACTACACTAATATAGAGATAGTACTTTCAATGGTAATTACTATTTTATGTAAAACTTTATGCCTCTTATATTTCCACTACGGAACTTGTCCTGAAATAAATTAATACTTACTTTAATGAAACAGCAATTAAGTGCATGTTGACAAAACATTGCTATCATTTTATTTATAGGCGCAACACATTTTTTACTTCGTTATAGTTATTTAATTATTTAATTTACTAGATTCACAGCTACAGCCAAAAATAATTACATTATACAAACATATTATTATCATATAACTAAAGTAATTATAAAAAAAAACATAGTTTAAAGCAAAAACTATCATGTAAATGTTATTGATATATTTTTAAGATTATATGAAATACAGATATAGTTAGGTACTTATTACCTACTGCCTTATAACGGTTGCAACATTACCCCGGTAGTATCTGAACCCCTACCTACGGTTGTGGTCGTAAACACAACTCCTGCAGGTGTCCCACAGGGCACCCACCTGGTGCCGCGATCAAATACACATGTTCAATTTAAACTTTGCTCTAAATGTGTACACTGGACTTTACATCTTAGTAGGTTAATTTGTTCTCACCTGGGACGTGTTTGCTATAATGTTGTAATTATGAATATTTTTTAATATGTTTGAGTATGTAGGGTATGTCATCTCTATGTCCTAAAGAATTGGCGATGTCTTCGGCGAAAGTGACCACTTAGCATCAAGTGGAACATCTCGAAAAAACATCACTTTATATAGGTACAAGTTTCTTCCAAAAAAGTGAATATGAAAAAGAACTCGCGCTTTAGGTGATTCTTTACTATCCTACTAATATTATAAATGCGAAAGTTTGTATGTATGGATGTTTGTTACTCTTTCACGCCCCAACGGCTAAAGGGATCTGCTTGAAATTTGGCACAGAGCTAGAATATGTTCTGGAATAACACATAGGCTACTTTTTATCCCGGGAACGCGGGTGAAACCGCGGGGAGCCACTAGTATTTTATATAAGCTTAAATAATTAAGGTTAAACTAACTAAACAAAGTTGTCTACTATTTACCTGTTAAGCCGTTAGTCCCCAAAAATATCATTGCATAATATATGAAAGATCTCCCAACGTCTCAACAACATGTTACTTGTGACAAAGCAACAAACACAAGCATAAAAGCCTCAATGTGGACTCCATAAAGACTGTCTCCCATTAAACATGCACTAAAGGGAGTACTAAAGTCAAAAATTATATATATCAACATTTTCCACGTATATAATCCGCCATATTGCAATATGCAGTTCAAAGAAATTTTTACTCTATCGCAGCGATACAAAGTTCATAATAGCATGCTGATGTGAGCAAAATGGTATCCCAAAAACACGATGCAATTTCATATTACTATTTACTCAGCGGTGACTACCATTTGATTTTTAACTCGAAACCTTCTCGAATCATTCATAGAGTTGAAAATCCCTTGTACCCACTAGAAATGCTTAGATAAGTCTCTTATAATGATATGATAAAAATTCAAAGCCATGTATTTAGTTTAGGTCCTAAAAGGGATTTATAAAGGTCAAACCTCCTTAATGTAACTGATTTGGAAGTCAGCCCTCAACTGAGACGAACCGATATCATTTAATTTTTTATCACATTTTTTAATATAGTAATTCAATTTTGATCTCAGTTCGCGATCTAACTAAACTAGGATTTAGTTTTTAGTGTTAATTAAACCAAATAAACCTGAAAACCTTTGCTATATTTTTATCCCGAACAAGATTACTACTAATAGCTACGTTGTAGTTGGCTGTGTTTCTGTGAAAACACAGCCAATTACATTCATTCATCGTCATTTCAAAATACATTTCCTGCTCTAAAACTAGTGCTAAAATAAAAAAATTACGTGAGGCACTCGGGGACTGCCGCGGTAAAGCTATTGGATTGCATAGCATTTTGTATCAACTTATGCAATTATAATTTTATTTATTTATTTTAATAATAAATGCACTTTGTTCATTCATATTCAAAACACTTCATACACAAATTTTACAAGTACAGCTATTCACTGTTGTACATAAATACATATACACCTATATACTTTCTCATAAACAGCTGCTTATGTATTCGTCCGATTTCGGAGCAGCTCGTCTCGATTCGTGCGAGTTTCATAGAGTCGTACAATACGTCTAATCGCACACAACGCCGTGTCGAAGACTGCCGAACTGAAACGACGTTAGATAGACGATGCACGGCTTTCAACGCTGTGCCGGTCGGAGTGGGGGGTGTTAGGTTTATTTTCGTTACGGAATTTCTTGATTCGGTCGCCGCGCTCAGAGCCCGCGATAAAAGCTATGCAATAGCTTAATAAATAAATAAAATCTAGTGCTATCTCACTCTAAATGTACCTTCTATATACCTATCTAAAACAATGTCCCCGCCAGTCTCATGCACGCGATGAACACAAAAACTACTGAACAGAATTTCATGCGGTTTTCACACGGAGTATTTCATGGGGAAGGTTTTTATGTATAATACATCAATTTGGACCCGGTAGGTGGCGCTGGTGGGTAGAACCAACTCTGCCGGGTCGGCTAGTTCTCTATAAACAATCAATGGTAGTGGTATTCAACAAAATCCGACGGCTGAATATTTCAGTCATGTAGTTACTTTGGCAGTTTCCATTACGGTGCCGGCAGATGGCGTGAGAATATAGTCGACACATTACGTTGCGGTGTTGCGAAGTGCCCAAACTGTGTGATAATTACGCGAAAAAAACAGCACTTTTTAAACTGTCAGGGTTGTCTTTTTAAGCTGAGGTGATGGGCTGTTAGAGTTTTGGAGATACAGATGGTATACTACTAGTGGCTCCTCACGGTTTCACCTGGGAGATTTTTTATCCCGGGATAAAAAGTAGCCTATGTCATTTCTCAGACTCTAGTATATCTGTGTACAACATTTTAATTAATCGGTTCATGTAGTTTTAGCGTGAAAGCGAGACAGACAGACATAGTTACTTTCGCATTTATAATATTAGTTAGGATTTGTCCATATATCATCTATCTACTCATCCATATATATTTAAACCAATTGCCGTGCGTACCTAAGTCTCACAAAATGTTGTAGGTATGTTTTAAATACTTGTATAACGTGTTTGCATACAACCGCCAATAGATGGCGCTGTACTTTTAGTGTTGATTTTCTGTATCGCGATGTTAAGAGTCTCCGCGATTTCATGACCCTTTCTAGTACATTTAATAAATTACCTTACCATTGATTGAGATTTTTTGTTTTATTTATCTCATTACAATTACACTTAGGGTCCAGTGTCACGATGTTGTACAATACTGAAACTAATTTTTTACTGATGTAAAATATACTACTTTACATATGAAATGTTTGTAATAAAGTATTTAATATTATTTATTCCGTTGTGATACGATTCGACTCGGAACGGAGTAATGTGCGTGAGGTTTCAAGTATTTTCAAGGCTTTTGTACTACTGATAGAAACCTTACATAAAACGATATAAACCATATTTATTTGATCACTAGCTGCCGCCGCGCGGTTTTACCTGCATAGTTCCCGATCTGTAGAAATAGGGAGATAAAATATAGCCTATGCTAATCCCTGACAATGAAGCTACATTGTGAAACAATTATTCAAACCGATCCAGCAGTTTTGGAGTTTATTCAATACAATTAAACAAAAATTCAAATATTTCCTTTGTTATAATATTAGTGTAGATTTCATTTCATTTCATACAACATAAGAAAGAATTTAGCATAAATCTAAATACTCCTTTGATGAAACGCCTTAAAGTCCGTTCTTTATGAAAAACATTTGGTTAGAAAAATATTTTTTTTCTTTATTTTTCTAACAATATGGCTGATCAGGCTTCACACGTACCATTGACCCGGGATGAGGGTACGGATGCCTCATTACGACCGGTTCCGGTCCGGGACGACCCCAGAGTTCATTCATTTGCATTTATTCCATAGATTTTATCATAACTTTGTTTACTTTTATACACATGCGTTTTCCCTAGGACTTTACTCGCATTCTCATGGAAATATCTATGAGCTAGGTTAGTTAACATATTTCTATTATGTGTATATTGGGTATGTATTTGTGGCTCTCCTCTTTTCGTCCGCGTTCCCGGGAGATCTTCAATTTTCCCGGGATAAAAAGTAGCCTATGTGTTAATTCAGGATATAAACTATCTGCCTTCTAAATTTCTATCAAATCCGTTCAGTAGTTTTTGCTTGAAAGAGTAACAAACATCCATCCATACATCCAAACCCATTTCATATTAATAGCATTTAACCAGTTACATGATTACCATGATACTATTTAGTACCTTTAGACTTAGTTTAGGTAATAATTATTTATTTAAGTCAACTATAATAAGATCACTTTATTTACAACTATTAAAAAACAATACGTAAGTTATTCATTATTTCTAGTCTTACGTCACAAAAATAAATCACAAACATCGTATAACTCTGAACGGACCTTTCACGTGATAACCATATAAAAAAAGAGATAGCAGACAAGTACGTATACCCTATAGAATAGTCCCCTGATCATTATATCGAACTACCGAGTATATTAATTAACGGACTATCAAAACTTTGCGCTAACGACTTGAATAAGATATTGTAAATGAAGTCACAATCTCTGAAACTTTTAATAAGGGAAAGGTAGGTGGATTTTCTGTCTCTTTCGTTACCTAGGCAATCACGTGAGACGTCCGCTGTTCGACGACGAAGTTTCTATTAGAGGTCTGAAGACGGGCAAAGTGTTACCCCAAGTTTTCACTAATGCACTGAAAATGTTCACCCTTCTAGTTAGGTTTAGTTTGGTTTATTTTTCTGTCAATGCATTTTTAATACAATGTTAAATTATAGGTATAACTAGGGGAAGTTTAGAGAGTCCTGATTTTCTCGTCTGTCAGTTTGAGTCCCAACTAGGACAATGGTTAGGTTGCATGGAAATGTAGGTTTTTGTGTCTGAGTGTGGATCAAATTATGTATAAATATACTCGCTGCCTTTGCGCGGTTTTACCCTCGTAGTACCCGTTCCCGTGGGAATACAGGGATAAAATAAAGCCTAGGTTACTCCCTGATAATGTAGCTTTCCAATAGTGAAGGAATTTTTTAAATGGGCACAGTAGTTTTTGAGTTTATTTATAACAAACATACAACACACAAGAATATAAATACTTATTTCCTTTTTTTAATATTAGTGTAGATCTAAAATGAAGGAGAAAGACATTATTTCATATTAGATTTAAAGGTTATTTAGTTTCTTCAAGACAACATATGTAATTTAAATTTAAAAGTAATAATTGCTTGGACAGGATGATTATTATACCACATTGCAGAGAGCGAATTATTCAATATTCAAATTAATAAATTAATTAATTTAACCTTCAACTTACTCGTACTCCGATTAAGAGTTCTTGACCCGTTTAGTGTGGCTACTTACAGGAGAATGCCCCATTGCAGTGTAATTTGATGCTTTTATACGGTTTGAAATGACGAATGGCTTGAACGCATGAACTTAGGAACAAACCCAGTGTTACCAACCGATACAAAAACATAGATTATGCTACTACAAAATAATTCACCTTACAGCTCGGCCATCCTGCTTGGAGCAAGTCTCATTGCTCAATAAAAGTAAAAAATAAATTACAGTACAACATAATTTACGCACTTTAAATTACAACTAGTATTTACAAAATAAATAGGTATAACTAATCAATAAAGAACTTCAAATCATATATGAAATCATCCCCTTTTTTTTTTAAACATATTTTTTTAAGCACAGATTTACGTATCTAACTCTGACGCTATCAGAATTGACCTATGCTGATATTGTTTTAATAATGCCTAAATTTTGAAAATGACTCTTAGACGAGAACTTCACTTAGTAGTTCTCTTATTATTTAGTGTATCAAAATTTGAACACTCGAATGTTTTAATAATAATGGCATATTTCTTCATTAAACTTAAACGTGTGATAAGGTACTTATTTACAACTTTATTATTTTATTTATTACATTATTTAGATGAGTTAATATTTGATTAATGGCATTTATGATTTATTTTTATTGTTTCATTTATGACTGCAATTATTTTTTTTTGTTTATGTGCATTTTGCCATGCCTAACATAATGCATAACAAACATGGGTATTAATAAATACCCATGAAACTAACAGGGAAATTAGATTTATACCAAAACGGAATAGAAGAAGTGTAATTGGGGTAAAAAAAGACAAGATAGGGTAAGATTAGAAAATATTAAAAAGATAACTACAAAATGGCAATGGACAGGACATACGTTACCAAGAGAGTTATTGTTTGAGTGGAAATCTTTATAGCAGGCCTACGTCGCAGGGCAAGCTGGGGAAAAAGTTAGGTAAATTAATTAAGTCTTTAAATTAGTTAATCCTTTAAATTAGTTAAGTCTTTTAAGCCATTCAATTGGTCGAGTCTTTTAATCCATTCAGTAAGCCAAGTCTTTTAAGCTTTTCAATACGTCAAGTCATTAAATTAGTCAAGTCATTAAATTAGTCAAGTCATTAAATTAGTCAAGTCATTAAATTAGTCAAGATGACTTGAAGTCAAGTCTTTTAAGCTATTCAATTAGTCAAGTCATCAAATTAGTCAAGTCACTAAATCAGTGAAGTCATTAAATTAGTGAAGTCATTAAATTAGGGAAGTCATTAAATCAGTGAAGTCATTAAATCAGTGAAGTCGTTAAATCAGTGAAGTCATTAAATTAGTGAAGTCGTTAAATCAGTGAAGTCATTAAATTAGTGAAGTCATTAAAATAGTTAAGTCATTAAATAAGTTAATATTTTATTTTAACATATTTTTATTTTATTTTCTTTTCTTTTCACATTTTATTTTATCATATTTCTTTTATTTTCTTTTCATATTTCTCTTTATCATATTTTTTTCTAATTTATTTTATTTATCATATCTTATTTTATTTTATCATACTTTATTCTATCATATTTTTTTGTTTTTTTTTCTTTTAATTTTTTTTTTCATCATATATTTTTTTTTATTTATCATATCTTTTTTATTTTATTTTATAAGATCTTATTTTATCTTATTTTATACAGGAATACAGTTTATATTTAAGGTGGTATGCAGGTTTTTTTAGTAATATAAATTATAATAATGTAAATTAATAACGGTTTTTTTTTTTAATAAATTTTTTTTTAGTCTTACTGTAAAATGTATGACATCTTCGAATAACCCATATTTATGCAATAAATGAATTTGAATCATGGTTACGTTAACTTTAATTTCAAACAATACAAGATGAAGAAGCTTAGTACAGAAAGAACATTATTTAGAGTTTTGTTACAATTGAAACGTTTGTGACCTTCTAGAATTATCTTATATATTCTTGTTAAGAGTTATTAATCGGTCGAACATGTACATCTGAACGACCATGGTTATTAGGTTGGAATATTAAATAATTATTGCCGCGAAATCTCTCCGCTTAGGCATATTAAATTATGTATGCGCTTGTGGATTTGCCTGTACTGTAGACAGACTCCCATCCACTCCCTCGCAAGTTAATCGATGATCATTACATTATGTTCGTTGCTGCTTGCTGCTTCTAGGTTTGGCTTGGAATTAACAGCGTTAGTGTTTAAATTACTACAGTTAGAATATTTATAATAAGGGGAAAGTCTATAATCAGGTAGTGCCAGATTTAACCGAATTAATTATTAAGTATTTGAGAATTGTGAAATTATTAATGTGCAGATCATATTTGGTAGAAATTTACTCTGACCAAACATGCCAAAGGATAGCTAATAAATCCAGAGAGTTGCCCTGGCAAGTTATGAGCTCCCTCCGCCCAAAGATAAAATCACATCACTAGTTTAAAGGTTAGGTAAGGTTAGGTTTTACAACTATTTGTGGTTTGTAATAAAAAATTGTCTGTTCATGTACAAACATATCCCCAGAGGGTAGCTCTGGCTCGATATGTCCATCAAAAGATAATCTATACATCCAGGGAGTAGCCCTGGCAAATGTATAAGTATCCCTCGCCCTTGAACAGACTAACCACACTTCAAAAACATATATAAAATAACCTTTTAGTTAAATTTAGCACTGTTAGCGTAATAATTTATGAACTAAACATATCCTCAGAGAATTGCTCTGCCATGATATGTCTTCCAAAAGATAACCTATACACCCAGGGAGTAGCCCTGGCAAATGTATAAGTATCCCTTGCCCAAATTATTATTCGTATCTTAGTGCGTTCTCGTCACATCCGTCTTTATGTTCCAACGGATATTATACACATAAACAAATAATTTTATATTTGAAACACTGAAGTTTTCCTGTAAATTGATAAATCACATGATAAAAAAAATTAAAGTTAATTAGTAATGAAAGTGAGAAAAAATAAAAAGAGTGGACGGGTGTAACGGATATTTAAAATATCCGCTGATCCCAATTCTGAATTGAAGGAGAAAGACATTATTTCATATTAGATTTAAAGGTTATTTAGTTTCTTCAAGACAACATATGTAATTTAAATTTAAAAGTAATAATTGCTTGGACAGGATGATTATTATACCACATTGCAGAGAGCGAATTATTCAATATTCAAATTAATAAATTAATTAATTTAACCTTCAACTTACTCGTACTCCGATTAAGAGTTCTTGACCCGTTTAGTGTGGCTACTTACAGGAGAATGCCCCATTGCAGTGTAATTTGATGCTTTTATACGGTTTGAAATGACGAATGGCTTGAACGCATGAACTTAGGAACAAACCCAGTGTTACCAACCGATACAAAAACATAGATTATGCTACTACAAAATAATTTCACCTTACAAAAAGTACTATAAAATACTTTACACGGAAGTGCGTATTAGAATGCCTAATCTATACTAATATTATAAAGAGGAAAGATTTGTTTGTTTGTTTGTTTGTTTGTTTGTTTGTTTGTTTGTTTGTTTGTTTGTAATGAATAGGCTCCAAAACTACTGGACCGATTTCAAAAATTCTTTCACCTTTGGAAAGCTACATTATCCCCGAGTAACATAGGCTATATTTTATCCCTGTATTCCCACGGGAACGGGAACTACGCGGGTAAAACCGCGGGGAGGCAGCTAGTATGAGTATAAAATAACACATAAACCAGATTTTAAAAAATACTTAAAGACTCCGAGTAAAACCACGTGGCCATAATGTCTTACTTAGAATAATAACCTCAAAATAAATCACCGTTTACCAAATAATGAACCATGTCCTCTCTCTCTTTATAACTGTTTCTCCCTCAAGTATTTATGTAAGTAGCCAATCAGGTAAGTGGGTCGTATTTTATAGGATTTGCGGACGGTTGCCGGTTCGATTCCCCGTTTAAACGAATTATAAAGCCGCTCGGTGGATGGGCGTTTTGTACTCTTTTTGTGAGTTGATGCAATTGTGCTGTAACTGACTGGATTTTAGTTTTGGCCAATTTAAACTGCAAGAAACTGGTTCCAGTAGCCTAATATAATAAATCAAGAGCAAATTGGTTGGCTTTGTGGTTATCAAGTCTGATTTCCAAGCCTCCGGTGTTTAAGTTTGATTTCCATATAGGATACGATAAATATTCATGGACAAGTTAGAACTATCAAAGTAGGTATATCTAATATAATCTAGCATCTAATTTTTACATATGTACATAGGTTTTACATTAAGAGAAGGTTTTGCTTTTTAAGTCTCTCGCCCATGTAGTGCCTATATTAATTTGAATAGCAATTCTCGCTTACAGCTAATAATTGCCTAATGTTGCTCAAAGGCGCCTGTAAGTCACTTTGGTATTATTGGCCGGCAGTATATCACAGTTAGATAGTATGTAGGTACCTAGTAGGTAGGTAGTAAGTAGGTACGAGCGCTGAGTGCACTTCATGTGAGCGCTTCACCGGGTGAGGGTGACCACTCGTTGAGTTTTATTTCAGATATTTTTGACGTTTATAGGAACCCTGAAACGTTACAGTTTTTTTTTATTCTAGTGTCGACGTTTCGATAGTTATTTTTATACAAATAGAGCTTTGGAAATACTTATGAAGAGGCTAATTCTAATGTTTAGTTTGAAACGTGGCGTTGACTGTGGAAAACCCGTAGGTAGGTAAGTTTAATAATATAAGCCATTTCAAAAAAAAGTTCGGTTTATAAAATTTATCTTTAAAGTCATATTAAAAGTGAAATACGTTTAAATAAATTAAGCCTACATTGTCGCCAGTAACCATAATCACAAACGTCTAAAGTAATATTCTTTCCTTTATTTTAATAGACATATTTTAACGCCATTAAATTTATTATTAAAATTATAGCTTCGTTCGGCCACAAGTCTTAAATACTAACAAATGATGGTCATCCCACAATAACCCTGTGCCACCATTATGTGGAAGATTCGACACTTGAGTCGAAAGCGTATCGGTTTTGCGGCACACTAGTACAGTGGCCTGGATTCTCTTACCTTTTGTCAACACCGCTATATACCTATTTACTAACTTTGGGTAAAGTAGCTGTACTTTATAAGTCTTATTAAAGCCATAAGCGTATTAGTAACTTTACATTCACTCTTATATTGTTATGCTTTATTTTTAGATAGTAAATTACTGAGTAGTTTATGTATACTTTTATTTCATAGAGGGACTTAAGTCGATCCGAACGCCTGTCAATGTTCATAGAGCAACTATATTGATGCGTTGTGACAACTCGTAATATAAAATTAGAGAAGGCGCTGTATGCAACATAAACATTGATCTTATTTAAGTTTAAAAATTATAATATGTATCTGCTATAAAAGCTGTAAAAGTTGGACAATACATTTTAAAGCCTTAAAGAGAATACGATGATATTTTGCCAAAAATGCCAGAATTCTGTTCAGTGTTCAGGCTTATATTCATTTATTATTTCTACTTGCTTCGTAAAATTATTTACGAAGTTAGATGTATAGTTGCACAAATGAACATGCATTATAAAATATAAACTTGAACTCTTAAAATTATTATACTAATATAAAAATGAGGAAAGATTTGTACTTTTGTATATAACAAATAATCCTTAAAACTACTGGATAATTCTTTCACCAATGGAAAGCTACACTATTAGGTAGTAACATAGGCTATATTTTATCCCTGTACTCCTACGGGAGCGACGCGGGAGAAACCGCGTGGAGGCACCTACTTATAAATTAAGTCTCGAATACATAACCAAACTTTCTCCATTAACTGATATTAGTACAATTAACAGTTTCGTATCAATGCTGACAACATTCGAACGTTAATCAAGCGTGCCAACATAATAATAATCATACGTTCCACACGTCACATTAGGTAACGTTTAGATCGATAGACACACGACATGATTTTAATTATATATATGTACAACTGGTAGCGAATGGACAGGTTTTTTGTGTATGTCGTAATCTATACTAATGTGATATTAAAAATGCGAAAGTGATTGTCTGTCTGCCTATCTCGCTTTCATGCTAAAACCACTGAACCGATTTAAATGAAATTTGGTACACAGATCTAGAGCCTTAGAAAAGACATATGCTACTTTTTATCCCGGGAAAATGGAATCTCTCGGGTACGCCGGGGAAACTGCGGGGAGTCATTAGTTAGAAATATTAAGTACAGTTTGTAAGAACCATAGACCATAGGCAAAATAGATGTAGCATAAATAGTTGTAATAGTTACTTACCTAATATGGATTTTTCTAAATCTTCTATATTCGTAATTTTGATCGTGAAAATTATCAAAAGCTAATAAAAATTAATTTAACCCTAATTTTTTCTCCAACGCTCGCAATAAATATTGCAATGATAAAATGCAAGGGGCATATTAAACCAAATATAAATTGATTCATACAAATGAAACATGATTGAAAATTTGCATGTAACTAATTGCAGTTTTCAATTTGGCTACAACTGCTCATTATTATCATTATGATTTGACAGCTCCTGTCACTAGGCTGTCAATCAAAAATAGTTCTGAAACCATTTGATTTGACGTCTAACCCTAACTATTATGTAACTTAAACATATTAGGAATCTCAGCGACACTTGCCGAAATGTTTTGTGGAAACAGGCAACGTAATGAATATCGATATACTAGTGGCTCCCCGCGGTTTCCAACGCGTTCCCGCGGATTTTCCCGGGATAAAAAGTATCCTATGTCCGTCTCCTGGTTCTAAGCTACCCCCCCCACCAATTTTCAGTCAAATTGGTTCAGCTGTTCTTTGTTATAAATAGTGTAACTAACGCGACTTTCTTTTATACTAGCTGCCTCCCCGTTGTTTTACCCGCGTAGTTCCCGTTCCCGTGGGAATACAGGGATAAAATATAGCCTATGTTACTCGGGGATAATGTAGCTTTCTAAAGGTGAAAGAATTTTTGAAATCGGTCCAGTAGTTTCGGAGCCTATTCATTACAAACAAACAAACAAATCTTTCCTCTTTATAATATTAGTATAGATATAGATTTGTAACCTTACTATTAGAAATATGACCTTAAATTGTTCATAGTTGTTTCACTACATTTTGGCTGGGAGCTATAATTTATCATTGAACGGAATGAACGCGCATTCTACGAGACGCGACGCCTACGTACTACTCTATATGCTTATTAAGTTACGAAACTTCACTTTTATGAATGACCGATATTTTGTTTAGATAAGACGTTACTATTAAGGGTTCTCGGTTTTAACTCGGTGAGTGCTTGAAGCGATTTCAATCCGAGATATCGAGGTTTTAAGACAACTTTTACCTACATACCTACAAAGTCGACCCTATATAGGAAAAGGCGAGGAAAATGATGTCACTTATCAGTCACTTGTCAGAGTATCATTGTCATGTTTAAAAAAATTAACACAATGTAGTAGGTATAAACTAGGGTTGCCATCCGTCCGGGTTTCCCCGGATTTGTCCTAGTTTAGAGGGCATCCGGGGAGCGTCCGGGGAAGGTTTCATTTGTAGACCGGGTTTTAAAAAATAAATTTGTGACTAATTGTAATAAGTATGATTCTGTTTTGTTAAAATTATGAATGAATAAAAAAACCGGCTAAGAGCGTGTTAGGACACGCGCAGTGTAGGGGTCCGTAGCTAGATTAACAAAATTCAATACTTTACGTATACATATACGACTTAAACATTTTTTTTAATATTGAGGTGGCAACGAAATGGTTAAAAGTCGTATTCGGTTGATTTTCTGATCTTTTTTACTTGGCCGACTATAACTCGTTAACCTGTAGGTAAAGCCAACATAGCCGTGATAGTTTTCCTTTTAAATTCATCATATATGCTACTAGCATGAATTTTTTTACAACTCTACAAACAATAGCTTAGTTTTTTTTAGTATTCTTTTTTAAATATTTTAAGATTTTATGTTTCAATTTTGTCGACGCTGTTAATATTTACTACCATACCAAATTACAGCTCTGTAGTATCAACCGTCTCTGAGATTACCCGCGGACGGACGGAAAACTACACTAGACACAAAAAGTTAGGGATATAAATAAAATTCGAGATTTTTGGGCGATTTTCAACCTACTGTTACTCCGAGGAAAATAATCGTACAGCCAAAAATAGAAAACCAAATTGTAGCTTCAAGTGTCTATTTTTTGGATATGATACTTGAAGCCACAATAAGATCGTTTTAATTCAAAATTTTCGGATAGAAAAATAATATAATTTTTTTTTTCCTTTTTTTTTCTCGACTTTGTCTGTGTGTGAATGTTTGTCTGACCGTCTGTCTGTGTGTCCACTTGTAGCTGTTCGTCCGGGTCTGCACGTAAACAGGTCACAAATCAGTACCACGTATTGCCTCTGTTTTGGATCACTTCTCATAAGCGTTCTCGCATATTGACACATCAACGTTTGTTTTTTTTTGCTTACCAAAATTTTTGAATTAAACCGATCTTTTACATCAAAGCAATAAAGATTATTAAGAAATAAAAAATGCTTTTTCGAAAAAATGATTAAAATCGAACCATCATTTATAATGGTGATTTTAGCGAAAACAATAAATTTAAAGCCTCGGGACACTAAGAAAGAAGAATTGCAGCGTTTTGAATATTTCAGGTATTTTCCGGGACACTTTTAAGAAAAAAAATTACTGACGATATCCTTTATTCATCCATTTTATCCGAAGTCATACCAAGTTATCTAAATATCCTTAATCATGCAAATTTTCGCCTTTTTTTCGATTAATTTTTTTAATTCAATAAAAATGTTTTTGACAAAAGCCGTTCACGCTTTCTTATAGAAGATAGTGTGTAGTCTTCAAAACCTATCTTCGATTTCCTATACGATCACTATTCTCAGAGTTATTGATTGTCAAAGTTAAAAAGTCCTTTTTTGGTTTGACTGACAATAACTCCGTGGCTAACCATTATACTTCTTAATTACAACAAATTAAATAGCATTTTTAAGATGACAAAAAATTTGCATTTTTTTTTCTTGGTAGTTTCCATAGAATTTCTCCAGATCCAAACATGATACAAATAATTCTTAACCATAATATCCAAAAACTAGACACTTGATGCTATAATTCGGTTTTCTTTTTTTTCTGTGCGATTATTTTCCGCAAAGTTACAGCGCGTTGAAAATCACCTAAAAATTTCGAATTTTATTTATATCCTTAACTTTTTGTGTCTAGTGTATAAGGGTTCGTAGTTGACTACGGAAACCTAAAAAGGTGATTTATGACATTTTCAACTGTTTTTTATTACATTGAATATGTTTAAAAGATCTTGTTGACATGTCCGGCTTTCGGACTCTAAAATCCGGGGTTTTCACGCGTCTTGTCCTGTTTTCCAAATTTTAGAGATGGCAACCCTAGTATAAACCTTCCTCTTGAATCACTCTAGTAATTATATAATGATTGAAAACCGCATTACAATTCGTTGCGTAGTTTAAAAGATCTGAGCATAAAATTAGGGATAGCGACTTTGTTTTATACTAGAATGTATTACAGATGTTATTATTCATTATTACAATAGTATTCCACATAGCAACTTCCAACAAGACGTCCACAATATCACTTTTTTAAAGTCTACTTAGTGTCGGACGAAAACTTTATTTTGCTAAGAAAAGGAATTCTCAACGAGAGGAACTGTGGCTTTATGTACAAAATAAGTAACGTTTTTAAGTATTTTTACAAAAAACTCTGATGTAGGTATTTGTTTTATTACTATCTTTGAGTCGTGGTATATTCCTATTGCTAATAACTTACCATATACTTATCAACATTTTGAAATAAAAACAATACTAGAATAACTGAAACAATATTATTTTCTCGCACAAAACTCGATTTAGCTTTCAAGTGCCATTGCATTGGTAAAGGCATGCATCTTCATTGATGAAATGAGAATACGTGCGTAGGCGCACCTCGAACCGTTATCGCCCGTTTTTATTTTAATTTGTTTAGATTGGTGTTGAGTTAACTTGTTTAGTGATATTACGGTTTAATGTTTGTTTAACAATTGTTTTGAATAATTATGTGCTATTTTAAACTTAACCAATCTAGAGAAGTTATTTCTTAATCTTTTAATTTGTCTTAAAACTATACTTTATTCTTATATTACAAAAATGCTGGAAGGATTGATGTATGTATTTATACTATCTGATACATGGATGTTTGTTATGTAAGGTACACTATTTTAATGTGCCCTATTAAGACCTAAACTGGAATGGCCTAATTTTTTTCACATATCATCGTCACATACTTCTCTTGACCACGACCAATGCAACATGATCGAAACTTCGATGTTAGTCAAAATATTATTTTATTTTCGTAATAGTTGTATATGAAAGTTTATAAATGATGGCACGCATATTATATGTTTTTAATTAAGTATGACAATATTATTTGACAATATACTTACTCTAGGATTCAATTCTTTCAATCCTAAAATAGTATCCATTTTTAGGGAACTTCTGCACTGAATGGGCATCGAACTCACAGGCTCTGGCATGTCAAAGGTGTCTATTCCACTGTGCCATGTGATCCGGCATTCTTATGGGTTATGACTATGGTGCAATAGGTGTCTACGGTCAAGTGGGCGGATCACCAGATTCCGTTACAACCGGCTTTTCTCTATGTTTTTGTCGATGGATTTGAACCCGCTATGGCGTAGGATGGGTTTGGAAAGTGCATGCTTTAGTTTGGCCGATGGTTTTGGTCAATTTTTGTCGTAGGGTCAATATTGAGTCTCATACAGTCATCTAGGTAGACCGTCTAACCCAGCCATACTCAACCTTTTTTTTATATGGGCCACAAACACGTTTAAGTCATGGTGTCGAGGGCCACAAGCAAAAATTATTTAGGTCTTCATTAAAACGTAATTCCAAGTTTACAATGTAGTTACTTTATTAATGAAGAAATGAGTTTTAACAAAGATGTTTTTTATGTTTTAATGCGATTTTTGATGCTGTGAACACTTTTTAATAACTTTATCAAGATCTGGCTTGTCGCTGCATGCTATCCTTATAACATCATCCAGATGAGAATCTGTAAGTTTGTTTCTGTAAACGTTCTTTGTGTATTTCATTTTTGAAAAAGACGATTCGCACACATACGTAGACCCAAAGAATGTTAGTAGGATTTGGGCACATCTTTGGACGCTTTTATATTTTTGGGGAACAATACTCCAAAATTCCACATATTCTCTGTTTTCACTTTTTTCTTTAAACAGAACTTCTAGAACGGTATCATTTTTAAAATCGATGAACTCATCAAACAACTCTGAGTAATTACAATTTAAAAGGGAAGCCAACTGTGAGATAGTGGTTGTTTCTACATGCCGCGGGTTTTCTATAAGTAACAAACATTTTTTTATTTTTCTTAGATCTTGGAACCTTTTACGAAATTCGTTTAATAGTGCAGTTATATAATTTGAAATTATGGAGCAGTTTTTTTCCGAAATATTAATATCGTCCTCTGTAGTTTTTTTCATAGTTGGAAAATTTTGCAGCTGTTTGTTATTTATTTCTTCATGATAAATGCTTAGCTTTTCTTCAAATGCAAACACTTTATTTGCCATATTGGAGACTATATTATTTTCACCTTGTAAACTCCGATTGAGATTATTGAGTTTTTCCGTAATATCACATAAAAAGGCTAAAATACACCACCATTCATCATTTTGTATTTCTGGGTACACTTTATTATTTTGCTCTAAAAACAGTATTATTTCATGGCGTAAAGAAAATAACCTTTCCAAAACTTTTCCTCTGCTAAGCCATCGCACCGATGTATGTAAAAGGACGTCGTTATGCTCACTTCCCAGTTCTTCCAGAAGGCTTTTAAATCTTCTGTGGTTTAATTCTCTTGCTCGTATATAATTGACAATATTGATAACTGTCTTCATTACAGCTTCTATTTCTGGATTTACTACACGCGCCGCCAAATTTTCTTGGTGGATAATGCATTGAAATGTTATTAAATTCATTAAATTATATTTTTTTTTAAATAACGAAACAAATCCATTTTCGGATCCAGTCATTGAAGGACAACCATCTGTACACAGGCACACGATTTTTTTTATGTCAATTTCATTCTGCTCCAAAAAATTACAAATAATATCAAGATAATCTGTGCCTCGGGTTTGGCCTTTCATTGGTAGGAACTTCAAAAAATGTTCCTGTATTAAATTGTTTTCTGTACAATATCTAACAAATATCGAGCATTGCGATGTTGCTGAAATATCGGTGCTGGAATCAAATGCCAAACTAAAAAACTTGCACTTTCTTAGGTTATCCAATATATCATTATATATAAATTCAGAAATGTCTTCAATACGTCTCACACAGGTTGAATCCGAGAGCTGTAGTTTTTTTATATCAGATAGTATTTGCTTTTTGTTACTGTATTTATCAAAAAGTATATTGGCAACACTAACAAAGCATTCCTTTACAATTTCTGCATCGGTAAATGGTTTCATATGCTTACCAAGAATGTAACAAACTTCATATGATGCCTTGGTTACCGCGGAGTCTTGTGATAATGCCACAGACATAACATTTTGTTGTTGTTGCAATGACCTCTTAAAAAAACTCAGTTTCTCATTTCTCAAGGATGATCCAGGAGGAAAAGTTTCGTCGAAAGATTTATGTTTTGTAGAAAAATGACGCGAAATATTGTATTTCTTCAATACAATACTTTCACGACATATTAAACAAGTTGCTGAATTGGTTTTGTTCGGCACAACAAAATAATCCGTTTCCCACTCATCTTGAAACAATCTATTTTCACTAGACATTTTTCTTTTATATTTAGAAGACACTCCTGACATTATATTGAAAATAAAATAATAATTTGACACTAAAAACCAAAACGAACTGTAATTTCTGGGTGAGATTTATCTTTATTTGTTACCACCGTAGCGTAACGTTGCCTACGTAAACAAATAAAAAACAAGTTACGACCGGGAAACAAAGTGACATGCGCAGGTTCGTAGATGGCAAGGGAATACCCGCGCCGTCCTTTCGGTCTCGCTCATGCAACCACAGATTACTAATAATAGGATGCGTTCCGATTCACGCCAAAATGCGCTATCACATTCGCGTTGATACATCCATTCTCTGAGGGGCGCGAAATTCAAAATGTTAAAAATAAATTTGTAACTTCAGATGGGCCAATAACAAAGGCCCGGCGGGCCGCATGCGGCCCGCGGGCCGCAGGTTGAGTATAGCTGGTCTAACCTAATTATTATGAAGATAAAGAGTTAAAAAACGCGTTTTTTTAACCGTTTTCAAAAGGAAATAGATTCTATGTTCTACTGTAATATATTACTAGTATCCGCCACATGGTTTCAACCACATTCCCGTTAAATTTTCCCGGGATAAAAAGTAGTTTTTGTCCTATCCCATGCTCTAGTCTATATCTGTAAAAGAAATATTGTTAATCGGTGTAGGGATGAAAGTGTAACAGACGGAGTATTTTTCGTATTTGCTATTTATTTTTATGTAATATTTATTGTAGTACCTATTTGCTTTGCGAGGGAATGAAAATTTGCATATATGACTTACTTAAGTTGCACTTAAAAGTCCGTTATCTTATTATATAGCTTCCTATAGCCAAAAGCTTATGAGACTTAACAACGTCTTTACGTATCAGAGTAGATAGCAAGCATAGGCGATGGCTGCTGTTGCAAAGGTCATGGTGACCACTTACGATCAGGTGATTTTTCGGCCAACAAATAAAATAAACGCCCTGTGCGTTTGTTCATCCGCACTTTCCAATTCGCGTTACGGTTGTCGCAACGTAATCGCTATTTTATTATTGTTTATTTTGAACCGTTACTTGGTATCTCTAACGTCTGTGAAGTTACTTTTATTTGTAAGAAAATGTCTTAAGAAATGACATAATGCCGACAAAGTAATTGAGTATCTTTTATAACAAAATAATTGTAAAGAATTACGGGGAATAAATAAAATAAAAATATATAGATGGATTTTTTTTTCTTCCGTTATCATTTCACTTTCTTCGGTTTCACTCGAGTTTCCAGTATAACAAGTAGCGTTTCCAAGCTATCTCTGTACCAAATTTTGTTAAAATTGGCCACTGGGCTTGGCCTTTATAGCGTAACAGACAGACAGAGCTACTTTCGCATTTATAATATTGTATAGTAGGAATATTTCTTCGTGTGTACATAAATCAGTAAGTTATTGCATTTAGATAACCAATGACTACATATTATAAAACAAAGTCGCTTTCCGCTGACTGATCCTATGTCTTCATAAATCTTTAATACTACGCAACGGATTTTGATACGGTTTTTTTAATATATAGTGTGATACAATAGGAAGGTTTTTATGTACAATACATGCACAACATGTAAGAGAAACACTGACAATTTTGGAGGTTTCTAATGTCATGTATAAGCATTGCACCCGTGCGACTCTGGGGCGGGTCGCTAGTAAGTACATAAAAAAACTGTCTAAGGTTAAAAAAAAAAGGTTTTCCAAGATGGCCGACCTGTCAAATGTTATTCTTTTTTAAATACCAACCCAATTATGCAGTCAAAGGTCAAAACAATTGAAGTGTAAAAGTACCCTCTAAATCGGTCAAGCGCGCTCGACCTGTCATCCTGTACACTCGCGCACACTCGCTCGACAGTCGGGACTATCAATCAATCAGTGTTCGCTCACTCGCGACGCAGCCACTCGACGCACTTGAGCAATCGTTTTGAGATGCCGTGAGAAAATTTATGGAAGGAAACTAGTTTTCTTTCGCTTTAGTAGGTAATGTATATTTTATTTACCACCGTTTTGAGGAAATAAAGTGTAGGAGAGTCATGGAAGGAGAAGACACAGTTATATGAACGAAAAAGTTAATGACGAAGTCGCGATATACGGTATATTATTACTAAAGCACGGTATAAACATGAGTGACACAATGTACATACAATCAATCAAAAATAAAATGATAAATATTATATATGACAAATATTATACTTAAGTTTGTTTATTCAACATGACATTATAGAATAAGCATTCTTTGGTTTTGAGAAGGTATCTAAATGTTAAGATTTTTGTACGTTTCGGTTAAAAGACTGTCCGGGAGATGTAACCATTTTAAGGCAGATAAATAAAGTATATATAAATGTAGACTTGTGAAACCATTCGGGCCGAGTACATAGGTAGTTTAGAAGATAAGCCTTTACAAGCAAACTTATAAACTTTACGTATAGTATATATAGACTAAAATATCAAAAACATTTTCCACTGCACTTGTGTCACTATATAGACGATGACAAACAAACAAACAGGCCTCGTTGGAGGCTTTCACGGCAACAGTGTCAAGTGGAATCGATTGTCGATACTAGTATGTGTGTGTACAGTTTACATTTTCTTTGTGGGAAAGAGTCGGCGAATTTACAATTTTGATCGCAAAAAATCTATAATTTTAGACTGAAAGTATACCTAGCTAATTTGCGCAACTTTGTCCGGTTTATGATATTTTTTAAAAGATGCTCCGCTCCTATTGGTGGTAGCGTGATGATGCTCACTTTGAGATAGTTTAATATTGTCCTGTGTTAATTTGAAATAGCGAACCGTGTGAAGCAGGGGCGGGTCACTAGTTTAATTAAAAATTGTGTAATAAAACCTAACAATATATTTTTCTTTGTTTCAGGTAAACATTCAACATAATTATTCTGACTTCCTACAGATGACACTTCACGCAACTTTGTAAGTTTCATTCATTTCTTCATAGCTTTTTAATAAAACTTTTTTATTGACTTTAAGACCGTCAGATTTCCTTTATACCTACTAATGTTAACTAATGTTTTTACTATTCAACTAAATCAAATTCGATCGTTTTTGGAACTAAATTAGGCCAGTATGGTTTGTCTTGACTAAATTGTATGTCGGGTCGTGACGTTCCTCGCCACCAAGGACGGCTTAGGTACCATATTACATAGAAGTCAAGATAAAATAATATAACAAGGTTACATTAAAATATATCTAAGCTTACAATAACATCACGTATTATGAGATTAGATGGAAACAACTATTTAGAAATATAAACAAACAGGAATAGAACACGTTATTATAAACTGTTTAAACGATTTTAATGTCAATGAAATGGTATAATTTCTTAATTTTACTTCTGATATTAAATAAAACAAATATTTATATGTTAAAAACGCACTATTTGTATGTTTACCGTGTGTAGCGTTTATAACTGCAATTTGAATAATATGATTTTACGGTACCTATAATATTAATTATTAACCATAATATTATCATCTTTCTTTCATCTATTGAAAATAATAAATTTTGAATTCGCACTCAAACTACATACATAAGTCGTCAGGTATTAGGCCTGAGTAATGGAGAGGCTTGCGTTGCGCTTGCGCCGCCTCGCTGCCTCGCTGCCTCGCCTCAACCTCGACCTTTGTCAAGACCTCGTCAAGGCTTCTGTAGACTAACCATTACCGCCTATGGCGTTTTTATGGTGCCTAATACGATTTTTGAGAGAATACTTATGTAGTTAAAAGTATTTTTTTTAATTTTTTTTTTAATAAGAATTTAAGAATATGGGTCTTCTTACCTATTAATCACTGTACCTATTATCATAATCTACTTATAAGAATTAGGTACTTAGTAATACTTTTGAATAAAACTTTGGATACGATTAAGTATAGGTATTATATCTTCTCGGGCTATGGTCTTGTAGTAAAAAACTAGAACATTTTCTATTACCATTAAAAATAGCTGTGTATGATTAAGTGATAAACATCCAAGGTATATTCCTGCAATATCTAAAACATTGACTCAAAAAAGTCTCAGTAAAAAACTCGCATATATTAACACAAAATAAAATTCGACATAAACGTATAATTAACATTACAATCTCAATGAAACTGTATCATTAAAACTTAAAACTGCTAATAAAAATTCCAATATTTATTACATTCCTACATCATAATCATTAAGATTTTTTCACACCCACCTGTCGTCGAGTCACAGTTTAAACGTTCGTCAAACAACTTACTGCTCGAAGGTGCAGTATACACACTGATTAACTGCGTATTGTGTTAACATGTGACTGCACATCGCGTCGAGACGTGGGCGAGACGATTCTCAAACAAAGATCAACTAATTTAGGACAAAAGTATCTATTGCATATTCAAAATGGACGGGTGAAAGTTCTGTCCCTTTCTAAATTGTTGTCAAAAGGTTTGCATTTGGAATTTCTACCTTTTTCTTTTGCTGAGTATATTGCAACTGTATCTTTTGTAAAGGAAATGAGACTTTTTTTATCAATAAAAGCTATAAAAAAGTAATGAATACCCTACTAACATGATTTATGTATGAATCCAAGAAGTCTACAATGCATCCTATCTAAGCCCGACACGTAGAGACGCACGCGCAGCTATGTTAATGACTATTAGAAATATATCAATGGTTTAATAGGCCTATTATAAAGACTTATACTTAGAGACATAAGGGCATTAGAATTGTTTTTTTAATGCGCAACTGTAAATTTTTTTTTTTTTACATTATTTGTTTTTTTTTTAACAGAAATAACATTTTAGCATTAGAGTTGACGTTACTTAGGGTTTATTTTAAATGACTATATTCATTTTCAATTAATTTCAAAGGTTTATAGTAACAAATAAAAAGTAATTAAAACTGTTCTAAATGAAAGTTAAAAATAACTACCAGTGCAAATATTTGGTTAGATTTAAAGCACAAAAACTGACTGAATAAACAGCGATACCGCATTCTGTTTGTCGAAAAAACCGGATTGGCATTCCTTTTATTTTTACTCTATCAAATGAATGTTACAACAGTTTTTTCAGTCTGTATTCAGATCATATAATATTTATGCGGCTCTATTTTTTTTATTAACAAATAAATCAATAAAAGATTTTTTTAACTAAACAATTTTTATATCCAACTATTTTGTTTTGATAACTACTCTGTAAATAAATTGATAAAATAACCATTAAGATAAACAGTAAATAGACCACACGTGCGTAAAACTACGCCATAATCTGTTATTACAAACGTATTAGTCTCACAACTTTACAAAAGATTCAATAAGCCACAACTGGTCTGTACACAAAGCTACTTACTCTATGCCCAACATTACGCAACTATAGAGGCGGTACGCACGGACACTACGGGCCGTTACTCAGTCAATATAGCTTACCGCGACCGAGCAGCGCGTGTGCTTAATGTCGAAAAAGAAAAAAGATAAAAAAAAAAACTACCGATCATCTGCCGACCAAAAAAAAAAGCCCGCATTGATAGTGAAGGCAATTTTTTATTTACGCGGCGGAAAAATAAATTGAAAAAAATTTTTTTTTTTACTGCAATAGTGACGTGTGTCAAAGTTTGGAATAATCTAAATTGTATGTGAGTGTTGTGAGTAAAATAGTGGGAATTGTTAAACGAATGAAAAGCGTTCATAGTCATTCATAGAGATGTGTCAATGGATTTGTGCCCATGCGCGTGTCGTGAGCATGGCTCGTGTCATTGCTCGACCGCCATGCTTTTAGTTAGGTAAGTTATTTATACTAATACTTATGCTATAAAGTTACAAAGAAAACAAAAAAATATAACTATACTTAATAGTAATACGTGTTTATACACGAAAGATTAGCTTTGTTTGTATTGAATAGGCTCCGAAAGTACTGGACCGATTTTAATAAATTTTTTTTAGTAGAAAGCTACATTATCACTGAGTGTCATAGGCTATATTTTATCCCTGTATTCCCACGGGAACGGGAACTACGTGGGTAAAACCGCGCGGAGGCAGCTAGTGATATTATAAAGACGAAAGATTTTTGTTTGTTATGAATTGTCTCCGAAATTACTCGTCCGATCTGAAAAATTCTTTCACCAATAAAAAGCTACGTTATTTGCAAGTGTCATAGGCTATATTTCATCTCCGTATTTCCTTGGGAACGGGAACTACGCGGGTGAAACCGCGGGGTGGAAGCTAGTCTATACTAATATTATAAAGAGGAAAGATTTGTTTGTTTGTTTGTAGTGAATAGGCTCCGAAACTACTGGACCGATTTCAAAAATTCTTTCACCTTTGGAAAGCTACATTATCCCCGAGTAACAAAGGATATATTTTATCCCTGTATTCCCACGGGAACGAGTCTTACGCGGGTGAAACCGCGTGGAGGCAGCTAGTTCATTATAACTATGATTTAATCGAAATGACGAATGATTTCAATCATATTTATATAAGGATCTTGTTAATGTGTTGTGTCATTATTAAAAAATGGCGGTAGGCTGTGAATTCCGATGGCATGAAGGTTGTACTCGAGTCTATATTGTTTATGTACTGTCATAATATTAGATAGATCGCTATTCATAGTTTTTTTTAGGTAGCCTTTTTTTAGGTTTGTTTAGCAAAGGTATGACTGACTATACTATACGGCCTTGGTATTCGATTATACATAACTAGCTGCCTCCGCGCGGTTTTACCCGCGTAGTTCCCGTTCCCGTGGGAATACAGGAATAAAATATAACCTATGTTACTCAGTGATAATGTAGCTTTCTAATGAAAAAAGAATTATTAAAATCGGTCCAGTACTTTTTGAGTTTATTCGTTACATACAAAAATACAAATCTTTCCTCTTTATAATATTAGTGTCGAAGACTACTATTAGAAAAAAGATTGATTAATAAAATTTGAAGCTCGGAAAAATAGATTTGCTTCATACTAATATTATAAGGATTGATTAGTATTTTTGTATGTAACGAATTAAAAACTAGGTATATGACCGATCTGTATGATTCTTTCACCAATGGAAAGCTACATTATCTGGGAGTAACATAGGCTATATTTTATCCTCGTATTCTTACAAGAATGGGAATTGAGGCAGCTAGTTATAAACATCAACAATAATTTGACCTTTTTTAATATAAAGCAATGCATAATAGTAATCGAATAAATTAACTTAACTGTACTCTTAGTAAGGAATCAATCACTTTTGTAACTTGATTCGATTTAAGTACGGTTTCCGTATCGGTAACGGAAGTTTAAAGTTCACTAACCCACAATTATTAACCTTATTTACATTATCTAGAGAATTGGTAATAGAATGATCTATTTTCTTTTAAAGTACCTACATTATTTTTAAGTTTAATTCGGTTAGGAACTCTGCCTTTTAAGCCGTTCCCACCCTTTTATTTGATACTAGCATCCGCCGCACGGTTTCACTCGCGTAGTTCCCGTTCCTATGGGAATACGGGGATAAAATATAGCCTATGTTATACCTTGATAATCCAGCTTTCCAATGGTGTAAGAATTTTTGAAATCGGCATAGTAAGTTTTGAGTTTATTCATTACAAACATACACACAAAAATATCCTCTTAATAATTTTAGTATAGAATTTATATAGATGTTTTTATCTGGTTCCCATGGCACTAGAAATAAATATTATTACTACATTTAAAACAACCAAAATGGGAAAAAAATGCGGAAATCTCGTTGCGTAATTTGATGTTGGATTTGACAAAGGTCGTTGGCTCAAATCAAGATTACTCTCGTGTTTCATCGGAGGCGCGTGCGCAGGGTATTCTAATACAAACTTTGTTGAAAATCGTGGCCTCGGACGTCTCACGTGATACCGTAGTAAAAGACAGAGACAGATAATAAAGGTGGTATAGACACGTCGTTATATCTTACCGAATGGAACCTCAGGACGGATTCTCTTCAATTGCTCGTCTTGTCAAGGTCGTTGATATTTTTAGACATAATTTTGCAAGGTTTTTTTTTTGCCATTTTCAACGATTTAGACAATACTTGTTTGGATTGACAATCATGGAATACTTTTAAGTAATACTACTCAATATAGTAGCTGAAATCACAGTTAAAAACTGGGGATTTTTATAAGTTTTCAAGATGATAAGTCTGTCTGTATTAAATATGATTTTCTACTATAGGAAGGTATATGGATAAAAGTATAGTTAGAATTATAACTAGGTAAACGAATAGTTACATAATAGTGTTAATTAATTTGACTATACTAGCCATTGTTTAAGATTATTTCAATTTCATTTCAAGATGTCACAATGACTGAATTATATTAATAATTATTTATTTAAAATCAAAACCCAAGTGCTAATACGTACCTACATGATAAGTACAAGTCTCGTGACTTAGTGGTGATTCCTACTCAGTACAGACACTTATTCATGTAAACTTCTGTATATTGTGTGTAAATATCTTAATAAGTACATATTAATATATCGGCTATCTGGTTACACAGTAAAAACTCTGCTAAGTTTGCAACCAGGTTGGTAATATTTAAAAAATGTCCCGGGATATTTATTTAACTTAAAAGGCTACTCCAGATTGAATCCAACACTTTAATATTCCTGAAAGTCTTGATATTTTTCATAGTAGTGATGCTTTTAGTGTCGCCTCGGAGCTCGACTATGAATTTAATTATTTTGAGAACGGCGTCTCGAGAGGTCTTTTATTTAATAATGTAAGGGACAAGACCTTTTGTTGCTATCACTTACTCAAGAGAGAATATGACGCGAACCTTTTGTTATTTGTACTTAATTAATATGAAAAGTTTGTTATATTAAAAAAATATATTATTTAAGGAAACTACCTTTCTAAATATTATATACAACTTAAAGTAAATAAAATATGATATTAAATGATATAAAGCAACCTACTAATAAATCAAAAAAATTATAAAAAATTACTAAAAATAGTTATAGTTTTCACAATATCATTTTCACTCAATTTCCCGGACTAAAAGTAGCCTGTGTTTTATTCCAAAAAATATTCTAACTTTGTACTAAATTTCATCTCAATCCTTTAGGCGTTCGGGCGTTTAACCCTGTCCATGCTGGCTTATATGGCTTATATTTTAACCCTCATTCAATAATAACCGTATAATAGTCATAGGTCATTTATGCCGAGTGCGTGACTGGAAACAATTGTATCGGTCGTTTCGACCCTCTGCTTTGTATAATGACGGTTCATTTCTTTGATTAAAAAAGATGCGCACACGCACGGAGTTAATTCAGTTTTCGTTTAATCAGATAATTGTTGCCATTATCAAATAATCCCCTCCATTTTTTATTGAGGAATGTGTATAGCATCTGTTTGGAATGCTTAACTTATATCTGCCTATGGGTTCTCCTGTATTTTGCTATGTTAAAATTATGTCAGTATTAAATTAAGGTAGCCAGAGCTCCATGAGGAGACGCTGTAGCGGCAGTGGGGGGACCAGGGATGGAGTAGCGTCGTAGGGATGTGCAGGAGTGATGCCTGTTTGGGCCTTCGACGAGAAGTGCATTGCGCTTTGTCCCTTTCACTGCCTATACAGTTGCTCCCTTTTTTATAGGGTAGGCAACGCGTGAGTGACGCCTCTGGTGTTGCAAGCGTCCATAGGCTACGGTAACCGCTTCCCATCAGGTGGGACCGTATGCCTGTTTGCCACCCTTGTGGTATAAAAAAAAAACATAGTATGAATACAAACTACTTTGAATTATGGTAGGTATTAATTTCCATAATAATAAAATTATATACAATTAATTAACAATGCCAAACAAGAATGTAATAATCTAATTGTTCCTTTGTTATAATTGTAACTCATAAATATGTAAATTGAAACGCATAATAAAACAGAAAATGCATTCATTTGACTAACAATTATTTAGTAATTTGTACATTTGAAGTATCATAAACAAAACTATAAACAAAATATTTCGTTAATTAACTAGCGACACGCCCCGGCTTTGCATGGCAAAACACCCCCATAATTGTACAAATTATATACACAAACCTTTCTCGTTTATCGCTTTTTGTATCAGTGAAAACCGTGTCAATATCCGTTGCGTGGTTTTGGAGAAATAAATTGAGAAACAAACTGACTAAGATAGCTACTTTTATGTAAGCTATTTTAAAATTAAATACTAGATATATATTCTCCTAATTTTTTTTGTTTTTTTTTTATGATTTTATTTATTGTGATTAACATGATGAATTTACAAGAGTATTTTAAAATTAAATATATAGGTATATACAACTTAAACTAGAATAGAAAAATTAAATACTCCTAATTATCTACTTTACATATTATTTAACTAATACATATTATAAATGCGGAAGTTTGTGAGAATGTATGTATGCATGTTTGTTACTCTTTCACGCAACAACTACTGAAGAGAGCTGGATGAAATTTGGCACAGAATTAGAATATGCTCTGAAATAGTTATTTTTTATCCCAGATATATTTAAGGTCCCCGGGAACACGGGTGAAACCGTAAGACGGAAGCTAGTATAACAATACTAAGTACATACATCCAATTTTAAAAGACCCTACCTATTTTTCTCTGCCAACCCTGATAGGACTAATCTTCATGATAAATAGTGTGAGCTAAAAACAATAGTGTGGTGTCTCTCTCACACGTTTCCAAACAATAGGTAAATAAGTTGTATAAGCGATAACAGTTTAAACTATTAGTTCAGTGTTTTATTAATGGACTATGATTAGAGGAATGAAAACGTACGGATAGCAAAATAACTTAGACAATTCATCTACACTAATATTTTGAAGAGAAAAGATTTGATGTTTTGTTTGTATTCAATTGGCTCTGAAAATACTGGACCGATTTAAATAATTCATTCACCAATGGAAAGCTACATTATCAGAGAGTGACTTAGGGTATATTTTGTTTCCGTATTCCTATGGGAACGGGAACTATGCGGGTGAAACCGCGCGGCGGAAGCTATATACTATACATGTATAGTAGTCAGTTTTCGAATATATAAGGTTATTGTTTAAAAAAAACAGTCATTACTTTATGTTCGAGTGTTTTTCAATCAGAATAATCCTTTAAAAAAATATCTATATTAAAAGCAGTAAAAATAAAGCTCACTTCAGAGATGGCTTTAATAAAATAGTTTCAAGCCATCAAAAAACTTATGAGACTACTAATCTTGTGAACGGACCTTACTTCACGGTACAAACATAAAAAGAGATATATATCTTATGAATGGCGCGGAACTAACCTACTCTCTTCGTACAGTAGCTGGTATTTAGGGCCCTGTTACGCGGGGAAACAAGTTCTTTGGTTGATAACTTACTTTTTCGCTGTTGGCCATGATACTAGAAAATTTTATCCTTGACCGTTTTGCAACATTTTTGATTAATTCTCCGCTCCTATTCGTCGTAGCGTGATGCTATATAACCTTTAGTCTTCCTCGATAAATGGCCTATCAAACACTTAAAGATTATTTCAAATCGGACCAGTTGTTCCTAAGATTAGCGCGTTCAAGCCAGCTTTGTATATTAAGTATAAATTTTTGATCATTCTGTTTCAATCGTCTAAGTCTTTTGGGAAAAGAAAAATGTTACGTTTCACTAAAATCTAGAAATAAAATTACAGTAAGATGGTCTAAAGATTTCTCGCTTTTAGTGCAAGTGTCAACCAGATTTGTGAGGTAATTGTTTAACTATGTACCTACTCGAGTAAGGCAATGGGAGTACAATTAAGATTCCCGCCTCCACAAGTAGGTACGATGAAAGGTGGTCGGAACGCGGCAGCGCTCCTTACGTATTATACTGGACCTTTTAATACAGGGTTGCCAAGTTTGCCTAACTTAGAATGAATAATAAATATCCTGGGACATTTTTCACACACGGCCAATCTGATTCCAAAGTAAACTTCAAAGTGAGCCTATGTTAACCCTAACAAACATCCTGTAACATAATTTACAAAAATTGATCCCATATTTTTTTTTATAACACAAAGAGGGTAAACAGGCATACGGTCCCACCTGATAGAAAGTTACCGTAGCCTAAAGACGCTTGCAACACCAGGGACACTCACGCGTTGCCGACCCTGTATTCTTCACTCCCTTCTTGAAGAACTTGATCTCTCTCTCATTCATGTGGCTTCTCCCAATGCTGGTGAACAGAGATTTGTTGGAACTTCACCATTTTCTTTCATGATTGAAGCAGAATTATACTCTAAGCAGTAAAAACCTTCCCGGAACTTCAGGTCATGTATACAAAGTAGTTGGTGTGCTATTACAGACTACACCATATAAATTTAATTGCCTCAATCATGAGATTCTATTAACATTTTACAGGTTTAAGGTTACTTTGTAGGATCTTGTCTTTATGTAGGAATAGGCTTAAACCTGTACTGATGTGTTATGGTTGGAGAGATCAAATTGGTACATGAGACTTACCTACTTCATGAGTTTGAACTTAACAACGCATAGAGGATAACGATGATCCTGTAGGCGATTAGGTAGATATCACCTTTAGACCATCTTTTTTGCCTTCTTAAATAAATTGTTACTGAAACCAATCACATGGCTATTATCAGATTTAACAGAGTATTACATTGCTGGTTCTTCTCAGCTGAAGTCTTCGGTAGTAGCTCCAGCAGGTTTGCTTTTAATAAGTGCCCTAAGACTTAGCTGAATAATAGCCTTTCAATTTAAAACTTTAGTTGAAACTGGATTGACCGGTAGCTTCATCAGCTTTTCATAAGTGCTCTAACCTTTTCAACTTTGAACTTCCCATCACCAATAACTATGATTCAATGACATACAAAATCACAATTAAGTCATTTCCCATCATCACAGAGGGTGGTCCATTACCAACAATCTGTATCCTCAATCAAAGGCCGTTAATAAAACCAAATCTATTACACGCTACAAAAAAAGTGTAACCTTTTTATCAACAAGAAGAAGTAGGCTTTGTATTTTTTTATGGTCATTAAATTGGAAGGCGTGGCGAATTACAGACACATTTTTTGTACCATGCTGACATGGTACCTCTTAGTTAGTTAGATGTTATTTACAATTTACAAGTGCTTTGATCGGTAAATGGATTGGTAAGGTTTTTATTTGGTATTGACTTTATTTTTGCATAAATACCTATTGATAGAATGGTTTGGTAAAGGAGTTGAACAGGATGTATATGAACCAATGGCAGATTCGTCTTGTGCTGAGTGCAGAAATTGCTGGGTTATTTCCGTCGCTTCTAAGCAAGATCAACCTCCCGAACTTAGCGTTACATTCTGACTATTCATAAGTGCTTAAGAAAACCTATTTGAATAAAAATTAATATTTCAATTTCTGTGCCAAATTTTATAGCGATCCTTTCAGCCGTTTTGACACATATACCTACATACTCACAAACTTTCTCATTTATAATATTAGTATATTGAAACACTTGGTAGATGTGTTACCATATTATATATATGTTACCTACGGAAGAGCGAAGCCTTCTATGACAGTTATCTTATACTTAGAGGTTTCAAATAATTACAAAACTGTGAATTTTGGTATCTGACTTTTTTTTATTGCCTACCAAGGCAAACAAGCAGTCGGCCCACCTGATGGAAAGTGGTCACCGACGCCCATGGACACCGGCAATATCGGGGGTATCACTAGCGCGCTGCCTACCGTGAAGGACTCTTTTTACACCTTGTTTGAAGAGGAGATGTGTGTAGTAATAAATACTTTTTCTTTCTTTCTTTCTAGTATTCTAGTAAATGTAACTGGCAACCCTACGGGCTGTTCCCGCGGTGTTCTGTCCCGTTCCGCGGCAAAAACTCCGAACAATCGGGGTCAATGTACCGCGCGACAAAATGATCAGACGACAAATTTCGTCAGTTTTTTTTCTGTCTGTCTGTAGGTACGAGTAAGTACCAAGTAATTTGGTTGAAAAAAATTACATCCGTTTGCTTTTGGTGTGTTGGTATTTTTTAATTAATTAGGTATATACTGTGTTGGTATATGGATCTTTTGAGACCGTACACTCCACTATCTTCACGCTCATAATGGATGAAGAGGTAACAAAATAATTTTTTATGTCATTCCCCACCACGCAGATATTGTCAGTGAGACTAATTCCTTGAAATGTATTATAATCTAAGTCTATTTTGAAAAGAGTAATTGCTGAGTTTATTGCCGGCTCTTCTCAGCAAAACCAACCTTCCGAACCGAGCGTTAGAGTCTGACTATTCATAAGTGCTTTGCATATTGGCCTATTTGAATAAAAATATTTTTGATTTTGATTTTTTTAATGTGACGTGAAATAGGTGTCCTTGACAATATGACATGAAATAGGTGTATCTATTAACTTTAATAGTTTTCATATCTATTTTCTAAAGACTTTGTTCAAAGGTTGTTTTGATAAGTATTTTTAATGAAAGAAATATTGTTTGTTCTTTGTCTGAATAAGAATCAAACCCAAGACATATCAAATCGATACCTTAATTTGCAAAGTTAATAACTCCACTTTTCCACGAAAATTACATTTTGATACCGGCAGACACTAGATGTCATATAGTTTCTGCCGGTATAAAAAAAATGTGAAAAAGTGGAGTTATTAGGTTTGCAAATTATGGTATCAATATGCTATCTTTAACTTCACTGACGCTTTTGTAGCCAATTCCCATGAAAAGGGCACATACCTATTTATAAACCAGTTTCTCTATTATACTAATAGTAATATACCCTTCTATTAGGTACAAAATTTTCCGCCGCTAAATCGCGATTTCACTATAATAAGTATCAGTTATTTTGTAACTAACGGTTATTGGTAACTGATTATAATTGACAGTAAACGTTTCCTGCGAAGTATATTCTCACTTTGCATAATAGTACAACAGTTTTAAAAAATGTTTTTTTTTTTGTGTTAAAAAATGCTTCGAAACTATTGGTTTGAATGAAAAAGTATTTTAGTGTAACTCTTTTTAATGAGGAATCCTATAGGCTATACTTATATCTCGATATTATTTTTAGGGTTCCGTACTCAAAGGGTAAAAACTGACCTTATTATTGATACTCCACGGTCCTTCTGTCTCTATGTCACTAGGCTGTATCTCAGGAATCGTGTTACCTAAATAGTTAAAATTTTTACAGATGGTCTATTTCTGTTGCCACTAAAACAACTCATTCTAAAAATAGGTGTCCTATACAACAAACGTACTTTTTACCATACATTGCACTTAGTCGATGTCATAAGAGTCTATTTGAATGCTATTTTAATAAATATATATTATTCATATCATTTCCTACATTTTTGATATAGACAATGTTGTCAATGGTTGCCTGATGAAAGACAATAAGTTGTCTACCTTCCGACCCGGCCACCTGCTGCGCCCGCGGTCCACATTCCGTTACATCCACTTTCCAATGGCTCTTTATTCTAGACTAGCTGCCTCCGCGCGGTTTTACCCGCGTAGTTCCCGTTCCCGTGGGAATACAGGGATAAAATATAGCCTATGTGATTACTTTAAATTCCGAGAACACATCACAAAAAAAAAATACCCATCAATTTATATTTACAGTGAAGGAAATCCATGCAAATGTAAATAAACTCACAATTCGATACTTCCTACGTTTGAAACAGATGCTTATAACTAATTTTAGACAGCGATACTCCGATGATCGCCTTCCGGTATCCGACGTCGAACGGAAACACCCGATTATGACCGAACATTACGATTCATTTAATGCATTAACACTGGCTTACATTACACGGGGAAAATGAGATGTACTATTTATGGCACTTATAGATAGGTTCAGCTTTACTGGTAAAGATTTAGCAAGATTAGAAAATATATATTTTAAATTATAAAGTTACTGAGTTTTTGAGGCTTTGGGTGGTAATCGTTATTTGTGATTAGAGATTAGTGCGTTGAAATAAACAAACTCTTTACCTTTATCTTACTTTTAATATTCTACAGAGTGTATATAGTAAAATTCTACTTACTGAATTTATAAGCGCTAAGCTAAGCTTGCTATATGCCAAGATTTGTACATACATGAACCACCAAAAAAAAACTCAATTACAAAACTTATTAATCAATTTATAATTGGTAGATATACTTATATAGAAAATCCTCCTTTTTGAAGTCGGTAAAGAATGTTCAAGTTACTCGCTCGCAGTATACGCCTCGACCATTGCATGTTGCCAATTATGCATTTGAATCATAATCGCGGGTGCACTGTAGCCTCACTACTAGTTAATAATTCACCAGGAAATGTACTTTTTTGATGTCCGTTAATAACAGGGAACTTCTCAAGTACTAGTTTACTTTATAGCACGTCAGTGCACTGTGTGAATCTGTTTTTTGCCTGCTCTGTGGTTTTTTGTTCTTTTTTTAGTCGGATTCAAGTAATATTTTCTAGTAATTTTCTGCCCTCTCTTTTTGTCTAGTTATCTATCCATTATGTTTAAACAGATTTTTTTGCCTTGTTAGTAACATAACACTAGCTGCCCCAGCGCGATTTCACCTGCGCACTTTCCCGTTCCCGTGGGAATAAAGGGATAAAATATAGCCTATGTTGCTTCTTATTAATGTAGCTTTCCAATGGTGAAATAATTTTTGAAATTGACACAATAGTTGTTGAGTTTAAATAAATAAATAAATATCCGGGGACATTTTTCACACATGGCCTATCTGATTCCAAAGTAAGCTTCAAAGTGAGCTTGTGTTATGGTAACCAGATAACTGATATACTACATAATACTTTTAAATGCATACATATTAGAGATATTTACATCCAGACAGTTTATTCATGACAAACTCACACAAAAATAATTATTTTTCTTTTTTATAATATTGGTGTAGATTGTGTAGAATAGTTTTCAAGTAACCTAGGTGGTAACCAGTCAACCAGGTACTATAAAGTACCCTATCACAGTTTCCATGCTTTTTATAACGGTAACTTTCCCAGGAAAATTTATTAAATACATCTAGTCATTGGATTTCCATTAACATATTATCATGAACACCTGTCCACCATATTACTATGCGTCGACTAATTACATAATTGCAATGATCGAAACCTAGGTTTATTGATTTAGTGCACTTAACGCGATCTACCTAGCCTAGGTAATGGCTTAATGAAATATGCAGCGGCCGTGATTGTCTAGTCTAGGTATTTAGTGCTTGTACTAGATACCTAGATTGAAATTTACATTGGTATGTGATGGGAGCGAAGAATATGTAGTGAAGGTAGAAGTTTTCCGTCTTTCTTATTTATCTACTAGCTTCCGCTGCGCGGTTTCACTCTCGTTTCCGGAGCATCATCTTTAGTTTTTCCATATTTTTTATAAGGACCTTATGAACAGATTTATGAATATGATAAGAACAAATTTTGCTAAATCTGTAGATAGCATTTTTTTATGTAAAGAAGTAAACATTATGGAGAATATTATTTGAAGTGGTCACCGATTACTGACATTTCTTAATTATTTATCGTCATATACCTAGTTGCCAAGTGGCACGTCCTTTAACCGAAAATACAAGTATCTACGTTATTGCTTTAATAGCCGGTACCAGGGATCTGCACTAATAAATTCACAAATTATGATTACAATGTATAATTTTGAATAGAGATATATACATATAAAGGCACTTTTCTATTAGCTTTTCTCAGGCCCTTATGGCACGAACGTTATATCAAATTTTCAGTCCTATTGCGAGTGACACATAGTTCAATTTCAATTAAACATTTGTAGCACAGAGTAATTGCTAAAAAGGTAACTGTCAAAGGCACGACAAAATCTGTCGACTCTATTTCACTTGAAATAAAGTTGAAAATAGCATGAAAAAAGTAACTTTAAAGCACTTAAAAGTAAGCTAACTCTGTAAAAGGCTGTTATAGATTCTACTAGAGGCAGTATGATCATTAGTTTGGACTTGCAACGCGAACGCGTCCCTTTGAACCAGTTTTTGCCGCTTCCATCCGGATATATACAGATTTCTTTTATTGGAATTGATTTGATAGGTTTTTTTTGTGACTGTAAATAATTTTGATGTTTAAAGTAATGTTTTCAGTAGATAAAACTCTGATTTACTGTTCTTAGAGTAATCATTCTAATATTATGAATGCGAAAGTTCATGAGTATATTTGGACGGATGAATGTTTGTTACTCTTTCACGCTATAACGGCTGAAGTGATCGCGTTAAATTTTGGCAGAGAGCTAGAATATGTTTTAAAATAACAAATCGCCTTCTTTAAATGCCGGGAAAATTGATGATCTCCTGGGAATGCGAGGTGCCACTTTTTTTAATAAATTTCCACTTAAAGTTTATATGAAACTGTTTATATTAGTCAAAAACTATATAGTTATTTATTTACTCAAATGTACTCAATAAATCCTTTAAAGTTTGACAAGCTTAATCAACCGGCACCTACGGGATGTTCCGAGGTCGGCCCACTTGCCAACTGATACAGGATGTTGATATTATGTTGTTGACAGACGGACAGACGGATTACTGTACACATGTATCATGTCGAAATTGGGTTTGATTTATTGGTAAGGTCGCGGGGAAATAAAATATTGAATAATTTAGCTTGTAATGCAGTCTCTGAATGAAAGTGCTCTGTGTTATTTTTCAAGGCAGCAATTTATTGTTTACATAAGTTTATTTTAAATAGGTTTTACAATTCGATTACGGAAGCTCGTACCGTGCTTTCATAAGTTTCATAAGCAGCTTTAAGTTAGGTGGGTACTATACATACTTTAAGTGTCTGTTTGTTTATAGATATATTATACAAAATAACATATACCTATTACGTACCATTTTCTACATATTAAATGTTGCGGATAAACACCATATTTTTTTGTATTCTATCAAAACGTTTGATCCCTCGGGAACCGCTTGCTTCCGCTTCAATTTTCAATCAAAATTTCGTATACAATTACCAAAACCTTTATTCCAAATTCGACCATAATGCCCAATAAATAAAATATCATTATGAATAACAAATCAATTGCGGTATAACAAAAGGCGGCATTACAAAGGGTGATTGATTGACAGACGTGCCGACATTACACCCACATCAATATTGAGATAAAACTGTTGTGAAGAAATAGACAATTATTAGGAGATCTATGCACCTATGTCATAGGTATTCTTTCCGTTACGTGTCCGAGTTTGGGTAGCGATAATGGCGTTAACTGTTGGTCGTGGGTTTGATTCCTAGCTAGGACAAACATTTGTGTGCATGAATAAGTATGTTTGTTCTGTAACTGAAAGCAAATATATCAAGGGTAGAAAGCAATTTTGTCGTATTTAAAAAATAGAGGTTTACACCAGAGTAAAATGACACTTGAAAAATATCATAAAATAAAACCTCCGGCAGGTTCCGGCAGACTCAATAAATTTATTCTAATTTATTTATTGACTCAATAAAATTATTTTAAAGAATGTGTGTGAAGGAAAGTTTTAAGTAAGCTATATAGTCTGATGCAACATGATTGCTAGATTCTAAAGCGTATATTATTTGATTATTGGTCTTGTTTTTAAAATACTATACAGGTCTGGCCTAATAGAGTCAAAAGTGCTATTTTGTGAGGAATATATTAATATATAAGGGGTATAAATATGTACAAAACTTATATGTATAAAATTATTTTCTTCAAATAAAGAGAGAAAAAAAAAACTATTTTCCTAGATACGAAAAAATTGCTTTCTACCGCCGATATGTTAAAGAATGCATATATGTTAGCATATTAGCTATATAGTTACCACACCTTCAAGCTACAAAATTACAAATGTCTTAGGATAATTTATGAAATTTGAAAGGACCAAAAAAAACCCCGATTTTGAAACATTATATATCAGTGCTCCGCTCTAATTGGTCGTAGCGTGATGATATAAAACCTATAGCCTTCCTCAATAAATGTGCTATCTAACACCGAAATAAATTTTCAAATCGGGTCAGTAGTTTCCGAGATTAGTGCATTTAAGCAAACAAACAATTTAGCTTTATATATTAGTATAGGCTTAACGATAAATAAGTTGTGTAGCATAAGACCTGTTTGCATAAACCTTTTGATAAGATAAAGTATATATTCCAAGGACAATAGGTATATATATTAAGGTTTTCAGGTCAGAATCGTGTTGTAACTTAGAATTATCTTATTAAAACGCCACAGCTTCTTGGATACTGTCCTTTGCTTATCAATTCATGAATGATTCATTAATAACTTGATAATGCGGTTATATTAATTTTATCATATAGGGTTGTACAGTATATAATAGACCAGCTGCTTCTGCCCGTATTCACCCGCATAGTTCCCGTGAAATCTATACTAATATTATAAAGAGGAAAGATTTGTTTGTTTGTTTGTAATGAATAGGCTCCGAAACTACTGGACCGATTACAAAAATTCTTTCACCTTTGGAAAGCTACATTATCCCAGAGTAACATAGGCTATATTTTATCCCTGTATTCCCACGGGAACGGGAACTACGCGGGTAAAACCGCGGGGAGGCAGCTAGTATAAAATATAGCTTCTATTACTCCCTGATAATATAGCTTTCCAATGGTAAAAGAATTTTCGAAATCGCCATAGTAGTTTTTGAGTTTATTCATTACGCACATACAAAAATACATTTGTTCCTCTTTATAATATTAATGTCGATTATAAAAATATACGCGTTGACTTGAGTCCTCCGTTTTTCGCAAAAGTAGTTTGTTTTATGGAAAGTGGCAAATCGATGTAAATATATTATACGATATTAGGTTGGACTTCGATAAACTATATTCCGGGAAACATTTTTGAAGCAGATGAAACAGCAGCTGTAGTTAGCTTGATAGTAATTTTTGGTAATCGGATATTTATGTACTAAACCAAATATGTTAGTACAAGCTCTGATCAGTTTAAATGTAGGTTACCTATGCTTCACTTTTCCCGGGATAAAGTGACCTCCAGAACTAGCCTAGCACATATATCCCTCTACCAAATTTTATTCAGAACCCTTAAGCCGTTCCGGTGCGGTCTAGTACCTACCTAACAATAATTAAAATAAATAAATAAATATCCTGGGACATTTTTCACACACGGCCAATCTGATTCCAAACTAAGCAGAGCTTGTGATATGGTAACCAGATAGCTGATATACTACATATACTACTTTTAAATATATACTTATATAGATATTTACATCTATGGGTAGATGGAGTCGGCAGTGGATGATGATGTGTGGTTGTGTATGTAGTATTGGAGTTCAAGTCCGGGTAAATAAATAAAGTCAATACACTTTTCACTATAAGTTTATATTGATATTAACACACATAATAGTTCCACACATATAACACTACAACTGTACTACTCATAGAAAACGAAGGAGTAAGAAGTGGCAAAGATAGATAGCAATAGATAGACAAGTAAACAAAGAACAGATGATATCGACGCGGTACGTAGGTACGTAGGTAAGCGTTTGGTTAGCCGGGCGACACAAGCTTCACGTGAATAGGGTGCGGTGCGACTGGCGGCGAGGCGCGGAGCGCTCGCGCACATCGTATGATCAAAACCGGTTCGAGACGATGGGCTAGTGCGCTTCTCCAATGCGCAACGTGTCGGATGTAAATATATTTTGTTATATTTAATTTGTCATTTAAATTTGTTTTGATTAATGTAAATAAATAGATAATAGGATTTTATGTAATGTTGTAAATAAATATATATTAATATAATATTGGAATTGTAAATAGTAAATTATATATAGATAGTGTATGTGTGTATGTGAGTAGGCTACATCACTCCCCTCCAGAGACCGTCACTACGGGCGATAAAAATCAGGAAAATGAACTGTGCGGCCTGAACGCGTCCTTCTGACGTCATCCTGAGTTGGGGTATTTTGCCCAACAGGAACAGGATTTGGTAAGGAACTAGGATTGGGGTTAGGAGAAAGAGTGAGAGGGTTGGGAGCTGGGTCAATCAGTATGTAGGCCGGCTTAAGGCGGTCTATAGAAACTGTAACGCTTTTTCCCTTAATTAAAATTTTAAAAGTTTTATCATTACGTTCTAGTACTTCGTAGGGGCCGGAGTAAGGTGGTTGTAGAGCACCACGTAAGGCATCGTCCCTTAAAAATACGTGACTAGACGAGGTAAGCTCTTTGTAAACAAAGATTTTTCCTTTAGTGTGACGTGAGGCCGGCGACGGTTGTAGCTTTGATGTAAATTGGCGCAGCCGAGTGGTGAAATCCGATATATCGGTAGAATGGGGAACCGTAGCTTGGAAGAATTCTCCAGGCAAACGTAACGGCTCACCGTAAACTAATTCAGCAGATGAAGTTTTTAGGTCATCCTTAAATGAACTTCTAATGCCCAATAGCACAAAAGGCAAAGTGTCAACCCAATTGCAATCAGCGTGGCACATTATGGCAGCCTTTAACTGTCGGTGGAATCGTTCCACGAGTCCGTTACAAGCTGGGTGGTACGCGGTTGTTCTGCGATGTTTAAATCCAATCACTTTTGCAAGATATTGAAAAAGTGAAGATTCAAACTGTCGACCGCGATCGGTGACAATATCAGTTGGACATCCAAATCTGGATATCCATGATATTAATGCCTTCCCAACTGTTTCGGCTGTCATGTCTACCATTGGTACGACCTCTGGCCAGCGTGTAAAACGATCCACAGAAGTGAGACAGTAACGGTATCCCTGTGAAATGGGGAGAGGGCCAATAATGTCCACGTGAATGAATGCAAACCGAGTGCGAGGAAGATCGAACGTGCCAAGTGGAGAAGACACGTGACGATGGACTTTGGCTCGTTGGCAAGACAGACATTGTCGAGACCACTCGCGACAGTCTTTGCGCACTCCAGGCCAAACAAATCGGTCAGCAACCAGTTTAGCGGTGGCGTTGGCGCCAGGGTGGCTAAGACTGTGGAGGCTGTCAAATATTTGTTTCCTCAAAGGCTTGGTAACGAAGGGTCTGGGTGTGGTGGTGTTGATGTCACAATATAGTTCTGCGTGTGAGTTAGGAATTCTCAACTTTGTCAGCCGGAGTGAAGATTCTCCTCGCAAAAGTTGAGTCAGCTCTTGATCCGATGCTTGGGATGAGGCTAGCACGTCAAAATCGATTGGCATCTGCAGTTCCTCGATACGTGACAGTGGGTCAGCGACAACATTGTCTTTTCCCGAAATGTGCCTGATATCGGTCGTGAACTGCGAGATGTAATCTAGATGACGGTACTGCCGAGGCGAACAATCAGTTTTCCGTTCGCTGAAAGCATAACTGAGCGGTTTGTGGTCAGTGAACACCACGAAATGTCTTGCCTCTAGCATGTGACGAAAGTATTTAATACTTTCGTATATGGCTAAGAGTTCGCGGTCGTAGGGTGAATACTTTTGTTGAGAGGGACTCAATTTCCGCGAGAAGAATGCTAGAGGTTGCCAACCATCGTCTTTGAACTGCTGCAAAACTGCACCCATTGCCAGGTCAGACGCGTCTGTTACCAGCGCGAGTTCGGCCTGACAATCTGGATGTACGAGTAATGCAGCATTGGCGAGACTGTCTTTGCATTTGGTAAACGCTAATAGTGCATCGCCAGATAATTCGATAGGTTGAGATGCCTTTACACAGCCGGTAAGTAAGGCGTTTAAAGGGGCTTGAATAGAGGCGGAATGAGGTAAGAATCGCCTGTAAAAGTTAAGCATTCCTAAAAATCTCCTTAATTGCCTGACTGTCTTAGGGACGGGGAAGTCATTAATTGCCTGTACCTTGGAGTCGAGAGGTTTGGTGCCGGATGCCGAAATTCGGTACCCTAGAAATGTAACCTCGGCTGCTCCAAAGGTACATTTTGAGGTGTTGACGAGGACGCCATATGCCTTCATGCGGCTGAAGAGTTGGTGCAGGTGATCTTCGTGCGCGGCCTCGTCCTTGGAGTATACCAGAAAATCATCTAAGTAACAGTAGCAAAAGTCGAGGCCTCTCGTCATTTCATCGACAAATCTTTGGAATGTTTGACCGGCGTTCCTTAGACCGAATGTCATATAGGGGAATTCGTACAGTCCAAAGGGTGTGGTGATGGCTGTTTTCTGAATATCAGCCTCAAAAACCGGTATCTGATTATATGCCTTCATCAAATCGATTGTCGAAAAGACAGTGCAACCAGCGATGGAGTGGGCAAAATCATGGATATGCCTAATAGGATAACGGTCTGGTACAGTCCGTGCATTAAGCATGCGGTAATCGCCACAAGGGCGCCAGCCATTATCCTTCTTAGGTGTGAGGTGTAAGGGTGAAGCCCAGGGACTTTCAGAAGGACGAGCCGTGCCATTGCTCAGCATAAGTTCAAATTCCTGCCTTGCAATTTTAAGTTTATCGGGCGCTAGTCTACGGGGGGTGCATGAGATAGGAGGTCCTGGTGTAGTCCTAATGTGATGTACCGTGTTGTGCTTTGGAGAGACTGGTGTGCCTGAAGGGCGTGTAATTTCCGGAAACTTACTTAACACGTTGTGAAATCGAGTGTCGCCTGTCGAAACCTTAACAGAAAATACATCAGCATTAGCGATAGAAGCACTTGATGATAAAGTAGTGGTATTGTCAATTAGGCGTTGATTGCGGCAATCTACAATTAAATTATAAAAGCTGAGAAAGTCAACGCCTATGATAGGTTTAGTTACATTTGCCACTATAAATCGCCAAGCAAAATTACGCCTTAAGCCTAGATTTAAATTAAGCTGTATAAAGCCGAAAGTGTCGATGATACTTCCGTTGGCTGCGCTAAGCTGAAAGTCAGTCATGGCTCGACGCTCCCGAAGCGCAGAACGAGGGTAGACGCAGAGGTCACTGCCGGTGTCTACTAGGAACTGGACGTTCGAACTGCGGTCGGTTACGAAGAGGCGACCTGAAGGAGACGGGCAATCGTCTGTCGCCATTAGCGACCGCCCGTGGCGTTTCCCGATTTGGCATAATCACAGGGCTTGATGCAGTTGTGAGCCCTTTCCCCAAACTTAGCGTGGTACCAGCATACCGGATACTTTTTGTAGCTGGAATTGGACCGGCTTCTCTGACACGAAGATGAACGCTGTCGTTCTCGCGGCCTAGACCGGCCTGAGGTAGAACAGCACGAAGCTCGGGTGTGCTCTTCCAGCTTGAGAGTGAGATGCTGCACCATCCTCTTCAATTCCGCGATCTCGTCAGATGAATGGGGCGCAGATTCAGCACGCGATGCCGCAGCGGCGACGTTACATGGTGTCGTCAACTCTTGTATGCGGTCAGCTAGGTCTGCAAGCTGCTCCAGGGAGTGAGTCGGTTGGGATGCCAACACAGTCTGGATATTATTTGGCAGACGGTTGCTCCAAATGGTCCTGACGAAATCTTCAGGAACGGATGGACCGGCCAAGCCTTGGAGATGCCTTAAAAACTGTGATGGCTTCCTGTCTCCAAGTTCCTCATGAGTCAGCAATTGCTTCACCTTCTTCTCATGTGAAGCAGAAAGACGTTTAATCAGCTCGAACTTTATCTTGTCGTACCTATTCTTAGCTGGAGGGTTGACGATGATATCCTTCACAGCCTTTGCGTACTGGATGTCCAAATTGTTGGTCACGTGCGTAAATTTCATTGCATCATCCGTGACGTCATGAGTTTCAAACTGACCTTCAATTAGTGCAAACCAAAGTTCGGGATCCTCAGGTGAGAATGGTGGAACTTTAATTTTAAATTTCCGGATATGTTCGGGTACAGTGGAAACACGCACTTTTTTTGTTCGACGCACGGTGACGTTGGTTTGCGATCCGGCCGTTTCTTCTGAGTCGCTACTATCAGCCATTTTGATTTTCGTGCACTTATCGGGGTCACCAGTTATGGGTAGATGGAGTCGGCAGTGGATGATGATGTGTGGTTGTGTATGTAGTATTGGAGTTCAAGTCCGGGTAAATAAATAAAGTCAATACACTTTTCACTATAAGTTTATATTGATATTAACACACATAATAGTTCCACACATATAACACTACAACTGTACTACTCATAGAAAACGAAGGAGTAAGAAGTGGCAAAGATAGATAGCAATAGATAGACAAGTAAACAAAGAACAGATGATATCGACGCGGTACGTAGGTACGTAGGTAAGCGTTTGGTTAGCCGGGCGACACAAGCTTCACGTGAATAGGGTGCGGTGCGACTGGCGGCGAGGCGCGGAGCGCTCGCGCACATCGTATGATCAAAACCGGTTCGAGACGATGGGCTAGTGCGCTTCTCCAATGCGCAACGTGTCGGATGTAAATATATTTTGTTATATTTAATTTGTCATTTAAATTTGTTTTGATTAATGTAAATAAATAGATAATAGGATTTTATGTAATGTTGTAAATAAATATATATTAATATAATATTGGAATTGTAAATAGTAAATTATATATAGATAGTGTATGTGTGTATGTGAGTAGGCTACACATCCAGACACAGGACAAACAGACATATTCATGCATACAAATGTTTGTCCTGGGTGGGATTCGAACCCTCGACTCGCGGCTTGAGCGTCAGGGTCACTAACCACAAAGCCAACCGGGCTGTCAAAAGTAGGTACCTAACAAATTTCAATCTAAACTTTTGCATTTACAATATTAGTAAGATAGTAAAGATAGCGTAAACTAGTAATAATGTAGCCTGTATATTACTGGTCACCGCAGATGTCTCCTATTGAGACAGCGTGGGTGGTTATTGTACGACACGAGGTATTTAGTGTCGTCTAGCTTTACGTTTAGCTAATTTAGGTATTGTCTGAACACTAGGATCTATTTTAGGCTTTAACTGTAATGGTGCGCAGGCGCCGGTCGGACGGTCTGTCTGTATATGGCGCCCTATTTTGGGACTAAAAAAGCTACTTTACTGAGGTCATTTCAGATCCTACGAGTATTTTAATCTTATCTACAAAATTCTCGTGTCCCGGTATTTGTGATTAAACTCCTCCGATACGGCTTTACCGATTTTTATGAAATTTAATATGCATATTCAGTAGGTCTGAGAATCGGCTACTATCTATTTTTCATACCCGTAAGTGATCACGGGAACGGGAACTAAACTGGTGAAACCGCGGGGCGGCAGCGAGTGTAAATCTAAAAATGTCATTAAACATTTATTTAGATTATAATCTTTTTGAGTAATTTTTTTTTGTGAATTTATATGCGCTATATATAAAGAAATCCAAATACCATTGGGTTTTAAAGGCGTTATGATGAAAAACCTTTTTTAGACACAAGAACCTTAACCTGTTTAAAAAAGTATCAATTTCACCGACCTTTTATAAAAGATTTATTTTAAAACAAAAGAATTTGATATGTAGTTGGTAACTGTAGCTTTTGACCTTTATAAGTGCTTCGAAAAACCTTAGCCAATTTTTTTTATAGTCATATTACTAAAGCTAAGTAGGCCTCTAAGAGTGAGCATGAATAATATCCTGGGACAAAATATCCTGGGAAATTTTTCACACATAGCCAATCTGATTCCAAACTAAGCAGAGCTTGTAATATGGTAACCAGATAGCTGATATACTACATATACTACTTTTAAATACATACTTATATAGATATTTACATCCAGACACAGAATAAACAGACATATTCATGCATACAAATGTTTTGTCCTGGGTGGGAATCGAACCCACGACCCGCGGCTTGAGAGTCAGGGTCACTAACCACAAAGCCAACCGGGCTGTCAATAATATATAGATGATGCTAGATCTATAGATCTACAATTTCCGGTATAGTATTTCGTTTCGTAGATTGAATCAGAGTAGTTTACGACCATTCTACCGTTTAATAGAAATATTTGCATAATTTTACTATTAAATCATCTAACTCAGGCATATTTCTTTGAATACAAAGCCATTTCTGCTACTAATTTACGTTTTCTTAGAATAGTTATTTTAGTTTATTCATTGGTTGGATATTTTTAAAGGAATTAATGTATAGCAGCATTTTAAGTCATCTTTTATGTAGGTACTATGAACTGAATTGTGAAATAATGGACAAGAAATAGCCTTAGATTAAAAAAAATGTGTATTATTTCCCATTTTTTTGTTATTTTACTTAAAAGGTAATTATTAAGTCTTCTATTTACTTATTTGATACTTAAGTGAATAAATTGTATTTATATTTGTCAAATATTTTTTATAACCTTTTAACTAAAATAAAAGCTAGAGTTATCATCACCAACTCATTAAAATTTGAGTATAAATCAATTTTTTAAATAAACGCCACAGTAAAGTCAAAAACAGTAATTCATTTTATGGGATTACCACAATTTACAGTAAATTATCGGTCACGTCGCGACTGTTACATTAAAAATAACCGATCCCATAAAATCGCCATCAGCGCGCCATAGCTCCCATTGATCACTGAGAGGGCTCACTAACTGCCGCCACAACTTATAACAGCTGGGCTGCATTAAAAAAAATTGTCGAAAAGAAAAAAGAAAATTTAACAAAAAAGTTTCAATATTTAAATGTGGTAGAATCATTAAAAAAAGGATTACCGAAAAGAAACAAAACTTGATTAAATAAGGTTTTTATGTTTAAATTGGTCTACTTAAAAAAAAGTTGAGATGGCAAATAACTATGAGATTGAAGTCAAAAACTTATATAAAAATATCTTATTACTAAAACCACATTAGGTATATTAATTAATGAAAATGAAAATGAAAATATCTTTATTTAACATTAAATATGGTACAGTTATATTTGGGCTGGGCTCCCACATTAGGTCTCCCTGTGTTGTAGGAAACCCGCTCTTCACATCATTAGAAAATAAAGATTTAAAACAATTTGATTGTATGAGTGCGTGACTGAGTGTATTTGTGTGTGTGTGTTTGAGTGTTTGCGCGTGCGTACGTGGGCGTGTTGATGTGTGAGTGTGTGTATGTGACTGTGAGTGTGTAGGTGTGAGTGTGTGTGTGAGTTTGTGTGTGAGTGTGTGTGTATGTCAGTGTGTGTGTTTATATATGTATTTTAAGAGTTTTGTGTGAGCATAGTATGGATATCTCATTATTATTTTTTTTTTTTTTGTTTTACTATGTTATTGTGGCAAATAATTCTTCTGTAGCATTATAATCAAAACCTAAAAGCCAATCTAGTAATGTTTTCTTGAACGCTGTCCGATTGTAATTGATAATTTTTTTGTCGATAAGAAGGATTTTATTATAAAGACGAATAGATATATAGTTACAATGTCTTTTGGCAAAGGCTGAATGTACGAGCGGAATTGGGTATCGAGTCACTCTTTTATTAGCTAGGGGCAAGTGTGGTACAACTTTATTATGAAAATTGCATAAGATGTGGAATATAAAGAGCTTACGAATTGGCAAAACGTTGGCAGTGGTGTAAAGAGACGTGGTAGGGAACCGATATGGAACACTGAGAGATACCTTGAGGACTGCTCGTTGCGCACGTTCCAGATCAATGAGACACGTTTTAGTAGCCCCTCCCCAGACACCAATACAGTATGTCAAGATACATTGACAAAGAGCTTTATAGGTTGCCATAAGTAATTTTTTATCAGCAACTATCCTGAGATTCTTAAAAATATGCATTAATTTACGAGCTCTTACTGATAAACTTGATATGTGATGGGTCCACTGTAGTTTATCATCAAGATGAATTCCCAGATATTTAATGACTGGAACACGGTTAAGGTTAGGGCACGCACAATGGAAATTGTCCAGTGTAGGCTGTCGATTACAAGGAAAAATGTGAATTTTTATAGTGAAAGAACTGTTTGGACTGTTAAACTTTGATTTGCTAAAACAGAGATATTTTGTTTTGAGGGTATTAATGGTAAGTAGATTGTCTTCAAGCCAAGAAGTTACTTTAGTCATGCCAAGCTCTGTTGATTTGCCCACCGTAGCCCAGGTTTTTTCGTGAAATAACACCACAGTATCGTCAGCAAACAACATCAAGTCAGCCAGAGGAATAGAAAGTCCACATAAATTATTTATGTAGATAAGAAATAATGATGGTCCTAACGTGCTGCCTTGTGGGACCCCAAAAGAGCATTTTTCACTTGTACTACGATGATTACCAAGTTTTACATACTGATATCTGTCCGTTAAGTAATCGTTAAACCAGGAATAGACAACTCCCCTTATCCCAATGTTTTCCAAACGTGTGAGAAGAATTGGGATCGAGACTGTGTCGAAAGCTTTCTGGAGATCAAGAAAGACTCCGACACAGCTTTCTCCCTTATCCAGATATTCAGTTATCAAGGATGTAAGTCTGAGTACAGCATTCTCGGTAGACTGACCACTTCTGAACCCGAATTGGTTATTGCAAATTATATTACATTTTTCGAGATAATTCATTAGTCTTATATTAACAATTTTTTCTATTATTTTTGATAATGTGGACAAAAGTGAGATGGGCCGATAGTTTGAAGGGTCTTCTTTTTCTCCCATTTTAAAAATAGGGCAAACAGAAGCAGTCTTGAAGAGCGTAGGAAAAACTCCACTAGTGAAACTTAAATTGCACATGAATGTAATAGGTTCAGCCAAAATATTACAAAACAGCCTCGACAACCTGGGAGAAATTTTATCGTCTCCTGGTGCACTGTTTGCATTGAGTGAGAGGATAATTTTTTTGACTTCAAGATGATCAGTCAATGTCAGAGACATAGAGTTAGGTGGAGTTATAACGTCTTTAGCTTTTGTAGCTAAGTCTGCGACACTGACGTTCATCTTTGCTAAAGTACGTTTAGCTAAATCGGGCCCCACCGAGGTAAAGTAGCTATTTACCATATTCAAGGCTTCTTCCGGGATATCTCTAATTTTAAGCAAAGCAGAGCTCCTGTCATTGTCTTTTTTATAGTTGCAGAGTTCCTTAATTATCCGCCATGTCTCTTTATTATTACCTGCAGAGTCTGCCAAAAGTTTTCTATAAAATTCTTTTTTTGCATTTTTCAAGATTTTATTACATATGTTCCTATAATTTCTAAAAGTTAGTGTAAGGTTTAAGTCATTTGGATTCATTTTAGATTTTTTGAAAAGTTTGTTTCTCTTGCGTATACATCTAACTAAACTAACCGTAATCCATGGTTTTAAAGGCTTCGTTTTTTTTGGGATTGTAGTGATTGTGGTATTATTTACTATACTATGTTGTATGTTCGTAACCAAAAAATTTGCTGAATCGTTCACATCTTCTATCGAGTAATAATGACTCCAATCAAGGCTAAGTAAATCGGATTCCATATTGGCATAGTTTAAAATTGTTTTTGTAGTTAGAGTATATTTTGTTGTATCAATAGAATGATTAATAAAAAGAAGGATTGGTGAATGATCTGTGAATTCCTCAAACACAAATGTTTGGCACTCATGTTGACTTTTAATCATGAAGTGATCCAAACATGAATTTTGTCTAGTAGGTTTATTGATTCCTTGCTTTAACCCATAGAAGGACATAATATTGAGGTACTCGTTAGCAGTGCTAGTAAGCTGGTCCGGTAAGGTATTTATATTGACGTCGCCTGTCAAAATTATATTTTTAGACTGAATTGTCTGTAGCAGTGCGAAAAGTGAATTTAAGAATGACGTGGGATGAAATGCTGGGGATCGATAGATACATATAACACTAACGTCATTTGTTATGTTAAGGACTAAGCAGTTTCCGTCTGTTAATACAGGTTCTGCACAAGTGACGACAACATCGGATCTCACATATGCAACAACCCCATCATTTTGGTTGTGAACATTTTTAGTGGAAAAGGAGTGGTATCCTTCAATAGATGGTAATATAAAATTAGAGTCAATCCAGCACTCCGAAAGGACTATAATATCAATTGAGTGGTTTAGTTCCGTTAAAAATATTAGAAACCGATCAAGATTGCGATTTATACTTCTTATATTAACAGATATAATGCTCAAGCTATCGTTGTTTACGATATTATTGTTATGGGCCGAATTCAAGTCTGAAGGACACTTTAAATATTTGCAAGAGATGTGGTCTATTTGGTCCAATTCTACTGTCAAAATGTTATTAATAGTATTGAATTTTATAGTATTTTAGCGGTTTGTCATATGACCTAGATTTATGCGTAAGCTTAATCAATGAAAAATTATCTTTCAGTTGCATAATAGTAATAAATATGCTGCAGGGTTTGTATAAATCACAAGAAAAAAAAAAAATAACATATGTATGTATAGCCTTCCATCTCATAGGATTTAATAAGATGTATGAGATCAAAGAGTAAGTATTTTTTATTTGTGTTGAGTGTTTTGGATTTCGTGTGTGTGTGTGTGGATGTAACGTGTGTATAAATTTTGACAAAAAAATAATTATTATTATTTCTACCGAGAACAACATAAATTGCTGGTACCTCATTGAAGATAAACAGGATAGTCATTTTGTTGCATTAACCAGATCAGCTTCTTCATTTATGCGAATGGCTGGAGCTCCATCATCTTTACGCAAAAATACGGAGCCGCGCGAAGTCCAACAGTATTTAAGCTTATGGGTTTTAGCTGTTTCACGGGCCATGGCAAACAGCTTTTTATTTTTAAAGGTGAGGTTGTCAGCTATGTAAATTTGTTTTGTTGGCCCATCTAAGCCAAGGTGTGAGGAGTTCAATTTTTCCTTGTGAATTTTGTTGAAATTTTTAACAGCTGAAATTATCTCTTCCTTTTTAAATACAGTTAAGAAGTCCACAATTATCGGTTTGTTTGTGGGATTTGCCGTTGAAACTCTATGGATATTCTTCAGTTCATTGCGATCAATCGACACATTTAGGGCATTGCCAGTTTTCTGTAAGATATTATGAAGATCGATTTTGGACTCTTTCTTTGGCACTGGTATGTTTCTTATTTCAATGCACGTAGAACGTGAATTGCGATCGATATATTCAATTTTGCTTTCTAGAAAACTAATATACTTTTTGTCCGTCTTACGTTCCTCTTCCAGATTATTAAAACGAGTTAGTAGCTCGTCATACTTATTTGACATAAACTCGACCGAATTTTGGACCTCACTCATCTGAGTTTTTATATCTCTCATAAAGGACATGATAGAATCCAATTTAGCGTCTTGTGCCGAGAATAGTGATTTGATTGTTTCATCTTTCGTAGGCGAGACTGTGATACTTTCGCTACTTTGGCGTCTCAAACGTTTAGTTTTATTTCGATTGGATATGAAGATGGCATCACTTGCACCATCTTTATCGGCCGCCAAATTCGGCTCGGACCCAGATTGTTGAATCGAAATTGTTGTACGGGTATCAGCATTTGATGATTTCGGAGGAGTTCTACGAAGTGACATTATGTGAGTCAACGCTGCAGACACTAAGCGAAACGCCAATAGTAAAGGGATTATTTATTGTACGTACGTACTCTGTACACGATGAGCGGTTCGTAGCACTAAACTGGGTTGTAGGCAACTCGTAGATAGTGGGGCTGCTCTGCTCGGCGATCGTAGCACTCATAGACACTAGTATACCGGATACCGCTCGAGCGACTGCGATAGCAATTATGGCAACTATCTCTTTTACTCGAGGGGGTGAAGGGAGCCGATGACAGATCGCCGCTGCGCACTGACCGTTTTGTGTTGATTTATTATTATTGATGACAATCGATGCACAGTAGTATATTCTTTATGACAATAGCAATACCGGTTACATTACGTTAAAAGTTATTTAATGATTTTAAATAAAAAAGACACACGTCCACTCTTTACACTCGTTAGAGGGGAAGAGGAAAACAACGGGAAAAGGAATCTAAAACAACTTTTTGTACATAAGAAACTTGAAATCAAAAATTCATTGATTTACTTGCTACTTTAAAAGTCTAAAAGCAATGACGCTACTGTATTTACTTAAGCTGTGTCCCCAAAATGTTTTATGGATGTAAGCAATTTCGGCACCTTTGAAGATATTTTTAATGGACGAAAATCGAGATTAAAGTTTATATGAGTTTCCATTAAATATACCGAAGTTTTATATCATATTAACCTGATTAGACTTTTTAGTTTAGTATTGGTTCTTTTTTATTGATCTTTAATGTTTAAACATGGATATAAAAATAAAATGCTTTATTTATATAGGCTAGGTATCTCGCCAAATTTAACTAAATAGGTACAGTATTTTTTATCAACTATCTGGTCATACGTGGAAAATTGCTAAGGATATTTATTTAAATACCGTGACGCGGTTTCACTCGTTTTCACGGGGTTTCTAATGTTTCCCGGGATATAAACAGAATATTGTAGTTTGTTATCCGTGAAATAATCTTTCAAATCGCTCTAGTAGCTGTTAAATATATTCGTTACACAGATACAAATATGTCATCTTTATAATATTTTACATACTTAGATAAAAACCTTAAAACTACATCAATTTAATATTTCATTAGATTTTTGTATCATCTGTATACTATAGATACTAATATATAAAGTTGAAAAGTTTGTTTGGTTCAAAGCGCCTAATCTTAGGAACTATAGATCCGATTTGAAAAAATCTTTTAGTGTTATCCAGCCCATTTATTGAGGAAGGCAATATTTTATCTCTGTATTCTTACATGATTCTGACTACTTCTTTAAATAATTAGAATCTAATGAAATGAAATGTAATAATTTATAAATTCAAATAGGCCTTCACAGGCACTTATGAATCGTCGACTCTAATGCTCGGTTCGGAAGGTTGCTTTTGCTGAGAAGAGCCGCCAATAAACTCAGCAATTACTCTTTTCAAAACAAGTTTTAACAATTTCTTTAACAATAATAACATTAGTCCTGATAGATCGAGTGCTATATAATCACTGGTCCATGGTCATACGGGTATAAACACAGACGTGTATTTAGTGGAATAGTGCTAAGTGGTTACCAATTAGGATACCTTGGGACTAGACGTTTGCAGTTCACGTTTCAAGTGTTGGACTGGATTGGCCGCCATTGTGGTATGGGTATGTGAGACGCAAGATGGCGGACCACATCGTCTTACCGTTGGGTTATTACAGCTCTGTAGATGTTGATTTGGGAACATGTAGCCTAATTGTGTAGGTACCTTACTCTGTTGATCTATCAGGTTTCATAATACACTAGCTTCCGCCCTGCGGTTTCACCCACGTTCCCTTTGCAGGGATAAAAAACATTACGCAGTCTTGAAGGTAGCATATAATAAAAAAAACATTGACATAAATGTTTGCTCTGTGTCTGAATGTAATTATCTATATAAGTATGTATTTAATAGTTGTATCTATATGTAGTATATCAGCTATCTGGTACCATAACACAAGCCCTTTGGAATCCGATTGGCCGTGCGTGAAAAATGTCCCAGGATATTAATTTATTTATATAATACTAGCGGACCCGGCAGACTTCGTTCTGCCCACCAGCGCCACCTACCGGGTCCAAATTGATGTTTTATACATAAAAACCTTCCCCATGAAATACTCCGTAATTTGGTGAAACCGCATGAAAATCTGTTCAGTAGTTTTTGTGGTCATCGCGTGCAGACAGACAGACAGAGGCGGCGGGGACATTGTTTTATAAACATAGATTTAGTAGGTATCTAAATTACCCATATCATAAGTTTCCTAGCTGATACGCCAACAGCTTTAAAACCAGCTGATGTGATGTCCTCGTTAGCTTGCCCCATCCAGCTTGATTCCCTGAGCACAGCTGCATGTGCTAATGTACAGAAACTTGTGCTACTTAGAACTTAGCGTGAGCCACTCAGAACTTAAATGACCATAGCACGTGGGGTTGCCATTAGAGAAAATGTTCTACATTTTGGCTAATTTTGTATTGTATATGTGTCCTTCTAAATTGCCTAGGCTTAGTGGTTAGCTATCCTGACTTTGAGAGTGTGGACTGAGGACTTGACTTGTTTCTGTATCTTGTCTGTGTGTATATAAAAAAATATCATGTAGATATGTCCGTTCGTTTTGGGTCTGGATGTAAATTTTAGCATGACTATTATAAGAAGTAGAATATCAGCTATCTGGTTTAATAACACAGGTTCTGCTTAGTTTGGAATCATATTGGCAATGTGTGATATTTGTTTATAAATAAACAATTTAATAACACATGATATTTACCAAAAATACACAATAATCAATTCACAAACAAATATAAAACGGTTACTTCCGTTCACACCCAATAACGAATCCGCAAATACGTTCGCGTATTCTTCCCAAAATTTCGACTAATAAATTTTCCTGCCGAATTGAATAGTGTAATTTAGTTGAATGTGGCTCTGCAGTAATACTCCATCTATGTTCCGACGAAGCTGTTCCGATGCAATGAAAGCAAACTTATGTATGCGAATCGTTAGCTCTATATTTCACTAAATAAACCTAGTTTGCAGTATAAAAACTGCCAACATTTTGGTAGGATATTCGATGTTGAATGTGGCAAGACTATGTCAGATTTGTTGCCAGTGTCGTGTCGTGGAAATTATTATCTACCATAAAGTAAATGCCAAACATAAAATACAGTAATTTGTTCAAAACTTTTTGAGTAAATCTTAAAGGCTTTATAGACATAAATTAAGTAATTTAAAATGAAACATTGTCAAATTTATTTTTTACTTAAACTTTCTATTTATGTTATCTTAAAGCTGCTACACACAATTTATAAACAAGATATAGTACCTCCCTATTTATACCTATTCTAAGTCTACCATTACAAAAATTATTGCAATTTTTGTCTCTTGAAAAATAATAATAAGGTTCTTCAAAATGAAGCTATTAACACAAACCGCGAGCTTAACTAAAGGGCCGTAACCCGTGTCCGAATGTCTATCAAACCAACAATAGTTGTTAAACCGAACCTATCGTAAAACAACCGTAAAGTAATCGTAAACATTTTGCAACACTGGTATCGTAAATAATCGTAAACACAGCCCTATTGTTGTTTGACGACAGATTGAATGTAATCAATTTATTCATCTACACTAATAATATAAAGAGGAAAGATTTGTATTTTTGTATATGTAACGAATAAACTCAAAAAGTACTGTACCGATTTTATTTTAAAAATTATTTCACCATTCGAAAGCTACATTATCCACGAGTAACATAGGCTATATTTTATCTCTGTATTCCCACGGGAACGGGAACTACGCGGGTAAAACCGCGCGGAGGTAGCTAGTCGTAAATAATCGTAAACACAGCCCTATTGTTGTTTGACGACGGATTGAATGTAATCAATCATTCGTTTATGATAAAGAGTGATGTTTTATATGTAACACTTTTTATAGCTCAATTGAGTGATTGATTTTTATTATCGATTTTGTGATTTAATTATGTATGTAACAAATATTATTTTTACAAACCTTTTCCAGTTTATTGACTTCGCACCTGTTGATAAATTCAGTATTTTCTTTTATTCTAGAGTGTTGATTATTAATTTATCATAAACTAGTTATCGCCCCACGGCTTCACACGCGTACTTTCCGTTCCTTTAGGAGTACGGGGATAAAATGTGTATTTCCTAATATTGTAAGGTAACATTGTTGAAATAATTATTCAGATCGGCCCAATAGTTTTTATGTTTATTCGTTACAAAAATACAAATCTCTGCTCTTTATAATACTAAGATGAAGTGTAGATTTACATAATTTTAAATATATTTAAATTAAAATTTCAAATATTTGTATGAAAATGTACATGTGAAACACTGTTCAACTAATCAATATTAGATTATGACGCAAATCGAACCTGCTACCTTACACATGCGTAAACATGATGTCATCTGCGCAAACGCACAACTGGGTCACATACATTGTAGTACAATGACGACGTTCAGACTACGATAATCCTTATGTGGTACAAGGTATATTAAATACTAGTGGCTCCTTGCGGCCTCGCCCGCCTTCCCGGGGGATCTTCAATTTTCCCGGGATGAAAAGTACTCTATGTCCTTTCTCAGGCTCTGGATTAACTGTGTACTAAATTTCATTTAAATCGGTTCAGAGTTACTTTTGCATTTATAATATTAGTATAGTAAGTATAGTATGGATTCTGTTTAAAATCGCATTATTTACTAAATCTACCAAAGATATTATAAATTGTAAGTTTGTGAGAGTGTATGTTTGTTACTGTTCTACGCCAAAACGGCTGAAGGGATCGTGACGAAATTGGGTACAGAGTTTTAGTGTGTTCTGGGATAATTAATTTTATCCCGGGAATATTGAAAGCCACCAGGGAAAAGCTAGTCTACTATAAGTATACTAACCAGATATTTAAAACTGTTTGCATATGAAAACTAAGAAAGTTATTTATATTCGCATGCGACTATTTCTGGCTACTTTTTGAGGTTTTTGATTCTTTATTGTATTCAATAGAAAACCTCATTCTGAAGCTACCTTCTGATAACTGATAAGCGCCCTAAAGTAAATCAGTAAAGATATATTTCAAAACATAAGCTTTTCTTGCCTCCATAACCTTACTATCTTCGGTTCTCTTACACATTTAAAGTTCAACTTGACTCGTTCATCTCTAACGTTAGCAAATAACGCTTTTAGCTTATTACTTAAACTTAATGCCAACTTACGCCTTGAAGGTATCGTAAAATAGTAGATATACTTAATGAAGCTTTTATTGAAGCTTCTAGAAACGCAGTGGACTCTTTACTGCCAGTTTCGATAAAACTAAAGATCTTTCAGTTTAATGCTTAAAACGAGAACATAAATAGCTGAAAGATAAAAGATAACACATGTATAAAAGGGTAGGTATTATTATGTATATATAAATATATGTCAGATATGTCACAATGTTTGTTAACGAATTTTCCTTGTATCTTTAAATTTTTTTTCATTCATAAGAACCTTCTTCAGACAATAACCAACACAACAAAAAAATAATAAGCCAAATCGGTCTAGCCGTTCACGCGTGATGCCGTAACCAAGGGAAATAGATAATAAAGAATATATAAAGATACTAGCTGCCGCTCCGCAGTTTCACCCGCGTAGTTCCCGTTCCCGTGACTACAGGGATATCAAAAAATGATAGTCGATTCTTTGGTAACTACATTGTGACACGTGAATTTTATACATAAGATTTGGTATATCTAAGAATAGGTGGTAAAGCATTTTTTACCCTCCTACCCCCATCACCCATTTTTTTATCACACATTTTTGATTTTCTGTAGGATTTTTGTATGAAAAAATCGAATTAATTTTTTTTTTTTTTTTTTTAATTTATTTATTTCACAATTATATAAATACATATGAAAAAACTTTACATCGCCAAACTGCTCAGCAATTTGTAGGCGCTCTGCTCTTTAACAATAAATTTATCCAAAAACTATTCTATTTTATTAATCTACTACTACTACCTAGAATTTAGAAGAAAAGTGCTTTTAAGAATTTATCAGTCCCTTAATAACTCTTTTCAGCTTCATTTTACATTTAATTCTTTCACCATCTCTTAACAACGGATATTTATTAAACAATCGAGGTACTAGATATTTACGTGTTCTCTCACCATAATAGTTAATAACCTTACTTTGTACAAGTCTTCCTTTTTTGACAGATCTAACACTATACTTGTAAGTTTTATTGATTTTATATGTATCTGTGTCGTAAGTTTCTACAGCTATTAAATAATGTACCTTTTTTTCTACAGGAATCAGGCTACATTCTTTGAATAATTTATTGTAATCGTCTTTACATCTATTTTTGGTTTTCTTATCCACTATTAGTTTTAACAATCTTATTTGTATATTTTTAATTTCCTCTAAGTATGTTCTAAATGTTAAACCATAGCAACTTAACCCATAACTAACCAGTGACTCTGCAAGCGCATGATACACAATTAACAATGTTCGCCTATTTAAAATATTCTTAAGGTTATAGAATTGACTTAGAACTGATCGTAGTTTATTACACACTGTATTAACTTGTGGCTTCCAATTTAATCTGTTATCTATGATTAAACCCAGATATTTAATAGATTCTACTACTTCCAGTTGATTACATTTGCACGTTTGCTGATTATTATGTAAACAATCGTACGAGTGCCCCACAATTTTAATATTACATTGTTGTCTGCACACTTTATTATAGGGCGAATATATATGTATACACTTAGTTTTGTTAACGTTTAGTATAATGCCGTTGTCATGTGCCCATTTGGTAACATTATTAAAATCGGATCCGTCGTTGGATCCGTCGTCCGAATTGAACCGTCGTTCGTTGACATGAAGTGTCACGTCACTTTGACATTTCATTCTTATGTCAAAACAACGTTTGACGGGTCAGATAGGATTCTATCATAATATTTTAAACTCAAAATGCGGATTTTTTCACAGGGGGCCGTTCAAGTATTACTAATACAGATTTATTACAATTATTTACCCCCCCATCCCCCTTGTCAGCAAAGCTCTTACCCCCTTCCCCCATGCTTACGTAAAGATTTTCAATTACTGTTCTAAGCTAGTGCCTAAACGTTTAAACGCTAAATTATTTTGAGGAATCCCCGAAAATATGTAAAATAGTAAATAACTACCGATGACGTAATCATCATTTAGACCCCCTACCCCCCATGTCATTTAAAATAAGCAAAGAAAAGACCGAATCGATTACGAAATAGGTACTTGAATGGCCCCGGGGACAAAATAAAGAGGTTAACGTAAAATAACCGAAACAAAATGCATTACAAACAAACATACAAACCATGATAATCATTATAACACATCCATTAAGTTCCAATTTCCTTCACACACGGTTAAAAGCAAACAATAGGTGATTTCATTTATTTTAGCACGTGAGAAAGCAATTTGTCTGGAGAAAGCAATTAATATCGACCTTAATGCTTTGAGAATAGGAGCGATGTGAATCGTCGATTTAAGAAATTGGGCAAAAGGGTTCTTAATTTCAATAGTGTACAAATATGACCTGCACACGTGTGTTCCACTTAGCCTCCTTATTCGTTTAGGTAAGCTTTTTGTATACCAAAGTAGGTGATCGCTCCAAAAGTATCAGCTAGTAGCCGATTCTTATTTGGTGTCACTTGCCCGTTTTCGCAACATTTTTGATTGATGCTCCGGTCCTATTCGTCGTAGCGTGATGATATAAAGCCTATAGCCTTCTTCGATAAATAGGCTACCTAATACTGAAATATTTTTTCAAATCGGACCCTGAGATTAGCGCAATCAAGCAAACAAACAGGCTAGTATTAGTATAGACAAGCTTCCGCCGTGCGGTTGCATCCGCGTAGTTTCCGTTACTGTAGGAAAACGTTGATAAAATATAGCCTATGTTACTCTCAGATAACGTAGCTTTTTAAAAGCAAAAGAAACATTGTAATCCATCCAATAGTATTAAGTTTTTTTATTACATACAAAAGTTGAAAAATTACAAAATAAAATTAAGGCCAAGATGTGATGATGATGATAGAAAATTAAGAGTAGAGTAGTAAGTTACTTCACATAATTTTAAAAGAAACAATTTAAAAGAAACAAACATTTAAAATGTTGTTACAACGAATTGTTATATATATACAAACATTTTAAAAATAAACAACATTGTAACATATTAAAAATTCATATAACTGCATGTCTGCACAGTTTTGTAGTGCTATAAATAATTTTTATTGACATTTTTGTCTGTTGAAATGTACTTTTGTGTGAATTTTTTAGTTTGATATGCATTTAGTTTTTGGTTGGATTTTCCTTTTGAATTCCTCTCATATCATCATAACAACCAGAAAGAATTCATACATAAGTTTGGAAAATTAGTTAAATTACTGCCGATTGAATTGCAACTAATGATATCGAGTGAACTTTCAAATACATTAAATTTGTAATGTCATAATTAATTGCTTCATGAATAATAGAACTGTCTAAAGTTAGCCCGATACTCTAAAATACCCTTAACTATTTTATTATTTTGTAAATTATGGGTAGTGTAAGTGACTTTTGTTTAGTCATACATTATTCTTTAATTAAAAAACATGTTTTCATTAGTCAAAACTCAAAGTAGCCAAAAATTTTGACTAGAATCACATCATTATCACCATGGTTATTAACGATAGGTCTTCTAAAAACTATCAAAGACCCAGTCCTAATTAAATCTATTACTCCTAAACCCGATACTAACATACACTAGGAAATATAATAACTAGCCGACGTCCATTTTCTAAATGGCTGCCCTCGGCTCGCACAAATCTAATTTACTCCCATAAAGAACAGTTCATTTGCATATAATACCTCGTAATGGAGACACTGGGGTTTCAATTCAGTAAGGGGAAATGACACTACCTCAACTACGATGCTCTGTCTCTCTCTTTTACTATGCTATCACATGAGAAGGCCAATCCTCCGAGGCCACAAGTCACTCGCTCCACGAAGAGAATATGAGGGAAGTGGTCTGACCGGCAAAGTACAATCAGCTGCCCAATATATTAAATATTCCATTGTTTCTCTACCATTTTCTATAAATGCTATTACTATTTATGTTTCGGTAGTGTTTTTAAGTGGTCTAGTTGGAGTATTGTGACGTTTTGGTTGGCTGGTTGATATTAACTTGGCAAATATATCTTTGAAAAGTATGTTTGTTAAAGTGAGTGCCGCTTTTAAATCTAAATGAAATTTGAATATTAATGTATATCCATAGGGTCCTAAACTTTCTCCCTTTGAAATATCTAGCATATTTTTTGGCTTCATTTCAATCTCTATAGGGCTTTTATGAAGGTCTGGAACTGGCAAGAAACATCTTAAAATTTGACTTAGTCACAACATCCATCTACATTTAAATCTTCTATAACATTTCTTAAATTTAATATTGCACCAAGCAATTTTCTAACACGTCCAAAATTACATCCACCGCCACCATCTTTACTTTACTATTATTTACTTTACTTAACTCTTACTTCACACGAAAGTGAATGTAAACTTTACGGAAACTTACGAGACCCTCACATCTTGTTTGTGTCACCCCTGTGCTGTGTTCAAACACAGTGTCGTCCCGTGTCGTGATGAGTGTATAATGGACTTGAGTTATTTCATCATCGTCTGATGTAGGTCTGGTGTCTGGTGTTTTAAGATTAGTTAGTCTATCGGTATCATCCATCTATCTGCTTATTATATTAGTAAATTCTATTTGATCTTCTGTAAATATCCTGGAACATTTTTCACTCACGGCCAATCGGACTCTAAAGTAAGCTTCAAAGTGAGCTTGTGTTATGGTAACCGCTGATGTACTACATATACTACGTTGTAAATACATACTTACATAGATATTTACATCCAGACACAGAATACATCAGGGTCACTAACCACAAAGCCAACTGGTCTATTATTTTGTCTTAATCGTTTTCTTCCTTATGTTTTCTTTATCTAGCTTATTTGGTATATAACATTTTTTATTCATGTTCTACTTTTGCATCACTGAACTTTTATCAATCATGAAACATTTATTGCATAGTCCATCAAAAGCACCGGTCTTTCCTTTATCAAGGTCACTAACACCATAGTATGTCCACTCCTGAGCATGGGATTGATAAATTCAGCATTTTAGAAAGTTTTAGATTGTTAGTAAAAATCATTTCTTCATAATGACATTCAAAAAGAGATAGTCAACCAAATATGAATATGTTTTCTATACTCTCAAACGTATATTGATTTCCTTCATCCAACACTTCAATATGATCTTGCACAACACCTGACTCTCCCCGGCCTCTCGGCCCTTTTCCGTCGTCCCCAAATGTTGACCGTGGGCCTACAGTGGGCCTATTTCGGGCCTATTGTGGACAAATCAAACACTACCGACGTGTCCAGTGTTGTCACACGTTACGCCATTATTGCTTCTTGAACGTGATTTTTTCTGGCAAAGTTATTTATATACCTATTTAGACGACAGGGAAATATTGTAAACTTGTATTTTGACTATATATTAATAAAATATTTTCTCATTTCTTTCTTTCTTATATTACTTTCTGTTTGATTAGTATCGAAATGATTACCGCGTTAGGGTATAAAAAGTAGCCTATATCCTTTCTCAAGCTTTAGTCTATTTCTGTATCAAACTTTATAAAAATGGTTAAGTGTTTTAAGCGTGAAATCGTAACAGATAGACAGTGAGATAGAGTTACATTCGCATTTATAATATTAGTAAGAATTTATAAAGTAACTAGTGACTCCCCGCGCTTTCACCCTCATTCTCGGGAGATCTTCCAATTTACCAGGAAGTAGCCTATGTCCTTTCCCAAGCTCGTCGATTTTTGTACTAAACTTCATTAAATTGGTTAAGTGTTGTAGGCATGAAATCGTGACAGGAAGACAGAATTATTTTCGTATTAAATTTTAATAGTAATTATATTTGCAAGAATTTATAGCCTAATCTTGTAGATATTTGGAATTACTGTTCCCGAAAATAATTAATTTCACTTCAATGTTACTACATTATTTTCTCACGGAAACTCGTCACCGCTACTTTAACTCAACTTTACGAATACGGTTGAATAGATTTGGCTGAAAATTGGTGAGGAGGTAGCTAAGAACCAGGAGACGGACATAGGATACTTTTAATCCCGAAATTTGAAAATCCCCGGGAACGCGAGTGAAACCGCGGGGAGCCACTAGTACTATATAAATATGTATGCAAATAGTAGGAAACATTATTTTTCCACTGAATACAGTAGACAGTGTTATTTTAAACCCATTTCTGTCGTAGTCAGGTAATAATGGCGGCGGCACGTGAGAGGCGAGTCAATTTCATGCAATATATTCCACACAGGACATTCCGTTATGAAATAATATTATATTACTTATACAATGTATATTTATATAAACTAGAATAGTTAGATTCTTTTGCCAGTTTATTGTAAGTGTGTTATCTGCGTCTGTCTGTCAGGTTTTTACTGTTGAATCAAAGGTATATTTACTTTATAATAAAAGTGAATCATTAAAATATATAAAACTAGCTCCCTTCCGCAGTTTCACCCGCGTTCCCGGAGGTTCTCTCTTAAGCTCTAATATCTGTACCTATTTTAATCAAAATCGATTCAACGGTTAAGGCGAGAAACCGTACCAGACAAACAGTTACGTTTATATTTTTAATATTAGTAGGGATTACGTAAAGTTCAAAGTATCCACAGATGTTTAGTTGGTACGAGTAGGTATATTAATTGTAGGCACTCTTATATAAGATACTAAATCTATGTACGTCTAAACTACTGAACTATTTTTATGTATTTTCGCACAGATCTTGGACAGTAGGGACAAAATCAAACATCTGCTTTCCATCAGGCAGCGTGGGGTCAATTAGTGCGGCAATTAATAAAAAAAAAAAAAAAAAAAAAAAACAAGTCACAAGGTACCAACAACTTAAACTAACATAATAAAATTTCACAGCTATGAAACATCTTTAAAAGTTGCTCCAAACTAAATAAAGCTCTATAAAGCATATGCCCCACAAAGTTCACGGAAGTGACCGATTGCCCATAAGGGTTAGCTTTACTGTTGCGGTATTAGATTCGATTCCCGTAACATAACCCGTTGACTCATGTTACCGCCGCAACTATTTATAACACGATCAATAGTTCAAATCGTAGTTCATCGCCGTAGTTTATATTTAAACTACGCTTTTATATCGCACTAGCCTCCGCGCGGTTTTACCCGCGTAGTTCCCGTTCCCGTGGGAATACAGGGATAAAATATAGCCTATGTTACTCAGTGATAATGTAGCTTTCGAATGAAAAAAGAATTATTAAAATCGGTCCAGTACTTTTTGAGTTTATTCGTTACATACAAAAATACAAATCTTTCCTCTTTATAATATTAGTGTAGACTATTAGCGAAAGCGTGCGTAGTTAATAAATTATTTTCATTGAAATGCAGTTTAATTCGGTTTCGATTAGTTATTACGATGATCGGGTTGTTTTGTGTAGTTAATTATTCTAATTACATGATTGTTATGTTTCTGTGTGTTACATTTGTATTTATGTTGTTTTAATAATGTAGGTATCTAATTTGAAATAACAATATTTCATTTTATTTATGCTTGTAATTCATCTTAATATCTCGCTTACAGACCTATAATTTGACTAGATAACGAAAGTACCTTAATTTGTATGAAGACCAATCACTTTTTCTATGACATTCGAAGGTAATAAATAACAGTTGGTGTCATATTAAGATCGAGCAAAATTAATTGATTTTTAACATTATTACAGTTCATTATTTGTACCCGCGCAACCTCGTTAGCGTCAATTGCCCGTTTTTGCAACAGTTTTGATTGATGCTCCGCTCCTATTCATCATAGCGTAATGATTTATACATAAAAACCTTCCTCTTGGATTCAAAATCCATTGCGTAGTTTTAAAGATCTAAGCATACATAGAGACAGACAGACAGCGGATAGCGACTTTGTTTTAAACTATGTAGTGATAAATAAATACCCTGGGATATTTTTCACACACGGCCATTCGTCTAAAACATTAACTAAAGTATTTACTTACTTTTTCATTCCAAATATCTTCTAAAGTTTTTGACAAACCTGGTGTCAGACGAATGGACAGACTTAGAAATAGGGTTGACACCCTTTGAGTGAGGAACCAAAAAAATACTTCCAAATTGATAACGGTTCATTAAAGTATAAGACTAGGCCTTATTAATATTTATAATACATCTGTCTCACTAATTATTTATAGAGGAAATGGGATAGCACGTTCGTACCAGATACCGAATATGGTGTGCGTTCTTACATGTCCGGAGACGGACGCACGGACAGATGAATAACGGTTTTATATGTGGATTTATTGGCTGACTCATATCGCTTCCTATGGTTAAAGGGGTAGAGCTGTCGTATATTGAATGTCTCATAATATCACGTACAGTTAGAGACCAAGTGAGCTTTTTAACTTGTAGAATTCAAACTTGGTTGTGATGGTTTTAATGTGTAAGTAAAGTCGAGAAGCAACCTAGTTAAAAAAATACTAATTTGACGATATTTTTATTCTCATATGACTTGTTTTTCATTGTCATGTCTAAGAGATGAATGAAGGAACAAATCTTTGATTATCAACAAGTCTCGCTTTCACGCTAAAACTACCGAACCGATTTAAATGAAATTTGGTACACAGATAGTCTAAAGCCTGAGAAAGGACATAAACTACTTTTTATCCCGGGGAAATGGAAGATTTCCCGGGTGAATATCATATAAACTAATTAACCGTGCTTATATAAAAATAATCCCTAATCATGTATGAACTTAAATCATATAATAATATTTATTTATTATTAGTACAGATAATAGTTTACGAAGTGTAATCCAAATATATCAAGCCCTTGATATTTCAAGCACCCAATAAGCCTATCCTCAATTAAAACCAACAGTAGATTATCCGCCAAGGTCTGAAACAAACAAAACTATTCGATAAATCCACCGAAAAGCGACATTAATCAAATTCAGCCCAATAACCCTCAGCTATGTTATTCATAAGCAAATTCCTTGCAAGCTTGTCACACTAATCATTCATCTCGAGACAATGATGAATAGGTATAGACCCAACGTATGTGTTATCAGTTAATTCTAAACTCTGTGATCCTCGAATCAGAACTCACAATCCCAAAGCAGATACACAGTCAGGCTATGACAACCTCTCTCCATATGCGGATATGAAATTTCAACCTTATCCTCGTGAAATTAACTCAGAAAACCATGCGATGGCAGATGACAGTTTTGGGGTATTAAATAACATGTGTAAAGGATATTCGACTTTATGTCGTAGCAATAAAGGATTTGTGATCCGTTATCAGAGGTAGGGGAAAGGAAGGCAAGACGGACCCTGTAGGTAAAACGGAACATATTCATAATTTCGGAACTACAAACCCCATCTATGAATGAGATATTCCATCTTAGAGATTGTCATTACATATATCTCGGTCAGTGTGCCCAACAACATCGCCTGCGTGCACGCAATTTTAGCAAGGTAAGTTTGTTTTTTAATATTTTGATGTAAAATTTAGGATTTTTGACTAGCCTTCGGTTTTGATGGGTTTATGATAACATGTCCCGGTTGATTCCAAGGCCAGAATGTTTTATTGTTGACTCAATATTTAACTTTGAGAGCCATTACATTCGGCATAACCTCAAAATATTTGTGTTAAGTTAAGAACACCTAAAAGGCAAAACGGCACCAGGCAAAACGGACCGAGGTGCCGTTTTACCTTCTATATAAATTTGTAGTATATTATAAATTTTTCTTGTTTTATGGTTACTTATGGTAGTGTTATTCGTTTTAGATGGTTAATAATTACAAAAGAACATCTAATCGGAATTCATGGGATGAAGCCAACATGAAAAGCGCTATTAAGAAAGTCATATCGAAATGTATTCGGAATCTACAGATGGGTGGGTGCAGTGTCAAAATTGCCAGTCATGGGCACATTGCGCTTGCGCTAGAATAGACGATGACGATGTTAAGGTTCAATTTGTATGCGAAAATTGTACTGATTAGGGTTAGTCCGTTTTGCCTTAAAGGGTGGTCCATTTTACCTTTTAGATGAAGGTAAAACGGACTAAAATGAGTTATTAGAAATCATCTAATATCTTCACTAATTGTGATTTGATTAAAGTCAGATTAATAAATAAGATAAAGATTATTGTGTCGATTAGTTGTACTGATAAAAGATGTAAATAAAGATGACATTTTTTTTTCTAAATGCGTTTTTCCTTAAGTGGTCCGTTCTGCCTTCCTTTCCCCTAAGGGACGTATGAGAGTGACGGGTTGATTGTATGTGAGATGTAAGGTAGGTTTATTGTAGCTTGAATTTCCCCAAAATATCACCGGCTGTCGACTTGTGAACTGAGTGTCGCTCTTGCAAAAGTGACCAGGATTTTCTCTTATATACACATTTCTGATCACATATTGAAAGGTCTACCTCTAGGAAAGATTACCTTTTATTTTGCAAAAGCATATGAATGTCAGTAAATGTATTTTGCCGCCTTAATCCCTCCATCAAATTTCAATAACACAAATATTTCTACTGGTAACAACAAAACAAAGATAAAAGAGATCACATTCAGATTTTTTCCCGGTAGAAAAACTTCCGCAAAATATCCGTCATGGTGGATACTAAAACCTTTATAACAATAACAAATCAAAAATATAACCGCGACGTCGCATCAGACCGACAATAAATTCTCCTATCGGAGATTGAATATGAAATCTGCATAAAATTCCATTGCGTATAACGAAACGTATCCCCCCCCACTCCGAGCAAATATCGACTCTACTCCTCACAGAATTCAGTTGGGAATCCACTGGTCTTGTCTGCGTTTTTTCTGTGTAGATTTTTCACGGTACACTCAACTCAGTGGATTCTTTATTGATTTTCGCTCTTTTTTCATATCCCATAGCTAAATGTTCAGAGATAGTGAATTACTGCGGTTCCGCTTACTCTTGTGTTTCTTTTGACAATATCTTGATGCAATATCCTTTGGTATGGAAACTTACAGGATGCAATCAGTTTGATTAATTTTGGAAAGATCTTTAAATAGATTCTTGTGTTTATAAACAATATTATATAAACGCATTTAACTTGTTTCCACATACGACAAGCTCAAAACCAACTCAAGAACATTAAATATTCACTCAAATTCTCAAAACAACTTACGAAGTTAAAATTAACATACATGCAGAGCAAACTTCCTACATAAATCTAGCATTCTCTCAAGATGTGAGCCGTGATATCCAGAAAATAGTAAATTTTATTAACAATAAGGTAATTTACATTAATTATCTCCTTGACTACCAAAAAAAGGAAGAAATAAGCGAAGCCTTGACCGAAACAATCGTAGATAACGAAGCGAAACTTTTAGTAAAAGTAGAAGCCCAACCACGTCCCAATGTGGAGCTAGACATCTCATAATCCCGGCGTGATTAACAATCCCGGACACATCCCGCGGGAATCCAATAAACAGTTTCCGCGGAATCATTTACGAGATTGCCGAGATTCGGGGCTAAGTGTTAATTTTTGTAATTGCTCACAGATTGGCTTGTGTTTGGCCAACTTTTTTCCCTTTTATTTCGACGTTTGGCTTATTGGGTTAGTTGTTGGCACGTGCAAATGTTTCTGAGGATTGTAAAGACACATCTACATCAACACTTGAACCTATTTTTAAACGTGTCCTAAATCCTTCAAGGGGTTAAGCGGGAAGTTTAGAGCTCTTCTCACTAAGTGTTTACCCCATTACTCTCGACCTACCCTCATAAATATCTGGGTACATGCTCGCCTTTTTCTGCTCGAGAGATTTTGACTTCTCCCATGTATATTTTATCACATTCACTATTTTCATTTGGGCTTGCATTACTTTCAGTTTTTTCTAGTCTCGACCAATCTTCATATGTTGGTTTTATAGCATTTTGACTTTTGTTTATTGTCACTCAGCATTCTTTATTTTAATGTCATCTCAACAAACTTACCGCCTTATTTGATAACATTAAAACTAACCCAAGATGGCAGACTATTATCATTAAACCTAAAAGGATATGCAATTTGCTTAACGAGTGACGTCTTTATACAAGGATATTGTACCTCTAAAAATCTATAAATAACAAGCTCAAAGTATGAAGTTTAATTAAACAGAGCGGCCCATTCGTTTCCATCGATATTGCGAGGCAGCCTGCGCCTTTTATTTATAACCCGACTTGGGATTATTGAGCACGCCGGCCATCGGTGACTTGATGTGTCATTATTCTCAAATTACACTTTATATTCGTGCTGTTTGAGATTTATTGTGAGAAAGTTTTTGTTTAGTTGCGGTAATGGTAATCAAGTGAACTTTCATTATGTTAGTACTGTATTTATGATTTGTTTTTCTAGTTGTATCTATTCTTATAGTCTTTGTTTCATTGTCATTGTTTAGTGTTTTAAGTTCTAAGTTTAATTTATCGACCAAAAATACTATCAAAAGCAACCAGGTATATAAAAGCACATCACATGTGTTTAACGATATTAACATTCAAGCTTTTTCTACTATTTTACCTAAAGACGTCTTTATCTTTACTTGGAATAAGCGTTTATTAATAATTGTTGAGATTTTAGGTTACCAAAATTTTTTATGCTTTCTTTTTTATATAGATTTTGATCGTATTGTTGGTATAGTTAAATAAAAACAATAGTTAAACATAAAGATTGAGTTGAAACACCTTTACGTTGTTCTGCCGTCCGTTACGTTTAGTAATACGACGCGGGACAGACAGGCGCACAGTTATTCCCCATTTGGAAGCGCAATTGTCTAACCCGTTGCAGGCGAATATTGAAGTGTCTGGTTTCTGTTTATATTCGATACTATTTTGTCGTTTATTCGATTTTATTTTGCGAAAACAATACGTTTATTTTCATGGACTTACTATGAGTCTTATTTATAATAGTAGGTAGTCTTTATATTCAATTTGTCTCGATATTAGAGTTAATTCATCATTTTAATTTGCTGAGTTTGTTATCTAGGTGGCTAAGTTTTGGTAGGTTATATTTCCATGTCTATTCTTTCTAAGCTTAGTATTTTAACATCTTATTATATTTTTTTTAAATGTACAAAAAATAACCAATTATTCCATTTGTTTCAGGTATGTCATGAAAAAACTTCCGGCTTTATATGAAGGTAGAAATATTTTTCTACTCCACCCTCGTGCTATCATTCATAGCCCAGGTACAAAAGACTGTATCACTGCCGTATGTACAGTCAAGTCATATATGTATGTTTATTTAATAGCTACTAAGTAACAATTATACAATTTAACAAACAAATTAATTAATCGCTCTCATTGTTTTGTTTGCCGATGAATAATTTTAATTCAATTAACTCAACCGAAATGTACGAAAACAATTTCAAATGTTAGTATTTACTTAACGGATCTACAGAGCGTTAATAAATCTGCAAAATAGGCCAAAACCCACTCGATTTAATTAAATTAATTAACGGAAACGTTTACACCGATGAGGTTAAGGTGTGGTGTGTGGTCTAATTTGATAAGCGACCGCGGTAACCGGAAAATATTAATAACTAGCTATGAATTACAAAAAAATGTAATAGTGTCGCTTTTCCACCTTCATAGTTATTTATCTTCAGTTTAAGCCCTAAAAAGTTTGAAGCCACAGCAGGCTTTAGAAGTTGACTTTTACACGAAGAAAGGCAAGAAACTATGCAAGATTTCATTTTTCTTTATATACATTTTTATACATAAAGACTTTTAGAATCGCATTTATAGTTTAGATTTTAATTAAATTTATTTACTGGTTCTTCAATTTAAGTAATGGTATTTACTAGCAACAGAGCCTAATACCTAATTTATTTAGTTAACATCTGAAGTATATTCTTAAAAGAATTTTTGTAATGCTTTTCAACATCTATCTTTTACTCCGCGAAAGTCTTGTTGGAATGAAAAAAAAGAAAGAAATAAATGTTTATTTGTGACGAATAAATATTACATAAACAAACAAAAAATATTAATTTAACTATAAAATAAAATATAATGTGCATAAATTTACAAGTTAAATTGATGAAAGTGTCACAAAAAGGTCCACCAACTCAGCATGAAGCTGAGTAGAAGCTGAGCTGAAGATACAGATGCATAACCGGCGCTGGTATTCCGTTGGGGATGTATTCTTAACATTTTATGTCGTTAGTATCTTTGACAGCTTTGACATTTGTGCCCTCTTTGGAGCCCTAACTGAAAATCACATAGAATTTTAAATCAAACTCGCTCGCGCCCCACCCCCGAACCAAACCCCAAAATAACCCAACTAATCCCCAATTTATTATAAACGTTGTAAACGCTTGTTTGTTTGTATGTTCACAGTGTTATAACCCCTGTTTAAATTAACTTTACGAGTAAACATTTGGTAGGGGTGCTGACGCCTTAGGACCGGCTTATTTGATGTTTAAGTTAATATTTGCCTATTAAGGTTAGTTTTTGGTATGTGTAATTATTTATACCATACACCTGGAACGTTTTTGGGGTATAACTGTTTTTTTTTATACAGTCAATAATGCTGATGCTGAAGCAGTAGTAGCTTCAGCAATTAGGCCTTTGTAAGTACCTGGGGCGGAAACTGAAATGACTGTGAGCTTAAAAAAATTCGTTTCACCCGCGTTCCTGGGGACTCAGATGGTACCCAGGACAGGATAAAAATAAAATAGCCTTTGTCTCTCGAGGGTAGATTATTTTTTGATGATAGATGAATTAGGTGCTTTATCATTCCATTCATCTTTCGTCAAGATTTACCTATTTTTAACCGACTTCCCAAAAAGGAGGAGGCTCTCAATTCGGCCGGTATGTTTTGTTTTATTATAACAATGTCATGTTTTATAATAGGTATATATCTAGTGAGATTTTTTTATCAATTGAGTTTTTCCTAAAATTCTAGTCTAATAGGTATATTGTTTCAATTAACTTATCTTAAACTCTACTTTCCATCATTATCTTTCTTAAGTAAATTTATAAATCACACACAAATTTGAAGCATCAATTTATTTAATTTCAAATGAACATCTGAATTTCATCGGTTGAATAAAATCCGACAAACTGACAATCATCGGCGATGGGACATCATCAATAACGCTATCTCGCTCGCACAAAGCTATCGCACCTGCTCTATCGCGCAACCGTTATTAATTCTGGCAACATTTCACTGTGAATTACTGGTCACACAAAAACAATGGCGGGGATCATGCGGGCTCTGAAATTATTATCTGTTGTGTATTTCGAATTGTTACAGGAGTTGTACGCTTATCGAAAGTGCGGTAGGTGTTTTGCCGTTAAATAAAAGAGAATGTGATATTTTTTGTCATTATTAGAAGTACCTATATTTAAGCGTTGATTGATAAGGATGTAGTTATACTACGTATATTGGAAAACTAGCTAAAAAAATTATCGGCATGTAAAAAATTCGAAATCGCAACAAACAAAAGACTAACAGATTCGATCCATATTTATTTAGCTACCATTGACTTAGGATGAAGATAAAAAGTGCTTAAGATATATAATGATAAATACAAAAATATTTTAAAACAAGTAAAATAGAAAAAGAAATCATATTTTACGAATTTCTTCTGCAGAAAAAAACATTTATTTCACCAATGAAATTAAATATTTTCCCCGCTAGCAATAGCATAATATACTTTGCATATGGTAACACAATTTTTCCCTGTTAATCTGTCGGTAATTGGCCATCGGATTCAATATGGCGGGTCATTATCGCGCGTTAACCGCTTAACTGCAGGTTGTTGGGTATCTCGCCCGGATAATTGTGATCACCCGGATCACCCGGACCAGATGGACGCTGTCATGTGAGGATTATACCCGGATAGGTTGTAATATTAACTATTTGGTTTGAGTGTTGTAAAAATTGCTACTCAGAATCAGATTTGACATTTGACGCGGTAGGTTTTTAGTATTTTTAACTTGCTTCCTAGCTTCGAGGTAAAATGTAGTCTATGTCCTTTCCCAAGCTCAAGTCTATCTCTGTACGAAATTCCATAAAAATGGGTTATATGGTTTAAACGCGAAAGCGTTACAGACTTACTTTCTCATTTATAATCACATCTTCTGTTTGAGTATCTTAACTATTGTGTTTAACTGTTGGTTTTCCTTGTAAAATAACATAGTAAATAATATTACGTAGGGTTTGTTTAATTTAAATTTGTAATTTTATAATTTATTAACCAGATTTTTAATGTACATCCAAATTTTAAATACAAAGATAAGATAAAAACACCCTAGTTCTAAATCTAAGTTATAATTTCAGACTTACCTTTTTTTATAGAAACCTTCGCTTTAAATATCTTCAGTATTGAACTACACATTTTCCCATAAACAACATGTTAGTAAACTTTATGAAATTGCACAATAAATTACGAACAATAGACAGGGGTCGGGTTCAAAATAGTTGTTAGATTTTTGGCCCGGACAATCCGGACATGGTCGGACACGGCCGGACAACGGACGGATTAACCTGTCCACGGGTAGGATTATCCCGGCTTGACATGCGCGGTGGGGGGTTAGGTCCCTACATGTGTATTGTTTTGTTTTTAACCCGTTTTTTAAACGGTTTTTGTTTATTTTAGCCAATTAGAGATTGACTGAATCCTCACTGAAATCCTACTTCTACTAATCCTACTAATATTATAAAGGCGAAAGTTTGTAAGTATGGATGTATGGATGTTTGTTACTCTTTCACGTAAAAACTACTGAATGGATTTGAATGAAATTTGGAATAAAGATAGCTTATAACCTGGATTAACATATAGGCTACTTTTTATCCCGGGAAAATGGAAGACCTCCCGGGTACGCGGGTGAAACCGCGGGGAGCCACTAGTATATAATATAATAATAATAATGAGGATTTTAATTTGTGTGTGTATGTTTGTAATAGATAAACACAAAAACTACCATGCCGATTTCAAAAATTCTTTCACCATTATAAAGCTACATTATCAGGGAGTAATATAAGCTATATTTTATCCCAGTACCACGGGAACGGGAATTACGCGGGTGAAACCGCGCCGAGGCAGTTATATTATATATAAACTAGCGGTTTCACCCGCGTAGTTCCTGTTCCCGTGATCACAGGGGTATGAAAAATTTATAGTAGCCGATTCTCAGACCTACCGAATATGCATACAAAATTGAGAGTTTAATCACAAACTCCGCGACACGAGAATTTTATATATTAGATGAACCGAATAAAACTATTTTATAACCTACCCCTATTTACAATTATTATTAACAGCTCTATAATATTCCTAATAGTTTTCAAAACTTTCACATTACACGCTCCTTTTAGTTGCTTAGCTATTTCATTATTAAATATCATCTCTTAGTCTTTGAAAAAGAACTCACAACTTTTATTACGGATCTATTTATTAGTACTGTAAAGCTTTATTATTAAGTAATAATACGTATAATTAGAATGTAAAAGGGGAAGGCCAAAGACAGAATGGTATGATTGTGTAAAAGATCATATGAGAGAATGTGGAGTGAATGTGGATTTGACTGGAGATCGAATGAAATGGAGGGACATGACGCACAAAGCCGACCCTAAATAGGACAAGGCGAGGAAAATGATGATGATGATGAAGTATAATTAGAATGTAATTTTGTATTAAAATAGTGTATATTCCCGGGAAAATATAGGATATAAGTAGTTTTCTTGGAAAAGCAGCCTAGATTGACAATTGTTGTAAAAACCAATTGCATTTTGCTCTCTAAATTTCCTTCCATATCTCCACCAATCTCCAATGTATACCTAAAAAACATACCCCAAAAAAATGATACCAAATATAATCAAAATAACCCACATATAAACAGGATACTATTACTTTATTTGATAAAAGAGGAAGCCTCATAAACCTCTCATATCAATTATTTTCGTCAACGAAATGACCCCTTCTCGGCTCGTAATAAACGTCGTCGTATGGAACGTAATAAGTCCCCCTTGTCCCCTCTTTTGTCCCCCCATAGCCCCCCGTGGCCCCTCAAACTCCACGTCCACTATTAAGTAGTGATATGAGACCTCTGATTCTTTGCAAAATCAATTGAATTCTAAAGGTAATATCTATACTAATATTATAAAGAGGAAAGATTTGTTTGTTTGTTTGTTTGTAATGAATAGGCTCCGAAACTACTGGACCGATTTCAAAAATTCTTTCACCTTTGGAAAGCTACATTATCCCCGAGTAACATAGGCTACATTTTATCCCTGTATTCCCACGGGAACGGGAACTACGCGGGTAAAACCGCGCGGAGGCAGCTAGTATCTTATAATATTATAAAGGTAAGTTTGTGAGTGTGTATGTTTGTTACTTCTTCACGTCTAAATGGCTAAAACGATTTTATTAAAATTTGGTATGGAGTTAGCTGACATCCTGGATTGACACGTGGGCTACTTTTAATCCCGGGAAAATTGAAGGTCTCCGGGAACGCGGGTGAAACCGCGGGGAGCCACTAGTGTATCTATATTATAATGCTATGATATAAATTAACGGCATATAAGCTTATCTAAACATTGAAGGGAATCTCTGAAAAATATAATATATCTAGTAGAAATAAATAACAAAATAATTTACTGAAATCGGCCACATTTAATCCCACATTTACGTTTAATAGGTACATTGCATGTATTATAACAATAATAACAACAATATTTATAAAAAAGTGTATCACAAAATACCTGAGTTAAACTTTTGTACAGTATACGTTTAAAACGTAGATTAAAAAACATGATAGGGCACGTTCGGGCCCTTGTTTGGGAAGAGACGATTAAAATATAACAACAGTTGTAAGTTTATTATTTATTATACACATTCCTGCGGTTTCACTTGCATTTTCGAGGCATTTAATGTTTCGAGACAGAAAAATTGTGTATGAAAGAAATAATGTTGACTTCTATTTTTTTCTTTAACTATAATTCCACCATAGTAAAGGGTGGACTGGTCATAGATAGTAGGTCCGCAAACCTTGAAACTCAGTCTCAAGTGTTAGAACACATTGAATGGTATTTATTTCAACATACTCTTCTTTAAATATAAATAAACTAGCTGCATCCACGCGGTTTTACCCGCGTAGTTCCCGTTCCCATGGGAATACAGGGATAAAATATAGCCTATGTTACTCAGTGATAATGTAGCTTTCTAATGAAAAAAGAATTATTAAAATCGATCCAGTACTTTTGAGTTTATTCGTTACATACAAAAATACAAATCTTTGCTCTTTATAATATTAGTGTAGATTTCATGCTGTAACGTCTCTTATGCGCAGTTAGAAATTTTTAAATGTTTAAATTTTTTCAAATAGTAATGTCATGTCAATGCCATCAGTGAGATGTTTGCTTTTACTTTGAAATGAAAGATTTAAGTTGAAGTTTATATAATATTATAATTTTATTTGTTTAGTCTAGAAGAAGAGCTGTACGTTGTAATAGGATGCTGAATTTTGAAATGCTTCTCCTGATATATTACATCATTTGCAGAAGTGATATTATAGAACTATTTACTGTTGCAAAAAACCTATATCTATAAATAAAGAGAAAACGTAGTATAGGTTACAACAGGGCTTATGAAAAAAAAACAATCACCGATGTCATTTACACAAGTAGCTGCCAAAAAGACTACAAATTCCATCTCATCTATGACAATCGATAATAATCCTTATATTGACCTTGTTAAGGTTCAAATATAATATTACTAGTTGTTATTAGAATTCCACCACCGTCCCTAAGCCCCTTAAGGAAAAGGGGAATTTTCTTCATAAGTATCGCGTGACCGCTGCGTGACGTCACGACTCTTGTCCAGGATTTAATACAATTGAAAGTTATAAAAGTGTTCTAGAAGTGACATGGGTACTGGGTATTTCTTTAAACTATGAAAACATTTATTTATCTTCCCTATATCTTCGTTTATACAACTTTTATTATTAGTATTAATGGCTACCCGCGGTTCGACCCGTGTACCGGGGAGATCTTCCATTGTCCCGGAATAAAAAGTAGCCTTTGTCCTTTCTCAGGCTCTAGATTATCTGTGTACCAAATATCATTTAAATCGGTTCACTAGTTTTAGCTTGACAACGAGTTACTTTCGCATTTAAAATATTAGTATAGATACTCTGCTCTTATTTGTCGTAGCGGTATAATTCTCCGGAGACCTTCAACTTTCCCAAGATAAAAGGTAGCCTATGTCCTTTCTCAGGCTCTAGACTATCTGTGTACCAAATTTCATTTAAATTGGTTTTGTAGTTTTAGCGTGAAAGCAAGACAGAGTTACTTTCGCATTTATAATATTAAGTATAGATACTTAGATATTTTGCTCTTATTTGTCGTGGCGGTATAATTCTCGGGGACCTTCCACTTTCCCGGAACAAAAAGTAGCTTATGCATAAAGTTTTAATCTATCTCGGTACTAAATTTCATCAAAATCGATGCTGTGGCTTAGCCGCCAAAGCGAAACAAACAGACAGATACTTTCGCCTTTATAATAGTGGGGATTTTACCTATTGTCCTGAAGAAATAAATGAAAAGCCACTTACCCTATTTTACTACCATTCCAAAACCACGCTCGGAGCTAGTGCAATTGCCCGTGAAAGCCCCATCTAGGCTATAATTTACATTCGTGCGACCGAGAGGCCAGTCACGTACTGAATTATGACATGCTCTCAACTCTTATATGACAATATATGAGCAGCTCAGCGGCCTTACTCTGTCTCCTTCTGCAACTTTATAGCATCAAATTGAATGTGAAGTCAGATTTAGTTTGAACTAGTGATTCCTCGCAGTTTCACCCGCGTATTCGGGACATCTTCCATTTTACCGGGATAAAAAGCAGCCTATGTCCTATCTTAGGCTCTAGCTAGACTGTGTACCAAATTTAATTTAAATCGGTTCTGTAGTTGTAGTGTGAAAGCGAGACAGAGTTACTTTCGAATGTATAATATTATCGCACGTTGTCCGGAATAAAAAAAGCCTCTGACGGGAATTCGAGAATCGACTTTATAAATTTTGGCTACTGATTACAAACAGAAAAAATAATAGTATAAACTAAAATCAAACTTGTAACCTACATAATACACGCAAAGAAAAAGCAATAAGTATACCATAGGACATTGACAATAAAACAGCAGAGGAGGTACCAACAATAAAACGTAGCACAATTCCAGCCTATTTCACTCGACAATATGTCCTAATGCATTCATAGTGTTGCTTCTCAGATAAATTGTCAGGCGACACTCTCTCATAATTTTGAGAGCTTTCTCGCTGGATGGCTGCGGTTTGTATGAGAGCGGATAGCGATTTTAACTGGAAAAAATGTTGGTTTAATATTATAAATGCGAATGATGGACAAACATTTGTATGCATGAATATGTCTGTTTGTCCTGTGTCTACATGTAAATATCTATATAAGTATGTATTTAAAAGTAGTATATCAGCTATCTGGTTACCATATCACAAGCTCTGCTTAGTTTTGAATTAGATTGGCCGTGTGTGAAAAATGTCCCAGGATATTTATTTATTTATTTAATGGTTGAGTGGATGAGTTTTGTGGCATTGTGAAGGGATTTTGACCATGGATATTCTTAGTTATCACACATTTTTAATGAAAAAATTTAAGATCTTCAAAAAGTGTGTTATTAAAAATACAAAGGATTTCATTTGAGCATGATTTCAACTATCTACATATTTGGTACTAGTATTGATAAAGCGTCTTTTAAAACATGGATTTTCTTATGTTTACCGTTTCTATTATAGCTTGGTATTTATTAAGTACACTATTAGCAAACTAAATTAACTATACTTTATGATCAATGCAGCAAACAAACTTTATTGCACGGACATTATATGAATCAAGTTGAAACCGCTAAATATTTCAATAATTGCAAAGATAATTGCCATTTTCTCGCTCCAAAGGTTAGATCGGAGGCCGTTCATACAAATTTATTGATTCTGCATAATTTATCAGCCATATTCTATTCGGCATTAACATCTCATTACGTTTGGTAATTACAATTCCTAGTTGTGCAATTTGTCTGGCTTTGCCTTTGTAATTAACGCGGATTTAATTGTACGATGTAGGAAAAGTGAGACCACTTTTTGTGACTCAATTTGCATTGAGATTTAGATTACGTCTTTGTATCGTTTACTTTTGGTTTAAATCACTTTTTTTATTGCTAGTATTACGTCGGAAATCTGTAGCTTGAGGTTAGATCACAAGATGGTAAAAAATAATATTAATAAATAGTTTTTATTTGGTTACTTGATTGTGGTGTTTGAAATAGTCACTGTAATAAAATGTAAATCAACCCATTAGAAATCATGGTAAATAACCCGTTACTCTTACCACTAGTTGACCCGCGCAATAATTTTAATTGATGCTCCGCTCCTTTTCTCTGTAGCGTGATGATATATAGCCTATAACCTTCCTCGATAAATGTTATCTAACACCAAAATAATTTTTCTAATTGGAAGTTTCACTTTATAGAGTAAACACACAAACAATTTCCTTAGTTTTATATATTAGTAAGTATACATTATTTATGTATCTATCCTTATTTTAATATTACTCTACGATTGACTGCGATATAAATCGCTGTTCTCATGACGGCAGCTTCACCGGGTAAAGATGGCGGTCTGCAAAGTAAGAAGTTCAATTTGAGGCAAATTGTTGGTATATTCGAAGTGCGGTCTCAACTCCGGCGTCAATTTTTTAAACTGCAAATGCAGTTTGCTAAGAAAATATTTTGCCTGATTTTCACTCCTCGGGGGAAAATGTTCTTGGAGTAGATAATATTATTTTATTTAATTCCCCCAACTTAAGTAGTAGCGTGAATAAAATATAGATTTAAGGAGTTGAATCCAGTATTATTATTTTACGTTTTGGAATTTTGTATATTGAGATATGGAGCTTATATCAATTTATTATTACTAGTAGTAACTAATATTTAATTATAACAAATAAGAGTATCTTACCAGTTCTTGTCAATTAAAGACTGACTTACGAACTAATAGCTTCAGCAATTGTGACTGAAACTGACTTTAGAAACCGATCTTTCATCAGTTTTGACTTTCATAAGTGCTATTGAGGGGCCTAAATTGAATGGCTTAGTACTATCTCTACAAAAATATCCAACAAATTTTTACTAATATTATAAATGCATTTGTAAGAATGTATGGATGTATATTTTGATACTCTTTCACACTAGAATTTCAGAAGGGATTACAATGAAATTTGGCACAAAGTTAGAATATATCCTAAAATGACTAGTTTTTATCTCCTGAAAATTGAAGATCCCTAAAAACCTTTGAATAAATCACTTCTAAAGTCTCCAAAACACATTTATTGTAATAAAAATCCTTGAATTCCAGAATCTCAATGACACGTAAGATAAAAAGCTAAAGCCGACACAATTCTTGGCCTCGAATAAAACTACCCGTAAATCTACGGTAATAACGTTCCAGTTCCATTAAATCACTATTGTGGGTAGGTGGTACCCTTATTTTATTACGCACACTATTATTACATTAGCGAGTGTACATGTGTGAGTGTGTGTATGTGTGTGTAGACGGTGGCTTCTGATTGATCGCCAGACCTTAAGGAGTGGTAAATACGCTTTTTCACGAAGATCTTTTTAATTTGGGCGAGTATAAAATGTATATGATAAATTTGATTGTATTTCTTAAACGGTGACTGAAGTTGAAATATAATAGCACAATTTTCTAAAAACATTATTTTTTTATTACATAAGAAAAACTTATTATCTGAGTAATTCATTTAAGTATTTATTGATGACTAGCTGCCTCCGCGTGGTTTCACACGCGTAGTTCCCGTTACCGTGGGAATACAAGGATAAATATATGTTACTCGTAGATAATGTAGCTTTCGAATGGTGAAATAATTATTAAAATCGGTCCAGTATTTTTTGAGTTTATTCGTTACATACGTTCGTTCTTTTCTTTTTATAATATTAGTATAGATGGTGGCTGAATGACAAAAAAAATAGGTCTAGTTTTTTTGCCAAAAAAATTTCCATACATTTTTTGGCTACTCACAGCCCCTTAAGTATATCGTGTGGGTGATTCAGGGTTGACACCTGATACGTGAGGATTTTTATTTATTTGATACATATACTTTGTATTGAATTGAAAATCCTTTTCACAATGATACTGTGAGAATATAAAAATTCCTTTCAAAAGATATCAATTTCGTATTGTCCGAGGGATGTTTGAAACGGTTTGAATTTTCCTTTATGATTATGAAATATTATTTGCAAATGATGTCTTTTGTGAGATGTTTATAATAAATTGGTTTTGAAAATGATAAATATGAATTAAAATAAATAACAATTCTTTAATTCTAAGATTTGTATATTTTTTGGAATACCGAACAAATATACTTAACCTTTTAATTTGTATATAAATAATTGTTTTCCTAAATGGACCAACCCTATAAAACCGCAAAGGGTAACAAAGTAAGGAAGCATGTTCGCCTGTTGGCTTCTTAATCTTTCACTCGTACCTCATCGGTTTTGGTACAGTATTATGTTATAAACTTAAAGCGATCAGACTTTTATAGTTATTTTAAATAAGTTTTGAATTATGCCTCGAAGTTATAAATTATGTTAATCTGCTGTGTCACGTAATTGATTTCTTAATTAATTAAATTTGGTTATTATTTTTTTTATACCACAAAGGTGGCAAATTGACAAAGTGACCCCCATTATATGTAGTATATCAGATATCTGGTTAAAATAACACAAGCTCACTTAGAAGCTCACTTTGGAGTCAGATTGGTTGTGTGTGAAAATGTCTCAGGATATAAAAAAAAATACTGTATATAAAGCATTAAATTGTAATCGGTACAAGTCGCTTATGTATTACATCCGTCCTTAAGCCTATCACGAGTTTCCGTACAGTAAAGTTTGTCATCAGCAGCCCCGTGGGGTTGGTTAGTTGGGGTTTTTCACTGAAAAGATTAATTTGTTAATGCCATTCCGTTTCAGTGAGATAATCTTTTTGTACGAATGTTGCGTTTGAAGGAGGTTTTCTGTGAATAGGTACATAACTTAGTAGTTGTGATTCTGTTTGAGTTTTTAGGGTATTATTAAAGTTTGGTTGGATACATCATCAGATCAGCCAAAACTGCTAAACATATTGAAATGAAATATAATTATTAATTCAAATAGGCCTTCACAGGCACTTATGAAAAGTCGACTCTAATGCTCGGTTGGAAGGTGCTTAGTTGTTTGCATAGGCCTCCCCCATCGATTTCAATGTAGTCAAGGAAATATAATGCTACTAGTGGCTCCCCGCGGTTTCATCCGCGTTCTCGGGATTTTAAATTTTCCCGGAATAAAATGTTACCTATGTGTTCCATATCCATGCTATAAAATATCTGTGTTCCAATTTTCATTCAAATCCATTAAGTAGTTTTGTTGTGAAAGAGTAACAAACATCCATCCATACTCACAAACTGTCTCATTTATAATATTAGTAGGATATATGTAGGTATTTTATTTGTATATTAGGGTATATAAAAACGGTGGTACAGCACAATATATATTACAATTAAAATTTACAGTCCGCGTAACGGTGTAAAAACCATCTGAGGATAACACCTTCTAGTCTATTAAAAAATTCGAAACATGAGTTAATAATAGTGACACCAACACTGTTTATCATAGCTTATATGTATGTAATTCGTAAAATTTGATAATCTGCTTGCAATCTTAAATACAAACCAAATAAACAAATATAAATTGTCATAAACTTACTACCCTTGCACACCTAGATATAAATAGTCCTTTTTAAACTTTGTATACCTACCTTGGCAGTTTAATACAAAGCTCAACCCTTACCATCTCCTACCTACCTAATCTACATGTCGACTAGCAGTAGGTACTCGAGATGTCTTATACAAGCACTAAATCCTGCAGAACATAAGTCGCAGACTAGTGTCCCGCCCTGGCGTTGTTCGGACCGCTCCTGCTAACTGATGAGATAGGATTTAGAAGCGTTGGCTATGTTATGTTATGCTTAATGGATTCACTTAGAATGGATTCTATTATATAATAGAGAGTGTATATTATTACGGGGCCAGCTGAATATCAGCACCTGCTGAGCTGGTCCCCCTTTAAATCTATATATATAAAAGAAAGTCGGGTTTGTTTCAACACTTATAACTCGAGATCTGCTGAACCAATTTTCATGGTTATTGATTCGTTGGATTTGTCTCCGCCCCGAATAGCAGAATACATCCTAAAAAGAATGAAAACTGGATGTGTGTAATAAATACTTAATCATTTCAATAAATGCTGATTTGTTTATTACATGTCAAACATTTGTTGTCCAATACTGTCAAATACTGTAACAACTTTTTTTGTAAAATGTCTCGAAAGTTCAGGTACTGTTTTATTTGTGTAAATTATTTATTAATTTTTTAATTTTTAATTTCCGAAAATAATACCTAATAATACCTGATTTTTAATTTGGTCGGTTTTTAAATTGATCCAGTTTAAGTTTTGTCACAATTAAAACTTCTGAACGCAATCACAATATTTGACATTAGATTTGACAACCAAATGTGGCAACTGTAATACCTATGTCAATCCATCCTGTCGCACTTCAAAACACGGAAAAAAGTTATACGATATTGTGTTACCATATCTATGAGTGCATCCTTTTATTTAACTTTCTTTCTATGTATCTATCTAATCAGCCCGAAATAACCCACTGCTGACCATAGGCCTCTTTCTTTTTACATCTCATCCACTGCCTACCCGCTGCTCGGACAATGTCGTCTACCCACCGAGCCGGCGGTGGTCTACCCGGTTTCCTGTGTCTCTCTCTTGGCCACCACTCTGTAATAGCTTTAGCCCATCTTCCGGCATCCCGCCTTGCCAGATATCCCGCCCAACCCCACTTTAATCCCGTGATCCCTTTACCCACATCCACGACTTGCGTTTTACGTCGTATTTCGACTGTTGGGTATTCGGTCCACGAGGGAGATGCCCAGCATGGTTCGCTCCATGGCTCTTTGAGCAACCATTATTTTATACATGTTGCCTTTTGTAAGCGACCATGTTTCAGCACCATAGGTGACGATAGGCAGAATGCACTGATTAAATGCCCAAGGCATTTAGCATTTCTTCAGATACTGAGGAATATTAGAGCGGAACATGTCATCAAGTTTCCCAAATGCAGCCCAACCTAACTTGACTCCCGGTCAAACGACGTCCAAGATAGATGTAGTGGTCTACATGTTCTGTTGGGGAGTTACCCACATTACTGGTAGCTGTTCCAATTGGATGACTAGCCATGAGCTTGGTTTTGAACATGTTCATGTGTAGACCCACTTTCAGGGATGCTTCGTGTAGTTCTGTAAGATCAGCCACGTTCTCAGATAGTAGAAGAAGGTCGTCAGCAAAACGCAGGTGCGTGTGCCATTTTTATTTATTCCTCTCTCTTCCCAGTCTAGATATTTAATTACGTCTTCTAGCATATTAGTGAAGAGCTTTGGCGAGAGAGTATCCCCTTGCCTCACACCTCGCTTGATGGGGACGAAATCTGTCAGCTTTTGCACCTGTAGAGTAGCCTTTCGGTGTTCGTGCACATCAAACCGTTTAAGTACGTACGTACGCAGCGGAAGCTCTCAAAAGGAAAAAAAATCTCCGGATTTTTAAACATTCTTCATTGATACTCCGCTCCTATTGGTCGTAGCGTGATAATATATAGCCTATAGCCTTCAATAAATGGACTTTCTAATACTGGAATAATTTAGCAAATCAGACCAGTAGTTTCTGAGATTAGCGCGTTCAAGCAAACAAACAAACAAACTCTACCGCTTTATAATATTAGTATAGACTAGCTTCTGCCAGCGACTTCGTTCGCGTGGAAAAGTTTCTTTGGGCTAACTCTAACTTTAACCCACGACTTCGTTCCTCGAACCTCCTCCTTTTTTTTAAGTCGTTTAAAAATAATCCTTACTTATAACATGATTTAGTATTCACGTGTGACGACGCGATGGCTTATTTCTTCTATAATTTTGGTGTTTCTATACCGATTCCTATGATTCTTTTTTATTGAATAGGTAATAATGTAAACTTTTTTAAATTAGGGATTAGTGAGAGTGTTGAAATGAAATAAATGAAATAAATTTATTCATTCAAATAGGCCTTCACAGGCACTTATGAAACGTCGACTCTAATGCTCGGTTCGGAAGGTTGCTTTTGCTGAGAAGAGCCGGCAATAAACTCAGCAATTACTCTTTTAAAAACAAGTTTTAACAATTTCTTTAACAATAATAATATTAGTCCTGATAGAACGAGCGCTATACCCATGCCTCGCCATCGTTAATATAATCGTTTATACAATAATAAGCCTTCTGTACCAAAGCTGACTTAACTCGTTCCTTAAATTTATTCATAGGCAAATCTAAAATATTTGTGGGGATTTTGTTATAAAACCGTGCACCAAGTCCTAAAAATGATCCTTGCACTTTCTGTAGTCTATAAGCAGATGTTACAAGTTTATGCTTATTTCTAGTATTAATGGAGTGCAAATCACAATTTTTCGTGAAAAGACTAATGTTTTGACGGACGAATATTATGTTTGCATAAATGTACTGTGATGCAACTGTGAGAATGTTAATTTCCTTAAATTTATCTCTGAGGGAAGCTCGCGAGCTTAAATTATAAATAGCACGGACTGCTCTTTTTTGCAAAATAAAAATTGTATCTATATCAGCTGCTCTGCCCCAAAGCAAGATACCATAGGACATAACACTATGAAAATAACTGAAATAGACTAATCTAGCTGTTTCTACATCCGTAAGTAGTCTGATTTTTCTAACCGCGTAAGCTGCTGAGCTGAGCTTCCCCGCAAGACATGATATTTGGGTGACATGATGTTATAAACGTAAGAGTAAACAAATATAACCAGAATGCTCCGAACTGCTAAGCTATCAGGAGTTACACGTGTTATTCTGAGTCAACTATAAAAGACGGACATATGCTGTTGCGGGATATTTTTTAGAAAATTTTATGTAGAATATTTCCGTCTTAATAATTTCTATGTAACCTTAACCATTAAGGCTGCACACGCGGCGGAAGCTTAAAAAATGGAGTAACTTCTCCCGTTTTCCCAAAATTTCCCTTCACTACTCTGCTCCTATTAATTGTAGCGTGATGAAAAGTATCCTATAACCTGCCCAGGCGTATGTGGAATAATTGTACCAAGTTTCGTTAAAATCCGTCCAGTAGTTTTGTTTCTATAAGGAACATACAGAACGACAGACAGACAGACAGACAAAAATTTTACTGAATGCATTTTTGGCATCAGTATCGATCACTAATCACCCCCTGATAGTTATTTTGAAAATGTATTTCATGTACAGAATTGACCTCTCTACAGATTTATTATAAGTATATAGATATAGATAGATTGGGGCAGTACGAAGTCTGCCGGGGCAGCTAGTAAATAAATAAATAATAAATAAATATCCTGGGACATTTTTCACACACGGCCAATCTGATTCCAAATTAAGCATCAAAGTGAGCTTGTGTTATGGTAACCAGATAGCTGATATACTACATATACTACTTTTAAATACATACTTATATAGATATCTACATCCAGACACAGGACAAACAGACATATTCATGCATACAAATGTTTGTCCTGGGTGGGATTCGAACCCACGACCCGCGGCTTGAAAGTCAGGGTCACTAACCACAAAGCCAACCGGGCTGCCCTTTGACAGCACTCCTACCACTTGTTTGTCATTGATCTGTTTTATGTTTCATCATCAGCTCATTACGTCTCCGTGCTCCCTCATGACCGTGAGTCGGTGCGTTCCCAACTGAGCCACCACGGCTATTTTTATGTTTATCTTCATGTAATTAGTGTTAAATTGTGCTGTCAATAAATATTTTCTTTCTTTCTTACAAATGTGAAAGTATCGTAGAATGGAGAGATGAATAAATCACGCATCAACAAAAGGATCTGGATCAAATTTAGCACAGAGCTAGACAATGGTTTGCGATTACACATTTTGCTCATCATTTACCCTGGTAACATTAAAAATCTTTCAGGAACCACTAGGCGGAAGTTAGCTTAAGTAGAAAATGGTTGTTTTAATTTACAATTCGTGTTAAATCATTTGATTAAATCCATACGTTTATTTTTAGAAAAATCATCGATTTAGAAGAGATTATATTCAAAAGCTTCACATATATTAAGATACCACATCAAACATGAGATAAAATTACATATAAAGGAATAAATATAATATTATAATCCTGATTACCGCACCGCGACGCACTCAAGTGTTTATGAATTAATACTTCAACGATTCTCAGAAACCTTAATAGGATCAACGAAATGCTATTTAGAGGTAAGCTAAGTCATACATGACTAGCTTTTGCATCGCGGTTTTTCTCGCAATCCTTTTAATAAAAGAACGCTTTAAATAAATCTATACTATAATATTATAAAGAGGAATGATTTGTTTGTTTGTTTGTTTGTTTGTTTGTAATGAATAGGCTCCGAAACTACTGGACCGATTTCAAAAATTCTTTCACCTTTGGAAAGCTACATTATCCCCGAGTAACATAGGCTATATTTTATCCCTGTATTCCCACGGGAACGGGAACTACGCGGGTAAATCCGCGGGGAGGCGGCTAGTGTATGATAAAGATAGATATCTATGTGTTTATTTACAATGTCTGGTTTAAGTCGCGTTGTTGTATGTAACGAATATGCTCCAAAACTACTGGACCGATCTAAATAATTCTTGCACTGATAAAATGCTACATTATCAGGAAGTAACATAGCCTATATTTTATCCTTGTAATATTTCTGAAACGGGAACTACGCAGGTGAAACCGCGGGTAACCCGCCCGGAAGTTTACTATAACTTTACATTACAAAATTAAATATGAAATTTAAGTTACAAAATTGCAACACCAAAATGAAAGAAAGCTACATAAATTTTTATCAGCGACTTAGAAAATGTATAAAATAAAAGTGTTATTTCAAATTTAATATTCAACTTGCACAAACTTTACGTACTAAGTAAGGTCTGTAAGTCAAAAACAGAGATTGTATTCAAAGAAATATTTTGCCCCGGAATACAGTCACGGAATGTCGCCTCGGCCGGAAGTCGGACTCGGGGACCGGAAATAAAAGTTGGGGGGAGGGTTGGGGGGGGGGGGGGAGTGAGTGGGAAAGAGACAGCAATAAAGTAAGAGGGAGATAGCTGCGTTAATCCTTTAGTAAGCCGCGGAGTGCCCTTAGTCCCTAACGGTCTTAAAAGATATACTATGTTTGTATCGGCTTATGAGAGGTTTACTATTTACTTACTATTTTCCGATACATTTTTTGAGGAAACATGGTTATGCACATGTTTTTGGATGGGAATCGAATTATCGACCACAAGATTCTAGACTTTATTATCCGCAGCAAAATGCTTACTTAAATGTAGTTAAGTTATGCTTCAACTTTCAGAACCGAGCATTAATAATGACTATTCATAAGTGCTTGTGTAGGCCTATTTGAATATAAAAGATTCTGATTTGATTTGATTTGAATTACACGATGAAAATGTTTTATTTGATTTATTTATCACAGACAGTTAAATGTATTAGAATTGAAACTTACTAGACCTACTAGACCTACTATAAAGCACTAGTTTCATCCGTGATCCTGGGATAAAAATAAACTTGTGTTCCTTTTTTACATTTAGTCAATCGTTTTATCGAATTTGAACCAAATCGCTTTAGTAGTTTAGGCGCAAAAGTGACAGACAGACCGAGTTACTTTTCCAATTTATTTTATACTAGTAGCTCCCCGCGGTTTCACCTGCGTACCCGGGAGATCTTCCATTTTTCCGGGATATACATATAGCCTTTGTCCTTCTTCAGCCTCTGGCATTTAAATCGGTTCAGTAGTTTTAGCTTGAAAGCGAGACAGACAGCCAGAGTTACTTTTGCATTTATAATATTAGTATAGATTTAAGTAATAATAAAGTTGATGAGTGTCTTGCCGGTTGTCAGTTGAAGGCTGCCTTTCACACGGTTGCCCTTTGACCCTCATATCTATGTATGTTAGGGTGTAAACAATAAATGCCTTTGGATTCTGAATTCTCAGCCACCTAAAGCTGAATATAATTCAGCATATGCTATCTGCAGTCGGTATTCTGGGCACGAGCCACTGGCACGCTTATCGACTAATTGATCGCTACAACCGGGAGCACCTGTGTTCCCGTGTTCCTGTAGTGATGGGACACGTGTATCGATAGATGGTACTCGATAAACAAAATGGCGGTCGGACGAAAAGCGCTAATCATCGATATAGAACAAACTAATAAGTACAGAAAAGTGTTATTGGAAATTGAGCCTGTTTAGGTATTTGTAGATACTAATTGAATTATTTTTTTATGTTATTCTATTATTAATTTTTATATTTTATATTTGAATTGTAAGCCTTTTAATGAATCTTAAAGCTGAAACTGATACTTTAAGGATAAAGTACTTACATAAAGATTAGAAAAGTTATGAACATGGAATAAAAATTAAACATATTATTATGTGGCTTACTAACACATTATAATTTGTATTTTCCTTTTGACTTTTATAAAAAACTACATAAAACAAATTCAAGTCCGATTGTCAACTCGATAAAATTCGATATCGACCATCGATACTTCGACCCAACACTACGGTATTAAGATATTAGCCTCGGCGTGTTTAGTGTTGTGGCAAGATAATATGAAATGGGCGTTCTGTTTGTCTGTGTTCATGCCCCGAGCAGTACTTAGCGAACTGCGATCCGATTGATCTAGTGCCGACAATCGATTCCAGGGTATAACAATAGTAGGTTAAATCTTTTGTAAGTTCTGTATGGTTATTTGTGACAGGTAAATTGTGAAGGAAGATTTATATAGTATGGAAATGGGCTTGATCTTTTATTATTATGTTCTATTAGTCTATTTATTTGAGGGTGTATTTTTACGAATTGAAATCTTATGTTTTTGATCATTCAAAATAAGCCTTCTAATGCACTGATAATAAGCCAGCATCTAATGTTTCGGAAGGTTGTTTCCACAAAAAAAGAGCAGGCAAATCAATTTAATATTTTTAGAAGAAACATCTTGTAATACTAAAGGCAGGCTCGTAGTACTACTATATCGAGCTTTAGTAAATAAATTTGATACATAATTGAAAGCTCCAAATTCCTTCTGTTAATTTCATCATCACTATCACTTTTTGTTGCTAATCATAATTACTTCCTAATCTCGCTCAGCTATTCTGTCAAAAAAATCGACTGCCAAAATATCCGAATTATCATCGAGTGTGTCCCAACCCTAGTTGAGAGCTCTTCCGTAAATATGCTTTATGGTACACGGAATACTCTAAAGTTTGTGTTTGAGAACACACCCGCCCAGAGTTATGTTTATTTCGCGAACTATTTGTAATAATTTGGCGTCCCGACTCGTGCCATTTCTGTATTTCGCAATCCAGGCCACGCTGTTTATTGTAAACATTGTTAAATGTGATTTAAATAAGATTTTATTGCTACATGGAAGTTGGGCTTTCACGACTTCATTTCATTATCATAAGATTGACAACATAACTAAACATCCTGGTATATTATTTACTAGTTTCCACCCCGCGGTTTCACGTGGGAATACAGGGATAAAATACAGCTTTTCTCGATAAATGAGTTTTTTTAAATCGGACCAATAGTTCCAGAGTTCCACTTCAGCTTTATAATACTAGTAGGTATAGATTCCCGGCCAATCTGATTTTAAACTACACATAAGAAAGTACAAAAAAATCTGACGGCTGATAAATAAAACTATACTTTCTTTTTATAACACAAAGGTGACAAACAGGCATACGGTCCCATCTGATGACGCGCGGTTACCGTAGCCTATGGACGCTTGCAACACCAGGGGCGTCACTCACGCGTAGCCGACTCTGTAATAATCTCTACACTCCCTTCTTGAAGAACCCCATACTGTACTCCATTGGGAATACCATGGTGGAGAACTCATTAAATAAATAAATGTCCTGGGACATTTTTCACACACAGCTAATCATTGCATACTAAGCAGAGTTTGTGAAATGGTAACAAGATAGCTGATATACTACATATATACTACTTTTAAATACATACTTATATAGATCATTACATCCAGACACAGAACAAACAGACATATTCATGCATACAAATGTTTGTCCTGAGTGGGATTCGTAAATATTAATATTAGCAAGGATCGAACAGAGATTGAAGTGTTCCTGATGGTAAGTGGTCACCGGACTCTATACCAGGGGCAAAGCCAATGCGTTGTCGACCACATAACTTGAAGTTGTTAAGTCTCATTTCTCCCTTAGTTACCGAACTCTGTTTTTCTCTTCCGTACAAAACCACAGGTTTTATATTACTTTATAATTAAATACATTAACATTAGGTATGTTTTCCCTATGGCCTCTTTAAATAAAATATCGTATTCACAAAGTTTTGAGATGAGGTTATTTATTTATTCTCAACTTTGGTAATTTTGTAAAATAAATGTTTTGACGGTAACATTACAATGTAAATATGCTTCATTTTATTTAACAATAATATTATACATAGGTAAAATTATTTGTTTGTTTGTTTATAATGAATAGGCTCCGAAACTACTGGACCGTTTACGGTTGAGAGCCCTCAGCGCTCACCGATTGCCCGCGTAAAGGTGTAAAAGCCATCAGAGGCTTCTAGTCCCTTAAAAAAAAAAAAACTACGTAATTTGTGAGTGTTATAGTCTATATTTTATCCCCGTATTCTTACGCGGTTGAAACACATTACCAACTTTTAATTCATGGAAGTTTTAATATTGTGTTTGAAACCGCATGAAGCCACTAGTTATTTATAAAATCAGATTTAAATAATAAATCGAATAACTCCATCTTTTCAAATCGATATGAAAATCGTATTCGGAGATAATAATCGAGAATTTACGATCTATATAATATACAGGGTGAGTCCGTCGGTGATTTAGTAGCCATGAAATTGGAGCATATGTTAGCTTTAGAGATATCGGACGTCGCCATTCGAATAGACTGGTTCATATCAAACACATTTATAATAGTCGATGAGTATTCTTGTGTATTTCTTCATAAAAAAATGCAGCAAAATATCAAACCTTTGTTAAGATTTATTTGAGATGAGCTTCTGCCGCGTGGTTTTACCCGCACAGTTCCGGTTCCCGTTGGAATACGGGGATACACAATAGTCTATATTACTCCTTGATAATGTAGCTTTCCATAAGTGAAAGATTTTTGAAAATCGGCCCAGTGGTTTAAGGATGAAAGCGTTATAAACAAATTCACTTTTCATCGATTTCAACTAAGAAATTTATGACAAATGTTTGTCTAGACTGGAAATCCAAGCTGTAATCATCTTGAAAGACTATGTCACTGACATTCCACTCAGTAAATAAACAGACTAACCTAATAAAACTAGCTCCTGTAAATAAACACGGTGGTGGCAGTTAATATTCGGATATTAAACCGCTGTCGTTTGTAAAAATAACATTAAATCGAGTCGAGCTCATCTTCCTAATATCATTTATCATCGTGTTTAGCCAATTTCCTCCAGAACCCCGGCTTCCATCTTCCATCTTTAACGTCGGGAACCTTGGGGAGAATATGAGATTTAAATAACAATTTTTTTTTATAACGAGAACGCTGAATTTAGTTTGTGATTGGCAAGTTTTCATTACTGAGGAGTCAATTTGACGTCTATCGTGTTATGACGTTTGCAATTCAACGTTTTATTTTTGAATTCGCTTTTAGTTTTTAACTAGTGGCTTCCTGCGATTTTCAGTGAGAATCTTCAGATTTCCCGGGATAAAAAGTAACCTATATTTTATTCCTGAATATTTTGTAACTCTATGTCAAATATCATTGCGATCCCTGTTATGACGTGAGAGTAAAAAACATACATCTATATATTCTTAAAAACTTTCGCATTTATAAAATTAGTAGGATAGAGTAATATAGCACCTATATGGTTACCATAGCACAAGCTCTGATTGTTTGAAATCTACACTTATATTATAAAGACGAAAGATTTGATTGTTTGTTTATTTGCATTGAATAGGCCCCAAAAATACTTGACCGATTCGAAAAATAATTTCACTGTTGGGAAGCTACACTATCCCCTGTGAACGTAGTCTATATTTTATCCCCGTATTCCCACGGGATCGGGAACTAAGCGGGTGGAACTGCGCGGAGGCAGCTTTTAACAATGTTCTAAAAAAATGTTTATACCTAGTAAAACATAGTTTTAAGTACTATAACATGTTGATATAGTATCAAATTACAACGGTTGTCAAGCACCCACTCTAAAACAGACACTAATGCTTAGGGATCATCGCATCACATAAAGTGGTCACTGGATACGAGGTCTAATGACGGGCCGACGGACGGACCCTGCTATTTGCACCTAATAGCCGGCCATATGTCGCTAGGGCCCCGACGGCCCCACGGCCCCACGGCCCTACCGCCCTGAGGCCTAAAGGACATCTGTTGAGTGGGGCAATAACGCTCGAGACATTTAATTGGGACATGGATTTGTGTAATTCTTTTTTTGGATTTATTTCTTTTTTGTTTTGATTTATTTAGTAAATTATTCACTTTATTACAAAAATAATACTGTCCATGTTAAACATGATATAAAAGCAAAAGATAAAATCTAATCTAATAGTAACGGGAAAAGGAAATAATGTGACAATTCGAATTAAGCTTTTTATACTTGCAGTTAATGTTTACGAGGCATTATTAGAATAAGAATATAATTAAGTTATTTAAAGGATATATAAAATGTGGAACCAGGGATTGCCGTTTTTTCTAAACTTTGAATTCTAATCTGATAAGTAATGACGAACATTTTGGGATTAAAACAACCAATTTTTTTAAGACCTCCTCAATTCAAAGCGGCTCCAAGAAAAATAACCTTTTTTTATACATAGATTAATTATATTTGTACACAGACAACAAGACATGACAATCAATCATTAAGTACCTACCAACACACATGTTTTCCAAAACCTATTTCGTTCAAATCCAACTAACCATTAAACAAACACACAGTTTGACAAATCACGACCGTGTCAGAGAGAGACAGGCTGTGGGGGGAAAGGGAGGGGCTGATTGATGTCCAGGACCCTTGTCTGCCACCAGTGGCAGTGTGTGTTCTTAAGATATTTGGAGCATGAAAGAAAACTAATCTACGAAAGGCTTTTGGTAGAGATACGATTGCTTATATTTCGTCGGATGTTTTGTGTACTGTATAAATAGATTGACGGGTCAAATGGATACATTTGGTTTGCATTTGCAATAAATATTATTGTTATTTATGGTTCTTTGTTTTGGTTTTGTCTATTTGGCTATTAATGTTGAGAAGATATAAGAGAATGTAGATTTGACTGGTGTCCTAATATGACTCAAAGCAGTTTCAGAGGAATATATCTACATAAGTATCTTTAAAAATTTATAGCTATCTGGTTACCATAATCTAGTAAACCAAGCTCTGTTTAGTTTGGCATCAGATAGGCCATGTCTGAAAAATGTCTCGGGAAGTAATTATCTTTGGGCTCATAAAAGTGGCAGCATTATTTTATGTTGATAATAGCTAGTCACAAAAACGTTGCCACTCACACTAACTCTATACCAAATTTTATCTAGACCCCTTCAACCATTCTGGCGTGAATGAGTAACAAATATCCTGAAAAACTATCTCATTTATATGATAATAAAAATTTTGGAGAAACAATAATTAAAATAGGATTCAAACAAAACATCTATTCCTTAATGACTTGTCTATTACAGAGCAAACTAACGTTTAAAAATAACGGTCAAAAAGCAAATCCGTCTCCAATTTCTCTGTCTACCCTCACCACGGTTTTTTCCTACATTTCAACTGTTCGACCCGACGATTTATTTTGTCTCATTCCAACTCGATTGGCCATGTTGTTTATCAAGATTCTGTCCCTTTCACTCCTATTTGATTATGTTGTGGTCTCTGTCGTTTTAGGGGTCTCGTATCATTTGAGTGACAGTGACAGTAAATGTGGTCATCAGAGGGATTGTCGCGGGTTTGAATCTGTTAAGTATTTTCGATAGATTTTTTTTTATTGCGAAGCTTTTAGAAATATTTATTTGTATAAATTTTAGCTAACCTTGATAAGATCAAAATTTGGCAGGTATATAAATAAATATCCTGAGACATTTTTCACACACGGCTAATCTTTTTGCGAACGAAACAGTTAGCTATGGGAACTGAATAGCTGATATACCATAAATTTACTCCTAAAGGTTAATTTAACGATACTTTTTAGTGGCTATTTTCAGATATTTTTTATACTTATTGTGAATATTTCTAATTTATATCAATCAGTTTACAAAAACTATAATAGCTACCACAAAACACAGGCTACATAAAATAATGTAATTTGAATTTTGCTAAAAATAAAACAAAGGCCTTAAGATTCATCCTATTAAAAAGTGGCTGAACAATGAACTCTTTAAGTGAGAATTCGTGTTAAAATAAATTATAACCATCAATTAACTTGTTATTCTTCTATAAAAGAAGGCATTTTTATCTGAAATATTTGCTTTTATTATATAAATATTGCGTTCAAAACTTTTTATTTCTAACTAGTTGACCCGGCAAACTTCATACTGCCTCAGAATCAATTAATAAAAAAGCTGAATGCTTTAAACCATCCCTGTACTTACACAATTAATTCAAGACCAAAAATAGCCAAATCAGTCCATCCGTTCTCGAGTTTTTATGAGACTAACGAACAGCAATTGATTTTTATATATATTGATAACTTTTATTAATCATTCTGCATTGTTTTTAAATATAATATTTATGCCAAAAAGATGTCAAAGTTAGAATATTGACATATTCACACAAATTGCTCTATTTTTTAGTGGAAACCATATTAAAATTCGTTACAAACATTAAAAGATAGCGGAAAAGCAGACATATCCTTAGCGACTAATGTAGGGGCATTTTAATAAATTTCTCTATAGATAAATACATTACAGAAATTCTTATAATAAATGCAAACTGTGGAATATTAAATTCTGAACAGCAAACAAACGTAGTCGGATCAATTTCATAATCGGCAGACATCCGGGCCGCGCATCCGAGCGACGCGTCGTGTTCACAGACGATCGCCTCCTTAAACTCGATGTTTTCTGAGATTTACCCATTTGCAATACGGACATACCTACGGCTCTTAGGGTCGGGGAATGTTTTACCCAACAGCTATTTTTATTTTATTTTATTCGAAAAACATACAGTGTATTAGCTTCTTATTAAAATACAAGAAAAACTTTATTAGCAAAATTTATCAGTTTTTACATGTAAAATATTTTTTTTTTTTATTTACATATAACGGTTATCACTAATAACAATATTTAGGCACACTTAAAATTTAATAAACAACAAAATAAAATTACAATATAAAACAACTACACAGCAAAATAAAAGTTGATCGAGCATCAGCCGCGCTGACTAATCTTTTTAGAGAAGTCTAGAAATGTTGCGCTAACAGAATTACTGATCATTATAACAAGTATGTATGTTTATAATTTCTCAGTTGAAGACTAGTTGGTTTCGTTCTATATCTATCTTATTACTTATTACAAACTGGTTTTACCATTGTATTTTAAATCGTAAAGTTTGTCGGTCGAAATTAAAAACACGCAAGAACTTATTGTCAAACTGATAGGATTAAAAGATCTTCCTCATTCTTTCCACTTTCCCTCCCTTTTCAACCTGAAGTTTGGAAAAGTTGTAAGAACTCGGTAACAGTATGTAGGTAAACGTTTCCAATGGGTATGCGGAAGCATCGAGTGAAATAGCGTGGAATGGAAATGAGTTCTGTAAGCGATTCACAAGTGATTTGCTTCCACCGGCATCGGCGCAGGCGGCGCTTTGTCACCTAAGAAGCTTCGGGTTTTTAGGATATCTCTATTTGACCAGGCTTGGTGACCCTTACTTTTAAGCTGCTGGTCGCAAGTTAGATCCACTTGGATGGACTAGTTTTTGTATAGATGTGCTTGAATGTGTTCTTTGAAGATCTGCGTTTCTTTTAAATGGAAAATCTGGTGGGGTTTGTGGTTAGTGACCTGACTTACCTAGACGCCAGTCGTGGGTTGGAAACCCACTAAAGACAAATGAATATGCATGGACATGTCTGTTTTTTATCATTTATTCCATAATAAAAAAATATCTGATTACATAGACAAGTTGACTTACTTGCCAAGCTAAGTTTGTTGCGTATCTGGATGTAAATCTCAATATAAATATCAATTTAAAAACACAAGCTTTACTTTGCATGAAATCAGATGGGCTATATGTGAAAAATGACCCGAATTGAAGGACGCCGCAAAAAAATTATAGATACCATTAGCCGTTAGCTTACCAAGCGAATATATGATAAGGAATTTAAATTGTGACTTCACATAAAAGATCAAGTAAGATTCGGGTTGAAAACTACGCGAGACGCAGACAATGTGGGAATGTTGCAAAATAGCTAACAGTCGGAGGGAACGTATCTCCTTCAATGACACTGCGAAAAGGGGAAATGGTGGGGCGTGGGTCAAGTTACAGCAGAATTATTTCTGTATATTTACTTTGTACTTTGAAGTAGATTTTCCATGACTTAAGGTTTACAATGTATTGATAAACTTGGTCTTTGCGATATCAGGAACCAGTCATGCTTACCTAAGATTTTTGTCTTGTATTATGTGTTTCCAGCGTTCCAAGGGAATCATCAATTTTCCCGGAATAAAAAGTACCAAGCCCATGTGTTCCAGAACATATTTCAATTCTGTTTCAAATTTTATCGCAATCCCTTCAGCAGTTCTGGCGTGTAATTGTAACAAATATACATTCTCTCAAAAAATTGCATTGGTATTATAAAATTAGTAGCTTTGTTCAAGTTAAGATAAAGACACCACTCAAAATCTAGAAATAAATCATTATGTGATGTAAAAAGCTACTTAGATACTAACATTGTCAATTAAATCATGGTTTTTTACTGTAAAAAGCAGCAAATCTATCTTCTGTAACTTGTACCGCAATATAAGTGGGAAATAGCTGGGTAGTAGATGGAAATAAGAGCTAAACGCTACGAAGACAGATTTGTTTTATTCACCATTCGAATACGTTGCGGTTTGGTTACTGTACTGTACGTCTACACGGAAATTTGTCCAGGATTTTAGCCACGTTTCCTCTTTGGAGCCTTTTTGTTTAACCGCTTTTTTCTGAATGTCGACTCCTAATGAAGTTTGAACCGTCTTTCGCCTGTTTGCTTAGCATTTGATTTCTTGCTTTGTTTAGGATGTCATGTGGCTTGAGATCGTTTTGAGGTAGCTTAAAACAGTTTTATACCAAACTAGCTGCCTCCCCGCGGTTTTACCCGCGTAGTTCCCGTTCCCGTGGGAATACAGGGATAAAATACAGCCTATGTTACTCGGGGATAATGTAGCTTTCCAAAGGTGAAAGAATTTTTGAAATCGGTCCAGTAGTTTCGGAGCCTATTCATTACAAACAAACAAACAAACAAACAAACAAACAAACAAACAAACAAACAAACAAATCTTTCCTCTTTATAATATATATATATATATATATAATATATATATATATATATATAGTATAGATACAGCTTACTGAATGTCGCGAGAACTATAAACCTTTTGGAGGATTTACCTGTAATATTTATATAGCAGAGTATTCCATAATTAAGTATTCTAGCTATTTTAAATTTAAAGGCACTAGTTATTCTTATAGTTAAAGGTAGGGTAGTTTAATACATATCCAATTTATCTTTTTGTTTATATTTTTATATGTATTCATAATACAATTTATTAGTACCTAATATAGATAAAAAAAATATCTTGATGTATTTCTTTTCAGTTGAAAACTGACTTTCGAACCTAATATTAGCTACAGTAGTTGAAGCCTTTTATGGACCTTAACTACCTAGTTATGTTCAAAAGTAAATCTTTATTTAGACACATGTTATCTTTTTTATTTTCATATCTTCCAACTGCACGGGTCTGAAAATATCTCGGCTCCAAACAGCAAGGGTCTGAAAATATGCGACCAAGGCCCGATCGGGCTGTTGATTTAGGCCCTTATTTAACTAATCTATAAAGTTTAATATCCGCTCAGGGGACCAAAGTAAACGGCAACTAAATCAAAGTGCCCCTAAGATGCCCCTATTTCAATTTATGGCTACCAATAGATAGGTATTGGCTACTTTATGGGGCACAGAGATTTCCGGTTTTGTATACCTATTAAGTGAAGTGGTTATGGTGTTTTCGAACTTATGTTTTGGGCAGTTGGCAGTATATATATAAAATGCCGTGTATAATAAATATTGGAAATAAATTTCGACTTTGCAGTAGCAGCTAGTAATATTTCTTTTACTAATTGTACTTTCTTGTTCTAGTACATTACTTATATTCTGATTGTGTACCTATTTTATCTGTGGTTAGTTTTATGTTATTCTTTCAGTTTTTCAGTATTAAGTCAATGGTTAAATATTTCTTATTCCTATTTTAATGATTGACATGCATTTCAAAATATCAGTGACCATCGCACTAGTCATCGTTTATTAACAGTTTCATTAGGAATTGAAATAGAACATTAATAAACATTCGAATATAATTTTTATTATAAACATTGAAATCACCACATGAATCTAAACTAAGAAGAACATCAAATGTTGGCCAGTGATTTTCAAACTTGTATAATTCTGCACTAATAAAGATTAAAATTTAATTTTGGAAATGATATAACATTTTGTGTGTTTGTATATTGTTATTGGTATTGTATTTCACAACGGTATTTATGAAATATATTTTCTTTATCTTTAATTAACTTCTGGACTATTTTCATCTTATCTGGATACCCACAGTCTATTAATAAAATTACTAAGTTTCGAAAAAAAGTTATGTATATTTCTTCCTCCTAAAGTAGGTAGTGTAATAAAACGTATTGTTTTTGTATTTGAGTAAATATTAATTTGACATAAGCAAACTAAACTTCCGCTGTTTAAATCTAAATTAAATAACAAGATTACGTATATCGGCGGAATTAATTGACTTTATAACCTAACAAATTACCGCATACATATAGTATGATACCCCACTTTGAAAACCCCTGCTCCATGGTAAGCTCGTAAAATCCCTGATCACTTAAGTTTTTACAACCGTAACCGATATAAATAATTCACGGATTGATGGAACCATTTTGCGAGGATAAATCTAGTGGTTACCAATCGTTTCCTAACTTTGAATTTGTCGTAAACTACGACTGGCTTTACCAATGTGTTTTACAAGGGTTTTTACGATAACGATGAACTTTGAAACATGGATAGAATGAGCTTAAGGATATTGCTACCCGAGTTACATGTAGATAATAAATAAATATCCCGGGAAAGTATATTCCTACTACTCATTAATAGATATGTTCAAGAACACCAATTTTTGTGACAAAATTCTGATTTTTATATATTTATTAGTTGACCCGTGCAACTTCGTTAGCGTCACTTGCCCGTTTTTGCAAAATGTTTAATAATGCTCCGCTCCTATTCATCTTAGCGTGATGATATATAGCCTATAACCTTCCTCGATAAATGGACTATATAACACTGAAATATTTTTTCAAATCCAACCAATAGTGAGATTAGCGCGTTCAAACAAACAAACTCTTCAGCTGTATTTATTAGTACAGATATTCTTTTTACCCGGGTTCCCTTGAGATTAGAGTATCTCGGTATAAAATACCCCAATATATTCTAATGCTTATACACAAAGGAGTTTATAATAAAGCGCATTTTCGAGGGAAATCTCCTTATAATTTGAACGACTGCTTTTAATACTGAATGCCCTGAGGAGTTCGCACTCTGTTTTGGAATAGACGTTTATTTTCGAAAGGTATTGAGATATTTGTGATTGTAATAAGTATCTATTAATATTAAGCTTTTTACAAAAGATAATTGTACGATGTAGGTATTTATAAATAAATAATAATTATCTACATCTACACTAATATTATAAAGAGGAAAGATTTGTATTTTTGTTTTTTTTGTATGTAACAAATGAACTCAAAAAGTACTGTACCGATTTTAATAGTTCTTTCACCATTCGAAAGCTACATTATCCATGAGTAACATAGGCTATATTTTATCCCTGTATTCCCACGGCAACGGGAACTACGCGTTAGTAACCAGTACGAGTTAGTAACTATATAAATTCAATGCTTGTTCAGTAGGTACTAGCTCTAACTGCCCCGCGTTGTTGTCGAGTTGTTACGGTAGTAATACGGGGATAAAGTATAGCAAATGTTACTCCCTAATAAAATACTTGTATTTGTAACAAACAAACTCACATTCGCATTAGGATATTCATATGCTTAGGATGTAATAAAACAATTACAATCATATAAAATGCAATTTCATAACACAATCTAGTCATTTAGTCTGGATGTAAATATCTATATAAGTATGTATTTAAAAGTAGTATATGTAGTGTATCAGCTATCTGGTTACCATAATACAAGCTCACTTTGATGCTTAATTTGGAATCAGATTGGCCGTGTGTGAAAAATGACCCAGGATATTTATTTATTAATATTATATTTACAGGAAGTGTCCCTTTCTGTTACTTTCCAGCCATTTCTACAACAACAATCAAAGTAGCAGTAACTAATAAAACTATTTTCTATTGTTTCAGGTACACAAACGCCCCTCGGCAATCGAACCCCTGATACTACGTAAGCAATCCGCGATCGAATACTCGTCCCATGGGCACTCGGTGCTCTATAAGATGATTGATTCGTTCCATTGGCTCAAATAAATTAGTTTGAGCGAAATTAAGATTAATGTTACCATTTGTCAGATTGTGCATAAAAATTAAGAATTTCATCCGGCTAAATACAGGTTGTATACTTTAGGGTAGGTATTTCATCATGACACTAAGTGATCCATAACCATATAACGAGCAATAATCGTTATAGTAATGTTATACGATATATCGCGTAGAAAGCTTTAGCTTAATAAACGTATAAAACTACATTTTATCCAAAAGCTTTCCTTGTGCGGATAAGCGCCTACCATTATAATTGTAGCAACAAACCGCATGAAGGGAACTTTGCTAATATAAGCTGTATGCCGTTTGGTTCGCTTGAGAAACTTTACGTAGATGTGCTTTGTACTTTATGTAAACTATATTTTCATACAGATATAGTTTAACAAGACCTTAAGAATATTAAGAAAATTGGTAGTATTATGACATCATTCTGTAAAAAAAATCTGAACTCACTATTTCAATGTTTTAAGAAGATGAATATTTACCATATACCGGCGTACCTACTTTAATATCAAAATTTTCTAATAAGTGAGTCATCTATCCATTCTAAAATCAATTCATATTAATAAATCCTCTTAAATTGATTCCTAACCTATATCCGAACCAAAACAAAACAAACAAACATAAAGTTAAACTTTCCTACTTTGAAGAGTTTAACCCCCTTCTCCCCATAAATACCGCACGGTACATTACATCCCCTTTTCGCGTAATGTATAATGAATTTTATTGGTTTCACTTACGGTATATATTTCAGTGTCGTGCTTTTAGCGAAAATTGTTCCCAAAAGATAGATAACATAAATAGATAAATGCGTATTAGAGTGAGTGGGTTTATAATGTTGGCTATACTTTGACTGCCACGGCATAGATCTTGGTTCGATTCTTAGACGGATCATTTTTTAATACATACCTACCTAACGCAGATATTATACCTACTAGCTACCGTCTTACAGTTTCTTCTGTGTTTCCAGTGATTTTAATATTTACCGTAATATAAACATAGCTTACTTTTAGTGAAATAATTTCTTAAATCGAACGAACACTTGTTACTTAATAATATTAGTTAATGTTAAAAAGTAAATTTATTTAATATCATGTCTTCCCCCATTCGCAACATTTTTCATTAATGCTCCTCACCTATTGGTCTTAGCGTGATGTTACATATCATTTAGCTTTCCCCGATAAATTGCCTATCCAACATAAAATTCTTTTTTTAATTCGAACCAGTATTTCCTGAGATAAACGCCTTCAAACAAACAAATTTATTAACTTCATAATATTTTAGATCAATTTATATATCACATAGACTGATTTATTCATAAGTGCTTGTGAAAGCCCTCAGCCTCATTTTCATAGATAAGATTTACCACACTAATTCCTTCACTTCATTAAAAAGCAAAGTTACATTCAAGCTACAAATTCATACCTTAATACCTCTATTTCAAACCAACTGCGATCAATAAATCAAGTTTCTACCACCAATGATGTTTATCTTCCTGTCAAGACTGTAGGCCTGAAGATCAGATACCAGATAGTTTCCACGGTTTCCAACTTTGTCCCGGGACGATCTTGATACCAATATCTTTGGTAGTTTTTGCATGTCCCTTTCCATGTCCATTTGCGTGTTCGTTTGATTAAGGAGTTTCGGATTTAGGGTATTTTTGTGTCATGTTTTCAGTGGCTAAGGTTCGTGGTGAATGTTAAGCCATTGGTCGTGTTTTGATTCCCATTCCGAGCAAGTTATGTGCCTTTCTGTGTCTGTAAATAAATATCAATATGTACTTAATAGTATGTAAGAAATAATATTGTTGACCGCGCTTAATTTATTTCAATATTTATTATCTATATTATAACTACCAAGGCTATACAGTACTCTTCAATGAAACTAATAAAACTACAAACCTTTCTCGTATATCGCTCTTTCTATCAGTGAAAACCGCATCACATTCTGTTGCTTGTATAGTTTAGAAGAAATTTGCGGTTATAAACAGACGCAGATAGCGTCTTTATTTCATACTTTCAGAGTCGATAATAGTCTTTAGAGCCAACAGTTGCAATAAACGTTCCTTTAGCAACTTAATAAAAAAGCTCAATCAAGTAACTCACTCAAGACGTTGTATAAAGTTCAAGTTGAGACTACAGTAAGTTGGCTAACCAAGTTTAAACGCATCCCATTGGAAGATTGTCCCGCAGCCATTTGCGGCCATCACTCCTGCTTAACTGAAAATTTAACTGCGAGGTTAAAGATACACAGATCTATGGAAAAACTGACTTTGACTGGAAGAGTTACAGTTTGTTTATAATATGCATCACTGTGTCTACATATCTACCTATAATAATATTATAAATACGAAAGTAACTCTGTCTGTCTCGCTTTCATGCTAAAACTAATGAACCGATATAAATGAAATTTGGTACACAGATAGTCTAGAGCCTAAGAAAGGACATAGGCTACTTTTAATCCCGGGATAATGAAAGATATCCCGGGAACGCAGATGAAACTGCGGAGAGCCTAGTTTATAATATAGTACCTAATTATGGTTCTATAATTCCTAATTACTTACTACTAATATATTCTTACTAATCACTACATAGTATAAAACAAGGTTGCTATCCGCCGTCTGTCTGTCCCTATGTATGCTTAGATCTTTGAAACTACGCAACGGATTTTGATGCGGTTTTTTTAATAGAGTGATTCTTAAGGAAGGTTTTTATCTATAAATCATTACGCTATAACGAATAGGAGCGGAGCATCAATCAAAACTGTTGCAAAAACGGGCAAGTGATGATAACGAAGTTGCGCGGGTCAACTAGTTAATACTAATTATATTGTTAAATAATAATCAGGTATTCTCTATATCACATCCAGGGAACGTACTTGGTGGTTAATTAACTTACCACAGTAAATAACCGGGAAGTTTTCAACTAGATATACAGATGGTTAATTTAGATTTATGCATTAGCACTCCTAGTTACTTGAGAGTCTGTCTGTGAGTTTGATTATTTATTTCTATGTGAAGATCTCGTAAATTTGTAAAAGACGGACCTTACGGTTGTACCCGCGTTCCTGGTAGACCTTTAATTTTCCCGGGATAAAAAGTTGCATATATGTTAATAGAGGTTATAATTTATCTGTGTTCCAAATTTAATTTGAATCCGTTCAGTAGGTACTTTTTGCGTTAAATAGTAACAAACATTCATACATCCATATATACATGCTTATGGATCATTGAAATTGTTACCAAAATTGGACAGATGTAACGCAGACAACGTTGAGCGCCTCAACTAGTATATATCAATATATACCTTAAAAATAGTTGAGCAGTTTATGCATAAACATTAAAAACAAATTGTTAAGTAGCTAATGCATTAATAATAATAAGCATGGTCATATTATTTATATAAACTTCCTCCTTAAAGTCGGTTAAAAAAGCTGAGACAATGACAAAAAAATATGATACCTACCTAACTATGAACTTTATTCAAGATGTAATTCTCCAGTAACACCCTTCACATACAGACCCGATACCCCGGGCGCGCCCGCTCTCAGCTCAATTACCAAATAGAATAGTTGGTTCTCGAGTTTGTGAACTTAGTCGTGTTTGAGCATCCATCTTTGTGCAGTTTAGTGCTTGGTTTGATCGCTTCAATTACTAAATTCTGTTGGAAACTTCATGAGAACCACCATTTGGTAACTCGTGTTTCAAAAATGTAATTTTTTGGTAATACTTACTTTTATTGTAACTGAAATTTTTTACGTTGGCTTAAGGCTCGATTTCCGCCCAGAGCAAACATTTATGTGCGTAAACAATTTGGTTTTAATTTGAAGATCGCTTTTAGGATGTATTTAAATGTAGTATAGCTGCTATTTGGTTATCATTTTAAAAGGTTAATCAGATAGCCCGTTTAAAAATAATGACCCGGGATATTTATTCATCTAGGCTTTGTTTACTCTACCCTATTCATAATTCACTATATTTTTAACATAGCTTGGGGCCAGACATATATTTATATGATTGATATTTCGACACAGATATTAAATTTGGCATAAAATTATCAAAAAAAAATAGGAAATGTTTTAGCTATTATGCTCACTCAAGTATAAAAATACCATTCGAGCAATATTCTAAAACAGCAAAAATAATATTCCAATATAAATCCCTCTACCCTTTCATCGTTTATAAGTTGCCGTCATATCAGTTCAAGGGACTATTGACCCGTGTTTCCGTTCCACTTTTTTCTTCTAGGGATAAAAGGTAGCCTATATCTTTTCCAAAGATCTAGGCTATATCTGTAACTAATACAATAAAAATCGGTTTTGTGGTTTAGGCGTGAAAGCTTAATACACACTTAGACTAACAGAGTTACTTTCGCATTTATAATATTACAAGTAGGGATATTGTTTTCTGTTGAACAAAGTCGCTACCTGCCTCTGTCTGTTTTTTCATATCGACCCTTAGCTTACAAACACCGCTCAAGTCGAAAATTGGTAGTTTCTACATTTTAATGCCATTTGATAGAGCTGCTCATTGCGCGTCGAACCATGGGTCACATGATATAGATTTCTGTCAATAAGAGGCTTAAATTCAAAAAGTAGTATCAGCGCGCAAGCCGGTTAGCCTTATAAAATAAACAGTTTTTTTCGTCTCCTGAAAAGTTGGTAAAAATGACTTATGCGGTGTTGTAAGCTAAGGGACGATATACTTATAAACCACGCAACAGATTATAATACGGTTTTCAATTTTCACCAATCGAAAGAGCAATTAAAGTAATTTTTTTGTACATACAACTTGTGACTATTTAGCACATATCCATGATCTATGGCGGTGTTTTATCCCGCCCGCTCACGGTCTATCTATCGTTATTCCTGAAGAAAAATAGGGAAAATAATTGGTGTTCTTACACAATATTTATTCAGGCAATAGTAAATTCAACAATACGTTCTTGGTAGGTCGTTGGCGAGCTTCCAACGGGTGTAATTACCCCGGAACGAGACTTGAAACGAAATAATTGTTAATAATACTTTATTTGTGCTTTCTCCACGACACTGTCCTGTTTTTAATTAGTTAAACAACTGTTTTGTGTTTTAAACAAACTGAAAATAAGTTTATTTTTGGTTGAGAATCTTAATTAGTTTTAATTAGTCAAATTATAGGGAGTGAAGAGATTTTTACAGAGTCGGGAACGCGTGAGTGACGCCTCTCGTGTTGCAAGCGTCCATAGGCTACAGTAACCGCTTCCCATCAGTCGGGACTGTATGCCTGTTTTTTTACAATAATATTATAAAGAGGAATGATTTGTATTTATGCATGTAACGATTAAACTCAAAACTACTAGACCGAAGTAAAAAAGTATTTTGCCGTTAGATTGCTACATTATTTGGGAGTAACATAGGCTATATTTTATTCCCGTATTTCTACATGCACAAATGAAATTTAGATTTATGTACCTACCATAAAGAAGCAAGCATTACATACATAAAACAATCTAACATGTTTTAAAACTCCCTTAAAATGATAACAAGTAGAATCCATATTGTCATAATAAAAACCATCCCGGCACAATCTTCGGCCGATCGAAATATCCCCGGAAATAAGCGCTTTAAAATATTTAGCTTTATAATTTACGGCGGACATTATTCGATGCTAAAATCCTAACAATAAGGAATTAATATCCCGCCAAGGATAATAGTATCAAATTCATTTTCTTATAAAGTAGATTACACGGATCCGCGATGGTCCGTGCGGGTCGGTGGACGCGGCATTTAGGGAGATTAAAAATAAATAAGAATCTAATCTTATTGCGGAATGATTGCTTTGAAATCTGAAAATAATGAAGCGATATATTTTTGAGGATTTATTTTTAATCTACGCCAACTTTTTTTTTTGTGGAAAACCGTTGTAAAGTATCTAGATTGATTTGTTACTAGTGACCCGCCTCGACTTCGTACTTTCGTCGTAATTTCACACAAAATAATACCTACTAAAGCCTTCCTTTTGAAGTACTCTATCTTGGAAAACTGAATTAAGCACTCTATCTATAGAGAAAACTGCATTAAAATCCGTTGTGTAGTTTAAAAGGTCTCAGCGTACAGACGACGCGAAGCGACTTTGTTTTATACTATGTAGGTAAAGACAGTGTAATTACTTATTTTACTGTACTTATTTACTTTAATATTTTAGGCTGACATGCCAAAAAAGAGAGGTACCAGATGTATCTATATTTGGTTTTAAATTATATACCTTCTCCAATAAATTACACTATCCCACATCCCAGCCTCGTTCTCCTTAATTTCGGCGATTTCGCACTAATTGCTGATTTTCTAATTAATCACAAGAGAGTTATTTGATTAATAGGTCTCCGATGCCAGAGGGGGTTACGGGGGTGGTGCTAGAAGCCAGGGGGTAGGGGGGGAGTGATGATTTAGTGATTTCCCTGAAAGACGCCACTTTCAGTTTTGGTTTTCATCGTCTAATTAATAAGTGTCGGAGTTTGTTAAGTTTCCTGTACCGGGGTCTCGTTGCTGAGTGGGGGGGAGTGGAGGGTAGTGGGGATTTTTGTATCCTTATTATGGGTCCTATTAATTATATAAAACTAGCTTTTACCACGCTGTTTTACGCGTTTTCGGGGGACATAAAACTTTCACGGTATAAAAGGTGGTCCTTAATCTACGGCCATGTCGTAGCCTTCCTCTGGTCTATCACTGTACCAAATATCATCAAAATCGGTTAAATAATCGGGATAAATAAATTGTTGAGGAAGGCAAAGTAAGGCACACCACGCTACGAACAATATGGATAGCCCTTGCTATCCATTCTAAATATAATTTATTCAATTCGAACCAGGAACGCAGGAACAACTCCTGTCTTCAAACAAATAAACTCTTCAGCTTTACAATATATATTATTTGATAGCAATCAATTATTTATAATATACCTACCATTGACACATCTCTACCGACGAACAATTTAAAAACCAATACTATAAACAAACCCAAAACCCAACAGTCAGATGCATCAACAAACGGAAAAACCAAACGCCTCACAAACATTACCAAATGCAAGACAGGACTAACTGAAGTGTGTGCGTCCAAGAATCACGAGTGATATCTAAATGGCGATGGCGGAGACCAGCTGATCTGAACAGTGTAGAGTGGAAGCTGCAAAGGGTTCCCCAGGGTTATAGGGGTTCAGAGGGCGCGGGGACATGGCCGGGCCGTCCCCACAGCGGCCCCGCGCCCCTGGGGACGGCCAAACACAACGCATGGGAGAAGTTCCTCACAAAAGGCGTGTGCTGGGGCTGCGGCGGTGACTGGGCCTTCAACGGAGGCCTAAAAGTGGACATAGACAATACGGAGTATACGGGTTATAGATACTTCTACAATAAACCGGGTTATAGGGTTAAGGCACGTTCGTGTGAAGATGCTAGGTATTTGCATATCAATTTTGTGCTGCTAGCTGAGGTCAAGCATTTCGAAAAGGTGAGTAATATGTTTTTGTATGCCTACCATTGACCTATAAATCTAACTGTGTCTGAAGACTAACCGTGTCACTTTTTCTTTTGGACTGCAATAACAGTTGATCGTGGACTAAATGACTGTTTTCTAAGCTGATATTTTTGGTGCTTTTGCGCTTTTAATCTTTTAAAGCAGATTTTGAGACGCGAAGTAAATACACGCGATGTCTAGTTAGATTATAAATTTGTGGTATCTGTAATATAAGATGAAGTCTATTTTTATACCTACTTCTATTTAGGTGTTGTATCAAATAAATAAATCATTTTAAAATTAAATCTATAACATAAGTTCAGTGAGTTATATTGCTTACGTTTATTACTATGCCTTTGATTTTGACAGTTTGTTTTAATTAAAACTTTCGGCGATATACTCAGTTCGGTATTTTTTTTATTTCTACACAATATTTGTATCAATAAATATATCTTTAGAATATACCTACATTTCCAATTTATTACTAATCGCTAAACATTTTCGACCATACATTATTGAACTCTCAAATTTTGATTAAATATTTCCCTATACATAAATATAATTACATGGAATGTAACAACAAATTAAGTATCAAATTCACAAAGCAATTGAATTAATGAATTTATTTTCGTCTTCACATCGTAATCTCCGAAACTCCGCGACACTTGAAGTCTCATATTTACCATGTTATTGCGTCATAATTAAAAATTAATTTAGTACACGTTAAATTCTCGTTTAAACCGCCCACGGGGATCTTGAACCTTATTCCTACGTGATAAGGTTGGTATTGGTTGATATTTTGCTATGATGGTAATTAGATGTAAGGGTGGTTTGGTGCCTGACATACTTACACTCGACTGCAACTAGGTTATGAATAATATAGGGGTTTTATTTAATGTTGATATTAATTTTATGCTATAAAAAAGCCTATGAAATTGTGATGTATTGCTTATATAAAACCTATTGTAACTTTAAATCAGTTTCATATGTGATAAACTTAGACACAAAATAAACAGATATATTTGTCCTGAATGGGAAAGGAACCCACGACGAAAGAAAGTCTCAATAGAGAACCACCAATATCTATATATATAAAAATGAATTGCTGTTCGTTAGTCTCACAAAAACTCGAGAACGGATGGACTGATTTGGCTATGTTTGGTCTTGAATTATTTGTGTAAGTACAGGGAAGGTTTAAAGCATTCAGCTTTTTTATTAATTGATTCTGAGGCAGTACGAAGTTTGCCGGGTCAACTAGTTAATAATAAAATGCACTTATTTAAAAGTATTCTCGTAGCAGCGCTACGCCGTAGCATACGTTCGTAGTTTCGTAGCAACGTGCTACGGAAACAATGATGAATTCAAAAGAAAAATAGACACAGTTTTGAGTATGTTCGGAGAAATACGAATGGGCAGAAGCTAGTATGTCATACCTATAGCTACATAATGGTGACCACTGACCATCAGATCTGTTCCTTTATTATTTACCATTTCGAGTAACTCTCTTATGTCATTATTCATATTATACCCATATCGAGTTAGTCATATCGTCTCGACCGCGATCTGTCGCCTTCTCATGAATATTAACTATCGTATAACAGCGTTTCATTGCAAACGTGTTGTGCGGTCGGCAGCCATGCGAAAGAATCTAATTAGCAATATTAATTGTTGATCGTCTGCGTCGTACAGTTTGTAATGTAATAATCTTCAGGATTATATATCTTGTTTGTTGCTTATCCATAATTGCGTAAAATGTTTTGTAGATAACATAATTATTTTTGAATCGCATTAAATTAACTGTATAGGTTAGTTTTAGACACACCTAAACATTAGTTTGCATAATAAATAAAAAAATGTCCTAAATAAATATCCTGGGACATTTTTCACACACGGCCAATCGGATTCTAAAGTAAGCTCCAAAGTGAGCTTGTGTTATGGTAACCATAATAGCTTATATACTACTTTTTAATACATACATATTACCTATATATAAATTTACATCCAGACACAGAACTAACAGACATATTCATGCATATTTGTTTTTGTCCTGTGTGGGATTCGAACCAACGAACGGTGGTTCGATTGTCGAGTCACACACAAATCTGAAACCGACATTAATGCTTACTATGTTTACTAAAGACGCAAACAAAACCTACTTTTTCCCACACATAAATGTATTTTCTTTCTTTACTTGTGTCATAACAAAACAATAACTAGTCAACCTCCGAACCGCTTCCACCCGGCCCGCACCGGCTAGAGCCGGTTTTAACCGGTTTCGAGCAGATATAACCGGTCGTCACGTACCCACCCGGGTAGACGTGCCCCGGTGGATGCAGGCTGTCTTGCAACCGCTGCGTTTGAATACCTAAGTGGGTGCGGACGGAGATATTGTCAGTGGAAATTATGCGAGGTAACATATTGAGATGTTAAATGTCTGGAACAGACGCCCGCTTGTTATCGGAGGAGATAGGGGATGTCTGGATTTATTAAAAGTTGGAAATTTGTATGTTCTATACTTGCTTTGAGGTTGGATGACCGTGTGTGTTAAAAGAGGAACTGTTATGAATGTTATTTACGTTCAACGTTTTCTTCTTTCCGGGATAAAAAAATAGCGTATGGTACCTAACGTGCGCTAGTTGATAGCATACGCTATCTAGTCTAATATGATATTCCAGAATATATTGTACTTTATGCCAAATGAAACTAAGTTATGTCCATCCATCCATCCAAACGATCGCATTTATAAAATTAACCACACCTTACGTCTAACAGCAAGTCGCTATTATCCCAATATTAAAATGTTCATAAATCGTCAACAAATCAACATCGAATGCATTATATCATTAAATTATTATTCCCGAAAAATAAGCATTTAATAAAAATATTCAGCAAATACAATGACATAGCGCAGCGGCTTCAAAGCGGGCGTAACCCATTGAGTGTAAACCGCTCCGGTCGTTATCTCAGGTGGCCGGACCGGACCGGACCGGGCCGGGTGTATCCGGCTAAATCCGGTTACAAGCGGTTACCACCGGCCGGATTACTCGCTTGATCCGCTACTGCACTCGTTTGCGACTTGATTTATACACTTCGCGGAGTTTCGGTCGTGTTTTTATTGCGGACAAGTTAACGTTTAAATTGAATATTATTATGAAAGGTTATGTATTCTTATATAATAATACTGAAGAATTTTTAAGGCATTTTGCACAGAGACAGACTAGAGCTTGAGAAAGGACATAGGCTACCTTTTATCTCTGGAAAATTGAAGGTCCCTCAAAAACGCGGGTGATACCGTAGGGTGGAAACTAGTATACATAGTATAGTGTAGGTATATATATTTTAAATCTAAATTAATGCTTAATGTAGATTGTACACTTTACAAAAAAAAAATGATTCGTGGATTTTACGAACGTTTCTAAAATATCGGACCAACCACAACCCGTTCAGCATATTAATTATTCATCCCATATAAATCGTTCGAGCAGACAAATGGTTTTACAGATTTCAAAATGCTATCAAAATTATAACGACCGCAAAAATGCTTTATCCGTTTTATGTCCGGATAGTGGCTCCCCGCGGCTTTGCCCGCGTTCCCGGGGATCTTCAATTTTCCCGGGATAAAAAGTAGCCTTTGTCCTTTAATAAATAATAATCCTGGGACATTTTTCACACACGGCCAATCTAATTCCAAACTAAGCAGAGCTTGTGATATGGTAACCAGACAGCTGATATACTACATAAATTACTTTTTTTAAATACATACTTATATAGATATTTACATCCATTCACGGGACAAACAGACATATTGATGTATACAAATGTTTGTCCTGAGTGGGATTCGAACCCACGACCAGCGGCTTGAGAGTCAGGGTCACTAACCACAAAGTCAACCGGGCTGTCTTTCTTAGGCTCTAGATTATCTGTGTACCAAATTTCATTTAAATCCATTCTGTTGTTTTAGCGTGAAAGCGTAACATACAGACAGAGTTACTTTCGCATTTATAATATTAGTATGGATGGATGGATTAATCAGGTTATGTTTAAGATTCCAAACGCGTACGTATCCTCTTCAAACGTTTGACTAATTTGTTCCCGGATAATCTGGAACTCCTTAACGCGTTAACCGGTTCTGCCCGGTTTTGTGCGGTCTATTAGCATAATTTTCCATGTAGTGACATCTTGAGGTTTACGTGGCCAGAATTATATTATGAAAGGGACTGAGGACCGAGGACGGAGGGCTGAGGACCCTTGTTCAAATGTCCGAATGATAAGTGTGAATATGATTATTTGAAACGGCTCAGGTGAATTTTAATGCTTTGTGGAAGCTTTCTACAATGTTTTAGAGCAGGATACGAGATGGTTCCGGGATGTTATTTTTATACCTATAGATTATTCCGGAATATTTTACTAAACCCTTTTGACGTGACAACGTCTTATAAATTGGTTTGCCGGGTGACACTTCAAGAAACTGCGTTACGCTCCGCTCACGTTACGTCACGTTATGTTTTAAATTGTTACTATTATTTCATCTTTCTTCCTACTATACGAATGAATATTCACATTAAAATTATTTTACCACTCAAAGTCGTTGTCACGTAAAACTTTCGCCCGTATACCGACTTTACAGGCAACCAATTTTTTTCGAAACTGATGAATATTGATAATGAGTTCGAAGTCGACACATAAGAAAATAAATAGAGTACCTACACTAGTGGTTCTCCATGGTTTCACCCGTGTACCCGGGATATCTTCCGCCTATGTGCTTCCTCAGACTCTAAACTGTATGTGTACCAAATTTCAATGAAATCGGTTAAGTGGTTTTAGCGTGAAAGCAAGACAGACAGACAGAGTTACTTTCGCATTTATAATATTAGTTAGGATATTATAAATGAGAGAGTAACTCAGTACTGTTTTTTTTTATTAAATTTGGTTCAGAAATAGACTACAGCATTGGAAAGGACATGCGTCCAACGCCGGAAAAGTTGACATCGCCCAAAAACCCCAGTAAAACCGCGTAGAACCACCAATTCTAAATAAAAATAATATTTATAAATATCATATTTCAAAGGAAACGACGAGATTATTGCTCATTTTGTGTTCACGTTGAAAAAATGCCCCGTCAACTTTTATAAATCCCACAAGTAAATATGGCCGCCGCCGCTACCACGCCGCCAACCAAGTCAAATACGAGACTTAAATTACACCTACATTATCTGAGCTGATATTAAAAAACTTTAACGAGCTGTTTTTGTATGAGAAATACTTGCTGTTTTTTATATTGTTACTAGCGGACCCGGCAGACTTCGTTCTGCCCAGCGCCACCTACCGGGTCCAAATTGATGTATTGCACTTAAAAACCTTCCCCATGAAATACTCCGTAATTTGGTGAAAACCGCATGAAAATCTGTTAGGTAGTTTTTGTTCATCGCGTTCAGACAGACAGACGGCGGGGACTTTGTTTATATATAGATTCGTTCAACTGTCTTAGACGATTAGCGGAAATTTCTACGTAACAAAACACATGATCTTAGTTTACACTAATATTATAAAGAGGAAACTTTGTATTTTTGGAATAAACTTAAAAACTCTTAAACTGATTTCAAAAATTATTTCACCATTAGAAAGCTACATTATCAGCGAGTAACATAGGCTATATTATATACCCTTATTTATAAGCCAAGGGGAACTATGAGGGTGAAACCAGGAGCCATAAACTTGTAAATTATATAAACAAACCTTTCTAGTTTAATATTCTGTTATTGATAACCTGAAATTTAAAAGTAAATATATCTCTATATATTTAACTCTATAAAACAAGCTAGCTACATTGTTTTATACTCATCTCGTATTATATTATTTAGACTACTTTTATACCTACCAAGTAAATGAAACGATATATATTTAATTCAAATACATACTTAGGCCTTCACATGTACTTATAAAACGTCGACTCTAATGCTATCGACTCTAAACTATTTGACAAATCTCCTGTAGCTAAAATAAAATTCAAAATGATGTTATAACACATGAGAATTCCACACGTCTGCCAAAAGGGATCGTGCCCAGAATCCTGGCACCTTCAGTCTTCGAGACTTGGCTGAGCTGGCGACTACCTACCCCATAATATAAATGTTTCTATCTCATGTTAAATGTATAGGAGAGAGGGAGACAACGCTAGTTATGAATTTATCTTTGGGTGACGCTGATGGCGTTTGGTTGTTGGTTTGAGTCTATGTTATTAAGTTTGCACTAATATTATTAACAGGAAAAATATTGAATTTTATTTATATTGAATAAGCTCTAAAATTACTGAATTGCTCAGAAATATTCTTTCCCCAATGGAAAGCTACATTATCAGGGAATAACATAGGGTATATTTGATCCCCGTATTCCTACGAGAACGGAAACTACGCGGATGAAACCGTTTGTGTGTTTAAAGTATGTCTTTCACTCATAGCTCTCACTTTCCCTATATGGAAAGAGTAATATTAGTTTATAGCAAAAGCAACCTTCGGAGCCGAGTGTTAAGTAGATAATTTTTTAATGCTTAGAATTTATTTTTTATTCTAATATTTTAATAATAACTACGTAATAAATAATATAGTATCAAGATGAAAATTAATCTCCACAGACATTATTGTGGGTACAAAATTGAAGGTACAAGTTTATGGTGCATAAAATTATACTAAGTGTAAACTCAGTAATATTATTAAAGTATAAAGCTTGAGGCAGTAGCTTAAAGCTAACTTAAGGCAACTTAAGCACGGCAGTATCAATTTAACGATACTGTCTGAGACACCTGCGACTTGACACAGAGTAAAGTACAGAATTGTCATTGCTTTGACTAGAACGGCTGGTTTGGTTTCTACCTCTCGGATTGGTCGGAAGGGAATTTTGTTTCGATTGAAATTGGAAGGGTTTTAAGTGTGTTTCAAATTGTGTTAAGATTTATTTTTGTATAAAGCTAATAGTTTTTGTGATTAAATGCTTATCGTGAGAGTTTTTGACAATCTGATTTTATACTAAGCAGGTTATGACAGCCCGGTTGGCTTTGTGGTTAGTGACCCTGACTCTCAAGTCGTGGGTTCGAATCCCACCCAGGACAAACATTTGTATGCATGAATATGTCTGTTTGTTCTGTGTCTGGATGTAAATATCTATATAAGTATGTATTTAAAAGTAGTATATGTAGTATATCAGCTATCTGGTTACCATAACACAAGCTCTGCTTAGTTTGGAATCAGATTGGCCGTGTGTGAAAAATGTCCCAGGATATTTATTTATTTATGTAGTTTCGTTACCACAGAGTTTATATACCTACTACGTTTAAATACATAGCTACTTTTATACACAGACTAATTTAACTAAAACATACAATATGTCAATTATTTACTCAAGACTTTACTTAAAATAATTTTTATATGCTGTAATTTGGATTTATCTGAACAAAACTCTAACTTAGATTTTCTCGGTTTTTTTTCAAACATTTAGCAAAAACAACTTTTGTTAACCTTGGATTTATAGCCTTTTTTACACTTTTTAGGCAGAAAAAGGTTCAGCTGTCAATTCTACAATTATCTTATCTATCTCTGAAACAGACTGAATAAAAGTACACCGTTAAATCCCGTTCGCAATAAATCTCTTTACAAGACAACGTTAGACAAGGAAAGATGAATAGCCGTCCCTTTTCAGTTGCAGTAATGTTATATTATTCTTTTGATATTTCATCATCATCATCAGCTCATATACGTCTCCACCGAGGAGCTCGAGCCTCCCCTAAAAACGAGGGGGTTCAGGCCATAGTCCACCACGCGGGCCTAGTGCGGATTGGCGGACTCCACATGCCTTTAATTGTGACATCTCGGGCGTGATTTATATTTAAATAATAATACATTTTTAATTTGTACTACCATCTCTAGGTAACTAGAGATCATTAGAACTAGATTCGCGCCTCGGCTCGCCTGCATTTCCAGGTGTTTTTAAAATTTTACCAAGATTAAATAAAAATAAGCCTCTGTGCCTATCCTATATATAACCTAACTCAATGTCAAATTTCATCCAGATCCCTTCAGCCGTTGTCATACAAACATTCTCACACACTTTCTCATCCCACCCCATAAATCCGAAAGTTTTTGATAATGTATGGATGTATGTTTGTTACTCTTTTACGCCAGAACGGCTGAAGGGTTTGCGATAAAATTTGGTACAGAGTTAGTTTATATTCTGAAATATCACTAAAGCTACTTTTTATCCCAGTAAAATTTAAGATACTCCGGGAATACTAGTTTACAATATTAGTAAGATTTATTACATAAATCGAAGCATCTTTAAAAGTATTTTCTCCGCAAATCGGAAATATTGAACTGTGCATACATTCGTTCAACCAGATGAACCGTCCTTTTAAATGTATTTCAAGTATTTTCCCCTTTTAAATTCTATGGGAAATATTAGAGTTTCAAAGACATCTAAGGATCTTGCATTTCACTCTGCGAGGAATTTTTGAAGCATGCTCTGTCAAGCGCGACATTGGAGCTACTAAAAGATGCTGAATAGATTTGATGCTTTATCTACGAAGAAAAAATTATTAAAATTAAAATATTACAAGATTTATTTTTAAGGCATATTAATATTATAGGTAATCACAACCTGACTTTGTGACTTGTGTAGGTGTTTAAAAACAATATGAAATGGAGTTATATGCTAATAATAATAACTAATATATAAAGCGGAGCACCAAAAATTGTTTATAAAACTTACGTAAACATAGCTTTTGCCCCGCGGTTTTGCCGTTATGTTACTCCACGTCAATATAGCTTTCTATAAGTGAAATAATTTTTAAAATCACTAGTGGTTTAGGTGTGAAAGCGTAACAAACAAACAAACTCACTTTCGTAATATTGAATGACCAATGAGTTTCAAAATCTTTTATTTATACTTTAACTAGTGGCTCCCCGCGGCTTCGCCCGCGTTCCCGGGGATCTTCAATTTTCCTGGGATAAAAAGTAGCCTATGTCCTTTCTCAGGCTCTAGATTATCTGTGTACCGAATTTCATTTAAATCGGTTCTGTAGTTTTAGCGTGAAAGCGTAACAGACAATTAGTATGGATGAACTTTGACAAATTTTACTACTAAAATCAAGTATTGTAGTACCATAAACAATAAATAACTTAAATGTCTAGACTATAAAAACTAACCTATAACCACTATCAGCAACATCAGCCACTAGTAATCGCACTTGCCCAACGCTCTACTTATGCAAATGAACCAACGACCAGCGTCGCTAAGATAAACACAGCCACTAATCCCATGGGAGCCGATGTGGGTAGATTCGTATCTACTAACCACCTAGTTATCTTTGTGGTCTACTATCTAACTAGATAAGTTGGTTACAACATGGGATATTGTTAGAATTTACTTCTACCCCGCAGTTTTGCCCGCGTAGTTCCCGTTCCTTAAAGAATATAGAGATTAAAATATAGCCCATGATAATTACAAATAACGTAGCTTTCTAAATAGATCGGTCTAGTAGCTTCGGAGCCTATTCATAAGAAACAAAAAGAAACCTCTTTATAAGTATTAGTATAGACTAGTAACCCGCCCCGGCTTCGCACGGTTAGCAAAGCATCATTGTCATGTTTCAGCAAATAAAAATAAAAATTTATAAAGCTATACAAATAAAACTTCCCTTTGAATATTGTTGAAACCGCATTAAATCCGTTGCCTAGTTTTAAAGATTTCAGAGTAGGTAAAATTTGTTAAACCTTTATCAGATTATGAAATAAGCAATAATATTTTTTTCAATTTAATATCAAAGTACGATAAAAATATCACATAAAAGTTAAACAAATGATTCGTGCTTTTACCCATGTTCCCGGGAATCTTAAATACTTATTCCCGGTATAAAAATTACTTTGTATTAATCCAGGACATAACCTATCTGTGTGCTATGTTACATCTTAGTCCCTTAAAGTCCCTTTGCCCGTTGTTACGTAAAAACTTAATAAACATTCATCCACTCGCAACTTTGCATTCATATCAGGATCATACAGACTTTTTGTTCTTTCCCATATTCATGTTACATTAATCACAGAACGATTCAAAATCAATCATTCACTCATTGATTCAATAAACGTTCAACCAACATGATATGAATACATTTTCAAATAAAAATAAAAATCTACCACAGACCTATAATCTAACTAGATAGACTAGACGTAAGCACCTCAATTTGTGACGTCCGAAGGCAATAAAGCCGAATGAGGCTTTTTTAACGTCCGTCAAAAAAAACTCTCGTAGGACGGAGAGGAAAGCGGACATTTTTGTAAATTTCTTCTATAATTATGTTTTATCTATTTAAAAATTAATTCATTTTAGGATCCTTGCGGTTTTACTATGAAAAATCTGACTGTTTTAATAAAAAGTGACACGGTTGGCCTTCATACAAATTAAAGTGATAACGTTATCTAGTTATATTTATAGGTCTATGTTACATACCCATGTTTCCATGAAACCAATAACCGATATTACCATTCGAATAACCGGTATTCCGGTAAAAATCACGTACCTACGGCACATGAGTAGATAAACGGAACAGAGGCAAAGCTTCCTAAGAACGTGCAAAATTGTTACCTATTTTAGTAGGGTTGTCACAATAAGTTAAGACAAATTAAACTAAACATTGGTTAAATAGTTTTATCATTCAGTATGATGGAATACTTTACAAATTACTTACTCTAATAATTTTCTTTTTTTACAATTTATTGTTTCTTTTAATGGTGTGGTAAATTCTGAATCTAACATAGTTTTTTTAAGTAATTTAATACGTTTAAGTATTTCGTTGCCAACATTAACAATATTTATTTCAAGATCGAAATATTCCCGAAACTTTTGCTCGAGCAATTCAACAAATGCGATAAAATTATAATAAAACAAACAACGTGCGTCGTGCAGACCCTGCGATTGTCGACTGGCTGTGCCGGGGTAAACCGGTTTTTGTCAGTCTCGCCGCGTACGCGACAAGCGGCCAGTGGTCACGCACACGCGCCCCGCGTGCTTGTAGTGGTGCAACCGATTCGCGCGGTTGTATGAAGCTTTGTCTCTGTTCCGTTTATCTACTCCTGTGCCTACGGCGTGGCGGTAAACAAAAATTGAATTCCGGTGTTCCGGCTCTCCCGTATAAAATTTTAAACGGTGTATTTTAAAACTACCGCAGTAATGGACGGACAGATGGACAATACGTTTGCTTTTTCATTCTGGATTCATTTATGGATTGGATTTCGCTTTGAGATATGATTCTGAATTCTCTTTGGACAATATTTCACAGTAGTATTATAAATGCTAAAGTGACTCTGTCTGTTACGTTTTTATATTAATAGTTAATACTACTGATTTTTATGATACTTGGTATTTATATAGACTAGAGCTTGAAAGGACATAAGCTACCTCTTATCCCGGGAAAGTTAAAATTTCGGATGAAACCGCAGAGAGCTACTAGTTAAATAAATGATTTCCTAGGAAATTTCCTAGGAAATCATTTATTCGGTTTCATCCGAAATTTTAACTTTCCCGGGATAAGAGGTAGCTTATAACCGCAGAGAGCTACTAGTTAAATAAATGATTATAGGAAATCATTTATTTAACTAGTAGCTCTCTGCGGTTTCATCCGAAATTTTAACTTACCCGGGATAAGAGGTAGCTTATATCCTTATAAGTCTATATATATAAAATTCTCCTGTCACAATGTTAGTTACCATACTCCTCCGAAATGGCTGATTTTTATGAAATTTTACATACATATTCAGTTGGTCTGAGAATCGGTTACTATCTATTTTTGATACCCCTGTGATCACGGGAACGGGAACTACGCGGGTGAAACCGCGGGGCGGCAGCTAGTCTGTATATAATACTTGCGGACCTGGCAGACTTCGTTCTGCCCACCAGCGCCATTTACCAGGTCCAAATTGATATATTATACCTTCCCCATGAAATATTCCGTAATTTGGTGAAAACCGCATGAAAATCTGTTCATCGCGTTCAGACAGACAGACAGAGGCGGCGGGGACTTTGTTTTAGGTATATATATAGTTTTTATCACATTTGACATCTCATTTTATGATTGTAATTAGAAAGTTAGTAAAAGTTTAACCGTAAAGCGTTTGCTGACTCACCCTTTACCCCGAAGGGTGTTTGATGTGAAAGTTCACATTTGTAAATAAAATGTTTTAAAACGAGTTTCAATATTTGATTTATATTATATAAGTACTTAATTTATGTCTGATTACATATTATTATCTACTCGTTATTTATTTTTCTTAAATTTCTGCTTACTCTATTTAATTTTATTTGTCGCTTCTTATTCTATTTAATTTAACATTTATAACACCTCAATAGAATTTAAACCTTCAAATATGTAGTTTGATGATACTTTTATGTTTAATTTATAAAACCGGAAGTTTGATTAATATAAAGGTTATTTATTTGATTTTGACTCCCATAATGGTAGGGATAATAAAATTAATAATAGTCACTTTTTCCATTAAACTATATAAATATGGCAATACCTCTATATTATCCAACCCTTGATAACATAGATTAATTGTTAGTGCCGAGACGTCACTAGTTCTATGTTTGTTTGTATAAAATAGTCTCCAAAACTAGTTCGACTTAAAAAATAAATCTTGTTCCAAGTACCTACCTCATTTATCAAAGAAGGCTACATGCTATATAACATCACGCTACGACCATAAGAGCGGAGTATTATTGTAAAATATTGCAAAAACGGGAATAATGTAACGCAGACGAAGTCCCGCGTACCAGCTAGTATTATAAGCAAACCTTTAATAATATTAAGGTTTTTGCGCGTGTGCCTCAGATAGCTAGTGCAAACAACATCAATATTATGGCTCAGGGCTGGCCTGTCGTCACAATAGGGATGTGACCATGTCGATAAATTATATCGATAGGTTTTCCAGGATATCGATTTGTGTCGTAACATATAGGGTCACTTTTCATGTCGAAATGTAGCTCAAATGTATGTGATGATGGTACTTTCAAGCTAAAAGGCATTGCCTCTCAAGTGCTGTTTAAATACTTAGTTTACTTTTGTTGAGGTAAACCTTTAAATAGGTTTTCTGTCAATATCATTATCCCTCGTTTGAGGAAAATGTTATACGTTCATTCTTTCCTTGTAATTAAATACTTTAAGTAATTAAACGAGTAATTAAATTCAAACATAATTAGATAAGAAAGACATATTTGAAAGATTAAATATAAGGTTTTGGAGAAATTAATTTGGAACAATTAAAAATAAATTACTTGGTAGTCGGTAGTTAATTAAATATCAAAATGAAAGCTTTATTTGTGTGACATACCTATTACTTGCCTTAATATAATACTAGTCATACTATAATAACAATATACATACTTAGACACATTTTTTTGAGATAAACATAAAATCTTAACTTTCCCTATGAAAAATAAAAAGTATCGATACAAAATCATCGATACTGTCCCATCACTAGGCTAACCGCAACACCGCAGATACGGCCGGGGCAGGCAGCGCTAGGTAAGCTATACTAACGCATTATACCCTCATTGTGTGCACAGTCCTTAGCTGTTCTCATTACACGAAGTTTGTTAAATTTACCTAAAACACTTATATTATAAAGAGATTTATTTGTTTGTTTGTATTGAATTAACTCGGAAACTTGTTGGAATTAAAAAAGTATACTTAAAAATTTCATAATCACAATAGATCTTGAAACAGCCGCTTAATCTAAGAGTAATATAGCCTATTTATCAAGAAAAGTCATTGGCTCATGCTAAGACCAATAGGAGCGGAGCATCATTGAAGAATGTTGCAAAAACGGAGAATATTTCACGCACATTTAGATCCTCGGATCAATTTTAATTTGCTATTGGACTGCAATTATTTATATCCTGAATTAATGAATAGCCAACATTTATTCCGGGAACGCGGGTGAAACCACGAGGAGCCACTACTACATAATAAAATCTATATACCCATTTACAATTACATCAATACTATACAGTAAATCCCTTCTATTTTCGCAACACAATAAAGCCGAGCCGGTCAGGGGAAATATAAATTTTAAGGTCCAAATAACATTAGACCCCTGGCCTGATAAATATCCCCTCATCCGTCTTCGTTGGACCGTTGGGTATGGAGTCAGCGCCCCCTGGCGTTGTGAAAGCAAAAAGTACGGGGACGTGTAGGGGTTTATTGAAAACTGTACTACACCGTTTCAGGATATATCTCTCTTATAAAGAAATTGTTTTAAAAGAGTAATTGTTAAGTTTATTCAGCAACAGCAACCTTCCAAACTGAGCGTTAGAATCTGTAAAGGCCTATTCGAATGAATAATTTTTAATTCCATAACTAGCTGCCTCCGCGCGGTTTTACCCGCGTAGTTCCCGTTCCCGTGGGAATACAGGGATAAAATATAGTCTATGTTACTCGTGAATAATGTAACTTTCGAATGGTGAAAGAATTTTTAAAAACGGTCCAGTAGTTTTTGAGCCAGTTTATAACAACCAAACAAACAAAGTTTTCCTCTTTATAATATTAGTGTAGATTAAGTGACAGTGTTTGTTATCGAACTTCTACGCAACGGCTTTACTGATTTTTATGCATTTGTTTGTGTTTGGTAGGTCTGAGGAAAGATCGTAAACTATTTCGCCCTCCCACCCCTACCCACCATTATCTTATGACATAAGTCTTGTGTACTTGGTATTTTTGTACATCATATACTGGCAAAATCATAAATTTAATCAAAAGTAACCAAACTTAAACACAAATAAACATGATAAGCTTAAAGTTACTTTTGCAAGTCAACATTCATACGGAAACTTCGTTCAAATATCTAAGTCAAACTTTGGAATTTGAATCACATGTCGCGATGTGCAACCCTAGCTAGTCAAAGAGCTAGAGGATCATATTAGGTAAATGACATAAGGACGTTGCTGCGCGCCCTCTATTTTCCGTCCCTTTCGTTAGTTACTGAATGAGAGAGAGGTCCGCTCTCTGAGGCTCCGTTCGCCGACAAAGTTGGTACAGAATACATTTGTAACGTGATCTCAACGGTTCTTGGGCAACGTTTACAAATTGGCCACTTTTCTAGACCAAACAAATGTTGAGTTTCAACTATTTTTACGTTTCAACTCTGCGGTGATATATTTGAGAGTATTTTTTTCAGGAAATAGTTGTTTGTATGAATAATACATGGTTTTTGTGTTAAATGTGAATGTTGAGCTTTAGTGTAGTTTTATTGGGTTATAAAATAAAATGGATTTCAGTTGACGAGTAACGAGTTTGTGCATGGTTTTAAATAAATGTGTCACTGTATATTTATTAACGCATTTAATTTTATGTGTGAATTTAAAAAACCAAAAATTTTTTTTATTATCTGACTGAAACAAAATCTTTTGACCTGTTCGTGTTAATTCACCAACGCGTCTCAAAAACACCAGCTCACAAAACTGCTAGATTCCTTTACCTTGTATGTACCTTGAATGTTAGACTTATTCTCAAAGATCTATATCCTTGTTCACAGGACCTCCAATCTGAGATCGAGACCCACCGCGATGTGTACGCCTCCCTCACGGGGACGGGCCGCCGGCTCCTCGGCAGCCTGTCCTCGCAGGAGGACGCCGTCATGCTGCAGAGGAGGCTCGACGAGATGAACCAGAGGTGGCACCATTTGAAGGCCAAGAGTATGGCTATAAGGTAAGAATCTTCCGGTATTTCTCTATTAAATTAAATTAAATTTAATAAAGAATTTAATTAAATTCTATTAAATTAAATTAAATAAGTAAATCAATAATGAGAGAATATGTAGTAGATAATTCCGCTGGGTCTCCTACTTAATCGATTCCTACATAAGGTTATGCTTCTTTATTTACCCATAAGCTTTTGCTTAAATACTCTTAAGGGTATAAAATGTGACTTGGTTCTACACTTCATAATAATAGTCCAAAGAATTTTCTGTTACTTTGCTATCTTGTAATAGATAGACACTACATAATTGGAATCAGAACATGCAGTTAGTGGTAACCCTCCCCCGCGTTCAGATATAAGGATAAAGTTTCAAACTCAATCGCGTTCAGTTCAACACCCGTGTCGTAGCGTCGCCGTCACGTCGTCGCGTCGTCGTCGTCGCGTCGTCGTCGTCGCGTCGTCGTCGCCGACACTTGTAAATTAAATCGTGTTTTGCGAAACAAATTTCCATTCACTGTTTTTAATTTATCGTTTGGTTTATTTGTCAATAACTCCATTAATATTATTGTTAATAAAAGTCCACCGACGCGCTAAGATTGTGTTTAGTAAGGTTTATCTAAGAAAAGAACTGCTATACTTATGTTATATATTCATTATAAATCTATAGTTGATTTAGTTAGTACATATTTAATTCATTTTGATTTAAAATAAACGAATTCCATTCCCCACTCTTAATACCTACACTTCCAATTACAGCAACAGCGTTACAATATCTTCATAATCCATAGAGTCTACAGAGATCTCTTTAAAAATTACCACATATGTCTAAATACTCAAAGACAGCGATGCCATAAATAAATAAATACCACATCACCGACCACCGAGGCAGACGTAACGTAAATTAGCAATGCCCTGTCTACCGGCCTATACGTACGGCTAGGGTTGTCAATTCTCGTGTATTAATGACAATTAAGGGCTGACACGCGTAACCAGTGGCTGGTTGTAATCTGTTTAGCTGGGGACCGCTTGAGGCGGTAACTGGCCAGCCCTAGCTAATATGATAGCTCGTCGTAGTAGTCGTGTTTGCGGCGTAGATCGGTTATCGTAGAGGTCTATATGAGCACTTTACATACGTGGGTAACCGCAAAAGCATTTAGTTTGTTAATGAACCCGCACCTACTTGAGAGAGTCGCTTTTGTCTGAGAGGCTAAGTTAATAGTTTAGTGTTGTTAAAACTTGGTATAGAGATGAGTTTATGCGGTATTTGACCGTAGTGTTGTTATGAAATTTGTAGGTATATATATATTATATTTATACTAATATTATAGGTAAATCTGGAGTGTGTTTGTTTGAACACGCTATGCTCAGGAATTAGGAAGAAATTGCAACTGCTTTTGTTGTTATGTCATTTTATATAACCGACTAGCGGACCCGGCACACTTCGTTCTGCCCACCAGCGCCAACTATCGGGTCCAAATTGATGTATTATACATAAAAACCTTCCCCATGAAATACTCTGTTATATGGTGAAAACCGCATGAAAATCTCTTCAGTAGTTTTTGTGTTCATCGCGTTCAGACAGACAGACAGAGGCGGCGGTTGTTTTATATATATAGAAGATTTTCAGACAGATAAAAGAAAATAGTGACACCCTTAAAAAACTAAACTGCAAAAACTTTAAATTAACCCCCAAATGACTGCGAACATGCACATGGGACTAAAATACCACTACGTTAGGGGAAGATGGGGGTAAATGGAAACAGGAGGGGAGACGGGACAATTAAGTTTTATTTATAGGTGTGATAGAACTTCGAATAGTGTTCGAAACGTACACTCTCAATGATACGGGTAAAATTCGGAAACTGCTTTTGCTTTGTGTATTAATGATTAAATACTGTGGTACTGCACTTTGTACTTTATCTTTTACTTATTTTCATATTATAATGGGTCGGTTGGTTTTATGGTTAGTATTTTTCTGTGTCTTGATGTATGTATTAAAAAATAGTACATTTAGCATATCAGCTGACGTAAGACTTAGATAGGCCGTGTGTCGAAAATGACCCAGGATATTTCTTGATTGAAATTAGTTCTATGTATTAAAGTAGTTATAATAGGTATATAATTTTTATAAGCTTTCGATTAGATAACTTATGCGGTGGTTTAGGCGTAAAAGTGTAACGTGTAAGTGTCACTTATAATATTAATAGGGATTATTAATAATGTATATCATTATTTTTGTAAATGAATTTACAGATTCATGAGGCTTTACTCAGGATGAATAGAAATGTACCTAAATGTGTATGGTATTTATGTCTCGAGAAAAAATGGTCATAACATCACGGGTGAAAAGACACAGAATTACAAATGGAATGAGAATTTCGTTGGTGGTCACACAATTAACAAAGGACGAAATGTCCCATCGTCATTTGGAGGGTTAAGGCGCTAAGTGCCGCTCTCAGGGTTGTCAATTAACCGTAAATTAGACGTTCGCTTTGAACAAATTGCGGATCCTGAGTAGCCGTCCGGAAAATTATTTTAAATCTAAATGGAATATTCTAAAATGGGGAATGGCGACGCCTCAAGTCCGGACATTTCGAAATTATCTCAAAATTTCGACATTCTTATTACAATTTGAATTTATTGTGATCTAACATTCTCATGATATTAACCGTTGATAATTAAATGTATTTGGCTATCGCAGGCGCTTATAGACTCCAATGTTCTATTTAAAAAGCAAAACCCCTAAATAAATAGTAACGGAAACTACGCGTGTGAAACCATATAGAGGAAGCTTTACTACATATTATAAAACAAAGTCGCTTTCCGCTGTCTGTCCCTGTCTTCTTAAATCTTTAAAACAACGCAACGGATTTTGATATGGTTTTTTTAATAGATAGAGAGATTTGATTCAAGAGGAAGGTTTTTATATACAATACATGCATAATAGGTTAGAGAAACACTGACAGTTTTGGAGGTTTCTAATGTGATGTATAAGCATTGCACCCGTGCGAAGCTGGGGTGGATCGCTAGTTATACATATAAGTACGTAACCTGACACGTCGTATTAACCTCGGAATTCTATTGTAGGGAAGTCAACCGGTTTGATTGCTTGATTGCATGATTGCTTGATTGCTATGATTGATATGCAGCAAGTATTGATTGGAAACGTAACTGATATCCGTCATAAGATACAGGTTAAGAGATGATAGCTTTGTTAATAAAGTAGGTTTGAATCTACACTGAGCTTTAGTGTTGAGCTTTAAGATTATTTAATACTAGCTACCTCCACGTAGTTTTACCCGCGTAGTTCTCGTTCCCGTGGGAATACAGGGATAAAATATGTTGTTAGCCTAAGTTACTCGTGGATAATGTAGCTTTCGAATGAAAACATCGTAAGGAAACCTGCATGCCCGAGATGTCACAATTAACAGCATGTGTAGTCCGTCAATCCACACTATCCGCGCGGTGGACTATGGCCTATATAATCTCGTTGTAAGGGGAGGCTCGTGCTCCTCGGTGGAGACGTATATGAGCTGATGATGATGACTATAAAAACGAGTATATTAGTCTATTCGTTTTTATTGTTTAGATTTAATTTACAAAAAATTATAGGAACAATTTTTATAATTTGTAAAAAAAACGTTTGTTACAGATACAAATTTTTCTTGATACGATTTCCGTGGGGCGGAGACTTGGTGTCCTGAAATACAGGCTATGCCTAGTTTAAGCACCAGTCTCCCGCAATTTAGAGTTTTTGTAAAATTTTGATGCTTTTGTAAGATTGATATTTTTTGTAACTTGTTGTGGGAGAAAAATAAAGAAATTATTATTATATAAGGTACTGTAATTGTAGCATAAAATTACCAAACGATATTTCTTTTATTGACACTGACAAAATGATGTTCGCTAATTCCCTCGAGCCCCCAAACCAAACAGTGCATTAATCATTCCAACTTAACGACACGCCATAAATCTCTTGTGAATTTCAAATTGAAATGTTAGAATTATGATGTACAACCCTAATTTAGTTGTCGAACTCACCTTCATCAAGCATCGTGTGTATATTCAATCAATTTCACATTTTTCAATTGGAATTTACTGGTAAATTTCAATTTGGTAGCATTTTTTGTCCTATTTTGTATAGGTATTGTTATATATTTAGTTACTTATAGAGTATGCTTGATACGAAATATTATACGTAAAAATAATTAAATACGAAACATGTTTCTTTCTGAGATATTAAAAATTGTATAAGTAACAAGCTACCGCCCCTAGCTCCTTATACTTGGTATAATCTAGACTGTATCTGTAATCAATTAGATAAAAAAATGTACGTGGGCGTAACAGACAGACGAACAGAGTTACTTTCGTATTTATAATATAAGTAGAGATTAATCAAACAGCTTTTAAAAATACCCCAAATTAATTAAGCATTTTTCACCATATAAATCCAATATTATATCCATGTATTGTATGTTTTGTTGGTTGTTCTATAAATAAATAAATAAATATTGTTATTTAGTTTATGCGAGAGCTAAAAGGCCATTGTAAGTATTATATACCTACATTAGTATCTGATATTAAATAAATTTATAGAACAGACGATACGCCTCTCTTCAAACACATTGTACCTATGTATATCAACCATCGAATACATAAAAATAAACTTCGAAACCACGATTCAAACCCAAGTCTTCCTCTCGCAAAAATTAACCAGGTCACTAGTTCCCATTCTTAAAAGAACAAAGGCATTTTCCAAATTGCAATATTAGTTTACAAAGTATCGATAAGGTCCTCATGCAAGTTTCTGGTAAAAGGCCCGAATGCTATTCGTGTTATTTCGGCAATATTCGGCAACGCTCGACTATGTTCGGCAATGTTCGGCATCCGGAACATGCACTCAAAGGATGTAATATTACGATGAAACCATGCCACACTGTTTAAGAGTAGGTCTAAAGTGGAATCTTACACCCTAAAAACCATATTAAATTAATTTAAACTATATTAATAAGGGTAAGGAGAAAAATATTGTGAAAAAATTGAATATACTGAAATATTTCTTAAACACGGCCAATCTGATTTCAAATTGAGCAGAGCTTATGCTATCTAGTGAACTAATACACTATATAAAATACCACTTATTCAAGTATATACTTTATCCAGTCACAAAACAAACAGACACTACAGATATTTATGTTCATGCACGCAAATGCTTGTCCTGGGTGGAAAGGAATAAGCATAGAAGTGCTTTAATTGTGACATTTTGGGTAAGCAGGTTTCCCCACAATGTTTTCCCTCACCGAACTGTGAACCTATATTATTATTCTCTTAATAAACTTTTCCCCGATAATAAAAAAATCATGATGATCCCAACATCTCAATAAAAAAAGTAAATCTTAGATGCATTAAAACACTATCATAAGTACAGAGAAACGTATAAAACCAACTTTATTACCCACTTTACAAGTGATAGCGCGGTGATAAAACTTTTACAATACGGTAGGCCACCATTCGGATACGTTTGCGGAAGATAACGCCATATACTACGTGGATATAAAGTCGTTTCATTCGGTTTCAATTGTACATAAAAAGGATAGGGTGGGGTTCGTTTGTCAGCGTGTAGATTTTAATTCGATTTTTTTAAGCTGAGGTAAACCTTCAGCACATTCTCGAATAAAATAATACAGTTTCATACTATAAGTACTAGTTTATCACGTCAATAAATTGATAAAACAAACTCTCAAAACGGTCGTGGCCTTAGTTCGAATCCCACCCAGGACAAACATTTGCATACATGAATAATATGAATATGTCTGTTGTAAAATGTCCTTTGATATTATTCACTGTTTTTAAGAAAATAAAATAAACATTTATACACCTTAACTAACATTTTCAAGTTTGATACAACAATTTCGAAACTACATTTAACTAAACATTATCATATAATATAGGTATAACTTAAAGTATGTATATATAGGTATTCTTACTTTAATATTTATTTTATAACGCTTTTATTGAAACCCTAACTCGAAGCAGTAAAAAGCGATCTGCATGCGTGTCACAGTAAACCGAGACTGTTTAGTGATTTCATCGCGAAATAAAACAAGATGCCGGCTTAAAATCACTTTATTGCCGAGTTTTACGACTGCCACGGAATAGGTTCGATGCTCGGACAATACAGTTCTTTTTGTTAATGTAAAATATCGTTAACTATGTATTGGACTTTGGAGTGTATTTAATCGAGGAAATTTCGTTAAATGGATTTAATTTACACAATGTTTTTTTCCTTTAAAATTATGATAATGTAAAAGTTACTGGATAATCTAAATATTAAAAAAAATAATAAAAAAAATATAGGTATATCTAATTTAAAAACAAAATATCAAACGTCTGAATAAAAGGCTTTCCATCATATCATTATTTTATAAGATATATATTTTTTTATATTTATGAAATAATAACAACGCTTTCACACAAACCACGCATAAATTATAAATGCAAACCTAAAACCGAAACTCCGTTTGAAGGTTTTATGTGTAAGTTGGCAACCCTGCGGTGAAGCACCCAGGTGAGCACACCCCTGCGGTCAACGACCCTTTGTGTAACGCTTTGACGGATTACCGAATAACGTATATAAATAACATTGTAGCGTTTACTACGTCGTAGGCGCTCGTAGCAATTACTGCTACGACGTAGCAAATAGCAAAATGGCAGTTGACAGGGCGTTAAGGGATTATGAAGTTTACGTGTATTGCTTTTAAGTTTTATATTGATTGATGTTGTGTGCCACTAGGTTTTGATGTGGTTTTTGTCGCGTTTCGTAAATTTATACTTAAAATGTATGAAGATATTTTCTGTAGTGATTAGAATCAGAATCGTTTATTTGTGAAACACAGGTGTACATAATAAAGATCTTAAATTTACAGGTAGTACTCTATGTTTTGCCATGAAAGGAATACAAAATAAAGAAATAATATTTATAAATCAAAAACATTATAAAAACATTAAAAACATTATGTCATGATTAAATAAAAAACTCATCAATTCTATAATAACATTTTTCGATTTATTAATTACCTAATTAATGCATAAGATTAAAATGTCTAATTTTGAAAGTATACAATATTTAAACAAGGTTGTGATTTGCACAAATAAATAAACTAAAACCTATTTATGTTATTTAAGTAAAAGAACAGAACTAGGTACAAAGCTTGCTGCAATTGTCTGAAACGTAGCTTAAAAGTAATAGACTCAGAAATAGTGATGGGACATATGATATATCGATATATTATATTATTTAATTACCAAATATGTTTATAAGAGCCCTGTGTTAAAAAAATTATACTAAGTACCTAAATATTTTATATGTATGTAGCTTTTCAAACAAAACATAATATTATACTAGCCTTGAGTACCTACCTTATTATAAGTTATATAATTACAAATTTGTTATTTTAATTTACTTGTGATTTAAATTTCTTTTTAAATAAAATACCAGTCGAATTGAGAACCTTCTCCCTTATTTTTGAAGTCGTTTAAAAAACGATGCAATGCAATGTAACTAATGATAAATACTTATTTTTAACCGCCTTCTTAAAATATACAGATAGATAGGCTTCAAAATTAACTGTGACAATTACATAAATATCTACTATTAACATTAACGAGATATATACATAACCAAGTTATTTTTAAAAATTATTATTTTGGAATCTTATTAGGTATAGCGAAGACTCGATAAAAACGCAAAAATTATCCCAACACTATTTGTTATCCGAAATCACGGCTTAAACATATTAGGGGAACTGCGCCGCGGCCAGAATTTCAACAATTGTACTTATTCTACTTTGCTTTGTGGAGGCAGCCAAGTTTTTGAGTTATTATCTCGAGACAGTCGCCCTCGTCGCCGCCTTTATGGGGCTTGATTTAATGTTAGACTTACTTTTACTTCGGACATACAGTTTACAGGGAAAAACGGCAGTTTTTTCATTAGATTTGATTTAATTGAGATGGCTAAAACATGAATCGAATGCAAACTAAAACACATTTTGTAAATGATATGGTCTATAATATGGATATTTAGATCATTCAAGCAATTTTATGATGCGTCAGTTTGGAGCTTAATAGGTTTTTAATGTAATATAACTTCATGAAAAAAAAGTGGAGCGTATAAACCACATTCTTAATTTTTCTGCAAACTTTTTCATGTGTAAAAACTATAGGTATATGTAATATTTACTTATTTTCACACACGGCCAATCTTATTCCAAACTCAGCAGAGCTTGTGATATGGTAACCAGATTTTAAATACATACTTACATAGATATTTACATCCAGACACAGGACAAACAGACATATTCATGCATACAAATGTTTGTCCTGGGTGGGATTCGAACCCACGACCCGCGGCTTGAGAGTCACACCACAAAGCCAACCGGGCTGTCGATTATTAATTATGTCATTTAAAGTTTATACCTAAATTATATTTTTGTCTCATCAGAAACCGTCTGGAAAGCAACGCGGAGCACTGGTCGGCACTGCTGCTGTCTCTCCGCGAGCTCACGGAATGGGTGATCAGGAAGGAGACAGAGCTCAATGCGCTCGCGCCGCCCAGGGGGGACCTGGCCGCGCTGTTGAAACAACAGGTAAATAGTATTAAACATTCTCAACAGCCCACCTTCTAACACTTTAACACTATCTTTTTAAAAAATCCCCATTTTCGGTCATAAAGTGTGTAAAAGTCATCATCAAAGTTTATAGCAGCGAGTCATATCGTGATCACTGTCAATGCACTTGATCGAAAGGTTAAAAGTCGTGGATGATAGTCAAAATTATATTTTGATTATAGTCTACACGCGAATCGTCCCAATATAGAAACGTAAATTGATTTTTAATGTTCTCTTTTAAATAGTTTAAAATCTTTAAGCTGTTTATAAGGATCACAATTTTAAGATTTTACATAGTTATAATGTTATTGTTGTTGGAAGTTGTTAAAACTTGTATTTCCTTGAGAAACTCGAAAGTTTTTTTTTATTTTAACATAAATGGACAGATTTAAAATCGTTTTCATCCCACCATCTCGGAAAGAGTATTTTTAATCTTCAATATCTGAGTGGAAAAGCCGTTTTTATTCTCTAGAGGATAAAGTAAATTGAATTTGGAACATCGTGTGCACTAAGTTTGTGAATTAAAAAAAAACATTAAACCTATTTACTGCTACCTCTATGGTGCCGAATATATCATACAACTTTTTTTTTTTTGCATTTAGTCATTTCCTCGCTGAGGTGGAATGAAAAGTTACGTGTTGCACTCGAGTGCAAAGATTTTTCACCTCGTGCTCTTTTGATTCCCTCGCTAACGCTCAGGATTCTAATTTTGAATCACGAGCTGCGCTCGTGATTCAATTTTAGAATCCTTCGCTTGCTCGGTCATCAAAATTGAACACGCGGTTAAAAAGCAACTTTGCACTCTTGTATAACAAATAACTATTACATAACTCACTTATAAACATCTTAACATCAACATAACTCAATAAACGTCGCTCCGTTTTAAACACTCAATACACACTCACGGTGAGAGCATACAAAATTTCCAAATCGCCGTACCTATCCCAGCTGGAATGCAACCAAATATCCAGCTTCCACTGATGACGATAAATAATTCGACCGCGGCTAATCCACGGGGCGTCATCGCGTTAAATCAGGCCTCGGGCGCCATTTCACCGCGACGCCATTTTGGTTAGCGCTCGACCACAAAATGGCTGACGCTGCGATTTACGCGGTAACACTTGATACACGTTACGCGGACGCGGGAAAATGTTTCGTATAATATAAACGGTTTGTACGATGATTTTCACCGTTGTTAATTGTAATCAGACAGTTTTAATACAAATGTTATCATGTCAACAGGTATTTTGATTGAGTCTCGTATTAATATTATTTGTTGCAATATTATCTACTAAGTTATTGACCGTGGTTGCTCATCGATTTATGTGCCAGAGTTTATATCCGTATCTTTAAGTTAGAAACAAAAAATTCACTTACAGATACACTAGCTTTTAGTGAAGGAACAACATCTTGAGAGAACCTGCATACGTCCTCTAATCTGCACTAGGCCTGGGTGGACTATGGCATAAACCCCCTTGTTTTTAGAGGAGGCTTGTGCTCTTATAATGATCTGTATACGAACTGATGATAAAGATGCAAGGTTGTTATGTCATGTCTTAAAATACACCACAATGTTGCCATTTTTGCAAGATGGTAATGGATAATATTGACAAAAATTCCTTCTTCCCCCCAGGACGATCACCGCGCGTTCAGAAGACAATTAGAAGATAAGCGACCAGTAGTGGAGAGTAATCTTCTCAGCGGGAGACAGTACATCGCTAATGAACCGCCACTGTCGGATACCAGCGATTCTGAACGTAAGTACCTATTTTTATACCAAACTAGCTGACCCAGCGTATTTTGTTCCGCCATTTTGTCTAAAATTATTGACGTGACAACGTCTTATAAATTGGTTTGCCGGGTGACACTTCAAGAAACTGCGTTACGCTCCGCTCACGTAACGTGACGTTATGTTTTAAATTGTTACTATTATTTCATCCTTCTTCCTACTATACGAATGAATATTCACATTAAAATTATTTTACCACTCAAAGTCGTTGTCACGTAAAACTTTCGCCCGTATACCGACTTTACAGGCAACCAATTTTTTTTTTTAATTAGCGAAATCGGTCCAGCCGTTCTAAAGTTATTACGCGTACATACATTTCGCATATTCTTTTTTATATATCGATTTTGTACCTCCATATATTTGTATAGTAAAGAATCTGGTAGTTAGCTCTAATGGAACACAGCAGATAGAAATGAAGAATAGTATATATTTCCGCCAGTACAAAATTAAAGAACACTAAATAATAGCTTCCGCCCCGCGGTCTTAGCTGCAAGAATACAGGGATAAAATATAGCCTATCTTACTCCCAGATAATTCAACTTTCCATTGGTGATAGAAGCTTTAAAACCGGTTCAGTAGTTTAGGGGTGAAAGCGTAATAAACAAACACACATTCACATTAATATTAGTTAGTACAGGAACTTCTTTGAGGTTTTAATTAGGTCTTATGGTAACTAACAAAACTGGGATCTAAGACTTTATCAAGCCGTTTACGAGAAAAACATATACCTTAACAAGGATATTACATTAGAGGCATACAATAAAAAACTATTAGACGTAAATACACTGATTACCCTCATCAACAATTACCACAGGAAATGAAATCAATAACCCGCCTTGTTCTCCACACTGAATGAAATGAACGAATGAGCGACTGAACGAACGAACGAACGGATCGAATGGACGCAATTAGATGCCGACTCGGCTTCACTAATTGCAAATTCCGTTCAATCAAATCGGATTGATATTCACAAGGTGATCGCAGTAGCAATCGCAATCCGCTTTCAATCACTCTCTAGTTATTCCGATTGATTGTGGCGGTTTACCTATTATGTTTTTCCAACGGTTTTGTTTGTTGATGGAATGTGTGCCCTCTGCTTTTGTGTTTGGTGTTATTTTTGTTTGTGATTGATAGAGCTGGTGTGGACGCCGTACGGAATGGTTCCACCGGTTTTGTAGTAAATGGAAATATTGGGCAGCTTTTAATTTTGGTACGAGCTTTTAGTCAACATGATTTTAGCTTGGGGGATGAATTTCTTAGAACCATTTTATAGTTCATAACAAGCTTTATTTTAGGAAGCCATTACTTGAAGGGTAGTTAAAATATCTTACTTATCTATAAACGTAGTATATATTTTAAAATGAAAGATATTATTAGGAAGTAAATCCTTACATACGTTTTTAAACTCATAGGTACGAGTCTGGGGTTTGTACCTGCACCCTCTTGTTCTCAACTGAGCCGCCATGGCTCTGATGTATCATCTACATATTTATATTTCATGCTTCCAAAACTACTTTGGCGGATCATCATCAGCTCATACACGTCTCCACGCTCGGAGCTCGAGCCTCCCCAAACAATGAGGGGGTTTAGGCCACAGTCCACCACGCGGGTCTAGTGCGGATTGGCGGACTTCACATGCCTTTGATTGTGACATCTCGGGCATGCAGGTTTCTTCACGATGTTTTCCTTCACTTTGGCTGCAAGTAATCTATCAATTAGTACTTGAGATAATCTTCTATAAACATATAATAATCTTCTATATACATACCACCTTGGCTGCAAGTTATCAGTTAGTACTTACTTGACTTAATATTCTCTAAGCACATATAGTATCGCGTCTCGCGATGTCATTGTTACAGTTCGTTACACAATACAGGCAGATTCACAAGTAGCTGGGCCGACTATTGGCACCACACGTCGCCTTAATATGCGCATAGTAACTTGATAGCGACAATGTTTATCATGTTATCATTGATTTGATTATTGAACCAATTACGTTCGGCTGCCGTTGAGGATGCAAAAGAAAACCGATTGAATTTAATATATTTAATTAATGATAAATTATATAACTAATTACAAACTAAAAAGGTGACGATATGTCGATGTTAGAACATAAAGTGAGTCTCCTCACAAAATTATATTTAATATTGACAATGACATGAATCACAACACAAACTGTCCCACGAGAATTGGTGGGTCTTGCGAAACAGTGCAGGTGCAGTTTCCCGGTAGGTATGTCAGGTATGTGTTGAGTCAGCATTCTTGATATTCTTCACGCTACAATATAGGTATAGCGTACACGTACATAACATCTCCCTCCGCAAGATCAGCATCTATTTGAAGACTTTTGTCGAGAATAGTGCGGATAGACACATAGGATCTCCAGATTTATTTATCTTTCATTTCTTCCACACTAGATGTTCCATAAATTTTCTGGTTCGTATCTTTATCGTTAAGTGTCTTGGATAATTATTACGGATACTAAAAGCAGCACGTATATTGGTATGGTTGTGTGATAAATAGTATTATTGGCTTCAAAGTAACTGGTTCTTGTAAGACTATTTTAGAATTGGTTGAGTGTAATTGACTCAAATCAATGGTATTCAATTTTAATATCCTTTTCACTGGTGTTTTATACGAATCCTCCTTACTGACTGCTATGTTCAGGATTTTCAATATCTGTCCCTTAACTTGATCGTGGTAGTTGCTAACGGTGATCGCTGGAGTTTGTAGAACGCATCCCTTAGGCATGATGGCTAGGTAGCTTCCTTGTTACATTCTATACTGGTCTTCAGAACAGGTTAATCGAACTTTCGTTTGGTTAGGAAAGCTCAATACGTAGTAGCGGTCGTCTAACTGCTCCATTGCTTCAGAAGTCAGCATTACTGAAGTAAATTGACAGGACTCGTGGATATGTTGCTGAAGTATAACCCGTTGAATGCAGGTTGATTGCTCCCCGTAGTGGCGGATTATGTGGTCCTCGCAAAGGTGACCGTGGCTATACTTCGGACATTCTGTCTCTATGTACAATAGACCTTTCTCGTGGATAGCTACATATGGATAGGTAGGGATTAAGACTTTACTATCACGATTAGGGGCTAAGGATAATTTGTAAAGGATATAGTTAGTGGAAAAGACGATTGGAATTTTAAATATCAAGATTATATCATTACCTTTATAATAATAACCTCACTTAAATAGATCGAAATATTCTCTAAAACTAATGTTTAAAATTACCTCTTTATTATATAAAACCTTTAATCTATCTAACATTACTTTATAAGTTTCATAATTAAGATCTGAATGAGGAGTACTTTTAGCTCTTATGCCAGTAGTCGAATGCCAGTAGATTCTGTCATTTTATGAGCTCCTTAGATAAATTATCTATGTCATCTCCCAATATTAAAAGCGACTGAGCTAGGTGAAAATACTTAACAATATCGGTTTTATATTTAAATAAAAAATGTATGTATAAAAAGATATGTTAGGATATATAGATATAAATAGTTTTAGATACAGATAAATTTATAACAAGTAAGAACATACGTTAGGATATATAAATATAAATATGTAGTTTTAGTTGCAGATAAATTTATAACAAGAACTTAAATAACATAAAAGTAGATTAGACAATTAAAGTTATATAAATAAGTGTACGGAAAAAAAAGTTAAATAGATATAAGCAGTTTAGTTAAAGAAAATGTATAGGTACCCAGTAAGAATAAATAACTTGAATAAAACAATTAACACATACATAGAATACTAAATGTAAATTTTTATAGGAAATAAAAGGCTTTTTTATTTTATTTATCTGTTTCATATCTGGTATCACTATCTAATATGGAATTAATATATTTTTTCAGTTTTAATTTGGTTTTCTACTATTCTATCTGTAAATATATAAAGAGCTCAAACAATAAATCCTAAAAGTCCAATTGCTATTAGAGCATATATTATTCCTAAGCAATCAAAAGTTTTTTTTTTCTTTCTTGAGCAATAATATGTGAAATTATTCCAAATCCAGGTAAAATTTAAATATATATTCCAATTACATTCGTAAAACTCTTGAGCCGTATCAGAGCCTTGAGATAAAATAGCCAGATCGTTGTAAAGAGCGGTCTCATCTCGCTGATCTGCAAAGTTGTTCGCTAAAGCACTGCGAATGCAACTCCAGTCACTTGGAATACCGTTTGAATTTATTAAACGAACAGCAGAGTCTACAACCTTATTAAAAATCCAATTAATAAGGGCACACTTATTTAATTCGTTACCGGACTGATTGCAAAACTGTTCTACTAACTGGTTACACAATTTTAAAAATCTGGTTAATACATATGGATTTCCATCAAACTCTGGTACTAACATAAGGGCTTTGTAAATAATATCTAAATCAGACATTTTCGTTTCTTCTTATATACTTACTACTCAAACTAATATTTATTTTATGATCAATAAAAGTTTGCCAAGTACTATCTATTACCTATCTAACTACTAACTATCCTAGGGTCCTTCGACTTTCTTGAATGAAAAATCTCGGAAAATTTATTAGTAAGGAATAAGGCTAGGGAATGAGCAACCACTAAAAAGAATCTAGTGTACTCACATTAACATAATTCTCTCGGTTCCTTTGCGTTATCAATGTCTGGATATCTCTCGTGCAGCACGACGTGTAGATTCGGATGCTCTCGAAGCGGCTAGACGAGCCACACGGGCGGCTTTTCGCGAAAATACGGAAATCTTCTATGCGAATACGCCCGCGAGCATCCTACCGACTGCGCCAATTACGTTCGGCTGCCGTTGAGGATGCAAAAGAAAACCGATTGAATTTAATATATTTAATTAATGATAAATTATATAACTAATTACAAACTAAAAAGGTGACGATATGTCGATGTTAGAACATAAAGTGAGTCTCCTCACAAAATTATATTTAATATTGACAATGACATGAATCACAACACAAACTGTCCCACGAGAATTGGTGGGTCTTGCGAAACAGTGCAGGTGCAGTTTCCCGGTAGGTATGTCAGGTATGTGTTGAGTCAGCATTCTTGATATTCTTCACGCTACAATATAGGTATAGCGTACACGTACATAACAAACCTTCTAGGACTGATATTATGGGACATTTTTCACACACGCCCAAGAACAGACTTGTACTTACTATGATATGTAGTAAGTATATCAGCTATCTGGTTACCATATAACGAGCTCTGCTTAGCTTGGAATCAGATTGGCGGTGTGTGAAAAATGTCCCAGGATATTTATTATTATAATTATTATTATGATCACCAGATATCTGATAGGTATACTACTTTTAAATACACACTCATATAGGTATTTACATCCAGACACAGAACAAACGGAATGTAGATACAAATGTTTTTTCTGGGATTCCAACCTGGCGGCGGTGGTTTGAGGGTCACTAACCGGTTATGAAAATGAAAAATATGAAAAAAGGGACTTTTTTAAAGGCTTTCATAGGCTCTAATGAATAGTCAGACTCTAACGCATATACTGTCTATCTCGACTATCTCTATATTCTTTCGACAATCCTATTTTCTTACTTAATGCCAATCTAATTTCCATTTAAAGAAAAATTTCAGGTAGCTAATTTGCTATATATATGTATATACCATTCAAATCGAATACATACTACATATTTTAAAATTTCATTCCATGACATAAAATATATAAGGCCAATAAGTTCTAAATATGCCCAGTTATTTTGTGTAGATTTCCCACAAACTCTCATTTCACCACACCACACATTTAATATAAAGAAAAACGTCTCACCAAACATAACTTACAATACTTTAGTGTCGATAAATTGGCACACACGAAATTATATCGACGTTTTATATCGATAAAAGCGAACGCGGACCGAAGTCCGAGCGTGAATGCATCCGTTACGCCCATTGGTTGGGTCGTAAATTTGAAAATGGAACTAACCCCCCGCGTCCAATGGCGGGGCGGGATTTGAAAAACGTTTGCCGACCCTATCGATGAAAGGCAGCTCGGACCGACCGTCATTTTTATCGATTTATCGAGTAGAATATCGAGTCGGACATATCGAGTGAGACTAGCGCGATGACGGCCATTTGTCATGTGTAACTCGTGTGATATTTTCCATGTTTTTGTTTTGGATATTTCGTCCTACCTACATATTATCACGGTTTCGGTTTTCGCCGATTTATGGATAACGATTAAGGTAGTGTTTCTCGGGGTGTTGCTGAATGATATTTTTTGCTGATAAGCTACACCTTTTTAGGGGTCCTTATGAAATAATATATTTTAATATAAGTCATACTTATATTTATAGTTTATGGAAATAAATTACTTTTCTTAATCGAGTTATGGCAACAATATAGTTTTCTTTTGTCATTTGTCATGTTTTGATGTAAAGGTACTTTTATTAGTATATCTATAAGTAACTATTTCAAAAGTTAATACACTTTTATAACACCTTAGTCTTTATCTCCCCAAATTTCATTATCTATCTGTCCTTCTATTTATATATTTCTTAATAGAACCGTACATGAATACGTGTACGTAATCCTCAATACTGTCTGCCATTTCGCAAGACTCTCATCATGTCAATGTGTCCAACTTTACATTCAGCGAATACCGGCCGTTGATTAAGAGCCAGCCAAGAGATTCTTAATTACTTTCGAGTGAAATAGCTTCGACGATGAAATGTCTCAAATAAACTGAGACAGAAATATTTTACGTCTCTGTCTTTGGATGGGTATAGTTTACAAATAGCTATACTTTTAATTTAATAGTTGAATTAATTCGATATCGATAATTTCGCAACACTAGAATTTTATTGAAGGAAATAGTTGACCTTTCTTATAAACTTTTAGTATTTATATAATAACTAACTTAAGTGTGATTAAAAAAATTAACACTTTTATTGAAATACAATTTTGTTATATCTATACTAATATTATAAAGAGGAAAGATTTGTTTGTTTGTTTGTTTGTAATGAATAGGCTCCGAAACTACTGGACCGATTTCAAAAATTCTTTCACCTTTGGAAAGCTACATTATCCCCGAGTAACATAGGCTATATTTTATCCCTGTATTCCCACGGGAACGGGAACTACGCAGGTAAAACCGCGGGGAGGCAGCTAGTCAATGATAAAGTTCAAGATTGCTTGTGTTAAATTATATTTGAACTAAACGTATGTAGGTACTTATGTGTCTTGTTAAATAGAGATTTTATCAAATATTCCGTGTTCTCCCAACACGGTTAATTTGAAATCCAGCCGGGAGTCAACTGGCCACGTAATAAGCGAGAAATGCTGAAAGATAGGAAAAAATAAATGAAAATATTCGCTTGGGGAATTTCTACAACGAGGGGGCGCGTTTAGTACGCTCGCTTGATTTGGCAAGTTGACTTGACAGTGTTTTTTTTATTAACATTTTTTTTGTATAGTTAATTAAATATTATTTGCTCCCAATAAATCTATAGAAGGATTGATATTAATCTGTAAGTTTGATTTAAAACTATTTTTAAAATATGGTCACGTATTGCAAAGTTACAGTTAAAAGTTTCAACTTTTATGAAATATAAGCGCAATGTCCCGTCCGAGCCCTCGTGGAATCCACGGCGCGGAAGTAACTACGTAATTATTAAATTCCCGCCTTTTTCGTTGAGGCCGTGCTCGGCTACTCACGCTCCAAATATTGAGTGGCTCGTTTGAGGGACGACGGGAATTGTTGGGCTTATTAAATTGAAACAGAAACGGTGTTTCAAACGATGAAATGTCGTTTTTTTTTCACCTACATACACAACGAGTTTTACCCGCGACGTGTATTTACATTGGGCTTTCAAATATCAGTTGAAAATGGGAGCGCGTTGGAAATGCTCTGACGAGACTACACGTTTGAAAGTTATGGCTTTTCAGCAAACACGGCACGACGGCGCCGGCGGGTAACTGTAAAGGAAAATACTAGGCCGGTTCACGTGAGAAATGTAGATATTACAGGCGTCTCTGAAAGGCTTGAAGAATTCAATAAAATTCAACATTTTGTATAGGCGTCTGCTAAATTTAATTTATTCACCAGCTTCAGGTGGGAACTTAGTAACTAACTTAGTTTTCTAACTTAGAATTGGTACTTAATTCGACTGTGGATTTTGTGTGTATGTTACGCTTTATCGTCGTCATTTATGAACCGATTTATTTGCATTAAATTCAATGTAGTTTTCTCTCTTTTTACATATACTCCAAAACACCATAAAATTTTATCTAATTATCTCAACAGCAAGCCGCGAGAACGAGGGCGACTCTCGCGGCTACAGGTCGGCCGAGGAGCAAGCGCGCGAGTTGGCTCGCTCGATCCGCCGTGAAGTGGCCAAGTTGGCCGACAAGTGGAACACGCTAGTGGACAGGAGCGACGCCTGGGGACGGTGCTTGGACGACGCTGTACAGGTAAGATTTAGCTACTAAACACTTCATAAGGCAAGTCGACTCGACCAACAAACGTTCCACAAAAACTTGACAATTATATTTTGTCACTAAACACGTAAATGTCAAGTCAAGTGGACAAACAAACACACCTCAGGTATAACAAGTTAAAAATAATGAGGATATAATCATTACGTTACATTGCCAACGAAATTCGCAATTTCTTTTTGCAGGAAAATATTTTTCCCCATTACGAAATTAGGTAGAATATTTAATTTGAATTGTCGTTGATTGACTCAAATTACAATTTTCCCTAAAACTCGTGACCCTAATATTATTTTCTTAACGTAAAACCATTTTTACTGCTACAGTAGTAAAAATATGTTATACTAGCGAACCGGCGGACTTCGTTCTGCCCACCAGCGCCACCTACCGGGTCCAAATTTATGATACATAAAAACCTTCCCCATGAAATTCTCCGAAATTTGGTGAAAACCACATGAAAATCTGTTCAGTAGTTTTTGTGTTCATCGCGTTCATACAGACAGACAGAGGCGGCGGGGACCTTGTTTTATAGATAGATAAATTTACCTTTTACATAAAAACCTAACTTGCGCCAATTAAAAGTATGTACCAACGCCATCTATACAAAGGAGGGTGTAAACAGCTTGATCGATACATGCAAGTCTAACTGCACATGTTACAACCTTATAAACACAGATGGCGCTACTTTCATTACTTTTGTTTAAACCATCGACGTATAGCGATAGACAAGAACGTTCATGTAAAACATTTGTTTAAAAACTGGTAAGAGTTAGAACTAAAGTTCGCTGCAGCGCTGTATAAAGCTGTGTCAACTAACCAAACTATTTTAAAAGATACAGCGCTAGATTGCTTAGAGTATAGTTTTCTCGCGACCAAAACGTCGTAAGCGCCGCAAATTTCATGGCGCTTACGCGTTTCGTTCAGTTAACTACACTAAGATGTCGTCCCTATAGAGTTCACACCGCAGATGTGACACATCTTTTTTACCTTCTAAACTTCATTAGAATAAAACTCGATTTCAAAATGTATTATATTAATATTAGGGGGGCCTAGTGCGGATTGGCGGACTTCACATGGCTTAAATGAGTACTCAGAGGTACGGGCCAGGGCTTGAATTAACATAAAACAATTATTCAAAATATCAAACTATCACTACTAATTAAAAACTCATTAACAATTAATCAAATTAAAACCTTTCTAAAAAAACATATCAAGTCTGTGTTCAGTTACATATTTTTACCTACAACCAGTTTTAAGGGAACATCTGCACGTTTTAGTATATGATTGTAGAATGGCGTGGTATTTAAATAGATAAATTGTTTTTCTACTCTGGAATTACGGAATTATCACCTATTAATTCACTTAAACAGGTAGTAATTTTACTTAGTTGACTACTGACTAGTTATTTTCGTCCAGGGTCTACTTTGATTCGGATTATCGTTGTTATTAACGCTGCTCCGTGCGCACCCGCACTGAATGAATGTCGAAGCCACACTAAAGTCGGGTGTGGGGACTGCAGTTCAGTTGAGTTGATAAAAGCGAGTGTTCGGAACGCCCTATCTAGTACGTAGTACATATATATCGATGGTTTAAACTATAGATGAATGTATGAATGGTAGAATTTCTGAATGAACCAGAACGGGATATCCTGTTTTAAGATCAAATGAATGAGTTTGAATTTCAATACCTTTTTTTATTCAATAGATTTTAATGTATGGGCACGCAATGTTTTTGATTGAGACTTACATAGAATAAATGATGCAACTGAATAACGCTTTTTTAAATATTAACGAACTAGCTACCCGCCCCGGGTTTGCACGGTGAGCAGCATTATTGTTATATTTAAACACCACATCAACTAGGTTTATTTCCTTCTTGAATCACTCTACGTATTGAGCAGATATAAAATCAAAATCAAAATCAAAAATATTTTTATTCAAATAGGCCAAATTGCAAAGCACTTATGAATAGTCAGACTCTAACGCTCGGTTCGGAAGGTTGGTTTTGCTGAGAAGAGCCGGCAATAAACTCAGTATAGTTGCGCAGATCGGCTAGACTAATATAATAATTATTTTGTAATAAGCCTTGTGGACTCAAAAAAATCCTTGTATCTACATATATCGCGGCTTTTCCCGCGTTCCCGGGGGATCTTCGATTTTCCCGGGATAAAAAATAGCCTATGTCCTTTCTCAGGCTCTGGATTATCTGTGTACCAAATTTCATTTAAATCGGTTCAGTAGTATTAGCGTGAAAGCGTAACAGACAGACAGACAGAGTAACTTTCGCATTTATAATATTAGTATGGATAAAAAACATTCGATTATTAACAAGAGAGTTACACAATCAGGGTTCAAAAGTATAATATTATGCGCGTGCGCAGTGACCGTTTAATGCTTAACGCAGCGCGTAGATCACGCCTGCGCCTCACGGACGTAGCTAGGGGGCATTGTGGGGCAATGCCCTTCCTTGAAATCCCAATGCCCTACCTTGACAAAGCCCAAAACTACGATCAAATTGTGACTCCCTCTAAATCATTACTACATCTACATTATTATTTTTGTGCCGTATAAAAGGGAATGAAAATTGTAAATCTAAAAAAAAAGCCTTTTGTGACATCTGTCTAAAAGGGCGTCATTTTGTGACACCCTCAAAAACAACAATTATTTACTTTCGCCTTACCAAAGTTGCCCTACCTCAATTCGACTCTAGGTACAGCTCTGCTGCGCCTGCGCATGTCCCGCTCTGAATAACTACGACTCAATCGACTATACTATTGCTGAAATGTATTCGAATAATCGATATAGCATGACTGGATGTGTCATTCGATTTAAGATTATGGATTTTTATTAATTGCTGAGTTTGTTTATAGCAAAACCAACCTTCCGAACCGAGCGTTAGAGTCTGACTATACATAAAACTTGTCTGTGAAGGCCAATTGGAATAAAAATATTTTTTTATTTGATTTGATTGATTATAAACTAGTTTTTGCCCGCGACTCCGTCCGCGTGGAATAGCTACTTCGAGCTAACACTTGAACCCGCGACTTAGTTTACGTTAGCTCTGAAAAAAAAGCCCCGATTTTGAAACTTTATTTATTGGTGCTCCGCTCCTATTGATCGTAGCGTGGTGATTTATAGCCTATAGCCTTCCTCGATAAATAGGCTATCTTACGCTGATATAATTTTTCAAATCGGACCATTAGTTCCTGAGATTAGCGTGGCAAAATGTTTTCAAAAGCTTAGTAAAAATATTTTTGATGCAGAAATGAAATTGATAGTAGATATCAGATACTCGTTCTCGAAATTTTGTTGTACAATTAAAAGGAAACCGGTATAATTATGATATTTCTTATTTTTCAATACTTTTTGCGACCCTGATATTTATCTTAACGTGTATTACAGTTGTTTTCTTGTTATAATGAAATTGGATTTTATGCGAGAGGTGTATTTATGTTGAAAGTGTGAGGATTTAATTACATGCGTCGATATGTATCATATATTTATATATACATTTATCTATATATTTACAAACACCACAAACACACACACACACACACAAACACACACAAAGCTTATTATAAGATTGTAATTAAATATTCATATTAATTGAATTTTCATGGAAGCTGTCGGGAAGGAACTGTCTTCTGACACACAGCTCACGCTAGTTCAGAAGGCAGGGAGACATTGTAAACGTGTATTTTGTCTATACATATTAATAAAATATTTCTTATTTCTTCCTTTTGACTATAATGTTTCCACTTAGCTTTACTCAACTCAAAATCAAACATAGCGTTTCTAAAATAGCCCCTATTGACACATCAAAAAGCGGTTCAAGATTTCGTACTTCAAAAATACTTTACTAAAGCTAAATTTAATATTTTCCTAATTAATTATTACTAGAGCTTTTTTAAACTTTTAATGTAACTATCCAACATTGCTAAATGGCCTCTCAAGAAGTAGGCCAAGCAACTTAATTCAAAGCTTTTGATCCATCCGCGAGCGAAGTTCCAGCTTTCAAGTTTCATATCACTTTATTACATTTCTTATATAAATTATGAAGTTATAAAACATTTTATTTATTAAAAATGTAAGAACATCTATACTAATATTATAAAGAGGAAAGATTTGTTTGTTTGTTTGTTTGTAATGAATAGGCTCCGAAACTACTGGACCGACTTCAAAAATTCTTTCACCTTTGGAAAGCTACAATATCCCCGAGTAACATAGGGTATATTTTATCCCTGTATTCTCACGGAAACAGGAACTACGCGAGTAAAACCGCGCGAGGGCGGCTAGTATTTTATAAAATATTTTGTGTTTGCCAAAGGATTTTTGATATTATCGTGGACTATGTATTTTGGAATATTATATTGGTACCTACTTTATTTTTTAAGAGTACAAAGACTTAAGTAAGTTGGGTATACCCTGCAGACAGGTATGAATGTTCATATACCTAAACTTTTATACTAACATAAAAACTACATAAAACAATAATCGTAACTAATATTATAAATGCGAAAGAAACTCTGTCCGTCTGTCCGTATGAAGTTTGGTACACAGATTTCATCTAGAGTCTAAGAAAGGACATAGGCTACTTTTCATCTTTTCTATCCCGGGAAAATGGAACATCTGCCGGGTACGGTAAAACCGCGGAGACCCACAAGTCTTTACTAAAAATGGTAATATTCCTTCTATATCTCTAAAACTAGCCGCCGTCGCGCGGTTTTACCCGCGTAGTTCCCGGATAAAATATAGCATCTTATTTTTGAATAACGTAACTTTCTATTAGTGAAAGAATTATGCAGATTGGTCCGGTAGTTTCGGAGCCTATTCGTTACAAACTAACAAATCTCTCCTCTTTATAATATTAGTATAGAAACATAAACCACGCTCAAGTCTGCCCACATACCACGACCTCTGTCCCATCGAGCACGTCTCTAACTCCGTGCAAATAGTTCCAAAGCGTTGCTATTCAAATTAATTACAATCTGTATTGTGCGGCTTCGGCTTTAAAGCCGAGGCAAGTCGGCTTTACAACAAAAGGACTGCCGTTACACAGTCTTAGTTTAGAATAATTGTCCCTCTTGTATGTCACTTTGCCGTGTTAATGGTGGCTATTAATATGTTGTTAAAATCGATTTAGTTTCATGGCTAATTGCAAAACTTTGATAAAAAAAAAATAGAACGAAAAAAATTGCCTATAAATCTAAATATGCTATCGGCTAATTAGCCTGTATATAATATCAAGGATTCCTTATAGACCAGCTTTATGACACTAGATTGCCTACTTAGAGTAGTTACAGGGTCGGCAACGCGTGAGTGACGCCCCTGGTGTTGCAAGCGTCCATAGACTACGGTAACCGCTTCCCATCAGGTGGGACTGTATGCCTGTTTGCCACCCTTGTGGTATACAAAAAAAGTAATTTTCAAATTAAGCTTTATGAAAAGGTTCGTTTAAGAACACATGAAATATATAGATTTTTCGTCAATAGATTAATAATAAAATCCTTTTTTCAGCAAAAAAAATTGCTCGCTTCTAAATCCTATCAATCATCAATCAGATTTATTCAAACATCCAAACACAATATTCTCCAAAACACTATTCTATCAAAATACCAAAACTCGAATGTTAAATCTTTACAGTTCATGCAACATTAGCCTACAGACGTTGAGAGGTGACGTAAGTAACAATGCAATAGTATACATGTATAGGTACAGACGGTACGCGTCGATAGGCGGCTTTGTGCACAGCAAGGTACTGTGACGAGCGATGCACTGAAGTTGAATCTATGTAAGATTAACCATTAGAACTGTATGAACATTGTTTAGTGTATGTATGATAGATGGCAGTGAGGGATTAACCCTTAAACAAATTAAGCAATTACCAAATATACTTAATGAACTTCTTGTGGACATACAAAATGAATACCTCTGCAACCCTAAAAAATCAAAATGTTAATTAAAAAAGCATTTTTTGCAACAGAATAAATTAATTTAGTTAAGCCTACTTGTTTACTAACATTTTTTAATGTAAAACTCATAAATCCACTTACAGTTAAATATTTATAATTTGATTATCCGAACTCACGTATCATATATAAGCCCATAAAGGCTTTTGTGGTTTTTATTGTTATTTTGATCATAAATAAAAAAAAAGCCTAGGGCCTAAGAACCACAAAAAAACCCATCCTTATGGGCATCCTTACGGGCATCACGTCTCACTCTTACATACCAAAAATGGTTTAAAGACCGATTCTAGTTGACATAAGGATAGGGGGCCCCATGGGCGTGGATTGCTTAGGGCATCAAGAAGTCTTAATCCGTCACTGATAGATGATTAAAAATGATAAATACTACGGCCTAATATTTTAAATGAGAATCTGAGTTTGTTTGGTACGCTTTCGCGTGATAACACAACCGATTTTAGAGATTTATTTCATAAATAGAAAACTGCTTTGTCAGGGAGTAACATAGGATATATTTTATCCCCGTATAGTGACGGACATGAAAACTACGCGGATAAAATCGCGGGACCAAAGCTAGTCCAACTACCCAATATTACAAATGTGAAAGTTGCCAGAATGGTTGAAGGGATCTAGATGAATTCTGCCTCAGAGTTAAAAGATAGACAGAATCATTTCTCCTGAATATATTGTGTGCCTTTCTGTCTTCTTCTTTTTTTGGCTTATTTACCAAAAATTACCAATGTCAAGCAAAGATAGCAGTCGAAAGTAAGACCTTAATACAATCGAAGAAGAGTGATTTTTGTTAACAATATCATGTTGGTGGAAGAGAAAAGTAAATCCATTACAAAAATATGTAATTTCATTCTTTAACGCCTGAATAGTATCAAAAATCATCAGTTAGTATCACAGTAAATAAAATTCCTATCACAGTAAGTCAAGTATTTACCCTATCACTTACATTGCTGTGGTCGGCAAACGTCGGGACTCGGGTGTGAGGGAGTGAGGGAGTGAGGGTATGAAGGAGGGAGGGAGACAGAAATAAATCAAGGGAAACTATTTTAATTACAAGTGCCGAAGTAACAAGGTTGCAAACATGTTGTGGACTGGACAAATGTTTATTTATTTAGTAGATGACCCGGGAAACGTTCTTTCTGCCATATAAGAAATATTAAAATGGTGGATATAGATAGGAAGGTCGTCAGACTTACCAAATAAACACAAAAAAATAAAAAACATATCCTAGGACATTTTTCACACACGACCAATCTGATTCCAAACTAAGCAGAGCTATAATGTATGTTGTAATAATATATGTTGCACATATATATAACTACTAGTGGACCAGGCAGACTTCGTTCTGCCCACCAGCGCCACCTACCGGGTCCAAGTATATGTAAGATAGCTGCCTCCCCGCGGTTTTACCCGCGTAGTTCCCGTTCCCGTGGGAATACAGGGATAAAATATAGCCTATGTTACTCGGGGATAATGTAGCTTTCCAAAGGTGAAAGAATTTTTGAAATCGGTCCAGTAGTTTCGGAGCCTATTCGTTACAAACAAACAAACAAACAAACAAATCTTTCCTCTTTATAATATTAGTATAGATATCCTATCTCTCAAGTTGGATCGAACTGCACATGGTGTGCGAATTTTATTATAATCGGTTAAGTGGTTTAGGAGTCCATTGAGGACAAACATTGTGACACGAGATTTATATATATTAAGATACTTTTATATTAATACTTTTATTTTTATATTAAGGTTTATATATATTAAGATTAAGATTACTTATAAAGATATTTACATCCAGACACAGAACAAACGGACATATTCATGCACACAAATGTTTTATTGTCCTGGGTGGCGTTCGAACCCACTTGAAAGTCAGGGTGAAAAAACCGGTGAAGCCGTTTCGAAAACTAACACATGATTTTACTATATTAGATGTTAAAATAGCGAAAAAAGCAGGGTAAGTAATAGTAGTATTAATTTACGATCATAGCACAAGCTCTGCTTTGTTTTTTGGAATCAGATTGACCACGTGTAAAACATGTCATTTGGACTATTAAGAACATATTCAGATCAAAAATATGTTGTAGACTAGCATCTCCTAATTCCCGGGGAAATAAAAGGTTTCCATTATCTTAAGAACGCTAGTTTTTTTATAAGAATCAATAGTATTTTCCATATATTAAGCCTGAACGACATTATTTCTCGTAACTGTAAAGGAAAAGCTTTTAAAAATTGATACCTATATATTCCCAAAATGGATTGCGAAGCGATCGCAGCACTAACGAGCGGTATCCTAACCGCTGTGAATCTTTTACGTAGGGTTGTTATTGTATCGATAGTTTTAACGAGCTGATATCGATATTTCGCACCTTGAGTCCAATAAACTTTCGTGAAATACATTGAGCTGGCCACCTAGCTACACACAAGTTGGTCATATTGCTTCTCTTCTTTAATATGTACTCTCTTTTCTGTGTGTAGAATAAATGGTTTAAAATAAAGTCGCAATATTTGTTACGTCCTTTATTATGCAAATAAGGTATTTACGTCAAGCTGTAGAAAAAAGTATAAACAATGACTTTTATACAGATTTCAAACCTACTACAAATCTTAAACTTGTATTAAGCCAATAATTATGCGAAAAACATCTTAATAGTTTTCTCCTGTAAAATTATAATATTGTGGTTGTTTCTTCACACTGACACTTAATAAAAAAAAAATCTTTGAACATTTTGTTGTTATGCAATGAGAAAATTCAGTCGAATTGAGTACCTCGTTTTTTTACGGGAAAAAATGTATAAATAGAAATACTTGTAATTATAATGTTAGTCCTGCAAGAACAAGTGCTATACCGAACCATCGTCATTTAAACATACAAAACACCCCATAAAATACATGACATCGATATCACGTCCCATCACTAGCTCTCATCGCAAGTGGTCGCATAACGATCCCGATAACGAACTGCGGTGCATTGTTATCGACAAAATGCAAAGCAAGTCGATAGACTGCACTCGCTCAAACACTCACTTTGTATACATTTCTAGTTTTTGGGGACATTCTTACTGAAGATCTGTTTAATGTGCAATTTGATAGAGGGGGGGAGACATCAAAATGGATTACTAGGCTTAAAGGGATAAATGTTCAACTTTAAACCTAGGTATTTATGCTTTAGGAAAAAAATAACATATTAAAATTACTTAAAATATTTACATAATTGTTCCTATGATAATAGAAAGAGCTTAAAGGCATGTGAAGTCAGCCAATCCGCAATAGACCCGCGAGGTGGACTATGGCCTAAATAAACCACCACGATGTTAGAGCTCGAGGTAGGAAACGTATATAAGGAGATGATTATATAAAGGTTTTAGTTATGTTAAAATGTTTTGCGATTATCTAAGTATCAACATACAATGTCTACAGCAGTCTAACAGTATTTACGTCCATAAATAATTCCATTATTACTGTATACCTAGGCACATTACGGTGTCCATGTTTTACTACTATTAGCGGGTAATAATTATCCCGTTCTCCCAGTATTTATTGACCATAAGTTTACGCACACAGTTCATTGATTTACAGCATACTAAGTGCGGTGTAACTGTTTATTTAGGGACTATCTGGAGTTGGTCAGCTATAATAATGACTAGCTGCCTCCGCGTGGTTTTGCCCGCGTAGCTCCCGTTCCCGTGGGAATACACGGATAAAATAGAGCCTATATCACTCGTGAATAATGTAGCTTTCGAATGGTGAAATAATTTTTAAAAACGGTCCAGTAGTTTTTGAGCCTATTCATTACAACCAAACAAAGTTTTCCTCTTTATAATATTATTAGTACCTATAGATGAAAGGACTTGAATGTTCATGTTTTTATTTACATAAATGGTTTTTTTTATGTCCACGTGATGTACATTGTAAAATTGTTCATTCTAGTTTGCATGTATGAGGTAAAGTCCGGAACTAAGTATCTACTCATGTATGTATCATATTGTATGTCTTCATTAAACTGTTTACAATCTCGCTTTTTTTATATCATTTCGAAATTTGGTAATGTTATTCCCGTATGTGTTTTTTACCGTAACGAAGTGGGGTTAAAAAATTTTTTTTTCAATTTTTTTCCTAGAATTTTTTTATTGATAGAAAAATTTTGTTTTATTTTTCATTTTCCTTGCCTTATCAATATGAAATCCATGACGCAATACATTCCAAAAAGCGTATATATAATTAATTTTGACATAAAACAGTTTTCCATCGAAATCGAGACCGCAGAGCGTTAACCACAAAACAATTTATTTTACAAAATCCAAAGTGGAACAGACAAAAGTGTGAATATTAATATCAATGTTGAATGCATATAAATTTCAACTTTACCACCTCGGCATACAGTTTATATTATGATAGCATATATATCTGTAAACAGTAAAATATGTGAAAGTACATATATAGGTAGCAATATTTATTAATTAGTAAATTAAGCCTTGATTTAATTCGGTCTGGTTATTGGAATGAGTCCAAAAGTTTATTCATAATGATAAAGCTGATAAAGTGGTAATAATTAATAAATCATTGTTTCATATTGATATAATTGAAGAGTGTTACTACAGAATTGATAACGATTTTGGACAGCTATTTATTATTTATAGTTAAAATAAAACTTGGTAAAAACAGATAAAGGCAGAAAATTCAGTGTATGGTGTCATAAATAATATATTTTCAATTATCTATTTAATTACGGTTGTAAGAAAACGACTATGAAGGTGCTTAGGTACTATCTCTTAAAACAATATCTAACACATTTAATTTTTTCGATATTAAAATATAACGCATTACGAGTGTGACGACTAAACAATGATACAAGTATTGTTTTTTATAACATGAAATGAATGAAATATCCTGGGACATTTGTTACACCCGGCCATAATGTTTTTAGGTAAGTAGAGATTGTTTTAACAAAGCCAGCAATTAATATCAAGTTTTTTTCAATGAAATTATGAACATTAAACGCTTTAACTTTTCAGTTACAGTTTCCCCAAATATAAAAACTAAGAATAATTTTTATCATTAACTTCATGTGGAATTTATACTAAAGTATGCTTATAAAGTACTAGCTGCCTCCGCGCGGTTTTACCCGCGTAGTTCCCGTTCCCGTGGGAATACAGGGATAAAATATAGTCTATGTTACTCAGTGATAATGTAGCTTTCTAATGAAAAAAGAATTATTAAAATCGGTCCAGTACTTTTTGAGTTTATTCGTTACTAGCTGCCTCCCCGCGGTTTTACCCGCGTAGCTCCCGTTCCCGTGGGAATACAGGGATAAAATATAGCCTATATTACTCAGTGATAATGTAGCTTTCTAATGAAAAACGAATTATTAAAATCGGTCCAGCACTTTTTTAGTTTATTTGTTACATACAAAAATACAAGTCATTCCTCTTTATAATATTAGTGTAGATATGCAAAAATAAGCCCGTCGTAGCGTTATAAAATAAACAAGTATAGATGTATGGGTTTAGGCTCCGGCTATGGGCAGGGTCGTGAGCTTGCATACATTAACTTGAGAGCCCATAGCGTCTGTGTAGACAGTTTCACCGTGGCCTGTCATATGTGATGTGACAGACAGACAGTATGCAGATATTAGGTACCTAGTGTACCACCCGCGTACCAGGGAGATTTTCCATTTTCCTGGAATAAAAAGTAGCCTTTGTCCTTTCTCAGGTTTTAGACTATCTACGTACCAAATTTCATTTAAATCGAAGTCATCGATTGCAGAGTTTATTGTCACCTCTCGAACCGAGCTTTAGAGCGAGTTACGTTAAGGCGTTTTTTGAGCTTTAGTTATTTTCGTTAGTGAAAAAAACTAATATTAATACAGTTAAAAGTTTTTAGTAGAAACATATGGCGGTTATTCTATTAAATATTATAGTGTTTTTGAATAAATATTGCTTTAAATAAATGTGTTTCAATAGAGGACAGTTGACTTAGAGTGGTTGGAGAAGTCACTTAATATAACTGGGTTATATAAATAACAGTCAATCATAAATCCTTCTATTTATAGAAGTAGGTAGATAAAATATAGCTTTCTACTCCCCGCGGCTTCACCATGGGATCTTCCCGAGATATTTCAAGCAAATCCGTTTAGTAGTTTTAGCGTGAAAGAGTACCTAACAAACATACATCCATACTCATAAACTTTCCTATTTATAATATTAGTAAGATTCGTAGTGCAAAAGGCTAAAATGATAAGCCAGTTGACTTTGTGGTTAGTAGCTTCAACTTATGAGCTGCCGTTCGTGGGATCGATTACTCAAATATTTGTATGCATAAACATATCTTATTTTGTCAATATCTATGTTATTAATTACTAGCTGCCGCCCCGCGGTTTCACCCGCGTAGTTCCCGTTCCCGTGATCACAATGGTACCAAAAATAGATTGTAGCCGATTCTCAGACCTACTAAATATGCATATAAAATTTCATAAAAATCGCTCAAGCCGTTTCGGAGGAGGATGGTCACTGTCACAATGTGTGACACGAGAATTTTATATATAAGATGTATTTAAATGAATATATATTTTTTTTTTGAAGGGAATCCTCATAGGATACCCGGCAGCTCCGAGCCGCCGGGTTATGTGGAGACTCACCGGCACAGAAGGTGCCGGTGCCTACCCACTAAACCCCTGGGGTTCCATTGACGCCTCGGCGCCGTGTGGCGGGGCTGCGGGACACGCGTAAGCCTTACAACCGCATGCCCCGCCGGCGCTGCTCGGCCTCCCAAAAACACTGCTGGAGGCCGAGCCCGTCTCGGGGGGGCGGGACTCACGATGCGAAAACGCATGCGAGTCCCGCCCCCCTCTCAACTTCACCGGAGATGCCCATGGAACAAATGGGCATCTCCGGCATGGGACCGTAGGCGTGGACGGCGGATCCCCCGATCCGCCGTCCCGGTCCCCGGCGTTACGGCGGCAACCGGCCCGCGAAGGCCAGTCGCCGCCTACCGCGCCTGCGGCGGCGAAGCGGGAGAGAGTTGACGTCGTCCTCTCTCACCCGCTCCGCCGCCTCCTTCTGCGACATGACTTGGCCGCAGAAGGTTGCGGCCGCCTCCCAGGCCTCCTCGCTGCCCACCATGGCCCTAATGAGGGCCGGCAGCGAGAGGTCTGCCCCGACCGTCGCGGACAAGGCGGTGCGAGGAGTTGCCCAAGCGGGACACTCCTCGCGCGTATGCACAAGCTTAGATTAGAATCAGATTGACCATTTACTATTAACCATTAGTAAAATATATCCCAGAACAGAAAAGTTTGCTACATAATAGTGATTCATTTTTGACCTTTCCCACGTCCAGTTTACGGTTTAATCGAACTAACTTTTCGTTGGCAACATTTTTGCACTGAAAAATCTCGTACACAGAGCACTTAAAAATCCTAAAATGCAATTGCCAGCCGTAAAAATCTGCACCAAAGCGTTACAGAAAGCTTCGGCCATTTCGTGTTTGTGTTCAATATAAGGCGCTATATTTTGTGGTGGGAATTTAACTGTGGTGAATAGAGCGGTAGTACTACTGCAAACTACATGCACTGTGGTAAATTTAATTATAAATCTATACTAATATTATAAAGAGGAAAGATTTGTTTGTTTGTTTGTTTGTAATGAATAGGCTCCGAAACTACTGGACTGATTTAAAAAATTCTTTCACCTTTGGAAAGCTACATTATCCCCGAGTAACATAGGCTATATTTTATCCCTGTATTCCCACGGGAACGGGAACTACGCGGGTAAAACCGCGCGGAGGCAGCTAGTAAATAAATAAATATAAATATCCTGGGACATTTTTCACACACGGCCAATCTGATTCCAAACTAAGCAGAGCTTGTGATAGCTGATAGCTGATATACTACAAAAACTACTTTTAAATACATACTTATATAGATATTTACATCCAGACATAAGACAAACAGACATATTCATGCATACAAATGTTTGTCCTGGGTGGGATTCGAACCCACGACCCACGGCTTGAAAGTCACTTTAGTAACACTTAACCTTTCGCTATAATCTTCACTGATATTATAAAGAGGAAATATTTGATTTTTGTTTGTTTTTTTATATTGAGTAGGTTACGAAATTACACGACCGATCTGAATAACTTTTTCAGAATTATTATTGAGTTCGCTTGCTTACGGCCTGTCCGCCATTTTGACAAAATGCTATTATCGCTCACTCAGTAAGTAGCAGAGTCAGTAACATTCTATCAAAAGTAAATTAAGATCTTTGTTAAAGTAATAGACTACTCAAGCGACTGTCTCATCATGTCTCTATTAAAAACTAATCATTAATCAAATCTATCTATATAAAAACAAAAGCTCTCCCACATAAATTGAACTACAGCTTTTGCCGGCGGCGTTGTTTGAACCTCATTATATAAGTCAGATGTAAGTTAGATAAGCTTACACTATTAATAGATGGTGACACAATGATTTATACTCATCGAGCATGTAACCAATAGAGTAGCCATAGTGAGCCATTTGTTTAGCAACGCTTCAATGCTTTGTCACGTATAACTAACAAGCCACGCTCGAACTAATACAGTACCCGACCAATAAGAGACCTGTGTGTACGTCTAGTGCAACACTTGACCTTGAGTCGCCCAATCAGAACACAGGGGCCGGCGCAGCGCTTTGGCGTATTTTGTTTTCTAACAAAACCATTAACAGTTCTACTCAATTGGTTACATGCTCGATGTTTATACTATAAGAGATATCAAAGCTTTTGATCATTATCATTTAGAAGTATTAATTGGTCTCAATTAAGTGTAGATTCGTCGAGAAATGTACACTTACAGTCAGTGGGTTTTAGAGCTGTATGATAAGGTAGTTTAGTTTTAAAATTTTGGTTACGACAAGACACGTTTCATACAAAAACTTTTAGAATTAAGGATGTATTTTAAAGTATGTATAATTAATTAGATTAAAGTAAGTGAATTTAATTCTTATGTGAAATAAGTTGTTTCAAACCTCATTAAATAAATAAATAAAATAAAAAGCCTTTATTGTTGATTTTTTGTTTAAATTACAAATGTGTGTGTGCCTAAAACTTGATTATAAACAAATAAACTATTATACATAGTTACTTATAATAATAATAATAATTAAACTGTTCGTAAACTTAACTACACTAAACACAAAAAGTTAGGGATACAAATAAAATTCGAAAATCTTGGGCGACCTTCAACGAGCCGTTCAACAAACCTCATTAAAGTACCTTAAATACATTTTTTAAGCTATTTATCTGTGGAGAGGGGGATAAGAGGCCTTTGCCCTGCAGCGGGATAACCCAGGCTTTAAATAAAATAAAAAAATAATTTATTATTCATTATTTTAATCGGTTTAATAAGAAAAAAACACTCCAACAAAAAAACCAGTGTATATTAAAATTTTGAATTACACAAAAGGAATATAGCGCTAAAAATATACCCATTGTCATAATTATCAAATCAATATCTACCCGAGCTCGCCCGACGTCACCCGACTCCACCCGATGATGCCCGACCTCGCCCGAACGCTCGGAATGCGCGCGCCTCGCCCTCGTATATCTGTCACTTATGCGCGCGCGCATCGCAATCTTATAAGTAGATTCTAATTGGATACCCATTGAAAACGCAGATGCAGATACATTTTGCATCAGTGAACGCTTTGTTGGAGATCTTTTCAGATACTACATATTTACTAATGTTTATATACCTAGTACATCAAAAGCGCGCATATTAATGCTAATGAAGAATAGGTTTGAATATTATGAGGTCCTATATGTGGTCAAATTACACAATATTTACAGAAAACACAAATAAAATATTTTATCTGATGTGTGTTTGGATGCTTGTCATAAATATGAACCCAGGCCGCCAGGACAAACATTTGTGTGCATAAATATGTACTATGTCTGTGTATGGATGTAAAAATCTATTAAAGAAAGTAGGTTAGTATATCAGACATCTAGTTACTATATGACAAGCTGTACTTAATTTGGAGTCAGATTCTGCCCATGTAAAATGCCCCAGGATAAGGTTATTATCCTACCTGTAAGATACTCCACCAATAGATGGCATTCGAACCCAATGGTTTTCGTTGTGACACCACTGAGCTATTGTAACCTTAGTTAAAGACCTGTTGTTAATAAAATTATCTTTATTTTCAGGTAAACAATAAATTTCTTCACTAGCAACATTTACAATAATTGGTAAGTCATATTTTATAAACTGGTTCATAAATTTTCCTCACTAGGTAACCCTTAACGCCATGAAAATCTAATCTAGTCCAAACATCACTCTATATGCACAATATGTAGGTATTTGCATAAGTTCCGCACAGTGCTTCCATTGGCGGTGAAATCTGGACCAAAAGATGACGTCACGGCCGTCCAAACTCCAATCAGTTACTGTGGGTAATAACGTATAGCATTAATATGTTAATAGGCCTGCACAGTGGGCAGATCGGTTGGCTCGTCGCCAAAATGGAAACTGCAACGTTTTTTTTAAACACGTCCTTTCGATTCGACAGTTTCGATTAGGATTAGGTTTTTGTCTTAGCAAGAAGCTGGTGAATGCATTATGCATTTGATGGTAATGTAGGTAAAACATAGGTCAGTCGAACAGTTTGGTAGGGCGTTACTAATTGTATTAATGTGATAAACTAAATATTTCTTTCTCGCTCGTACACATACCTACGTAATGGCATATGGCAGACAAGGAGTTTGTAGGCTTAATTACATACATACTTAATCCATCATGAATACGGTATCAAAGCGTTTTAGACTTTTAGCTCTAGGTTTTTGTCAGAATATAATGATTTCTAGTTTGGTTTTGTAACATTTATGATAAAAGAGCTGTTAATTAAATATATCCATCTGATGATAAATAAAAGCAAAAGTAGACTTAATTAAAGAAATTTTTAACCAGTGGATTTCGCTTCTTTACATTTTCGGAATTTAAAAAAATAATTCATTATTTTTTGGTCCACGATTTTTACCCAGTGTGCAGAGAGACAGTATGGGGTGGTTGCAGGTTTTCCCCGAAGGGCCAGCGGTTACCATGGCAACCGCTACATTATTAACTACCCTCCTAAATGTAATCTCGCTGAAATTATTACCAGTACGCGGATAACTGCGTATTTTGCGAAATGGGAAAATGGTCTCTATACTTTTTGTATGTATAAAAAAATACTTACATTAGTTTATTATTTTTTGCTTCGAAATGCCTTATCAAATGTATCAAAATAGTCAAAAAAAAATGCTTTGATTTATTGTTATTTAATATACCGGACCGGTATTTGGATTTGATACTTCTGACTTACGCAAGGGACTCCTTGATTCGTGCGTTCGATTCCTACCAAAAATATTTTCTTTTTTAATACAACTAAAATTACTATATTTTTATTAGTATGAACAAAGAATTACATTGCAGTCGTCTATTCAATGAAATACATATATTTATTAATTCAAATAAGCCTTAACAAGCTATTATGAATAATCAGATTCTAAATCAAACCTAGATTTAGAAGGAAGGTGGCTTTTCCTGAGAAGAGCCGGCAATTACACTTTTTGGTAAATTTATCATTATTTTCTAAATATAAACATTCGTGTTTTAACTTCGGACGTGTAAAATACAAAATTAACATAAAACTTTTATACTGTCCTCAACTTAATAGTTTTATCTTTATTATGATTTTAAGACCCATATTTGGGAGTATAGCAGCCCCTTAATAGGTTACCTTATCACCAATATATTCACGACGTAAACTAAATAGGTACTTCCTGAATGAACGAATGAATGAATGATTCAACATTTTATTACTGGATACGATTACTGCATATAACTTGTAATGTAGGAACAATAATGTAATAAAATCTATATTTTACCGGTATTTAAATTTTATTTACGATTATGTCTTAATTTATACTATGTTTTGACAGATTGATTTATGACCTTATAAATTTTAATTTATGACTATTCGTAGTATCATTATATGGTCTAAAAGATGTATTATATTATACTAGTGGTTTTCAACGGTTTTACCTGAGTTCCCAGGGGTCCACAATTTTCCCTCAATATCATAGAAAGAGTGATAATTAAGAAAGATTTGTCTCATTTACATTATGTACTTGTGAATTTTCTCCGTGTAAAGTCGAAGAAGTCGCTTGTATAATAAATAAATAAATAAAATAAAATAAAAATAAAAAAATAAAATAAAAATAAAAAAGCCTTTATTTGCTCTTACTACAATAATTCCTTAATTTACTATTTTCTTAACTACATATACACTATTATTAACAATTAGTAAGGTCCCCAGATTGGGTAAAGGCCTCCTCCAATAATGCCCACTTCTCCCTATCCTGCGCTACCTGCCACCACTTTGGACCAGCGACCTTTATTATTTCATCCTCCCAGCGTGTTGTGGGCCTTCCTCTCTTTCTTTTTCCTTGAGGTCCTCTCCATATGGTGGTGCTGTAGGTCCATCTTTTGTCACTAAGCCTCGCTATGTGACCGGCCCATTTCCACTTCAACTTTTGTGCGTAGCTTAAGGCATTAGTAGCTTTTGTTATTTTTCTTATCTTTACGTGTCTAATCTTATCTATTTTTTTTATTTTAAGCATGCTTCTCTCGATTCCGCGCTGACAGGCTGTTATCTTTTTCTTAACTTTTGACGTAAATTTCCATGTTTGACAACCATATGTCAAGCATGGTAACAGGCTAGAGTTCAGTGTCCTAGTTTTTAGTTTTACTGGCAAGTTGCTTTTGAAAATTTCTTTCAGACTCCGCTTGTATATTAAAGTTTAATTCACATAAAATTTAAAGTTTTAATGAAAAAAATACTTTGCTATGTATCCTGTAATAGTCCTTATTAATAAAAACACAGATTATAAAGAGTCTGAAATAAGTCGGTATTTTCACTAAACTTGACCATACTTACTAGAGCTTATTAACAGAGCTTTCATAATGTTTACCTATATCAAAAGCATCTGTAAATTTCTCCTAAAATCTAATATATTTTTAATTAAGGTTACGTTAACAAATTAATTAATATGAACAAACAGATTAGCCCGTAATATCTACCTGGATGGTGTAATTTAATTAATATCTAGATAGTCCCCAATTAAGTCTTATCGATAATTGATAATGTTAATTGAAACGGGTAGGTTGCGGCCGGGATTTATGTAAACGTGTCCATTTAATTTGCCTAGAGGTTTTTGAGGTATATGTCAATATTAAAAAAACTGACTGACTTTATGGTTAGCGACCTGTTCTGCCGGTTGTGGATTTGGATCCCACCCAGGACAAACTTTGTGAACACTCGTCAGTTAGTCTATCTATTATTCCAGAATATATTCTACCGATGTGCTAAATTTCATACATAATTTCGTACCATTCAGCCGTTCTGCCTTAACTTAGTAACAAACATTCACATACCCTTACAAATTATTATTTCTAATATTAGTGGGAAATAGGACTATTTTCCAATATTAGATAATGTAAAAATCATGCAAATTGTCGTGTAACTTCTAAAATAAAATTAAACATAGTTCAGATATATAATTACCTGATTTTTCATACATTTGGCCATGAATTTAAATAATTCTTTCACCAATACAAAGCTACATTATCAGCGAGTAACATAGGCTATATTGTATCCCTATATTCATAAGGGTACGGGAACTACGCGGCTGTAATCATATGACCAAAGCTAGTATTACATCATCAACAGCTCATATACGTCTCCACCGAGGAGCTCGAGCATCCCCTAACATCGAGGGGGTTTAGGCCATAGTCCACCACGCGGGCCTAGTGCGGATTGGCGGACTTCACATGCCTTTAATTGTGACATCTCAGGCATGCTGGTTTCCTCACGATGTTTTCCTTCACCGAAAGCCAGTGGTGTGAATCCGTACGTAAGTTTTTATAAACTCAGAGGTACGGGCCAGGGATTTGAACCGGCACCCTCATGATCGTGAGTCGGTGCGTTCCCAACTGAGCCACCACGGCTCTTATAGTAGCTAGTATTACATAATTAAATTAATTACAAAAATAAATACTAAAATAAATATACATTTCACAGTCTGAATAACACGAATAGAATTTTATTTCAACTCTTACAGTCGAATCGTTCCGCCATTCACATTTCATTCCGCGTGAATACAGGACGGCCATTTCTAAAATGTGGATTCCAGTTATTTATTTAGACTACAGTAAGTGCCACTCAAAACACTGTCTTAATTAACCAGACACTGAGTGGAGCTGCAATAGTTCGGGTCAGGTTTTAGTCATAAGCTGTAGCGGTAGCGGTAGAGAGTGCGGGTTATAGGGCGACTACATAAAGTGAAAAGACGATATAAAGTTAAACTGAGCAAAAATATTGTTCAAGGGATGATATATGAAGGTGATAGTGCTTATAAAATGCTAAACTTGGTTTTATATTTAGATCGGACAAATTTAGACATCTTAGAACGAATTACATATATATAAATTATCATTAATATTATAACAAAGTAATAACAATAAAGTCGGTATACGGGCGAAAGTTTTACGTGACAACGACGCAAGGGACGCGTGCCTTTCACTTTTTATGTCTGTCTCTCTCGCTCTTAGGCGGGCTAACCATGCCCGAGTGGAAGGGACGCGTGCCTCTCACTCGCTCTCATTGTGAGCGCATAACGTGAGCGGAGCGTAACGCAGTTTCGTGAAGTGTCACCCGGCAAACCAATTTATAAGACGTTGTCACGTCAATAATAAATATAGCAGCATACTTACCATAAATCTTTTACAGATTTTGACAATTTTTTTACGAAAAAAAAACGCTTTATTAGTTCGCTTATCGCTCCCGCTACCGCTCCCGCCTATCCCCATAACCGCGACCCTATCTCCTAGGTTTGCATTTTCCCCGCTGCTCATAAATTCATAATTAAATAGCGAACTACCCGGCTTTCCTCGTTACGAGCTGAAATTTTATTTAATTCTTCCTCCCTCGACATTACCGCCGGACAAGCTACGGGAAAGATAGTTTCATAAAGGGTTAATATGTAAATTAATTATTTATAATCATCGACGTATAGCGATAGACAAGAACGTTCATGTAAAACATTTGTTTAAAAACTGGTAAGAGTTAGAACTAAAGTTCGCTGCAGCGCTGTATAAAGCTGTGTCAACTAACCAAACTATTTTAAAAGATACAGCGCTAGATTGCTTAGAGTATAGTTTTCTCGCGACCAAAACGTCGTAAGCGCCGCAAATTTCATGGCGCTTACGCGTTTCGTTCAGTTAACTACACTAAGATGTCGTCCCTATAGAGTTCACACCGCAGATGTGACACATCTTTTTTACCTTCTAAACTTCATTAGAATAAAACTCGATTTCAAAATGTATTATATTAATATTAGGGGGGCCTAGTGCGGATTGGCGGACTTCACATGGCTTAAATGAGTACTCAGAGGTACGGGCCAGGGCTTGAATTAACATAAAACAATTATTCAAAATATCAAACTATCACTACTAATTAAAAACTCATTAACAATTAATCAAATTAAAACCTTTCTAAAAAACATATCAAGTCTGTGTTCAGTTACATATTTTTACCTACAACCAGTTTTAAGGGAACATCTGCACGTTTTAGTATATGATTGTAGAATGGCGTGGTATTTAAATAGATAAATTGTTTTTCTACTCTGGAATTACGGAATTATCACCTATTAATTCACTTAAACAGGTAGTAATTTTACTTAGTTGACTACTGACTAGTTATTTTCGTCCAGGGTCTACTTTGATTCGGATTATCGTTGTTATTAACGCTGCTCCGTGCGCACCCGCACTGAATGAATGTCGAAGCCACACTAAAGTCGGGTGTGGGGACTGCAGTTCAGTTGAGTTGATAAAAGCGAGTGTTCGGAACGCCCTATCTAGTACGTAGTACATATATATCGATGTTTATAATCATGAACCGAAGTATAAGTAGATATTTTACTATAATAACGCATTTCTATATTTATATTATGTATCTACTAGCTGTACCCTGCCACGCTTAGCTGTGACTGATGCAAAAATTAGATAAAAACAGTCCTTGATGCGGATTATATATCATTCTAAATTTTCAGCTCGATCGGTGCAGAACTTTTTGAGTTTTTGAAGCGTACACAAACCAACACAATATTTTATATATAGGTATAGATTATGTTAAGTATTTTTTTTCTATTATTTTCTATTGGTTAACTTAACTCAGACCTTAGATCTCAACATTTCCAAAAAACGTTACATAATAAACCACATTTTGAAACTGGTTAATTTTATCTCGAAAATTCTCAATTCAGTACATAACTTTACTTTTTACGTTATTTTATATTTAGACTTCTTTATGTTTTTATCTCCATATTTATATTTGTGACTAATTGACCCACGTTAGTACAAGCTCTTTCGATATCTTGTTATTTATTAATTACCAGAAAAAAATATCAGTTTAATTACTGTGACACGTAAATATTACTTTAATACCACATCGGCACGTGCCACAGTTGTGTCCCATGAGTTTCGAACATCAATTAACTCAGTGTGCACTATGCAACATGTCTGATTGCTTCCCGTCATTCGGTCTGTCTGTCTGTCAATTTGCTCTCCCAATCTAACTCGAAAACTGACAATGCGTAAAGTTTTTTAACCCGTATTTTTCGACCTGTATCTATATACATATAGATAAAATAATATATTATATACATATAGATACAGGTCGAAAAATGTTTAAATAAACTACAAATGGAGTTTGCGTGTAGCTAGGGTGACGAGATATCCCGGATTTTAAAGGTAGTCCCGTATTTTAGACACTAAGTTAGTTTTGATGTGAAACATCTATAGGCGCACGTAAAACCGATTTCTGGCGTGGCGATGCATGCCGTGGCGACGCGTGGTTGTACGGTGTGGCATATTACTTAAAATAATGTCGATGTTTCACATCTGCCAGGCGTCTCGTGACGGCTCACTTTTTTTATGATTTAATGATAAAAATACCTGTTAGAACAATATATAATAGGTTACTTGCTTTCGACCCGCGGTTTTGCTCGGATTCCCGGGATTAAAAGGCAGCTTATGTCCTTTCTCAAGCTCTAGTCTATCTTTGTACCAAATTTCATTGAAATTGTTTCTATGGTTCAGCCGTGAAAGCGTAACATACAGACAGAGTTGCCTTCACATTTTTTAGAAGTAGGGATTTAATTGATAATGCACCAAAAAAAAACAAAATTATACTAGTGGCTCCTCGCGGTTTTACCCGGGAGATATTCCATTTTCCGGGGATAAAAAGTTTGCCTATGTCCTTTCTCAGGCTCTAGACTATCTGTGTAGGTACCTACCAAATTTCATTTGAAAGCGTAAAAGCGAGACAGGCAGACAGACAAAGTTACTTTCGTATTTTTAAAATGATTATAGATTATGATTTAAAATCCGTCTTTCCCGTATTTAAACCCCAAATCCCGTATATGCAACTGTTCAGTAAAACCGGAAATCATATTTGGTCACCCTTCGTCCTGTATTGGAGTTTTCCCGATTGAGTGACGGGATGATAATGTAGCGTTTTCACGCAATTTCGTTTTTTTAAATAAATATCCTGGGACATTTTTCACACACGGCCAATCTGATTCCAAACTAAGCAGAGCTTGTGGTATAGTAAACAGATAGCTGATATACTACATATACTACTTTTAAATGCATACTTATATAGATATTTACATCCTTAATCCTTTAACAATCGAGTTCTAATCTAAGCTACATTATATATTTACTAACTAGCTGACCCCTACAACTTTAGCGTGACGTTCCGATCCGTTGTTGCAACAAATTTCATAAATGCTCCGCTCCTATTAGTTGTAGCGTAATTTTATATAGGTTATAGCCTTCCTTAATAAATAGGCTATTTAATAGTGAAATAATTTTTCAATTCGGATCCGTAGTTACTGAGATTAGAACGTTTAACCAAACAAACTCTTTAGCTTTATAATATCAGTAACTTCCGCCCCGTGGTTTTTATTTATTTATATACCTATATAGTTTTTTATAACCGTAATAAAAACTAGGCAAATCGATAAACCATGTTTTTTTTATAGAAAAATATTTGGTACAAAAACGCGAGAAAGCCCGCGTGTCTGAACTAGTAAATAACTACCTAATCAACCCATTAACTGCCCATTGACAACGATAATTATTCCCATAAACAATATAGATCAATGAGGTCATTGCACTGAGGTGTGGCGGACGACAGGATGTTGCTAAATAGACCAGACAATGCCTCCCATGGGTAGCCGGTTCGGTTCCGTGTACCAAGTATTATGCTAATGTGATCGGCTTAATTATGACATTATGATTTATCTACAGAATGATTCAAGATAGTAATTATATATAGGGTTTCTGACTGGTTTTTCCCAGAATACAATGTAACCTATGTTTTGACAGCCCGGTTGACTTGGTGGTTAGGGACTCTGACTCCCACTCAAGCCGGGGGGCGTGGGCACAGGGTTAGAATATGTTCTAGAATAACACAAATGCTACTTTTATCTCACACATATGCAATTTTTCACCTGATGGGAAGCGGTTACCGTAGCCTATGGACGCTTGCAACACCAGGGGCGACACTCACGCGTTGCCAACCCTGTAAGAAGGGAGCAACTGTATAGGCAGTGAAAAGGACAAAGCACAATGTACTTTTCGTCGAAGAATAATGGATTTATTTACATACAGACCGTACTCGAAATACTTGACCCTTAAACATAAAGCCTAGGGTCCAACGATGTATCGATATGTATCGATACCCGATATTCGTGCAACCGATATCTGGATATTCGATACCAAATGTGTATTTACTGCCTTGAAAATCGATTCGCCTACCTTTGTTATTCGATCTTATAATTTTGCATAGCTCTACAAAATTATCTTTAGGTATATAGGCACTAGCTGCCTCCGCGTGGTTCCACCCGTGTAGTTCCCGTTCTCATGGGAATGCGGGGATAAAATTGGTTCAGTAGATCCAGAGATTACCCCTTACAGCGTCACAAACTCACAAACGTTACCTCTTTATAATATTAGGTTATACTAAATTTTATTTTGATAATAGTTAAAATCTACCTATTTACTTACGAGGGTTTTTCTTATTTTGATCTACAAGACTTTGACCATAATCTACTTGATATGATTTAGCATATAAGCATATAGGTAACTAAATAAAAAAAAACATATTAGGTAGAACTTAAGTTAGTTTCGTACATCCATTCCGAGTTCAAAGGTTTTATTTAAACTAACTTTTTTTTGGAGAGAAGTGTAATGGTTTATTAATATAATAGACAATTGTAGGTACCTACCTAATATGTCATACAATTGTACCCCTCCAAGTTCTCCCTTATAACTATTTTCAAAATAATAAATCTAGGTTTTGATCAAGCAAAGCGATGTTTTTCCATATAACTGTTTCATGATCACACAGTAAAATTATATACAGTACTAGCTGCCTCCGCGCGGTTTTACCCGCGTAGTTCCCGTTCACGTGAGAATACAGGGATAAAATATAGCCTATGTTACTCAGTGATAATGTAGCTTTCTAATGAAAAAAGAATTATTAAAATCGGTCCAGTACTTTTTGATTTTATTCGTTACATACAAAAATACAAATCTTTCCTCTTTATAATATTAGTGTAGATGACAAACCCAAATTAGAATTGAAAAGGATAGCATAAAAATAATCTTTTTATCCATTTAAGACACATGCAGCACTAAAACTAATGGTCGTTATTACTACAGCAACAAGGCACAGTTTCGTTTAATTTCACAGTTTTCAGACAGACAGACGGTTTAAAGTTTTCATTTATATTAATGTAACCTTAAGTTGTCGTTATACTAATGTAACGATGTAGTTTGAAATAGTTTCTGAATGTAATCTCGACCATTTTTATTGTAGACATTTATTTTAATTCGTGCCCGTAGTTTTTTTGCGCCCTTTCAACCAAATCTGTTAAGAACTTGAAAGTTAACTCAATATTTGGTATTTCAATCAAATATATATTTATATATAATATATATATGTATTTATATATTTATATATATACAGAGTAAAATTCAAGAACTAGACATGATTATTTTGGTCCTAAAAAATTCGTTATAATTCAAATGAGGTTATTATTAACAAAACATTAATAAGTCTCCCATGTAATCCATACTAATATTATAAATACGAAAGTAACTCTGTCTGTATGTTACGCTTTAACGCTAAAACTACTGAAGCGATTTAAATGAAATTTGGTACACAGATAATTCAGAGCCTGAGAAAGGACATAGGCTACTTTTTATCCCGGGAAAATTGAAGATCCCCCGGGAACGCGGGCGAAGCCGCGGGGAGCCACTAGTAAACTAGTAAAAAGAATATTATTTCATTTTATTTCATCACAATCACCAAAGTTATTTTCCTCTCCTCTTCTCGTTACTATAAACTGCATTACAATTCTAATGTTTAGCTGAAGCCAAATTATGCAATCAATAAGCCACCGCAATCTCACAAAGTATTCTCCACTCTCCCGGGATCATTACCATAAACACGGTACCCGGGATCAAGACGAATGAGAGCTTTTCGACTTACTAATAACTTAATCCGAGCTTTGGTTCCGTTCCAGGGACAGTTTTGTGTAAGAATTGTTAGGGAGAGTGAGTTTTGCATCGTCGTAAGACTTTCTTCATTTTATTCTGATTAGATTTTAGTGAAGAACTTATTCACTGTCTTGGACTAAATGTAAGGAGGTTATGTGATTAAAAATAATAACGATTTTTGCCGTTCCCGAAGGAATACGGAGATAAAATATATCCTATGTTACTTCCTGTCCTTCCTGATAATGTAGCTTTTTTATTGATGAATTATTCAGATCAGTCAAGTAGTTTCAGAGTCGAATCGATGGAAACACAAAAACAAACCATTCCTTTTTACAGTAAGTAGATCCTATTAGTCTAAGTGTAGAAGCTTAGATCATCTTGTACTCAGATGAACTTACCAAACCGTTGCTATACTAACACTTTAAGTTATTTACTAATATAACTACAAACAACCAAAACGAAATCGATAAAATAAATCAACTCAACACAGAAAATAAACATTGAAGTCTCGAAGCGCCATGTCGGCGCGTATACAGTTTTAGTAACAGATCAAGGAATTTTGCATGCAAGGAGTGCGTTCGGTGTCCAGAGCAAGATCACGCAAAGGACCTGGCATAATAATAAATATGTAAATATGTGGGTGTGAGTCGGCGCACACGCACGCCAGTGTCATGGCGGCCGGCTGCCAGGCGCACGCGCGCTCGCGCCAGACGCCATCTTGAAAAAAACTCGCCCGCTTTTTTGCCATAAAATAAATAGATTACAGTGTATAAATGTGAAGAACAGTGCAATATTATTGTAATTTGAAAAGTGAAATGTGTTGTTTTTTTCAACAGTGTTGGTTGAACAATTTGCATATTATTATACTCGTGCTCTTTTTTTTTTTCTTTGTTTAAGTTCACTTTAGCTTTTTAATTGGGGGAGAATATTGGATGACGTTTGTGCAAAATTTGATACGGTTTTTGATTATTTGCAAATATAGTAACTACGTATGAAGATATGAATTTTTAAATCAGCTGTTTATTTTTTTTGTGTTTTTTTTTGTTATGTCAAAGTCATCAAGTGAAATGAGGTCGAGTTATGATGCGAGGGGATTATACGTCTGTCCATCCGTCCGTCCGTGTGTGTACTGTGTAGTCTGATCCGATTTCTAATAGGCTTATCATGTTACGTTATACTTGTTATCTTGTAATGGGTTTCATGTATCATGTTCGGAATTATTATGTGAATGTAGCGAGCTTTGATTTAGGAACGGGACTCTGTTTTATTTCAAACTAATTTCTGACTATCCTACCATATAAATGCGAAAGTAACTGAGAATGTTGACTTTTGTTACTCTTTAACGCCAGAACGGCATAAGGGATCGAGATGAAATTTCGCACATAGTTGGAATATGTTCTGGAATCACATAATATAGGGTACTTTTTATCCCGGGAAACGCTAAGATGCCCTGGAAATGCGGGTGAAACCGCGGGGACCCAGTTTGGAAGGATGTATGTCACTTAATCACTCCAGAGCTGAAGGGATCTGGATGATATTTTGCACCACATTTTAAGTATATGCTAGAATAGGATACTTTTTTTCCCGGAACAACTCTAATTTCCCCGGGGTGGGAGTGAAATCGCAATGCGGAAGATAGTTATCTATATATAATTAAAACAATTAGAAACAAACATAGCAATATACTTCGTGATCTAAATCACATAAACAATATCTACTATAAAGTTATTATTCATAATTAATACTGACTTCCTAGCTAATATTATTCATGTGAAAGTGTGTTTGTTTGTCCTTCCCTAACGTTGTAAGGGATCGTTATATCGACATGATTTTCTATATAGAGATAGTTGGGTATATGGAAAAGAATATAAGCTACTTTTATCCTGAAAATTATACATTTTAGTCGAGAAAAATTTGGATAAAAGCTAACAATTAAATCGTAAGCATTTTTCGAAAAAAGTGCAGTATACTTAGTTTGAGTTAGAAATATAAAAAGTGTAGGTAAATACGTAGATTTTTATTAGCAGAATTTATTTGCATAAGTGAATTTTGATCGTCTTTTTAAACGACTTTAAAAAAGAGAAGGTTTTATATTCCATATGTAATTAAATTTAATTATTTAATATTAAGACCCGATTATGAATTAAACTCTTTTTGGTAACGTATAATCATAATTTTATTGATAAAATTACACATGTTTTTACTCGTTTAGTTTTAAATCTTAATTGCTTTGATATAGAGATCAATATCATTTGTCATGGTATTTAGATTGCTATTGCAAAAGTATCATAGAAGTTGTCTATGTTTATATAAATGTCATGTTCACTATACGTGCCTTTGATAGAACAGTCGCATTAATCAATTAATGATAGAAATATAGTTTAATTCATTAGTTAATTATTTTAGTTCAAATTTATGGACTGGTTTCATATCAAATCAAATCAAAATCTTTTTTATTCAAATAGGCCCCACTCAAGCACTTATGAATAGGTATATATCATTTTTGTACCTTATATAAAAATAAAAGTAAAAGTTCATATCATTTTCGTACCTTAAATAAAAATTTGAGTCATTGTAATATTTTTACTGGCATAAATAAAAATAAAATAAAGATACTCGTTATTTATTCAATTGCCAAGTAATGCCGATTTTCACCTTGACAATTTTCTTAATCCACAATGTTGTTATGACATCTAATGTACCTACCTGTAATGCAATAAATATCTTTGACTTTGACTTTAATTTATATTTAACTAGCTGCCTCCGCGCGGTTTTACCCGCGTAGTTCCCGTTCCCGTGGGAATACAGGGATAAAATATAGCCTATGTTACTCGGGGATAATGTAGCTTTCCAAAGGTGAAAGAATTTTTGAAATCGGTCCAGTAGTTTCGGAGCCTATTCGTTACAAACAAACAAACAAATCTTTCCTCTTTATAATATTAGTATAGATTAATGTAGGTGTAGGGTATGTTTATTCATAGATTAATAATTTTGCTTTTCTTTATTTAAAGATATGAAATATAATTAAATCCACTTTAAATCCAAATTAATATTTTTGTGTTAGGTATCTATGACTTAAGTTAAAGTAACGCGTCTTTTCACAGTGTCTCGAATCAATAATAAACTTAAATACTCAGGTGTTGGCTTGAACTTTACTAAGACAGATTTATTGTGTCGATCGAAATGGAATAGATAGTGTATTATTTATAGATAACAGGAATTACAATTGTACGTGATAATGTTTTACATTATTATTCAATACTTAGACACGGTTCACGATTATTGAGGTATACACATTCCTATTAATTTAAAACCTAAGGTGGGTTTAGAGTTTTTTTGTTTTAACCGTAAAAGGAGATGATGAATTAAAATAAAATTTTATATTGTTATTTACAATTATAAAATGGTAACACTCATTATTTTAAAATAATCTAGCATTGGTCTCTTCTAAAATTATTCTATGAAACGTGTCAATCCTACTAATATTATAAATAGGAATGTTTGTGAGTATGTATGTATGTTTGTTACACTTTCACGTCTGATGGGCTGAAGGGTTCGCGATGAAATTTGGCACAGAGTTACTACTTTTTTTAGGCTACTTTCTTTCTGGGACAATTGAAGATCCCGGAACGCGGGGACGACTAGTGCTATAATAAATCACTACATATTATAAAACAAAGTCGCTTTCCGCTGCCTGTCCCTATGTATTCTTAAATCTTTAAAACTACGCAACGGATTTTGATGCGGGTTTTTAATAGATAGAGTGATTCAAGAGGAAGGTTTTTTTTATATACAATACATGCATAATATATTAGAGAGACACTGACAATTTTGGAGGTTTCTAATGTGATGTATAAGCATTGCACCCGTGCGATGTTGGAGCGGGTCGCTAGTTAAGTATTATTATTATTATTTGGATTAAGCGGCTATTTCAAGTCTTCTCAGAGCTTGTGTCACTGCGACCATACTAGGTCTATTGTGATCGCCACATTAACTAGATTTCACTGTCAAGACCTGCAGCTTTGAAAAACTGCACTATGTTCTTGACAGGAATTGATTTTACCTCGTCTTGGTGCAATAGGTGTTTCCCCATTTGGGCATTACGTTTTGGCATAAGTTGGTGACATTCACACAAAAGGTAGTTAGGTATAATTTTCCCTTATATATTTAATTGTGCATTATGCTCAACGTGTTTAAATTGACAAAATGTGAAACGTAGAGCCAAGTCGCGACCTGAGTCACGCGTGAAGTATTGCTGTTCACCCTGCTTCCGGTTATACTAAACCTATACATATATAACGTAGTAAACTCACAGATTGTGTTAAAACAGTAATACAGGTTTGTGATAACCGTGAAATTGTGTGTCAAGTGTTAGGGTGACGAAAAGCAATAAAGTAATTGGTCGATGCCTCGGCAAACTTTGGTCTGCTATAGTGATGGGATTCTTCCCGGGAAAGAACCCAAAATGGGAAGATTGAGGGAAAGAACCCGAGGAAGATTCCCAAATGGGAAAGTATTCGGGTTTTTTCATTTTTAGCAATGTAACAAATAGGTAATGTGTAGATACATGTATATATCAAATAGTAGGTACTATTTAAGTACTATTACTACTAGTTTGAGCTAATTTAGTTGGGTATTTTTTAATTCTTAGAAACAAAACACGTGCATGCAGTAAAGTCAAAACCCGCTTCTTCATATCTGTCTGTTTCTGTGTGTTCATCCGCTTTGAGCGACAAGTAGTGATGGGATTTTACCCGGGAAAGAACCCAAAATAGGAATATTGAGAGAAGAACCCGAGGAAAATTCCCAAATGGGAAAGTATTCGGGTTTTTTCATATTTAGCGATGTTACAAATTACAGTATATATCAAATAGTACGTACTATTTAAGTACTATTACTACTAGTTAGAGCTAATCTAACTTTTTTTACTTTAAAAAAATCAATAAATACGTCAAAACCGTTTACTGCGACATCGCTTAGAACATCATACCGGTTATATCAACCTAGAACAAAGGTCCCGATTGAATGCTATATGACCGCCTTATCAAAAATATTTACGACATTGCTAATAACGATATACCTCATTAAACGACTACATTTAACTAATATTTCGGAGAATACAATTTTCTTCTACTGGAACCTATAACAGATACTATTTTCAAACTCGAAGGCAGTGGAATACTTATAAATGAAGTTTATATGGCCTTCAAAGATATTAAGTCCACATTTAATTTTGCATTTCCGGACATATCCATTCTAAATGAGCATCACAAACAAGATATAAAAATGCTGTAATTAGCTGAACAAATAAATGTTTGACACCCATTTTTTATGCTGCATATTTATTGGATCCAAGACAGCAAGGCATTGAATTAGAAGAAGAACACGAAGTGGATGGAGTGTATACACGACGTTAACCAATCGCACAATATTGTCGTTGGTGTTTATTTATCCAATTATAGAGCTAAATAGGGTTTATAGAGTAGACCATTTATATGGAAGGATGTCACCGAAATGGACCCAGTAGTTTGGTCGAGAGGACTCTGCAGTTCCAAATTGTTGAGTAGGGTTGCAGTACGGATTCTAACTGCTCCCTGTACTTCAGCAGCCACAGAACGATTGTTTAGCACGCACGTCCATATACATAGTCGCAAAAAAAACAGATTGACTACAGACAGGGCAGCAAAAATACCTTTTATTTCATACAATTGGAACCTGTTTCATAAACACAAAGATCATGACAATGACGATGATGACGACCCAATATCTACGAGGGCTGCACTAAAAGTATGGGAATGGAATATTTCCACCATTCCTGTCATATTAAAATCTTTTAAATTGAAAAGTCTTTGGTTTTACAAATCGAATACCATTTATTTATTTAAAAAACGATTCTCGGTCTTGTCACAAGGTTTTGTCAAACTTGTTTAGTCGTTGAGAAAATGGACTCGAGAAAATTCAAGAACGATGATTTATTATGACTTTCGAAGTGGTTTAACACAAAAACAGTGTGTTGACCGGATGATTTCTGCATTTGGTGATGAAGCCCCATCCAAAACCACAATTCATCGCTGGTTTGCTGAATTTCAACGTGGACGTATCAAGTTCAGTGATGATCCTCGTCAAGGTCGTCCAAAAACTGCAGTCACCCAAGAAAACGTTGATGCTGAGCGTAAGCTGATTGAAGAAGATCGACATTTGATATACTACGAAATTCAGGCAACTCTAGACATTGAAATGAGTCAAATACAAATAATCTTGCATGAACAATTAGGTGTAAAATATTTGTTTTCCCGATGGATACCGCATTCGCTCTATAAAGAGCAAAAAGCGGCTCGTGTTACTTGGTGCGTCAGAACTTTCGAAAGACACGCAGGATCCTCAAATGCTATATAAAACATCGCATCAGGTGATGAATCCTGGATATACGCGTACGAACCCGAAACAAAAACCAGTCTCGAGTTTGAGTGTTCGAAAATGAGTAAAGCCAACAAAAATTGTTCGTTCACGGAGTGTTGCAAAAAAATGGTGGCTACGTTTGTCTCCAAAACTGGCCATGTTGCGACTATTCCTCTTGAGGGACAAAGAACGGTAAATGCAGAACGGTATGCTAGCATTTATTTGCCACAGTTCGTTTCTGAACTCCGTCCTCAGTTTTTTCGATGGACCAAGCTGCGGCTCAGCATCTGATCAGCTTTCTGAATTGAACATCAGTGTGAGAACTGGAGAAGGAAGGGGTGTTAATGTCGGCGATTCATCGTCAAAGTCATTTTTATTTATTCATTCTGAGAGCCCCATTACGTTGCTCTTAGTCTCTCCGGAACAATAAAAGCACACTGCAGAACATTTCAGCACTGCTTTTCGACATCCACACATCGCTCCACAAAAAGAAACGGTTTGCTCGAGTTTCTGAACATTTTCACTTATAACTTTTTCATTTCTAGTTCTACGACAAAAAGTTACTGAACCAAAGTTGTAGAGAATTTAATTTGCAACAAAAAATGTTACCAATTTTTTTAAATCAAATGAATAGTTTAAGAGATATATCGTATAAACCATTTCAATTGAAAAAACCCGTCGATTGGGTTTCATCCCACGTAAACACCCGGTTCTTTCCCATTTGGGAATAAACCCGGGTTTATTCCTTTCGGGTTTATTCCCACCGCCCATCTCTAGTCTGCTATTTAAAATAGGTACTTTAAGATTAATTTAATAACTACCAAAATAATACAAAAAAATTATAAAAATCGGTCAAGCCGTTTGATGGCAAACACTGTGACACGAGATTTGTATATATAAGATGTATATAATAATGTAAAGTTTATTTCTGTTCATCCTTTTCATTTCCTTTAAATAAACTCATATTATATTCTTAAAACTATTCGACATCTCAAGCTCCGAGTTTTAGGGAATTAGAAACTAATAAGACGACGTACGCAATTCGATTGCTTCTCGCAAAAATATACACTTGAAGTACTAATATGAGAATAGTATATTACATACATATAAATAAACGTCGTTCTGTCAATATATCTATATATATAAAAATGAATTGCTGTTCGTTAGTCTCACAAAAAGTCGAGAACGGTTGAACTGATTATCTTTCCTTGGTTTTGAAATGTTCGTATGGGTCCAGGGAAGGTTTAAAAGTTGAAAAAAATGGAATAATTGCCGGGAAAGTAGTTTCTGAGATTAGCGCGTTCAGGCAAACAAAGAAACTCTACCGCTTTATGATATTAGTATTGAAGTATAGATTGGGGCAGTACGAAGTCTGCCGGGTCACCTAGTTTTTTATAAATACTCTGAGATATATTTAATCTAATTAGTGATTTCTATCCTAAAAACGCTAGTTTGAATAAAAACTTTATTGAAATACTGACTGATTTTGTACTGTACATAAAATATACATAAATATGGCGCAGAATGAAAACAATAGAGTTTACATTGAGACCAATAAACCTCTGGACGCGAAAAAGTGACCGCACCTACAACTTCTTTGAAACAGGAAATATTTCATAATTAGTTCTTTCTTAAAATATGCAATACATAGTCGAAGAATAATTGCTCAGTAGTTAATATTATATTATGTTAGGAATTATATAGTATTTGCATACAATATTAAAAATTATATAACTATACTTATAAAGCGGTAAAGTTTGTAAGTTTGTACGTGGTAATCTTTAGATCTACTGGACTGATTTTGAAAATACTTTCACCAATAGAAAGCTACGTTATTTGCTAATTTCATAGGCTATATTTTATCCCCATATTCCTACTGGAACGGGAACTATGGTAGTAAAACTGCAAGGCGGAAGCGAAATTAAAAATTGTGTGCGTCAGACACTCAGGACAACTATGTCCAATAAGTTTTATATTGCCTTTTGCTTCTCGTTCAAAATTATTAGTCTAATAGTTAACTATGGATATACCTTGTTGTAGAATATTGCACAACTTTCAATAGTTAGTGATTGTTGGATGGAGTACCTGGCTCTTGTTTTATCACTATAGAAACGTGTTTAATTTACAGTGCCTTTGTCGCGTATCGTAAATGCAAACAGATTTTCTTGATAACATTCTCTATTGACTACTTTTATACTAACTAATATTATAAATGCGAAAGTAACTCTTCTGTCTCGCTTTCACGCTAAAACTACTGAACCGATTTAAATGAAATTTGGTACACAGATAGTCTAAAACCTTAAAAAGGACATAAGCTACCTTATATCCCGGGAAAATTAAAGATCCCCCAGGAACACGGGTAAAATGAATAGATACAAAATCAAACTATAATTTTGAACGCGCTTTTTTTAAACTTTTAAAATAACAATAAACAAAAGTATTTATCACCCAATATATGCGCCTTAATCTCATAATCCCCCTCATCATGTCCCAAGGCCCAATAAACATTAAGTTTTTATTATAACAGTCAGAAATGACACAAATCCGCACTATTCCCGCGCTCGGAGCAATGGCGTCCGCGTGCATGCTAACTCCGCCATCTTTATTCCGCGCACGCCTCGTCTCAAGTCGAACGATTTATTTTCAATGGGATACAGTGAAATTCACTTTCTGCCCCGTTTACCCGGAAACTTGGCCCATTTTCTGGTAATATTAGATTATTGTACATTATACTAATGGACTCTGTCAGGAATTACTTAACGAAAATAGTTTGGAAGGCGGTTGATTTGGGTTTCTTTAAAAAAAAAAAAATTGTATAGTAATTTTTTCGTAGGGTTTTAGTGTTGCTAGCTTTGGTGCCTCGATTGCTTAATGGGAATGGGGTAGTTAAAAAAAGTACTCTAATGTACTCGCTACGTAAAATTTATAGTGAAATTACATAAACTTTCTTTATACGTATCAATGCCTAAGTAAAAAGAAAATTACTCTTTTGACCAGAGTTTTACTAACTAAACAGATAACACGAAGTCATAATCCGAAAGTAATTTTCATAAAAAACATGAAATATCATAAACAACACTAATTAATCATTGTTAAAGCATCATCAATAACAGTTTAAGGCCCTATCACACGATACAGTCCCAGCTAAATGTTGCCGGCAGCAAAAATGATACCGAAATTACCCTGCGCACCCTTAATTATACTGGTGTTTTTTTTACGTTGCTTATTTTAGATTGTTGCCTATAATAAAAAAGTCGTTAGTAGGGCCACCTGTAAAAGTCTTATTTCACTGAGAATTACCAAGTGGGCTATTAGCAAAAGCTTTTTGTTAAAAGGACTTTTAGAAAGGTACTTTTTTACAGGTACCTTTTATTTTATGCATATTTTTTTGTGTTTTATCACTTACTTGTTACATGCCTATAAGGTTTTGAGGTATAAAATGAGTCTTGCTCCGAAATATATTCTATGAAATTGCCTAGTTTAAACTAAATCTTTACTGGCATTGTCGCTTAATAGTCACTATGATGCTAAATTATCATTTAGTAGCCTTCGCCGTGCAGCTTCATCCGCGTAGTTCCCATTTCCGTTCAAAAACGTGGATAAAATATAGCCTATGACACTCACGAAATATGTAGCTTTCTATTGGTGAAATAATTATTCGGATCGGTCTAGAAGTTTTGGAAATGAACAAAAAATCAGAACATTCTATAAGTGTTAATATATTTTTAATAATTTGCAAGCCACTCTAATGAATTATATTTTTAATAAATTAAACAACATAAGTATAGAATATTTGCAGAATATTGCAACAATATACTTAATGTTTAACGTTCTAAAGTTACTCAAGAAAATCAACATCCACCGCTACTCAAATTAGCGTCGCCGCAAAATGTTTCAGAAGCAACAAAGCAGTGTAATAAATAACACTAGATTGTCGCCTGGCCGGCCTCAGTCACGGTTCCAGGTACTAACGCTATTTCTAGACGTTATACAAGTCATATAAGCTGACTTCATCCGTTTCGGTAGTTTAGGCATCGCGGAACTCTATTCTCGTTGGTCCTTTTTGAAGGACTTCTATTTTCGAATCTACTAAATGTATATGTTCTGGAGGGATTTGAGTCTATGGTAGTATAGTGGTCCTGCTGTACTGATGTACTATTTTTATGAGAGATTGGGTAATTTATATTATCTTTTACATATTAGCCATTATAAGCCCGTATTGATTTAGACTTTAGTAGATAAGAGACGAAGCAGTGGGATTTGTATAGTATTTTCCCATATCTAGAAATTGAATTATATATATACCTACTATTTATTCTGAGATTCTTACTCTTTCTTAGGGGATTGGAATATGAGTAAATAAAGAAATAGGACAGAATTGATATTTTGTTTCTAATGAATTAAGACTGATCTAGGCTGCGGTAACCGCTTACCATCAGGTGGGCCGCATACCTGTTTGCCACCGTCGTGGTATAAAAAAAATTTCACCAATCGAAAGCTACATTATTTGTGAGTGTCATAGGCTACTTTATCCCCCTATTCCTACGGGTACAGGTAGGTATTACGCGGGTGAAACCGCATGGCAGTAGCTAGTATAACGATACTGTATGATCATCGGAACGTAAACCGCATCCAGACCACATTATCAACCTGTTTACAAGATGATATGATTTCTTTACAACTTTTTGCATACTTGCCGTGTGGGGAGACGAGCCTGATTTAGATACTTTGGAATGCGTTTCAATGGAGCTGTTTTTAAACATTCGCAGACTAAATTCATGATTTATGTTTATGCAAAAATAATATATATAAATAAATAAAAAGACTATATGTGTTGACTGTATAGTCTGTATATAACGGGACGATTCGCGCGTAGACTATTATCAATTTATAAATTACTAGATGCCTCCACGCGGTTTTACCCGCGTAGTTCCCGTTCCCGTGGGAATACAGGGATAAAATATAGCCTATGTTACTCGGGGATAATGTAGCTTTCCAAAGGTAAAAGAATTTTTGAAATCGGTCCAGTAGTTTCGGAGCCTATTCATTACAAACAAACAAATCTTTCCTCTTTATAATATTAGTATAGATCATCTACATCCATCGATACATACTCACAACTTTGTCATTTGTTTTTTTTTTATTATATACCTATATATTTACTCCCCGCGGTTTCACTCGCGTTCCCTAGATCTACAAATTTCCAAGGATAAAAATTTGCCTATGTGTTATACCAGAGTGTCAGCTAACTCCATACCAAATTCTATTAGAATGCCAAATTTCAATAATAATCAATTTAATCTCTAGAATGGCGTTCCCGATTTATATTTACGGTTGTGAATCATTAAAGTAATATAATATTTCTATATTCATCCTGTGTCCAGTGAGTGTTCGCGTAGGAAGATGGGTGGGCGCTTAACCATTGATGCCTTCTAAGCCGTCCATTTGGCTTACAGCAGCTTTAAATCCGTATTTTCTGCGGCCACTGCCTTTCTGGTGCTCCACCCCTCACCAGAATAATCTTCTTTGTTGAATATCTGCAAATTTAATCGATAAATTTATTTAAATTATAAAATTACTAGCTTCCGTTCCGCGGTTTCACTCGCGTAGTTCCCCTTCCTGTGGGAATACGGGGATTAAATATAGCCTATGTTACTCCCTGATAATATACCTTGCCAATGGTGAAAATTGAATTGATTTATTTAAATTATAAAATTACTAGCATTCGCTCCGGTTTCACCCACGTTTCCGGGGGACCGTGAAATTTCCCGGGATAAAAACTTCCCATGGGAATACGAGGATAAAATATAGCCTATGTTACTCTATGATAACGTAGCTTTCCAACAGTGAAATAAATTTTCAAATCGGTCAAGTAGTTTCGGATTCTATTCAGTGTCAGTCATTCTATACACACTATTTTTTTCCTGTTTATAACATTAGTGTAGATGTAGATTAATATCGTGACATCTGCTTAGTGAAGGGTGACGAATCTGTATATTTATGGACGCTATTAGTCCCGGGAAGGAGTTAATTTGTCCACGGGACAGACCGGATGGTGACAGTGCAAAATGAAAACAGAAATATTTGTGAAATATTGCTATAATCTACACTAGAAGAGATAAATGCTATAATCTACACTATATAAAGAGGAAAACTTTGTTTGTTTAGTTGTAATAGTTAGGCTCAAAACTTCTAGACCGTTTTGAAAAATTCTTTCACCATTCGAAAGCTGCACTATCCACGAGTAACATGGGCTATATTTTATCTCTGTATTCCCAAGGGAACGGGAACTATGCGGGTAAATCCGCGCGGAGGCAGCTAGTTCAAAATATACGGACTCTTGTTTAGATACTAATATTATAAAGAAGTAAAGTGTATGAGTTTGTGAGGGGATGATCTATGGATCTACTAAACCGATTTAAAAAAATCTTTTACCAATAGAAAGTCACATTATTTCTGAATGTCATAGGCTATATTTTATCCCAGTATTCCTACGGAGACGGGAATTACTAGCTAATAATTTAGCACTAAACTATATATCTGATGAAATATTCTAAACAGGTTTTCTTTCAAAAACTCGTATCGTTCCGCGTTGCAGATTGGATTTTTTGTTTCTCTTTTAATGAAATCGCATGTGTTATTCAGTGTGTTAAATTGATTATGAAATTTTACACGATTTATTATAGGTGGTTTTAATATGAAGTATTATTTTATGGCAATACTAGCTGACCCGGCAATATCCCACTTTCCCATTTAAAAAAATATCGGCGATTAAAAAATGGGTGGTGGGGAAGGAGGGTGAAAAGTAGTTTACATCCTATTCTTAGACCTACTGAATATGCAAACAAAATTTTAGAAGAATCGATCGAGCCGTTTTGGACAAGTTTTGACACGAGAATTTTGTTTATTAGACTTGGAACCGAATTTCGAAAAACATATACCGTAATAATATAGGTAAAAAGTAATTTATGTGACTAGAATATATTCTATAAGTTAACCAAATTTGTCTATATCCCTTTAGCCATTATTGCGTGGAAGAGTCACAAACATCGATCCCTCACTAACTTACGCATTTATAATTTTACTACGGTATAAAGTTAAATCATTAATATTTCTAGTATGTATTTATTTATGACTAGCTGCCTCCGCGCGGTTTTACCCGCCTAGTTCCCGTTCCCGTGGGAATACAGGGATAAAATATAGCCTATGTTACTCAGTGATAATGTGGCTTTCTAATGAAAAAAGAATTATTAAAATCGGTCCAGTACTTTTGAGTTTAATCGTTACATACAAAAATACAAATCTTTCCTCTTTATAATATTAGTGTAGATAAAGACTTATTTACATATACCCAATCTATTCATAGTAGGAAACTAATGTCCTATCACAATATAACTTAATCATAACTTGAGTAACTTACCTTATCTAACAGGCAATATAACTAAGCAATAACATTACATAACTTAAAGATAAAGAAACCAAAGAAACTCAATCAAATTATGTTTAACGTGAACTTCAAAGTGCCAGTGTGTGTTTAAAAAAGTGTGTATAAAAAAATAAGTGAAAATGCATCTACAAACGGATTTACCTTGCGAGATATCTTACAAAACATGTGAAATGGAGAAAGTACAGATTTCGGCGGAAGCTGAAATGCTGTACTATGAACTGATACAGGCCCTTGAGGAGGAGGAAACGGTAAGTTAATAGTACCATGTCTTTTAAAACGCACCCGGAATTCATTGTTTAAATATCCTGGGACATTTTTCACACACGGCCAATCCAAAGTAAGCTTCAAAGTGAGCTTGTGTTGTGGTAACCAGATAGCTGATATACTACTTTTAAATACATACTTATATGGATATTTACATCCAGACACAGAACAAACAGACATATTCATGCATACAAATAATTGTCTTGGGTGGGATTCGAACGACCAGCGGCTTGAGAGTCAGGATCACTAACTACAAAGCCAACCGGGCTGTCAATTAAATGTCTTTTAAACATTCCCGAAATAATTTTGATACGGCTTTTACTATTGGACAGAGCGATGAACGAGAGTTGGCTTATTTTGTATACGAAGCTGGGGCGTGTAACTAGTGTATGAATTATATCGTACAGATATACAAAGTTATTAAAACTAATATTATTATTTGGTAATTTAATCCTTCTTAGTCATATTGTGATTAATAATAAAGGATAATGCTCAATGTGGGATAGCTTTGATTCAGGTCAAAATTGTTTTGACCAGATTTTTATGTTTAAATAAAATTTAATAGAAAACATATTATAACACCTTGGATAAATATTGAAACTATCTGTTTACTGAATTTACTGATCTTTTTATACTAATGTTGTTGTTATAAATAAATGAGCATCTATTTATTTTTCTAATTATGTTCCAATTGTAGAGTATAAAAAGTTTTACAACATATGAAAGACAACATCTAAATATACATTACAAATTGATCGCTTAACCTTTTTCAAGGCGAGTAGATTTATTTCTCACTCAAGTGGTCCGTCCGGTTCGTTTTGACACATTTTTTTTGCAAATCTAAGAATAAATTAATGCAGAATTGGTCGGTGTCTTGACCGAGTGTAAAGCGGTCATTCACATTAATATATTAACATATATTAATGCCATACCGTTGGTTATTAAGTTTAATATAACTGTTATATTTATTTTTGTATTCGTCATTATGTTTGAACACTCTCATTTATTTGAACCGTCACCATTTAGGTCACAATTTTAGGAATGTTTATCTATACTTCTACACAATTGTATACACTTGTATTTTTGTGTGTCTATGTTTGTAATGAATGAACTCAAAAACTACTGTGCAAATTTCAAAAGCTATTTCATCATTGGAAGTCGAAATTATCAGTGAGTAACATAGGCTATAGTTTATCCCTGTATTCCTAGGCGACCGGTAACTACGTTCTTACTACTTTGTCTACCATTTCAAGGACTGTATCAACATATACATGATTGTATCAACATTTATAGAAATTGTTGTAGACGTAAATTAGGTAACAGATTTATTTCGTATCTAAAATATAACTTAACATTAATGAACATATTCGATGCAGTATAATTTTGACTTCATAAAAGAGTTCATACAATTTTATTACGTTTCTTAATATTTAATTGATTTTTACACTTTTAATAGTTCTAACGTTAATCCGTAACAATCGATTAATGTACGGACATCGAGCTGTATCTTTTCTTACTGCAATTTTTTTAAAACCATCGTATGTTCAACTGGCTTATTGTTTGGCTGGATAATAAGCCAGATGACCAGACAAGCCAGACAGCCAGAGGACCAAGAATATTTCCCAAATAACTCAAAAAAGTTTTTTTGGATACTTACATTAATATCTCTTTCATGGAAACCTCATTTGAGCATTAGTATCATCATTATCAGCTCATATACGTCTCTGCCGAGGACCTCGAGCCTTAGGCCATAGTCCATCACGCGGGTCTAGTGCGGACTGGCAGACTCCACATGCCTTTAATTGTGACATCTCGGGCATGCAGGTTTCCTGACAATATTTTCCTTGGAGCACTATGTATATAAAATTTTTTGAAACTTGATCAATTTATTTACAAAATTTTAACGTTTTTCTTAATTATGAAAATAAATTAAATCATACAAAATGATTAATCAGAATAAAGTCGTCAATGCAATTTTTTTTTCATAAAAGCTATAACTTTTGAACGGGCTTTACAAGTTTACTCTCAAAAAGTTGCAATTTATTATTTTTAAGGCCTCTCACGCGATGTTTGAGCCATGGCGTTTTATTTTATGTTTTAAATTTAAATTGAATCTGTGTTTTTTGTGGTGCAAGAATTAATCTGATAGCGGGCTTAGTAATATAATTGTTGGATAAAAGCAATTGAGGAATCTAAATACATGAAGTGAGGGAATAGAAACGATAAATATTTGTTATTTAATTTTCTTTTTACACACGATTTTTGTCTTTTTGTGTCTTTTATGAACTAGCTGTTTTAAATGTATCACAAGAAAAAAGAATTTCGAAAAGCTTGTAACTTAGGTAGTCCAGGGCGGTGTGAAAGCAATTTAATGTAATTTTCCGAAATACAACGCTGTTACTCATAACGCATTACTAGTTGAACGACTTGTTGCTGTGTCCTTTAATGATAGGAAGCTTAAGTAGGTTATCTCTAATTATATTATATACTAGTGGCTCCATACGGTTTGACCTGCGTACCCGGGAGATATTCCATTGTTTTGGGGTAAAAAGAACTCTATGTCCTTTCTCAGGCTCTAGACTATCTGTGTACGAAATATTTAAACCGGTTCTGTAGTTTTAGTTCAGTACTTTGTGAAATCGCGGGGAGCCATTAGTAGAATATAAAATCGTTGGGAGAAACGCACTCACACGAAGCCTCAGGTAGAAGAAAGTGTAAAGAATATTAAATCAAATAAAAGTAATTCTTCAATATATAAATCACTGATACATCAAAAACCCAGTGATTCGATTACATTTTTCCGGCTTATTTTATAACAGCTTACGAATGAACGCGTAAGAACAAGCGATGATGGAAATTAATCGACACTTATATACAACTAACTTGATTATGTAACTTAAGCCAGTAACGTAAAGATGTTACTTACCAATTAACAATGTAGTTATTATACCACAAAGGTGGCAGACATACAGTCCCACCTGATGACAAGTGGTTACCGTAGCCTATGGACGCTTGCAACACTAGGGGCGTCACTCCCGACCCTGTAAAAATCTCTTCACTCCCTTCTTGTAGACCCCCATGCTGTACTCCACTTCTGACTGTTCGAAATTACTGGATAGCTTTTTGGTTACATAATCTGAGATTTCAGTATGGCCGTGAAATGTACTCTCGGACAAACATTTATAGTTATGAACATCATTATCTTTGTCTGGATGTAAACTATATAAGTATGTATTTAAAGGTAGTAAGTATATCTACATAATTAGTCATCGTGTCCTAGGCTGTTTATTATAATTTAAAAATTCAAAGCCATTTATGCAATTTAGGCTGTAAAAGGGCACTTATCAAATTCAATCGGAAGCCGGTAATATTATAAACTGATAAAGCGATCAAGATAACAATAGTTCTATTTCAATTCAGTAACAGTCAGACGCGTGACACAATAACTCATGATGTAATCCACAACACAGCTCAGGTGAAACAATCTAAAAATACCAACACGATAATAGAGTCAGTAATGTACAAACATTTCCAAATAATGACGCATGAGACGCGTCCATTGTTCCCGAGCGCTCGTCCACGAGTGAAATACAAATTCGACATTTCCTGCGCTCGCGCATCTGACTGACACTGACAAATCGTCGGCGGCCATCTTTTCCCACGTAAAAAATGGCGCTCGAAAGCATTTGACAAGCGTGACAATCATTTGTGTCGATAGAATGACGTTAATTAGTGCTTTTTTTTTCAAGTTTTGGATGTTCTTCTTTTAGCTTAATGGTTTGGAAACTGTAAAAGTGGGTTGAATGCATTTCAGATACAATTATATCTTATTCATATAAACATAGTTTTTATAAATAGATTATAACATGATAGGAGAAGTATTTATCATCATGTCACAGTACTTATTTTTGTTTTCTTGTTTCAGGTACTAATTTCATATTAAAACTTTGTAACTATGAACGGTAGCAGACCTCAGTAAGTAGAACATATAGAATATATACCAGTCTTTCTATCAATGAAGACTGTTTTCTCAAACTATTTTTTTTATTATTATAGTAGGAGTCTTAAGTTAAATATAAATAGGTACTTACATAATTTTCCCGCTACTTAGTATGTCTGTTTAGTATAGTAAACTTATCAAGCTGTTTAGAAGTGTAATCTAAAGTTGATCACGAACGTGAGCGCGGCGGGGGCGGGTGGCCCCGGGCGGTCCCGGGCGGTCCCTGGCGGCCCCGGGTGGCTCCGGACGACAATCTACCGGTGCGATCGCAAACATGTATAATTTTGCACAGTTACAATCTATTAATCATTACATTCGTCTAATGTAACAGTACCTTTATGTAGGAAGTTGAAATGAGATAGTTTGCACTGATTATGTTTAGCATGTTAATATAGTGGCTCCCCGCGGTTTTACCCGGAAGATCTTCCATTTTCCAGGGATAAAAAATAGCCCATGTCCTATGTCAGGCTCTGTATGTGTACGAAATTTTAATTTCAATCGGTTCAGTAGTTTTAGCGAGACAGACGGACAGAGTTACTTTCGCATTTTTAATATTAGTTAGGATTACTGCCAGGGAGTCACTAGTATCCATATAAAGCCCTGCATTGGACCCAGGGTCTCCTACATATTGCCAAACAAAGAACTTTAATATATAATATGATTTCTCAATGCGACATTGCATTGCTGAATGTAGCACAAAGGTTAAAATTTAAATTTGAAAAGAAGTGCATACAATGTCTCTCTCCATTGCTATAATAATGTTGGCATTTTTATAAAGGACATTGCTCAAGAAGGGATAAGCTTTCAAATTGTTAGAATTTTATAGCTTCGATAATTGAATAATATACTCTTATAAGATGATGCAATAATATTTTGTTATTAACGAACATAGGTTTAAGAATCCTTCATTATTCAAATATGTACTTTAATATAGCAGAGAGCTGCTGCATTGAAATCGTTCCAACTCAGTAACAATGCAATATCTAATATTGCATATAACTTTGTCGCTTTGCAAACTGCATCTCTTTGAAGGCCTGACAATGGGACCTCTGACTCTGGGACTTTTACTAGTCGCGACATAATTACCTCCACTAAATTACTAGAAATCTGAAACCGTAGTCAAATTGAGTTTGAATCTGTAAATGGGAATAATGAACATAATTAAATTTAAAGAATTAAAAGAAATATGAAAATACTCCAGGGATCTTAAATTTTTCCACCATACAATATGTTATTCCAAAAAATATACTAACTCCCTTCAGCCGTTTCAGCGTAAAAAAGTAACAAACATCCACACAAACTTTCACATTTATAATATTAGTAGAATTCTTTATGCAGAACAACTTCGGTAATAGTGATGAAGATACCTTTTAAAATGTCATATTTGCACAAAGACAAAGAAACAAAAGTCCTTTGCCCTTTAAAAAAAACTGTTCACCACAACGGCAGTTCATATTTAATAAATCTACCGTTTAATCAGTTTTGCAATCCTTTTATGTAAAAAGAACAATGACCGCTAGGAGAAAACAAAAAACATTGGCATAAGAAAAAAAAATCACTTTTGTTAGTCAGGCCCTATAGGTCCATCTCCTTTAAGCCGTAACTTCAACACCACCGTCATTCCATTTGGAACCTTATTTGTAAGCACAAGAGTATACATCGCTTTGACGTGTCCTATCTGTATTCCCATTTCGAATGAACATTTTCTAAGAAATATATTCATATAAGGTTTCCGAGAGCAAGATTTATAGGCAAATACATAAACCTTATTTTCGACAGAATGAGGCTTGTTTTCGCTTGCAGATTGGAGCCGTAGTTTTCATTCATTGCCGCCATATGTTGGCAATGAGTCAGAATGTTCGTAGTTGGATGTATTTTATGTGATGCCGCTGTTTTTATTTGTATGTAAAAATTTGACCCTCCGCCATTTTGGATTGCGGTTTAGATAATAATATTTTATAAGATATGAAATAACTGTCGTAAATTTGGTTAATAAAAATATATTGGTTGAGTTTCGAATGTTTGTTTTTTGATATTTTTGACTAGTTATTACAAAAAATGCCTATGAGTATTTTATTTATTTTGGTCAAATTGTTGATGTAGGTAAGTAAAATCCCAATTTACTGTTTAACAAAAACATTACAAAAGAAATACATAAAACAACTCTGGCAAATAAAAAAACATACGTCTTTTAATTTTGGTATAACACGCAATAAACAAAAATTAATTTGGTACATAAGTACCTACGTACGCGTCAAAAATATATCTTTCTTTCTTCAATTACATGATATATCATAAAATAAACCGTGACGAAATCCCTTCGCAATTGAAGCGCGTTATAAACGGGTAAACATCGCCGTCATCCGGACATAAAACCCGGATATTACCGGACTCAACCGGATTTTCGTCCGGAATGAAAACAAGAATCTTCAAGGAATTCTATTGTCCCGTCGCGTATGATATTGCGTGATTCCAAGAATTAGATATAAGCTCAACAATATCCCTTTAAATTGGAGACATTTTTGTTGCTCTCATATTTTTGTTTTTTTAAATACGTTTTAAACATATTGACCCCTCTCCTTTATAATTATTTTATTAATAAATATGACAATAATAATTGATATTCTAGTTTTATTGATTACTAGGTGCCTCCGCGCGGTTCTACCCGCGTAGTTCCCGTTCCCGTGGGAATACAGGGATAAATTTATAGCCTATGTTACTCAGTGATAATAATGTAGCTTTCTAATGAAAAAAGAATTATTAAAATCGGTCCAGTTCTTTTTGAGTTTATTCGTTACATACAAATATACAAATCTTTCCTTTTTATAATATTAGTGGAATTAGGTAAAACTTAAAAATAATATGAATGTTAAATATAATATGATAAAGCGAAGTGAAAATAATTTAAATGTTTACTTTGGATTAAAGATTATTCTTTAAATGACGCTCTCATAACGCTCTTATAGAAATTCTATTTCAAATAAACTACAATTCAAAATTAAAGCGCTTCTTGTCGTTTCTTATCCTAACAGTCCTAATGAAAGTTGAGATATATCGATATTTGAATAGGACACCGCGCTACCCACGCGTCCCAGCACTAACACCCACACTATTGCAAATAGTGTTGTACCATTATATGCTAAATAGTTTATCGACTGTTTATTTTTACTACGCGTGTGGTCTCAGTAAAAATCTTTCGCGAAAGTTTACGAGAATTTATGTTTGTTACTCTTTCACGCAACGGCTGGAGGGATTTAGACGAAACTTGGCATAACGATAGAATATAATATAGACTAGTGGTTTAACGCGGTTTCACCCGATACCACCCGACCCGACTCTGATAAAAGGTAGTGTCCTTCCTCAGGCTATAGACTATCTGTGTACCGAATTTCATTTAAATTGGTTTCGCAGTTTTAGCGTGAAAGTGAGACAGACATTACTTTCGCATTTATAATATTAGTAGGATTAATATAAGTACTAAAGTGACATCTCTAGTCTCAGTGAAAACTGGATGTACGCCAATTAGCGAGTCGACCGACCGGTGCGGGTTTGATTCCCCGCCGCTACAAGTTTCTATTATTAATCTATGTACAAACTCTTGGACAAATCAAATTACAAATAGATGATTATAAGCAATAATGTGTTAACCCTCATAAACTTGGTTTTGAGAAAATGGCGTCTTAAGATAATGTGATGTATGTGATTTACGACTATTTGTATGATATAAATCCATTTTTAGGTATGTACTTTTATGTTTTATATGACTTAAAACACTTTTGTAGAATGTTAAATACGCGATGCATTATAAAAATATATATAAATCTTTGTTTTCGTGTTTTTTTGGGTTGACACATTATTGCTTATCAGCATCCAAATTATTTACTTACCAAAAATAAACCTTAGAAATTAAATACAAGGAGCATGCAGTTATATTATAAATTATTCTTTAAAACTAAGTAGTGACTGTATATTTAGTTTAGGTTACTTTAAATATAGTTTTTGTAAATTCGTGAAGATGGTGCTATGGATTAAGGTATATTCAATCGATTCTTGTCTATACTTCTATATCTATACTTACCTATATTATAAAGAGGAATGATTTGTATTTTAATATGTAACGAATAAACTCAAAAAGTACTGGACCGATTTTAATAATTCTTTCACCATTCGAAAGCTACATTATCTACGAGTAACATAGGCTATATTTTATCCCTGTATTCCCACGGAAACGGGAACAACGCGGGTAAAACCGCGCGGAGGCAGCTAGTTATAGAATAAAATTTCTTGTACACGTTAGCCTGGAAATCGAACCCACGACGTTCGATCAAATATCTAAGTAACAGTTAAATCTCATCTCATGTTTTTATTAGACAAACACACAGATGGATATATTTGCATATACATATAGACATGTCGATTCTACATAAGGATTATAACGGTAGGCAGGCGGGGACGGGTGAAAAACTAGTCTAAGTTAGTTTAGTTACTTGCAAGGAATTTCTTGGTGATAATTTAACTGATGGTTATAGGGTCGTCACGTTTTTGACGCACAATATTTTTTGATTTTTAATAAATTGATATTTAGTGTTGTGCTAATGAGACTATACGAGCTTAAAGCTAATATAGAAGCTTGGAAGTTTTATAAAGGTGATATGCATAATTTTGGAAATACACCTATTGTAGCAATTTCCTTTTTAATATTTAGTTTTATGTAGGCACAATAAATAATTGTTTATTTATAGATATTTGGTAACACTAAAATGTAATTAAAATATTCTAATTAGAACAACAAGTGTGGCAACCCTAATTGAGTTATATCAGTTGAAGGAATGTGTGTGGGAGTGGTTAGTACATCATGAAGGACTCTTTACATACGTATCTATATATATATATATATATATACTAGTTTCCGCCCCGCGGTTTCACCCGCGTAGTTCCCGTTCCCGTGATCACTTAGAGATATGGAATATGCATATTAAATTTCATAAAAATCGCTCAAGCCGTTTCTGAGAAGTATAGTAACTAACATTGTGACACGAGAATTTTATATATGAGAGATACTAGTTTCCGCCCTGCGGTTTCACCCGCGTTCCCCGAGGACCTTCATCTTTCCATTCCCAAGCTTTTCGAACGTCAAATATCCTTAATTTCTGCAAGTTTGAGAAAAACTTACCAACCACATACCCAAACTACTTAGCGTAATTTAAAAGATCTACGATAAAAATAATTATAGATAATTTAAATCATAAAAAAACTATCCAAACGATTTTAGAAATTATTTCTCATCGAAAGCTACATTATTCCCGAGTGATATAACCAATGTTTTTGTCCCGGGAAACGTTAAATTCCCCGGGAAAACTAATAGTGTTGCATAGTAGTATGGCCTACATATCCATAATCCAATCCGCATAGCTCAACTGCTGCCTCTACTTGTGTCGGCAACTGATTGTAGTAATTGCTTCCCGATAGCCCTTATCTGTCGTTTCCGCGTATACTATGCATTGTTAAGGAGAATATCTCCTATAAATAAATCTATACTAATATTATAAAAGCCGTGGTGGCTCAGTTGGGAACGCACCGACTCGCGTGAAGGAGAATGACATTATTTCATATTAGATTTAAAGGTTATTTAGTTTCTTCAAGACAACACACGTAATTTAAATTTAAAAGTAACAATTGCTTGGACAGGATGATTATTATACCACATTGCAGAGAGCGAATTATTAAATATTCAAATTAATAAATTAATTAATTTAACCTTCAACTTACTCGTACTCCGATTAAGAGTTCTTGACCCGTTTAGTGTGGCTACTTACAGGAGAATGCTCCATTGCAGTGTAATTTGATGCTTTTATACGGTTTGAAATGACGGATGGCTTGAACGCATGAACTTAGGTACGAACCCAGTGTTACCAACCGATACAAAAACATAGATTATGCTACTACAAAATAATTCACCTTACAGCTCGGCCATCCTGCTTGGAGCAAGTCTCATTGCTCAATAAAAGTAAAAAATAAATTACAGTACAACATAATTTACGCACTATAAATTACAACTAGTATTTACAAAATAAATAGGTATAACTAATCAATAAAGAACTTTAAATCATATATGAAATCTTCCCTTTTTTTAAACATATTTTTTTTAAGCCCAGATTTACGTATCTAACTCTGACGATATCAGAATTGACCAATGCTGATATTGTTTTAATAATGCCTAAATTTTGAAAATGACTCTTACACAAGAACTTCACTTAGTAGTTCTCTTATTATTTAGTGTATCAAAATTTGAACACTCGAATGTTTTAATAATAATGGCATATTTCTTCGTTAAACTTAAACGTGTGATAAGGTACATTAATATATACTTATTTACAACTTTATTATTTTATTTATTTCATTATTTAGATGAGTTAATATTTGATTAATGGCATTTATGATTTATTTTTATTGTTTCATATATGACTGCAATTTTTTTTTGTTTATGTGCATTTTGCCATGCCTAACATAATGCATAAAAAACATTAGCATAAGAAACTAACAAGGAAATTAGATTTATACCAAAACGGAATAGAAGAAGTGTAATTGGGGTAAAAAAAAAGACAAGATAGGGTAAGATTAGAAAATATTAAAAAGATAACTACAAAATGGCAATGGACAGGACATACGTTACCAAGAGAGTTATTGTTTGAGTGGAAATCTTTATAGCAGGCCTACGTCGCAGGGCAAGCTGGGGAAAAAGTTAGGTAAATTAATTAAGTCTTTAAATTAGTTAATCCTTTAAATTAGTTAAGTCTTTTAAGCCATTCAATTAGTCGAGTCTTGTAATCCATTCAGTAAGCCAAGTCTTTTAAGCCATTCAATTAGTCAAGTCATAAAACTAGTCAAGTCATTAAATTAGTCAAGTCATTAAACCAGTCAAGTCATCAAACCAGTCAAGTCATCAAATTAGTCAAGTCATTAAAATAGTGAAGTCACTAAATCAGCGAAGTCACTAAATCAGCGAAGTCACTAAATCAGCGAAGTCATTAAATTAGTTAAGTCATTAAATTAGTTAAGTCATTAAATTAGTTAAGTCATTAAATTAGTTAAGTCATTAAATTCGTTAAGTCATTAAATTAGTTAAGTCATTAAATAAGTTAATATTTTATTTTAACATATTTTTATTTTCTTTTCTTTTCACATTTTATTTTATCATATCTTTTTTCTTGAAATGAAATGAAATGAAATGAAATGAAATGAAATAAATTTATTCATTCAAATAGGCCTTCACAGGCACTTATGAAACGTCGACTCTAATGCTCGGTTCGGAAGGTTGCTTTTGCTGAGAAGAGCCGGCAATAAACTCAGCAATTACTCTTTTCAAAACAAGTTTTAACAATTTCTTTAACAATAATAATATTAGTCCTGATAGAACGAGCGCTATACCCATGCCTCGCCATCGTTAATATAATCGTTTATACTATAATAAGCCTTCTGTACCAAAGCTGACTTAACTCGTTCCTTAAATATATTCATAGGCAAATCTAAAATATTTGTGGGGATTTTGTTATAAAACCGTGCACCAAGTCCTAAAAATGATCCTTGCACTTTCTGTAGTCTATAAGCAGATGTTACAAGTTTATGCTTATTTCTAGTATTAATGGAGTGCAAATCACAATTTTTAGCAAAAAGACTAATGTTTTGACGGACAAATATTATGTTTGCATAAATGTACTGTGATGCAACTGTGAGAATGTTTATTTCCTTAAATTTATCTCTGAGGGAAGCTCGCGAGCTTAAATTATAAATAGCACGGACTGCTCTTTTTTGCAAAATAAAAATTGTATCTATATCAGCTGCTCTGCCCCAAAGCAAGATACCATAGGACATAACACTATGAAAATAACTGAAATAGACTAATCTAGCTGTTTCTACATCCGTAAGTAGTCTGATTTTTCTAACCGCGTAAGCTGCTGAGCTGAGCTTCCCCGCAAGACATGATATTTGGGTGCCCCATTGAAGTTTTGAATCTAACGTAATACCCAAAAACACTGTAGACTCAACAAGACTGAGGGCTTCATTATTTAACATTAAATTAGAGGCCATCTTTTTTACATTGGGTAATGCAAATTTTATACATTTAGTTTTTCTTGCATTTAAAACTAGATTATTAACAGTAAACCAATTTAATACCTCAGATAATGCACTGTTATATCGTCATATTTGAATTTCTGTCTATCAACACCAAAAATCAGTGAGGTATCGTCAGCAAACAGTACAATTCCACAGGTATTCTTAACATAGAACGGAAGATCATTTATATAAATTAAAAATAGAAAAGGTCCCAAAATTGAGCCCTGGGGCACCCCCATATGCACAGGAGAACCAGACGATTTAACTCCGTTGACATCTACAATTTGAGTTCTCTCACTAAGGTACGATCGCATCAAATCAAGTGCTGTACCTTTAACTCCATAATACTCTAGTTTACGTATAAGTGTTTGGTGGTCAACACAATCAAAAGCCTTAGATAAATCACAAAACACCCCAATGACGTTCTGTGAATCCTCCCAACAGTTAAAAATATTTTTCAAAAGTGATACACCCGCATCAATGGTAGAACGACCTTTTGTGAAACCGTATTGTTCACCATGCAAAAGTTTATTAAAATTAAAATGAGAAAGCAGCTGCTTTAAAATAATCTTTTCGAATATCTTACTCAGAACTGGTAAGATAGACACCGGCCGATAATTAGTTGGATCAGAAGGATCTCCGGCTTTAAACAAAGGAATAACTTTACTATATTTCATCAAGTCTGGAAATTTACCGCAATCTACGCATTTATTGAAAATTAAAGCTAGATGAGGAGCTATGTCTACAATGATATTTTGTAAAACAGTTACAGATAAATCCCATAAGTCCCCAGTACGTTTAACTTTTAAGCTTTTAAAAGTTTTAATTATGTCAAGAGGTGTAATGTGCCTAAACTTAAGTACTTCTACACATTTCGTTACATTGGTTTGCAGTATTAATTCAGCATTTCGAGGTGAGGAATCTAAGGAGCTAGTTGTAGAGACAGGTATGTCAGTAAAAAAATTATTGAAAGTATGAGCAATTTGATCATTATCGCTAACACTGTTACCGTTAATATTAAGTTCAATGCTTTTATTGGTGGTTTTAGTATTACCTCGTTCTGCGTTTATAATGTTCCAAGTAGTTTTTACTTTATTGCTCGATTTGCTAATTTTATTCCTAAGATGAATAGCTTTGGCTAAAGCACAAGTTTTTTTAAAAACTTTTGAATATTTTTTCACATACTCTAGAAAATCGATATTTTTATTAAATTTTTTCATACCATATAGCTCGTACAACTTAGCTCTACTTTTATAAATACCGGCAGTTGCCCAATCATTAAATTTGGCTTTACTGCTTTTATTAAAGGACTTAAGATTAAACGTTTTATCAAATTCAAATTTTATAAAATCAAAAAGTTCTTTATATAGGCTATCTGGTTCATCCTGTGTCATATTAATTAAATTAATATTTTTACTAATATTATATTTGAATCTGGCCATACGATTTACAGTTATAGGCCTACATGTAACTTTTTGCGGTTTATCTACTGTTTCATTTAAAAACACTACTTTCTGACCACAATGATCTGAAGTTAAATCAGTTATTATGGATTTTTCAAGTGCATCACAGTTACAAAACACGTTATCCAGACAGGTGGCAGAAGTTGCAGTAATTCTGGTCGGCTCTAGAAATAAATTGTTTAAATTAAATGATTTGAATAAGTTAATAAGCCTAGTTGTTGAGGGTGACTCAATCAATAAGTTAACATTAAAATCGCCACATACTATTAGATCCTTATTACAAGTTTGAGTTTTCTTCAAAGCATCCTCTATAACTAATTCAAATACACTATAATCACCTAACGGAGGACGGTACACGCAGATTATAACATAGCGCTCGAGCTCTACACAGGACAATTCAACAGTGCGCTCGATAGATAAATCTACAATGTCTTTGCGTTCTTTACACTTAATATTAACTGAAACTAAAATTAAACTACCACCATGTATTGCTGATTTTCTTACGAACGCACTTAACAATTTCAACTTAGGTATATTGAATAAAAGTTCATGATTTTTCAGCCAATGTTCTGTTAAACATAAAATATGGACATCACAACCTTCAACGAACAATTGTAATTCTAATTCTTTGCCCGCTAAGCCCTGAATATTCTGATGAACAAGGTTTAAATGGCTGAGCTTAGCAGTTGTCATACTATTGTAAAATCCCCCCCAGATACTTGACCACTGGTGCCACTGTCAATAACAATATTATTGACATTAGCACCAGTATCAATGTCCCCAACTAAGCTACTTGTAGCTTGGTCATAAATATAAGGATTGCCGGCTAACAACGTAGCTATCTGTTTCTTAGAACTAACTACTCTACTCTTTTCTTTTCATATTTCTCTTTATCATATATTTATTTTTCTAATTTATTTTATTTATCATATCTTATTTTATTTTATCATACTTTATTCTATCATATTTTTGTTTTTTTTTTTACTTCTCATTTTTTTTCATCATATATATATTTTTTTTTTTTTATCATATCTTTTTTATTTTATTTTATAAGATCTTATTTTATTTTATCTTATACAGGAATATTTAAATACAGTTTATATTTAAGGTGGTATATAAATTATAATAATGTAAATTAATAACGTTTTTTTTTGTTAAATGTATGACATCTTCAAATAACCCATATTTATGCAATAAATGAATCTGAATTATGGTTACGTTAACTTTAATTTCAAACAATACAAGATGAACAAGCTTAGTACAGAAAGAACATTATTATGAGTTATGTTACAATTGAAACGTTTGTGCCCTTCTAGAATTATCTTATATATTCTTGTTAAGAGTTATTAATCGGTCGAACATGTACATCTGCACGACCATGGTTATTAGGTTGGATTATTAAATAATTATTGCCGCGAAATCTCTCCGCTTAGGCATATTAAATTATGTATGCGCTTGTGGACTTGCCTGTATTGTAGACAGACTCCCATCCACTCCCTCGCAAGTTAATCGACGATCATTACATTATGTTCCTTGCTGCTTCTAGGTTAGGCTTGGAATTAACAGCGTTAGTGTTTAAATTACTACAGTTAGAATATTTATAATAAGGGGAATGTCTATAATCAGGTAGTGCCAGATTTAACCGAAGTAATTATTAAGTATTTGAGAATTGTGAAATTATTAATGTGCAGATCATATTTGGTAGAAATTTACTCTGACCAAACATGCCAAAGGATAGCTAAACAATCCAGAGAGTTGCCCTGGCAAGTTATGAGCTCCCATCGCCCAAAGATAAAATCACATCACTAGTTTAAAGGTTAGGTAAGGTTAGGTTTTACAACTATTTGTGGTTTGTAATAAAAAATAGTCTGTTCATGTACAAACATATCCCCAGAGGGTAGCTCTGGCTCGATATGTCCATCAAAAGATAATCTATACATCCAGGGAGTAGCCCTGGCAAATGTATAAGTATCCCTCGCCCTTGAACAGACTAACCACACATTAAAAATATATTTAAAATAACCTTTTAGTTAAATTTAGCACTGTTAGCGTAATAATTTATGAACTAAACATATCCTCAGAGAGTTGCTCTGTCATGATATGTCCTCCAAAAGATAACCTATACACCCAGGGAGTAGCCCTGGCAAATGTATAAGTATCCCTTGCCCAAATTATTATTCGTATCTTAGTGCGTTCTCGTCACATCCGTCTTTATGTTTCAACGGATATTATACACATAAACAAATAATTTTATATTTGAAACACTAAAGTTTTCTCGTAAATTGATAGATCACATGATAAAAAAAAATGAAAGTTAATTAGTAATGAAAATGAGAAAAAATAAAAAGAGTGGACGGGTGTAACGGATGTTTAAAATATCCGCTGATTCCAATTCTGAATTGAAGGAGAATGACATTATTTCATATTAGATTTAAAGGTTATTTAGTTTCTTCAAGACAACACACGTAATTTAAATTTAAAAGTAACAATTGCTTGGACAGGATGATTATTATACCACATTGCAGAGAGCGAATTATTAAATATTCAAATTAATAAATTAATTAATTTAACCTTCAACTTACTCGTACTCCGATTAAGAGTTCTTGACCCGTTTAGTGTGGCTACTTACAGGAGAATGCTCCATTGCAGTGTAATTTGATGCTTTTATACGGTTTGAAATGACGGATGGCTTGAACGCATGAACTTAGGTACGAACCCAGTGTTACCAACCGATACAAAAACATAGATTATGCTACTACAAAATAATTCACCTTACACACGATCGTGAGGGTGCCGGTTCAAATCCCTGGCCCGTACCTCTGAGTTTATAAAAACTTACGTACGGACTCACACCACTGGCTTTCGGTGAAGGAAAACATCGTAAGGAAACCTGCATGCCTGAGATGTCACAATTAAAGGCATGCGAAGTCCGCCAATCCGCACTAGGCCCGCGTGGTGGACTATGGCCTAAACCCCCTCGATGTTAGGGGAGGCTCGAGCTCCTCGGTGGAGACGTATATGAGCTGTTGATGATGATGATGATGATGATGAATATTATAAAGAGGAAAGATTTGTTTGTTTGTAACGAATAGGCTCCGAAACTACCGAACCGATCTGCACAATTCTTTCACTAATAGAAAGAATAGAAAATAGATAGAATAGAATTTTATAGATAATAATAGAAAGCTACATTTCATCCCTGTATTCCTACGGGGACGGAAACTACGCGGGTAAGGGCGAGGCCCCATTGGTGCGGTGCGGTGCGGTGCGTCGGGATGCGTCGACGCAGCGTATTTTTTATGACATGCCCCATTAGACCGTTGCGGCGCCGCGCGCGATGTTTCAACGGATCGACGGACAAGAGACGAAGCGGGAGGGAGGGTGATGCGCTGCGTTGCCGGAGCTCCGTTGCGACGACGCACTGCGATCCACTGCTGGGTGGACTGAGACGCAGCTGCGACGTGTGCGTACCGCAGTTGCGGTGCGTTGCCGCAGCGTCAACGCACCGCAGGTGTGGCATACAATGCGTTGTTCCATTGCGACGACGCGACGCACCGCACCGCACCGCACCAATGGGGCCTCGCTCTAAAACCGCGCGACGGTGGCTAGTCATATTATAAAGAGGAAAAAAATCTATTTTTGTGTTTATGTTTGTGAAATGAAATGAAATGAAATGAAATGAAATGAAATAAATTTATTCATTCAAATAGGCCTTCACAGGCACTTATGAAACGTCGACTCTAATGCTCGGTTCGGAAGGTTGCTTTGTGATGAATAAACTCAAAAACTACTATGTCGATTTCAAAAATTCTTTCATCATGCGAAAGCTACATTGTCAGGGCGTAACATAGGCTATATTTTATCCCTGTATACACACGGGAACGGGAACTACGCGGGTAAAACCGCGCGGAGGCTACTTGTAAATAAATATCGCGGGACATTTTTCACATACGGTCAATCTGATTGCAAACTAAGCAGAGCTTGTGATATGGTAACCAGATAGCTGATATACTACATGTATCTACTACTTTTTAAATACATGCTTTTATATATTTACGTTATTTACATCTAGTCACCGGTTGGGTCGAATCCATCCAGGACAAACATTTATGTGTATGAACATATCTGGGCAAACATATGTCTGCATAAACATGCCTTTTTATTCTGTCCCAGGATATTTATTTATATCGATTCTTTATCAAATTGTTATTTTTTTAACGTCTATCTTATTGGAAGAGGTCAATGACACACAAACTTACGGTGAATACTAAAGCTGATAAGTTATTCATTCGATGAACTTTGGGTACTTGCCTTAGTGCGATATAACTTTGAACTTGGTAAAAAATATGCTTATCATCATCACTTGAGTGGTGCTTAGTTGTGACGTCATCATTGAGGAGGTAGGGGATAATATGACCCTTGCAATGAATGAACTTAATAAGGTGGTTAATTGAGGAAATTTCGTATTTTTGCGGTAAAAAAGTTACGTAGTTAGTAACGGTATTTTTAAAGTAATTTATTTTTACAATCATCAATTTTATTAAGTAATTAAATTTAAGTTAAGCAGTATTGTACCTATGGAATAGTACCTACCTCCCTAAGCAATTTTTTTGTTACAAGTTTTAAGGTAATTTTAATAATTAAATAATAGATGTCTAATCGAACACTAAACTACAAATTTTTTGAGTTGACCATTTATCCAACATTGCCATCTCATCCCCTACCTACCTAATTTTATTAATTAGATTTAGATACACACACTTTTTTGCGCACATCTATACATCCTGTATCTCATTTAATGCCAAAAAAATAAAGAAGCGGCCAAGTGCGAGTTGGACTCGCTCATGAAAGGTTCAGTAGTAGCAAGTAATATAATACTAGCTGCCTCCGCGCGGTTTTACCCGCGTAGTTCCCGTTCCCGTGGGAATACAGGGATAAAATATAGCCTATGTTACTCGGGGATAATGTAGCTTTCCAAAGGTGAAAGAATTTTTGAAATCGGTCCAGTAGTTTCGGAGCCTATTCGTTACAAACAAACAAACAAATCTTTCCTCTTTATAATATTAGTATAGATAGCTGCCTCCCCGCGGTTTTACCCGCGTAGTTCCCGTTCCCGTGGAAATACAGGGATAAAATATAGCCTATGTTACTCGGGGATAATGTAGCTTTCCAAAGGTGAAAGAATTTTTGAAATCGGTCCAGTAGTTTCGGAGCCTATTCATTACAAACAAACAAACAAACAAACAAACAAACAAACAAATCTTTCCTCTTTATAATATTAGTATAGATAAAAGTTCTAGTAGTTCTTTGTAACTTTGTACGATGTTTTAATAATAGTGTTGCGGTTTACGATTTATGACGTACTAGCTGCCTCCCCGCGGTTTTACCCGCGTAGTTCCCGTTCCCGTGGGAATACAGGGATAAAATATAGCCTATGTTACTCAGTGGTAATGTAGCTTTTTAATGAAAAAACAATTATTACAATCGGTCCAGTACTTTTTGAGTTTATTCGTTACATAGAAAAATATAAATATTTCCTCTTTATAACATTAGTGTAGATTAAAAAAAACTACTTACTCGATCTTGTTCAAACTAACTTTCCTTGGTAGTTTACATGGTAATGTACATCATATATAGGTATTTTTTAGTTTAATCATGCTCTTATTTTAGAAGTTACAGGGGGGACACACATTTTACGACTTTGCAAGTCTCTCTCTCCGTTTTTTGCCATTTTGTTACGGAACCCTAAAAAGGTGTGGTAAAAAAAAAACTTGGCCTTAACAAAGGTCGTTGGCCCCATCATCTGATAATGACCGGCGCAGGCGCACACTTACACATGAATCAGCCGCTTGTTGCAATGTACGACGGCCTTGCCGCTCGGTCTATTTTTAAATTGCCTATTTTGTCAATGAAACGTTCACTCTGCGGATGTTTTTGTTTGTTTATTTTATACTAGTGGTTCCCCGCGTTTCCGGTATCTTGAATTTAGCCGGGGATCTTCAATTTTCCCGGGACAAAAAGTAGCCTATATAAATAACTGGTACAGGTCATAAACTATCCGTATTCCATATTTTATACAAATCTTCGTTCAATGGTTTGCGTGAAAAAGTAACAAACATACTATACGCATTTATAATATCAGTAGTATTTTTATAGAAAAATTATCTTACAGTGGCATAGGTAAACACATTACAATTAGACAAAGTTACTTTCTCATTTACAATAAGTATCAGTCTGAATATGTTTATTCTTTTAATAAACATTGTATTTCAATAGCAACTTTATCAACTAATCTTAGACAAAATATCACCTATTCTTTCCAACCATACGAGTATTAAAATATATATTTTGTTATCAAATCGAAATTGAATGCAATTGCCTATAGCGTCGACTCTCAGCCGAAGTTATCCGAAGTTATCCGAAGTCATCCGAAGTCATCCGAACTTACCCGAAGTGATCCGAGTTGATTCGTGTGGCGCCGGCGCCGGTTGTTACGACAACATTAATTATTGCCTTTATACTGCTTCCGGGTATCTAGACTAGACTTAGACTTAGTGTTTTAGATATCTTGTTATCATTGATATATAAATATCCTGGGACATTTTCACACACGGCCAATCTGATTCTAAACTAAGCAGAACTTGTGATATGGTAACTAGGTAGCTGATTAATAGCCTAATTAAACTGATTATTCCTTGTCGGCTCTTCTCAGCAAAAGCAACCTTCCGAAATGAGCATTAGAATCGACGTTTCATAAGGTCTATTTGAATTAATAAATATAGTTCATTTCATTTCAAAACATATACCTACTACTTTTAAATACATACATAAATAGATAATTACATCCAGGCACAGGACAAACAGACAAATTCATATTATTCATGGCAATCAAGTGTTTGTCCTGGGTAGGATATCGAACCCACGACCAGCGACTTTAAAGTCAGAGTCACTAACTACAAAGCCAACTGCCCTGTCAATAAGATATTAATGATAAAGTAAATGTTGAAAAAAATTACGAATCTTTCATCTCACATAAAACAGACTTAAATCCTAACTAATCTGTACACAAATCTTCTACTATCATTAAAGTAACATACAAAACATTGTCCAAATGTTCCAACAATAAAATGTCTATTTTTAAAACTACCCACAAAAAAGGATGCCTCGTAAAATCTAACCCACATACTCTCAACTGCTACTGTACTTCATTTCATACCCAAAACATAGATAATACAAAACAGGGCTCCATTTTATCTTTACGAAAACGTAAACTCCCCGATGACTCGCGAAAATAACAGTGTTTTGATAAAAAAAAGAATATAGTAATATCATGCTTGAGTACCTACCCAAGATGGCGGCCACACTGGTCAGTACGAAACGGAAATGAGATAGAAAATTGTCCAATATATTAATAGTGAATTACTGTCATCAATTTATTGTAAATTATTAAGATAATAAAATAAATATAGGACATTAATTTATAACTGAGAAACTGAAAAAAAAGACTTCAGACTTCGTTCTGCCCACCAGTGCCACCTACCGGGTCCGAATTGATGTATTATACATAAAAACCTTCCCCATGAAATACTCCGTAATTTGGTGAAAACCGCATGAAAATCTGTTCATTAGTTTTATGTGTTCATTGCGTTCAGACAGACAGACAGAGGCGGCGGGGACTTTGTTATATATAGACTAGCTTTTGCCCGCGACTTCGTCCGCGTGGAATAGTTACTTTGGGCAAAAGCTAACTTTCAACCCGCGACTTCGTTTACGTAGAAGGAGAGTTTCGCAGAGCTAACTGATGACAGCACGCCCGCGCCGGCCCGGCACATAAGGTGCGCGCAGTACTTGATCATTATTTTGCTGCGATGTTATTTTAAATTTGCGATATCTCCTAAGATATTCATTGAAATCGAATGCTGTAAATGGCAATTTTGTTTTAAATTAAATACTTGTGATGAATAACGTATTTATTTGGATAAGGATTAATATCATCTTTATAAAAACACCTTCACAAATAATGCTTCATTTTCGAACAAATTTGATTAGTATAAAAGTGGTTATAGTGAGCCAACCTTAACAGATAGATTTATGCTATCGCGGACTTTTTTTTAGAACTTTTGAAGGGGATTAATTCTGTCATAGAGCATTTTAACGTAACTTTAACCGTTTACGCAGCGTACGCAGCCAAAGCTCACAAAAGGAAATAAAAACTCCCGATTTTGAAACATTCTTCATTGGTGCTCCGCTCCTATTAGTCGTAGCGTGATGATATATAGCCTATAGCCTTCCTCGATAATTGGACTATCTAATGGCGAAAGAATTTTTCAAATCGGACTAGAACTTTCTGAGATTAGCGCGTTCAAGCAAACAAACAAACAAACAAACAAACAAACAAACAAACAAACAAACAAACTCTACTCCTTTATAATATTAATAATAATATTATTATTATATTATAGTATAGATTTATAGATCCTGCGTTCACGGGAATTTTCTACTTTTTTGGATAAAAAAAGCCATGTCCTTTCCCAAACTCTAACACTATACCAAATTTAATCTAAATAATGTAAATGTTTTGGCGTGGTATCATAACAGACACGAGTTACTTTCGCATTTATTATATTAGTAAGGAAGTAGGAATTCGTTGAAATACTTTACGATTATGGTTATCTTCGGTTTCATTACACAAGTATATTAATGAATATCTGTAGATCGTGATTTTGCAATCACTCGATAAATTTTATCTTAATTTACTTGGTTGTCAGAACTTGAAGCAGTTTCTATATTATATTAAAATTTATATGTATGTTCTATGACTTTCTACTTTATGTTTCTGGCTTGTTTCTCTACTAATATTATGGATGCTTAAGTTTGTGAGGATGTGTCGATGTTTGTTACTCTTTCACGCCAGAACGGCAGAAAGGGATCGCGTTGAAATTTGGTACAGAGTTTAAATATGTTTTAGAATAAGACATAGGCTACTTATTATCCTGGTAAATTAAAGATTCTTAGGAACGCGGTAAACCACTAGTAGGCTATATATATATATATATCACAACCACAAAAATAATAGGTAATAAACAGTTTAACAAAAGATCTGAACTTGATTTCGACATAAACACGTGTCCGCGCAGCAAAATTTTTTGCATTTTTGCATGCCTGATATTGGCAGAATATGAGGCCTTTATATTGTATTTGTCACCATTTTTGAACATGTTTATGCAAATAAAACATTTTATTATTATTATTATTAAAAAAATAACAGAAAATATAAAACAGATTATGTATTACAATATAGTATTTAACTTAAATACATTCGGAGAACTAAACTAAACTTATACAACAAAAAATATTATTCCCATAGGCTAGTATAAACTTAAATGAACCTAGTAGATAGGTCAATGTAAATATTTTAAAACTACCCCTATGGTATGGTCCCTAAGTTTTCTTATCATTCTAAATGCGGGTTTGTTATCAGGGTGAGGGATCTTCAGACCGGCCGGGTATGATGGCCGATACCCGGACATGCCCGGGTCGAAAATTTCTAAACCGTTTACTGCTAAAACTATTATATAAATAACTAGAAAAGGGAAAGTGTATTTTTGTTGTAAAATGAAAATATGTAAGCTTGGATAGTAGGTTGGTTTAGTGGTTAGATACCCTAATTTTATAGGTGGTCGTGAGTTCGATTCGACAGGACAAATAATTATGTCCATGAATATGTCTGATTGTTTAGTGTGGATGTAATTAATATCTATGTACCTGTTTAAATCAGCCTTCCAAATGTCAGAAATGTGAAAGATTCTAAAGTATTTTGTACTGTCCTTTACTTAATAACGGCTTAAAATAATCTAGATGAAATTTAGCACAAAGCGAATGTTCTGACATAGCACATAGGTTACTTTTTAACCCGGAAATATTGAAGATCTCCTAGTCGCGAGTGAAACCGCGGGGAGGAAGCTAGTCTAGTATGATTTTATCACCAATTTGCTAAGTTCTTTGTTTCAGATAAAATGTATTATTTTTACCTATATCATAATCTTAGCACATAAAATATAGCACTATATTTACCCGGACACAGTGTCCGATCCGACCCGTCTGGCCATCGTCCGGCTATCGTACGACCGATCTGCGGTTAGTTCCTACGATTCTACCGTTTTATTATGAACTTGCAATATACATGCTATCTTATGGTATAGTACCTACTATTACGTTTATCTTCTGTATATTGTGCATGTACTGTTTTTTGCCTTAGGCTACTTGTCTGTATGTTTGTTTAGTTATTTAGTTTTCTTAGTTTAGGTGGTAGTCCGACATTTTTCTGTTTAAAATAGGATTATTACATGTTACATCCGGCTCGAAGGACCAAAGCTCAAGAAAAAGCAAATCAATCAAAATTAATTAAATTAGGTTGTTTTCGTGTTTTAAAAGAAATACAGAAACGTAATATTGAATTATAAGAAATAACTGACACGGCAATTTGATATAAAATTACTTATTTATATCATCATTTGCTTATCGCACTTTCGAACCATGACAGAAAGAGATAGAACATACAGATTCAAATTTATCACCCATAAAAAAGAAATTCAATGTTGTTATCAACAATTTGTATAGTAAACATGCCTTAATTTGGTGGCATTAGTTCGTGAGATGAATACGGAAAGATAAACTGACATGCCACACATAGTGGTTAGTTAGTCACGATACAGTACTAACGCCATCTATCGAATTCTTTCAGCGACCTTTATGATCTTTAAAAAAATAATCCATACTAATATTAAAAATGCGAAAGTAACTCCGTCTGTCTGTCTCGCTTTCACGCTAAAACTACTGAACCGATTTAAATGAAATTTGGTGCACATATAGTCCAGAGCCTGAGAAAGGACATAGGCTACTTTTTATCCCGGGAAAATTGAAGATCCCCCTGGGAACGCAGGTGAAACTACGGGGCAGAAGCTATTATAAAAAAGTTTAAAGGATGTGCTGCTGTAGTTGTAACACATTCCTTCTTTTGTCGTTTCCCAAGCTCTAGCCTATCTCTGTACCAAAATATTAAAATCATTGCTATGGCTTAAGCGTGAAAGCGTATTAAAGAATTTCTTATTCCATAACAGTTTTAGAATTTATGGCCTTTTGTATTAATAAATATGTAACTTATAGGAATTGTAATATACATGTTAGATCTATTTAACTATTTATGCATCTAACTCTGGCACTGCGCAGAATCAGAACATGTTGGTCATAGTGAAAGTTTAACTTGCGGAAGCTGACTCCCATAGTGGCTTACTTGTGATCCTTTAAGGGACTCACCTCTGTTTTACAATATTGATGATAATTCAACAAAATTAAATTTTAAATGTGCTAAATTATTTTACTTAAATGTAGTAAAATAATCCTACTAATATTATAAATGCGAAAGTTTGTATGTATGGATGTTTGTTACTCTTTCACGCTCCAACGGCTGAAGGGATCTGCTTGAAATTTGGCACAGAGCTAGAATATGTTCTGGAATAACACATAGGCTACTTTTTATCCCGGGAACGCGGGTGAAACCGCGGGGAGCCACTAGTATATTATATACTAATCTGCCGCGCTCGAGGAAATCCCAGAATCCCCTCTTGGGCTCCCCTACCATTATGTTTGTATAGATTATTATATGTCTATCTATATACCAAACGGGTAAAAATAACAGTACAAAAATAAGCTTTTATCCAAATATTTGTCATAGATATAAATCAAATACTGATCTTTAATCCCTGCTAATATTATAAATGTCAACTCAGTCTGTCTTTTACACTTTCACGCCAAAACCACGGAACCGATTTTGATTTAATTTGATACAGATATAGACAAGAACTAGGGAAAGGATAAAGTGCCATAGAAACGCGAGTGAAACCGCGAGTACCCACTAGTTTCTATATGTATTTGCTAACACTAAAATGGAAAGTAAACTTTTTACCAATAAAAGTTTACTAAATAGTTAGTGGATTCAGACACAAACAATGTCCAATCATTTAATTAAGACCCTTGTCCCGGCTTAATTAACACACGCCCTACCCCACTATTAAACTGTTTCATTTATTTAATCTGTGGTGTTGTGTTTTGTACGAGAATGACAGATAGTTTTTTTTTATGAATCATATTGGAAATAAAACATTTTTATAAAAATTCTGACAATTTCTGGAAGTTACTAACGATTTATTTAACTGCCAATGATATAAGATACCTACTCTTTGACGTGATATTATTTTGAAGTTTGTGAGAATCGTTATTTTTTCACGACGGAACGATTGAAAGATCTAAATTTTGGACAAAGTTAGTAACACATAGGCTACTATTGATCCCGGGAAATTTGAAGATACCCCGGGAACTCGGGTGTCACTAATATAAAACTAAACTGTTTACTATCTAAAACGAAAAAGACAATGCCAAATCAAATACCTATACCTATAAAGAAATAGAATGAAATTGTCCAATTTCCCCTCGACATTAGCTCGGTGCCGTGAGTGCTGGGAATTGAGGGAATACCCTAAACCCCCACACGTGTGCGAGTGCGTGTCATGAGACTGCGATGTTTAACATAAATCGAGATGCTTAGACATTATGGAAGTGTCCACGTTACTTAAAATAGGAGAAAAAAAATATTTATTTAAAAAGCAATATATAATGTATTTTTACACGTGATTTTGGATTTAGATTAGATAAATATATTTTTGGGTTACCCTATCTAAGGCAGAGAAGGAATAATAAAATTCCTTTTGTAAATCCCAATGTAACTATAATAATATGAGAGACAATTGTATTCTTAATTCAGTACTTATTTTAATTTGCAAATGATTAGATAAATCATCTTCTTTAAGTTACGCGTCTTAAAAACTATTCTATGAGTCATAATACTTACATAAAATAATTCTTAAATATCTTGACGGTAGATTCGATATCAAATCGCTAAAATATAGGTACTTAGGCCTATTTCTTCCTACATCCATGTTACACCCCAGACGTATGCCACAGGCGTATCGTAAATAGGCCGTTTTGTGCCTCTAATACCGAACCTATAAATGGGGAAGAGGCTTTTCGGGATTACCGACCGGATAAGTATATTTCTTTTTCCTTATAAAAACTCGGCGCGTATTCAGATTATTCTCCTTTGGGAATGTTCGAATGGAGTGACTATTGAGCTGGTATTTGGTAGTCAACTGATTGTTTGTTATTTTATGGTATTGGTATTTTGTTAAAATGCGTAAAAAAGTGTGTAAAATGTTAGACAAAATGTTTCTCTATGTGTCTAAATATCCTGGAATATTTTTCACACACGGCCAATCTGATTCTAAACTAAACAGAGCTTGTGATATAGTAACCATCATGATACCAGATTCAATTCAAATTCAAATTCAAATAAATTTATTTAACAATAATATTTACACATTAATTAAATCAATGGCCCCCGCACTAGGATAAACCTGTATCGCGGGCGACCCACAAGCATTACCCTGAAAAAATTAACAACAACAGGGGGAAGTTACATGTTAAAAATTCTATTACATAAAAAAAAAAGAATAATAATAATAATAATTAAAAATAATAGCTAATCAAAAATCCTGTATCATCGTCTAATGCTAAAAAAAAATCTTTCTCAAAAATTTTATGCAATAAATAGATAATAACTAAAACTACATTACGATATACTATATATTCTACTTTTTTTAAAACATACTTATATAGATATTTATAACCAATGTTTATTACATGTTTTAAGTCATGATATTCCAGACTGATAATTTAATACATACCTACCTGCATAAGAGGCAAAATTACATAATTGTTACTTTAAAACAACAGAACGGACCACAAATTTAGATATAGGCCTACCTACATGGCCACCTTACTTCAATTCTAATATCCGTTACTAGTAACCCGCCCCGACTTCGCACGGTTAGCAGACCATCATTGTAATTTTTCAACAAATTAAAAGATAACAGTACCTTTTAAACTATACGTCTACCTAAATCACCTTTTTTTAAAGGTTGAAAAATCTCCTCAGGTTATGATGAATGTACTTTCGACACATTGTCATAATATTTATCATGCTATGCAAGTTTCAATCCATTATAAATTACGAGGATGGTCCCCTTGCGGTTTATAACTGGATAGCGGGTAACCCGAACCTACTAGCAAGGTTAGTGCGTCCGTGGACGGCGCGGGCGCAGGCGGTCGCGCCGCCCTTGCAAGGTCACTGTAACGCGTAGGACCTTACCTGATTTTGAGTAAGGTTAAAGCATGTAATTATGGAGGAATTTTGCTGATTAGTTCCAGAAGTATGGTTACAAAACCTTTCTTAAATGTTGGTTGAGTTTTTTTACAAAAATTTAATTATATAGGGTACCTACTGAAGTTTAAATTGATCATGTTTGTTACTACCTCTTACTAGAGGCAGTGCCTACTATATAACAGGATGCATGACATATAAATTACCGATTTGTGTAAATGAACTGATAATTTAGCTTTCCATTGGTGAAGGATCATTCCGATCGGTCCAATAGTATCAGTGCCAATCCAATCAATACAAACAAATAAAAAAAATTAATATTTCCTCTTTATAATATAAGTAGATATAGATATTATTGACTGCAGAATTAAATGCGGAAAACAAGCTTTGTAGGTATTTATCGTGTTCTATATAAACCGTGTAAACTACATAACAAGTCACGTCTTTTACTAGAACGAGAGGCTAATAGGTATAAATCGCATCTCTTTCCAGCGCGTCCGCACGTTCACTAGCTCGCTCGATGAGCTTACCTCCCGCGTGCAAGCGGCCGAGGCTGCGCGTGCGTCGTGGCGCGGTCCAGGTGACGCTAGGGATGCCCGGGCACAGCTCGACGCGGCAACCCGTGCTCGGGCGCAGGTCCCGCCCCTACGCCGCCTCGCCGACGAGCTCCACGCGCAGACACAAGCCCTGGCTAGGGACAAGATACAGCTGCCCGACCATCTGATCGCGAGGCTCGATGATTTGAATACCAGGTGAGTGGGGAATCTTATGGTATTTGAAGAACAGCAGCATCAGAAAAATTATTGTCCTTGAAACTTATTGAAATAACGTTACGCTAAATTAACTAACTTATGAATGTAAAACCTACCCGCAGAAACAAAATTCTTTACGTAATAATTTACTCTCGGATCTTCAGTCATCTTTATTTGCATTGATGCAACTATCATATTTAATAGTTATTTAAGTATAAGCGTTAATGGCTTTTTTTTTATGGAACTAGAAGGTGGTAGCCTCTGATGGCTGTTACACCCTTACACGGACAATCGGTGAGCGCTGAGGGCTCTCAACCGTAGCACGTTGCTCCTTAATACAATGTTAGAGGCCTTATATTCTGTGTCGGTTGTGACCCTCGGTTCTGATCCTCTGTTATGCCTCCAGGGTAGGGCTGGTGAGCGCAGGAGGCGAGGAGCGGCTCCGGCAGCTGGCGGGCGTGGCGCGGGACGGCGGCGCGGGCGCGGCGCAGGGCTTCCTGGCCGGCTCCGTCGACCAGCCCTGGGAGAGAGCCGTCACGCCCAACAACGTGCCCTACTATATCAAGTTTGTATACCACTATTTATCTAGACCATCCGTCTCCTGGCTAAGCCAGCGATCCTTCCGAAAAAAGTTAATTCTCAGTGCATTTGCATTAGTTTTATGTTATCTCTGAAATTATAGACTGTGTGCAGTGTGTAAGTACTATACCTTCAAAAGTGCTTTTGCAATAATTATATTATATAGAAATAAAATAGAAATAATTTTATTTTTAAATGTTTTTATACTTATTCTTAAAGGTATTCCGTTCAAAATGGTTGCCGGAAATATTACTACCTACCCGCAATTTCTTAATCAATATTAATCTTTATTACTCTGTCCCAGTAGATATACATGTTAGCTCACATCTTATTGGTATAGAATAACTAAGTCCATAACTCTTCCAGGAATTTGAGGTTTTCAAGAACGTCACATCAAAAATGACTACTTATTTTTCAGCCACGAACTAGAAACTACCCACTGGGACCATCCCAAGATGATTGACCTGATGAACTCCCTGGCGGACCTCAATGAGGTCAGATTCTCGGCGTATAGGACCGCGCTCAAACTGAGAACTGTGCAGAAGGCTTTGTGCAGTAAGTATCCTTTTACTACTCATAAATTATCTTGGAACATTATTTATCATATCCAATCTGATCCCTACCTACAACGTTTTTAAAAAACAGCTGGTTAACTCCCAAAATAATCTAGTTTGATTTGAATCATTGTCATTTGGTACTCTTAAAATCAATACCTGACATGATACCGTTTCAAATAAAAAAATGTCGTTGCCTATTATAAATTTCTCATTAACTATGCCCCTAGGTTTTGAGGATGATTCCTTATATGCTTCCCTATTTATAAAGCAAATTAATTTGTACGATGACTTGAACTTTCACTATGACTTTTCAGTGCACATGCTGCAGCTGCCGGCGGCTTTGGAAGCGTTCGATGCGCACGGCCTGCGCGCACAGAACGACCGCCTCATTGATATACCTGACATGATCACTGTGCTTACTTCTTTATATGAGGTAAGGAGTTCACTTCTTTATTTACTCAAAATGGAAAAGAATAAGTTGAAGTGGTAACTTTAGTAGCTTGCGGCTTCATATTGTCCAAAGCTTTTAGGTACTTGAAATGGTATGCTAGATTTAACTTATAAAGCCAAAAAGTTTGATAGTTTGGTTAGTTGGTTACGAAAATCTGTTTTTAATATAGAAATAATTTTAGTATTTATATAGCCCTTTTATCGAGGAACCCTATATATGCTATGTAACATCATGCTACTACCAATAGGAGCGGAGCATCATTGAAAAAATGCATCCACCAACCACTTTATCTTAGTTCCACTTTCGATCAGACCTAACTACTAATAACAACCAAAAACTACATCAGCAAAATTGTAATTTCCAGGTGATAGCAGCAGAAAATCCAAGTCTAGTGAATGTTCCACTATGTCTGGACTTGTCGATCAACTGGTTGCTGAACGTGTACGACAGCCAGCGGACCGGCCAGATCCGGGTGCTGAGCTTTAAGGTCGGCCTTGTGTTGCTGTGCAAGGGACATCTTGAGGAGAAATATAGGTATGATATGATGGAAGCAGAGGAAGGATGGAGAAGTTGTTCCAAGAAGTACAAGCCAAAAAAATTATGGTTTTTAAGGTTTTTGGTTTGAATTGAAGGGAAATTTTATAGTTTAGCGTTTATATAATCACTACTTAAATAGTCGATAACAATTGAGAGATCCATATATTTCGTTTCTTCATAATAACCCTGATAATAATTGAGTCTATCTTTTAAAAAGAAAAAGAAGCAATAACGTCCAAGAATGATCAATATCCATAATTTTATTCCGCAGGTATCTATTCAGACTAATTGCTGATCCATCATGCAGAGCTGACCAAAGGAAACTTGGACTGTTACTCCACGATTGCATACAAGTAAGTTTGTTACTTATTCTTTTAACCATTAGGCTGAAGATTCAACTACTAGGATACCTCGTAGACCAGATCTTGAGGCTAGTGATTCTAAAATTTTCAGATGCTGGACAGACATTTGCATGTATTTAAAAGTAATATATTTAGTATATCAGCTATCTGGTGACCATAACACAGACTCTGCTTAATTTGGAAAGAGATATAAGAATAAAATATCATTGAAATATTTTAGGTACCTAGACAACTTGGTGAAGTAGCAGCGTTTGGAGGATCGAACATTGAACCTTCAGTTAGAAGCTGCTTCGAACAAGCGTCCACTGCCACTAAAGAAGGAGCCAACAAAGGTGGCACCCTTGATCGGAAAACAGGTAATTTAGAATTCTATAGATATGATGAAGCAAAAAATTTAAATAATATGCTGTAAAAAATCTTTATTGTTGAAGTTTACTTCTGGAAAAGATACTAAAATATGTTTGTATAAAACTGTGAATATAATGAACCTTTTCCTTTGATGAAGTCCGTAAAAGTCGGGAGTGTTTTTCGCTAATGTTTGAATTATTTAACTACATATTATGACATAAATAGCACACAACAACGATACTGATACTACTTATAACATCAGTGCTAGAGAAGGACAAAGAAAAAGAAGACACCAAAGAGAAGACTCTAGAGCGCGACGCAGACGGGCAGCTGCAATACATAGAAGCGTTCCACTTCCTGCAGTGGCTGCAGAAGGAGCCGCAGTCGATGGTGTGGCTGCCCGTGTTGCACCGCCTGGCTGCCGCGGAGACCGCCAAGCATCAGGCCAAGTGCAACATTTGCAAGGAATATCCTATCATTGGATTTAGGTAAGCGTTAAACAACATTCCATAAATATGATGGAGATGAGAAAGATTATGTAGATGGAGGGCTTTATCGACAAAAAAGGTGGAATCAATAGGTACTCTAGATTGTTCCATACTGTCCTACAATTTTGATTCGATCATCATCATCATCATCAGCTCATGTATGTCTCCACCGAGCTCGAGCCTCCCCTAACATCGGGGGGAGTTTTAGGTCATAGTCCACCACGTGGGCCTAGTGCGGATTGGCGGATTACACATGCTGATTGGCATGCAGGTTTCCTCACGATGTTTTCCTTCACCGAAAGCCCGTGGTGTGAATCCGTACGTAAGTTTTTGTAAACTCAGAGGTACGGGCCAGGGATTTGAATTTCCACCCTCATGATCGTGAGTCGGTGCGTTCCCAACTGAGCCACCACAGCTTCTGCTATAAGAATTTCCTAAAGCTAACTTTAAACTGTGATATAACTCTTACGTTCTTTATACATCTGCCATCTCAAATAATTCATAACGGAAGCAAGCAAGACATCTAGCTAGTCAGTGAATTTTTCTAATAATAAAACTTTTTTTTTACAGATACCGCTGCCTGAAGTGTTTCAACTTTGACATGTGTCAGAAATGTTTCTTCAGCGGCCGCAAAGCCAAGAACCACAAGCTGACCCATCCCATGCAGGAATATTGCACTGCTGTAAGTTTAAAAATAAAGTAATTGTGCCAGGTGTCTTTTAAGTAATGCTGCAAGCCTTTTTGACACGGTTGCACGGAGCGTTTATAATTATTTAAAAATTTTTATAAATTCTTGTAAGTGTACTTAAAAAAACAATTAAATTTAAAAATCTCCTCAAAATATAATTAAAAATCTTCCAATTTTTACATCACAAGTAGATCTAAAAATGTCCATTTTCAAATTGTAGACTACATCTGGCGAGGACGTGCGCGACTTCACGAGAGCTCTGCGCAACAAGTTCAAGTCGGCGAGGTACTTCAAGAAACACCCCCGAGTGGGGTACTTGCCTGTACAGACTGTGCTTGAAGGTATGTCTAAAAGTCAAAATGTCAGAAATTGAAGCTTTAAGCTTATCATACTCATAACGTTGTAGATCAGTAAAATAGTTTTTAATGCTTCTTTCAAGAGTTTTTATGACATAGAAGAAAATTCATTTTTAAATTGCATTTTAAGAAGACCATAAAAATATTCAAAATTCTTGTTATATTTTTCATTTTTTTTTTTGCAATAGTCATAATGACACTAGTTATTTCTCTAGTAAAATATTTTTTATTACGAAAATAAAACTTTTTACTTTTGTTCATTATTTTAAAAAAAATAAAAAAACTACAAGCTGTCTCCTTCGTGGGACATTCAGAAGTATGTTGGTAGGTGCTATCGCTGGCTTGCACCAGTATGTGACCTGTGTCACATCCTCATTACGGTTGAGAGCCCACAGCGCTCACCGATAGCCCGCATAAAGGTGTAACAGCCATCAGAGGCTAACACCTTCTAGTCCCGTCAAAAAAAATAACGTTTGTTGTATTTACTGTGATTGGATTAGGTCTTGAGGTTTAATCGTCGCGCTTTGTTGTGACTCTCCATTCAGTGACCGGGCCAGAGTATTTGGGTGTTGTTGGATTCATTCTTTATAGGACTTGGTATGGCGTATGATTTTCTGCCTCAAAGTGGGCATTCATAGGTCACGCTGTAGTAGGTCGTTGGGTACAAACCAGGGCGCGTTGGCTATCATACGCAGAGCTTTATTTTGAAATCTCTGTATGATTTCTATGTTTGAGTAAGATGCGGTGCCCCATAACTGTATCCCGAATGTCCAGACGGGCTTCAGTATTGCCTTGTACAAGAGTATTTGTTTTCGAGAGATAGCTGTGACTTTCAGCCTATGTGCCAGTAAAGATTTCATGTTTGGATACCAAGTTGCTTCCTCTTAGTGAAGATATGTTTCTGCCAGGTAAGTCTTTTGTCTAAATGCAATCCAAGATATCTCACATGATCTGCTTTTGGGACTTCAATGTTGTTTAGTGTGACTGGAGGACAGGATCCTCTTCTAAAGTGAACGTAACATGAACTGATTTGGTGTCGTTGCCTTTATCCGCCACTTTTTAAGCCAGTCTGATATGTAATTTAGTCCTTCTTGGAGTATTTGTCATCTCTTTTGGGTCAATATGTGCAGCTCGTATGTCAGTATCGACGGCAAATGTCCCAGTAGTTAGTGATTGGGATGTCGGCAAGTCTGCAGGGAACAGTAAGTAGAGTATGGGACCCAGTACGCTACCTTGTGGCACTCCTGCCTGTATGGGACAAAGATCAGACAGTGCTTCCCCACTTTGTACTATGAAGCAGCGCTATTGTAGAAATGATTTCAGCATTCCGTACAGGTGGTCTGGGAGGGCGTTTTGTAATTTAAAAAGCAGACCTGCATGCCAAACTCGGTCAAACGCATGAGATATGTCCAAAAATGCACTCGTACAGTAAGACTTTGACTCCAGTGATTCCATGATCTTATTTGCTAGTCTGTACATTTGGTCGACAGTGGCATGTTTACTTCGAAACCCCTGGTGGTCAGGGATAAGTCCTTTTTCTTTGAGTATAGGTAGAATTCGTTGCAGCAGTAGTGATTGAAATATTTTGTATGGAATGGGTAGCAGGCTTATGGGTCTATATGATATTGCTCCTTCTGGTTGTTTGTCTGGTTTCAGTAGCATTATAATTTGCGCAACCTTCCACTCCAGGGGAAAGAACTGCAGTCTTGTCATGGCGTTTAACAATGATGTCAGAAAAGTTATGCCCGATTCTGGTACCTAGTTCTTGTAATATGCGGTTTGTGATAAGTAAGGTCGTATCCCGGTGACGTTTTTGGGTCCGTTTTTTTTTATGGTTCGGGCAACTTCTGTCTTTGTAAATTTTAAGGGCATTGCCTCTGTATTTTAGGAGTGTTCAGATAGTCATAAAAGAACATGTACTTGGTTGCCCCCAGGCGACGCGCTGGAATCCCCCGCCCCGTCCCCGCAGCACGGCGGCGCGGGCGCGGGCGGCGCGGGGCTCGGCGGCGACGACATGCACTCGCGCCTCGAGCTCTACGCCTCGCGCCTCGCGCAGGTCGAGCTGGGGGGACGGCCACCGGACACGCCCGACAGGTATGTAATACGTAGCCCCCAGGTGATGCACTGGAGTCCCCAGGCAGTCATGTTTACAGTCCCCAGACAGGTATACGGGGGCAAGGGGTACATGGAGTACAAGAGGGACATGGAGTTCCAAGATTCCAGTTCATAAGGTATATAAGGGCTGGGAATACAATATTCAAATTCATTTGTATAGGTATTCAGTTCGGGCCCTAAAAGGGCACAACAGGGGGTAGGGGACATTGAATTCAAAATATCAAAGTTAAGTATTTTAGCTCTGAATAGGGCACTTTGAAGGTTAACACTGCTGAAGACACTACCGATTCAAGCCTTCAATTGAGAATACCAGCAAACCTTAGCAAAGTTTCTTTCTTTAAGTTTTTAGAGCTTTTGTTCTTTAAAGTTTATTATAGATGGCTTTTTTGTTACTTTGCGTCAACATTAAGTCGAGTGCAATACAACAATCCTACTTGATCCTAAGAATAATCTAAATATCTTATCTAACTTAAACAACAAACTGTAGAATGCACCCTAAACTCTACATCCAATCCTACAGCGACGAAGAACACCAGCTGATAGCAGCGTACTGCGCGTCCCTGAACGGCGGGGGCGGGGCTGGCGCGGGAGGGGACGACGCCGAGCCCGAGGCGCCGCGCTCGCCGGTGCAGGTCGTGTCCATCATACACCGCGAGCAGCGCCACGAGCTGGAGGCTATGATACGGTAACTACGACATTTACGGCCTTATTATAAGTATACTGTTAGAATTTGCTGTGACATTAATTACCCCCTTTTTTTCTTTTCATTTCTACACTATACACTTTAGGATGAGGATAGATTTTGGAATCTTTGAGTACTTTTCTAAACTGATTAATTTTATTTTTGTATCTCACCAATAGTAAGCCGTTTTGTAACATGAGCTATATTTTAATGTGAGAGACTAAATTCAATTCGCGGAGACAGCTAGTTAATTTGATTACAAAGGATTATCAACTTGGTTAGCTATCTGTATTTTCTGGACCTCGTCCTTTGAAATAAAAGCTCAGGTCAATTATTTTGATTGGTTTGGGAAGCTATACTTATCTCCTAATAAAAGCTCAAAATTTGATTCAAGCGATATCCTCAACAATTTCAGTGAACTGGAAGAAGAGAACGCGAGTCTTCAAGCTGAGTACGAGCGCCTGAAGGCTAAGCAGACTCCTGGCTCCACGCCGGAGGACCAGCAACATGGCGTCAACGATAACAGGAATGCACCTGTCGATCAGGTACGACATACATTTATTTATCTTCTAGAATTTTAAACTTGTCTTCTTACAGTTTTTTTACTGGCATTGATGTTCTTTTGGTCAAGTCTTGCAGAATGAGTTAGAACGAGTTCTCGAAATCAGTTTGAACTGAAATCTTGCATTCATAGTTTTGGTGAAAATGAGGCCGTCGCCACAAGATGGCGGTGATGACATATTATGTCAAATATCTAAATGTATCGAAACATGTAATGTCTAATACCATAAAGTCCATAGTCCAATCTTTTAAACCTGTTTCAAAACTGTTAAAATCTTCCTACTTCCAACTTAGGTACCAATTTCTTTGGTCTTTTTTATTCTGACTGGGCTGGACAAGACAAATCTTGGTTAATTTTTGACATGTCCCGTGTTGTGTGCAGGAGATGATGGCGGAGGCGCGGCTGCTGCGGCAGCACAAGGGGCGGCTGGAGGCGCGCATGCACATCCTGGAGGAGCACAACCGCCAGCTCGACGCGCAGCTGCAGCGGCTGAGGCGCCTGCTCGACGAGGTAACTCTACATGACACTCTATACTTTATAAAACCTACTTTCTCGAGTAAATGTAGAATATTTAGTTGGAAGCTCAGGCACATTAATGTGGGTAGTTAAAAATATATAGCGTATTTTTATACCTATAGGTAAAACACTAAATTACACTCCATGCAATACTTTATTATGATATTAGAGAACCGGTTAGGACACAAAACTATAAACCTTTATTTTGAATGGCAGTAAATATTGTAAAAAGCTTCATTATAATCGTTATAAATCGTTCTAAGCGTGGCCAGAAGCGACTTAGTTTTACACTGTATTAAGATATTAGGTTTAAGCCGAAGATATTATTGGTACTTTTCAAGACAATCTTTCGGTTTTTCTGAGTTTGTTTACCTTTCCCCTCTATATATACTTAATAACCCTTCCTCCCCCTGCACCCTCAGCCGGCGCAGGGCTCCCCGCCGGCGCGCACGGGCACGCTGCAGACGCGCTCGGTCACCGCGTCGCAGCTCGCCACCGACTCGCCCGCCAAGATGCACAACGGGCTCTACCACGACGCGCAGACCAGTCAGTATACCTGCATTACTCTATCATACTAGGACAGCTCATATACGTCTCCACCGTGGAACTCGAGCCGGGGTGGAGGCCATAGTCCACCACGCGGGAATAGTGCGGATTGGCGGACTTTACATAATAATGTTTGTTCGATGCAATTATTACAATCGACCACCGTTTTGCTGAACCATTAATACAGCGAGGCTGCATTGTGTGCGGCGACTTCAGTGCATACCTTTTCGGTCAGCAAAGCGGTCACATTCATTTCAGCATAACCATCACCCTAGCATATTGCGCTATAAAATAAACTATTATCAATGTGTCATGTATCTTTAAATCAGCAATCTTAACACTAGGGTTGCGTCCCTTACAATGTTTGAAATAAACACGTTTTATTTTAGAAGTGTTCCCCAAGGCTCTACATTTGGACCGGCGTTCTTTTCTATAGTCGTTCACGATTCATATTCCAGCATCATCGCATTTACCAATGGATCGGCGTCGATCCATTCATTTTCTTTTTCATTCATTCATATTCATATTTTACAAGTTAATCTCCAGCATTAACCGTTTTTTATCTAGTTTTTGTTACTGTACATGTATGTCATTCATGTTTTATGTCTTTCAAATAAACATCAATATCATCTTTCATGATTGATTAAATGAATGTGTGTGTCGACAAGATGGCGGAGGTCGTTGGGGTGTCGGCGGGGGTCCGGCGGGGGCGGGGGCGGGCGCGGGGGCGGGGGGCGAGGCGGAGCGGCCCCCCCCGCCGCCGCACGCGGCCGCTGTGCATTCGCTCATGCACTGCGCAGGTTCGCGCTAATAAATTTGACCACTCTCCTTTATATTCAGTGATGGATTAACCCTTAAACAAATTAAGCAATTGCCTAGGGCATCACGTCTGAGGGACACCAAAAAAAAATTATTATTTATTTACTTTTGTGATTTATTGCTGTCGGCACTTCTTCCATTTCTATGGTACGTTAGATCTCATAATCTAATTTACAAAAACCAGGTTTAAAGACCGATTCTAGTTGAAACAAGGATAGGTGAGCCCACAGGCGTGGATTGTTTACGGCATCAAGTAGTCTTAATCCGTCATTGTTTATATTGCTTTGTGTTACAGCTAGTTTTGCAATCGTGTATATTGCTTTTAGAGTACTTTGTGTTTAAAAGATGTGTTGTTACTAGCTAACACGTGTGTCATATTTTAGTTGTACATTTTGCACTAAACAAATTGCTGTTTTAAATGGCTTTAGTCATCCTGAAATAATCTTTTCACTTTTACCTATATTAAGTTAATTATACCATTCTTTTTTTCTATTTTACCTAGGCTAGGCCAGTACAAGCACTTACCATCGCTCGATTTTTCTCGATCTTTTTTACCACGTGCTATTTAGATTTTGATTCATTTTAGGAGGATTTGTTGTTGTTTGTTGTTTTCGTTGTTTCGCATGAATTTTGCATGTCGTCATCGTCGTTGGAATTAATAATCACAGGTTGTGTTTTCTGTTTTATTGCAAACCTAACAGGACGTATACCATGAGGTAATGTATTTATACATTTATTAGATAATACCAAAATTATTAATAAGGTATCCATGAATAGGTACGTATATCATTTCGGTACAAATCGATCAAAAAAATTACCAAGTTGATTTAAAATTACCATCCTATCAATGAAATCAAAGACAATGCTCATAACGTACCCACACTTGCGTTTTAATACCTATATAATTGAAGCCACCATTTAATAGTGTGACAGCGAATCTGAATGGTCCATTCGAAAAAATCTAAAAGAAGTAAAATCCGTAGAACTGAAAACGTATTCAAGAGTTAAATAATAATCATAAATGTCATTTTCCAGATGACCTCGGACGCGCTGTTGAAGAGTTAGTGTCAGTAATGACGGAGGACCAACCCAATCAGAATTCCACCGCGCCTCCACAGTACACCAATGGAAAACCGGCGAACAAGGACAACTAGAACACCCGGTTCGAACGAAACATCGAGAACGTTCCACACAACGCGCGCATGGTGCTGCGAAACGCGGGAAAACATATGTTGCCAGTACATAAAAAAATCCTAACCAATGGTAGCAATTTTTCCCGCTTTCGATAAGTTATTCCGATCTAGCAACACTGTCGATGAACCAAAGATCCTTGCTGCAATGGTTTTGCCTAAGCGTCGATTTTTCGACGCCCTTTTTTTGTAATATATTCTTTATTTTCTACTAATTTTCTGACTCATCACTAACACCTGCAATTTGCACATGCTGTACCTACCTTATAATACGTAAGCTCTAACATTCCATTGTCATTTCGATTAACGACGCGGCTTCACACATTTGGGAGTGGTACTGGTAACAAATCGATAGATAGGTTTTATCAGTTTTAATATATCATTGATGTTACATATCGACAAAAAATATAATAAGTAATGATAATTAAATTGTAGAGTCGATCTTTTAACCCGCAGATTGTAAATCAATTTCAAAATAGACGTGGTTACCAGGTACGCGGGGAAAGATACTAAAAGTAGAAGCCTGAAAGGCATCAGCTATATAGAGCTAGGAATACATATCTCGAGTTAGTTCCTTATAGCTGTCTTCGTAAACGATTGTCGTATGCAACGCTTATTGTATTAATAAGGGCATGCCATTGTTGCAGTACGTATCGTGATTGAGTCATTAATTTTACTACCAAAATAGTAGTTTATATATTTTTTGATTAGCAACCCTGACAGTGTTCCTACTATTTTTGTTTTTCCCCCCCTCATACCGCGACAGTGTTGCCAGAACGAAGCGATCCAACGAAAAAGACAAATGTAACGAGCATTTATAAGTATATATGTATAACAAGCGAAAATATATCTTACCAAATTTGTCGATAATATGGTAAAAATAATCTTTTAAGTACATATCTTGTTAGTACAATCTCCATTATACTATCATATCACTTCTTGTAAATTTCCCATATCATTTTTTGCTGTGTATAAAAATAAATCGTGTATGAAATATCACGAAGAACTTGCTAAAGCTAAATGCCGACGTATGATCGACCGAGGCGTCGATCTAAAACGGGTCTAGATGCGTTCTAGACCACATCGAATGAGGCAACTATTTGTTGGGCTGAAAGCTTTAATAGTATCACAATGTTAGCTTTAAACTACCCTTTTTTGATGCAAAAAGACTCATTTTTACAGTGGGTCTTTATACAGAACCTCGAGCCTATGTTTTAGTGGAAATGTATCGTTCTTTATAGAAACTATCCAAGTCTTCAACATACAATATATGCCATATATACGTGGCCGTAGTTAATAAATGGATTTGTTAAAAAAACGTTAAACAAGACAGTTTTGCGAGTAGCGTGTAGATGTAGACAAATTTATATGGAGCATATGCATGTTTGTATATGTCACATTATTATCGAGTTATCAAAAAAAAATGTATCGTTAGATTATAAATTAATCGAACAGCTTTTGAGCGACGTAGTGACTGTCCCAATCCTTCGCGAATACTGACTGTTAATCAGAAACGTAGGACCTCTTCGTAGCGACTATAATATGTATCCAAACTTTTCACTATTACAAAATGGCGCAAGACTACACGTTTTTACTTAGGCTAATGATGAATGTGACCGTTTTTATGTCCCATTCGTGTATTTGGAAGATTTGTAACGTGTGTGTAATAGTAAGACGCTGCCTACCTTTTTAGATAAGATTATATTGGAGAGAAAACTTTTATACGAATGTTAAGTAATCCTGTTGAAGCTAACTATACAATAAGGACTTCCGACTTAACCATATCATGGTTTTTTTTATTATATTTTATTTTTAGTCGCTGTGGCGCTCTGAAATTTCGGTGTTATGCCAAATATGTTTTTTTTTAAAGCTGGCAACATTCCGTAATTTCCGTACGCTCGCGACGGTTAGTTATATTATATTACTATTAATTTTGGCTAATATAGATTGTAAGAAAAAGGAAAGCACAATTTTATGGTTATTTTAACGAAAGTAATTAAATTCTACACTAATATATTGTTAATAATTTTATTCTATTTGTTTATTGTGTAGTATGAATAGTTTTTTCAGTTTCTAAATTTAATTATATTTTAATATTGGCAACTATATAAAATGTACTACTTCCGCATTTATTTGTATATTTTACTGTGTTTATAATGTTTTAGACGTTAATTAAATCCAAATAAACATTCAGCATAGTAAACCTTGTTTTATTAATAACATTATATGTTGTAGCGTGTATGTTAGTGAACGCAACGAATTTTATGATCCTGTTTTATCTGTTGTACCTGGGCATAAGGAGCCGTAATGGAAAGCTTAGTGCTGCCGTCAATCAACCGCTTTTTTTTATACCGCAAAGGTGGCAAACAGGCATACGTGCAGCATTATAAAAAAATCATGACGGTTGGTTATTTTTTACCAGAGCTGCCAGTAGATGTTAAATTTATTCAGCGAAACTTCTGGAAATTATATCAAATTTATAGAACGTTTAATTAAAACTTATTAATTATTTATGATTTTTAATCTTATCTACATTATGATATTTTCCCGGGCGACGATAGGAGGACAGCTAGTATTTATAAAAAAAGACGTTCTTTTCGTATTTATTCGTTTAACAAGTATTATAAGTGAAAACTTAATAAGCTAGCTAAACTATGTGTAGGTACCTTAATCTGCCTTCCCACAAGCAGTATTATGTAATTAAAAAAAACTTTTGTTAGGAACATTTTTTAAATTACAACAAATTAATAAAGGTACATAATCCTAAGCCTCGTTTTAAGGCACAGAGTTAGTCTCTTAAGTAACTAAAATCATTATTACACTTGGCCAAGTTTATTTGTCTATATGCAGACGCTTCTAAATAATTTGATGAACCAGAAATTTGAAGATGACTTTTGATACAGAGAAATTTATTCAAGAAATTGAAAGCCGTTGTAGTAGAGACAGTCGTTCATTGGCTGCTATAACTGGCTGCACAAATATTCTGGCTGTCACAGCCTGGCTGCGCAGTCAGACTGCCTAGTACGCGGGAGGCCTTATGATGATAGCTTGCTAAATGCAACTATATTTCCCTCAATTCAGTAGCTACTAAAGTAGAACAATTAAATTTAGCAAGTGTTATAAAAATTTTAGCAATATATATAAAAGAATTGCAAAAAATGCATTAAAAATATCACTCTTAAAAACATTATTTGGAATATTTGAACTCATAATAACAGTATATAACTGCATTTTCAAAGAACTCTTAACCTTAACCTTAATTTTTTTAATTTATGTTAAAAAAGCAGTCAAATTCAACGAATGCATTCCCAAGTATGTTCACATGACAGCGTTTTTAAAACGCGACACTTTTTTGTCGAGCGATGTTGCATTTTCAACTTTGGTCGTTGGAAATAGAGCATATTATGGTACTTCGAAACGCATTTGTTCTGTTAGAACGCTTTTTTAACGTCGGTAAAAAATCTCTAATGCGAATGAGGGCTTACAGTCTCTGGTTTTTCAAGGAACCTGTTCAAAATGTCAATTTAATTGATCTTTTACTTATATTTGATGGAAGTACAATTTATTTTAAAAGATTCTTGTTTTCAAATGCAAGTACATAATGGGTAATATTTGTAAGTTTTTTCAAATATGCATTAATTTATCTATACCATGGTTAAGACACAATTTATTCATATGTTACTCATGCCATTTTCAAGGCACTTTTTAATAACATGTTTAGTATATTATAATTCATAAATAACTATAATTGTAAGTTCTTAAACTTCATTAAATCAAATTATAAAAGCTACCTAAATAAATTGTTATAATTGCATGTAACATTATTATATTAAAACCTTTAGTTACTGATGGCGTAAGGTCAAATAAAGATCAACATTATTGCTAGAAGACTTAAACTTAAAAGTAGCCTTTTAAAACTTAAATAAATGCAATTTTCTTTGATCAACTGGCTGGCCAGGATAAATTCATCGCATTTTCCCCATTTTTCATTAATGCTTCTTTAGTCAACCGCCGAGAAATGATCTGAGAAGATGAATTAATATGTCATGGCTGTTCAGTGCCAACTGTAATTCCAATGTAAAGAGTAGAAAATGTCTAGGTTTTATTTATAAACATTTTTTCTTCATAAAGTAATAACACAAATTGTTATGCAATCAGTAACTAAAGGCTATTTCTATCAGTCTAAGAGCACCACAGTCATACTTTCACCGTTGAATTAGTATTTAAATCTAGCCCGTTGACAGGTTGTAAGTCAGTCCTAGGTCTCCGGAACAGGAGCACATGAGGCTCCGGATTGTGCACCATGAAGTGAAGCCAGCCGGGGCTCTGCTGGACCCCAAGGTTCCGCCATTCCGTCTCAGTCATTAGGTGGGATTTGGGCACAAGACGAGCAATGTCTGGTGGTAGGATTACATGCCTGGAATTTAAATAAATCATGTTAAGAACTAACACGCAAATGTGTGAAACTTTAACCAAGAAAATGGAATGACAGACATACGTCACATATGGTATCAAAAACCTTTAATATCAATTACTTACCGGTATTTTCATGAAACATATTGATCAATATCACATATAATCTTCATGTTTGTTATAGTTTTATTATATTTACAAGTAAATCGAGCAAATAAAAAGGCCGAAAATCTTTACCTGTATTCGTAAACGTCATCGGTGTACCGTTCCGAGTACTGTATTTGATCCACAGGCATTTTTTAATGGTTGTAAACAACTATTTTTTTAAACTCAATCTTTAATATATCGTCAAATGAAATTAATTTCTTAGGAAAAATCTAGGCAGTAAAATAAAATGGATCAGTCTTTTCTTTGACTGACAGTATGTGCCATGGGGTGGGGTTTGACATTGACAGTCCTTCGTTGAGTACATTCGGATTTTTAGTTAGTATCGACTTCAAATTGTTAGTGTAAAGATTTTAATTTTATTAACAGCTTATATTCTGAGATTTTAAAAACCGTTTCTTAATAATATCAATATTTTGTTAAAAACAAAAATATTACGCTATAACTGCTACGAGCACAATGATAATTGTTTAATTATATAAAATATTTTAGGTTAAATATATTAATGTTTCGAAGGATTGTTTTTTAGAGGGAAAATTGAAATGTATTGGAACACGTTCCGTTTTACAAAGAATTAATTATTACTAAGACCCGTATGTCATATCATCAATTACCACGTTTTATTTAATATAGATGATGAGGATGTAAATATCTATAATATGTATGTATTTAAAAGTATTTTAAGTAGTGTATCAGTTATTTGGTTACCATAACACAAGCATCATTTGAAGCTTACTTTGGAATCAGATTGGCCGTGTGTGAAAAATGTCCCAGGATATTTATTTATTGATTTATTTATTTAAATATATATTGCCAAATTGTCGCAGCAAACCAAGTTTAACTATGTATCTAGTCCCAATATAATTGGAACCGGAACAGTCTTTCGCGAGTAGGTGGGGTGAAACAAATACCTACAGAATAGGTTGAATAATGTCGGCGATGTTAATCAAACGAGCGCATTATTCAATCACAGCGTCCCCACTTGCGTAGCAGTTCAATAATACACCTCCCGTGTACACTAGGGAGGCAATAAACAAAATGCTATTTAGGATAATAGGTATTTCATGTAAAAGAAATATGCCACGCCACGACACAAAATAGATCTCTAGCACTAACATACTAATATACCAATGGAAAAATGGTGAGAATAATCTTCAAGCAACTACAAGCCAGAGTTGTGACGACTAAGCCATCATATATTGGTTGTTATTACATTAAAACGAATAAATATCCTGGGGCATTAGTCACACACGGCCAATCTGATTCCGAACTAAGCAGAGCTTATGCTATGATAACCAGATAGCTGATATACTACTTATAAGTATATGCTTATATAGGTAGATATTTAGCATGCAATAAATTTAGTAGATAACATTTTATTTATTTATTCTAGTGATACAAAAAGCTAGCTTCATAACTTGCTAATAAAAACTTCACAATACCTTTAAGGTCGTGTAAATAATGTTAGGAGTGTCCGAAATTGCTGGAAATGAAGCCCACATCAATTTAAATAACATAATTGCAGTACATACGTCACATCCAGTCCAAGTGTCTGTAGGCCAGGACTTGTTGTGGTGGGGTCCAGTGCTGTGCTGGCAGCCGGTGCATCATGACAGAAATCACCCTGGATTTCCTGCAGGAACTCCTGAAAGATGACCATCCTGATGTCACGATACTCAATTTTGAGGTAGGTCTGTCCCGAAATTGCTTTAGAAGGTCTTGTGGGGAAGATTCAGTGATTTCTAGACTATATTTATTAGAAAAATAGATTTTATTATACATAAAAAGTAAGTAATACATACAACAGCGACAAATGTTATGTTCATTAGAAAACATTCGAAACATAATTATCGGAAAACGATTCTGTAAGAAAGGTTATTTAATATTAATTTCGCAAGAAATTAATTCTTAATAAACCATCTTACTTAGGTAGGTACATGAGGGACATAACGGTAAATAAATTTCATCTTAAAATATTTTTTTTTATAAAACCGTTCCGTTTCACTCTCGGATGTTTCACGTTTCATTCATTGTTAACGTGTAATACAACTAGATGTCGCTGTGAAAATGACGTCACTTTCTACATGGCGATGTTAAGAGTCTCCGCGATTTCATGACCTCCCTAGAGCAACATTGTCAAATCATACTTACCTGGCGTAGGGGACACCGTGATCTCAAAGGCGGTTCCCCCAGAGCGAGGCCCTACCATTGCACTGCGGTTGGGTTGACCTCTGTGATTATCCCTAATGTGGATAACTCGGACGCGTAATTTTTGGTAGTGGGGACTGCGTACGCGCCGTCCCCTTCCTTTAACTGTATGAACAATTTATGTCTTCTGCCAGCCATGGTCATTGATTGAGGTAGCCACTACTGTGAGTGAATACTGTGATGGTATTACAAATCATTACAGTAGTTATTGTAAATAAAATCAATTAAAATATGGTATTGATTGACGCACCCTAAATAAGTTGTGATTTTGTTTAATTGTAGTAAGTTATGAGCTGGTACCAATTTTTGGGTAGGTTTGTGGCAAGCTGAAATCTAATCTTGGTTCATAGTGTCCATACCATAACTCTCCTGATATACCCCAACTAATAACTAATATATTCTACGTCAGAAATAAATTGAGTTTCACCTGCGGATTATTCTTCATCAGAGCTAACAGAATCTTCGGATTCAAATGCATTCGATTGGGCTACCTCTGCATCATCTGCGAAAAGTTATATAAATCAAAGAAATTCAAATGCCGGCTGCATTCGAATTTCTTAGAAAAACTATTTATATTCACTTGCACATATGTATAGGTACTTGGATTTAAGGTATTTACAATATGGGCCTAGTAGCCTGAAATAAAGAATAATTATTAACGTCTTTTTTTTTCGAAGCGTCGAATACTAATTGCGGCATACAGACTCCGTCGAACCAGTGAAAATCTAGCGTATCCTCATAAAGTGTCCATCCGTTCCTATTCCGTGTCAAAGAGCTGGGGAATCCCAGCTACCGATAAGCGCTCTCTCACGCCTTGCCTCTAGCGCTACTCACTCGCAACTATACATAACTTAGATCATCTGGGAGGTACAAAGCCCCACCAAAATGACCTGTCTTTTTAGGAATAATATTTTTAAGTCATAAATAATCTAATATATAAAATTCTAGCGTCGCGAAGTTTGTGGTAAAACTCCTCCGAAACGGCTTGACCGATTCTCATGAAATTTTGTATCCATATTCGGTGGGTCTGGGAATCGGACAACATCTATTTTTCATCACCTTAAATGTTAAGGGTAAACCACCCCAAATTTTTTTTTTTTTCAATTTTTGAAAAAAAAAAATTTTTTTTATTTTTTTATGATACAACATTAGTAAATACATATAACCCTGAATTTTCAACCCTTTACAATCAACCCCTATTTTACCATCGCGATTTTTATTTTATCTTCCGCCTTCACCGGTCGATAACCGATCAACGATCAATCGATCAGTTATAATAAAACTAATTAAATATTATTTAGTTCAATAAAGATAAAAAAATACAGATATTTTGAAAATAGATACATATCTTATCATACATATATTAAGTCACTGTTTTTTACCAATTCACTGATGGAAGGATTTATTAACTATTCATATTTTAATTTCTTAGAAGACAACTATAAATAATATTTTTTTACATTTAATAAATATTTATTTGGGAATAAAGTATATTTATAGTTAATGTAACATTAAATAAATCGTATTTAATAAACTGATAGTTACAATATGAATAAAATAGAAACTAGCAAGAATTGTAATTAAAAATATATTCTCTACATTAATAAACATTAATTTATTATCCTACATATGTAAAACATAGTCCGTTTTGTCTGTCTGAACGCGATGAACACAAAAACTACTTAACAGATTTCCATCCGGTTTTCACTAAGTTAAGGAGTATTTCATGGGGAAGGTTTTTATGTATAATACATCAATTTGGGAGCCGGTAGGTGGCGCTGGTGGGCAGAACGAAGTCTGCCGGGTCCGCTAGTGTCCTATAAAAATTTAAAGTCGGCTCAAATACATTTTTAACCGACAATTTTACAAATTTTTCCAAAATATTTTTGCACGCGCTTGGCAATGCAAAAACTCCGACTAAATTGTCTGGCTTAATAATTTTTTTTTATTTTTTAAACATAAATCACACCATATATAAATTTCATGTTGCCTCAAACATATATTTTTTTTTTATATTGAGGGTTATATAGTCCCGCTACTCATCAGACAGGTCTGTAGTTCCGAGTTGGAGTATATCAGGAGAGGTATGGACCAGGTTTTCAGCGTGCTTCAAATACCTACACTGTGATGTATCACAGAGAGTTTTAGCAAACAAAAACCAATATATAAATCTATTAAAATAAGCGGTATAGTTCGATGTTAATAATAGTTTATTTTTAAGGGAGTTGCAAACAAAATAAAAATACCTACTTACATTTCTTAACATCAAGTAGATTTTTCTAGGTGAGATCATCATCAAAATCAACTCCAAAATATATTTCAGGGTGCTCCTGGCTCAAAAAGGGGTGACAACTACACTTCTATGGTGTACCGTATAACACTGACTGGAGTCGAAAAGCACATGGAGCCAGACGGTTCCAGCGAAACTGAAGAGCCGTGGCAATCCTCCATCATATATAAATGTCTCCCCGAATCCCTGATTAGGCGAGAGGCATTCAAAAGTGACGAATTATTCTGCAACGAGGTCGCTTTCTACAACAAGATCTGGCCTACGCTTTCAGAATTTCAGTCGCAGTGGGAAAAGGCGAAGCGTCCTTTCAAAAACGTCCCCAAATGTTATTTGGCTCAGAACGACTGTGTTATATTGAGAGACTTGAAACAAATGGGCTTCGTAATGCCGGACAGGAGGCAAGGGTTGTCAATCGACCAATGTTACTACGTGCTGAAGCATCTTTCACATTTTCACGCGTTATCGTTGGCGTTGAAATTTCACAACCCTGAAGATTTCTACAAACTATTGAATGAGCATGACGGAATATCTGAAGGTGAATCTACACTAATATTATTAAGAGGAAAGATTTGTATTTTTATATGTAATGAATAAACTCAAAAAGTACTGTACCGATTTTAATAATTATTTTTTCATTAGAAAGCTACATTATCACTGAGTAACATAGGCTATATATTTTATCCCTGTATTCCCACGAGAACGGGAACTACGCGGGTAATACCGCGCGGAGACAACTATATAATTTGCTAATGTAAATATCAACCTTGTTTGTCTTGAGCTTTTAATTGTCAAAAACATTCATAAATGCCATCCACATTGCCAATTATATCTTCGCTCTAGTGAAAAAAATTATATGTATAAAAGCTGGAAGTGTGGAGTGGAGTGGAGTGTAAAAAGCTGGAAGCTATAAAATAATGCAACTCTAAACCAACTGATAAATGAATACCTGTTATTTTTCACACGAGGCTAATTTAAATCCAAACTAAGCAGAGGTTTGTACTATGGTTGTATCTAGATAATAATGAAAACTTTGTATTGTAAATATGTTACGACAATTTTACTTCACTATTTACTGGGAAGGAACTGATTCCCAATATACAGCTAACGCTAGTTTGGGATTCAGGGCTGGCATACTATTTGTAAACACATTTTTGTTCCAATAAAGATTATTATTATTATTATGGTAACCAGATAGCTGATATACTAAATATCTCACTTTTTAATACGTACTTTTATAGATATTTACGCCCAGAATAGAACAAACGGTCTTCATGTACACTAATACTACGTATACCTACTAGCGATGTGCCGAGTACGGTTTGACTCGAGTCAGACTCGATTCCTGCTTTGGACTCGCCTACTCGAATACCAATTTATTTTGATTCGAGTACGCCAGACTCGATTCCGGTACTCGAGTCAGGAAGAATCGTCTCGTACTTGCTAACTCGATTCTATTTATGCGAGTTCAATTGACTCGAGTCTAGTATACGAGTTTTGTTGAGTTGAGTTTTTTTAATTATCTTTCATTAAAAAGTAATTTAAACAACATTTACGGGACTTTAAAACTCAAACGAATAACTGAAAAGTAATAACTTTGATACCTGATAAATATTTAAAATCATGAAGCGTCTTCATAATCGGAAATGAGCAATATTTCTTTTGAGGTCGATGCCAACCGCAACATTAGGAAAAAAGGAATCGGTAATGAGGGTTGATTCGAGTCTAGCCGGAATTCAAATACTGACTCGACAGCCGGACTCGAGTCAGTATTCGAATACCAAACATAGAATTCGAGTAGAGGGAATCGAGTCATGATTCGAATACCGTATAAACTGACTCGAGTCGACTCGATCCACCAAAACATCGACTCGGCACATCACTAATACCTACTACTACCGCACAACATGCTCTTTGAAATACATAATTTATTATTTATACAAAACAAACGGGCATCCTATCCTGGGTAGAAATCGTAACGTCCCAGGATATTTATTATCTTCCTTCTCCTCAGTGCTGTTCCATTCAGAAAACAAGGACTACTATAAAAGCTACTATAAGGAAGCAATAGCCAACGCCATAACTATGGTTGAAGAGGAGCTTCAAGATTGCGAAGACAAAGACTTGTATTTAAACAAGTTCCAGCAGTTCTGCCGCGAGGATACGTTCTTCGAGAGCATGGTGGACCTGGTGACGCCAAAGGAACCTCTAGCAGTGATATGCCATGGTGATTGCTGGACAAACAACTTTCTGTTTAGATATGTCGACGCTGATATTGCTGAGGTGCGTATATCTATTTTATTGAATACTAGTTGACCCGGCAAACTTCGTACTGCCTCAGAATCAATTAATAAAAAAGTTGAATGCTTTAAACCTTCCCTGTACTTACACAAATAATTCAAGACCAAAAATAGCCAAATCGGTCCATCCGTTCTCGAGTTTTTGTGAGACTAACGAACAGCAATTCATTTTTATATATATAGAGACCCGGCAAACTTCGTACTGCCTCAGAATCAATTAATAAAAAAGTTGAATGCTTTAAACCTTCCCTGTACTTACACAAATAATTCAAGACCAAAAATAGCCAAATCGGTCCATCCGTTCTCGAGTTTTTGTGAGACTAACGAACAGCAATTCATTTTTATATATATAGATATATGATACTAATTGATCCGACAGACGATGTCCTGTCATAACTATGAATCTTATTGAATTATAGCAACTGACACTTATGTCAACGCCATTAAGCCCTCGTTTGCACGAGAGTTTTTTCTACCGCGTCTCGGCAAACGTAGTGTAGGACGCCCTCCAGCCCGGGGCGCGGTGGTCCGACGACCTGCGTATGGTTGCCGGGAGGGGCTGGGTGAGGAGAGCGGAGGACCGGGATAAGTGGCGCGCATTAGGAGAGGCCTACGTAGTGGACTGATTAGGCTATAGACGATGACGACGATAATATGGTTGTTAATTCAAAAACAAACACAACAAAAAATTAATTATCGAAATCGGTCAGCCGTTCACACGCAATGTCGTGACTTAGGGATATAGGGAATAAAATTTATACACTTACATAGATTATACATATTTGTTTTTTCATATGTACCCTACAATATTGGAATATCAGTGGATTAATATTAAAAGATTTTGTAAAAAAAAAATTATGAATACAAAGTGGAACAAATCAATAACGTCCATTTTGGAATACGGTTAAAAAGAACTGAGGGCTTTCTCCCGACGCTTTCGAGCATCGATATATATGTACTACGTACTAGATATCGCGTTCCGAACATTCGCTTTGTTCAACTCAACTGAACTGCAGTCCTTACACCTGACTTAAGTGTGGTTTCGACATTCATTCAGTGCGGGTGCGCACGGAGCAGCACGATAATCCGAATCAAAGTGGACCCTGGACGTAAATAACTAGTCAGTAGTCAACTAAGTAAAATTACTTCCTGTTTAAGTGAATTAATAGGTGATAATTTCGTAATTCCAGAGTAGAAAAACAATTTATCTATTTAAATACCACGCCATAATACAATCATATACTAAAACGTGCAGATGTTCCCTTAAAACTGGTTGTAGGTAAAAATATGTAACTGAACACAGACTTGATATGTTTTTTTAGAAAGTGTTTTAATTTGATTTATTGTTAATGAGTTTTTAATTAGTAGTGATAGTTTGATATTTTGAATAATTGTTTTATGTTAATTCAAGCCCTGGCCCGTACCTCTGAGTACTCAATTTAAGCCATGTGAAGTCCGCCAATCCGCACTAGGCCCCCCTAATATTAATATAATACATTTTGAAATCGAGTTTTATTCTAATGAAGTGTAGGTAAAAAAGATGTGTCACATCTGCGGTGTGAACTCTATAGGGACGACATCTTAGTGTAGTTAACTGAACGAAACGCGTAAGCGCCATGAAATTTGCGGCGCTTACGACGTTTTGGTCGCGAGAAAACTATACTCTAAGCAATCTAGCGCTGTATCTTTTAAAATAGTTTGGTTAGTTGACACAGCTTTATACAGCGCTGCAGCGCACTTTAGTTCTAACTCTTACCAGTTTTTAAACAAATGTTTTACATGAACGTTCTCGTCTATCACTAGAATTTAGGTCGATGCTTTCGAGAAACGAGTATTAATCGAATAAATGTCATTTCATACATTTTTGATAGCGATTTTGAACGCGGCTAACCGGCGCGTTGCAGAGTGAATGGAACGAGTCATTCATTCCGCCACCACAGAGTAGCGAACGTGGGCGTAGATACATTCGTTTCGCCACAGATAACGCGCAGGCGTTGTGATGCAGGCCCATTTTAAAACCCAACACGTACCTACTTGTTTTAAAAAAACACTACTTTCCATCCCTAAATAACAGTTTTTGGAGTTATAAATAAAAATATATCACTGCACACGCAAAACCTATTCTATCAAGTTCTGCCTAAAGCCTAATCTTGTGCTGCTTTCCAGATGTACATGGTGGACTTCCAGCTGGTACGCTACGCTTCACCAGCACTAGACCTGGTCTACGTCATGTACCTGTGTTTGGACAGGCAGCAGAGAGCAGAACATCTGGCCTCTTTGTTAGAGTATTATTCTAGTGAACTTCATAAGAGAGCCGTGGAAATGAGCGAAGACGATTCCGTATTTCATAGCAGTTTGAATAAGGAGGCTTTGTTTGAGTTGTGAGTTTCTTTTTGGGTCCTATTTTATTTTATTTATTTATTAGGTTTCTATTTTGATGGTAATAATCCTGGGACATTTTTCACACACGGCCATTCTGATTCCAAACTAAGCAAGCTTGTAACCAGACAGTTGATGTACTACTTTTAAATACATACTTATATAGATTATTACCTGCATCCAGACATGGAACAGACATATTCATGCATATAAATGGTCCTGGGCGGGATACGAACTCACGTCCAGCGGCTTGAAGTCAGGGTCACTAATCATAAAGCCAACCGGTTTGTTTGCTGAGTTTATTGCCGGTTTTTCTCAGTAAAAGCAACTTTTAGAACCGAGTATTAAGAGTGACTGTTCATAAGGCCTATTTCTATATTTTTTTGATTGAATTATAATTATTATTGTCTGATTTCTAATATTTTCGTGAAACTGTTAGTTTTAGTTTTTAAAGATTTATCAAGGTATTTATCTTTGTCACCAGATTACAGGAAGAATTTAAGAGGAGCGGCCGCTTTGGTCTCGGAATAGCTTTGGACATGTACCCGATCACAACTTGTGATAGCAATGAAGCACCTAATTTGTACCAATCTGAGGTTTTTATTATTTATATAGTGGCTCCCCGCGGGGTTCAGCAACTTTCCTGGAATAAAAAGTAGCCTATGTGTTTTTCCATGATATATTCTAACTCTGTGCCAAATTTCATCGCGATCCCTTCAGCCGTTCTGGCGTGAAAGAGTAGCAAAAATTCGCATTAATATTAGTAGGATGAACTGCTTAAATAGTGATTAGCTTCTTTCTTCAACCATAAAAGGGCATAAAAACTTCTTGAATAAAAATCATAAAGCTCATTCTAAATAGTTTTCTATTAAATTATTAATTATAATTTCAGGGGAGTGAATCATTAAGTGATATTAAACCAGTATGGACGACCAACGCGGCCTGCCGAAGGAAAATGACCGATTTATTACAAGAACTTGTCGATGGAGGGATGTTGTGAATACTGTAAATAATATTTATTCAAAATAATCCGCCATTTTGCTGAAAAAATTGAACAAAAATATTTTTATTATATAATTTAGGTATATTGGAAATGTAAATTAAACCAAAGATTTGATGAGAATTTGTGTTTTTTGTAAATAATAAACCTTATATTCGGTAGGTATATAAATTTATTGTATTTCGTTTAGTATTAAACACGTACAATAAAACGTTGGGTGTTAAAACTTAATATTAATTATTTAGTCAATCGTATATCTTCATTCATCATATATCTATTAACTTTGTGACAAATGTTTTTTTTTTATATATATTTAGATATTTGTTCAAGATCTATTTCTGATGTGACATATAAAAATCAGATCATTCGACTACGTATTTCTATAAAAAATAAAACTAAATACAATTTAATTTACATAATATTCTTATATAATTAGTTAATTCAATAAAAAATTAATGACTTCAATACATTTTGGGTTTTAGATCGAGATTTTCCAAATCAGAAACAAGTCCAAAGATTTTTCTTTTCCAGAAACTGCAAATTTTCTTTAAGCGAGAGACAAGGGCGCTCAAAAATTATATGCTGTCCCTTTTGCACCTATTCCAAGCGAGTAGGTAGGATAAGGGCAGCCGTAATTAAATAAAGCAAAAGCTTTATCTATAAATAAAAAAATAATGTTACAGTTTCTGGAAAAGTTATATCAAAATCCATTTCCAAATCAGAAATCCCGCCTTTTCCCTTCAATTTGTATAAAAAAACTTGGTAATTTAAATGAAATACCCGTACTCAATCGTGGCACATTAAATTCAAATGATTTTTAAATACATTTTTTATTAAATTAAATATAAAAACGTAAACATACGTACGGGATTCATTACGTATATTTATATTTATTATCGAGTAGATATTTATTTCTCTTTTAAATAAAACAGATCTAAAATATATACTTACGATATAGAATAATCAGTCATTGAAAGCTTCAGATAATGTTTGAGATTCTAGCGCCTATTTGCATCTGAAGTTTCCAATAATAATGCTGTTTATTTGATGGTTAATATTGTTTTCTTAATAATACTAACTGGGCTTGGCCATTAAATAACATATTTTTTGTTCCGGAAACCATTTTCCATTTTCACTTTTATAGCATCACTATAATAAGGCTGTTTCATGCAAATTCTATTGGTCTTAGCATAACATCGATATAGAGACAACAATATTTTCTATTCATTTTAGCACCATTTACTTAACACTGGCTCTTAAAACTTGCTGGGTTGTTAGACCGCCTCTTCCTTTAGAGGCTTGTGTCGGTCTCATGAAGCCTGATGGCTTAGAATTCTTTAGAGGCGGTCGAGTTGCTCCTACAGAGCTCCCACTAGATGAAGACCTTGATGCTGGCATCCTTGACACTGGCTTTGGAACAGGTTTGGCTACCGGCTTGATAGGCACTGGAGCTTTCTTAACTGTTGCCACAGACGCAGAACTGTTTAAGGAGCTTCTAGAACTGCGTAAGGACGCTCGAGAAGCTGACCGTTCCACTCTTAAGGAGCTCGTTCTTTTGGGTATCACTCGTTTAGGGTCTATTGGGGTCCGGGGTGGAGGCTTCATCTCTTTGGTTGCGAGTTTCTTTGGGACAACAGGTGATTTAGTTTTAGGGACGGGAGATTCGCAGTCGACATTGCAGCCGGAGGAGGCTCCTTGGGACGCGCTCTCCGAATTCAGACTCTGTGTCTCTTCAAATCCTTCGTCGTTTAGTTCATGCTCACTTTTGACTTTTGGAATTCTCGGCGACGTTGTCCTCTCTGGAATCTTATCGGTTTTAGCGCCGACAGTTCTTCTGTATGCGTTTCGAGACCATACCCCCGTAGGCGTTTCAGTCGGCGATTTGAGTTCTCTAATCGCCTTTTGGACGTCCTCTTGATTGATGGAAGTCTGCCGTCTCATCCTCAGATAAGGTTTTGGTTCTTTGGTCGGTGCCTTCTCTGTGCTTTGGCTTTTCAATCTGTCCTGCCATCTTTTTAGTCTGTTTTCCTTATCGTCTTTGACTATTTCGACGGATTTTGCTGGTTCCTGGGGTGTCTCTACGGGGTACGAAGCTTGCACTTCTAATTTTGAAGGTCTGATGACTTGTGTTTCCGCTACTAGTTCGGCAGGTTTTTCTGGTTTCTTCTCTTCTTCTGGTGAACTGGAGTCTGTGTTTCTTTTGTAGCGTCTCGTTCGTCTGGCAGCTGAGAACCTATCGAATTGTCCATCGCCTAATATCTCTTGGCATAAGTCTTTCATTTCTATTGATGCTTTCTCGTGGTGGTTGATTCTAGTTGGTATTGAAGGTTGGTATTTCCGGCACGGTTCTCTTTCTGGTGGGGGATTAAAAAGCTTCCTTTGAACTGGAGGGGTTTCTATGTTATCTGAATCGATTTCGACTCTGTCCGTTGCTATTCTGTTAACTTTTTCTTTCTCATTTGTAACCGTGATGTCGGGAAGTTTTCTTTTGTCCTCCTCCGTGATGGAGACGAGAGGTTGAGGGGATTCGATTTGTTGTCGCGACCGTTGTCTTCTGAGGCGTCTCATTTCCTCGTTTTCTTCCGTTTTCCTCCACGGAACCCGGTCTTTTCTTTGAGGTTGTACATCTGGAAATATAAACAGTTTGTGTGAATTAATTGTCTGGAGTCAAATCTCATATTATTTTACAAATTGAATACTAAACTATAATATCTCGATATATTTATATATTCCCTATATATTTATTTACTTTTTGACCATGTTTGAAAAGGCGTTTTTGAAACGTAATATTGGTTCTGGTTATGGTGCTGATACTGGGCGCAGGTAGTAATATTAGTCACCAGCATCTTCAGGGTTGCACCCCTTTCAGCAGCAGTTCCAGGCTGTAGTTGAAGCTACTACTCTACTATCCACTACTATCTCCACCGATGGTTTCTAGGTTTTGATGGTACTGGTATAGTGCTGCTTCTGGTGGGAGTGTGGTGCTGGTATGGTGGTAGTGTGTTGTGGTTAATGGTGGTATGGTGCTGGTTGTATGGTTCCTAGATTTGAGTGGTTGTGTGGTGGGGCTGTGGTGGTGGTTGTGGTGCTGGCCGTAGTGTGGTAGTGGTATGGTGGTGGTGGTGTATCGCTAGTGGTGTGATGTTAGTATGGTGCTGGTAGTGGTATGATGGTGATGGTCATGTTAGTATGGTGTGGGGTTGTGGTGGGAGTGGGGTGTGGTGGTGTAGTGGTACAGTACCTTCGACAGCCTCGAGTGCTCGGACCACATCACTATCGGGTAAGACGGCGGGGCGCCACTCGCCGCGCGCCTCCACCAGCGGCTCCAGGGTTGCGCTGCGTTCACTCTCTGGAATATTAACCGATTTGCTAATATATACGTGTCGATAAGACGTCCAGAATGTCCTAAATGTCTATGTAGCTAATTTTCCAGTTCACAGAATGTTAATGTCGCTAAATACCATTGCCAAATGTCTCGTTATTGTGCAAGTAATCAAATATCTATGAAGCTAATTGTCAAATAAGATAAATATCAAAATCGTTAGTTAAAATTACAAATGAGAATTAAATACTAGGTCGTATTCTAATACTTAAAAATTTTCTGTTCTGTGGATAATGTGAATTTGCCAACACCATAATATTGGTATCAGATAAAAGGGTTTAAGTGAAGAAAAAGATAAAATTAGTAGTGTCATCACTCTAAAGAAAATGCAACTTTTAACTTCCTACTAATATTATAACGATGTTTGTTACTCTTAGTAATGGACGGATTTGGAACTTTATAACACATCATTTCTAACCTGGATTAAGAAATAGGCAAATTTTTATCCCGGAAAAATTAAAAAACCCACTATTTTTCATTATAAAGACACTGGCTAATTATCTACATACCGGAGTCGTTTTCCAAGGAGCGCCTGTTGGCTTGCAGCCGTTTCGCTCGCTCACGCAGCTCCAAATCACGTTTTTCCTCTTGACTATTCGCACGAAGCCACGACTCGATCTTCTGTCTCCACTCCCTGAGGGATTGTTTTAGTGGAAAGTAAGTTTATGTAGAGAAAACATTTATTTATTAAAGTGGAAGGAAGAATGTTAAATTTTCTAAAACACCATATGGTGTATAGTGTAGGTTTGTTGTAGTCATATATCTCCAAAAGATCAAATACTTTATTTTAGAAAAAAAAAATTAATATAGACAATGCATGTCACTAGTCGTTAGATTAGACAAATTGGATTTTATTTAGTAGCTCACTAGTTCACTACCTATATTTTTTTTAATAATTCTTGGGTCAAATCTTTATATAAATGTTAATGTTTGTATGTATCAAAACAGGTAAAAGGTTCTGGATGAAATTTTGCTCAGAGTGAGAATACTTTTACTATAGCATAAATAGAACAATTAAGCTTTTAACTTGAGCTCTGTCTGTTACGCTTTCACGCCTAAACCACCAAACCCATTTTGATAAAATTTGGTACAGATAGACTAGAGGCAGACCTTGGCAATAGCCAAGAAAGTAACTAATGGACTAATGTGAGGTGGAAGAAGAAGACTAGAGCCCGACAAAGGTAGCTTTTTATCCCGGGAAACTTGATCCCCGGGAACTAAAAATTGCAAGGATTGAACTACATAAATATATGGTATAAAACAGTACATACTTAGGTTTCGCAGTGGTGCTATCATCGGTGGGGTTGGGGTTGGGGGTTGCAGGGGAGGGGGAGGGAGAGGGGGATGGAGGTGCTCGAGGGGAAGCGGCTCGTTCCCTCTCCCTCTCGCGTTCCGGTATCTCCAGTTTGGCGCGGACTGGACCGCGGCGGGACCACGAACGATCTAGTGATAAGAATAAATATTAATTATGAGATGTTAACTATTTGTATATTGGTCCTATGACCAATCTGATTCTAATGTAAGGAGAATGTATCCTATGTCAGTCTCCTGGTTCTAAACTACCTCCCTATCAATTTTCAGCCAAATCAGTTCAGCCGTTCTTGAGTTATAAATAGTGTAACTAACACGACATCTCGCAATCGAATCGTGTCCGGAATGCCAGCGTCATCTAGTGGCACTCGATGGAGTTGGTGACGCGCCCGCTGTACACTTGTGGCGTGATATCGTTCACTCCGCACAGTCTGCGCGCAATTGTCATTAAACCATCGCGCGTTCCTACCTTATATACTGTGTGTTGCTTAACAAATAATAATTTCATTTTAACAAGACTACAAGCTGTTTACATCAACAACGCCCACATAAGAAAAATCATGAGGAGCCGTGACGAATCTCATGATGATGAGCCTCCTTCTCGGTCATATGGATGTAGGACATGTAGGTACATGTAGTGTAGTGTGGTGTATATTACCAAGGCTGCCCCAAGCGCTGCGTTCGCGAAGATCTGCAGCAGCGGGGGAGGAGTGGCGCAGGAAGGTCAGCAGCCCCTCCTCCGCCTCCGCGTCCACTCCCCCGCCTCCACCGCGGCTGCGACGGCGGAGACTACCCGTTGGAGTCACGTCTGGAATAATATTATTATATTTAGAAGGAAGACTAACAGCTAAACATAATTATAAATATCCTGAGACATTTTTCACACACGGCCAATCTGATTCCAAACTAAGCAGCTTGTGATATGGTAACCAGATAACTGATATACTACATGCACTACTTTTATATAGATAAAAATTGAAAATTAGAGTCACTAACCACAAAGCCAACCGGCTGTCAATAAATTGTTATTTATCTATCCTAGCACATTTGTCACACACGGCCTATTTTCAAACTAACCGGAGCTTATGCTACGGTAACCAGATAGCTACATACATTTTCAAACAGACATACCTACTTAATCTTTACTAATATTATAAAGAGGAAAGATTTGTTTGTTTGTTTGTAACGAATAGGCTCCGGAACTACTGGACCGATTACAAAAATTCTTTCACCTTTGGAAAGCTACATTATCCCCGAGTAACATAGGCTATATTTTATCCCTGTATTCCCACGGGAACGGGAACTACGCGGGTAAAACCGCGGGGAGGCAGCTAGTCATGTATACAAATGATTGTCCTATGTGGGATTCGGACCCACGTCCGGCGGCTAGAAAGTCATGGTCACTAACGAAATACAAGCTAAATTATAAATATAAACAGACAAATTTCAGACATGTTGTCAAGTGGACAACTCACAACTAATTTAAATTTAGCAAAGACTTTTGAGCTGATGATGATGCTGAAAGACTTTTGTGTAATTTTGTAATATTTTTCATTAATATTTTAATTACCGAGCATTAGAGTCGACGTTACATAAGTGCATGTGAAGGCCTATTTGAATTAATAAATATTTTTCATTTATTTTCAACTTGAAATAAAAATAACAGGCATTAACTACATAATACGACAGTGAAAACACCCAAATGACCTGGCTACTCCATTAATAAACATCAGCTACCCTAAACGACTGAAACGCCATGACATCCAAGGGCTTGGTGGCAGATGGTGAAGAATGAGTTGCCTCCAGTTGAGGAGCATCTCATACATGACACAAATTGCATACAGCTAATTTGCTTATAGTCAGCGACTGATTGTATCTAGATATGCCAAAGAAAAAATGATTTTTTCAACTTACCAGGTGATGGTGAGGGATCGTGTGGCCTCCTCAGGGACCTCCTCCCGAGGCCGTTCCTGATGTCCAGTAAGAGAGATTCCATCAGGGATTCACATTCCGACACCGGAGTGCTGCATACACTGCCGCCTGGTGGGAAAGAAAGGTAATTAAATTCTATATTTATGAGAGCTTGTTAATGACAAACGGACATTTTGATTCAATTCTAAACATAAACAAAATGATAAGTAAGCTTTAAGTTATCAAGATAATACTAATATATGGATGCTGATAAGCAATAATGTGTCAACCCAAAAAAACGTCGAATTCAAAGGTTTTGATATATTTTTATAATGCATCACGTATTAACATTCTACAAACAAGCTATCTAAAGCATAAAAGAAAAAAAATTGGTTGCCTGTAAAGTCGGTATACGGGCGAAAGTTTTACGTGACAACCATTAGGCGGGCTAACCATGCCCGAGTGGAAGGGACGCGTGCCTCTCACTCGCTCTCATTGTGAGCGCATAACGTGAGCGGAGCGTAACGCAGTTTCTTGAAGTGTCACCCGGCAAACCAATTTATAAGACGTTGTCACGTCAATATAAAAAATATCATAAATGTCGTGAATCACGTACACAAATATGATCTTTAGACGCCATTTTGTCACAACCAAGTTTATGAGGGTTAACACATAATTGTTTATGAGCATCCATATATAGAGTTCTAGCTGTACCCTGCCACGCTTCGCTGTGATTGATGCAAAAATTAGATAAAAACAATCCGTTCAACAAAATTTCAGCTTGATCGGTGCAGAACTTTTTGAGTTTTGACACAAACCAACATAACATTTTTATATATCGCCTCTTTACAAGAACAATGTGACATCTCATAAATACGTTTTTTTATATTAATATAGGTATATTATATAACCGCAATATCGAATTTTTCTGCAAAAACACATTTCAAAATTGTGTTCTGACAGTAAAATTGACAATATTTTAGAATTTATCAACGCTTATTTTTTAAAATTGCTCTCCTGTAAAGTTGTGTGTTTAAAAAATATCACGTTGTTCTTGTAAAGAAGCGATATTAAGTATATAAGATGTATATAGTATACCTGTGGCGGGTGTCCGCGCGCGCAGGTCCCTATCCCTTCCGATGGCAGCAGCTCGAGCGCTGCGTCGAGCCGCTGCTTGTTCATCGTGCGCCCGTCTTCGAGCGTTATCACACACTGCCGCTCGGAACTTGCTGCAGAACCATGAGAACACCTGCAACATAACATAAAATAATCAATATTAATGTTTGACTTTACATTGGTAAACTATGCTAGGTAGATTTGCAAACATAAGAGTCGACGTTTCATAAGTACCTGAGAAGGCCTATTTGAATTAATAAATTTATTTCTTTTCATTTCATTTCATTAAGCAGTAGTAATAGTAGTTGACAGTCCGGTTGGCTTTGTGGTTAGTGACCCTGACTCTCAAGCCGCGGGTTGTGGGTTAGAATCCCACCCCGGGACAAACATTTGTATGCATGAATTTGTCTGTTTGTCCTGTGTCTGGATGTAAATATCTATATAAGTATGTATTTAAAAGTAGTATATATAGTGTATTAGCTATCTGCTTACCATATCACAAGCTTTGCTTAGTTTGGAATCAGATTGGCCGTGTGTGAAAAATGTCCCAGGATATTTATATTTATACTTAACGACTATAAAATATATTAATTTTAATGGATTAAAATATTTTGATTTGATATGATTATGATTCCATTTACTCACATAATCATTGAAATTACATATAATGCAGAGGAATGAAGATCATGTTGCAAGGAGGATGAATGTGCAGAATGGTCGTAAAAGTTAAGGAAGACCAAAAAAGTATGGTTGGATTGTATGAAAGGCGATATGAGTGATGACTGATGTCAGCTAACAGAGAGGTATGGAAGAAAAACACATGTTTTCCTGACCCTGCTTAGACGGGATAAGGGCAAGATGGACAAACCTTAAAGCATTCTTCCAATTTGAAAGAGACAGGATCTTCACAGAAGAATTCAGCAAGTTGCTGCCGTAAGCTCTCCACTTCCTCCATATCCTTGTTCAGCGCTGACACCTCTTGTTCTGCCACCTGCAACGTTTTATTCTTATTTAATAAAGGGTCGAATTATGAACAATAAGCTGATAATAGTATTTGGATGCTGATAAGCAATAATGTGTTGACCCCCATAAACTTGGTTTTGATAAATTGGCGTTTAAAGATAATAATGACTTTTGTATGATATATATCCATTTTTATGTACTTTTATGTTTTAGATGGCTTGAAACTCTTTTGTAAAATGTTAAATACGCGAAAAATGCGATGCATTTTAAAAATATATCAAAATCTCTGTTTTCGATATTTTGTGGGTTGACACATTATTACTTATCAGCATCCATTTAATTCTTAGTAAATTCATAGTCACAAGGATTTAACATTAATACACTTTTCCCACGGGAATGGTTAAAATTAAAGCTCATTCGATATTATTTTTAAACAGTATGTTTTGTGACCGAGAAATAGTAAAATTTCAAGTTTACGATTAGAAACTATTGTTAATTAACATATTATAATCCTAACTATATAAATACGAAAGTAACTCTGTCTGTCTGTCTCGCTTTCACGCTAAAACTATTGAAGCGATTTAAATGACATTTGGTACACAGATAGTTGACTCTAGAGCCTGAGGTAGGCTCCGCTCTTTCTATATTTTTAGTAAGTCTATGGACCGGTAAAGGATATTGAACTATTGAAAGGTCATTGAATTGAATTGAACTGGTGTTGTAGGTATCCATAGGCTGCAGTAAACGCTTTTTATCAGGTGGGGCGCATGCCTATTCAAAATGTATATATAGATATCTCCCAGGACATATGGATGCTGATAAGCAATAATGTGTTGACCCCATAAACTTGGTTTTGAGAAAATGGCGTCTTAAGATAATAATAATAATAATAATAATAATATCGTTTATTTTCTCCCACATATAAAAAATACAACATTTATAAATTAACAGGTAGGTACATTTAGTTGTGGAAGACAGGAGCCCAAACTAGGTTTCCCTGTGCTATGAGTCTCCTGGCTCCCTCTCTTGGTGTGATTGGGTTACAGTTTCATGAAGTATATATTTGTGAAAAAAAGAAAGAAACAAAACCGACTTAGTGACATTGTTGTCTTTTTTTGTTATTTAACTAATAAAGTCGGTCAACAAAAGAATATAAAAATACTTAAGATAATGTAATGTGATTTACGACTTTTTGTATGAGGTAAACCCATTTTTATGAACTTTTGTGTTTTAGATGGCTTGAAACACTTTTGTAGAATGTTAAATACGTAACGCATTATAAAAATATATGAAAATCTTTGTTTTCGACTTTTTGTGGGTTGACACATTATTACTTATCAGCATCCGTTTGATTTTTAGTAAATCCAAAGTCACAAGGGATTTAACATTTATTAACTTTTACCGCAGGAACGACCAAAATAAAGGCTCATTTGTTATTATTCTTAAAATGTATGTTTTGAGAGCAGAAATTGCAAAATTTTGGGTTTTTTTACCATTCCTGTGGTCTTTTTTTATTCTTTAACATAATAATCCTAACTAAATAAATGCGAAAGTAACTCTGTCTGTCTCGTTTTCACGCTATACTGAGCTTGAGGTTGGCTCCGCAACAGGGGTTTTAAAGGGTCTGCAACGCACCCGTTATGCCTCTGGTGTTGCAGGTATCCATAGGCTGTGGTAAACGCTTTTTATCAGATAGGGCGCTTGCCTATTCATGATGTATATATATATGGAGGGTATGTATGTATATGTACCTGCAGGAAGTTGCCCATCTGGTCCCTGACGTCCTGCAGCGTGGTGGGCAGGTCGAGGTCTCGGCGCAGGCGGCGGCAGCGCGCGTGCAGCGCGGCGAGGTCGGCGCGGAGTTGCTCCGGCCCAGCGCGCGTGGCAGGGTATGTATGTATATGTACCTGCAGGAAGTTGCCCATCTGGTCCCTGACGTCCTGCAGCGTGGTGGGCAGGTCGAGGTCTCGGCGCAGGCGGCGGCAGCGCGCGTGCAGCGCGGCGAGGTCGGCGCGGAGTTGCTCCGGCCCAGCGCGCGTGGCAGGGTATGTATGTATATGTACCTGCAGGAAGTTGCCCATCTGGTCCCTGACGTCCTGCAGCGTGGTGGGCAGGTCGAGGTCTCGGCGCAGGCGGCGGCAGCGCGCGTGCAGCGCGGCGAGGTCGGCGCGGAGTTGCTCCGGCCCAGCGCGCGTGGCAGGGTATGTATGTATATGTACCTGCAGGAAGTTGCCCATCTGGTCCCTGACGTCCTGCAGCGTGGTGGGCAGGTCGAGGTCTCGGCGCAGGCGGCGGCAGCGCGCGTGCAGCGCGGCGAGGTCGGCGCGGAGTTGCTCCGGCCCAGCGCGCGTGGCAGGGTATGTATGTATATGTACCTGCAGGAAGTTGCCCATCTGGTCCCTGACGTCCTGCAGCGTGGTGGGCAGGTCGAGGTCTCGGCGCAGGCGGCGGCAGCGCGCGTGCAGCGCGGCGAGGTCGGCGCGGAGTTGCTCCGGCCCAGCGCGCGTGGCAGGGTATGTATGTATATGTACCTGCAGGAAGTTGCCCATCTGGTCCCTGACGTCCTGCAGCGTGGTGGGCAGGTCGAGGTCTCGGCGCAGGCGGCGGCAGCGCGCGTGCAGCGCGGCGAGGTCGGCGCGGAGTTGCTCCGGCCCAGCGCGCGTGGCAGGGTATGTATGTATATGTACCTGCAGGAAGTTGCCCATCTGGTCCCTGACGTCCTGCAGCGTGGTGGGCAGGTCGAGGTCTCGGCGCAGGCGGCGGCAGCGCGCGTGCAGCGCGGCGAGGTCGGCGCGGAGTTGCTCCGGCCCAGCGCGCGTGGCAGGGTATGTATGTATATGTACCTGCAGGAAGTTGCCCATCTGGTCCCTGACGTCCTGCAGCGTGGTGGGCAGGTCGAGGTCTCGGCGCAGGCGGCGGCAGCGCGCGTGCAGCGCGGCGAGGTCGGCGCGGAGTTGCTCCGGCCCAGCGCGCGTGGCAGGGTATGTATGTATATGTACCTGCAGGAAGTTGCCCATCTGGTCCCTGACGTCCTGCAGCGTGGTGGGCAGGTCGAGGTCTCGGCGCAGGCGGCGGCAGCGCGCGTGCAGCGCGGCGAGGTCGGCGCGGAGTTGCTCCGGCCCAGCGCGCGTGGCAGGGTATGTATGTATATGTACCTGCAGGAAGTTGCCCATCTGGTCCCTGACGTCCTGCAGCGTGGTGGGCAGGTCGAGGTCTCGGCGCAGGCGGCGGCAGCGCGCGTGCAGCGCGGCGAGGTCGGCGCGGAGTTGCTCCGGCCCAGCGCGCGTGGCAGGGTATGTATGTATATGTACCTGCAGGAAGTTGCCCATCTGGTCCCTGACGTCCTGCAGCGTGGTGGGCAGGTCGAGGTCTCGGCGCAGGCGGCGGCAGCGCGCGTGCAGCGCGGCGAGGTCGGCGCGGAGTTGCTCCGGCCCAGCGCGCGTGGCAGGGTATGTATGTATATGTACCTGCAGGAAGTTGCCCATCTGGTCCCTGACGTCCTGCAGCGTGGTGGGCAGGTCGAGGTCTCGGCGCAGGCGGCGGCAGCGCGCGTGCAGCGCGGCGAGGTCGGCGCGGAGTTGCTCCGGCCCGGCGCGCGTGGCAGGGTATGTATGTATATGTACCTGCAGGAAGTTGCCCATCTGGTCCCTGACGTCCTGCAGCGTGGTGGGCAGGTCGAGGTCTCGGCGCAGGCGGCGGCAGCGCGCGTGCAGCGCGGCGAGGTCGGCGCGGAGTTGCTCCGGCCCAGCGCGCGTGGCAGGGTATGTATGTATATGTACCTGCAGGAAGTTGCCCATCTGGTCCCTGACGTCCTGCAGCGTGGTGGGCAGGTCGAGGTCTCGGCGCAGGCGGCGGCAGCGCGCGTGCAGCGCGGCGAGGTCGGCGCGGAGTTGCTCCGGCCCAGCGCGCGTGGCAGGGTATGTATGTATATGTACCTGCAGGAAGTTGCCCATCTGGTCCCTGACGTCCTGCAGCGTGGTGGGCAGGTCGAGGTCTCGGCGCAGGCGGCGGCAGCGCGCGTGCAGCGCGGCGAGGTCGGCGCGGAGTTGCTCCGGCCCAGCGCGCGTGGCAGGGTATGTATGTATATGTACCTGCAGGAAGTTGCCCATCTGGTCCCTGACGTCCTGCAGCGTGGTGGGCAGGTCGAGGTCTCGGCGCAGGCGGCGGCAGCGCGCGTGCAGCGCGGCGAGGTCGGCGCGGAGTTGCTCCGGCCCGGCGCGCGCCGCTTGCTCCAGTACACGAATATCCTGCGCGAATTGCACCAGCTGGGGGTTCTTGCGTTCCGCTTGCTGGAATGCGTTCATGTTTCATCATCATCAGCTCATATACGTCTCCACCGAGGAGCTCGAGCCTCCCCTAACATAGAGTGGGTGTAGGCCATAGTCCACCACGCACGGCCTAATGCGGATTGGCGGACTTCACATGCCTTTAATTGTGACATCTCGGGCATTCAGGTTTCCTCACGATGTGTTCCTTCACCGAAAGCCAGTGGTGTGAGTGTGTCCGTACGTACGTACGTACGGGCCAGAGATTTCAACCTGCACCCTCATGATCGTAAATGGGTGCGTTCCCAACTAAGCCACCACGGCCACAGTTCAGGTTATAGCCTCTAGAGAATATACATTTATTAGGGTTCCAAAGCGAAATGCCAAAAAACGGAACCCTTATAGATTCGTCATGTCTGTCTGTCTGCCCGTCCGTCCGTCCGTATCTCACAGCCACTTTATTCCGAAACTATGTATAAGAGCTGTACTGTTGAAACTTGGACAGTAGGTGTATTAAGTAATTTTTGACCAAACCCATACGTGTGGGGTATCTATGGATAGGTCTTCAAAAATGATAATAAGGTTCCTAACATTATATTTTTCTAAACTGAATAATTTGCGCGAAAGACACTTCCAAAGTGGTAAAATGTGTCACCCCCCAACTTCTAAAATAAGAGGATTATAAAACTAAGAAAAAATACATGATGCACATTACCATGTAAACTACCAACGAAAATTGGTTTGAGCGTGATCAAGTAAGTAGCTTAAATTTTCTTTTTTATTATTTGTATTCTTTCTGTTTTTTTCATGCCCTACCTACATTGTTAATGTGTCCCTGTGTAAGCTGTGTTCACCTGTTATTTATGTATGTACTTGATTGTGTAACTTTATGTCTGTATCCTTTAATGTGCTACGTATATATGGATGCTGATAAGCAATAATGGGTCAACCCACAAAAAGTCGAAAACAATGATTTTGATATATTTTTATAATGCATCACGTATTTAACATTCAACATGAAAGTACATTAAAAATGGATTTATATCATAGAAAAAGTAGTAAAACATATACATCACATTATCTTAAGTTTATGAGGGTTAACACATTATTGCTTATCAGCATCCCATTAATACACATCTTCTATATTTATAGAAATGAATCTGCGAAATGTACACTAGACACTAAAAGTGAGGGATATAGGTAAATAAAATTCGAATTTTTTGCGTGATTTTCAACGAGCTGTAACTCTCGAGGAAAATAATAGTACAGCAAAAAATAGCAAGTCAAATTGTAGCTTCAAGTGTCTAGTTTTTATATATGGAAATGCAACGTTTATGATGATGTTGATGATAGAGGGTCTGAACGTATACAGGTCACAGTTCAGTACCGCCAGTATTCCCAAAGTTAAAAAGTTTTTTTTTATTTGACTGACGATAACTCAGTGGCAAATCATAGTACAGTCTTCTTAATTACGACAAATTAAAGGGCTTTAAATTTCCTAAAAGAGCAATTGACAAAAATAATAGAAAAAACATTTTTGAAGCCCGCAGACTTTTTCTTAGATGACAAAAATGTTGTTTTTTTTCCCTTGGTAGTTTTGTTCGAATTTCTCCAAACCCAAACATGATACAAAAAAAAATGAATAAATGACAGCTTAAAAGCTTAATATTTCGTAAACGGAACCCTGAATCAGAAAGCGTTTTTAGCAAACCTTTGCTATTTTTTTATAAGCTATCCAACGATATGCCACACTAAAGGAATGAAGGAAAAAAAAATTGGTACCTCCCATACACGTAGTATGGGAGGTACCCCAAAAAAATATGTTTCAAGATTTTATGTGTTTTTTTTTGTCGACGCTGTTAATATCTACTACCATACCAAATTACTCCTCTGTAGTACCAACCGTCTCATGAGATTACCCGCTGAAGGACGGACGGACGGACATGGCGAAACTATAAGGGTTCGTAGTTGACTACGGAACCCTAAAAAAATCTTGGGCGTATCTAAAAACTACTATCTAAACAGGCCATCTAGGGAAAACAAGCGAGTGAGATAGCGGTACGTTACCATGGCAACGTAGTGCATGAGGGTCAAGCCAGGCTTGTTGGCTCGGATGTCGGGCAGCTTGTGTAGGGAGGCGAGGCGTACTCCGGCCGCTCCTCCTGCATACCCTCCCGCGTTCAGGAAGTTGCCTGCCACTAGAGCAATGTATAGGACCTCCTGGAACATAACACGGACAGTCGGGGTCAGATAATGTTTACCTTTCAAATTATATTCTTTGTCAGACTGTGTGGTGTAAAGTCCAAAATACATTCATTGTAACAGTGTGCAGTAAGGCCCAAAATACTAGATCAAGGCAATCATAAATTTTTTTATGTTGTAAAGTATCAATTCAAACAGCATTTATTAAAAATCCAAAAGTGAGTTTCCTAGTTTGTAATACCTCAAATTGGATCGTAAGATATAAATGAAGCTGCGGACAAAATCTAGTTTCAAGGTTTATACCACACAATATTTTCTTTGGCTGGAAATGGATTTAATTTTTTTTTGTAATCCCCACCAAATCCAGACAAGTCTCTATAAAGTAGGTCAAGGTCATCATAAGGTGACAAATATATCTTCGAGACATACCTGTAAAGCACTCGAAGACATCAGATCATCGCCAGCAACAAGGATAGCGTTGATAGCGCTCTCCAAATAACCAGCAGTTGAAGCCCATTCTTCTTTCAGAAGCATACATTCTATTCTTAGTTTGTAACTGAAAGAAAAACATAAACATCTTAAATAACTTGTTTTCGTAGCCTTCGTACTACTCAGTAGTATCAACTATCTGGTAGAGACTACTTTTTCATTCATACTTTTTTTTTTATACTTGTATAGACATTTTCATCCAGACACAGAACAAAGAAGAAAGAAAGAAAGAAAAATATTTATTGACATATCCATGCATACAAATGTTTGACTTGCGTGGGATTCGGACCTACGACTTTCAATTCAGGGTCACTAAACACAAAGCCAACCGGTATGTATCTGTAAAAGCATATTTCAAGTCATAAAGATAAATTTTTGGTCGCGGTCTACTGAGTAGACCAAAAAGACCGTCGAGTAGACTGAGTAGACCACTCACTTGGGGAGGTGTATTAGCTGTAACAGGAACTTCTCAGCGTTTCCCAGCTTGGTCACGTCACCAGAGAAGGCCTTCAGCATCTCACACTCGTCTACTTCCGGAAGGATCTTGAGTAGACCTCGCAGTTTTTCTGTGCCGATATCGTCGTGGGAGCCTTCGCGGATCAGCTGGATTATGTCGTCGTTTGAACTGGAACGAACAAAGTAAAATATATTTCCAATAATAACAGGCCTTTGGACTATTTACGGTAAGCAAGGAAAGAAGTTAGATACAAAATATGTATATAAATGTTATATAAGACTTAATATGTAGAACGATATGAAAAATCCAAATATTTGTTTAAAGAAGGTCTTAAATTGCCGTAATTTTTAGATCACCCTTCAAACAGAAACACAGTCGCGTCAACCCTTTACTTGTTCAAATACTATGAATATAACGGCTTCATAAGATTTTTGTTATTCTATGATAGGGAGTTTTCCAGTAGATAAAAAAACATGAAAATGGTAAAACGAATGAAATAGATGAAAAAGCAGACACTCTTTTACAAAATCAACAGATATTCAAATAAGGTTTCGATGGGTTTAATTTATTTCTTTTACAATAATGTAGCCGTGGTGGCTCAGTTGGGAACGCACCGACTCACGATCATGAGGGTGCCGGTTCAAATCCCTGGCTCGTACCTCTGAGTTTATAAAAAAACTTACGTACGGATTCACACCACTGGCTTTCGGTGAAGGAAAACATCGTGAGGAAACCTGCATGCCTGAGATGTCACAATTAAAGGCATGTGAAGTCCGCCAATCCGCACTAGGCCCGCGTGGTGGACTATAGTCTAAACCCCCTCGATGTTAGGGGAGGCTCGAGCTCCTCGGTGGAGACGTATATGAGCTGTTGATGATGATGATTGATGATGACAATAATGTTATTCATCCAATCTTATTCATACCTTCGGAATTGCTTCAAGAATATGTTAACGTTTAAGCTTCTCTTGCCATCTAGTAAGGTGATCTCAGTGGAGTCCTTCCGGGGCTTCCTGTCCCCGGAGGTATCGCAGATGGGGCTCCGGCCGAGCCGAGGGGACGAGCCGCCTGACCCTGTGGGCTGGATCTAAACAGACAAACAAGTTTGAGGTCATTTTGGTGCAACAAAACAGATGTATAGCACAATAATTTTGCGAAAATGTACTAATATTATAAAGAGTGTGTTTTGAACGAGCCAATCTCAGGAACTAAATGATGGAATCCCAGCATGGTGTTCTTCAAGAAGGGTTAATAGGGGCGGTAACCGCGCGTCATCAGGTGGGACCGAATGCATTTTTTTTTTTTTTTTATACCACAAGGGTGGCAAACAGGCATACAGTCCCACCTGATAGGAAGCGGTTACCGTAGCCTATGGACGCTTGCAACACCAGAGGCGTCACTCACGCGTTGCCGACCCTATAAAAAAGGGAGCAACTGTATAGGCAGTGAAAGGGACAAAGCGCAATGCACTTCTCGTCGAAGGGCCAAACAGGCATCACTCCTGCACACCCCTACGACGCTACTCCATCCCTGGTCCCCCCACTGCCGCTACAGCGTCTCCTCATGGAGCTCTGGCTACCTTACTCACCGCAGGAACACAACACTACATGTAGTAACACTACAACACTTTAATAAATAAATAAAACTACCGGTTCGAAGTGAAAATATTTTTTGTCAGACAGACGCACATAGCGAATTTGTTTCATACTATTTACAAATAGGCTCTCAACTTATAAATATCCTTTGATATGTCTTAACTTAATACGTCCTTCGATATAAATAGTGATGTAGTCAAAATATATAGAAATTATATAAGCACCTGTTGACAGAACAGTCCTTCCATTTCGTTCCAGTCCAATTCTGTCTTGGATGAGTTTTTGTGGCTTGTTGCTACCAACGACCAAATGTTGTTGCGACCGATTACCTGAAAAACGTGAATTATCAAAATTAACTTCAATGTTCTCATTGCTACAATAAGGTATGTCATTTTAATGTTTATCATAATCTTTTAAACAAACTTTAATGAAACAACATAATGGTTAATGAGTAGGACGTAGGATTTTTTGCTTCTTTATAGTGCATAATATTAATTTTAAAGCATTTTTATTTATTACAATTAAGTATTTTTTACAAGGTGTATTCTTGGTAATCTAAATAAAATAAATAATTTACTACAATATTCATTAGAACGATATTTTTAGTACCTACCCGGTTAACTTAAAGAATCTACTTCTAAATACCGCAGCCACACTAAAGACCAGTTCCTATTCTCTCGTCCTTACCAAATTCAATGAACATAACAATTTTACTTAACACCAAAATAAATTATAGATACTCAATTTCTACTTACTTTACTATCAGGTATTTTATTCCAATTTATAGTCTTCATCTTAGTTTTGGGTATTGGTGTTTCCTGTTGGGGCAGCTTCACGTCGGGGACCGGTGGGGGGGGAGTGGGGGCAGCCAGGGTCGAGGGGGGCGGGGGGACAGGGGGAGGGGGGCATGGGGGAGGGGGGACCGGGGGAGGAGGGGGGCCGCAGGGTGGGGGAGGGGGACAAGGGGCCGGCGGTGGGGGGGCACCTGGGCATGAGAGACGTATACATTATAAAAATAAATATCCTGGGACATTTTCACACACGGCCAATCTGATTTCAAATTGAGCATCAAAGTGAGCTTGTGTTATGGTAACCCATCGAGCATGTAACCAATAGAGTAGAACTGTTAACAGTTTTGTTAGAAAACAAAATACGCCAAAACGCTGCGCCAACCCCTGTGTTCTGATTGGCCGACTCAAGGTCAAGTCGTACACACAGGTCTCTTATTGGTCGGGTACTGTTTTAGTTCGAGCGTGATTTGTTAGTTATACCAGTTATACGTGACAAATCACTGATGCGTTGCTAAACAAATGGCTCACTATTGCTACTCTATTGGTTACATGCTCGATGTGGTAACCAGATAGCTGATATACTACATAATAATATACTACTTTTAAATACATACTAATATAGCTATTAACATCCAAACACATTCATGCAGGGCAAACAGGACAAACAGACATATTCATGCATACAAATGTTTGTCCTGGGTGGGAATCGAACCCACGACCCGCGGCTTGAAAGTCAGGGTCACTAACCACAAAGCCAACCGGGCTGTCTAATAATAAAACGTGGACAAATGACCTGACCTGATGCAGGCAACGGTACACCGGTATGGATAGAAGTCGATGGGACCTATATGATGATGATGACATTAAAATGACAGAATTTATGGTTGATGGTTAGATGTAAATAATTTAGTTTTTCTTTTTCACGCCTTAAACTTTTTGAAAGCAATTGTAATTTAAAGAGTATTTGTTGATCATATATCGAATTGTTTCTACAAACATAATTCGTGTTCTAAAGATATAATAATTTGATCATGTAGGTAGGTACATCTACATTATGCCATTTTTTAGGTATTCTTTATTATTTTATAACTTAATTTAACCAAAAAAAAATTCTAAAAATTAAACGCCAGACCCAGTTTAAATACCGTTGCTAATACATTAAAAAATATCCTTTGCTCATTTAGGTACAAACATACTAAATTAAGGTCTAAAAAAAACAGTTTAAAATTAAAAAAATTCATAGAGAATTACACTCACAAGGCGCAGGCGCAGGGGGCGGCGGTGGTGGAGACAAAGCTCTTTGCAGACTCTGTTTCCTACCACCCTGGAGGTCCCTGTGCTGGCAGGTACAGCCAACCTTGGCCTGGACACTTGGAGCTCGTAGGAGCTTAGCGGCATCTTCCCTGGACTCCAGCAAGGTGGCCCTGTGGACTAGTGTCTCGGCTGTGTCCCAAACGATATCGCTCACAGCTTCTTTGGGATCTATACGGAGGAGGTGCTGGAGGATGCTGAGGAAGGGTATCTCTTGGGGCGTGTCGGCGACCTGGTGATGACATAAATAAATTAATGTTAACTCAACATTATAAATGCGTAAGTAACTCTGTTAGTTATGCCTAAACCCCAATTTTGGCGAGCTTTCGTATATAGACTAGAGCTTCAGCAATGATACATGATGATGAAATACTTTTTAGTTTTTATACCGGGAAAATTAGAGATCCCCGGGAACGCGAGTGACATCGCGAAGCGGAAGCTAGTAAATAAATATCCTAAGGCATTTATTGGATGTAAATATCTATATAAGTATGTATTTAAAAGTAGTATATGTAGTATATCAGCTATCTGGTTACCATAACACAAGCTCACTTTGATGCTTAATTTGGAATCAGATTGGCCGTGTGTGAAAAATGTCCCAGGATATTTATTATTATTTTATTTTACACACACGGCCAATCTGGTTCCAAACTAAGCAGATCCATAAGGTAATCAGGTAGGTAATAGCCTGCTTTCAGGGTTCTGTACCCAAAGAGTAAAAACGGGACCCTATTACTGAGACTTCGCTGTCCGTCCGTCCGTCTGTCACCAGGCTGTATCTCAAGAACGGTGATAGCTAGGCAGTTGGAATTTTCACAGACATTTAATGTATTTTTATTGCCGCTATAACAACAAATACTAAAAGTAAAATAAACACAATATTTAAGGGGGCCTCCCATACAACGAACTTGATTTTTTTACCGTTTCTTGCTCGCAACCCTTCGTGCACGAGTCCCACTCGCACTTGGCCGGTTTTTTAAATATATAGACATCATCGAGAATGTAACCAATAGAGTAGAACTGTTAACAGTTTTGTTAGAAAACAAAATACACCAAAACGCTGCGCCGGCCCCTGCGTTCTGATTGGCCGACTCAAGGTCAAGTGTTGCACTAGACGTACACACAGGTCTCTTATTGGTCGGGTACTGTTTTAGTTCGAGAGTGGCTTGTTAGTAATACGTGACAAAGCATCGAAACGTTGCTAAACAAATGGCTCACTATTGCTACTCTATTGGCTACACGCTCGATTATAGACATTTACATGGCGGTTTTCAGATTAACACTATATAATATAGTTTTCCTATTACCTGTTTAAGTATAGCATAGAACACATCCAGATGCGAGTTGAGATTGATCCCTCCTGGTCCTTGAGCCTCGTCGCTCTCCCGCTGTTCCTCGAATACATCTAACTGGACTCCCAAGTCGGGATGGTTAGCTGCTTCATGTCTGGAAGAGATGACAGATATTTTCTTGGTTATTAAGTCTAATAAGTAGAATATAAATGGGGCATTTCACTAGTCTTGTCTAGTGGATGTGTACATCCAATTTTTTATCATACGAAAAAAAAATTGGATGTACACATCTACATCTACTAGAAGTATAACTGACCAGAGTATAAACAAAATTAATGACCTCATTTTTTTTTGGTTGCCCGTTTGGCGTGAAATGCCCCAAATACAAAGAAAATACTTCAATATCATTAATATTATAAATGCGAAAGTTTGTGTGAATGTATGGATGGGTATGTATGGTATCGCGATAAAATTTTACACAGAATTTAGAATATGTTCTGTAATAACACATAGGCTACTTTTGTTCCAGGGAGATTCGAAGATCCCCCGGGAACCGCGGGAAGCCTAGTATGTGTATTATAGTGTCCCTTGCGAATATAATTTCGCCTTAATATTTTTAAATTAAATTATTTCTCATGTTACTTCGGAACAATCCGGCTACCGTTCCGTTGGTGATACAATTTATAAAATCAGATAAAAAAAAACTACGTGCCCTTTTTTAAGCACTTGTTAAGTTTCATGTGATTGTGACATACAACATATGTTTTGTTAGGATTTAAATTCCTTTTTGTACATTATTATCCTACTAATATTATAAAGGCGAAAGTTTGTATGGATGTTTGTTACTCTTTCACGTAAAAACTACTGAATGGATTTGAATGAAATTTGGAATAAAGATAGCTTATAACCTGGATTAACATATAGGCTACTTTTTATCCCGGGAAAATGGAAGACCTCCCGGGTACGCGGGTGAAACCGCGGGGAGCCACTAGTATTGTTATAATAACAAATCATTAGGCATTTATGACAACCTAAAACTTTATTACAAAATAACTTTCCTAGTATACAATACAAACCCAACCTTTTTACAACTTTACAATTTAGTAATTTGACATTATCCTATCATAAAATATTATTGACATTTCCACAATTTTATAATTTCACTAGCTGCCTCCGCGCTGTTTTACCCGTGTAGTTCCTGTTCCCGTCGGAATACAGGGATAAAATATAGCCCATGTTACTCAGTGATAATGTAGCTTTCTTATGAAAAAAGAATGATTAAAATCGGTCCAGTACTTTTGAGTTTATTCGTTACATACAAAAATACAAATCTATCCTCTTTATAATATTAGTGTAGATTACGTGCTAAGACATTCTAATGGAATATTCCTCGGCAAATTCCCTTTTAAACGATAGGTATTAAATGAGATTATTCACTGACGCCGATCGGCTTATTCGGCGCCATATTTGGCTTGCGGTCGGATGGATGCGCCCACGCATAAACATATAACGACTCGTTTTACTTGTATGTAAGTAAATACTGGATTAATAATGTTTTATAGGTATTTTAGGTTTAAAGGTGACTTGTTTTTTTACATTGTAGATTTTATGTCAAATCATAGACTACTAGCTGCCTCCGCGCGGTTTTACCCGCGTAGTTCCCGTTCCCGTGGGAATACATGGATAAAATATAGCCTATGTTACTCGGGGATAATGTAGCTTTCCAAAGGTGAAAGAATTTTTGAAATCGGTCCAGTAGTTTCGGAGCCTATTCATTACAAACAAACAAACAAATCTTTCCTCTTTATAATATTAGTAAGTATAGATAAATCTGGCAAATATTTTTAGTATTTCCTTGTTTTAGAGATGATGTTTTAAGTGGTGATGGAACATTTGGTAGAATGCGCTAATCTCGGGAACTACAGGTTTGATTTGAAAATATATTTTAGCGTTGGATACCCCATTTATAGAGGAAAGCTATAGGCTATATAACATTACGCTATGACTTATAAGAGTTGAACATTATTGAAATATGTCGCTTTTTAAGAGCTTCCGTAGCGTGCGCTGCGTAAAAAAGCATATACTCAGCACTATCGCATTGGGAAGTCGCCTGTTAAGGTAGTGTAAATGTTAAGAATAAATAAATAAATATATAACGGTATTGTTTCTCTTATAAAGTTCTAAAAACGACTTTAGCGCGTTCAAACAAACAAAGTCTTCAGCTTTATAATATACACATAGACAACTAAAGTTAAATAGTAAGTTAAAAGTTAATTGCTAAAAGACTTTGATAATAAATATTTATTGTTATAAATAGCGTCGGTACGAGGTACCGATTAGTTTATATATATCAGTGACAATGATTTGTGTTTTAATTACAATATGACAAGACAATTAGAGCTGGCGAGTTGTGGTCCATTTTGACGAAAAGGCATCTCTTTCTAACGCAATATGTTTGACTCTTTCCGGCACATCTATAGTAATCTACACTAATATTATAAAGACTAAAATGATTTTTAATATTTTACTACTGTGCCGATTTCAAAAACTCTTTCACCATTGGAAAGCTACATTATCAGGGAGTAACATAGGCTATATTTTCTCCCTGTATTAGTACGGAAACGGCAATTATGCGGGTAGAACCACGCCGAGGCATCTAGTAATATTATAAAGAGCAAAGATTTGTATTTTTGTATGTAACGAATAAACTTAAGAACTATAGGACCGAACAGAATAATTCTTTTACCAATAGAAAGCTACGTTATTTGCGAGTGTCATAGGCTATATTTTATCCCTGTTCCTACGAAAACGGCAATTACGCGGGTGAATCCGCGGGCGGTGCTAGTAGATACATATGTGGTTACAAAACGGTCTATTTTATTTGGAGAACTTGAGAAACGGGAGCAAAAACTTGTGCACACGGCACACATTGTCTACGACAGTTTTTATGATGGTTGATTCATTGAAGATTTAGTCAATCTACACTTGTGTTACAAAGAGGAAATATTTGTTTAATTTTATTTATATAGGCTATATTTTATTCCTATATTTCTACGGGAACCAGTATTTGCAAATTTCCAATAAATAGTAGTGATTTTCAAAGTAGGTCTAAGTAAATATAGTAGCGTACTATTTTAATTGGTACAGAGATCGGGAAAGGAAGGCTACCCCGGGAAAGTTGAATATCCCCCCGGGAACTAAGGTGAAACCGCGGGGTGGATGCATATGCATATTGTATATGCTTGGAAAGGCAGAATTTGAAATGAACTGTATGTAACATATAATGTATAACACCTATACCTACCCAAATTTATACAAATAAATATTTATATTTCTATTCTATAATTAGTCATAACACAAATATAACTTTAACAATCAAAGGTCTGGCTCCAAATTCACACGTCCATATCAAGTATTATTTCTTTCTCTAAATATCAAACTATTAAATTACCACGACTACGCATTGGAGTGTGTCAAACAAAAACTATAAAGTGAGCAAAAAACTTATTGATAGTCGACAAAAACTAGACTAATATATATTCAAATCGCAGTTACCGTATAAGGTGGAAATATAATTTATAGATTGATGTCTCGAACGCATTTGTTTGGGTTTTGGAGCGTTTTTTCTACAAATTATTGTAAATAACGACATTACTTATGTTATGTAATAGAGTTGGAAATTAACTTGTTGGTTTTTTAATGTCTTGTGTCAAGTGGGAAGGGTTATTAATAAAAATAAGGCTTTGGAACATTGAATAAAATGCTGGTACAATGTAGAAATTATTTATTTAATAGATATCTTTGACGCTTTATAGTCTAAGCTTAGCAGTGTATTTTTTATCATGGAACTGATAGCGAGCTATTAAAGCTTATGTTTAGCTATTAAGTTTCATGAAATTTTACGAAATACTTACCCCCAAAACCCTTCATACCGTAAAAAAAACTCGTAATTAAACTATTATAAATTGGAGTTTGGAAAATATGTATTGTATTTGACAGCCCGGTTGGCTTTGTGGTTAGTGACCCTGACTTTCAAGCCGCGGGTCGTGGGTTCGAATCCCACCCAGGACATACATTTGTATGCATGAATATGTCTGTTTGTTCTGTGTCTGGATGTAAATATCTATAATATGTATGTATTTAAAAGTAATATATGTAGTATATCAGCTATCTGGTTACCATAACACAAGCTTCATTTGAAGCTTACTTTGGAATCAGATTGGCCGTGTGTGAAAATGTCCCAGGATATTTATTTATTATTTTTACAAAGCTATATACCTAGTTATTATTATGCCGGTCCATAATTCCGTATGCCGTATGCCTGTTTGCCACCTTTGTGGTATAAAAAAATACAAGATTTAACACATTAAAATAATCTGAGTTTAAATCTCCATAAATCATACTTTTTCATTCTAGTCGCCTAGACCATAGCCAATAAGTCAAATATGTAATATTGAAATTAATCGACCGAACAAAATACGCGATAAATGATCTATAGAAAAACATATTGATCTATATTATACTTAATACTTATTCATAGTGAGATGACACCCACTTCTTTATTATATCAAGTCGTGAGCTACACTAACATTATAAAGAAGAAAGATTAGTTGTTTGTTTGTTACAAATATGCTCCGAAACTACTTGACCGATTTAAATAATTCTTTCACCATTGGAAAGCTAGATTATCAGGGAGTAACATAGGCTATATTTTATCCTCGTAGTCGTACCGGAACGGGAACTAAGAGGGTGAAACCGCGTGGCGGAAGCTAGTGTCCTACTAATATTATAAATGCGAAAGTTTGTGATTATGGATGCATGTTTGTTACTCTTTTACGCAAAAACTTTATAACCTACAGTACTTTTAGATTGCAGGATAATTAAAGAACCGGGTGAAGCCGCGGGGAGCTACTAGTGTTATACATGATCATATATTTTATTGAGCAAAAAGTTGCCAACAAAAGCTTCTGCCGCCAAGTTTATGTCTGTCTCGTCGCTTTGTGCGAGCTTTTTTATCGAGCTTTTTTTCATGTTGTTTTTGTTGTAACTAAGCGATGAAGGGAGACATTTTATTACTTTTTATCACCCGAAATGTCTAAGTTGTAAATGATTCATCTTTTTTTTTGCATTATAAATATTATTTTTAGTAATTCTGGCTTACTAACATACTAATATTAAAATTGTGAGTGTGTATGTTTGTTATTCTTTCACGCAAAAACTACTAAATGGATTTTGATGAAATTAGGAATACAGATTGTTTAGGCTACTTTATCCTAGGAAAATCAAACGCGGGTGAAAACGCGGGGAGCCACTAGTATGATATAAAATAAGGTATATTATTTTTATTATGATGTTTTCCAGGTTTTTGTATGTAAGTGTAATATGTTTCTAAAATGTAAGCTTCTCAAATAAATAAATGACTTACCTCAAATTGTTCAGGATTGGCAGTAGACCCAGTCCTAAAAACAAAAAAAAATGTAAATTATAATTTTATAATTCCTTTACATACATTAGCAAAAAAACTATAGGCTCAACACCAAATATATCCCGGGAAAATGGAAGATCTCCCGGGGGAGAAACCGAGGGTGAAACCGCGGGAAGCCACTAGTCCATAAATAACTTACCAATAAACTCATTCCTGACCCTGATCCTGTCTGGAAGCCTCGGGGCAGAGATGATGAGGCAGTTGATGAAGGCCAGCAGAGCGGTCTTGTAGTCCGTTGTGGTGGCATTTTTTAGCTCTTCGACTACTACGGTAAGGCGGTATCTCTCTCCTTTTGATGTCTGAAATGGATAGATGACGTGTAAGTGAGATAACCTTGAAAAAAATGATTAATATATGATGGCGAGGCTTGGGTACAGCGCTCGTTCTAGCAGGACTAATATTATTATTGTTAAAACATTGTTAAAACTTGTTTTGAAAAGAGTAATTGCTGAGTTTCTTGCCGGTTCTTCTCAGCAAAAGCAACCTACCGAACCGAGCATTAGAATCGACGTTTCATAAGTGCCTGTGAAGGCCTATTGGAATTAAATATATTTCATTTCAATAAATAATTTGATAAAATTTATAGTAATCTTCTTTATTAGGTGTTATTGATATAAAGGATTTGAATGAATTAACGAAATTGACACAGAGTTCTTTACCTAATAGTAGATACATATCGATACCTTAATTTGCAACCTAATAACTCCTCTTTTTTTTAAATTTCATTTTGATACCCACAGAATCTAGATGAGATCTAGAATCGAATCGATAGAATCTGTTAGTATGTATTTTCCTTATAGTATTTTTGCAACAATACAACCAGGAAAGTTGGTTATCTTCTTCTTCAATACCTGCACACGAATATCTTTAATAACTACCTGAGATTTTATACTGAAGAAATGGATTAGAAATTTATACATGTCATTTAAATAATAATATTGATTACCTTATATCTATCGAGCGTGTCGACAGCCCTCGCGTACCCTTCAGCATTGTACACGCACAGAGCCGACAGCAGCTCGAACACCTGCATCATCATCATCAGCTCATATACGTCTCTTCATATAAGCCTCCCCTAACGGGAGGTTTAAGGCCATAGGCATAGTCCACCACGCGGGCCTAGTACATTCCTTTAATGTTAACATCTCGGGCAGGTTTCCTCACGATGTTTTCCATTACCAAAAGCTAGTAGTGTGAGTTCGTACGTAAGTTAAAATGAGGTTCTGGTCAGGGGTTAGAGCTTGAACCCTCATGATAGTGAGTCGGTGCGGTCCCCGCTGGTTAGCGGTTGCTACAAATAAATAAATAAATATCCAGGGACATTTTCCACACAAGGCCAATCTGATTCCAAACTAAGCAGAGCTTGTGATATGGTAGCCAGATAGCTGATATTCTACATATTAGATACATCCTTATATAGATAATTACATCCAGACACAGAAAAAACATATGTCCCAGGAAATTATATAATTATTGTTTGTCTTAGGTAGGATTCGAACCACGACCGCCAGCTTGAAAGTCCGGGTCACTAACCACGAAGCAAACCGGCTGTCATTATGATGACAATTGGCACAGACTAGAGTTTGTAAGGACAAAATGCAACTTTTAATCCGGGGAAATTAAAGGTTCCCCATGGAGCCAGTGGGTACATAGTACAAACAAAGGGAAGGTGTCCCTACCTGTTTCTTGACTGGGGCAGCGGGTGAACTGAGCGCCGCAGCGAGCTTGCCGGCGTACTCCGCGTGCTCGACTATGTAGTCGAGGCCCACGCGGCTCTCCATGCCCAATCTGCAACAACAAAACATGGTTAAATAATAAATAAATATCCTGGGACATTTCTCACACACGGCCAATCTGATTCCAAACTAAGCAGAGCTGATATGGTAACCAGATAGCTGATATACTACATATACTACTTTTAAAATACATACTTATATAGATATTTACATCCAGAATTTTAGACACAGGACAAACAGACATATTCATGCATACAAATGTTTGTCCTGGGTGGGATTCGAACCCACGACCCGCGGTTTGAGAGTCAGGGTTACTAACCACAAAGCCAACCGGGCTGTCATCCCCTAAACGGGGTGGTTAGGGGCTGTCCATTAATCACGCCCCACCCCCCTTTTTTATTCAATAAAAAATCGAAAGAAAGAAAGGAAAGAAAGTATGGATATATTGTGTGAAAGCTGATATGTGTAAGAAGGGAGTGATGAATGAACTGACGGCTGACAGAGAGGAATGGAAGAAAAATACATGTTGTCCCGACCCTGCTTAGGCGGGATAAGGGCAGGAAGAAGAAGAAGAAAAAATCACGTAATATCAGTAGGGGGATAGGGGGTTGTAGTAATATATCACGTGTATAGGGAAAAGGCGTAAAAATTTTCGTCCAGAAGACTTTACCTACTCTTTACAATTCCGGGCAACTGTGCAGACTGAAATTGTTGATAAAAATACTGTGTAGATGCTATAAATAATATACCTACAAAAGAAATCTATGCAGTAAATTTAAATGAAGGCTCCAAGGAAGTACATATGCATGTATCTACCAAAATATCAATATTTAATTAATAAACCTATATATTTTGTTTTCCTGTGTGAAATAGAAAAACCATGTTTTTTTAATAATCTAAAGTCAACCAACCAAACACTGGTCAATGTATAGAACAGGAAATTTTTTATAGGTACCTACAGCTAGATCCATTTATGTTAATAAATTAGATTGGTATCTGAGTAATTCTTGTTAAAAATGTAACTTGTGTATCAATCACTGAGAATGTCCTGTTCATATATGCAAAATACTTCATAGAATTTTATGTATCTATATGCATAATTTTGTCAGATGATATGTGGAAATGTATTTAATTTATTTATGTGCACTATCTATTATTTATGCTGTAATGTAAATCTATACTAATATTATAAAGAGGTAATGTTTGTGAGTTTATGACATTGTAAGGGGTAATCTCTGGATGTACTGAACCAATTTTCAAAATTATTTCACCAATAGAAAGCTATGTTATTGTGGAGTATCATAGGCTATATTTTATTCCCCTATTCCTATGGGAAAGGGAACTATGTGGTAGTCCGCAGACAGCTAGTTGTTAATAATAGTCTTACTGCCATAGCAAAAACCTAGAAAGAATAGACTTCTGACTACATACTTAATATAAGTTTGTTTGTTTTTCTTTATAACAAGGACTAAAGGAATAAGAAGACACTTGGCACATAATTAGAATAAAGAATGAAGATTCACTAGAAATAATAAAGCTAGTTAATTCATAATATATTATCATTCATTCATCTATACTAATATTATAAAGAGGAAAGATTTATTTGTTTAAATGAATAGGCACCAAAACTACTGGACCGATTTAAAAAATTCTTTCACTTTTGGAAAGCTACATTATCCCCGAGTAACATAGGCTATATTTTATGCCTGTATTCCCACGGGAACGGGAACTACGCGGGTAAAACCACGCGGAGGCAGCTAGTATGAAATATATTTTCAATACAGTCATTTTCCTTATATATCAGAACCAGAAAAGCTACAAATACAAAAATACGCCTTAAAAACAAGTTTCAAAATATCATTTCTGTAGTTTATTACACACAGACAACCAATCACATAACAAATTGCAATAACATAATCAAAAGGACAGTTTGAGAGGAAAAAAATATTTCATCGGCTAAAATGGAGTAAATATGCAAATTTGTTTAAATGTAGCTTTTAAAGAGTCATTAACTTATGCAAATTATTCCGAGAAGTAGTCATGCCTACGTTTATCAAGGGTTATAACAGTTTTTTAATGGAAAACCATACTTGCTGAGACCTTTAATTAATAAATGAATATCCCGGGACATTTTTCACACACGGCCAACCTGATTCCAAAGTAAGCTCCAAATGAAGCTTGTGTTATGGTAACCAGATAGCTGATGAACATATAATACTTTTAAATACATACTTAATATAGATATTTACATCCAGACACAGAAAACAGACATATTCACGCATACAAATGTTTGTCCTGGGTGGGATTCGGATTCGCGGCTTGAGAGTCAGGGTCACTAACCACAAAGCCGACCGGGCTGTTAATTAATACATTAATATACTCACAGGGTATTTTAAGGTCTCCCCACATGTAAAGGTTTTGAATTCCAGATATCTAAGCACAGTGACTAGCTCCATGATCACGGAGTAATGGATGATAAGAGGTGGGTGAAATTTACAGTTTAAGAGCGCACAAAACGACGTTCTTAGTATTTTTATAAGTCCACTGGTACTCGATTGTAAATCACTACAAAACGGGAACCCTTGAATAAATGTTCTCGTTATTTACATGCAGATTTTCTGCCCGTAGGTAGGCAGTAATATTAATAGGTTCACAATTAAAACGTCGATCTGTTAAAAATGTCTAATGTTTATGTGAAGCTTTATTCAACAAAAACACTATAACTAGGTATATTATTCATATACTATTCCACTTGTAAACAGTTTAAATTCACCAATTTACATTAATAACTGACTTCACTTTCAATAGGATTTTTCAAATTGTAACTTTTTCTTTTTCATTCGGGTTCGCGCTCATTCAACTGTCATCACTCATCAGACAAAAAAAGACAGTTCATCGCTAATGTGTGTTGCCACTGTTGCCAGTCCAAAATCAAATTTTTCGGCAGCTTCGACATTAGAACCATTATAGTATTGGTAAAACTTTAACTAAATAAAAAGTATGACTTTTAATTTCATTTATCAAAGTATAAATATGTACCTATGTAAAAGACGTAGGTAAAATTAAGTTAAGTTGTGTACTTCAAAACGGGTCCATTATGCATGAGAATTCGCAGTTTCTCAATCGATACGCAATAATTGATGATTGTTGTTATATGTAGTAACAATATCGCATGAACGCATCGCATTGACAAATATCGCGATTAGAACGGCTTATGTATTCGAAACATACCGTCTTTCGAACACGAGAAGCAGATGGCTTCTCACGTGATTGCGTTGTAAATGAAAGGGACAGAGAATTAAAGCTGCGTGAGATATTATCGTTTCACAGAACTGAATGAAACCATAGCACCTGCGATTCAGACTCCAAGTGGAATCGATTTGTCAAAGTAACGATTAAATCGTTAAGTCATTCATCTTTCGCTGTTCAATCGAAACCGGTTTGGGATAAACAATAAAATACCATCATCATAAATTATTGTGGTGACATTTGACGGGCCTGTAAAGTGGTTTAATATCTGACAGTGGTAGGTTCGACTCCCATAATGTAGCCACATTTTTGGGCATAATTATGAAACAAATTGGATAGTATCGTTATGTAGGTACTTTATTAATAGTAAATTTACCGAAGTAACCGTACCGAACTACTGGACCAATTCCGACGATATTGACAGATCGGACCGCCGCCTCTTTCTGTCTGTCTGAACGCGATGAACACAAAAACTACTAAACAGATTTTCATGCGGTTTTCACCAAATTACGGAGTATTTCATGGGGAAGGCTTTTATGCATAATACATCAATTTGGACCCGGTAGGTGGCGCTGGTGGGCAGAACGAAGTCTGCCGGGTCCACTAGTTTAATATAACACATAGTTATAGGTATGTTTAAAATATATTACTGTGAAGACATAAACTGATCCCACAATTATTTTTTCTTAATTTATAAACAGCCTTTAATATTTACTCCTGTGTATTCACCTCCTTGTCTGAACAAATTAAAAAACACATAAAATTATAAAACACATAAAAATGTGTTCGAACCAGTTTTTAAGGATTGTTTATGTATTTACATGTTTAAACAGGTACATATACTATACTCACTATATGTACATCAATTTATATTTAGTTACTAATGGCTCCCCGCGGTTTCAACCGCGTACCTTCATTCTTCAATTTTCCCGAGATAAAAAGGAGCCTATGTCTTTTCTTAGGCTCTAGCTAGACTATCTGCGTACCAAATTTCATTTAAATATTATCGTTCAGTTTTAGCGTGAAAGCGAGACAGACAGACAGACCGAGTTACTTTCGCATTTATAATATTAGTAGGTAATATAGATATATCATTTGGAAAACGTTGTCGTTTTGTTGAAATTTATGTTTGGAGATATGCCGCAGGTAGTAAGTTGGTCGCGATGGTCGGGTCGTACTAACTAATACTTTGTATATATTATGGGTTTGTTTTGTGTATAAAAATGTTAATAAAATCCCTGATACATTCCCAGATGCCACAAACACATTTTATTATAAAATTGAACTGGAAATGTTTTAAGTCACAATCTTTATGGTTAGGTATAAAAGGGTTATAAACATGAAAAAAAACTTTCTTTTGTCATATTAACAAGATTATTATATTAAATTTAGAAATTCTCCCTCTTCATCTTATCAACATTAAATCAGGTTTAAGTTAAGTTACTTAAAAATCGGGGGCACGAACAATTATTAAAATTACGCTACAGAAGGTAAAAAATAATTACTATGGTAATAAAAATTCGTTGTTTAAGCATATAATTTACCAAATGAGGCTTATGAGCTACTTCTCACACGAATATAAAGCTTTTAAAGGTAAACAATGGACAGTTGTACAATAAAGTCAAGGTATAGGACCCTTAATAATATACTGAATCGTGTTCTATAAATGTGAGTTTTAACTATTTGTTTTCAAGTCATATGAAAATCGAGTGTGTGAATTACGAGTTTATTTTTTAAATGTGTAGTATTTTTTTGTTGCCATAGGAAAAAAGATAATTTAATGTAAGAAACTAGTTGGTATTTATATAGAATTAAGTCTTAATTTAGAGAGTATCTAATTGCCAATGAATATGAGCAGAATTTGTTTGTTATACTAATAATAATAAAGAGGTAAGACCGAAATTCCGAAACGACTGGACCGATCTGAATAATTAATTCTTTTACCAATGAAAAACTACATTATCAGGGACTAACATAGGCTATATTATATCTCCGTACTGCTACGGAAACGTGAACTACACGGGTGGAACCCCGTGGCGGGAGCTAGTACTAAGTGACTTCCCATCTCATTAAGTGAAATCATAATTTTCCTTGCCTTTTCCTATTTACGGTTTGAAGGTCATGCCCAATTTCATTTGGTCACCAGTCAAATTAACATTCACTCCACATTCTCTCAAATCATCTTTTACACAATCATACCATTACTTCTTTGGCCTTCCCCTTTTACGTGAGTGAGTTTCCATAGTAATAAAATAGTAAAATATGTCTTGCTATGCCAAGGCGGTTGGCGGCCCTCAGAGCGGATACAAAGCTTTGATCCGTGAATGACTTGCGCGACCATGCGTGCTCCAAAGGGCATTCGACATACTTATGCAGTTTAAACATTAGTAGCTTACTGGTTACATACCCTAAATTCTAAGGACAGGTCATGGGGTCACCATTCTCGATACACATTTGGTAACATGGTATTAAACATTTTTTTTTATTGAGAAACATAAAGCGATAATACATGTAGATACAATCACAATATATAACACACTAGCTGCCTCCGCGCGGTTTTACTCTCGTAGTTCCCGTTCCCGTGGGAATACAGGGATAAAATATAGCCTATGTTACACAGTGATAATGTAGCTTTCTAATGAAAAAAGAATGATTAAAATCGGTCCAGTACTTTTTGAGTTTATTCGTTACATACAAAAATACAAATCTTTCCTCTTTATAATATTAGTGTAGACTAGTGGCTCCCCGCGGTTTCACCCGCGTTCCCGGGATAAAAAGTAGCCTATGTGTTATTCCAGAACATATTCTAGCTCTGTGCCAAATTTCAAGCAGATCCCTTCAGCCGTTGGAGCGTGAAAGAGTAACAAACATCCATACAAACTTTCGCATTTATAATATTATATTAGTAGGATGTAAATAAGCCAATAATGTTTCTACATTCAGATATGTCCTAGAACTTATTATATCCTAATAGGCTAATACCTACATAAAAGTTACATACTAACAAAGTTCAAGTGATAGTTTAGATATTGCTTATTTGATATTTAAAACGGTTAAACTTTATATGAAATACTAGTGGACCAGGCAGACTTCGTTCTGCCCACCAGCGCCACCTACCGGGTCCAAGTATATGTAAGCTATCCTATCTCTCAAGTTGGATCGAACTGCACATGGTGTGCGAATTTTATTATAATCGGTTAAGTGGTTTATGAGTCCATTGAGGACAAACATTGTGACACGAGATTTACATATATCAAGATATCAGCCTGTTGAAAACAGCTATTGTGTGCTTGCAGAACTTGTAGTTCTGATTATAAATGTATTTAGTTTTTTTTTTTATATAGCTGCCTCACAAGTTGACTCCACGCTGCCTGATGGTAAGCAGTCAGTGGAGTCCATTAGTCCATAGATCGACTTACAGAACGGAATATGAAGTTTTTGTTTTTAAATTTGATTGTTGCTCTGCTTACTGGTAAGTTTGAAATTAGATTGGCCGTGTGTGATAAATGTCCCAGGATATTTATTTAGGTATTATTAAAAAAGTAAACTCAATGAAAACGTCTCTGATACAATGCCAATGTCATTGTAGAGTTGCCAGTCAAACATAGTTATTGCCAGGCGATTGGATAAATGTCGTATTCATTGCCATGTCACATGTGATTAGAGCTACAGTTCAATCAGACACGCAGCATCAACAATCAGGAGTTTGCAGTCAGGACTTAGAATATTACTAACGTGGAATGCCGCACATGTTACTAAGTATGTACCTACTCCTTTTATAGTTTTCTGAGACTAGTGCCGGATCAAGCAAGCGCGGGGCCCGTAGCAAATACTATCGAGAGGCCCTTGATCTGTTAGTGGTAAAAAATACTCCAAATGTTGATCTTCGTTGGAGTGGAGACTGGAGGTGGGCAGATTTCTATTCGTGGGGCTCCCTTTTGCGGGTCCCGTAGCATTTGCTACTCCTGCTACGTGGTTAATCCGAGACTGACCGGGACTCTATTGCCGATCCCGTCAGCCGTTCTGGCGAGAAAGAGTACCTAACAAACATACATTCTGACAACTTTAGCGCTTATTAGTAGGATCAGTTATCTATTAAAGTATTACAAGTTCGTTGTAAGAGGTGAAATGACTGTCAAGAAACTCCCGACGTATTTATTAATTTGACTGACAATATTTACTTTATATATGTAGGTATTTCTTTTGCTCAAAACACTATAGAACTAGGAGAATTTTATCAAAATACCAGAGCGTTTAATATTTGCTCCAATTCCAGGCCAACTCTTCAGCCGAACGACCGCATTTTCCAGTCTGTCTGAGACAAGCAAGCAATACGGTATGCGCTTGCGCAACGCCAACACTGGGACAGGACAGAATTCCACAGATTTCATCCATAACGCTTTATCGGTCGACAGGCGTCCTTATGCTGGGGTGCTGGTATGCTGATTGTGTGTGGTGGAAGCTGTGAGAGGAGAGGAGATCTCTACTAATATTAATAAATGCGAAAGTAAATCTGTCTTACGATTTCATGTTCTACAGAACCGATTTTGATGAAATTTACAGATAGACTAGAGCTCGGAAAAGACACGTATTACGGAAAATTTTAAGGTCGCACGGGAACACAGGAAGCTGACGGCGCGGCGGAAACAAATAGTATAAAGGCCCAATTATTTTTTGAAATGGTCCGATTTGAAAAGTTATTTCGCCATTGAATAGTCCATTTATCGAGTAAGGCTATAGGCTATATATCATCACGCTATGACCAATAGGAGCGGAGCACTAATGAAGAATGTTTCAAAATCGGGAGATTTCTTTTTCTGTTGAGAGCTTCAGCTGCGTACGCTGCGTAAACGGTTAAAGTAACACTAAAATAATGTATAACAGAATTGTTACCCTTGAAAAGTTCTAAAAAAAAGTCCGCGATATATCTATCTGTTAAGGTTGGCTCACTGTGACCATTTTAATACTTACCAAATTTGTTCGAAAATTAAGCATTATTTGTGAAGGTGTCTTATATAAAGATCATGTTAATCCTTATCCAAATAAATACGTTATTCATCACAAGTATTTAATTTAAAACAAAATTGCCATTTACATCATTCGATTTCAATGAATACCTTAGGAGATATCGCAAATCTGCACGGGCAGTCATCAGTTGGCTCTGCGAGTCCATCCTTCTACGTAAATGAAGTCGCGTGTTGAAAGTTAGCGTTAGCACAAAGTAACAATTCCACGCGGGCGGAGTCGCGGGCAGAAGCTAGTTACCTAATAATTGGTAAAGTAAACTGGAAATCTAAGATCAGTTCACATTATATGACAGTGAAGGTCAAAAACAAACTTAAAATCTCACCAAAAAGCTCGTAACTTAATCCATCGCAATGACAAGGTAAGGTAACTCTCGGTGTCAGGTAGACCCACGCAATTGTTTCTTGTTCTTCCAAAGTAATCATATATATGTTATCTAGTGAGAAGGGACAATACTCTAAAGATAAGGGACTTTATAAGCTTTTCCTAGTATATAATGTTGCAAAGTCATGTTTATAACAATTACGAATTGCTTTGACAAAATATTCTCCAGTAGATTTGTATAGAAATACCATGCCTTTCTGGGGTTTTTTAGCTTCTAAGTAAATTTGAAGATTTTGAGAAAAAACTCTATATCTATAATCCTAACTAATATTATAAATGCGAAAGTAACCCTGTTTGTGGTACACAGATAGTCAATAGCCTGAGAAAGGACATAAGCTACTTATTATCCCGGGAAAATTGAAGAATTACCCGAATTCCCGGGGGATAGCGGGTGAAACCGCGGGAAGCCACTAATAATAAATATATTAACAAAGTTTAAAACCGACTTTATACTTATACCACTTAAAAGAACCTATCACATCACCAAATAATGTTTGAGGATTAACCTCAGTTCCTTAAATAATAAATCGCTCAAATTGAACACCTCCTCCATTTTCAAATAATAAATTTATAACTACAAGAAAACTTTGCAAAACCATAAACCACATGACCAAACAAAAGTATTTAATATTCATGAAGCATCATCAATAAACCAACGTACATAACCTCAAAGGGGCAGATGCAGAAAATTTTCCCGTTTCCGCAGAATCCAAATCAAATCAAGTACCAAGAATCGGTTTAAGATTGAATCAAACAAACACCGTTTAAAGGATCAAGATGTGTGATACCAACAGGTGTTCAATTGTTATTCAATACGCAGAAACCTGACGAGATATTCCATTGAGATTTGTTTCTGAGAACTCTTGACAAATGCATACAAACATACACTTACAGTGTTTATGAATATGGCAGACATGTTGGAATGCAATGTGAAGATGTACGATGAATGAGAACAATTACCCAATGGTGGACTGTGACGTATCAATAGATATTGCTAAGGAGAAGGCATGTCTTATGTACTTATTGTTTTAAATAAACAAAAGTACATACATGAAATTGATGTAAATATCTGTTAGCACGATGATGAAGATTGCCACTGTATTCAAGTTTTTAAGATTTCATCTTATTATAGGTAATATATTTTTATACCACTAAGGTGGCAAGCAGGCATACGGTCTCACCTAATGGGAAGCGGTTACCGCAGCCTATGGACACTTGCAACACCAGAGGCGTAACTCACACGTTGCCGACCCTGTAAAAATCTCTTCACTCCCTTCTTGAAGAACCTCATGAAATAACAGACTCAGTTCAAAAGATCCTAAATTACTAACCATTAAACCTACAAATATTATAAATGCGAAAATTTGTTAGTATGGATGTATATTTGTTATGTACTCTTTTACGCTACATCGGCTGGAAGGTTTTGCTATAAAATTTGGTACTTTTTATCCGGGTTAAATTTGTGGCCTCTGGGAACGCGGTTGAAACCGCGGGTACCACACTCTTTGGGTAATCTTTACTGCATGTAAACCAAAAACAAAACTAACCAAAGACTAATTGAACAATGGACAGATTTACAACTTAGAAGCTTCCATTCTCAAAGTTACCTACCAAAGACACAATGACCTTCAAAGTCAAATTAAATATAACTCAACACTACCTACATATTCCTTTTCAATGTACATAATAATTCACTAAATCCCATCATCAAATAAATTAACTATTCTTGTATAGTATGTATAATATAATTGCGCAATGGGATGACCTTGGCAACGCCTACACATGGTTGTACTAAACATGCTTTTATAGCTTTAGAATATATGTAAACCTATTGTTAAAATAAGGTTTAGAGGTCACACGTTTTAATCTAAAAAGAAGTACCTAGAACCCAATGTTAGGATTAAAAGGGTTGGTGACCAAAGATCGAGTAAAAGCTGTGAGGAAGATAAACTTTGGTTGGATAAAGATTTGGTGATTTTGAAAGAACTAAGTAAAAATACTTTTATAGTTGCAATATTCATAATTTGTTTTTTCAGTGTCTGGATATCTATGAAATAATGTAGTTAAAAGTATTTAAATTTATATGGCTTATACTTACATACATATATAGATATTTTTGAAGTGACAGTTAAAACAGTGCTTATGTTAAAATAAATAAAAAGTCCTGGGACATTTTTCACACTGGCCAATTTGATTCCAAACTACGCAGAGGTACCTATAGCAGATATTCTACAGATAGTACTTTTAAATACTTACTTACTTTTATAGATATTAACATCCAGACACAGAAAAAAACAATTGAAAGACATTTCAACTACAAAAATAAAGCTAAGATACCACACATACAAAAGTTCGCCATTTGCAAAGTTAATCTAATTTACCTATAGGTATATAAACACTAAAACATTGATCAGTAGCTTACAGAATATTAATGAAGCAAGTTTAATTGGTACAACAATTATAAGCTCTAAAATGATCAATAAGAACCTGTTGTACCAAATGTAACAGACAGACAGACAGACTTTATGTATATTAATCAACATTAAATTCTAACAATAACTGCTTGAAGCAAGGACGGCGCCCGAGCCTGCGTGTGGGTGATCTCTTGCCTATGAATATTGTAAACCTGATTATATAAGACAAATTTTACCATACCTGCATGTTGTCATGCAGATATTAATGTAAAAATGTTCTTTATACATGGGTGCATGTATAAAGAATATCCCGGGACGCCTGGGACATCTAATTTTAAACTAAGCTGAGCTTTTGCTATCTAGTAAAAAAGCAAAAGCTCAACTATCTATCTAGTAACGATAGCAAAAGCTCAGGCTATCTAGCCTTTTGCTGCATTCTTAAATATGTAACACTACTTATATATAGGTAGATATTTACCATCATCGTCAGCTCAAATACGTCTCCACCTAGGAGCACGAGCCTCCCCTAACAACGAGGGGGCTTAGGCCATAGTCAACCACGCGGGCCTAGTGGGGTTAGCGGACTTCACATGCCTGGTTACCTTCTTAAATAAGTTCGTGGATACTGGTCCGATTTGAAAAATAATGTCTTTGTTAGATAGCCTATTTATCGAGGAAGATAATAGGCTATATATCATTACGCTACGACGAATAGGAGCAGAGCATCAAGCAATAATGTTCCAAAAACGGGCAAGTGACGTTAACGAAGTTGCGCGCGTCAACTAGTCTATACTAATATCTACACTATCTACTTACACTTATATTATAAAGTGGAAAGATTTGTATTTTTGTATGTAACGAATAAACTCAAATAGTACTCGATTGTTTTTAAAAATTCTTTCACCATTCGAAAGCTACATTACCCACGAGTAACAGCCTATGTTCCCTGTATTCCTACGAGAACGGGGACTACGTGGGTGAAACCGCGCTGAGGCAGCTAGGCCAGCTAGTATTCATATAAAGTGTTAAACAAACCGACAAGTAATTTCTCGGCCAATGCCATCAGGCACATGTGAAACTCGTAACAACAAGCGCTTATTACCCGACCTTTTTGAGAATTAACCCTAAAATACTCGGATATTTGCGCGGCCGGCCTCGCGGCAAGGTCTCCCGGATTTGGTCAGGTCAAATGGACCGGAGCCTGCCCTTATAAATACACTGACATTGACCAGTGTCGTGTATAACTATCCTATAGTCTGTTTCACTAGGCTATATACTTATATGCTTTAGAATAATATACCTAAATACCAAAGCTTAGTTTTGGGTTCCTGGATAATTCCAGGAATATAATAATAATTCCTGGGTGAGATTTGAAACCACGGCGGCTTGAAAGTCAGGGTCACTAACCACCAAGCCAACCGGTCTGCCAGCCAATTTAAAGCAGTACTTCCTGTGATAGTTTTTTCACATACAAAACCTAATAAAAACCACTCTAATTCAAATACACAAAACTAGTAATTAATAATACTACCATCATCTTCACTAACTTCATCATCAGTCATAATCTATAAATAAATCAGTCAAATCAAGATACATGTATCCATACCAGTCATTGAGCTTATAAAGATGTATCAATTTCTATCTACCCACTGTCTTAACTACAGCCCTTCCATCCTCTAACATTACATATATAAGTTTCACGCCTTCAAAATGCAGCTATCTCACGTGATAACACTACAAATGAAAGGGACAGAACATCGCCAAGTATAATTTATGTTATAGAATGGAACTACAGAGCAGACATATCAGATAGCACTAATACGTCGGTCGTCGAACTTAGGAAATGGTTCGTTGAGACAAATGGACAAATGAAATGCTTTTTACAATTATTTTTTTCATTAATGTTTAAAAGAATTGATAGGAATTATCATGTTGTGAGTAAGGTTTTAAGGTTAATAAGTCATTATATAATGTCACATCTTGCCCGTTTTTGGAATATTTTTTGCGTGATGTTATAAAGCCTACAGTCTTCCTCAATAAATGCGCTGGGTTTTCTGAGACTAAAAGTTATGTAATTCGATTCATACAAACAATCTAATCTTGAGACATATTTTCTATTCATCATACTTTTATTACTATTAAAACTAGTTTTAAGGTAGGTATGATTTCCAGATTATATAGGCTTGAATTCAAATACCATTAAGCCCCTATGTGCTCGTGAAAGCATACATAAAGAATATGTATTTCTGTTAGTGTTTAAATCAATCTTACTTGTAGTATTGGTCATATATAACCTTCGATTCTCACGATTCTCTATCGCCACGAAAGTATTTGACATAGAACCAAATATGTAACATCATATCGAATCCAGTTCAGAGCACAGCTGCATACCATAAACTAAACCAAAGTTCATAAGCCATTATGGTTTGGACCATAGACATACGAAAACAAAGGGAGGTGCGCTGTAGGAGAACTGAAAATTTAACAAATGAATTAAAAAATATCCTCTAATATTATCTGATTTCAAATTATGTAGAGCTTTTACTATAGTAACAAAATAGAACCTGATTTAAATACTTATATAGATAAACTAGCGACCCGCCCCAGCATCGCACGGGACGGGTGCAATGCTTATACATCACATTAGAAACCTCCAAAATTGACAGTGTTTCTCTAACATATTATGCATGTATTGTATATAAAAACCTTCCTCTTGAATCACTTTATCTACTAAAAAAAACCGCATCAAAATCCGTAGCGTAGTTTTAAAGATTTAATAAGAAGACATAAGGACAGTTGTTGTTTTATAATATGTAGTGATGATATACCTATTATAAGTAGAGTCATCAGTGACTTGAAATTTAGGGTCGCTAACCAATAAACTAAACAGCTAGGCAAAACCCACGCTGGATGCCAATTCTACTTTATTCTCGTTTCGTAGTTTGAACCCTGCAGAGCCGAAACGCGGACAGGTCACGCAGGTCGCTTTCACTGCGCTTGCGCATGTATACTCTAACTCTAATAGCCTTGCGCAGGGATAAGATATCTCCAAACTCCAAACAATGGATTTTGCAATCTCTCCTAAACACATGAATGGTCTTCCTATGTAGGTACCTAAGCTTCTGTAAAAGGCGAAAGGTTAAAAAATATCATAAATTGTATTGTTTAAGTTACGTTAGTTCATTCATTATGTATGCTCATTGATAAGCCAGTACAAAGGACTTGGTTAATATTAAATAAGCTTTTGTTTAGCTTATGAAATGTATGTTGTGACCAAAGGTGGAATAGAAACATAATATTCAAAGGTGATTCAGAGATTTGGGTAAGGTAACCACTGCTTTATCTACTTTCTTTCTTTCTACGGAAGAGCAAAACCTCCTATGACAGGTATCTCATACTTAGGGTGCGTTTCCACCAGTGATGTGCGAGGATGCGTTACGAGGAATGTGTTTTTAAGAACCAATAGAATCGCTTCATTGAGCTATACTAAGCGAGGCTAGGTCAATGAAGCGATAACTTCACTGACCCCACTCGCAAAGCATCCTCGCACATCTCTGGTGGAAACGCACCCTTAAAAGGAGGTTTCAAATAATTACAAAGCTGTGTATGTATTTTGGTATGTGAATAAATGATTTGATTTTGATTTGATTTCTTTCTGGAAAATAATTTTGTTAAAATTAAGGATAATTTTATGTTAGCAAAACCTGGCCACATGTAGCATTTTCGTATACATATTTACAAATTTGAAGGAATTTAAAGATATCCTGTATGTTTCTAGAAAGCTCTATATCTAAGCTCAAATACAATTTATACATCAAAATTTTCGGTTACATCGATGACATAAGCTTTGTAGAAAAAAGCGAAAGTGTCACCAAAACAACAAAAGGAAACAAAGCAACAATTTAGACGGATAAGCAAATTACTTGAACCAAACCACAATGACTCATTAAAACTTTATCTCTAAATACACTAAGAAATAGGCTATCTTCAGGTTTTACCGGACAGATTATCATGTTCAATATTTAGATTGTACGAGTGCATATTGAATAGCTTTAGAAACAATGAGAATTTTGCTCTTATTTTGTTGGTCCATCCTTTGCTTTTCCTCGATATTTCGGGACCTATGATTCTGTTTTTAAACTACTATGAGGATCATCATAGTTAGATACATTGTAACTAGGTATATTCACTTAATATTTGACTGTTTAATAAACTTACAATTCATTTCTCATTTCTTCTCCTTTGATCTTGCTTATACATTATTGAAATTGAAATATATTTATTAATTCAAATAAGCCTTCACAGGCACTTATGAGGCGTCGACTTTAATGCTTTGTATGCTATGTATTCCTCTATTCTAACTACAAACCTTCTTTTCATATTAATAATGCTCTATATTTTTTTTATCTACAAGAAAATCACCGAACCAAGCTCTATGGACACTAACGGCTCATTAAAGAAGCAATTTTCGACGTAATACGGAAAGCATAATCAAAATGACGCCCTCCACAATCCGACCGCATAAAAAGTGTGGCAATGTTTTTCATTACCAGCTGAATGTACCTCGTGCGCCCGCGCATCGCGCCGACACAGACCTTGAAAGAGACCGGTCCGTTATGCAACAGACGCACGCCGCAATTATTTTATATATTGACAGCTAGCCCAGTTGTTTGTAGATCATTTATCACACACTAAGTATAGATTGATGGATTTACTGTGTACAAATCAATAGCCGTGACGGGCACTGATGTTTTGATTTATCAATCGGTGTATTGAATACCTTAAAATCTTACTCATATTATGAATGCGAAAGTTTGTGAGAATTTATGGAAATATGCATGTTGGTCTATCACTCCATCGTGGCTGAAGAGATCGCAATGAGAGGCACAAAGTTAGAATATGTTCTGGAATTGCATATAGGCTTTTTTCTATCCAGGGAAAATTGAACTTCTTCAAGGAACATGGGTAAAACTGTGGGGAGCCACTCCAATCTGGTTCTAAGCTGTACAGCTAAGACCAAAATACATGTTAAACATGCTCATTCTAGAAAGGGTAATGATATAAAAGCGGAAGTCAATTTTGTGGTGGAGTAAGGTCTTGCAGACTAACGATAATAAGTTAGATGATGAGGCTTCGAGTCTGACATTGAGGTGCTACCTACAGCTAAGTATGTTACGTTTTAGTGACGTAGAAATGAGCATTAATATGACGCACAGTAATCATTCGGCGACATTTTATAGCAAAGTTATTGGCTGTACTTATATGGTGACAATGACGTATTGTTGGATATCTAAGTTATGAGTTGGCACTTAGAGGAATAGGGCTGGTGATGGTAGAATTGTTTTAAATTATGTTCCTAAAATTAGAGTCAAAATCGGTGTAGGCCTAAATATTCAAATGGTCAAAATAGACTCAACCTCCGTCGTTTTTTCTTCGTCTTTGAAAACATATGTGAATCGAATACACGATAAAATATATGAACTGTGACAATTAATAGGTAAAGTAAATATGGCTGATATAAAGCAGAGATTGAACTATGCTAAACTGAAAGTTAATATACTATTTATATAGATATTTGCTTCCAGAAACATAAGAAACTGACTGGTTCACGCATACATCTCGGCCCTAAATCTTTTACTAATGCAGTTTGATATTTTACGATATAGAAATCATTACTTCATATTATAAAACAATCTTTCAGCGTCTGTATAATAAACAAAATACATACAGAAAGTCTCATTCAGTTTTCACCAATACACCAGTTTTACAGAGTGATGAGGAAGTTTAATTTTATGTGAATCGGTTGACAAATCAAATCAGGGGGTATAATATAATAAATTTCTTGGTTTAAATCTAAAAATCTGTTGTATCTAGCAACCCTGTTCGCCACAGGAAGGGGCCACTTGTCCGGGCAGACGGTCCGCCATATACCGGATATGACGACACCATATCGATACATTAAACATCGGTTCGTTATTCTGGGTCACAACTAGGGTGACTACTTATCATTTCCGGTTTTACGGGACAACTCCATTGAAAATATGGGATTACTATTTAGTATAATCAATTAAAAAAAAAAATAAATAAATAAATAACCTGGGACATTTTTCACACTCGGCCAATCTGATTCCAAACTAAGCAGAGCTTGAGATATGGTAACCAGATAGCTGATATACTACATATACTACTTTTAAATACATACTTATATAGATTAACACATCCAGACACAGGACAAACAGATATATTCATGCATACAAATGTTTATCCTGGGTGGGATTCGAAACCACGACCCGCGGCTTGAGAGTTAGGGTCACTAACCACAAAGCCAACGAAAGCTGAAGAATTGGTTTGAACGCGCTAAGCACACTACTGCTTCTAATAAAAATAAATGTTTACGAGTTGTGTATGCTTATTTATCAAGGCTATACATAGGCTATATAACATCACGCTACGTCTAATAGGAACGGGGCATCATTGATAAATGTTGCAAAAACTGGGAAGTGTCGTTAAAGGTGGGTGGTTAACTTATCCTATAAAACCACTATTGGAATTGATATTTTATCATTCATAAAAAAACTGGACAATGTAGGTACTGTCCCCGCATAAGGTTCGCCAAATTACGGTCTAAAGAAAAAAAAATGCCAAAATACGGGACATCTGGTCACCCTAGTCACAACACTAGTCACTACCTTCATTTCACCTTTACCGGTTTTGGCACTTCCGAACCGATAACTTACCGGTTCGCCTTACAGTTCCGTTTGTAGATTACATATAGGTTATGAGGAAGTCATGTGCTAATGAAGATGTTATTGTTACAAATAATACTAAATTAACAAGATTCAAAGTCGTTTAAGGTAAGGTCTTAATAGGGAATGAAGGTCAAATTAACAAAGTTATTAGAAGATATTTTATGGAATACTAGTTGACCCGCGCAACTTCGTTAGCGTCACTTGCCCGTTTTTGCAACAGTTTTGATTGATGCTCCGCTCCTCTTCGTCATAGCGTAATGATTTATACATAAAAACTTTCCTTAAGAATCACTCTATCAATTAAAAAAAACCGCATCAAAATCCGTTGCGTAGTTTTAAAGATCTTAGCATACATAGGGACAGACAGATGGCGGATAGCGTCTTTGTTTCATACTATGTAGTGAAGCTAGTTGACCCGCGCAACTTTGTCTGTGTTATGTCTTCCCTGTTTTTGCAACATTATTCATTGATGTTTAGCTACTGTTGGGCGTAGCGTGATATTATATAGCTTAATGTTTTCCTTGATAAACAGCCTAAAGTATTATAAAATGACATTGTTGTTTTTACTATACATTCATATTTCCTTGCCTTTTGTACCACTACATATTCCTACATTTAATCCCACATATATTTATAAATGCGAATGTTTGTGGGATGTAAGTATGTTTGTTACTCTTTCACGCCAGAACGGCTGAAGGGATCGCGACGAAATTTGGCACAGAGTTAGAATAAGTTCTGTAACAACACACAGGCTACTTTTTATCCAGGCTAAATTTAACATCACCCTGGAACGCGGGTGAAACCGCGGCCACTAGTTGTAAGAACATTGGCATAAGTATATAAAGATGCAAATGTTAGAAAAATAAATACAACGGAAGGCAGCCTGCACAGAGCAAAGTGGTAAATAGTAAATTAATTAGAGTTGCGCACGCGCAGCTAATATCGCAGATAACGTGCAGCGCGTTGCATTACCATAGCGAATGGCGTCTGTTTGTTTGTGTCCATTTATCCTGCGCATACGACTTTTAATTATTATTCTTCAATGAGAACTAGCTATTTATGTCATGACGTCGTGCATTTTAGAAGAATTTGGTATAGGTAGGAATTAAAATATCAAATGCATAGTAATCAATACATATATATTTTAGCTTTACTAGATTTTAGAAAAAATACTCTCAATCACAAATAAACCTGTATTAAATTATTATTCATTTGTGGAAACTACACAGGCATACGGTCCCACCTGATGGGAAGCGGTTACCGTAGCCTATGGACGCTTGCAACACCAGAGGCGTCACTCACGCGTTGCCGACTCTATTAAAAGGGGAGCAACTGTATAGGCAGTCTAGGTTATTTCCTGACGTCTAGAAGAATTAGGTATAGATAGGGATTAATATATTAAATGTGCATAATACCTAATATATATTTTATTTTAACTACATTTTAGGAAAATGTCTTATATACCTAAATGTCACTCTATCAATAGAAAGCTCAGTCAAATGTATCATAAATATATAATCTTTTAAACGGGAGAAGTGATCCAAAAACTATAGTTTTTCTGTCATCGAGAAAATTTTTAATACTTTAACGTATAATAAAATTATACCATGACTACTGGAATCTAAAAATCTTGAAAAAGAATTGAAAGTTAAACTAAAAAGGCGAAAGTCTAAAGGGAAACAGCAAAAAGCCAAAAACTATTTATCGTTTCATACGAAACAATGAAAACTCACGACTACATTTAACAGTGTCTTCTAATTAACCCTTTTTATTCTTGTCTGGTGTGAAATCGTATTTAGTTAACTCCATACTTAATTGAAGTAATATAAAGACTTAGTAAATATATAGACCATATATCTAGTAAATATATTCTTACTACCATGTATGCAGTTAAATATTATTAATTATGGAAAATACTATAAATTTTTTTTTGTTAAAAATACGTCTAAAACATAAATCTAAATACCCAAAAATTCACATTCATTAAAATCCCTAAAATAATTTGACAATAATGAATTACTATTTTTAGCAGATATTCTAAGTCTGTGCCAAATCACATCCAGAGCTTTCATCTCTGGCGTAGTTTAGAAAGAAAAATTCGTCCAAAGTTTATGGGAAGACATTTAAAACGCTACAACAGCATCAGCGTTATATAATATGTTTTATATATTCCGGGAACGCGGATAAAACCGTTAAACTATAGCTAGTCAAATAAAAACCTGACAACGGATATCGAACTATTATACCCTATTAGCGGACATTAAACAACAAGTTACCACATTTAATTAAACCTATAAGAGTTATTTATAAAAACAACTCTGTAAATAAATATCTCATACATTTAGCTCATATAAGGCGATGCTGCGAATAACTCCCGATTAAACTGCAAGGTTTACGTCTACCTACCTTATATGGTATATAACCACACATATATGGCCACCATATGCTTCCTAGATCCAAGATTATATGTCATATTGTGGAGACAAAAGATACATTTGTCCTCATATTAATTACAGCTTTTTTAAACGCCATCTGGCGGATAGAATCTCAGCCACATAGTGACGTAAGCACATCCTGATCCAGCCCTGATGGAGCGGACCTCTCACGTGATAAATAAATATCCTGGGACATTTTTCAGACACGGCCAATCTGATTCCAAATTAAGCATCAAAGTGAGCTTGTGTTATGGTAACCAGATAGCTGATATACTACATACCTATACTACTTTTAAATAGAAAGAAAAGAAAGAAAGAAGAAAGAACTTTTAAATACATACTTAATATACTTATATAGATATTTACATCCAGACACAGGACAAACAGACATATTCATGCATACAAATATTTGTCCTGGGTGGGATTCGAACCCACGACAAAACTGATAGCGAATAAACAAAAGAGATAGAGCAAAAAGATATTGCTAAAACTACGTCGACATTACTGTCGTAACATACTGAATTACCCCTTTGTTTTGGGAGGTGTTGAATGCACTTTTTTGTATGACTGGACTAACATATCCATTGTCGTCAAGAACGTTAGCAGTTCGTATAATAGAAGTATAAATTTTTTTTTATACCACAACGGTGGCAAACAGGCATACAGTCCGCCTGATGGCGCGCGGTTACCTAGGCATATGGACGCTTGCAACACTAGGGGCGTTACTCACGCGTTGCCGACCCTGTAAAAATATCTTCATTCCCTTCTTGAAGAACCCCATACTGTACATAAATACTCTACCACCGATGCTTTGTTTTATCAAAAGCTCAATATTTTTGTTGCGATAGAACCTGGGACCTTCCTGATCATAGCTCTGCAACTTCTTCACTTACTGTAGGTATCCGAAACGATATGAAACGATATTGTGTTAAAATATTCTGTAAATCAAATCATTTATCATTGGAAGGCCAAAGATATTATTACTAATCTAGATTTTGTTAGCATGTCTGCAAAAGTCTATATTTATGTGGTATTACATAATTTATATTACCTATTTAGAAAAAAATTACCAGATATTTGTTATAAGCAGTGACGGATTAAGACTTCTTGATGCCCTAAGCAATCCACGCCCATGGGGCCCCCTATCCTTATGTCAACTAGAATCGATCTTTTAACCATTTTTGGTGACGTGAGATTGAGACGTGTTGCCCTAAGGATGGCTTTTTTGTGTTTCTTCTGGTGCCCCCAGACGTGATGCCCTAGACAATTGCTTAATTTATTTGAGGGTTAATCCGTCACTGGTTATAAGGTTATTTAACTATAATATGTATAATAACTTACTATTATCTAAAGCAGAACAGCATGAGTATATCTGTAAAAAAAATGAAAATAAATATAATACCAAATTATTTAATGACTAAAGGTGAAATTACACGGTTCAACCAAATTGAATCACTTTGGTTGAATGGAGCAGAAATGAAAGGAATGCTGTTTACACGGTATCTGGAAAATGAACTGTTCAACACACATTCTTCGAAAGATGTCGTACGTTTAGGAGTTGCAATAATAGTAAAAGTGAATCGATCGTTCAATTCTTGTGTTTACACATTCATTTCTCATTCATCCGCGTTGAAGATTGAACGCTAAAAGTGAAAATATTGAGCATGTTCAATTCTTTCAACGCCGTTGAACGACAACATTCAATGACATTGAATGATTCACTTATAAGTTTACATGGATCAATTTGGTTGCTTCATCCAAATTGAAAGACAAAAGTGAACCGTGTAATTTCACCTTAAGCACATAAAGTAGGTAAAAATATAGATATTATAAAAATCATGATGACAAACAAAAAAAAATAATCGCAATGATTTATCAATATGTATGTATTAATTTAAATATGTACTATACGATACTGTACGATAGCATTTTACCTAATATTTTTTCATTTCCTTTATTTATCTTAATTTTGTAAAAATCACTATTGTATTAGATCTAAGTTGGTTTTTGAAAAGAGTCATTACTGAGTTTATTGCCGGCTCTTAGTAAAAAGCAACTTTCAGAACCGAGCATTAATAGTGACTATTCGTGCTTGATTGAGGCCTATTTGAATAAAAAAGATTTTGATTTGATTTGATTTAATCTATATGAAAACTTAAACATATCAATTTCTGACCATTTGGTATGGAGGGCATTATCCTAAGCTCCTTTTAATGATGATGATGACGACATTATTGTATTATCTTAATGTTTAGGACAGGAACAAAGATTTTTTCTTAAAGTTGATAGAGTATTTTTAGTGGAATACCTAATATAAGTTGCTAACTAATATTAAAAATAACTTAGGGATCTCAAATTTTAAATATAATGAAATATAAACAAATATCTTTTACATTTTATTTTCCTATTTATATTTCTAAGCTAATATTATAAATGCGAAAGTAACTCTGTCTCGCTTTCACGCTAAAACTACTAAACGAATTTAAATTAAATTTGGTACACTTTGGCTACTTTTTATCCTAGGAAAAATTGAAGATCTATCGGGTTCGCGAGTGAAACCGCGGGGAGCCACTAGTAACGAATAAAAGAGCTTTGCCCATAAACGGAGTAAAATGACAAGAAAGAAAACTAGGTATTAGTTTTATTTTTGTACCTACCTAAAACACTTTATTTTTTTATTCTTTGATAGCTGACCTAAATCCATTTCTAGATTACTACCACTTATGCATTTTCTACCACCTGATGTGACGGCCGTTACAAAACTACCGCAGAATACTACCATGCCTACCATGCCTTATGGGAATGTCGGCACCATCAAAGGGAGGGCGGCGCCTTTTATGGACCTCCGGTCGACGGTAGTGGGTTCAAGTCCCCGGTAAGTGACGTCATTATCAGAAAGACTGGGCGTTAAGTAAGATATGATTTATTGAGATATACCTATATAATTATAATTAGGCTTATTAAAACTGATTTACCTTAAGTTACAGTGAAAAATCAAGGATATTTATGGTAAGAAAATATTTGTACGGAAAATTTGAGGATTAGTTAAAATATAAAATAAAATATTAGTAAAAAAAAAGGTTGCCTGTAAAGTCGGTATACGGGCGAAAGTTTTACGTGACAACGACGCAAGGGACGCGTGCCTTTCACTTTTTATGTCTGTCTCTCTCGCTCTTAGGCGGGCTAACCATGCCCGAGTGGAAGGGACGCGTGCCTCTCACTCGCTCTCATTGTGAGCGCATAACGTGAGCGGAGCGTAACGCAGTTTCTTGAAGTGTCACCCGGCAAACCAATTTATAAGACGTTGTCACGTCAAAATTGTATGTCTAAAATTCTAAATACTAGTTGCCGCCCCGCGGTTTCACCCGTATAGTTCCCGTTCCCGTGATCACAGGGGTATGAAAAATAGATAGTAGCCGATTCTCAGACCAAGTGAATATGCATATTAAATTTCATAAAAATCGGTAAAGCCGTTTCGGAGGAGTATGGTAACGAACATTGTGACACGAGAATTTTATATATAAGAAGATACGAGTATATATAGCTGATAAGAAAACCACGCGGAAGTAAACACTGCAATTCAGCCTACTTTATCACAATTAGTATTACATACAAGACGGAAATGTGTTTTCCTCTGTATGTTTGTCTGTTCGCGACCTCTTAAACGTTTCTTGAAGGTTAATATAGTTTTGCATACCGAGTCTTTAATATTTGTAAAACCAATGTCATTCGATAAGTAGCAAAGCCTTTAGATCATTAGCTATTTATATATATACCTAATAGTTTTGTTTGTCTGTCCATTTTGGCTACTTAATCTTGTAATCCTATATTATAAACTAGTGGCTCGCTGCGGTTTTATCCTCGTTCCCAGGGGATTTAAAATTTCACCGGGATATAAAGTAGCCTATGTGTTATTCCAGAACATATTCTAACTCTATTTATTATTATTATTTAACACAAGAACGGCTGAAGGGACCGCGATGAAATTTTCCACAGAGTTAGAATATGTTCTGGAATAACATATTCATACCCTTTTATCCCGGGAAAATTAAAGATCCTCTTGGGAACATGGGGAAAACCGTGGGGAGCCACTAGTTAGTCAGTTCATAAATGAAGTAAGTTTATTTATACTAACATCCTTTATTTATGTTAGTAAAAATAAACTTTATCTTTCATTTATTTTTACTAACATATATTTTACATTACATAACATTATATAATTAAAACATTATCTATTTTAGGAGACTACTAAAGCGAAAAGGAAAAAAGAAAAATACCTAAGCCGTTAGACACTTTCCTAAGTTCCATTTTATAAATAAACAATGGAGCTTAGGTCGACAGCCCGGTTGACTTTGTGGTTAGTGACCCTGACTTTCAAGCCGCGGGTCGTGGGTTCGAATCCCATCCAAGACAAACATTTGCATGCACGAATATGTCTGTTTGTTCTGTGTCTGGATGTAAATATCTATACATATATATGTATTTAAAAGTAATATATGTAGTATATCAGCTATCTGGTTACCATAACACAAGCTTCATTTGAAGCTTACATTGGAATCAGATTGGCCGTGTGTGAAAAATGTCCCAGGATATTATTTATTTATTATATTAGGTGTGGGTAAGGTGGCCAGAAGGCTGGTTACATTACCTCTTTGAATAGCCAGGCTTATTCGTGGTCACCAGACACCACATTGAGGCGCATCGACAAATCCATACTAATATTATAAATGCGAAAGTAACTCTGTCTGTCTATCTGTCTATTACGCTTTCACGCTAAAACTATTGAACCGATTTAAATGAAATTTGGTACACAGATAATCCAGAGCCTAAGAAAGGACATAGGCTACTTTTTATCCCGGGAAAATTTAAGATCCCCGAGAACGCGGGCGAAGCCGCGGGGAGCCACAAGTCACGAAATAAGTAATGAATAATAGAATGAAGTAGCAGTAATTTTTTGAGTCTGATAAATCTTATTTACTTAAGTACGTACTTGAATCAGTTTATAATACTTAATGATAGATAAAAACTAAATCAAGTGATATTGTTCAATAAAGAGGACACTTCTCATTAATCATACAACTTGTGTGTATGTATGTGCATCTGTGCAATCTCGAGAACTAACATGTGGCCAACTGGGTCAAAAACGTGTCTCACGGCCAACGTGATAGTTATGGATTCGCCCGTGACTTTGCTCGCATTTCGTTTAATGTAACAGGTGTTTATTTTTGGAATAATGTAGCTTTGGAGGATTTTATATCGTTTTGTAGGTTTATTTTTTTGTATAGAAATAGTTAAAAATTATAATTATTATTCGTTTTAGAAATAATGATTAATGGTCAGGATTTATATGAATGATTTTACTTAAATTAATAACATTTTAACTCCGTTTTATTAAAAAATAAATAACTTCAATTTAAACAATAATATTTTACTGGTAGGTAATTAATATAGATATATTTACACGACAGTCATACACTCAGTTTGTTCGATTCTCAGTACAAAAAAAATTGGTTGCCTGTAAAGTCGGTATACGGGCGAAAGTTTTACGTGACAACCATTAGGCGGGCTAACCATGCCCGAGTGGAAGGGACGCGTGCCTCTCACTCGCTCTCATTGTGAGCGCATAACGTGAGCGGAGCGTAACGCAGTTTCTTGAAGTGTCACCCGGCAAACCAATTTATACGACGTTGTCACGTCAAAAATATCTAACATTTACAAATAAGTATTTTAAATTTTACATTTTTAATTTCACAATTATTTACTTAAATATAATTCAATTACAAAATAACCTAAGCTTAATGAATTGTGACCCTCTTCTAAAGTTATCTAGTGTTATCACTAAGTAATGTTTAATGCTGATAACAAAAAAAAACGGGTCAACGACCGCCCTGTTAGGCAATGGGAAGATTTGTTACTTTTAGACTATAATATAATCTGTGGTTGCAATAGGTACTTTAACTTCATCTCAGCTTTATGGTGTGGTTAGAGAATTCTTTATCAAAAAAGTAAATGACTTTATGTACCTAGTATTTTCGTATTCTTCTTGTTTTTATGTTAAATATTGTATGCTCTGAATTGTACAACAGTTGAAAAACAGAAAAATATAGCCTTAGACATATTATAAAAAAATACATATAATGACATACATATAAATTGTAACCTTGATGACTATCTTGCCGGTTCTTCTCAGTTGAAGGCAGACTTCCGAACCTCAGTAGAAACATGAAACATAACTCTCCTTTTGAGACAGTCGGGTAAAAAGCAAGTACAGCCCGCTAAGTACACAATTTTAATGTAACTATTTTAACCAGGGTATTTAAAAAACTACAGGTTACTAAGTACATGATAAAAACAGTGACACACCGAAATACGCCCACACAAAAGTTTCACTAACCAAATTAGTTACCAAATTGTTTTAACCTAGTAGACGTTTATCTACTATTAGCATACCTAACACAGACAAACTAACTTACGGCTTTTTATGTAGCGGATTCATTAAAACTTTTATTTTATAATACCTACACTTGTTGACCCGCGCAACATCGTTAGCGTCCCTTGCCCGTTTTTGTGGCATTTTTTATTGATGCTCCGCTCCTATTCGTAGTAGCGTGATGATATATAGTTTATAGCCTTCCTAGATAAATAGGCTATCTAACACTGAAATAAATTTTATAATCCGACCAGTGCTTCCTGAGGCTTTCGGTGAAAGAAAAGGTGAGGGAACCTTCATGCTCGAAATGTCACAATTATAGGCATGTGAAATTGTTAAGTTCGCTTAACCGCAATAGGTTCGCGTGGTGGACTGTGGCATAACACCCCACGTGCCTATACCAAAGTGATAATATGATAATTATAATAAAAACAACCATATATACGTATACTTACTAATATATAAGGCTGAAGAGTTTAAACTCCCTAATCTATGGAACCAAAATCGATAGATAGACCATTTATCGAGGAAGGCTATAGGCTATATATCATCACGCTACGATGAATAGGACCGGAGCTTCAATCAAAAATGTTGCAAGTGACGCAAACGAAGTTGCGCGGGTCAACCAGTACTAATATAAGATAGTGTAACTAAAACAGTACACGCACCTAAGTGCAAGTTAAGTTGACTTAACTTAATGATATTTGTCTTGTGTAACAGCTGCTAAGTTAACAGGAAGTTACGGCAGATAGTACAATTTATAATACCGCTCATTGTTGCATGCAGTTTGTCTCCAGGCGACGCTGTGGCTCTATTTTGTTTGCTTATTAATTCCCTGCTGTTTATATTTAAAGCAAATCTTATAAACTAGCTGCGTCTGCGGTTTTACCCGCGTAGTTCCCGTTCGAAGAGGAATACAGGGATAAAATATAGCCTATGTTACTCCCTGATAATGTAGCTTTCTATTGGTGAAAGAATTATTCTGATTGGTCGTTTTTAGGTTTATTAGTGATAAATAAATAAGGAAATTTTTCATACGCGTCCAATCTAATTCCAAACTAAGCAGAGCTTATACTATAGTGATCAGATAGCTGATACTATATGTAACATCCTTATAAGGGATATTTTCATCCAGTCAGATCAGAGTCATGCACACAAATGTTTGTCCTGGGTGGAATCGAACCCACGACTAGCTAGAAAGTCAGGGTTGCTAACCAGTCTGTCTTCAATTGCATTCATAATCATGTAGGTCCACACTTTATTTATATTAGGGTTGCCATCTCTAAAATTTGGAAAACAGGACAAGACGCGTGAAACCCCGGATTTTAGAGTCCGAAAGCCGGACATGTCAACAAGATCTTTTAAACATATTCAATGTAATAAAAAACAGTTGAAAATGTCATAAATCACCTTTTTCCCTCACCTTTTCAATCACCTTCCGTTAAGTTATTTGTTAAGTTAGGGATATAAATAAAATTCGAAATTTATGGGTGATTTTCAACGTGCTTTTTTTTGTAATCGCACAGAAAAAAAAGAAAACCGAATTATAGCTTCAAGTGCCTAGTTTTTGGATATGGTCATGAATTATTTGTATCTGGAGAAATTCTATGGAAACTACAAAGAAAAAAAAATGCAAATTTTTAGTCATCTAAAAAATGGTCTATGGGCTTCAAAAATGATATTTTTATTGTTTTTGTCAAATCCTCTTTTAGGATATTTAATGCCATTTAATTTGTTATAATTAAGAAGCCTGTACAATGGTTAGCCACGCAGTTATTGTCAGTCAAACCAAAAAAGGACTTCTTAACTTTCACAATCAATAACTCTGAGAATAGTGATCGTATAGAAAATCAAAGATAGGTTTTGAAGACTACACACTATCTTCTATAAGAAAGCGTGAACGGCTTTTGTCAAAAACATTTTTATTGAATTAAAAAAAACTACTGAAAAGAAGGCGAAAATTTGCATAATTAAGGATATTTAGATAACTTGGTATAACTTCGGATAAAATGGATGAATAAAGGATATCGTCGGTAATTTTTTTATCTTTAAAGTGTTCCGGAAAATCCCTGAAAAACTCAAAGCGCTGCAATTCTTCTTTCTTAGTGTCCCGAGGCTTTAAATTTATTGTTTTCGCTAAAATCATTAAAAACGATGGTTCGATTTTAATCATTTTTTCGATTTTTTATTTCTTAATAATCTTTATTGCTTTGATGTAAAAGATCGGTTTAATTCAAAAATTTCGGTAAGCAAAAAAAAACGCTTACGAGAAGTGATCCAAAACAGAGGCAATACGTGGTACTGAATTGTGACCTGTTTACGCGCAGACCCGCACGAACAGCTACAGATGGACACACAGACAGACGGTCAGACAAACATACACACACACACAAAGTCGAGAAAAAAAAAGGAAAATTTAAAAAAAGTATTATTTTTCTATCCGAAAATTTTTAACTAAACCGCTCTTATTGCAGCTTCAAGTATCATATCCAAAAACTAGACACTTGAAGCTACAATTTGGTTTTCTATTTTTGGCTGTACAATTATTTTCCTCGGAGTTACAGCTCGTTGAAAATCGCCCAAAAATCTCGAATTTTATTTATATCCCTAACTTTTTGTGTCTAGTGTAGTTTCGCCATGTCCGTCCGTCCGTCCGTCCGCGGGTAATCTCAGAGAGGGTTGATACTACAGAGCTGTAATTTGGTATAGTAGTAAGGGGTAAGTTGGCTTTACCTACAGGTTAACGAGTTATAGTCGGCCAAGTAAAAAAGATCAGAAAATCAACCGAATACGACTCTTAACCATTTCGTTGCCATGCCACCTCTATATATATATACGTAAAGTAATGAATTTTGTTAATCTAGCTACGTCCTAACACGCTCTTAGCCGGTTTTTTATTATTCATTCATTATCAACAAAATAGAATCATATTACAATTTGTCACAAATTTATTTATTTTTAAAAACCCGGTCAACTAATGAAACCTTCCCCGGACGCTCCCCGGATGCCCTCTAAACTAGGACAAATCCGGGGAAACCCGGACGGATGGCAACCCTATTTATATTAACATTATAAATGCGAAAGTAACTCTGTCTTTCTGTTTGTCTCGCTATCACGCTAAAACTACTGAACCGATTTAGATGAAATTTGGTACACAGATACTCTAGAGCCTGAGAAAGGACATGGGCTACTTTTTATCCCGGGAAAATTTAAGATCTCGCGGGTACGCGGGAGAAACCGCGGGGAAACTAGTAAATAATAAATGTAACCCTCAGAGCCACCTACGAATAAGAAACCTTCACATAACAAATGATATTAGCACACAATCGTCAGTCGGCCCAAACATACAAACGAACACGCCAACATTATCGATAGTAATAAATTATTTATCGCACATTGATCGGGTTGCGCGTGCGCAGGTACCCGCGCGTTTTGGGCACAGTTTTGGCTTTATGATGCGCTCTGTCCCTTCTAAGGGCTGTGATAATGATAGCCTTTTTACAGAGGTCCCTGATTCATAATTTTCTTTGGGAATATATTTTTACTAAATATAATATATTGGGAATATATTGCCAGCTCTTCTCAGTAAAAACAACTTTCAGAACCGAGCATTAATAGTGACTATTCATAAGTGCTTGATTGAGGCCTATTTGAATAAAAAAGATTTTGATTTGATTGATTTAATTTGAGGCAATGATGAATTGAATAAAATAAATTGAAATGTTGTGATCCTAATAAATAAAGTGCCTACTTGGTAATAATAAAAAAGTGTTATTGTAGTGTCACTTTTAACTTCATTAAAAATCCCTAAAAAAATGATTAACATAATTACTGATTATTGCTTGAAAAAGTGAGATTTAGTTCCTTTTCAAATTTGATGGAAAATGCTAAAATATTATACTTAAATGCGAAAGTTTGTGAGTGTTTGGATGTACGTTTGTTTCTCTTTCACGCCAGAACGGCTAAAGAGATCACGATGAAATTTAGAACAGAGTTAGAATAAGTTCTGGAATAAAACGTAGGCTACTTTTTATTCTGAGAAAGTTTAAGTTGCCTTGGCAACACGGGAAAACCAAGGGGAGCCATTAGTGATGCTATAAATTTGATTTGAACATGTAAGGAATAGATAGCTGATGTTTGTAAGCCTACAAAAACATTATAAAAGACATAAAAGGAGAAGATTATCCCACGAACAAAATATTTTAACTTATAATCCTTTATTAATCATAATAAATACATCCAAATCGAGTTAACGACAATATTTATTAGATTATCTAACACAAAACTAAAATATGTATATACTCCGGACACCAAAATAAAATATGTATATACTAGTTGCTCCACTTCCAGTTTCCATAAGAATAAAGGGATAAAATATAGCCTATGATACATTCTATATGGTAAATGGTGCTATCCAACAAAAAAATATTTTTTCAATTCGAATATATAGTTCCTGAGTATTGCGCATACAAACAAACATACTCTTCGCCCTGTTAATACATATACATAGATGTTAATTAAATACGCAATAAGTCAAGCTAATTTAATTAATTTTAATGACATGCGCAGAGTTCTTGTATGGACTGAGCTTTTTGTATGTACCAGGATGTTAGCTATACGTACCTACTTATGATGTATCTAATTAAAACTCCGTTTAAAAACTGTGTTACTTGGTAAAGTGAAGTTGTTCATAATATGGCTAAGAGCACTTTTGTAGATATCTTATCCTACTAGCAAATTTTTTAAATGTGAAAGGTTGCCAGGATGTATGAAAGTTTGTTACTCTTTCACGTCAGAACGGCTGAAAGTACCTATCTGGATGAAATTTGGCTTGCCCGTTGACTTTGTGGTTAGTGACATAGTGGAGGATGGACAGGACAAACATTTGTATGCTTGAATTGTTTGTTTTATGTTTGGATGTAAATATCTATATATGTAGGTATGTATAATATGTTAGCTCTCTAGTTACCATATCACAAGCTCGGCTTAGTTTGGAATCAGATTGGCCGTGTGTGAAAAATGTCCCAGGATATTTATTTAATCCTTATCTAGCTAAACCTTTATGGTACACGTGTGACACATAATAATGTCTATGGTGCGATTATTAATTCCATCCAGTGTCTATGGGCAATCAATAGAAAGCGTTACACAATGGGCGGGGTGCGCCGGCGCAGCTTGTACCGACACTTTTCAACGGTTGACGCATCACAAGTCATCGACGATGCGTTTTTAAAACGCGCCGGTGTTTAAGTAGCTTTATGTAATACTACCTGCCCCCGCGCGGTTTTACCCGCGTAGTTCCCGTTCCCGTGGGAATACAGGGATAAAATATAGCCTATGTTACTCGGGGATAATGTAGCTTTCCAAAGGTGAAATAATTTTTGAAATCGGTCCAGTAGTTTCGGAGCCTATTCATTACAAACAAACAAACAAACAAATCTTTCCTCTTTATAATATTAGTATAGATAAAGTTGTCTTTATCTAGTTAATTTACTTTAAGTATATGTTATTGTGATTCTGCTATGAAAGGGGGTCCAAAAATCTGTCAAGATTTTTTGCTTTGTGTGTAGGTATAGCTAGTAAATTATATGTATATATCTTGTAATTCCATACATGTACGGTACATTACTATGAGTTGTACATTATGGTAAATAGCATGAAATACTACTTTTAAATACATTGGCCGCCATTAAATTAGATGTTTGTAAGCTTGCAATTTCAAAGTAGGTAACATTGTAATTTAGTCTAAATAATGAAAATAGGGGAGGCCTACGTCCAGTGGACTGAATAGGCTGGCGTAGACGACGACGACGATGATGACGAATGAAAACAAAATAAATTACATAATTAAATTAAGTTTTTTGACAGCCCTACGGAATAAGGCGTGACGCTCAATTGACAAGCGGTTTCCTGTCACTCCACTCAAATCAATCCGGACAGTTACGGACGGCGGGCGATAGTGATGGCCGGTAATACAATACCGCATGTCACTATATTGATTTGACAACCCTAACTCTGCGGTTGTGACGTCACCGATATTGACGTCATCGTTTGAGTTTCCTTGAAGGTATGGTATTGTTCTGAGGGCTTTGATTGTGTACCTTATCTGTGGGGTATTTGACCATTTTGACCATTTCGGTCAATTTATTCTACTTTACAGATTTTATATGAGTACCTAATAGGTAAGTTTAATTACAATTAAAAAAATGTTTTACATAAACCAAGATTTATGAGAAACGTATAAGTACATTAGAAACTTTTTTGACTAAGTAGTTGATCTAATATAGTTTTTGTCATATTTTACAATGATATTTCGAGGTATTCCACCAAGCGCACCCAAACGAAGCGCACCCAGACGAAGCGCACCTAAAGTATTCCACGAAGCGCCCCCGTAGGTGCGCTTCAAATGAAAAATTTAAAATAATTAATTTCCTATTCCACGAAGCGCACCTAAGAATATCACTCGCATAGTGTGGTGACAAGAAATAAAAATGTCGATAGAAAAAAATATATATTATTTAAAAGACTTACTTAAGTTTCTATAATCGTTCAGTTTCATTAAGTGACACAATATTTGTCATTTTTGTAATCTTAGGTACTATTTAAAATCACAGATTGTTTCATAATTATGCAATGAAACGACAAGTATCAAAAACATTGTAAATATAGTTTTCCTTAGAGATCTATGTTGAAGTTTTCTTATAGATTAGCTACCTATTTAGTAAATAATAAAAATACTCTACTATAACATAAAAAATCACAGATTGTTTCATTATTACAATAAAAACTTGGACAAATATCAAAAACATTTTAATTATAGTTTTCTATAGAGATCTAGGTTAGTTGATGTTGATGACCTCTAGTTTTATATAAAATCACAGACTGCTTAAAATGACAAAACACAATATTTAAGATTCTTAAATAATCTTGAAAAAAATGGGCAATATATATCAATTGAATAAATTATTGATAATCAAAATCTTAATTTCTCTAGACAATGTCCAACTGAAATTGACTGAAACAGCCCGTGACGTCGCAATAGTGTAATGAGAACTAAGCATGTAAACAAGCTCCGGAAATGCTCGGCTAAATTCGGGTTGGCTAGGGAATTCAGTGCCGCGCGCATACGTTGACGGTTAGCCCGGTTAGACGGTTATGTATATGAACATTAAAAATTTAAAGAAAATTACAATTATTGTATCACATTATTACAATGAAATTGTTAGATGTTAGAAGTTTTAGTAAGTCTTTTAAATAATATATATTTTTTTCTATCGACATTTTTATTTCTTGTCACCACACTATGCGAGTGATATTCTTAGGTGCGCTTCGTGGAATAGGAAATTAATTATTTTAAATTTTTCATTTGAAGCGCACCTACGGGGGCGCTTCGTGGAATACTTTAGGTGCGCTTCGTCTGGGTGCGCTTCGTTTGGGTGCGCTTGGTGGAATACCTCGATATTTCGCTCCTAAGGTTCGTTGCGTGATGTTTTATAGCTTTCTTCGATATCTTATATCATTTTGTAACTCGAAGCCGTAGTTTAGGAGCCTGTTCAATATACAAAAAAAGAAGTCCTCTTTATTATATTCTATAGACTATACAAAAGTATAATAACTAAAAATGTCTAGTCAATTATATAATGCCCGTAATTGGTTTACTCAATTATCGATTTTTAACCAGTAAGTAACATAAAGTAAACAAAACGGCAGTTACTTCTAGTTAAACTATTAATAAATAGTATGTAAATATATAATCGTCACGTTTTATTATTATTAATAATTTCAATAAAAACCGCAATGCCACGTTCATGCATGACCTACTATAATGTTATGCGTAAACCAATCATTTCTCACTAATTGTCTAATAAATAGGTGTGTTTATTATTCAAAGTTACATGATAGATAATGATTATAGGAGGTAGGGCGCAACGGACTCGTCCGTACCGAATCTGGAGCAGCCCAACTGGGGTAGTACCTCCACCTTACAGAAGACCGCAGCCAAATAACACTACATGTAGTGTTGTGTTCCTGCGGTGTAAGGTAGCCAGAGCTCCATGAGACACTGTAGCAGCTGATTTATATAGAAATATGCTGAAACCACTGGACCGATCTTCATAATTATTTCATCAATGCCAAGCCTCATTATCAGGGAATAACATAGTCGATATTTTATCCCTGTATTCTTACGGGAACGGGAACTGCGAGGCGGAAAGTACAAATAAAGCCACAGTACAACACACACAGCTTGTATATGCCACAGCATAATGATAGCAGCTTCTGAACCCCATACAGTTTCACAAACACGATCTGGGGTCAAAGGGGTCAGGAGGTCAACGGGGTCACGGGGTCAACGAACTTGTCACCGGCTCTATGCCACATGTCTATGGGCAATACAAACAGACAAAACAATTCGCTTTCACATCACTTCCTATGTAGTATGTTTGTTTGTTTGAAACGAGGTAGTAAAGTATAGTTGAGTTTAAAATGTTTACATGTCAAGGCCATTTTATCTAAACTAAAAATTTATTAGAACTACCTGTTGGCGTAGTGGTTTGGTACCATGGGATTAATGTTGCTGGTTGTGGGATCTTTTCCAGGTAGGACAAATGTGAAATTCTAAAATTCTGATAGGGTAGGGTACCACTTATACTAGTTTAAATGTTTTTACATATAAGATAATATAAGATAAATATCCTGGGACATTGTTCACACACGGCCAATCTGATTCCAAATTAAGCATCAAAGTGAGCTTGTGTTATGGTAACCAGATAGCTGATATACTACATATACTACTTTTAAATACATACTTATATAGATATTTACATCCAGACACAGGACAAACAGACATATACATGCATACAAATGTTTGTCCCGGGTGGGAATCGAACCCACGACCCGCGGCTTGAAAGTCAGGGTCACTAACCACAAAGCCAACCGGGCTGTCATATACATTGCACTTAGATCTTTTTATTGAAATTTTATGGTTTTTATATTGGTCTATAAATTACTTAATTGGCTTTGTTTTTGTAGGTATATGATCTTATTTTAGGCTATTTATTAATATATTAAATATGAAAAATAATTGATGTCTTGAAGTAAGCTTTTTTTAGAGCAACCTTATAGAAGTCTAGGTCTAGAGCGGGAATACAACCCACGTCCCCGCTGCTATAGGAAGTCCTAAGTTATTTGACCCTATGACTTAGTTTACACGTTATATCGCACCTAAGTTTGTCAACAAAAGCTTTTAAGGTCAAGTCTCGACGGAAGGTAAACAGAGCTTTAAGTTCAATTTACTTCACTATCACTTTTCGACTACATATCATTTTTGTAGGTCGTTTTCACTTGTATATCCAAATTAAATTGGTATTACTTACTTTCGCTCCGAGTTCCTGGGGATTTAAAATTTTCCCGGTATAAAAAATATCTGGCCTAGACCCCCTCATTGATAGGGGAGGCTCGAGCTCCTCGGTGGAGACGTGTATGAGCCGATGATGATGAAAAAATTTCTATGTGCTATTCAGGACATATTCTAACTCTGTGCCAAATTTTATCCAGATTCCGGCAAGGGTTCTATACTATTTAGTACAGAAATAGACAAAAAACTTAATGTATTACAATCTTTATAAATACCAAATTACAGACAGACGGTCACTTAGATACCAATACATAGTATACTAGTTGCCGCCACGCGGTTTTACTCACTTAGTTCCCGGTCCCGTAGAAATACGGGTATAAAATATAGCCAATGTTACCCCCTGATAATCTAGGCTAGCTTTCCATTAGTGAAAGAATTAATAATATCAGTTCAATAGTTTTGGTGAAAGAACTATTTAGATAAGTATATTAGTTTTTAAGTTTATTCGTTACATACAAAAATACAAATCTTTCCTCTTTATATTATTAGTATAGATAAATATATACATGTGTATTTAAAAAGATACAGTAGCACTTCAACTGTCCACTAGATTTTGCAATATTTCGTGCATAGTTTAACAGATTGTAAACATTGCAAACTACTGCGTACAGCTTGACCTCTTGTTGTATGTACGAGCGAGGCGATGGCGACGCCTTGCGATATATTGTTTTTAACGTTTAAGGCTCAAAATTAACTAGCATTACAAAAAGGTAAAAAGGAAAATATAGTTGTTTAAGTTTGTTTTATATATAGGCAAAATCAACCAGAGCAGCATGGTCTTATATATATACTTATTCTTATTTTACAGACTCCCTCGCGGAGTTTCGGGGGTCCCTTATAAGCCCATGGTTTACCACATTACCCTGACTTTCAAGCCGCGGGTCGTGGGTTCGAATCCCACCCAGGCTGAACATTTGTATGCATGAATATGAATTGTCCTGTGTCTGGATGTAAATATCTATTATGTATGTATTTAAAAGTATTATATGTAGTATATCAGCTATCTGGTTACCATAACACAAGCTCAGTTTGAAGCTTACTCTGGAATCAGATTGGCCGTGTGTGAAAAATTTCCCAGGATATTGTCCCAGGATATTTATATACCAGCAGCTACCTTTCAATATAGCTAGATGTTAGCCATAGCTTCGCTTCGTTTAGTGTAGCAGTATGCTATTGAGATGTTGTCACATGCTTGTCGAATTGTTACCACTGTGTAACGATGTGTTACGACTCATCTCCTAAAATATGTAACACCTGTGCGATATATACACACACATATACATTCTACTAATATCCTAACAAATATTATAATGAGAGTTTTTTTGTTACTTCTATACGGATAAAGCACTAAATTAATTTTAATTATTACTAGCTTGGTTTTAACGCACGTAGTTCCCGTTCAGATAAGAATAAGGGGATAAAATATACCCTAGGTTACTCCCCGATAAAGTAGCTTTCCATTGGTGAAATAATTATTCAGATCATGTAATACCTACATACAAAAACACTTTTTATAAGAGGAAAGATTTATAATTTTATATTAGTACATATTTCGCCAATGCAAAGCTACATTATCAAGGACTATAGTACATTACATAGGCTATATTTTATCCCTTATTCCTACGGGAACTTCGCAGGAACCTAGTCCGGTATAAATGCAAAAGTTTAGATGTATGTTTGTTAATCATCACGACATCTAAAGGGATTTGTATGAAACATGATGCAGTTTCGCGGATCAGCTAGTTAGAAACTAAGAGTTCTGATGTAATATCCAATTAAAACAACCTACTTACTTACTAATTTCATAATACAAATATACCTACAGCGATCACTTACTGATGATGATACAAACAAACATACACTTTCACTAGCAAAGAAAACACTTTAAACAAAAAAACGGCCAAGTGCGAGTCGGATTCACGCATGGAGGGTTCCGCACCATTATCTTTACAACATTAGACGAATACTATAAGTCTAAATCTCTACTAATTTAAAAACCTAGTATAAGGTTCCTATTAATTAATACTTTTTGTGTACGGAACCCTAAAAGTGAAGTGGACTTGAGTGCGAAAAATTCTATCTCTAAAACTAAATAAGTAATAACTAAGTAACACATGACGCCCACTACTCTATACGTGAGAATAAATCCGTATCTACCTACTTACCAAATTGAGTAACATTATATAAATATTGCGATGCTACTTCAGAAGGCTGTTGCGTCTATTGACAGCCCGGTTGGCTTTGTGTTTAGTGACGCTGACTTTCAAGCCGCGGGTCGTGGGTTTGAATCCCACCCAGGACAAACATTTCTATGCATGAATATGTCTGTTTGTCCTGTGTATGTAAATATCTATATAAGCATGTATTTAAAAGTAGTATATGTAGTACATCAGCTATCTGGTTACTATTTCACAAGCTCTGCTTAGTTTGGAATCAGATTGGCCGTGAGTGAGAAATTTCCCAGGATATTTATTTGTGGTAGTATTTAAAAATATGGATGGCATTGAGTGGACGGTAGGCGTTAAAATACGCTTTTCGTAGATTCGATTCTCGACACAAATTGACTAAATAGTTAAAGTAACCGTGATAAAGGTATACAGTAAAGAAAGAAGACAGGTTTTTAAATATTATGAAACATACCTGATACTGCGTTTTGGTGCATCTGTAACAAAAACAATATTATGAGTAATAGAGAATAGAGGCATAAATTAATAAGTAGGTACGTAAAGACTATGGAATACTAGCTTCCGCCTCCCGGCCCACAACGTTTGTCCCGGTAAAGTTGAAGCTCTACTTCTCGTGGGTGAAACCGGAGGGCAGAAGCTAGTGTTTAATAAACACTGTAAACACTGCTAATATGAAAGTTTTGTTAGTTTCATGTTTGTCACTCAGAAAGAAAATTTGCCACAGCGATAGATTATGTTCTGGATTGACACATAGTGAAAACTAGGATATTGTTAATTATTTAATAAAACACCTTGTTAATCTTTCACAATGTCTAATTCCCAAACAATCTGAATGTCTCTTCTTACCATATTGTCGTTCCGAGTGTCAACAGTGTTGCCACTCATCAATTAACATAAATCCTACTTTAATTATTATTTGTTTGTCTAACAATAGGTAGGTATAGTATTATTTTATCCCGGTAAACTAGAAGATCTTCAGCTGAAACAGCGGACAGCTGACTCTAGTACCTACTTACAAATAAAATTCGTAACTTTCAAATAAACTTTCCTATTTCTCAATATCAGAACCGAGCATTAATAGTGACTATTCATAAGTGCTTTATTGAGGCCTATTTGAATAAAAAAGATTTTGATTTTTGATTTTGATTTTTGATTTTCAATAATGATATGGAAGTATCCTATAAGGGCAGAGCACACAACTCTGAGACAGCTATTATTTCTGACAGGCGATGATGCTCCAAATATGGCTTCCAAAGTGAAAAGATATATCATTGTGTATCATTAAAATAATTGATACACCTGGATTTAAAAGCGAAGATTTCGATTCATTATTTAAATGACTTCCTCTGAAGATGTCAAGTTATTTTAGAGGATTACAAACACTGTGACATAAGATTTTTCAATATAAATATATAATTGATTTTTGTAAATATTCAGAGAAATAGAATCCTTCTCATCCTTCAAATCCTTATCTATAAGCTATAAAACACGCCGTACAGTAATATTTGATTTTTATTCCTCAGTTGAACTTAAGAAATTCCATTTACTCACGCACCTACTTACATGTACCGCTCAGAACTGACGGCATAGTGCTCAGAGTTATTTTAGGATACAGTAACAGCCTTCTATGCGTTTTTCACGGTGGTTCATATCACCGGTAACTTTTCTTCATGGGCTTGTAGTCTATCTATACTAATATTATAAAGAGGAAAGATTTGTTTGTTTGTTTGTAACGAATAGGCTCCGAAACTACTGGACCGATTTTAAAAATTCTTTCACCTTTGGAAAGCTACATTATCCCCGAGTAACATAGGCTATATTTTATCCCTGTATTCCCACGGGAACGGGAACTACGCGGGTAAAACCGCGGGGAGGCAGCTAGTCAGTAATAATCACCGAAGATAAACATCTGTCTGTATGCATGAACACGTCTGTTTGTTGTCTGTATGTAAATCCTAACTAATATTATAAATACGAAAGTAACTCTGTCTGTTTTCACTTTCACGCTAAAACTACTGAACCGAATGAATAGAATAGGCTACTTTTTATCCCGGGAAAATAGAGGATCTCCCGGGTACGCGGGTGAAACAGCGGGGAGCATCTATCTATATAAGCATGTATTTAAAAGTAGCACAAGCTCTGTTTAGTTTGGAATCAGATTGGCCGTGTGTGTAAAATTAATTATCGTAACAAAAAAAAGCCGTGGTGGCTCAGTTGGGAACGCACCGACTCACGATCATGAGGGTGCCGGTTCAAATCCCTGGCCCGTACCTCTGAGTTTATAAAAACTTACGTACGGATTCACACCACTGGCTTTCGGTGAAGGAAAACATCGTGAGGAAACCTGCATGCCTGAGATGTCACAATTAAAGGCATGTGCAGTCCACCAATCCGCACTAGGCCCGCGTGGTGGACTATGGCCTAAACCCCCTCGGTGTTAGGGGAGGCTCGAGCTCCTCGGTGGAGACGTATATGAGCTGTTGATGATGATGAATTATCGTAACACTATCAGTGTGAAAATACCTAAATATACATTTATTGTTATTAAAGTATGCGCATAATTTCAAAGACGTAACAACCATTTCTCATAGAACCTTGCTCCTCATTTATTTTTAAACAAAACCGTTCAATATCAGAGCTCTGTCCACACTGGTTACACAAATACCAGTTTATCAAGACCTGCGTCATTTGTTGGTTGTGATACAAATGTATGAAAGATGGGTGTCAAGTTATATTGGTCGTGTCTGCCTTATATAATGTATGCAATTCACATGGCTTAGTAAAACAGTCACGAACTCACGACTGTGCCGGTGTGGTGGTCCTTCCTGGCTTCACATCTTCAATATGTCTGCCTTTAATATTTATTAATGTTGAATCTTCTGTGGTTAGGTAGGTACCTATTTTGTCTTTGAAACGAAACGACAAATCTCTACGTATTTAAGGAAAATTGAATTCTCATGCTCAATGGATTATAGGTAGTAGTAGATGAGTTTTCTTGAAATTAATACCTGATCCATAGGCTCCAAGTATCCAAAACCGTTTCATGCCGAGGCACGGTCCCGCAGGGGACACCCTCAGCGCAGTTGGATAAACTTACCAAAAAAAAAAAAACTTAGGCACTAGTGCCTAAGTTTTTTGGTACATTTAATTTGGTTCAGTAGTTTTAGCGTGAAAGCGAGACAGACAGAGTTACTTTCGCATTTATGATATTAGTTAGGATATGTCCAAAAAACAAACATTCATATACTCTCACAAATTTTCGCATAATTTATTATATAAGTAGGATTTTGGTACACATAGACATAAATAGATTTTATAGCATTTAACTGTTTGTCCTAGCTGAAAATCGGACCCACGACCAGCGGCTTAAAAGTGAGGGTAGCTACCAAAACACCTATGGGATATAGTTTATTTCCGTTTCCTGGCTTGTTTTGTTTCATAACCAATGAGTAAGTAACTGACGAGTCCGATATCCGATATCGATAACAATTGTTATTAATAGAAATGTTTTTAATAAAATGACTAACATTATTCGTAATAATGTTTTTGTTCAAGTATAATCTATGATTAGGATATGAAAGTAGGTGTGGTAATTGTGAGGTTATTTCCTTGAAAATGAAAGTGCGTAATTTTGTTTTTTTTTTAGAATTATACTAAGTACTGACTATTGAGTATAATACGACTGTTGAGTATAATAGTATAATATCCTGGACTTTGTCCTATTAATAGTTGTACTATAGAGTTGTATTATGATAAAGATAACAAATTTAGTTATTTTTATCCTTTCTTTTTTCTCTAGGTAATTGAAAATTCAATGCCTTTTATTCAGTTCAGACCCTAAAAGGGCACTTATGGTAGTCAAAGTTGCTGAAGCTACCAGTTCGGAAGTCAGTCTTCAACTGAGAAGGAACGGTAAGATGCTCATGTGTATATCAAAGGATTAGTTTATTGTATGAGTGCATAGATACCTACCTATCTAGGAAACATAATTCTTCCAATAACTCTAATCGCTTCTATTTACCAAGTTGTGTGTATTATCTGATTTTAATCAAGAAATATATTGTTTTTAGTCCAATAACATACATTTTTGTCTTGGCCGAGAATCGAAATCAGCCTTTGGCGTGTCAGGGTATTAAAACCAACCGTCCATTCATCCTTAAAAAGTTTGTCCAAAAATATTTGATTTTATATACTTTACTATTTTTTTTAATACAGATATTTTAACTACACGAGTAAAGTGTAAAAGTAAAATCTCTCCATTTTTTTTAAGTTTTGAACCCACTACCCAGCGGTACGTGATCACTGCCCACCTTCATATCCTTATCAGGTGACGTTTTTTGTGATAACACTTGTCCTGATAACAGACGACCTTCCCATATGCGATTTTGTTTGTCACTTTATCTATATTCGTTTTAATACTTTTGATGATCAATTTATTAGCATATTTTCTAATAACAATCTAATTTATTTATCAATTGGAAATTCCAGAAGATTGTAGACATAGAAAATTATTACATAAATTATTTATCAATGGTTTCAGCAGTTTTGCAATGGAAATATCATAATAATACTAGTTTCCGCCCCGCGGTTTTACCCGCGTAGTTCCCATTCTCGTCATCACAGGGGTATCAAAAATAGATATTAGCCGGTTCTCAGACCTACTGAATATGCATATCAAATGTAAGGTGAATTATTTTGTAGTAGCATAATCTATGTTTTTGTATCGGTTGGTAACACTGGGTTCGTTCCTAAGTTCATGCGTTCATGCGTTCAAGCCATTCGTCATTTCAAACCGTATAAAAGCATCAAATTACACTGCAATGGGGCATTCTCCTGTAAGTAGCCACACTAAACGGGTCAAGAACTCTTAATCGGAGTACGAGTAAGTTGAAGGTTAAATTAATTAATTTATTAATATATTAATTTGAATATTTAATAATTCACTCTCTGCAATGTGGTATAATAATCATCCTGTCCAAGCAATCGTTCCTTTTAAATTTAAATTACGTATGTTGTCTTGAAGAAACTAAATAACCTTTAAATCTAATATGAAATAATGTCTTTCTCCTTCACAAATTTCATAAATATCAGTCAAGCTGTTTCGGAGGAGTATGGTAACTAACATTTTGCAACGAGAATTTTATATGTATATAAGATATATAATTACTAGTTTCCGCCCCACGGATTCACCCGTATTCCCGATATACCTTTAATTTTCCCGGGACAAAAGGTAGCCTATGTCCTATACCAAGCTCTAATCTCTCTACCAAATTTCAGTATCGGGTCAGTGATTTGGGTGTGAATGTGTAACAGACAGAGTTAGGTACTTTCCTATTGATATTATTAGGGAAGTAGGGATTTATATTTTAGTTAGGTAGGTACCTACATTTGCAAGACCTCTGCTTAGTTTGAAATTGATTGTTTGTAAATGATTGTCCCAGGATATTTATTTATTTAATTGGCAAAGCATAAGAGATGTTATAGATCTTTCCTATGTTTACGGCGGTGACCACTTACCATAAGGTGGACCATCTGCATATCGGCGTACTTAACAACAAGTTAAGTTAATAGTGTTTGGCTTTCGCAAAATAATTTAATTTTGCAAGTATTTTAAATTAATGTTTGCTTCAAAAATAAACTTGATTAAATAATACATAAGATCAATTGAGTCGCAAATTTGTCGGCCAGTCATAACCTCAATAGAGCGTGGCCTATTTGTGTACAAATGTTTGATCAAATCGGGCTCATCCAGCGCGGGGTCACCGAACTGCGCGCCCGACACGAAGCTTTGAACTAAGTGTAGATATCCAACAAGACAATATTGTTGAATATTTTCTTTCCTTAAATAACTATTCAAATCAAATCAAATCAAATATTTTTTATTCAAATAGGCCTCAATAAAGCACTTATGAATAGTCACTATTAATGCTCGGTTCTGAAAGTTGTTTTTTACTGAGAAGAGCCGGCAATAAACTCAGTAATTACTCTTTTCAAAAAAACCAGCTTATATCTAATACAATAGTGATTTTTACAAAATGTGTGAAATAGCCTGTAGCGAGCATTTCACTGCCAAGGGTCTTTTTCTAACAAGTAATCTGATACACTATAAAAGCCCTTTTGATATAAAGTTTTCTTCACTACCTGCTTAAATTTATAAATTGGTAAATCCTGAATATCTTTAGGTAGTTTATTGAAGAAACGTATACATTGCCCCTTAAATGAATTTTTGACTTTAGTAAGTCTAGTTACAGGTATAGCGAGTTTGTGCTTATTTCTGGTGTTGATACTATGAGTGTCGCTATTTTTCGGAAAAACATGTAAATTTTTACGTACATACAACAAATTTTCATAGATGTATTGTGAAGGTACAGTCAAAATATTAATATTTTTGAATTCATCTCGTAGAGAGTCCCTAGGACTCATATTGTATATAGCACGAACAGCCCTCTTCTGCAGAACAAAAATAGTGTTAATGTCGGCACCACTGCCCCAAAGGAGAATGCCATAAGACATTATACTATGAAAATAACTAAAATAAACTAATCTCGCGGTATCTACGTCAGTAAGTGCACGTATTTTCTTTACTGCATATGCTGCAGAAGCAAGTCTGTTCGCCAACCGAGAAATATGAGGGCCCCACTGAAGCTTTACATCTAAAGTGATACCTAGAAATACTGTGGTTTCTACAAAGTCTATATTTTCATTCTTAATTTTAATACATGTGTCTACTTGACGAACATTTGGTAGACTAAATTTGATACATTTGGTTTTCTTCTCATTTAGAAGCAGATTATTTACAGTAAACCAATTTACCACATCCGAGAGAGCATTGTTCACCTCGTCATAATTTAATTCATTATGTCATAATTTATTAAAGTAGGTACATGAAAATTTTTTTTTATTACTATCATAAATGCGAAAGTTTGTATTTTTGTTTGTTACTCTATTACGCAAAAACTACGGAATCGATTTAGATGAAGTTTGCAGCACAGATAGTTTATAAGCTGGATTAACACATACGCTGCCATTTATACCGGGAATTTTGAAAATTAAGGAACGCGGGTGAAACAGCGGGGAGCAGCTAGTAATAAATAAAAAATAAAGCAGTCAAGTGTGAGTCGGACTTGTGGACTGACAGCAGCGTATAATAATGTCAATATTTTTAGGTTACTTTATGTCAAAAATTGATACTGAAATAATAAAATTGTACAATTGTACAAAGTGTGTACAAGTAATTTGCAATTCAGTTGCTACACAATAATTAACTTTATATCCAACAAATATTGCTAAAAAGATTTATATTTGATTAAGATAGGTACTCAATCTCGCCTTAAACTGAAGAGATCTACATGACAATTGGCATACTATGTCCTTATATCCCGGGAAAATGAACAATCCCTAGGAACCACGAGGCGGAAACTAGTAAAGATAACTTCACAAAATATAAGCCTTCTCCACATTTCCTACTGAATGTACTCAGCTATATTGGATTAAAGAGTCTCATACAATTCGTCATACATTATGATCAATATTACTCATGCGCCAAATTAAACCGACTAAATACAGTGTACGAATCATTGTTGGGAATCTTTGTGATGGGGCATGGCTTTGGAATTTGTTCGCTTTTTAATTTCCGTTGCGAAATATTTTTAAAAACACTTGCTTTCTACACTTTACACTAATATTATAAAGAGGGAATTTGATTTTTTGTTTCACCTATCGGGGTGAAATTAATGTATTATATTTAAAAAACTTCCCCATGAAATACTTCGTAATTTGGTGAAAACCGCATGAAAATCTGTTCAGTCAGACAGAGGCGGCGGGGACTTTGTTTTATATACATAGATAATTTCAATCTAGGTAGAATAACATCAATGATTGCCTTATTCTCTTCACGGACAAACATTATATATTACTTATGTATATATATGATATGTAATAAATTAACGTAAACTGCTAGTTCTTGATAAACAATGCATCAGATTCATTCATTTTCCATTTACATTGCCGTTTAGTACTTTGCATTGATTGTGAAGCTAGTTAATATTATGATTATGAGTATTCCGCTACAATTTAATACATCCGTAATAAAAACATCTATATTAATATTATAAATGCGAAAGGAACTCTGTCTGTCTGTCTCGCTATCACGCTAAAACTACAGAGCCAATTTAAATGAAATTCGGTACACAGATAGTCTAGTCTGAGAAAGGACATAGGCTACTTTTTATCTCGTAAAATTGGAAGATCTCCACGAAATGATGATTCTTTTGTCCTAGGTGAGAATGGGACCCAAGGCCAAATTTGAAAGTCAGGGTCGCTAACCACAAAACCAACCGGTAAGTCTTATGAAGAAATGTTATGGTAGTTTTTGACGTGACAACGTCTTATAAATTGGTTTGCCGGGTGACACTTCAAGAAACTGCGTTACGCTCCGCTCACGTTATGCGCTCACAATGAGAGCGAGTGAGAGGCACGCGTCCCTTCCACTCGGGCATGGTTAGCCCGCCTAAGAGCGAGAGAGACAGACATAAAAAGTGAAAGGCACGTTGCCAGTTAATTGTAAAACGATTGTGAATATTCACATTAAAATTATTTTACCACTCAAAGTCGTTGTCACGTAAAACTTTCGCCCGTATACCGACTTTACAGGCAACCAATTTTTTATAAGCATTTTTATCATTCTTAGGAAATCTTATAAAGCAGAAAATCTCAAAGTTCCTTAAAACTTTTATATATTTCGTTGTACAGAACCCTGAACAGTCAATGCATATTAATAAATGCAATGATCATTCATAAACTTTATTATAATTAATTTTATTGTAATTTTATTAAGAATTATATATCCCGATCCATTACTTTATTATATAAGTTAACATAATAAATAAGATCTATTGACTAGCGAGAAGCTCCGGCTTCGCACGGTTGCAACAAAACTGCCATAGTATAGCCATTTTTGCACAATATATTGTAAAATTTTATATACAAACCTTTCTCGTTTATCGTTCTTTCTATTAGAGAAAACTAAATCAAAATCCATTGAGTAGTTTATAAGAAGTTAGATGATGATATTAAATGCGGTTTTTTTATTTTATCTTCAGTAATATTATAAAGAGGATACAATTTCTTTTTGCTGGTAAGGTATACACTCTAAAACCACTTGACCGATCTGAATGGCTTTTGTGGTTTTAGTATAAGAACGATAATTATATTAATTATGTATATTGCTACTTTGATCATAAATAAATAAATAAAAGAAAATATTCCTTTCACCAATGGAAAGCTACATTATCAGGGACTAACATAGGTTATATATCTCTTACTTGGATAAAGGGTTCTTTGTTTGTCGGAAAACTCGAAAATCTTCAGGAAAACGGGCGTAACCGTGGGATTGAAGCTAGTTCTATCTTTTACCAACTTTTAAGTATATGCTCGAATTGTTTCAATTTAAGTGGCCTCAATTTTGACAGTGTACAGTCAGAGAATGTAAGGTAATATGGATGAAATATTTTTAATACATTACCCTCGTATTAATATATCAATGTATTATTGCCAAGGTCTATATACTGCCGGGTTAATTTTGGAAATCAAAAATATTGACAATTAAGTTTTAAAATATAATTGACAATTAAAGTACTCGTTCTGTGTCTGGCTTTAATATGAAATTATGTTTAAAAGTTATATGCAAGAAATATATTTTCTTCTATTTGTATAACATACCTACCTAGAATACCTATATCAGGTAACACCAACGACTAAGCATATATCCCATCAGAATATTTAAAGACTAGCTTTCGATCCACAGCTTTGCTTGCACAGAGTAAAAAAATAACAATACCTAAATATCTTTTGATCCATTTAGTCGATTTTATTAACATAAACACTAAATGTTACTTCAAATATAGCTTCATAATATTCAGTGATTCGATTTTGGTTTCAATTGTTGTTTTTTTTGCGTGATGCTCTTTCAAACAAACAATCGACAAAGAGACAAAACATCATTTTCATGATCTATTTACTCTTTACTTATTTCTTAATTATTATTTCCAGAAAAACAGATTTTTACACTTTTATTAAACATATTATACACTTAAAAACGAACAGCTAACTAAGCAGTACTCTCTAATTAAAATATGAAAAAGTCCATATTCATATTGTAAAAGTCCCGTTGTCTCTGTGGGCAGACACCATATTAGTATAATTTATGTTCTAGTTTCCGCCGTTACACCATTTTGGTAACATTTAGTGTCGTTTAGGACCATATTGTCGCGTGAAACGTTTGCTATGTTATATGTTGATGATTTACTTATGTGTAGCAACAATATACATTAACATTGAATGAAGAGAAAAGTACTGTATAATACTAATATAATCCCATTAATATCATAAATGCGAAAGTTTGTGAGCATATTTTTTTTTCACGCAACAACGGCTTAAGGGATCTTGATGAAATTTGGCACAAAGTTAGAATATAGTCTGGAATAGCACATAAAATTTTTATTCCGGCAAAATCGAAGAAACCCGGGGACGTGGGTGACTCCGCAAGGTAGTAATTTCATATTTAGAGTCACTTTCTTCAGTCATGTCCCTCCATTTCATTCGATCACCAGTCAACATCATTCACTCATATCGTCTTTTAAATCATAACTTACATGACTCATCATCATCATCTCATATACGTCTCCACCGAGGAGCTCGAGCCTCCCCTAATATCGAGGGAGTTTAGGCCGTAGTCCACCACGCGGGCCTAGTGCCGATTGGCGGACTTCACATGCCTTTAATTGTGACATCTCGGGCATGCAGGTTTCCGTAGATGTTTTCCTTCACCGAAAGCCAGTGGTGTGAATCCGTACGTAAGTTTTTATAAACTCAGCGGTACGGGCCAGGGATTTGAACTGGCACCCTCATGATCGTGAGACGGTGCATTCCCAACTGAGTCACCACGGCTTCGGTTACATGACTAGTTCGGTTAAAATATTATAGAATTTACTTTATTCCATATACCAAAAGAAAAGTAACAAAATAAATACAAAGAAAAGTTAGCTCTTAGTGACAATGACTTTTCAACCGCCGTTCGAATCCCACCCAGGACAATCATTTGTGTGGACGAACATATCTATTTATCCTGGATTTGTTCGTTATTAACCGACTGAATAGACAACTGATAAACCATAAGTATTGCATATATTAATTAGTGAAAGTCATATTATTATAAAATGCCTAATGTCCCACGTAATATAAGGATGGATAAACAAAATTTTGTTAAAGACTTAAATTGCTGATAATGGGTTTAATAATGCAGTAAATGATAACAATATAACGTTATCTATTTATATGCTATCTTTTTCTGTTTGAAATACGAAAATTTGCGCATAAAACAAGGTCGATTACTAATAAAGGACTTTTAATTAGGTTATCTTGTCTATTCACCTTCCGACTATAGGTACTTTCTTCCTTTCAACTTTATAGTCTAACTTCCGCCCCGCGGTTTCACCCACTTAGTTCCCGTTTCCGTAGGAATACGAGGATAAAATATAGCTTATATTACTCCTTGATAATGTAGCTTTTCAATGGTGTATGAAATTTTAAAATCGATTAGGTGGTTTTGGCGTGAGAGCGTTACAAATAAACAAAGTTACCATCGCATTTCATCACTACTTATTATAAAACAAAGTCGCTTTCCGCTATCTGTCCCTATGTCTTCTTAAATCTTTAAGACTACGCAACGGATTTTGATGCGGTTTTTTTTTATAGTTGAGTGATTCAAGAGGAAGGTTTTTATATACAATACATGCATTATAAGTTAGAGAAACATTGTCAATTTTGGAGGTTTCTAATGTGATGTATAAGTATTGCACCCGTGCGAAGCTGGGGCAGGTCGCCCGCTAGTCTATATCTATACTATAAATATTATAAAGAGGAAAGATTTGTTTGTTTGTTTGTAATGAATAGGCTCCGAAACTACTGGACCGATTTCAAAAATTCTTTCACCTTTGGAAAGCTACATTATCCCCGAGTAACATAGGCTATATTTTATCCCTGTATTCCTACGGGAACGGGAACTACGCGGGTAAAACCGCGGGGAGGCAGCTATAATAAATATTTAGTGCGATTTTAACCTCACATGTTTTCGATATCCAGTTAGCCATGACTGTAAATGTAAATTAAGTTATTTGCGAAATATCAATCGACAGCCATTTTGGTTAATCATTATCAGATCAGTAGTTTTAATCATTACAAATTATAGGTTGTGAGCTGTTTAATTATAATGTTTCTGCTTTATGGAGGTCCTTTGGAAAGGTTGAAGTTTCGAAATGTTTATTAAAAGGACAGTTACAAGTATTTTGTTATTTTTAAAACAAATACAATCTACATTTATATAAAGAGGAAATACCTATATTAATTTTTATATTAAATAGGCTCTGTAACTACTGGACCGATTAGAATAATTCTTTTAGAGGGAGTAACATAGACCATATTTTTACGGGAATGGGAACTATACGGGCGGTGGTTCTGATTATAAATTAAGTATTAAATTATCATAAAAAGAAATTAGCTAACCATAATAAAACTGACCTTGCATAATATGTAGAATGTTTTGTTGTATTGATGTATGTTTTTTACTCTTTCACGCCAGAACGGGTGAAGGGAACGCGATTAAATTTGGCATAGAGTAAGTATATGTTCTGGAAAGCTGGACTGTTTACTGTAGATACTTACTTACATTATTTCCATGTACTAGTGTATGTTTTGTTGGTTGTCCTATAAATGAATAAAAAATAAATCTGTAACGCTTGTTTCTCGTTTAAGTTATTTATGTAATTTTCGAGAAATGAATAAAATTTGAACCGCTCTCGGGAAAATAGGCATTCCCTTGGAACGCGTGTGGAACCGAGAGACATTAATATAGGTGTATTTCAATTGAACACTTCATCACAGACTCTATATTTACAAATTTATTCTCATGTAACCTAATCTATCAACTCTGTCTGACTAAACCATACTTGGTTCTGCCTAGATTTTTTGTCTGTACTCTGTCTCTATGACCAGGATATAAGCACTTGTCCAGATCAAATGATTAGTGAGTGGTCGATGACCTCACAGTTTACATCGACGCCATATCTGGGTCATTTTTTGCGATTGGCGCTAAGGATGGTGGTACACAACCTAATCCTAACTAAAATATATAAATGCGAAAGTAACTCTGTCTCGCTTTCACGCTGAAACTGTTGAACCGATTTAAATTAGATTTGGTACACAGATAGTCTAGAAACTGAGAAAGGACATATGGAAAGGGTAAATGGAAGATCTCCCGGGTGTAACTGCGGGGAGCAACAAGTAAGAAAAAAGCTATACTGTACAAAAGGATTACAACTAATCCATATCATAAATGCGAAAGTCTGTCTGTCTGTCTCCTAATGGGACATCCTACTAATATTATAAATGCGAAAGTTTGTAAGTATGGATGTATGTATGTATGGATGTTTGTTACTCTTTCACGCTCCAACGGCTGAAGGGATCTGCTTGAAATTTGGCACAGAGCTAGAATATGTTCTGGAATAACACATAGGCTACTTTTTATCCCGGGAACGCGGGTGAAACCGCGGGGAGCCACTAGTATTTAAATATGAATTTTGCTAGTAGAACTATCCTACTAATATTATAAATGCGAAAGTTTGTATGTATGGATGTTTGTTACTCTTTCACGCTCCAACGGCTGAAGGGATCTGCTTGAAATTTGGCACAGAGCTAGAATATGTTCTGGAATAACACATAGGCTACTTTTTATCCCGGGAACGCGGGTGAAACCGCGGGGAGCCACTAGTAAATAAATAAATGTCCTCGTACATTTTTCACACGGGAATGATTTAATTTTTTGTTTGTTATAAATAGGCTCCGAAACTACTGGACAGATCTGAATAATTATTTCACGTTCGTTATTTGTGAGTATCCATAGGTCATATTTTATCCATGTATTCCTACGGAAACGGGAACTATGTGGGTAAAACCGCGCGGAGGCAGCTAGTAGTATGTAAAGAGGAAAGACTTGATTTTCGTTTGTAACGAATAGTCTTCAAAACTACACAACCGATCTTAATAATTATTTCACCAATGGAAAGCTGAATTATCAGGGAGTGACATAGGCTATATTTTATCCCATTTAACCTATAGGAACGGGACTTATGCGGTTAAAAACGCGGGGCGGAAGATGTTCTGTAGTAATTTTATGTCTATAGGTAAATTATATTCAATGTATTGTTCATTAGTATAAATAATAGCAATTGATACTAAGTTTTGAATGCAAACAGCTTAATTACGATCTAGTTACCACACATTCCTATGCCGCAGTTAGCTTTTAAAAATGCTTTAAGTACAGATCGTAATTTTTTCTGTTAAATTGGCCTTGTGTCATGCATGCAGGAAAACTTCAGGAATAATGATATTACCTATAGTTAACATAGACTTAGATAAGTACCTAGACTAAGATATTAGAAAATATGTTTATTTCCCATCGAAACACTATATAAATAAATATCCTGGGACATTTTTCCCACACGGCCAATCTGATTGCAAAGTAAGCTTCAAATGAAGTTTGTGTTATGGTAGCCAGATAGCTGATCTAATACATATATGTAATACTTTTTAAATACCTACATATTATAGATATTTACATCCAGACAACTACTTTCGCATTTATTTTTACTTTCGAATTTTAGTTTGGAGTCTTGTTGCGACCACGATCAATGCATCTTGATCAAAACGTAGAAATTAGTCAAAATAATATTACATTAACTTGTTCATATATTATTTAATCTTATTTTCATTTTACATTATTCATTACCACATCGTGAAGATTTCTTTCGAAGACCGCAACTAATTTCCGTGCGTTCCGGCACTTGTCTTGTGCCTTGAATGGTGTTACCAACAAATAAATATCTCACGCGTTTAGGTTTCTGTTAAATAACACACGATTATTTCCGCCTGGGCAGGCAGTCAGTCACCTGACTTACTTGACCTCACATTTGACGCTAAACAGTAACATTTCTTAATATATATTATAAAGCTTAGGTTGCAGGATGCTTTTAATCCTGCACAAGCTCCCTCTGAATACGGCAGAAGGATTTGTTGGCGGAAGACTTATATTGAAAATGTAGCTGAAGAATAGAAAGACAGCCCGGTTGACTTTGTGGTTAGTGACCCTGACTCTCAAGCCGCGGTTCGTGGGTTCTAATCCCACCCAGAGATATAGACAGAGTTTTGCATTTATAATATTAGTAATCAAATCACAAACATGTCAATGTCACAAACATTGCACGTCTTAGTAAGTATTACACCAAAATTCGACATTAAAGTGCGAATTTTGAAGATGTAGCTCACGGTCAGCGATCGGAGAACAAATTCCAATAATGTTTGTACTTAGGAAATTGACAAAACATTGGTGTGACATGTGCAAAGTTTAAATTATGTTTGTTTAACATATAATAAAGATTTGTTAATGATTGTTTATAATGGATATCTGAACCCCCGCAACTTTGTTAGCGTCACATCCCCGTTTAGGCAACAGTTTTCATTGATGCTCTGCTCCTAACGACTCTAGCGTAATGATATATAAGACTATATTGTATATAGCCTTGCGTGATAAATGGGCAATCTAACACTGAAATAATTTTTCAAAACGGACCAGGTGTTCCTAAGATTTGCGTTCAATAAACAAACAGACTCTTCAGCTTAATATTATATAGGTGATGCCTCCCCGCGGTTTTACCCGCGTAGTTCCCGTTCCCGTGGGAATACAGGGATAAAATATAGCCTATGTTACTCGGGGATAATGTAGCTTTCCAAAGGTGAAAGAATTTTTGAAATCGGTCCAGTAGTTTCGGAGCCTATTCATTACAAACAAACAAACAAACAAACAAACAAACAAATCTTTCCTCTTTATAATATTAGTATAGAAGTATAGATATTCCGAGTACGTAAAAACGAGACAGATGATACAGAACCACAGACTATGTTCAACTTACTCAATGGTGAATGAACCTACACACAATCATGAGGATATAGGTTCAAATCACTGGCCCGTGACTCTAGATATAGGTACCTACCTACGCATCGGCTTTTAAGGAAAATGCGCTCAGGCGGAAAATGTTTAAGTTGATAAATGACAAATTTTCTGACTCTTAGGATTTTGTAAAATCTAATACGAATTGGATTTTAACCTTTATTTCCAGTTTTATGTACAGTTTGTGCAGTCTCAATAAAAAATTAAAAATCTAATGCCATTTAGATCAACCGATCTGTTGTTAGTGACCATGACTTTCAAGCCGCCGGTTGTGGGTTGGAATCTAATCTATAGGCATATTCTCTCCCATATGTATAAAAATAAATAAATTATAGTGTTGATGTTGATAACAAAGAAGAAGAGCAAATCAAAGACTATGATTTGTTTATAGTTTGTTTCATGTCTCATAATAATGAGTCATAGTAATGAACGAGACAGAAGACAATATAAAAGCTTTGTAAAAACACAGACGGGTAAAAGACAGTGAAAATAATCCGAGAGTCCGCCCAGTGTGTCCTCAACTCAATATTATAACGCTTATAAACTTTATTTGTCATGTGGCGAATGCATTTAGCTTCCAAAATAAGCATTACGAGTTGTACAAGTAATTTACATTTGGTTATTTAATGTCGACACTGTTATTTTCTAATAAAACTGTATTTTAGTTTAAATCGCTGGAAATCTATGAAATCTGTATTAGCTTATCACAAATTGTAACTGATTATAGATTTACTGTACTGGATGTGTGATAGTTTAAAAATATGATAAACTAAATATACCGATAATAAAGGATAGTTAAATAATAACCTTCCAAATCGAGCATTTGGGTCGACGTTTCATAAGTGCCTGTGAAGGCCTATTTGAATTGATAAATTTGAATTTTGAATCCCCATTTAAAACGACGTATGTGCTGACTAAGACAATTTGAAAATAACCATTAAAAGTATTTTTTTTAAGGTCAAAGTTACATATCCATGATCAAGTCATCAAAAGGACCTACAATATAACAGTAATGTTCTTCTATCTCAGCCACCAGTGTTCATAGTCCATGAGAAAGGGCATGCCCTATTAGGGCATCCAGTTTCCATTGAGATTTATGTGACAGTATGCTTGTTGTGTGTTGTGAGGCAATTGGATAATAATCTAGTTGGGCCGGACATGAGGACGGTGACCATAGCTTATTAATGCTGTGCTTTCGCAATATAAAATTATAAATAAATAAATATCCTGGGAAAATTTCACGCATCGCCAATCTGCGCAAATTAAGCTGAGCTTGTATTAGGGTACCTAGAGAGCTGATAGTGATATTTACATCCAGATACAGAATAAACAGACATATATATGCACACAAATGTTTGTCCTGGGTGGTAATCGAATCAACAGGCGATTCAATCAATATTGTCATGTCCTTTTTTAAATGTTATTTGATACTCGAAAGGGGTTAACGAATAATCTAAGATACTGATTTCATTCAGTCAGTCATTTGGTAAAAAAAAACCTACCTATTTTACTTTTAACTACATTATTATAGTCCCTGTCAAAACTAATATACCACACAATCTTGGCATTTAAAAAAAATCTCAGCAACAATTAATATTAGCAAAAAGTTCCAAAAATCAAAATGGTCGCGCTCAGTGACAGATGCGCTCGCGTCGCGTTCAGAAGCCACCCGCGGCATGCGCCCGCGCACGACCGCACGCTGACTATTTCCGAAGTTACTCCTTTTTTTACTCCTTTTTCTTACTCCTTTTTTTACCGGGACAGATATAACGCCGCCACCCATTCAGGGTACGTGGGAGCTTGACTCTTGCACACTCTTTTTTGCTGCAGGAATGTGGAGTCAACAAATAATATGGCTATACGTCTGTCTGTGAACTCCGGTATTTATTCGCAGAGTGATTATGAGCTATTAATGCTTTATATAGAATAATCACCTGCTAATTTCATCTGCGTTTACTTACTATTCTGAATTCATTTGGCAGTCTGCGAAATGGCCTTAGTCAGATTATATAACCAAAATATCAAAAAATGTAATCTTAAAAAAATTATGGCCGTTCTTCTCAGTTGAAAGCCCTTTCGATCCGGTAGTAGCTTCAGCAGAACCATAAGAGCTTTTTAGAACCTAAAATAAATATATTGCTTTGAATTTTGGAAAAAGACTAAGAAAAATACCATCAAAAGACCACCCATGAACTTGAAAAACGAGCAGATAGTAAAAGGTGCCCGTGAGCCAACCCACGATGATCCGTTGTCATGCTAATTAGATAGGACCCCCGTTGGAAAAGGATAGACTACACCACACGGGAAGATAGAAAGAGATAGTGTTATTTATTTACTTTAAGAATTGAATACAAATGTGGTATAAATACTGAAGACACGTGCCCAAATGATAATTTTTAATAACAATAATAAAAACTTAAATACAAAGCCACGAGAAATATCAAGAGAAGTGCCGCAGAACATTTGTGTAAATATTGTAAATGATAAACACATTGAAATGTGAAATAAGATTGTAATATAAGTCGGTTTGTTATTATATTGAATTATATTCTCATAGTTACTTTGGAAGTAAATAATAAGTATGCTGTACATTGTGTACAAGAAATTGTTGTAGACTACAAATCAGATTTATCGATCTCATAAAACTCGATACACATTTTAAGTGTTCCAACAATTTAAATAAACCTGTCTCTATCAATAACACATAAAATGACAAACATACAAGATTTGGTTATAAATTAACGCTCAAAATTCTTTTACTGGCGGTTGGAATCCAATATACGTTGGTGACCTTTGACTTTTAGACTTGCGATAATAATGTCATCCATATATTTTTAGGCATTTTAGAAATCGTTTTTGTATGTTTTTATAAAATCAAGTTACCATATTACAAGCTTTGCTAAGTTAGTAACAAGATTGGCTATTTGAAAAATGACACTGTAGCATAGCTCTGCTTAGTTTGCATCAGCTAGGCCGTGTGTGAAAAATGTCCCAGGGATTTTTTTTATTGCATCATCTTTTCCTCGTCTTTTCATATTTAAGGTCTGCTTTACATATGTGCCTTCATTTCATTCGGTCACCAGTCAAATCCACTTCATCTCATTTCTTTATTTATACAATCATACTAAACTTTCTTGCCTATCTTTTACTGGATCTATTTATTACATCATTATTTAGGTAGCCCAGTGCTATGGACGTGTTAATGTTCACAGCTCACAGACGGCAGTTTACCGTTGGCAGTCGTCGACCTGTCGTAAACACTACTGTTTGGAATTCGTCAAGTTATTCTAGACTATCATGAATCTAAGCGTGTCTAGATTTACATCGGAGCTCTCTGTTTCTCTGAATTTAAGAGGCTTAGTGAGTGTTTTATTGAAACTGTTAAATAAGGGAAAAGATTTATCTTATTTATTAACTTGAACATTAATTGTTTCAAGTATCAGTGTATGATTTAGTTAACTGCAGAAGGTTAATGCTACTGAAACTATTATAGAAGAATAAACAATTCATACTAATATTATAAATGTGTCTGTCTGTTAAGCTTTCACGCCCATATTTTTATATGAAACATGGTAGGTACAGAGATTGACTCTATTCAATCCTATCTAAAGGAATCTCTATCCCAAATTTCCCAAATATTCCCAGCCTCTAATTTGAGAAAGTCTACCTATCCCGGGAAGTTGAAAGAAGAAGCTAGTTTGGTAAGTATTATAAAATATTAAATATTTTATAACATTACATTAAGTAATATGGAGTAGTTTAACCGAGTAGTCAAGCAGGTAAACATAATGAAGACACAGTACTCTTTGTTAGTTAACAAACAAATATGAATCATAAAACTATTATATCATTAGACACGAGCTCGTCAGGTGAAGGCTAACCACTTGTAGGTGCAATTTGTAGTACAATAGCTACCATGCATTTATTGCAATTTGTGTGTTAGAATTTGTAAATATGTTAGTCAATAGAACAGGTTTTAATACAGCATTTAATTAAGTAACTGAGCTTTTGAGTTTAGAAGAAGTAAACGATGAAGATGTGATTTTATGTGATAAGGTAGCGCCAATTTAGAAAGAATGACCAAGTATTCGAATGAATGAATGATTAATTTCAACAGATTAAACATGACGTAAAAAGAAGAGTATAAGAACTTAAGGCTCTACAAGTTGCATTTTATGACTTTAAAATAAAGTCAGTTTTGGTATCGTTCATAAATTCCTTACAGAGATTGACAATTCCGATAAATGTCCGACAAGTACCATCTGTTTTGGTATTTAAATTAGTAACTAAAGCTATATTCAAATAGAATGATCAATCACTATATCTAAGAACTAATACGACAAACAACAAACCGGTTACCACTTGTAGCTTGAATGTGAACAATGCAGGCGTTCCTGGTACAGTATGGATGTATAATAATATACCAGCTAATCCATAGAATTAAATGTCGACAAACTAGTTCTAATGAGCTCCCCGCCATGGTATTCCCAATGGAGTACAGCATGGGTTCTTCAAGAAGGGAGTGAAGAGATTTTTACAGGGTCGGCAACGCGTGAGTGCCGCCCCTAGTGTTGCAAGCGTCCATAGGCTACGTTAACTGTTTTTCATCAGGCGGACTGTATGCCTGTTTGCCACCTTTGTGGTATAAAAAAAAGATATGAATGTTAGATTTGAAGAATTGATTGGATTGAGTGAACTGGATTCACATACTTTTTGCATAACCTATAGCAATTTCAATTGCATTGTTTAGTTCTTAAGAAATATCTAATTAAAATACTAACTTTCGTTCACCCGACATGCACCGACAAACTTAGGTTTTCTCTTTATGTTAAAATCTTCATTATGTATATAATTTATTCAGAGCATAACACTGTATAACTCCACATAAACTACTGTATGAAGAAATAGTATAAAATATTATTCAATTCCCAATAAAATATATTAATTTGTCATAAGTCTTTTCAAAATAAGTTTTCAACAATTTATTTTACAAAAAAATTACGACTTGCGGTTGTATCCGCGTTCCCGGGGATCATCAAGTTTCCCAGGCTAATAGATAGCATATGTCCATTCCCAACCTTTAGTCTACATCTGTGTCAAATTTCAGTATCAGTTATCTGTAGTTGAGGCGTAAAGGCGTAACAGACAGAGTACCTTTCGCATTTATAATAAGTACATATTAGCAAAGAAAATATTATTCCTCCTAGAGTGAGTGCTATATTCAAACATTATCATTTTCAAAAAGTAATAGATATAAATAGACTGTAAAGATGATAGAGTGGGTCCTGCGGTTTCAGCCGTTCCCAAATGATCCTAAAATGTTCCTGGGAAAAACAGTCCTTTGCGTTAAGGTCCCAACGGAAGACCAGCGCTGACTAACAATCAGCATCTGAGTTGGGACCTTTTTGTGGTTAATTCTTATGTTTTATTCTACTTTCCATGTACTTGTATATCTTTTTGCCACAAATAAAAGTATTTTCTTTCTTCTTTCTTTCTTTCAGAACATTCAACTCTGTGCCAAATTACATCGCGACCTCTTCAGCCGTTCTGTCGTGATAGAGTAGCAAACATCATAACATTCTCATAAACTTTCGCATTTACAATGTTCGTTGGATATCTACACTTCTTACTAGCATTCTAACAACTAAGGGTTAGCACTTTGTTGCTATTTGACACGTCTCGTTCCTGGAATGCGCATACGCATCCATAAGTCTGACGCCAGCTAATGACAGCGAATTTACTATTGTTTTTTATCGTTTCGATTCTCGGTTGTTTTCTGACGAGAATTCTTATTTTGTTATTAATAAAATTGACAAACAATTGTTTCATTCATGGAATTATGAATGGAATTTTAATCATCTACACTAATATTATAATGAGGAATGATTTGTATTTTTTGTATGTAACGAATAAACTCAAAAGTACTGGACCGATTTTAATAATTCTTTTTTCATTAGAAAGTTACATTATCACTGAGTAACATAGGCTATATTTTATCCCTGTATTCCCACGGGAACGGGAACTAGGCGGGTAAAACCGTGCGAAGGCAGCTAGTATTATATGTATTTGTTTGTTAGTTCTACTAATATAATAGACGCAAATTTTGTGAGTCTATACTCTCTTTAAACTGGAGTCTAAACATCCATCTATATGAGATGTTGGTTGCTCTTCCACGCAAAAACTACACAACGAATTTGTGTGAAATTTGGAACAGACATAGTTTATAACATGAATTTACACATAGGCTATCTTTATTCCGGGAACTCGGGTAAAACCGCGGGGCGGAGGCTAGTTTCTCATATAACTACTTAGCTTGTAAAATACCTTCTTAAATACCATTTCCCATTCAAAGTTTAAATACGGAACATGAAAGGACAACAAAATAAAACTAATAAAACTATGCGCTCTATCCCTTTCTAACACCACTGATGGACATCTTGCGTCTCTCTCGAACCTATAGTAAAAATATCCCTTAAATCCTTAATCCTCGTTTATAGGAAACAGCCGTCCCGTGTGGTAGGTCAGGGATTAAGGAAAATATTTATATTTGTATAACACTAAGTTAGACAAATATTTACGTTTGGATTTTATTGAAGATTTATATTGGAATGGCCGTTAAATTTGATCTTGGTCATTATTTATTACATACCAGCTTCTGCCTCGGTTTCTATCGCATTCCCGCGGACTGCAACTTTCCCGGGATATAAAGTAAAATGGCCCTTAAGTTCTAGTCTAACTCTACGAAATTTCAGAAAAATCTGTCAATTCGATTAAGCATGAAAGCATAAATAAGTTCGCATTTATAATATTAGTAGGTAAGTCCCAGGATATTTATTTCTTCACTATTTGTTTGAATACAGTAGTATATACGTTATATCTAAGTGTAATTATATGTAATATTCATAATTATAAGAATACCATAGATTTTCTGTACAAAAAAACAGTAGTAGCAAAAACCCTAGAGAAATCTTAAAATAACCTCAAATAGAAAGTAAAATCAGGTAAAAATAGCTAAATGTTATATTAAGGTAGGTTTTCCAACTGGTTTAACTGGTAACACTGATTTATTAGCGAATAGAATGTGCCATCTGTCCGTCACAGAGCCTTTCAGTATTTATCACGTATTTGGCAATAGAAAACCGATTCTTAGTATATTAAATTAACTTCCGACTGCGGATTTTTAATTAAAAACAAGTCTTGTCCCATGTATGAAAATAGAAATAAAATAAATGTACGTCTTGGAAACTTGGCTGTGTCGTCTTCCACATTTGTTACCTTTAATTATTTTTAATAGGTTATTTAATTAGATTTTTATATAAATTACGAGTAAAATTGTGCATTTATCGTTAAAGTTATTTGACTAGTACTTATCATTAGTTATCATTGATGTACAAGAAACGATATGACATTCATAAAAATCGACACAGAGATAGAATATATTCTGGAATAATGTATGGGCTGCTTATCATCCCGGAAAAATTTAAGATCCCGGGCGGAAGCCTACATACATACATATTTTAATGTCTTTCCATTTCCGTGAAATAAATACCTATTATACATTCAAAACATATATAAATATCGTAGGACATTGATCACACACGGCCAATCTGATTCTAAACTAAGCAGAGCATGTGCTATAGTAACCGAAAAACTGATATACTACATATACTTCTTATAAATATATTCACATCAAGACAGAACAAACAGACAAGTTCAACCTCACAATATCTATATAGCTGACTTCGCCAATTAATTGGAATCCCGCCTCGTTAAAGGACACAGTTAAACTATTAAAAAGTTATTTTTAAGTTCAACTAACATATGGTCAAACACCACATGACTCACGACCTGCGCCTGCGCCTACACTCAATATTATGACTAAACGAACAAAGAATAGAGTTTAGTATTATATTTCTCAGAAACCACAGTTTCATTGATGTTTCGATGAGTGTAAATTATTAATTTACTTGGAATTTGTAGTATTGTTGTAATTTTTTTGTTAGAAAACAAGATATTAATAACTTACGATGACATAGACTTCTTACAAAAACGATGTTAACGGTGTAGAAAAATACCTTTATCCAGAGCCGGATCAAGCAAGCGCGGGGCTGTAGAAAATATTATTGAGGGGCCCTAATGTGCTGGTAAAGAAACTGAAAAAGTTACGCTCAGGCGAAGGTGGATGGTGGACCGCGGGGGCCCCCTTTTCAGCGGGGCCCCTTTTTGTAGCATTTGCTAATTCTGCTACGTGATTAATCCGGCACTGTCTTTATCTTATTTTTTTAAAGACTAGAAGTTAGCCTCACCCGTGCGTGGAATGTTTTGGTAACCGCAGACGGATCTTAGCCGAGGGGTTTTTAAGCTACAGCTTTGAGGGTCCTTTGTGGGACTCGCTCGGACCTCGGCTTTAGGCGTTTCTGAGGGCTTGAAATTATTAGTTTACAGGATTATGTGTCGTATTTATTAATTTATGTTTGCAAAGTAACAAATCCAGCCTAAAATTAAACACGAAACTCACCCCACAAAGCTGAAAAATGGGGCCAAGTTCGTTTCAGAACAATTAATTATAATCAACCGTTTTTCCTTAAACATGTTTATGACATGTCGCGCCGCGTCACGGCGTCTCGTGTGTGGGTCAAGGTTATATTAACAATAAATTATATTTATTTATAAAACAGCTGTGTGTATTGTTCAATATTTACATAGAACTGTTATTTTATAGGTAAACCTTCAGTAGGTTACGCTACCCACTGATAGATGGCGCTTACATGGACACTTAAATAAAACTGTCAGATTTTATGTAAACCTACATCGCACATCAAATATATATTTAGATCCTCAACCCTTCTATGGATGCTTAAAATTCGAGTGCTTTCGGGATACTTTTTTAAGGAGATTTAAAGAAAGATACACTAATATTATAAAGAGGAAAGATTTGTATTTTTGTATGTAACGAATAAACTCAAAAAGTAATGGACCGATTTTAATAATTATTTTTTCATTAGAAAGCTACATTATCACTGAGTAACAGAGGCTATATTTTATACCTGTATTCCCACGGGAACGGGAATTACTATTAATTAGAATCGAATTGCTATTATAAATAAAACTAGTATTTCAGTAATCTGTTTACAACTCCAAGGTTGTTGAAAATCAGATTGACCATGTGTGAAAAATGTCCCACAAAACATACCAGGAACAAAAAAAATAACAAGAAAGAATCAAAGTGAAGCATGCAAGAGCGTCGTGTGCGCAGGCTTAAGGTCACGTTCGGCTAGCAATGACCCGTTTCGCCTTATAAAGTAGCCGTTGCGAAACTACACCTTAACATTCCCGTGAACAGATGTTCTTTGGCCTCCAGTGGATGCCTACCTATCTTCGCGACTACAGCGAGGTACGGGCAGGGTTGAAAATTAATAAATATCCTAGCTCCACACACGGCCAATTGGAATGCAAAGTAAGCTTCAAAGTGAGCTTGTGTACTGGTAATCAGATAGCTGATAAACTACATAATTATACTACTTTTAAATACATACTTTAATAGATAATTATATCCAGACACAGAACAAACAGACATACTCATGCATACAAATGTTTGTCTTGGGTGGGATTCGGACCCATGACCGGCGGCTTGAGTCAGGGTTACTAACCTCAAAGCCAACCGCGCTGTCAAATTTATAGACACGTTAGTTACTATCTATTTTTGATACCCCTGGGATCACGGGAACGGGAACTACGCGGGTGAAACCATGAGGCGGCAGCTAGTTTTAATCTAAAATCTCGTACTTTTCATGTGCGCAATACCCGAACAGATAGCATCGTATAACCTCAAACAAAGAAAGTAGAGTCATGCAGAGTTCAGCTGCAGTTCAAGGTGATCATAAAGAAGCTGTCACTGCCCATCAGCTGATCAATGTCACGGAGCTGTTCTAAAACTAATAAGTCAATTAGTTTAATGTCAGGAGCGTATTTCTTCACCGGTTAGCAATTTGTTTATTGCTACTGTTTTATTTTGGTAGAAGTTATGAGCGTTAGAATTTTTCATGTTATATTTGGCTGTTATACCAACTTAAAAGATTTTCTGAGGGAACAACGAATGCGTTTCTTTCAAATACCGTAAGAATATACTGTGGAATAAGTTTTAAATGCTTTTATAATAGAGATATGTAATCAATATTGGTAATTGGATTTGAGGGATTATCCATCTTTATTATAATTAATCATAGACTGATACGTGCAAATACTAAGATAAGTGGGCTTGTTAAAGCCTATTTAAAAGTATTTTTATATCATTTCATTTTCCAATTTCACTATTTTTATAAGTACATATAAAGACCTGTTTTTCTCCAAGATTATTATCCGCAAGTCGCATATTATTTATACCATACGCGAAGCTTTATCAACGCGCGTTTACCGTTAGCAATTGTGCAATTTCTATCAATCGAAGCAATGTGAGCGACGCATGTAATTGCTTGATAAGCTGGTTGACAGTTCACGATCATGCACTGTAGCCGCCATCTTGGATCTACTATTGATGACTTGAGCTTAAACTGTTTAAAAAATCCGACTCGATTAGAAATGAGGTTAACCTTTAAATGTGGGAAGATAATTTTAAGCATACAATAAATACCTATATATATTTTTTTATAAATATTGGTGTATCTTTTTAGGATATGCCTTGTAACCTTGCGTTTAAATTTATGTAATAACTCACAGATATATAAAAAGAACATTTGGAAAGCACTATAAATTAAATAACTGATCGAATGATAATAATATGTATAATAAATGAAATAAATATCCCGGGGCATTTTTCACTCACGGCCAATCTGATTCCAAAGTAAGCTTCAAATGAAACTTGTGTTATGGTAACCAGATAGCTGTTATAGTACATATTATACTTTTAAATACATACATATCATAGATATTTACATCCAAGTAATGTAATAAATACAGATGAAAGTAACACATAAGTAAGATTCTAATCAAAAAATTTTGGGAAAATTTTAGTCATTTAAACAGATGCGACTCGGCGCGCTGCACTACCGTGCACCTAATGCCTCCTACACATTCGATTAGGTACCTTATGTCAAGGCCATATAGCATATAAATATAGTTTTTCCATTAAATCTCTCATACTAGTTTGAAACTGTGTCATATGAAGGCAAAGTGTGTCAGAGTTTACGTTTGTGGGTCGCCCTTAATGCCCATATTGTACCATATTTATTATATTTATATATATGTGGGCGAAAACTACATATTTTTCATATATTTAACCTCATATTCCGTATAAGTTATCAGATTTTAAGTTATTTTAAATGAGATTACTATGAATAATATTACTATTAACTGTTTATTTTGAATTGATTACAATACCATCTCAAATCTTGTATTATACAAGTTTTTTTTACAATAATGTCCATACTTATGTAGTCTTAATTAATAAAGAAATCTATACTAATATTATAAAGAGGAAAGATTTGTTTGTTTGTTTGTTTGTTTGTTTGTAATGAATAGGCTCCGAAACTACTGGACCGATTTCAAAACTTCTTTCACCTTCCGAAAGCTACATTATCCCCGAGTAACATAGGCTATATTTTATCCCTGTATTCCCACGGGAACGGGAACTACGCGGGTAAAACCGCGGGGAGGCAGCTAGTATTGTATAAAAAAAAACTTGAGAGGTGTCAATCCCTTGACACCCGGATGGAACGAAGTTCCTTTCGATTAATAAGTGAAGGAAATGCTAATATTTTTTTTTTGTTGTAATAATATTTTTTGTACACACATCAAGTAGTAGGTAGTATAGTGCTAGCAGGCCGCGCCTTAGGCAACGCGCCGCTCGGCAAAGCTCGGCCACGCTCGGCCCCACTCGGAAATGTGTCGTGACAACTTTTCGTAAGAATTTTTTCGGTCTAGCCCCCTTTCACAACGCGCAATAAGGAACTACGTTTCAATTATCTACTTAATTAAAATGATCTAAGTACATCACATGCCAATAAGCAAAAAATATGTCTGGATTTCTGTCCTTTGTTTATACCAAGATCATCAACTAACTGTTGACAATTCATTAATCACATTAAATAAACTACAGACGGACAGACAAGACTGGATGATCTCATCATTAGTTTTAAATCGAATTATGTCTATCAACGGGCATATCGAAATATGCTTATTGTATTAGGGAGAATTTTATGTACAAATATTTATGCCCAGTATTTTATTGTGGTTATAATTAAAAACGTAATTGGCTTAGCATAACCATTTATCAATGTTTAAATTAGTATTTGGGAAAAAATAACGACTTCATTATTATTTACTAGCTGCCTCCGCGCGGTTTTACCCGCGTAGTTCCCGTTCCCGTGGGAATATAGGGATAAAATATAGCCTATGTTACTCAGTGATAATTTAGCTTACTAATGAAAAAATAATTATTATAATCGATCCAGTACTTTTTGAGTTTATTCGTTATATACAAAAATACAAATCTTTCCTCTGTATAATATTAGTATAGACAAGCAAAATGTTACTTTTTTGTTGTTTACAACCGCAAAAGTGACACCTTGCTCACCGTATTAGTGACACATAGGTGTTTAACTCATACTTAATGTTCGGATATTTACGCTTTTCTTAAAGCTATCAACTGGGCTATTCCATTTCTATGTAGATTTTTAATCAGTTATATACATGATGTAATCATAAGCTAATATAAAAACAAAAAAGTTTTAAACAGGCTTTAGCAGATAAATAAAGTAAAAAGTTGAAAAAAAAAACTATTCATATGATTGCATTATCATCGATCTTTGATAAGTGGACAAATTTTCAAATGAGTCCAACGCACTAGTGATAATCACGTCAAAAAATTCCGCATTATACAAACTATAGGATAGGCTAATAAAGGCGTATTAAAAAGGTGACTTACCAACTTGTCTCTGGATCACAACACTTCACACGTACACATTCACTTGAACACACACAAGACTTATGTTTGTTAGTAACGTCAGTTTCGTTGTTTAGTAAACATCACATTATGCAATGTCGGTAGTTTCTGACAGCTCACTATCACTGAGTTTTTAAGTTGTTTAAAAACCTGAAACAATAAAAAAACATTATGTAGGTATATTATCACAAAAGCCAAAAAAATCTCGCCTTTTTTCATAAAGAAAAGACATTATGTTATATTATATTTTCCAATGATTTATGTATATACTAAGCTTCACCCGCGTTTTTGGGACTTTCCAGGATAAAAGGTAGCGTATATCAATTTCTAAGGTCTAGTTTATCTCTGTAACAAATTAAATTTAATCAGTTAAATACTGAAAACAGACAGACAAAGCTACATTCACATTTATTAATATTAGTAGGGATTGTTTTTTTATTTCAATTATTCGTACGTCAAATCTTGGCGTAAACACTACTGTGCGTGCAGTTTAAGATTCACTTTAATATTATTCTACTAATATTATAAATGCGAAACTTAGTAATAATGGATGTATGGATGTTTGTTAATCTTTCACATCAGAACGGCTGGATCGGGATGCAATTTAGTACAGAATATAGGCTACTTTTTATCCTGAGAAAATTGATAATCCTCCTATGACGCGGGTGAAACCGTAGCAGCCACTAGTTAGTAAAGACCCATAGCAAAAACTAGATGAATAATATAATATATAACATAGAGTATTTATAGAAAATCCTTAGATAACATTCTATAAATATATCGGGCGGTACACACAAAGGCAGCGGCAAACCAGACTACTATCTCAGTTAAAATGCATCTAGAACAGATAAAGACCCTTCGTTAAAATTACTCTATTATTTTTATTAGTTTATAGATGTTTTTTTATACACAAGGTTAAGAACACACATATGGAATGAAATCTATACTAATATACATATATAAAGCTGAAGAGTTTGTTTGCTAGAACGCGCTAATCTTAGGAACTACTGGTCCGAGTTAAAAAATTATTTAAGTGTTAGATAGTCCATTTATCGAGGAAGGCTAAAAGGTACATATCATCACGCTACGACGAATAGGAACGGAGCATTGATAAAAAAATGTTGCAAAAACGGGTAAGTGACGTGACGTGAAGTTGCGTGTGTCTTCTAGTGATATATACTACGAAATGAAATGATTTGGATTCTTGAAGGTCTTTTTAAACATGATCTTTATTAATTACACGAATAAAGTGCCGACTGAATTTTGGTAAGATTTACCTAAACCTGTGCCTTAAAAGACAGCATAGGTAACTAATTCCACACTAAGACCTTGCACATTTATCCATGAAGCTGATATACTATGATATCCAAGCGAAACAGAGATATTCATATTTATATTTTTGTCCTGAGCAGGTATCTAACTACCATGCAAATTGCTTAAGGATTCAAATTGAGAAACAAATTAACTCCAAATTCTTACACAATCTACACCTGAAACTAACAGACATTTCCTTAGACATACCTACCACTAGTGGTTTAACTAAAAATACCAAATGACCACTCTTAGATACAACTAGGCTATTCACTCAAAACCGAGACTGAAATCACGTTGGAAAAATCTTCTATCTCGCTTTTGCACGCTAAAGTCTCTTATGACCTTCTCTACCAGTTTACCGGGGCGATGTCTATCAGGTTTTAGAAGCCCACTTGCTGCTAGCAGCGTCCCACTCAAGGGCCTTGGGCTAAGCTGTCAGCTGGTCTTGTGGACTTGTCTGATTGCACCTACCTTCTTACTGTCGATGGGAACTCGAAGATTACTTTATTGATAAAGGATACACCTTACTCTTGATCGAATGAAATGTTAAACTCGTAAATAGGTTGATATATCCTATGTGTCTTAAATGCTGGACATGTTTAAACGCTTTTCAGAGATATAGGTATTAAAAAGTTGATAGCTTTGACGCTAATAAAGACGTCAGAAAGAATAGCAATTTTTGCTAAAGATTTAAATAGAGCTTGCATTTTCTGCACTTTTGCTTAGGAAATTAAAATATGTGTAGTATACAGTTCTATACATTAGAGTCCATATATAATAGTTTTTTTTTGTCTGACTAAGAATTCAAATAAGGTCCTATATTTTCCAACTGCACCTGCTAAAAATAATAAAATATAAAAAATACTTGAATTATCTTTCTCGAACACAACTCACGCTAAAACAAAAACTCCAATAGTTATTCATTTCCGAGTTACTTCGGAACACACTTGCCCCACACATACCAACATTACGAAAGAAACTTACTAGAATAAAGCTTAAAAACGATGACGATTATAAACTTGCGTAATCACTCGATTAGAATTTGATCGATCGTTTGACGAGCAGTTAGATAAAGTTAATTATTTGTATTGCAAAATTTTATAATGCTTTGTATATGACAAGGATAAAAGAAGCTGGTTTTTTGAAGGTCATGAACAAAACAGGCATAATAAATGAGGGAATAATCGAATTGGAATGGACAGGTGGTATGTCAGTTTGCAAATGAAAATAACAAAAAAATATCTACCCAAATTGAATTTGACCAAAAGCTTAAACAAACCAAAAACTAACTGTAGTAATTGAATCTGCGACCTTCCAACTACAAGCACTACCAACACACCTTATAAACTTAGTACTAATATAATAATAGTGATGAAATATTTATAGTAAAGGATAATGCACAAGTAGTTATTAAAATAAACTCAACTAAAATAAAGAAGTGATTAAAAAATACTTCACAAAAAGTTCCCACGCTAAAAATCCTCTTGTATTCTCATATGGAACCAAAAACAAGCAACAACAACCCATTAATAATGCTAGTAAAGTCAAAGTTTCGTAATACAAGTACCTAAAACATTCCTAAATGGGAGATACATCATGCACCAAACATAGCAATAAATATGTGACAAATTTACATATAAATTAACTCCCAAACAAGCATATAATTTTCACTTTTACTCAAACATCGTCTCGAAAGTGAATAAATTGTTTCCCGACAAAGGGAGAAAACTATTTTGATCAATCGTCTAATGAAGGTTATTTGTTATGTCAACATAATAAAAATCTGTGACAAATATGATACAGAACAGTAATGAGCAGTCTCCTTTGAAAGTTATGCAGCGATATGTAAATAGGAGTTAGATTGTCGCTCGGAGAATTTGGATAATGACGTACGTAGTACATATATATCGATGACTATCTATGTTATGTTAAGGTCGAAAGTACAGCTTATTGAAATTACAACATAAGTAAGTGTAACATATGGATTGATCAAAAACAATTTTTAAATAACAAAATATCTATATCAAAAGACATTTAATATTGAAGTGTATTTATTAGCTTACGCCGAGCGATTTCAACCGCTCTTAAATTTTTCCGAATAAAAGGTAGCAAATATCCTTTCCCAAGTATAGTCTATCTATGTACTAAATTGTATAAAAATCCGTGCATTTGTTGAGGCATGAAAGGGTCCCGGGCTATAGAAGCCTATGCCTATTCCAGAACATATTTTGTGTACCAAATTTCATCGCGATCCCTTCACCCGATCTATCATGATATACGCCCGATGTCAATAATCAATCCTGATCCATTTTTTGCTATCTAAGATTGATATATCAATCCATTTTCTGGGCGAACCTTTAAAATCAATCTATCTTCGATCTACGATCGATCGAATCTGTTCGAAAATGATAGTTTTTGCTTGCCAATAAGCTATCCGTCCATTTTGACAACTCGTTGGTTTTAATTACGGATTGGAGATAGATTATTAACATCGGGCGATAGTAACATACATCTATACATTCTTACAAACTTTCGCATTTATAATATTGTAGGATTTTGTTAAAAGAAGTTCCTTTTCATCGTGAAAGTTAGATAATAAAATAGTTCTTTTATTTCCCTTATAGGTAGAACTTTAACGTTAGACCAAACACGCAAAGCAACAATTTAAGTGAGTAACTCTATCGATCGTTGTCGCAGGAAATTGTTGTTTTTCAAGGGCAAACCATGATAAATAAACTAGGCGTCCTTCAACAGTGTGGTAAGCTTTAAAAATAATCCATGACAAAAAAGGCCTCTGCTTCTATATCACTACATAGTATAAAACAAAGTCGCTATCCGCCGTCTGTCTGTCCCTATGTATGCTTAGATCTTTAGATGGATAGATAGAGTAATTCTTAAGGAAGGTTTTTATGTATAAATATGACGAATAGGAGCGGAGCATCAATCAAAACTGTTGCAAAAACGGGCAAGTGACGCTAACGAAGTTGCGCGGGTCAACTAGTCTATATATAAAGCAAAGTCCCCGCCGCCTCTGTCTGTCTATCTGAACGCGATGAACATAAAAACTTCTGAACAGATTTTCATGCGGTCTTCACCAAATTATGGAGTATTTCATGGGGAAGGTTTTTATGTATGATACATCAATTTGGAGCCGGTAGGTGGCGCTGGTGGGCAGAATGAAGTCTGCCGGGTCCGCTAGTTTAAATAAAGTGACAACCCAATCTGCCGCCATTTTTGCTAGCTTGTGTGTTACGTGTAGGTATGTGGCATTGTATCTCCTAAACGAGAGAACCAATTTTGATATAATATATGAATGTGTAATTTCTATGTTCTATTCCATTGGTTTTTTTAATATGTGTTAAGTTTATGTTCTAAAACATGACTCTTAATAATCTATACTAATATTATAAAGCTGAAGAGTTTGTTTGGTTGAACGCGCTAATCTCATGGCTCATCTTTAAGTCAGTTTTCTTCATATTTGACCTTTGAACAAACTAGTTTTAACTTACGGATAAACATATTAAAAATACTTTTTTACCCCGGGATAATTAAAAAATCGGAAACGAAAAGAAAAATACTTAACATACAATTTAGTTTTCTTCTATGTTATCTATAACTCCCTCAAATTTCATCCAAACTCGTGTCTTTATACCAAATTTAAAATCATAGTCATTCAAAATGTATGTCATAAAATCCCTGCACAGTTTTAACCGTAAAACTTTATTGGAAAATGAGCTTTAAAGCTTTTGTTATAAGTGCTATCTGTTTGTATGTTTGTCTGTGTACAGATATGGTGTTCGGCCGTGAGTGTGACTAATCGAGCCAGCGTGAGGTACTATAGAGGATATATTAGCCTAATAGTGCCGAGTGCACAGTTTAAGATGTGATTCTTATTTATATTGCTATGAGAATAACATCTACCTATACTTCTATACTATAATCTATACTAATATTATAAAGAGAAAAGATTTGTTTGTTTGTTTGTAACGAATAGGCTCCGAAACTACTGGACCGATTTCAAAAATTCTTTCACCTTTGGAAAGCTACATTATCCCCGAGTAACATAGGCTATATTTTATCCCTGTAATCCCACGGGAACGGGAACTACGCGGGTAAAACCGCGGGGAGGCAGCTAGTTATATATAAAATTCTCGTGTCACAATGTTAGTTACCATACTCCTCTGAAACGTCTTGACCGATTTTTATGAAATTTTATATGCATATTCAGTAGGTCAGAAAATCGGCTACTATCTGTTTTTGATACTCCTAAGTGATCACGGGAACGGGAACTACGCGGGTGAAACTGCGCGACGGAAGCTATCCTAACTAATCTTATAAGCAAAAGTAACTCTCTCTGTCTCAATTTCACTCTAAAACTACTGATTGAAATTAAATTTGGTAGGTACACAGATAGTTTAGAGCCTGAGAAAGGACATAAGCTTTTATTCCGGGTAATTGAAGATCTCCCAGGTATGCAGGGGAAACCGCGGGCAGCCACTAGTAATATAAAGGTGTCGCCACACGTAACATAGTCTTACAGGATACGATATATTAATATTCTATACTTCTAATTCTAAACACGCTCTCAAGTTCGTATAAACCGGTTGATTAACACTAACTTATACAATTGACTCTTAAATACCTCCATTCATTTTATCATATTTAATTCATTGCGTGTATTTACTTTGTTTTAGATTTAAATTTGTTATTGTAACTTCATTGATAGTTTCATTCATATAAAACACTAGCTGCCTCCGCGCGGTTTTACCCGCGTAGTTCCCGTTCCCATGGGAATACAGGGATAAATATAGCCTATGTTACGTAGTGATAATGTAGCTTTCTAATGAAAAAAGAATTATTAAAATCGGTCCAGTACTTTTTGAGTTTATTCGTTACATACAAAAACACAAATCTTTCCTCTTTATAATATTAGTGTAGGATATAGTGTAGAAGTGTAGGTGTAGACTACTATATCAATTGCTGTACCTATCTTAAGAATTATAATTTATACTCTACTAGTGGCTCCCCGCGATCTCACCCGCATTCCCGGGGATCTTAAATTTTCCCGGGAAAAAAAAGTACCCTATGTCCCTCTTCTGGTTCTAAGGTACCTATCCACCAATTTTCAGTCAAGTCGGTTCAGCCGTTTTTGAGTTATAAATAGTGTAACTAACACGACTTTCTTTTATATAAATAGTTGTTTAAATACATAGGTTATCAATTTGCGTGCACTAAGTTAACTTAGATCTAAAGTTCTTAGTACAAAGAACTTCAGATCTTATGCCTGGAACAATTGAAAGCTTATTTAATAACCATAGTCCTCACAGAAGGTAACTCCAATTCTACAAACTCAACAAATACTCATCAAAATCAAATTCATATTCACGACAACACGTGGAGTCCATCATGAGGACTTGAACTGTTATTTTCAACCTTAAACACCACAAAATAGAGTCTAAAACAAGCAAACTATATAACAAAATAAACGCATTCAAAATTCACATTTATTTCTAATAAAATAAGCTTCCAATTCATTTGCTAATGAACTATGACAGTTCCATGTCGGCCATTTTGAATCCAGGAAGCGTGTGACATTTCGAGAATTTGAAAATAGAATGGATACAGTTATGCCGCGAAAATTAGGTGAAGCGGCGTCTATGGGCAGTTTAAATTAGACGCCATTTTTACTTTATCAAACTAAGCTATATATAAAAAATATCTATTCTAAGAGTTGTTAATTAACCGGAAAATAGGTAATTAAAATTAATTAGTGATGATTACAACATCCACAGTAGGTACCTACCTATTGTTAGAGTTACCTTGTAAATGGTAGACAAAACTTTTTAGTTAGAATTTTATATCCTACCAAATCAACTAACGAACAAGATTTATATTAACAGGATGAATTTTATGATACATCAGTACATATATCTCGTTTAAACACTTTAAAATGATACCATGACGCAATGAAAGGTTTAGTCTAAGATTTCAGTTACCTTGGCATAGATTTTAATAAGGTACCTAAGTAACTTAGCTATGTCCCTAAGGCTAAATCACTTGTTATAACCTTTACAAGCCAAACATGACGCGTGGGCGAATCTTGAAATAGCAACAGAAATAATTACAATACAAAAACCTCCTAGCTTTACCAAACCCTTTCATTTCACATTTTAATGGCCCTTTAAGCAAGAACGGTAAAAAAATTGCTATCCATCCGAATTCCATCAAAACATAACTTCAAAGGCATATGGAAACAGGCAAACCCCATAAAAAACTCCGTGATATGGCGCCAAAATGTTACGAAACACAAACGTAAATAGACAGGTTATTACGAAGTTATTAAGCATAATTATGGTGAAAATTAATCTTTGGATGCGCAGGCGCATCTTTGATCTATTTCCCGACGAGGAAGCGGGGCTCTTCGGGGCACTTCGGGACACTTCGGGAGACTTCGTTAGGGCTCGTGACACGCTACTATTTTTAAAATTTTCGCCGCGAAACGCTTGGACACCTTCCGTTTATAACGGCTTCCGGTATGCTGGTTTTGAACTTTTTTTTCGATGGAATTTTAACTACTATACGTTCGGAGAGAAAATTATTAAAACATACAAGAATAGAAGCTTGCAACACTAATCAAAGTATGAATTGCTAAAAGCACGCAAAGTTAAATATTGCATACGTTTCTTAAAACATAATGATTGTACAATGTATCAATTGCATATACCAGTAACTTATCAAAAGTAATATAGAGACTATTTTACTATTATCTTCGCTCTAAACAAAAAGAAACACTGAATCTCCAGATACATTTCAGTCTGACCATAATCTTACCAGTTTTTACATAAAATGGATGACCCTAAACTGTATCCGATTCAAAAAAATAAACATCTAATGAATAATTCATTTGTCAATCGAGATCATGTGATACCCGATCGATAACCCGACAAAGTTTAATATCCCCACCTCCAGATGCATCGTCTGTGGTCCAAGATGCATTAGAACATGGTTAGGTTATCGAAACGGGTCTGATAACCGTGTCGATGTCACCGATCTTGGGTACCTGGTCCCATATTGTGATGGGTGACATGTTTTTGGGATCAAATTTTGTTTAGGTATTAAAGATGAAATGACAGAATGAAATGTAGTAGCCTGTTTTGAAGCCGCAATGAATAATATCACTAAAACACTTGAATCTGGTCTTAAACTTAGAGCTCAAATAAAATCTAATGGATGTAAGTATCAATTGAGGACTGACATGAAATTTTCTTGAAAAATACCGAAATGATACAAGTAGTGACAAGTACAAATATTTTGAAATAGCAACAGATGATGAATTAGATTCAAATTGAATTTGAGAGAATTAAAGGGCTCATGATATTGAGGCTCAAAAAAAGAATCTCATTAAAAAGGAAATATTATAATAGACCTGAGAATCACTAATAAGATACTATAGATAATATTAAAGATACATTACCACAGAGATTTTTAATAGCACTTCGCAACCATGAATATTTTAATGTACACTAACCCGATCAAAATACATCGTCTATAAAATATCCATTAAAAATAAATGTAAAACTTGAAAATAATGTTTACTGTGATGGAACTTAATCTCAATTATCCGTATTACCAGTTTTTAAGCTTATCTCTCGAATAACATCGTTATTTTTTGCTCCTACCTTTTTAATACCAGTTTTCTATAAACTTGATATTACTTTGCGGCTTCTTTTGGAGGTCAATATAATTTTAACCAGTTGCTTCTTGAATGTGTAATAGTTTTCTTAATTATTTATTATCTATCAAATTGTAATTATGTGCAATGTCTATTGGCTCTATCTAGAAATCCTTTTTATTTATTGATTAAACAGAGTAGAGCTTTTGATGAACGCAAAAAATCTCATGTTAAGCAATATGAAGCATGTACATACAATATTTGCCCATACAACAATAACAATGACAAGGAAGAATTTAAATATAACATAAAAAAACGAAATTAATTAAAACTGTGTTATATAAACATAGAAGCAAAAAAAGACGAATAAAAAACAAATTCATGGTCTATGGAACTGACATATTGTAGTTTTAATTTATTTAGGTAACTTTAAAATATCTGCTGGTTTACTCAAATCGGTATATATTTCAATCTGAATAAATATATCTGATGATAAATAATCTGATCTGAACATATACTTAATGTTTATAATCATACTATAATTAAATAATTTATCATTGATTTCCCAATTTCTCAAAACGTTATAGATGCTGAATTCGATAATTTGGAAATATTTCGTAAAAAACCTAGAAAGATGTTATCTAATTTTAAAATCGATCGAAACATTGATTATTGTTCTAAAACAAGAACAAATGGACATGTGATAAACGTTTTTAATACAGTAGTAGGTCGTCAAGGTAAACAATTTACTTGCCGAAAAGCCTAATTTATGCATGCCTTGAAACCGCATTACCGACGAAACTAATTCGCGCCGGATTCAAACCGTTAAATTCAAAACATCACTCGCACACTTAACTTCCGCGTTTGGGTAAAATGAAAAAGAATTAAATCTGGCATACTTAAATCAGTAGACTCGTCAGGTTTCCATTAAAAATTCGAACTTGATTTGTTTTTGTTTTCGATGCACAGACACACGCGTTGGGTTCGCGATAATCGGCGACGCGACGTGCGCTCGTCGTCAGCGTCAACAACGCACTGGCTTTACGTCCTTCGACTTTCACTGCAAATGATAATGCTATAACGCGACTGGTTCTGATCACCTCTCTTGTGGTGTTCATCATGTAGATTATATGCTTCATTGAGTTTGGTTGGGTTATAGCATGGAAACGTCAAAATTACCTTTGGTCCTTTTGTGATGCAGGGTGCGGTAGCTTGCATAATTTGTCGTGTTTGCTTTTGTTTAGCTTAGAATTTTCCGAGCGTAATACTTTGTGAGATCCTTATCAGTGTTTACCTTGTGCTGTTGTCTTTGCCTTTAAAATAAACGTACGTCGTGTCAAATGCTTCGTATCTAGTTAATCCATGGGTACTCTTTACAATATTAATGTCAATAGGATTCATTCAGACTTATGAAGTGCCTTTTTAATTTCCATCCTTTGCTTGATTTTATCTGCTTTCCATGGGGTTTTTCTAAGTTCTATGAATATAATGGTGCTATTCCAGAGCTTATTCTATGTCTCTGTCAAATTTTGTCTTTATACCTTCAAACTTTCTGATAGACTAACATACATCCATCATTTTTATTAGTATTATTATAAAAAAAAGGGTTTGAAAGAAACCAATTATTATCAGTGACTACAACTTTATAAAAGACTAGCTGCCTCCGCGCGGTTTTACCCGCGTAGTTCCCGTTCCCGTGGGAATACATGGATAAAATATAGCTTATGTTACTCAGTGATAATGTAGCTTCCTAATGAAACAATAATTATTAAAATCGGTCCAGTACTTTTTGAGTTCATTCGTTACATACAAAATACAAATCATTCCTGTTTATAATATTAGTGTAGATATTGAAAGTAAATCATGAAGTAGCAATAATGATGAAATATGGCGATAATTATTTTGATGCAGACCATAATGGTCTGATAGATAAGATTAGGGAAAAACCTATTCATAATCATACAATGAACGTTTTATCGAATACATAACAAATTAAATAAAAAAATATACTAGGACATTGTTAACTAGGCAAATTCCAAACAGAGCTTGTACAGTCAGCAACGGAAGTCGTTGAACACAATGAAGTTCCAAATCACCTGCACACGTATTACTTACCATAAATTACTGATCAAAGTTAACTACAAAATAACCTTGTCAGCATAGAACTACAAAAGTCGCTTAGCACTGTTATGCCATAAATCGCTGAACATCACTAGCGACAAAAATATGTTATCAATACAAAATACAAAAGTCGCTTAACAATTGTAGTTTGTTACTCGACGAAGCTAATTCTCGGTTTGTCATAAGTTGCTGAACATTACTAGCGACGAAAATATGTTATCAATACAAAATACAAAAGTCGCTTAACAATGATAGTTTGTTACTCGACGAGGCTAATTCTCGGTTTGTCATAAGTTGCTGAACATTACTAGCGACGAAAATATCTTATCAATACAAAATACAAAAGTCGCTTAACAATGATAGTTTGTTACTCGACGAGGCTAATTCTCGGTTTGTCATAAGTTGCTGAACATTACTAGCGACGAAAATATGTTATCAATACAAAATACAAAAGTCGCTTAACAATGATAGTTTGTTACTCGACGAGGCTAATTCTCGGTTTGTCATAAGTTGCTGAACATTACTAGCGACGAAAATAAATTATGAATATAAAATTGTCATGGGCACAGATTTTTTTTATTTGACAAATCCGATTCTCTGTTTATCGTCTTCTCTATTTTTATCTGCATAAATCTATATATGTATATGTTTAGCAAGTTGCTAAACATAATATAGGTAGATAAAAATATACTTTCATATAGTAGGTATATGAAACTTAATTATTTTAATAAGTGCTATAAAAATATAACTTATACATATAAGTAAAATAAATTTTTTTGAGTATCTATATATATATAAAACAATGTCCCCGCCGCCTCCGTCTGTCTGTCTGAACACGATGAATACAAAAATAGGGGGACTTTGTTTTATATACATATATAGATGTAACTAGAGGCACAATTGAAATAATAATAAAATTATTTGGTTCGAATGACAATTGAAATGACGGATTCTATTAAATTTACCTTACATATTTTTACTTCTACTTTCAGATATTGGTTTTTGTTCATAAAACTTTACTACATATTTTTTCACTTCTACCTTCAAATATTTGTTTAATAATATTGCAATAAAAATTTTGTTGTTTAAAAGCGCATGGTAAATAAATAAAATGAAAAATATACCTACTGTCTTTTCTTATAAGTTCACGAAGTGGAGTCAATAAAGCATTTTACCCGGAAGTCCTCAAGAACAGCTCCGATTTCGATGATTTTTTTTGTTAGCTTTGTTTTTTTATATTATTTAAAATCAGAAACCTTTTGGAGCGGAGAAAAAAAAATATATTGTTTAAACAATATCTACTTACTATATTTATATGAAACCGTTTGCCCGTTTTTGCAACATTTTTGATTGACGCTTCGCTCCTATTCGTCGTAGCGGGATGACACATAGCTGATAGCCTTCCTCGATAAATGGGCTATCTAAAACTGAAATAATTATTGAAATCGGACTAGTAGTTTCTGAAATTAGCGCCTTCAAGCAAACAAATAAACTATTTAGTTTTATTAATCAGTAGAAAAAGACCATAAGAAAATATATATGCGTGTATGCATGTTACGTGTATACCTTACATATATTTGTTTAGGCTACTATATATATATATGTATGTATATATAATATTTCACGTTGTGTTTATCGAGGAAGGCTATTTTGAAGTTTATTTGTTTGCTTGCACGCGGAAATTTGAGAAAACTACTGGTCCGATTTCAAAAATTATTTCAGTGTTAGATAACCCATTTAGCGAGGAAGGCTATAGGCTATGTATCATTACGCTACGACGAATGGGAGCGAAGCGGCAATGAAAAATATTGCAAAAACGGGAAAACGGTTTCATATAAATATAGTAGATATAGTTTAAACAGTGTAATTTCTTTTTTCCCGCTCCAAAAGGTTTCTGATTTTAAATAATATAAAAAAACAAAGCTAACAAAAAAAAAACATCGAAATCGGAGCTGTTCTTGAGGACTTCCGAATATTGCCTGTTTTATGTCTTCATTGACTCGGCTATTGACACGATACTTTGATACCCAATGATTGTGTAACACTAATATTCAGACAAGTCGTAATTAAACTTGACTAATGAATTTGAATTAGTGTTGAGCGAATTATTGCACATTTAGTGCTCAGCTACTTATTGCGAATTTGTGTTCAACTACTTATGGTAAAATCATGTTCAGCAACTTAAGGAATATTGGTAATCAGCCTTTTTTGTAACTTTGAAATGACTACCTTGTTTTGTACTCTACTGTGGTTAGTGATTTACGACAGGTTTAGTGCTCAGTGGTTTTGTAAATTTGAATGTGTTCATGGACTTTCGTTGCTGACTGTACTATGGTAACCAGATAGCTGATATTTACAAAATATAGTTACAGAACTACATGCAGATTAGTATTTGTCCTGGATTGGAATCGAACTGTCCAACGGCTCTATCCCGGGGTAAAAGATAACCTTTCCCAACCTGTAGTCTATCTGTAGCTACCGAATTTCGTCAAAATCGGTTTAGTGGTTTAGGCGTGAAAGTAACAAACAGACAGAGTTACTTTCGCATTTATAATATTAGTAGGGAAGTAGGGACTTAGAAATTGATTGCAATAATATACAGTATAAGCAAATAAATTATTAATCATCAGCTCATATACGTCTCCACCGAGGAGCTCGAGCCTCCCCTAACAACGAGGGGTCTAGGCCATAGTCCACACGCGCGCCTAGTGCGGTGCGACTTCACATGCCTTTAATTGTGACATCTCAGGCATGCAGGTTTCCTCACAATGTTTTCCTTCACCGAAAGCCAGTGATTTGAATCCGTACATACGTTTTTAAAACTCAGAGATACGGGCCAGGGTTTTGAACCTGTACCCTCATGATCGTGAATTGGTGCGTTCCCAACTGCTTTAAAATAGATAATTATTGATAATGTTAAATACAGTTATTTATCAGCGAATAAATTATTTAAAAGGCTAAGCATGCTAAGTACAGCACAATGCAGAGCCGGCCTTGTGTGTGACTGAGAAGGTCTCAACTGAAATTTACATAGGTGTGTATAATCAAATATAAGCTATGAAAAATGTATAGTGTTTGTTTTTTTAGTATTTAAATGTGGTTTTATTAGGATTAAAAACAGGATATTGATTTATTATATGATGTATTTTTAAAACCAAGTTATTGTTAAAATTTGCTCTATAAATGATGAAAAAACGTACTATTTAGTTACTCATTTCTCGTGGTTAGAAACTATAATTATGTATGTGTTTTAAACATTTTTATTTCTATTCGCTTTGCAAAGATTACTTTATTAAATAAAATACAAATTTGTTATTTGTTTAAACTGTATAACCCTCTTAGCTATAAATTCGCAGTATCAAAGTAAGTAATTACAAAAACAAGAATAACAGTTATTCGGAATTTTTCCACACTCACTCAAAAGTCGTATTTATACATACGGAAGGGAAATATCAATAATATACAGAAACAATATTAAGTTCAAGGTGAAAACTGTACTGTTGTCCATCCCAAAAACGGCATAATGTCACAAGCAGGACTTGAATGAGGCTGTTTACACTTCAATATGTTTACCGTACCGAAGTCGTATCGTATAAAAAAGCTATATATTTTAATCATTTAATAATTATAACTATTACTCTATGATGATGATGATTGGACCGACCGATTTCGGCCATGGCGACCACTTTGACTCCTAGTCAGTCTGGCGCTGATGCACCAGAAGATGGCTTATGTAGCCTATCTTCCTTACAACTCTATATAAGTGTGATATAGATATAGATATATACAAAGATAATTCTATATTGTTACACCACAAATAAAACTTGAAATAACAAGAAACAAAAAAGACAAGAGTGTTATAATGGGCGGCCTTATCACTTATAGTGATCTCTTCCAGGCAACCTTAGGATGGAGAGGATCTATAAAAAATATAAGGCTGTTAAAGAAGGAAGAAAACATGACAATAGGTATATAAAGTAGAAGTAGGTTTCTTGATAATTATGATCGTTTTATACAATAAAAAATATATAATTATAAATAATAAATAGCTAGTGTATATATAGAGTTGATATCATAATAAGTTCTAACTACAGCAACTTTTAATATAACTTACTAGCTGACCCGGCGAACTTTGTTCCGCCTTATTTTCAAAATTCAAAGATTTTGTTTTTAGTATATAAACCTTGCCCTGGTTATAACGAACACATAAAAATAATTTGCCATTTTGGTCCAGCCGTTTTGAAGTTATGCGCGTACATACATTTTGCAGATTCATTTTTATATATAGATAGTGATTTAGATATTCGTCATGAAACACGTAACTGAAGAAAAATGGTAACCACAAAACAGTAAGACAAAGACAAATTCTAAATGAGTTAACACATTAGGTACACTGAGTGTCGAGTGTCACCCATCCCCTAAATTAGAACCACACTGGCCCCAATTCTGATGTACAACAAACTTAACTTAAACCAAACCTAAAAACTAACTTCTATCTGTATTAAATGTCGATATGATTAAATGAGAATTTTAGTTCTGTAGGTTTATTGAAATAAAGTGATCTTTCATGTGTTTTAATTTACGCTGATAAACGTCACGACTTACTCGCAAAATCAGTTTCAAAACTCTAAACTTTAGAAGAGTTTCATCCTCTTTTCTAAGCCCTGCTTCACAAATTTAAAACTTCTATCTTCTGGGATAAAAAGTAGCTTATGAGCTATACCACGCTAAAATCTATCTCTATACCAATTTCATTTAGTTCAGATTCAGTAACAAACATCCAACCAAACATTTATACAAATACAATACAATACAAATATTCTTTATTGTTTACAACACATGAAAAACAAATAAATTAACAACAGAAATATATACATAAAGTGCTATTATTATTAATATTATTATATTATTACTAGATGTTATTATATTTATATTTGTAGTGACTTAGTTAAGTTATATACATAAAAATCGGTCCCATTAACATATAAAACACCCAACGACAGACACGGGGTGAACGTGCTCAAGTGTAAAAATAAATTTAAGGACAAACTTACATTAATTGACCATAACGATTTGACGTTTATTGGTGTTCATTACTTCAAGTTTACTGATCACAGTAATTGTGTATTAATGGACGATGACATCGTGCCGTCAAGCCAACCATCGAGCTGTGGTGGCTCAGTGGCTCAACTTATGTACGGTATCACACCACTGGCTTTCGGTGAAGGAAAACATCGGGAGGAAACCTGCATGCCCGAGATGTCACAATCAAAGGCATGTGAAGTCCGTCTATCCGCACTAGGCCCGCGTGGTGGGCTATGGCCTATGAGGGGGCTCATTGTTAGGGGAGGCTCGAGCTCCGAGCGTGGAGACGTGTATGAGCCGATGATGATGATGATGATGATAGACGATGACAAGGGTATGAAGGATATAAATATCCTGGGACATTTTTCACACACGGCCAATCTGATTCCAAACTAAGCAGAGCTTGTGATATGGTAACCAGATCATATATTACTTTTAAATACATACTTATATAGATAATTACATCCAGACACAGAACAAACAGACATATTCATACAAATGTTTGTCCTGGGTGGGATTCGAACCCAGGACCGGTGGCTTGAAAGTCGGGGTCACTAACTACAAAGCCAAATGGCCATTTATGGACGCCATTACTGGACGATGATAAGGGTATGGGGAGTAAGCCTTTAAATATTAAAATTATACTTTATGGTTTCAAATGGGGAACGAGTTTCACCAAAAGTATGAGAGTTTCACCAAAAGTATGAGAGTATGAGAGATCTTATGAATAACTAGTGGCTCCCAGGGGATTGTAAATTTTCCCAGGATAAAAAGTATATTAAATATAAATCTATGCCAAATTTCATCCAAATCCTTTCAGTAGTTTCTGCGTGAAAGAGTAACAAACTTACATCTATACATTCTTACAAAATTTCACATCTATACTAATATTATCTATACTAATATTATAAAGAGGAAAGATTTGTTTGTTTGTTTGTTTGTTTGTTTGTTTGTTTGTTTGTAATGAATAGGCTCCGAAACTACTGGACCGATTTCAAAAATTCTTTCACCTTTGGAAAGCTACATTATCCCCGAGTAACATAGGCTATATTTTATCCCTGTATTCCCACGGGAACGGGAACTACGCGGGTAAAACCGCGGGGAGGCAGCTAGTTAAATATAAATCTATGCCAAATTTCATCCAAATCCTTTCAGTAGTTTCTGCGTGAAAGAGTAACAAACTTACATCTATACATTCTTACAAAATTTCACATCTATACTAATATTATAAAGAGGAAACATTTGTTTGTTTGTTTGTTTGTTTGTTTGTAATGAATAGGCTCCGAAACTACTGGACCGATTTCAAAAATTCTTTCACCTTTGGAAAGCTACATTATCCCCGAGTAACATAGGCTATATTTTATCCGTGTATTCCCACGGGAACGGGAACTACGCGGGTAAAACCGCGGGGAGGCAGCTATTTATAATATTAGTAGGATTAAGATCTGAAATTAATAAATGAAACACACACAAGTTAGAAACTTTATATTCCTATTTAGAATTCATATATTTAATATTTTTATATAATATCTAAGCTATATTTTCAACATATGTTATTAGCCACATCTACACCTTCTTGGTTACAATCACAGTGACTGAATTAAAAAAATGTCAAAACCTTTGCAAAAATGTTCTTTTGTATACATTGTAAGCGTTTAAAGAGTTTCTTGACATAGGTTTATTAGCTAATTGTATATTTAACCCAATAGACACATGCTATGATAATAATGTAGAAATAAGGATACATTTATTTATTTTGGAAGTGACTTGAAGGTGTCAGCCTCTGATGGCTGTTACACCTTTACGCGGGCAATCGGTGAGCGCTGAGGGCTCTCAACCGTCTGGATACACTAATTTAAGTCCTATTTTAAATTCCGTCACTCTAACACTAAGTGAGGGACTAACGCAAAATCAAACTCATTCACCAACTACTAAACTATTTATATGAATATTCCTGTCCAGGTTTAACTTTTATAATCTCTGGATTGTTAGGATCTCCGTTACCTCTAACAACATAAATCGTTCTAGTCCCTTCATCTGCCTTCTCCTTCTTAACATAGAAATTGTTTTTGTGATCGAAAATGTAATCATCTGTACTCACAGGTGTAGGTTTTGTAGTGTAATAATTATTTACGTATGGATAACGATTGTTTGGAAAAATAATACTTTTACCTTTTCTATTAAAATTGTTTTGTACTACACCAAAATTAGCGTTGTCTTCAGGAAATTTCAAACCTCGACTACCTCTAGTATTCTCGTTTGGTTTATTTTCAAAGTCTCTTATGTTATTGTTTTCATTTACAAAAGAACTAACGTCATCTGGAAAGAGCCATTTTGAATTATGATCATCATTGTCAAAATCATCATCAATAAAATTGTCTTTAGGTTTATTTTGTATGCGTTTCTCTATCTTACTATCATCAGATTTAAACCTAACATTATTAGTGAAACCATATTGGTATGGGTAATCTGTGCCGTAGTTCTGTTGGTTACCGTATAAGTTGGGTTTTTGGAAACCATAACCTTGATTTTGACCGTTAGGTTGGTAGAGACCATAGTTTTGATTGGCGCCCAGCTGGTTGTAAAACTGTTCTAAATTTTGGTTTTGCTGTTGAGGGGCATTGAAGAATCTGAAGAAGCCTCCGTTGTGGTTGTTTAGGTAGTGGACGAGCTGTTCAGGGTCTGTTGGACACTGAGGGTAGGCGTAGCGGCAGGTACCAGGGTTGGCTTTGGAGGTCATGCCGAGGAAAACTGCGCGTCCAAACACAAAGAGAGGGGAGCTGCTGATCCCATTGTAAGCTGATAGGAGTCTGGAATGTTTTAAGAGTAAGAACCTATGATGATGCTTGCAAGGATTTTATAACCTTCAAATCACTACTAGTACTTTACTGGCTACTAATTAATTAACATCTTCTTCATATGTATTAATATTGATTCAATTAGTGGATACAATATAAGTACACTACACTACTCTCTCAACAACTTCTTAGGTTGCAATAAAGAACTTCTCAGTTACGTGACTTGCCACTCAGTAGATTCAGTTGATCTTCCAAAAAAGGTAAAATGTATCTTATATCTATACTAATATTATAAATTCGAAAGTAACTCACGTTTTTACGCTAAAACTGAACCGATTTAAATGAAGTTTTGTGCACAGATATTCTAGAGCCTGAGAAAGGACATAGGCTACTTTTTATCCTGGGAAAATGGAAGATCTCTCGGGTACGCGGGTGAATATCAATTCGTCTGTATCTTCTATTGACTATTTGTCCCAAGATCTTTTGAATACTCACGTCAATAAAGGCTGAAGTCCCGCAGCAGACTGCAGCAGGCCAGACCCCAGGCTTCCACCGCCAGCTGCCTCGCACAGCAGCCGCGGTACGCACTGGTAGTCATCGTACAATGCAATGGACGTCAGAGCTTCTGTTATGGATGATAGAGCTGATGATGCTAAACTTGGTCTTTGCGGTGGTCCTAGGAGTAACGAAATTAAGAGTTGAGCTACCGGGAGACTGTATCTGATTAAATGTTGAGACATCACCATAAACCTACATAAAGCTTGAGAGGATACTAGCTGATCTGTACAATTTCTTCTGCGTCACATCTTCCGCGTTTTTGGAACTCAGTGATCGAAACGTTATGTTATATACTTAGCCTATGGTCTTCCTTGATAAATGGGGTATTTTAACCAACATTGTTTCTTAATTCAAACCAGTAGTTTGAAAGCCTATTCAATACAAACAACATCACAAATTTAGAGAATCCTACCTAATATGTATTATAAATGCGAAAGTAACTCTGTCTGTCTAGCTGTCTCGCTTTCACGCTAAAACTACTGAACCGACTTAAATGAAATAAAGGAAAATTGAAAATCCCCCGGGTTCGCCGGGAGCCACTACTAATAAATAAATAAATAAATATAACTAATTAAATACAATGTTGATTAACTTACTATAATGCTCCGGATTTACATAAGGATTTGGTCCTATTCCTTGTTGATCAAAGGGCGAAGGGAGACCAGGAACTCCTGGATATTGAGGTGCAGGATAACCAGGTATCCCTTGATACCTCTGCTTCCTCCTTCGCCTTCTCTTCCTCTTTTTATTGCCAGGTTCTTGATTCTGTCCTTCAATTTGATTGTCATCTTGAAACTTTATTGGTGCGGGACCAGAATTCTGTCCATCAGTTCCAATGTATTGATTATTCGATTCGTAGTGTCGATCATCATCAAATTTCCATCGATTAGATTGATCTGAAAGAATTCCATACTGACCGTGGTCATTGGTATCAGACTGGGAGTTGACTTGGTCTTCAAATTTGATGAGACCATATCCAGATTGACGTGCTTGAGGATCGGAACTGAAGATTCTCCTGAAATTTAGGTAACAGTTTTGATCAAATTTTGTATTCAGATGATATTATTCACATAGTGGTATTTCCTAAAAGTCTAACTAATTCTTTTCAACGAGCAATTCTTGAACATTTCTATTTTTATACCTACCAAATACCTATTAAATATTTTCTTCCGTACAAAATAAGGTCCGAAATGTTATCAATACTCACGTTAAAAGTTCACCAGGGTCGTAAGTCGTTATATTCTTATTTATTTCATCATCAGCAACGACATTTGATATTATGATGACTATAATTAGACCAAAGTAATCCATTTTGTATTCATATCTGAAACAAAGATGAAAATAAAGATGTAATTAAATGTACTCAGTAACTTCAGTTTCGTAAATTAATGATGATGTATCATTTGTATCAATATGTCCAATCTAAAACGTTGCAACTTTAGAGATTTTTTTGAGGAAGCGAAAAAAACGTCTCAATATTTTATGAATGAAAAGCACCTGGTTATTGAGAGCTATTTCTTTTAGTCTAATCTTAAAGCATTAATAAGTGAATATTATAGTTGAAGATTTAGGCAGTACTTGCGAAACTGCACTTTTATCGATTGGCATTAAGAATAACGAAACGTCGAAATGCCCCGATCAAGTAGAAGCTGGAAAACTTAGAACTAAGAGTGAAGTTTGCTAGCTGCATCTAGGAGAAAATGCACTTTAAGACTTAAAAGAAAATCTAAAGAATCTTATTTTTGCTAATAAAGTTTATTACAAACACGTTCATGGCCACTATGACGTAAGAGTAACAAACATCCACCCACACATACTTTCGCATATAAAATAACTATACTCTGTCCAGGTTAATCACTGTTTCAAGGATGTTAAAAATATGGAGATGAGTTGAGAAGGTAGCATTCGTCACCACCTCCGCAATAAAATCTCCTGAAAAAGTGTTAGCTTTTGATATCACTTTGCTGTGAATTTGCTAAAATGTTCGAGGCAGGCGCTTCATATAGTTTTGATTCGATCTCACCATTTGAAGAGAATATTTTCTGATTAAATATTTTTGTGTAAAAGTATTTAATTATAATTTATTGCATTAAATAAAAAAAAATGTTCGTAAAAGTTTGGAACAATTCGACTAATGTTCGATTAATTAGATAATGTTAGGCGCTATAATAAGGGTAGAAAATTAAACGAGATAAAAGATGTTATTAAAACTACACATGTTAAAGAAACATAAAATAAAAAAGCTATATTGATATGTATAGTAATCATAATTACATATTTCTAATTAATCGCGACATTTGAAACACTAAACATGGTACTCCAAAATGAGAACCCCTCATTTTCAAGTTAGAAATCAAAGAAAACTTACACTCAAAAAAACGCCACAAAATTCGTCTTCACACTCAAAACACTAGAAACAAAGTGAATAAAAGTGAAAAATTTCACTCGAACGCGTCTCGTGGAAAGTTTGATGATATCATACAACATATAAGGAGCAACTTACGAATCGTGTGTATTGCAAAGTTGCCGTTTAAGGCATATCCTGTTACAATAAAGTTTATACGACTGTTAGATAATATATGGCGTTAGGAAACATAATAATTGACCATAGATTGACGACTTCTGTACTTAGGTACGTCCCCACTGAAGCAGCGTCCCTTAACAACGAGGGGGTTAGGCGATAGTCCACCTCGCAGGAACAGTGTAGATTAGGCGACCTCACATGGCATTGATTGGAGATGAATGGTAAATTTTAGTAAGGCGAAGCATTCACCACTGAGCCACCTCTCGCGATCTCTATGTTAAGTTAAGCATAATGCTTCTACATATAAGTGATATACAAAATATCAAATAGATTTAACTGTTGTGACTTTGATCAAAGAAATTGGATGTCTTCGTCTGTACTGTACGAGGCAATCGTAAATTCGTGTAAAACTCCATTTACTGAAACGGACTTCATATGAAAGCAATTATAATGCAAGTGGAAAGCATAGAACCATATAGCGCCCTCAAATGACATGATACAAGCCAGGCAAAGGGTCCTGGGGCATCCAAAACTTGGGCTTGTACAAAAATTTGTTTAGATAGCGTGTATTAGCACAGATTAGGTAATCAGAGCAATTATTTATTTACAAAAAAATATCGATTAGTCTAAATCCTAGACCTAGATATGCCTAGATCATTGAGTGACTTTTAAACTATTGATTCTTGTTGGTTACAAATGTGATAAAATATGGATCAATAAAAATAACACATAGCGAAGAAAACTAGAGAGATGGGGTACTCTATATAATAATATGAAAATGCAAAGTTACAATTTTGATGAAAAAAAAGTTTATCAGACCAGCCCCTACAAGCACCACCTATACATAAGCATGTGTCTACTACGCCAAATACGCAATCTACTCTCATATTCACCCATTTTATTTTCTTTTAGCTTTCTCCCGTTGTTTCACCCGCGAATCCTAAGTACATTTAACTTTTTCGGTGTACCTTCTCTGTAGCAAATTTCTTAAAAATCATTATAATATTAGATATTCTGCTATAGCAGGGATTAAGTACTGTCTCATCGACAAACTCTTACCCGAAACTATACATTAATCATGTCGCAACCCTATCGGTGACAAATAGATTAAGAACAAAAGCCTCACTTCACATTGACCTTGGGAACCGGTAACCTTTCGTACCGGACCTGAATTACCGGTTAATATCGATAACCGATTAGCTACCATCGTTGGGCAACACTATTGATGGGTTGACAGCCCTGCGCCTGCGCATGCGCTCCATTTGTCAATATGGGGGCGTTGTGGTGCGACCAGATTATAATATTGTTTTTTATAATGATATTAAATGACATGATTGATTGACCATTTTATTTAAAAGTGTAAAATGTTAAAACAAATTAGATAATTTAGTAAGACGCTTACGTTACAAAATGATTTAACAGATACAAAATCTTATTAAAATTATAAATGCGAAAGTTTGTAAGTATGGATTGATGTTTGTTACTCTTTCACGCTAAAACGGCTGAACGGATCAGCTTGAAATTTTGGAATAATAGGTACAGCTACAGGCTACATTTCATTCCGAGAAAATTAAAGATCCCCTATATCTATACTAATAATATTATAAAGAGGAAAGATTTGTTTGTTTGTTTGTAATGAATAGGCTCCGAAACTACTGGACCGATTTCAAAAATTCTTTCACCTTTGGAAAGCTACATTATCCCCGAGTAACATAGGCTATATTTTATCCCTGTATTCCCGCGGGAACGGGAACTACGCGGGTAAAACCGCGGGGAGGCAGCTAGTTATAAATAAAGTGCTCAATATCCCCCCAAAAATATCCCCAATCATCACATTGGTCCTTCAAGCCGGATGTAAACAAGTCTATAAAAACAATAGAATGGACTGCAACAATTTCACGCCTATTTCTTAATAAATCATCGACCTTATAACACAGTTAATAAAACTCAAAATACATTAGAACTACCCCATTGAAGATACTGACCAAATCAAGTAACTTGTTGTCTTTATTTCTATTTTGTAATATGAACCTTATGTCCAAGTTTTAAGGTTGTTTTTAGGTATAGCAATTATGTATAAATTAGTAGCTAATGCGTGACCATTAAATACCTATCTACTTACTAAAAAGATCACGATTAAGAGATTTTCGATTGATTCGTTGAAAGGTGTGCACGCTGCAGTTGTGTTTTGAAATCATTTCTCGACGTTATGACCTTAACCTGCCATTTGACAATACTAACTAATATTATAAATGCGAAAGTAACTCTGTTTGTCTGTCTCGCTTTCACGCTAAGACTATAGAACCGATTTAAATGAAGTTTTGTACACAGAAAGTCTAGAGCCTTAGAAAGGACATAGGCTACTTATTATCCCGAGAAAATGGGGAACTCCTGGGTATGCAGGTGAAACCGCGGGGAGCCACTAGTTCAGAATAACTGCATAAAAAGTACTAGATTAAATAAATAAATGCATAGGGACGTGTTTGGTGGCCTAGTATGCAAATATTGTAAGTACTAAATGGAGTTAGAAACAGCAAAGAGTGTCTTGTTAAGAGTGAGATGGGGTTTCTATCACTAATTTTTCTACATTAATATTATAGAAGAAAGAAAGATTTGTTGTTAGTTTCTTTTTATTGAATACTAGCTGCCTCCGCGCGGTTTTACCCGCGTGGTTCCCATTCCCGTGGGAATACAGGGATACAATATAGCCTATGTTACTCAGTGATAATGTAGCTTTCTAATGAAAAAGGAATTATTAAAATCGGTCCAGTACTTTTTGAGTTTATTCGTTACATACAAAAATACAAATCTTTCCGCTTTATAATATTAGTGTAGATGCTCCGTAATTACCGACCGATCGATCTAAATAATTCTTTCACCGAAAGAAAGCTACGTTATTTGTGAGTGTCATAGGCTATATTCCTGTTTTCCTACGGGTACGGGCACTACGCGGGTGGAGCCGCGCGTAGGGAACTAGTATTTAAATAAATAAAAAATCTCAGCTTGTATTAGGTCCTTAACTCCTTATTTATATGTAACTAGCGACCCACCCCAGCTCCACAAACGGTTTGTGAACCAGCTTACTCAGGCTTATACCCAGCTTATAGCGACAAAAGGACATGGTTGGGCTTAAGTGAGTAGAAGTCTCACCGCCTGCACCCAGGGCGGAAGGTATCCATGTAGGATTTCCCCATCTCAAAAATAAAGGTCCTTATTTATATCTACCTACGTACCTCTAAATACATAGTTTGCAAGGTAACTGATCTACATCATTATCAACTGGTATGTCGTAAGAGGACGTTTGATACAACTTGTTTTGCTGGATATAACTTTAATTAGAATAGTTAAATGCTAAAAGCCTTTATAAAGAAAATTTGATGTTTTGTTTACTATATAATTATGCTAAATGAATACATAAAACTTAATACATATATAAATAATAACATCTAGACACAGAAAAAACAGACATATTCATGCATACAAATGTTTGTCCTGGATGGGATTCGAGCCCACGACCGCCGGCTTGAAAGTCAGGGTCACTAACCACAGAGACAACCGGTCTGTAAAACATGACAAAAATTTTGTTCAACTTTGAGTATGTACCTTTAAAATAAATATCTTTGTAAGCAATTATAGTCAGACGCGGTAAGAATCAGCCTTAAGGAAATCTGTAACTCGAAACCATCGTGTGTGAGATGGTTCGGCCTTAACTAATGACATGTCATTGTTGTACTCAATGCTATATGTGTCGCCGTCACTCGACTAATCTGGACATTGTGCGAAAAGTCTAGAAAGATTTTTCGGTACTCGTGAATGTCGGAAGGCTTTGTGGCATTGACTTTTAAGCCGCCGGTAGTGGGTTTAAATCCACCTGGGACAAAAATATGTCTATTTGTTCTGTGTCTGGATGTAAATATCTATATAGGTATTTATTTAAAAGATGTATTAATTAATAGTATTTCAGCTATCTGGTTACCATATCACCAGCTCTGCTTAGTTTGAAATCAGATTGGCAGTGTGTGAAAAATGTCCCAGTATATTTATACATTAATTTTGCTTTTATTATAAGGGAATAAAAGGAATATCAAAACATTTCATTTTTTCAAGCCGGTAACAAGTTCATTGACATTAACATATCTATTAGATAGAATAGTATATCTTAAGGAGATAAATAGCTTCTTAAATATATTTAACACGTTTTTTTTACATTTCTATAAAAGTTAGATAAAGTGGTGTCTAGATAAATACCACTGATTCAATAAAAAAAAAATATATAGACTAATAAATTTAATGTCAATACTGGAAATTACTATTATATACCTCTTAATAAGAGGTTCTCCTAAATGCAACGCAAACCAAAGTGCTCGGCCTATTATCTGCATGTATATATTTATTTTTACTGCTATAAACTAGAGCTTGACCGCGATCCCACCTGATGGTAAGCAAATATCGTTTTTATCTCATCTACGAGTAGTTACAAAATTATACTCCATCTAAGAAATAGCTGAAATATAAACAACAGAAGTAATCAGAACAAAGTAATCTATACAAAAAAGTTAACTTATCTTATCAGAGTATTTTCTCAAGGATCTATGAAAAATCTTGATCATATACACATGAGTAACTAACATTGTTAATCCTAACTAATATAATAAATGCGAAGGTAACTCTGTGTCACGCTTTCACGGTAAAACTACCGAACGGATTTAAATTAAATTTGGTACACAGATAGTGTAAAGCCTGAGAAAGGAGGCTACTTTTTACCCCGGGAAAATGAAAGATATCCCGGGTACGCGGGTAAAACCGCGGGGAGTCTGTAGTGTCATACGTTACAAAGGAAACATGTCAAAAATTAAAAGAAAAGAAGCCAATTTAGTCATTTTGGTGATTTACCGCTTTCATTGTTTGCATTCAACATGAGGTTTTTACATTTTCCTCGCAGTATTTATTTAGTCTTCATGTCAGACGCGCGGTACAAAATATATTAATTAATAATTTAAATAAACTAATATTTTCTATAGTTTATTTATTATTAAGTTATGTGAATATATCCAGCATTATTGAAAAGGTAACGTATCATTATTTTAAACCGGTTTTTTTATTTTGTCATGCGTTAATTGATTTAGTAAATACGTAGTTTATTGATGAGGCGTGATCTATTATTCTCATAGTGAAGACTAGCTTCCGCCGCGTGACTTCACCCGCATATTACCCGTTTTCATGTGAATACGAGAATATATTTAGTCTATTATGGATGTTTATTTTAAATTCTAGTGTTCATGCGTGTGAAGCCACGAGTAACATCTAGTCTACACTAATATAAATGAAAAAAATATTTGAATTTTTGTTGGTTTGTATGTGTAGGCAAACAGGCATATGGTCCCACCTGATGACAAGCGGTTATCGTAGCATATGGACCCGCGCAACACCAGGGGCGGCACTCATAAGTTAATACTAGTGTTTAAGTCTCAAAACATCCGTCTATTATATAGTATTAAAGGCTTTAAATCCCCTCTTATTGTTATCCTTGTTTTTCTTTCAAAGTTTTTGTTCCTAATGTTTAGAATAATTCAGTTCAGACAAGATCTAAAAGGTATGTAAATGCTAGACAAAAAATCTATAACAAAGGTCAACAGTTCAAAAAAGAATTAAAGAAACCAGCGGGATATCAAAACAAACATAAAACAATCAAAATACGTATGTACATCCAATTATTTAGTTTTTGCTGGTATTTATCTGTGATGGGAACTATGAAAAAAATTGCAAGCAAGAGGAAATATATTAAAAATATGGTCAAGTGTGAGCAGTTCTTAATTGCTGAGATTCTCGTACCGGTACCATGGCTTAATATTATACGAGTATTTACCAGAAATATTTCATACATTATGTGTCAAAATATAATCCTAACTCATATTATAAATGCGAAAGTTACTCTGAACAGATTTAAATTTAATTCGGTACACAGATATTCTAGAGCCTGAGAAAGGGCATAGGCTACTTTTTATATTGGTTAAATTGAAAATCCCTGGGAACGAGTTTTATGAATATAATCAATTTTGTTATTAAAAACTTATTGTTAATTTATTATTTAGTTGTTAATTTATTATATTCATAGATACTAATTACTTAAAAAATTGACGGATAACTAATGAATTCATTAACAAGTTAATATTTCTATATTTACTTAAGAACGTGAACTTAAAATGAACTACAAAGTACCATGATCTAGCTTTAAGAGTAGTAAACCTCTTTTGTACGACAAAAATCACTACAAGAATTTATTACCTAAAATCTACGACCATCTTTAAACGTCACGGTACAAATTTAACGTCGTCTAATCCTTTAATCCAAATAACAACCAAAAAAGTCAACAAAAACCAGAACAATGGCAAAACCATATCGGAGAGGTCATCAAATACCCACCAATGAAACTAATAACTAATCGGGCATGAAATCTATTAAATTTTACACATTCGGCGTAACCAAGGTCGCAGGGTCAAACCCGTGTGAGTATGACCTTAGACCAGTGTTTCCCAATGTGGGGCCAACGCCCCACAGAGGGCAATTCAATATTTTCTCCCAAGGGGGGGCAGTTTAAAAATGGAGACGACTTTAACCCTTTCGCTTCGGCACTATGTGACATTATGTAATGATATTGTTGTATAAGACCATGAACACCATTCTTCACACAAATAAATGAAAATTATTATTATTATAGGGTTATCCAAATACAATGCTAGATATCGGTGACAAATTTAACAAAAAAACGAAAATTCTTAATAAAAATGTTCGCACCTAATTTATCAAACTCAACTTACGATTAACAAAAGAGATGAGAGAATATATGATGAAATTAGATGTTTTGATAACAATAGGAATTTTTAAAGGTCAAAAATTCGGTATGGGGGGCATAACAATTTTTTAAATGTTAATGTGTCTTCAAAAGATTGGAAAACACTGCCATAGACCTTTCGCTAACTTAGTCAAGGTGTACCCTTATTATGGTTAGAAGTAACTAACGAATTCGAGGTTACAGATTTCTAAAGGAAACAGACATTAGGTGTGCCGATGAATGAAGTTATTTCATTGTGATTCGGCTGATTTTTTAAAGCATAAACAAACCGACAGACTGGCCGTCATAATGATAAATATATTGTACTAGTGGATCCCCGGGGTTCACTCGCATTTTAAGGGGATCATCAATTTTCTCGGAATAAAAAATAGCCTTTGTGTTGTTCCCGAACATATTTCCAACTCTGTGCCAATTTTCATCGCGATCACTTCTGCAGTTCTGGCGTGAAAGAGTAACAAACATACATACATCCATATATTGTCATCAGACTTTCCCATTTATAATATTAGTAGGATAGACGGATATGGAATATAAATAAATATCATGAGACATTGTTCACACACGGCTAATCTGATCCAAACTAAGATGAGCTTGTACTGAGCTAACCAAATACCTGATATACTACAAATTCCTACAAATACGTATTTATACGTATTAAAATGAATATAATAGATATTTACATCCATACTCAAAACTAACAGACAGATGAGGAGTAGCTGGTCCGGAAAACGTTATTCTGAAATATAAAAGACTAGCTGCCTCCGCGCGGTTTTACCCGCGTAGTTCCCGTTCCCGTGGGAATACAGGGATAAAATATAGCCTATGTTACTCGGGGATAATGTAGCTTTCCAAAGGTGAAATAATTTTTGAAATCGGTCCAGTAGCTTCGGAGCCTATTCATTACAAACAAACAAACAAACAAATCTTTCCTCTTTATAATATTAGTATAGATTAGTATAGATAAAATGGGGGATGGGGGGTAGTAGGGTAAAAAAAAACAATGACCTACTCAGACCTTCAAAATAGACACAAAAAAAAATCAAAAAAGTTTCGGAGGAGTTCGATAACGAACACTGTGACGCGAGAATTTTATATATTAGATTTAAAAGTATTATTTGACAATGTATAAAACATTTCTACTTACATTTAAATAACTATGCACCTGCATCATAAAACCTTAGGACATTATCAGCATCACTACATAATTGCTTTATATTAATATTAATATAAGGGTCTGTTTATATCTGCGCATTTATTATCTACATATAAAATAATTATTATTATGAAACCTAATTTAAAGACGTTCAAGTTAATCATTTTAGACCCGAGAAGGAAACTTTAAATGCCAATGAATATAATTAACACTATTTTAGTAAACACTCTAAATACAGAAACTGAAAAGAGAAATGGCAAGGTTAACACTTCTTTATTTCGCTATTAAAACAATAATATTATCTTAAAAGGATATTTATTTAATATCTTCTAATATATAAAATTCTCGTGTCACAATGTTAGTTACCATACTCCACCGAAACGGCTTGACCTATTTTTATGAAATTTTATATGGATATTCAGTACTTAGGTCTGAGAATCGGCTACTATCTATTTTTGATACCCCTGTGATCACGGGAACGGGAACTACGCGGGTGAAATCGCGGGGCGGCAGCTAGTAATTTATAAATCATTCTTTAATACATAATATTAAATAACAGCCAATTCTAAACATGTTTTAATTAAGTTACCTTAAAAGAACATGTTTTTTGAGGAAAACTCGTTTCTCGCAGACCTGTTTCGCACATCATCAACGTGCAGTGTGCATCTACCTTTAACTATAACCAAACATTTATCGACAGATATGAGACAACTACTCCGGATCGACGCCACTAACCCGAACACATTCGCACGGTAAACACGTAAAACATAAACAATTAAAAACGTAATGATAAAAAAAACATAAAACAAAATGGTGCTCAAATTACCATCGCAAACTAACGTCCAAAAAGAAGATAAACTAGCACAACTCCTTGGGCATTTCGGAAGATGGCAATTCATAGTTTTCGCATCAGTGTTTCTTGTGAAACTTTCTTCGGGATGGGTGCAAATGGCCATACTGTTCCTGACCCCAAACATAAGTTTCCGTTGCGTGGAACTGTCGAGCAACTCGAGCCAGGTGGTGAACTCCACGTGCTACGGCGAGTGCCTGCAGTACGAGTACGACGCGAGCCCCTTCGACAACACCATCGTCTCTGAGTGGGACCTGGTCTGCGAGAGGAGGTGGCTGGCCAGCTTCACGCAGACCGTTCTGCAGCTGGGGATCCTGGTTGGCAGCATCATATTTGGATTCCTTTCTGACAGGTATTTATTTCATGTTTACTAATATTATAAAAAGGAAAGATCTGTGTGTTTGTATTTATTTGGCTCCGAAATTTCTGAACCAATCTGAATAATTGTTTCAACAATGAAAAGCTACGTCATCATATCTTATCCCCGTATTCCCTATTCAGGTAAAACCGTGCGGCGGAAAATAGTTATAAATGAGTATTCTAAGAATGTTTGTACCTCTTGGCGATGCTTAGGTCGGTTTGTGGGCGGCGGTGATCACTTACCATCAGGAGTTCCGCCTGTTTATATGTCCTATCACGTAATAAAAATTGTAAATATGTACCTACGTATTAACCCGGATTTGTTTTAGCTGATGATTTATGCTATACTAGCTGCCTCCCCGCGGTTTTACTCGCGTAGTTCCCGTTCCCGTGGGAATACAGGGATAAAATATAGCCTATGTTACTCGGGGATAATGTAGCTATCCAAAGGTGAAAGAATTTTTGAAATCGGTCCAGTAGTTTCGGAGCCTATTCATTACAAACAAACAAACAAACAAACAAACAAATCTTTCCTCTTTATAATATTAGTATAGACAACTAATAATTTATTAGTTCTTACGGCAAATGTCAAAGTTTAAGTATAGGCTCGTATTATCATAATGAAATATACATCTATAAATATGATAAAAGCGTAATCCTTAATTCATGGGATCGGAACAACCGGCTGCTTGAAAGTCAGGGTCACAACCACAAAGCCAGTCGAAAATCGAAGAGATGTACATTCATTAAAATAAGGCAATTATCAAGAAAATTAAATTCCAGGATGAAAATTTAAAATATATGGCCGAGAAATCGGTGAACATACATTAAAAATAATATAGATACTGGTTTTAGACTCGCGTTTTCACCCAAATTTTCGGTTAGGTACCCCCGTTAAGTTTTCTGAAGATTAAGTAGGTAGCCATAAAAACTCTGCCAAATTTCATCCAAATTCTTCCGCGGTTGTCACATGAAAAAGTGACAAACATCTATACATACATTCTCACACATTTATACATAGAACATACTTCTTTTTTGAAGTAGGTTACTAAGATGACCTCTCAACAAATATGGCGTATTACCAAAATAATTGCCACATTAGTGAATTATGCACTTGAGTCTCGACCATCTCTCACTTATCATTAAAACTTTAGTTATTGACTATTTTTAATATTATCAAGGCTTTTGTCTTGATATTTTGTAACATTTACACAATGCATTTTTGTTAGGAGATGAATGAACAGCATCAAAATGTTTTCTGGGTTAACACATAGCGATACCTTAATTTGCAAACTTAATAACTCCAATTTTTCACAAAAAATACATTTTGATTCCGTCGGTAGCCGATAAAATGTAATTTTCGTGATATAAATATCCTGGGACATTTTTCACACACGGCCAATCTGATTCCAAATTAAGCATCAAAGTGATCTTGTGTTATGGTAACCAGATAGCTGATATACTACATATAGGTACTACTTTTAAATACATACTTATACAGATATTTACATCCAGACACAGGACAAACAGACATATTTATGCATACAAATGTGTGTCCTGGGTGGGATTCGAGCCCACGACCCGCGGCTTGAAAGTCAGGGTCACTAACCACAAAGCCAACCGGGCTGTCAAATAGTGGAGGAAGTATCGATAGGCTACTTTATATCACGGGAAAATTAAATATCCCCGGGAACCCGGGAGAAACCGCGGGGAGCCACTAATTTCTTTATAGTGTTATCATTATTATCAGCTTGTGTTGTCCCTGTCCACTTTTTATAATAACCAATCTTATGGTGCGGAACCCTTTACGCGTCACGACTCGCCCTTGAACGCTTTTTGAATAACTATGGTACAATTAGCCACATAAGTAGGTGAACAAAAATAAATTATCTACAATTCTATTCACCATACATGTCTGTACGTCTATTCTATTGTATCTATTAAACAAGTTAATATACCTAACTGTTATATTTTGTCCTTATGTAGTTTGAATAATCTTAAAACTAGGTCAGGTCAATGACATATCATTCATATACCTAGGCCAAGATAATTAAATGATCAAATAAGTGGACACATTCTAGCTAATGCAGTTTAATTATGGTACTTCTAGCTGTGCATGTTACTCGTAAAATACTTTAATAGTTTTTCAATTAAGATTTCTCGGTATTGGTTTGATGTAACTATAATTTTTAAGGGCCGTTTATCCCTTCTACGAAAAGACAGCAATTTGACGGCTTAGTATGGCTAAACAGCGAAAATAGTTGTTATGACATACTACTATAAACGCAAGAATACTATTATACCCTAGCCTGAGATAGGCCATTTTGGCCCCACGCAAATTTAAAAGCAGTTTTTTTGCTGTTAATTTTTAATTACCATTATCCATCAGTCTAGAATAAATGTATCTTACTACAAAAATTCCCTAATGCACCCATTTCAATAACGTTAGTTTGTTTACAACTTTCGCGTACTAAATCTTATATATAAAATTCTCGTGTCACAATGTTAGTTACTATACTCCTTCGAAGCTTGACCGATTTTATGAAATTTTGCATATTCAGTAGGTCTGAGAATCGGCTACTATCTATTTTTGATCCTGTGATCACTGGAACGGGGTGAAACCGCGGGACGGCAGGTAGTATCTATATAAAACCTTGAATTTTCCATTTACAGATACGGCAGAAAGAACACGTTCCTCATTTCGGTGACCGGCGTGATCGCATTCGGGTTCGGCATCCCCTTCTCTCCCAGCTACTGGATCTTCACCATCCTGAGGTTCTTCCTCGGAGTCGCCACCGCCGGCACCATGGTCATATCCTTCGTCATCGTCATGGAGACCATCGGCCCTAAATACCGGGAGATCCTGGGATGCCTGTTCCAAATACCATTCATCATTGGCCATATGTCTGTGCCGTTATTCGCTTTTTACTTCCGAAGTTGGAATACATTCAGTTTGGCATTAGCAGTACCACCTCTCATATACTTGGGGTACTTCTTCTTGCTGAACGAGTCTCCGAGATGGCTAGTCAGCGTTGGAAGAGTGGAGGAAGCTACCAAGATCGTGAAGAAGGCTGCTATTTTGTAAGTATTGAATTAGGCTTTCGGGAATCCATGAAAAATTACATGCTGCCTTGAAAATTCGCTTAGTCACATCTTCCGTAGGTAGATAAATAAAATATGTCTACTTATTTATCTATTATCATACGTTAACCTTGTATTATTGATGCAATAAAAGATTAAAGTATAAAAAATAGTTGTAAAGATTATAATATTAAAAATACAATACAGTGAAGGCTTTCCTTTAACTAAGATGACACATAATGATAATGTTTTCAGGAACAACCTTCCAACAGCCAAGATAGAGGAAACCCTGATGAAACTGTCTCAAGACATCCAATCGAAGTCTGACGAGCCAAAACCGAACTATTCCGACCTGTTCCGAAGTTCTTTAAGGACGAAGACTATCTGCTGCTGCATCATGTGGTTGATCGTTGGCGTCACGTTCTTCGGCTTCAACCAGTACATCAGTCAGACTAGCCCTGATCCTTTCGTTAGTGTTGCAGCAGCTGGGGCAATACAGGTGACTTGACATATCCTTATTTATTTTGGGATAAAGTCGTCATGCTTTGAAGTTTAATTTTGAGGGTTAATTGGAAACTATGTTACTGAAACTACCTATTACTTATGTCCCTCTTTGCAGTTGTAAGTATTGATTATACAGTGGCTCATCAACAGAGCAAGTAGCACAAAGTGACTGTCCCGCTCAATCTGCCTGGACTGACTGACTGACTGACTCACACATAGTGTTGCTACTACATATGTGCGTGGGTCAGGGCTAAGTGTCTATTACATATATACACAAACACTACACTACCTTTTTAAAATTTTGATTTCATAGATTAAAAGATAAATCAGTTTGAGCGGCATTTTGTATACAACAATCTCTAATCTGTCCACATGAACCTCATATTCCAAGTTGACATAATTCATGTCATAACTTTAGATACCGAATAGCAACAATGCACATCCATCCAATATCATAAGATTCTCAAGGCACTTTTTCCAATTTCAGATCCCATCAAACCTAATCTCCATTTGGCTGATCAGACGTCTCGGCCGTAAGCTCACCACGATCTTGTTCTTCACTCTCGGCGGTCTGTGCGTCATCGCTTTAGGCCTGGTCCCTGCCATTTTCTGGATCACCCTAACATTGGGGACCCTTGGAGTCAGTTGTGCAGCTATCGTTGCTGCTACCATCTATATTTATACCTCAGAATTGTACCCTACAGTTGTTAGGAATATGGGTATGGGTGCATGTTCCACGTCTATGAGGGTAGGGTCTATGGTAGCACCATTTATTTCTAATTTATCAGATACAGTTCCTTGGCTGCCAACATTAATTTTTGGTGTTGCACCATTAGCTGCAGGTGCTATCTGTTTGTTCCTTCCAGAGACTAAAGGCAGGTCTTTGCCTGACAGTATTGACGATATTAAAAATTCGGATTGATTGTTAATTATTTTGTTAGTGTATTTAAGACGATAAATTGTACCCTTATTACGCTGATTTCTAGTTTTATATACAGGTCTAATAATGCCAAAATGTTACTTTGCAAACAGCGAAGTGATGGTTTAATATGGTTCAGTTTTCACCCTTTAAGTACGGAACCCTAAAAACTGACATAACTTCATTGTTCGCAAAGTTCCATCTAAACGTTTTTATTAGATCAGTGCTTTTATATAGTTTTTTAATGTTTGACACCACTTACACCAATTTATATCTTTATTATTATTGAAAAATATAAAGTTGGTAAAAGTGGACTTTAGTGTTAATTTTTTAAACGTTTATGAAAAATACGCACCAGAATTGTGATATTATAAGCTAGTAAGTACATTTAGGATTAATATAGTTTTAATTTAGCTTAAAATCTATACTATTCACATTTTATCATTAAATCAGACAAAAGCAAACTGTATGTAACAGAAAAATATAAGCTTTAAGGTCTCCTTTATCATATGTTTTCAACTTATATACTTGTACTAGCGACCCGCCCCAGCTTCACAGGTGCAATGCTTATACATTACATTAGAAACCTCCAAAATTGTCAGTGTTTCACTAACATATTATGCATGTATTGTATATAAAAACCTTCCTCTTGAATCACTCTATCAATTAAACCGCATCAAAATCCATGGCGTAATTTTAAAGTTAAAAAAACATAGGGCCAGACTGCGGAAAGCGACTTTGTTTTATATGTCAATGTGTTTTTGACGTGACAACGTCTTATAAATTGGTTTGCCGGGTGACACTTCAAGAAACTGCGTTACGCTCCGCTCACGTTACGTCACGTTATGTTTTAAATTGTTACTATTATTTCATCCTTCTTCCTACTATACGAATGAATATTCACATTAAAATTATTTTACCACTCAAAGTCGTTGTCACGTAAAACTTTCGCCCGTATACCGACTTTACAGGCAACCAATTTTGTATGTTATATATGATATGCTTGCTCAACTTCCATCCTATTATTGTAAGAAGCCAAAATTATATTTATCTATGGGCATAGACGCTGTAGTGGTTCAGTTGGCAACGCACCGACTCACGATCATGAGGGTGCAGATTCAAACTTAGAGGGAACCAGAAGTACGGGCTCTGAGTATAAAACTTACTTACGAAATCAGTGGATTTCGTTGAAGGAAAACATTGTGAGGAAATTTGCACCTGAGATGTTAATGATAAATTAAAGGTATGTGTAGTCCGCCAATCCGCACTAGGCGCGCGTGGTGGACTATGGCCTAGACCCCCTCGATGTTAAGAGCTCCTCGGTGGAGACGTGACCTGATAAGGATTATGTATCATATCCATAGATCTACAATAAAAATACGTCAAGATTTTATCTTCGAAAGAAATACGTAGTTAAGACAGATTCCATTATTACTTTAAGTCTAATTTTAGTCTAGTCAGTATTATAGTCGATAACAATGGCACAGCTGATAATTGCGATGATAATGTGATAAATAAATATATAACAATAAGCATTCACCGGATGTATTTTATTTACTTTTATTTGACCTTCATAAGTGTCCTTCTATTTGGGACGAAAAATAAATTACTTTGTATTTTTAACATAAAATTTACAGGAAATTTCATCATTCAACTTTTTTTCCACATGTTTTTATAAATATTTTCTAAATAAGAACAAAATCAGATATATATCTACCTACATTAGGCCCCGCGCACTAGGCAGCATGGCTGCGCAGCCAGTGACAGCCAGAATATTTGCACAGGCAGTTATAGAAGCCAATCAAGGGCTAGTCGAGATTTCTCTGTATCAAAAGACATCTTATCAAAGTTCGTAACCCCGGAAATAGTCTGGCTGCTACAACTAGTGCGCGGACACTTACGGCAGCCAGTATCGATAGTTTAATGGCTTTAAGGGTCTTAATGAAGGTCGTGGCTTTAAATCTTACAATGTTTTGAAGCTGTCAATAGTAACAGTAATCAAATCCTTTTTACTATATCAGTGCAAGTATGTGGCTATAACATTTATAACGTATATATACTTTATTATTTCGAACAATTTTTAAGGCTCTTTAGAGTATACCTTTAATAAAAGAAAAAATACACACACACGAATTGTTATGCTCTAATGCAGGTTCAGAATACTTTATCTATAGGTATTTAAACATATCCATCATATTCATACATCGTATAATGAAAAGAGACAACCATATCTATAATTCGCTGTTTTACAAACTTTTTTTTTTTTTGACGTGACAACGTCTTATAAATTGGTTTGCCGGGTGACACTTCAAGAAACTCCGTTACGCTCCGCTCACGTTACGTCACGTTATGTTTTAAATTGTTACTATTATTTCATCCTTCTTCCTACTATACGAATGAATATTCACATTAAAATTATTTTACCACTCAAATTCGTTGTCACGTAAAACTTTCGCCCGTATACCGACTTTACAGGCAACCAATTTTTTATACCACATGGGTGGCAAACAGGCATACGGTCCCACCTGATGGGAAGCGGTTACCGTAGCCTATGGACGCTTGCAGCACCAGAGGCGTCACTCACGCGTTGCCGACCCTATAAAAAAAGGAGCAACTGTATAGGCAGTGAAAGAGACAAAGCGCAATGCACTTCTCGTCCAAGGGCCAAACAGGCATCACTCCTGCACACCCCTACGACGCTACTCCACCCCTGGTCCCCCCACTGCCGCTACAGCGTCTCCTCATGGAGCTGCAAAATTGGTAGTATGAAAAAAATTAGGTACATATTGAAACAGGAAAACAGTTTGGTTAAAATGCACAGGTGTACAATAATATTTATCGAATGCCAAAACACAACGAAACCCAAAAGACAGTTATCTGATAATAAACTTTATTTGAAACATAAGAAAAACAACACATAACTCGCCAAAATTTACGAATAGTAGACGTATGTTTTCTGCAAAATATTATTATAAAATAACTAAATGACAATGGATAAAGAGCAGATAAAGCCACCAGCAGAGAAAGATGTGCTGACGCAGTTATTAGGACAAATCGGAAAATGGCAGCTTTTCATATTCGCTACAATAATAATGGTGAAGATACCAACGGCGTGGGTCCAAATGTCCATACTGTTCCTGACTCCAAACATAAGCTTCCGTTGCGTGGAAATGTCGAGCAGCTCGAGCCAGGTGGTGAACTCCACGTGCTACGGCGAGTGCCTGCAGTACGAGTACGACGCAAGCCCCTTCGACAACACCATCGTCTCCGAGTGGGACCTGGTCTGCGAGAGGAGGTGGCTGGCCAGCTTCACGCAGACGGTCCTACAGCTGGGGATCTTGGTTGGGAGTACTTTGTTTGGATTCCTCTCTGATAGGTGAGTTTTATTCATAGCTTCTTTGAGCAACTTATGGTCGAAAGCTAGAGTTAGAGTATGTACCACTGTATCATCCAAGTTTAAGAGTCCACTTATTTCAGCAGCCCCCCTGCCTACGTTTTTTTTTCAGATAGGACCTATTATCTGTTTAGCCACGACCTTGATCACTGTTATTGATATTTTATCTCGCGCCTCAAGTGTTTACCATTTCTATCAAACTATTGAAGCTGTCAGATAGTAAAACCATCAAATCCATAGTCTTAGATACTTATGAATATAGGCATGGCATAATAATCATTTAACGGAAAACCATTAATAAATCATACTTTATGATGGGGTAAATGTACTCGACTTCATAATATACAACAAAAATTTCAAAGTAGCAGTATCGTAAATTTTTTATTATGGTATTGTAAGAGCTAGTATCAAAGATGCCGTAACACAACTTGAGATAGCTTCTGAAGTGCTTTATATAATATTTATTTATAAACAAACTCGGGTAAATTTTGAGCAATACGACAGGACTAATGCGAAACAGTATGTCTAGTAATAAGAATTTCACTTCAAAATACTAATATAGCTTAACACTATGCTGCTATCAGACCAGTAACTAAAGCTAATAAGCTAACACTTTAGACCTTGTTAAGCAAATTAAATATCTCGCTGATGAAACAATTTGGACTCTTTTGCTATCTCCTCACCGTCTAAATTGCTATAACTCCACAATCTTTTGTTTCAGATACGGCCGAAAGTTCACCTTCCTAGCATCAGTACTAGCCCTCATAGTCTTCTCCATGGCTGTTCCGTTCTCCAACAACTACATTTTATTCACCACCTACCGATTCTTTCTTGGTGTTGCGACTGCTGGTAACATGGTGGTATCCTTTGTCATAATCATGGAATCTGTCGGGCCGAAGTACCGGGAGGCTTTAGGCTGCATATATCACATACCATTTGGTATAGGACACGCTTCTCTTGCGTTGTTCGCGTATTACTTCAGGACATGGGAGACATATACGTTGGCGTCTGGTGTGCCAACGTTGCTGTTCCTCGGCTACTTTTTCACTGTGAGCGAGTCCCCTAGATGGTTGGTCAGCGTTGGGAGGGTTGAAGAGGCTACGAGGATTGTCACGAAGGCTGCTACTATGTAAGTAAATGCGAGTACCGTGGAAGCTTGTACGTCTTTTCTGTCTTTATGGACCTTGTTATTGCGGTTTCAGCTTTGATACAGTTTTCATACAGTCTTAATAAATCGAATGAGAAAGAAAAAGTGCATGTTATAAATGAATATTTACATGATATTTAAAGATGTGTATCTAACTGCTACCTCTTACCTTTTATATCTTTATTCGGTGCTGTTATTCAGCAGCGTTTATTCGGTATCAGAGTCTGTAGGTACTTAACATACCTATACGACTTCTAGAAAGAAAATAACTTAACTATTTTCCCCATCCAGGAACAAGCTACCGACGGGAAACATCGAGGAATCATTAACGAAAATGTCGCAAGAAATCCGTTCACGCACTGACGAACCGAAGCCGAACTACTCCGTACTATTCCGAAGTTCGTTGCGGAAGCAGACCGTGTGCTGCTGCATCATATGGCTGATCACTGGTGTTATCTTCTATGGGTTCAATCAGTACATTGGGCAGACCAGTCCAAATCCGTTCCTGAGTGTGACATTTGCTGCCCTTATGCAGGTACAAGATATTAAATGGCTCCCCGCGTTCCCGGGAGATGTTAATTTTTTCCACGGGATAAAAGTAGCTTGTGCCAAATTGTACGGAGACCCCTTCAGCCGTTTTGGTTTCAAAGATGTATAAACATTTTATTACAGATTTATAATATTAATGGGATATATTACTTGACAAATATATGCTGAACCATCAAGTCATTGTTGAGAAGAATGTCCAAGAAGGCTGAAAGATGGCTTATTCGTAAAATTTGAAACATATAACTTATTCGTATTTTTCAGTCTCAGCAACATAAGAATTTTTGTAGATACCACATCCAGAAACATTACTTCAGCCTTTTTTATACACAAAGGCACTGTTTCATTCCAGATTCCATCAATGCTGCTATCAATATGGCTGATCAAGACCCTCGGGCGGAAAACCACGATCATCACCTTCTTGTTCCTGAGCGGAATATTTATTCTGGGACTCGGGGTTGCTCCTGACATTTACTGGATATCCCTGACGCTTAGCACTCTAGGAGTCATGAGCTCAGTGATTGTCGCTTCAACCATTTACATATATACTTCGGAACTATACCCAACTGTTGTCAGGAATATGGGTATGGGAGCATCTTCAACATCTATGAGGGTTGGTTCCATGGCTGCCCCGTTTATATCAAATTTGACGACGCCATGGCTGCCTACCGTCATTTTTGGCATTTCACCAATATTTGCCGGACTAATTTGCATGTTATTACCAGAAACAGGACACACAGTTTTACCTGATAGCCTTGAAGATGTTAAAAATGAGAAGGCATGATGTAATGTTTTATGCATAGATTATTTATTTTATTATAAGCAATATCACAAGCTGTTAGCTTTTGTTTTATTCCCCAATGGCATACCACAGACGGATAGTAAAAAAATACAAGTTCTTATTCTTCAACTTCTAGAATGCTTTCTGTAAATACCTACAGTAACATTATCATGACAGTTTCATTGGTATTAACTTTATTAAGATTAAGATAGCCTGTCTATTTAGCACTAAATTTAAATTTCTACCAAAATTGGGAGGAAAGTAATGGATTAGGACTATAGGGTTTTTTCTTTCCGAACATATCCTTTTATGCACCCTCAAAGGGGTATTTAGAAGCTTTCTTTCATAAGGCGTAAAAAGAGAATAATGACGAAGGGCAAAATAATGATATCATCACAATTTTTAGGGCACTGAATTCATAGAATTTTGAATAGGTTTACATCATTTGCATAAGTTCCGATTATTTACATATTGATCTCTTTAATCTAAGGTGAGCAATAATCTTGTCCGTGGATTCACTGTGAGAGATAAGACCACCCATCAAAAGTGTAGCTTATATGATGAGAGATGACAATCAAGTTTTATCTATCTATCTGTTTATCTCCCCCCCTGAATTCGAGATACTAAATTATTCAAATCTTATTATCTTTTTATTTTTACAGACCGATTGGCTTTGTGGTTAGTGACCCTAACTCTCAAGCCGCGGGTCGTGGGTACGACCCGCCTAAGACAAACATTTGTATGCATGAACATATCTGTTTGTTCTGTGTCTGGATGTTATTATCTATATAAAAAGTAGTATATCAGGTGTCTGGTTACCATATCACAAGCTCTCGCAATTGTTAGTATCATTGACGTAAAAAGGGAATTAAAATAATTAAGACGCTTAATTCAAGAATAATTTAATAAAAATGACTAACACTTAAAAATATAGTCTTTTTTACAACACACCATAAATCTAAAACTAAAAGATCAGTTTTGGCGGAATATATAATACAGGTATATTATGTTTGCTAGAAAGAGACAAACGTGTGTGACAAGGAGAGAAACTTGTCAAAACTTAATTGAATAACCTATACAAATTTCCGCCATGTTGATTTAACTGTCATGCGCAAGAGTTTCTATTCACATTACCTACATACTGTTTTTTTTGTTTTATTTAAAAAAAAAAACAATGCTAAAAATAAAGTTAATACAACATAAATGACTATAATGCATTACTAACACTTAGCAACTTTTTTCTAAAAAGAGTTAGTGTGTCACCAAAGAATCCAAAGATGTCAACATTTCTTTGTTTGGAAGAAATGTTGTACGACATGAGCATTCTATTAATTGGAGAGAAATGCCCTAGATTAGACTTAGCCTGTTTTTCACAAAAAAAATTATAATTGCAACGTCTAGGAAATTTCAAGGGTGCACTTAAAATAAATAAATATCCTGGGACATTTTTCACACACGGCCAATCTGATTCCAAATTAAGCATCAAAGTGAGCTTGTGTTATGGTAACCAGATAGCTGATATACTACATATACCTACAACTTTTTTTAAATACATACTTATATAGATATTTACATCCAGACACAGGACAAACAGACATATTCATGCATACAAATGTTTGTCCTGGGTGGGATTCGAACCCACAACCCGCGGCTTGAAAGTCAGGGTCACTAACCACAAAGCCAACCGGGCTGTCTATCAGCACTTATATCAACACAAGAAAGCAACAATGGGGAATCCAGGACACCTCTCACCAACTTAAAGAGAAACATGTTGTCCAGCAGTAATCTCCTTTCAAGTAGGCTTTGCATTTTAAAATAACGTAGTCTGTCCACATAACTAGGCAATTTCTTGGCTAACCCGCAGCTGTACGATAAGTGCCACAAGAAACGCTTTTGAACACTCTCAAGCCTCTTATTGTATACGTCATAGTGTGGGTTCCAAACTGAACTACAATACTCGAGTCCACTACGCACTAATGCATTATAAATGATTATTTTGGTGGTAGGCTTAGATACCAAAAGTCCTCATTCAGCGCCTCTTTCACCCAACGCATACGGCGACTTAGCCGCTGTTCTCAAGTAGAAGTTACCCTGTGACCTGTAACAAAGGATTATTTAAAATACAAAATGACTATGTATTTTAGTATTTCGGTTAATAATAATAAACAAACAATATCTATATATATAAAACAAAGTCCCCGCCGCATCTGTCGGTCTGTATGAACGCGATGAACACAAAAACTACAGAACAGATTTTCATGCGGTTTTCACTAAATTACGGATTATTTCATGGGGAAGGTTTTTATGTATTATACATCAATTTGGACCCGGTAGGTGGCGCTGGTGGGCAGAACGAAGTCTGCCGGGTCCGCTAGTAAAATATGAAATACAATGTATCCTTACTCAGGTGAAGCCTTGAGTCCCATGTGGACAAGTGGCTGGTCTCGACACAGGCCGCGTAAGAAGCTGTCGTAGTCTGAACACTGCTTAGCCAGGAACTCGCCCCCGGTGACCGACTCCGCCCAGAACGCCCATGAGCGCCAGTGGCTGCAGAAATCTGGAAATTAGATATTGAAATAGTCAAGTATGGAATTATATGTGGAAAATACGGCAAAAGGTGTGCTAATCACTATATATCTGTTATACTTGCACTTTCAAAAATTCTAGAAAGGATTCTTAACAACCATCTCAGAACCTTATTAGACAGAAGATGCAGTACTTGAGTTGAATCAACAACTTGCCAAGAAGCTAGACGATAAACAGAAATGCTTGGGGATATTTTAAGACCTTTCCAAAACATTTGACACAGACTCTGTTCCCCTTCTCACCTCAAAATTGGAAATTCTTGGTGTACGAGGTATGGGATTTTCTGAACTATCTCAAAAATCTCATTAAACGAGTTAAAATTGACACCCATTTAAGTGATGAAGAATTGTCACGTACGGCGTTCCTCAAGGAACCATACTGAGACTCAATTTATTAAAAATCTACATCAATGACCTATGTAGGATGAAGTTTCCGAACTTGCAGATGCAGATGACAACGCTATTTTTATTTACGGAGCTAATTGGAATCATATAAAGGCAAAAGCGAAGTTAGCATTAGCAAAGATAATGAAAAGGTTTAACGAAAATCTGTTGACACTCAATCTGCACAAAACCTCCTACATCGCTTTTGCACCTTGAACCACCATTTTCAGTTACTGCACACTCATGCTCAACCTTTGAGAATGGATAAGCACTTTGCCAATCGGTCTGCGAACCTTTCCGTGGGCGACGGGGCCACAAACACCATAACACAAGCTCACTTTGAAGCTTACTTTGGAATCAGATTGGCCATGCGAGAAAACTGCCCCAGAATATACTTACTCTCAACTGTGAGGGGTACAGTGGCAGGTGGACATCCAGGTTGGGAACTGCCCCCTCCTGGCCAGTAGTCTGCGCTGGCAACACGGTTCGGGGCTCCAAACCCGCCCCCGTCTGTGTGTATCGCTTCCACATGGGACGCGTCTGTGGAGGACATCCCCACGCCGAGGATGCCCGGGTAGAAGCCCGGGTACGCTGGGTCTAGGCCCGTTAACCTAAAATAACACTATCTTTACATATCCCATCTGATATGCTCTTAAAATAAAATTACAACTGCTTTTTTACTAAGACAATTAGTTATCTTCTCTAGCAAGTTAAGGCTTAGAATTTGTAAGTATTTTCTCGAAATTATCTAAGTTAAGGTAGAAAAGGTAAACCGGACCTCAACATTAACGAAGTTCCTTCAAGTGCTAATATAAAATTATTAATTACAACTTATTATATATCTAGATAGACTACAACTATCTTTGCCTATAAATATATATTTTTATTCGAGAAAGATACAAAAAGTAATTCTAGAATTGAGTATCTAGTAATATAACGTTGTTACTCTTCTATTGTTCTACAACAACTATATGGTTTCCATGGATCCAAGAAAAAATTCCATGTATTCTCTCCATCCTCCTTTTAACTTCTAAAATATTCCCAAAAGTAACTTAGACACCCTTAAATGCCTGAAATTTTGGATTCGAAAAAACTACATACTATACATACCTTGGTACTGTATAACCCTTGGAGGCCATATATCTGGCAGCGGTGCCTAGAATATGGGCCCCTAAAGAATGGCCTATCAAGTGGAGGCCCTGGAGATCCACTCCACCCTTGACCAGCCTTAGCAGAGCTTTACCAGCCTCCTTGCCAATCTGGAAATGTAGTTTTTACATTTATAAATAAACTAGCTGCCTCCGCGCGGTTTTACCCGCGTAGTTCCCGTTCCCGTGGGAATACAGGGATAAAATATAGCCTATGTTACTCGGGGATAATGTAGCTTTCCAAGGGTGAAAGAATTTTTTAAATCGGTCCAGTAGTTTCGGAGCCTATTCATTACAAACAAACAAACAAACAAATCTTTCCTCTTTATAATATTAGTATAGATATAGGCGACATTTTTCGCAAAAGTCCAATCTGATGTTACAGAGCTAGAATATATTCAATCTGGGTATTATTATACAAGCTAACTGTAAAATTTACAATTGTTTCTGAACATACATTTAATATACCTATGTTCAGAGACAAGCAGATATACGATGCCTGTCCGTGCAAATATTGAACAATTTACTTGCTGATTCCGGAGTTTTGTAAAGTATTTATGTATGTATGTGTGCCCTCTTTTACGCAAAAACTACTGCACGGATTTGGATGACATTTGAAACACACATAGTTTATAAACCGCGCGGAAACTAGTCACAAATAAAAAAAGTTTAAAACGCATTCAAATCTATTGCTAAGACACAGGAAAACAGGTAGAACTATAGAGAAAAGATAAAGTATACTCACAAACGATGCATCCAAAGACACAAACACATAGTTTCCGAAGCCCAAATTGGCCCAGTCCAAGACGACGATGTTGTATCCACCGTGCTGGATATACGCCTTCACTACAGTCAGCACGCTCATGTCCGTTGTTAGCTCCACGAAGCTGGAGACGTGAGGGTATAACGCTGATAAATATCCTGGGTCATTTTTGGGCAATATGATTCCTAACTAAGCAGAGCTTGTGATACGGTAATCAAATAGATGATACACTACATATAGATAGATAATTCTTTATTGTTACACCACAGATAAAACTTAAAAATAACAAGAAACATAAAATACAAGAGTGTTACAATGGGCGGCCTTATCACTAAAAGTGATCTCTTCCAGGCAACCTTAGGATGGAGAGGATCTATAAAAATTGAGAGCGACATATACTACTCCTAAATACATACTTATAGAGATACTAGCTGCCGCCCCTCGGTTTCACCTGCGTAATTCCCGTTCCCATTATCACTTAGGGTAAAGTGATCATGGGAACGGGAATTTGTCAAGAATAGATAGTAGCTGATTCTCAGACCTACTGAAAGAATGCATAGGTATAAAATTTAATGAAAATCGGTCAAGCCGTTTGGAGGAGTATGGTAACATTGGTAACTAACATTGACGAGAATTTTAAATATAGGTAGGTTCAAATAATTTTATTTTCTCATTAAAACTTTACAGTTTACTTAAAATATTTTCATAAATAAGATTTACATCCAGACACAGAACAAACAGACAGGTTTGATCGGCTTCTAGCTAGTTTCACCTACGTCCCCGACGATTATGAGCTTTTCCAGGATTTAATGTGACCTAGGTGTTATTCTAGAATATATTTGAACTTTATACCAAATTTCCACAAGATTCCTTCACGCCGAAACGGCTGAAGGGATCGCAATGAAATTTGGCACAGAGTTAGAATATGGTCTGGAATAATATATAAGCTATTTGTTATCCCGTTAAAATTTAAAACTCTCCTGGAACGCAGGGAGCCACCAGTTCTTAATAATTTAATGCGTAAATAAATTTGTTCAGTTTTTGCTTGAAAGAGTAACAAACATACATCCTCAAACGTACTCACAAACGTTCGCATTTATAATATTAGTAGGATTTTTAACTAACAAAAGTCCTTACAGGTTTTACTTGTCAATCAAACATCAAGTGATGTAAGTATTATGTACGTTAATAAAGGTCAATGTCGTTTGTCTGTTTAAATATTTACTATTATATTTTATTTACCAAATTATAATCCTACTAATCTTACTTCCTAGCGTGAATATTTGTGTGCATCACTACATATTATAAAACAAAGTCGCTTTCCGCTATCTGTCCCTATGTCTGCTTAAATCTTTGAAACTACGCAACGGATTTTGATGCAGTTTTTTTTAATAGAGAGAGTGATTCAAGAGGGAGGTTTTTATATACAATACATGCATAATATGTTAGAGAAACACTGTCAGTTTTGGAGGTTTCTAATGTGATGTATAAGCATTGCACCCGTGCGAAATATCCGAGATTTTTTCAGACACGGCCAATCTGATTTCAAACCATGCCAACTACTATGGTAACTAGATAACGGAATTACAACATATACTAATTAACCGACTTCCCAAAAAGAAGGAGGAGGTTCTCAATTCGGCCGGTATTTTTTTTTTTTTCTATGTATGTACATCGATTACGTCGCGGTTAATGGACCGATTCGCGTGATTCTTTTTTTGTTCGACGCGAAATAGCTGCCAAATGGTCCCATAAAAATTTCTTTCAGTTTGGTTTAGTAGTTTTTATTTTATAAGCATTATTGTTATTTTGACGATGTCATTTTGACGATACTTTGTATATTAGTATGTCAATAACTTTAACATTTCTAATCCGATTTGCGTAAATCTTTTTTTGTTCGTTAGGGTACATATTCAAGTTGGTACCCTGGTCATCTAGTAAGCATATGATGATGGGATCCCAAGGAAATCGAGAAGAACACTCAAATTATAAGCATCTAACTGTTACGTTTCAGTCAATATCATACAGTTTGTTCAATTATTTGCGTTTGAAGATGATTTCCTATGGATGAGCTGATGATGGAAGGTACAACTCCTCAAAGGATAGGAGTTCAGAGAAAATTATTTCAAAATTATACGTGCATATGGATAGAGAATAGTATTCCTTGAGGCTATTAGGTTGACCTTGAAGGTTAATCTCATTAACGTTTAGGTTTAATAGTGTTCTGTGATTGTGTGTTAAATAAATAATAAGCCTACCCATACTTAAATCACTAAAAAGCAAAAAATAAAAATAAAACTACGTTAAAAAAAACCGACTTCCAAAAATACTAAAAAGCAAAAAATAACTAACGCAATTTATAACACTTTCCTCTACTTACCTACTGAATACTTATTCTTTCCGCTTGCTGCTTGGTTTGAAGTCGGTGCCAAGCCATATATGAATAAAAAAATTACTTATAGATAACCTACTAAGTACTAACCTACGTAAATAACCTACAGAAATAACGATAAAAGACAATAAGAAACAAATGAAACCGACGATGAGATAAATGTAATTTACATTCTACAACTATAGTGTTCCTGTAAAGGACCGTTTATTTCTAATATTAATAACTCACAAACCAAGAGCATGCGTCTAAAATTTAGAATTTTAAATGCAAACGGTGCCAAAGTTTTTGTTGACCTTATTAAATCATGGAGAATCTTAACAAAGATCTTTTGTATATTGTTTACTAATTATGCTGTGGCTTGGCACCAACTTCAAACCAAGCAGTAAGCGGAAAGAATAAGTATTCAGTAGGTAAGTAGAGGAAAGTGTTATAAATTGCGTTAGTTATTTTTTGCTTTTTAGTATTTTTGGAAGTCGGTTTTTTTTAACGTAGTTTTATTTTTTTTAAATACATACTTATATAGATACTACCCGCAGCGCCCCGCGGTTTCAATCACGTAAAGTAATATAGTTTTGTGTCTCTTTGTTTCGGCATATATCCCCGAAACGGGTGGACCGATTTTGACGACCTGTTCACTGGTCGATAAGTGATTTAATATGGAGAGTGAAATGACATAATATTAAATTTCACGTGGCCACCTAGTCCTACTAATATTGTAAATGCGAAAGTTTGTGGGTGTGTATGTTTGTTACTTATTCACGTCTAAACTGCTGGAGCAATTTTTATAAAGTTTGTTATGGTTTTTATCCCGGGAAAATTTAAGATTACCCAGAAACCGCGGGGTAGAAGTAAGCATTAAAATAGGAAACTTACCCGTGAGTATAGATGACTGTAGGCTTCTTGAAATCAAAGTTTGGGTTAGATAGTAATCCATTGACATCTCTTATCCGATACGATGTAGGTATTGTTGTGTTTGTCCTGTAAATATATACAAAACAATTAAATATTATAGACCGGTTTGGTTTATGGCTCGAATTCCTCCCGCGATAAACATTTATTAGTATGAATATGTCTGTTTGTTCTTTGACTGGATGTAAATATCTATATAAGTACTAGCTACCGCGGTTTCACCCGCGTAGTTCCCGTTCCCGTGACCGCAGGGGTATCAAAAATAGAAAGTAGCCGATTCTCAGACCTACCCAATATGCACACAAAATTTCATGAGAATCGGTAAAGCCGTATCGGAGGAGTTTAATCACTAACACCGCGACACGAGAATTTTATATATTAGATGTATTTAAAAGTAGTATATGTATATCAGCAATCTAGCTAAAGTAACACAAGTTCTGCTTACTTTGGAATGAGACATACTTATTTCACACAGATCCCAGCCTAATATTTGAATTATTCAGATCAGTCCAATAGCGATTAAGTTTATTTGTTAATCTTTTCTCTTTATAGGTAACTAGCTGCCTCCCCGCGGTTTTACCCGCGTAGTTCCCGTTCCCGTGGGAATACAGGGATAAAATATAGCCTATGTTACTCGGGGATAATGTAGCTTTCCAAAGATGAAAGAATTTTTGAAATCGGTCTAGTAGTTTCGGAGCCTATTCATTACAAACAAACAAACAAATCTTTCCTCTTTATAATATTAGTATAGATATTTATTTGTATGATTAAATATAAAATAGTCAAGTGCGTACCCATAAAAACGTAGGAAAATATCTGTGAAGCTCGTAGATCTGCCTGGAGGAACTGAAACGAAAGAAATAATATTTTTTTATGAATATGTAAATAAAAAAGAGATAAATAAAAAAAAATATCTCAGACACAAAACAGATAAACACAAGTAAAATAGTTAAGTAGAAAACGTAAGTAGTTAAAGTTATACAAAATGTATAAAGGTATGTGGATTAAAGTAAGTAATATGATTTACCATTGATTTTGCTTCGCAGTATCTGCCGGAAGCTGTCCAGCGTCACCGGTAGACCGGGATCCTGTTGACCCTCGCATGTCAACACTTCAACACAAACAGATAGTTAAGATTTTTATTATTAGGGTCCTAATTGATGTATTATATATAAAAACCTTTCCCTTGAAATACTCCGTAATTTTGTGAAAACCGCATGAAAATCTGTTCTGTGGTTTTTGTGTTCATCGCGTTTGGACAGACAGACAGAGGCGGCGGGGATTTTGTTTTATATATATAGATGTTGTCGACCGTGACATGACCGTGGATTCTATATATCAATGTTACTTATATAATTGTAATGAGTTGAAACGGGTTTATTATGGAGTTAAAAATGAGGAAAAGATAGCCAGAAGATGGCCTTAATGCTACATAATTATTTATTTAATACATAAGGTGGCTTAATTTGTTTTTATTTGCCTTTTTATATAGGTATATCTTCCGCCGCACGGTTTCACTCGTGTAGTTATCGTTCCCGTAGGAATACGGGGTAAAATATAAGCCTATGTTACTCCCAGCTTTCCTTTGATAAAATAACTATTCAGATCAGTTCACTAGTTTCGGAGCTTTAAACAAACAAAAAGTGAATTCTTTCCACTTTATGATATAAGTGTCGTAGTGTAGATATATAAGGTACCATTTAATACAAATAATTGTGAATATTCGTTATTTGTAAAAAAATATATTAAAGCAACATGGAGTAAACATAGAATATATTTTGGATAAATAGATGTCACTAATTAATGTGAGTATAATTTTAGATCAGCTGGGAACACAGGTAAAACCGCGGGGTTGAAACTAGTATCTATTGGAATATATATAATTTCTATACATAAGTTTCTATATATAATTTCTATACCTAATTAATTTTAAAATGTCGTGTTACACACATGTTTTTATGTTACATTTTTTATATGTAGGAGTAATCCGGAAGTGTATACCCGCTTCCACTAAAATGCTTAAATCGTAAGATTCGTAAGTTGCAATGTAGCTATATTTTAATAAATTAAAATAGTTTTAAATATAGGTATAACATATTACTTACCGATAACAAAAAATATTAAAACCACACAAGAACAATCTAACACTTTACAGGACATGTTTTTGAAATCACTTCCAAAATTCTATTAACAAAATATTATTTTTCATAACACGCTCATACTCAGCGAATGTCACAGGATGACTGATCGGAGGGTCGTGGGTTTCGTTTTGCGAGGTCGCAAATAACGACTAGTTAATAGAAAAAAAAACTTCCCATATTATAAGTTTAAATACTTATAAATAATTCATTTATCTAAAAATCTTGTTGTTTAAAATACAACAATGTAGAAAATATTATCTTTTAGGTATTATATAATTTTGTAATTTAAAACACAAGGTCTTATAATTGTGATAAATAAATAACAAATGATTTAATGTAGGAAAAACACTTCACATTTAATATATAACTTTATTTTAAAGTAGGTAAGCTTTAAAATCACAAAGCAGGAACATTTACAACTAAATTCGACTGACTAATTGGCTTTGTTTAAGTCACCCAAACATTCGACTTATCAGTCGTGGGTTCGATTTCCACCCAGGTCAACATTTGTATGTAAGCACTGAATATCTGTTTATATCAGCATATACATCAGCTATCTGGTCACCGCAACAAAAGCTTAGCTTACCTAATTTCTTATCGAATTTGCCATATGTGAAAAATTACTTGGGTGGGACTACTTTGATATATAGAACCATCGAGCATGTAACCAATAGAGTGGAACTGTTAACAGTTTTGTCAGAAAACAAAATACGCCAAAACGCTGCGCCGGCCCCTGTGTTCTGATTGGCCGACTCAAGGTCAAGTCGTACACACAGGTCTCTTATTGGTCGGGTACTGTTTTAGTTCGAGCGTGATTTGTTAGTTATACCAGTTATACGTGACAAATCATTGATGCGTTGCTAAACAAATGGCTCACTATTGCTACTCTATTGGTTACATGCTCGATGTATAGAACCTACTAAGTGAAAGATCTGTAGTAGAAACAAATCAATGCAGCTTCCAGTCACTATAATATTTTAACAGACCGATTGGCATTGTGGACCCTTACTTTCAAGCCACCAGTCGTGGGTCCGAATCCCACCCAGGACAAACATTTGTATCCATAGTCTGTTAGTTCTGTGTCTGGATGTAATTATCTATATAAGTATGTATTTAAAAGTAATATATCGGCTATCTGGTTACCATATCACAAGTTCTGCTTAGTTTGGAATCAGATTGGCCGAGTGTGATATATGTCCCAGGAGGTCCTAGAGCCACCCATACCAGTCATCATCAGCTCATATACGTCACTGTCAAATAAATATACCGTAACAAAATATCATAAATATTACGACCTATCCCGTATCCGTAGAACAAAGTTCCATCTGCCAAGTCCCTCTACTTTAGAGAAGAATGATTTGAAGTTTAATTTGCACATATTTTCTACATATTTGCATTCATTTCTACCCTAACTATTTTTTAATCGGTTTAGCGAAATGATTCTTTTACCAACGTTTTAAAACATTACTATTCGTTTATTAAATATAGGTACCTAATTGTAAACATAAACATACACTTTTGGGTTCAAAGTCACATAGAACTTTGTTCTACGGATAGGTCGATTATTTAAGAAGAATACAAAAGAAATATGATAATTTACAAGCATATATTATTTCTATGCATAATTCAATGATAAATCAATCTCCTGGCAGCAATAACATAACATGTGATATTGACCCGGATTTTTCTATCACTAGTGGCTCCTCGCGGTGTCACCCGCGTCCCCGGGGGATCAAAAATTTTCCTGGGATAAAAGTAGTAGTTATTTCAGGTTATAAACTATCTGTGTTCCAAATTTCATTTAAATCTATTCAGCGGATTTTTTTGAGTAACAAACATCCATCCATGCAAACATCTATACTAACAGCTTTCGCATTTATAATATTAGTAGGATTATCGCAAGTATCTTTTATGACTTAGTAGTGAAAGCAGTTGCAATCACGAGGGTACAGGTTCAAATCCCTGATTCGTAATGCTGAGTTCAGAACTTACATTAGAATTGCCTGTGACTTTAAGGATCGAGTTTAGTAATCTTTGGTACAGAAGGGTTATAATATTAATGATGACTATGCTTGAGTATAGCGGTCATTCTAGCAATACATTATTATTTTAAAAGAAATTGTTACAAACTTGTTTAGAAACTAGTAATTGCTATGATTTTTACCGGTTCTTCTAAACAAAAGCTACCTTTCGAAGCATTATAGTCGACGTTTCCGAAGTGCCTGTACGGCCAAGTTGTATGCACAAATTTATTTCATTAATAATATTATCTACTTAGTAGAAATATATGTCTTTTCCACTTTTATTTATTTTCTTACCACATTACCGCTATACGCAAGAAAGGTTTGTAAGCACTCCACATTATGAAGCAGTACATAATGCCTCAAGGTCGTCTCATCTAGATCACAAATGATCATTTCCATGGCAGATTCACTTTGCCACTAACAATAACAATAATAATGAAATTGTCGGCAATTTGCTATCGGATTTAGAAACAGTTTCGTATTGTCATGTAAAAATGTTGCATAATTGACAAGCAACATTACGCTGGCAAGTGATTTTATGTTACTTAGATTCACTTAGTTGTCTAATGTTATAAAGAGGAAACGTTAGATTTTTTATCTGTCTGTCTGTCTCGCTTTCACGCTAAAACTACTGAACCGATTTTAATGAAATTTGGTACACAGATAGTCCAGAGCCTGAGAAAGGACAGGGTACTTTTTATCCCGGGAAAATGAAAGATCTCCCGGGTACGTGGGTGAAACCGCGGGGAGCCACTAGTAGGCTATATAACATCACGCTAAGACCAATAGAAGTGGAGCATCATTGAAGAAACGGGGAAGAAGACGGACGAAGTTGCATGGACCAGCGATCAAAAATATACATATTTATCAACAAATTATAATAAAATATTTATGTCTCAGTAAAGAGTATGACACCACTGGCTTTCGGTGAAGGAAAACATCGTGAAGAAATCTGCATGCCTGAGATGTCACAATTAAAGGCATGTGACCGCCAATCCGCACTAGGCCCGCGTGGTGGACTATGGCCTTAACCCCCTCGAGGCTAGGGGAGGCTGGAGCTCCTCCGTGGAGACGTATATGAGCCGATGATGAGAGAGATGTTGCACCGCTGCGCATACGCAGAGCATCTCTGCACAAACGCTGATCTGGTTTGAACACGATTAAAATCTTGTCAAAGTCTATGAGCCAAAGAAACAAAAAAAATGGACAACAAAAAGTTACTTATAAATATTTTTTTAAATTCAGTAGGTATCAAGTATTAAACTAACTAAACCCACAAATAACTTAATATTCTCTGTTTAATATGTTTAGGCGACACATTGTCTGTATAATTCGTAGGTCCAGAGAAAACCAAACACATTATGTAAGTTAGATTAACAAATGTGTTCACTAAGAGTCAATATTGTACCTTGTAGTACCATTTTTATTTGTCAAATATAAATTGTATTTGAGAACAATTTTGTAAGTTGTTGGTTATTCATATAACACTAACAGTTTAAACACTTTTGGTCCACCTATAAAGATGAAGAGATCTAAGTAGAAACAGTGATTTTATATCTGGCTCCCATACTGTGGATTAATATCACCATCAGAGGGTCAATTCCGCTAAATCACAACGCTAGACCTCCAATTTCATTTCGATAACGGTTCGTTTCCAATCCGCATTCTGTTGTAACCAAAAAAGCTATTCTACTATTTACATGCACACATTTCGATTGTAACGAAAACGTTCCATTATCGTTTCGATATTGGAGCGATACCTCACGCAGCAGTGTGGCCTCATAAAAATGATATAAGTTACAAAATTATTTACAATATTTATTTAGGCATATTAATAATAATAGTTATGTCATAAAAGCTTAAGGCACGTTGTTTTAGTATTTATCAATATTTAACTCATTTAAAAGAACTACGAACTGCGTCTAGAAATATATAGTTACGCACCGCTGCCTTCAACCCTAAAATATTATCATATTTAGTCTGTGGATGATGGATGGAGCGGCACTGGCTTGGCACTACTGGATTTTGCTATATTAAATAAATTTAAAAAAAAATATAAAGTTTGAAGATTCAATTTTTTTTGTTTTTGAATTGTTACATGAAGAATGAAAAATATCTGTAATGCATTTTTTTTTTTTTTTTTTTTTTGTGCGTAGCATTACACGGCTTGTGTATTTGCCAATGTCAAGTTTTTAAAACGAGGAAACTTTTAATGTAATAATCATAAAAAGAGAGAGGAATTTGGAAAAGGAAGCAAAAGGATCAGGGGAGTACGGAAATGAATTATGATAGATTACATAAAATTACATAAAGAGGGATGAAAATATTATACTTTTATATTATTAAATGAAAGATACGATTCTATTGCAAGATAAATATCGATATTAAAGGATATAAGGAGACAGTTTATAGAAGTAGGCAAAGGAACATTTAATGATATTAACGTATTGATAAATGATAAACGGCAGAAATTGCGACAAGAAAATATTATATGATTTAAGTCACCCACATCCTCACCACAAGCACAGAGTGGACTATTCATCATTCCCAACCGTGCCAGATGAACCGGACAAGAAGTGTGACCCAGCCGCATGCGTATTAAAACACTAGTGAATGTTTTGGAGAGGGTAAAAAAGAAAAACCACGGTTTCTTTGGAACAACCGGTTGTATTTGAAATAAATGTTTGGCTTTAATTTTTGAGGAATCTTGCCAAAGCATATTCCAGCTTTCATACAGGAAATCTTTCGGTAGTAATAGAAGGTCATTAGGTTGAATTTTAAACGGATGAATGTCACCAGAAAGACAAGCATCTTTCGCCAGACTGTCAGCCTTATCGTTACCAACAACGCCGCAGTGCCCAGGAACCCATACGAATTTCACGGTTAACTGTTTTTTATAGCATTTATACAACAAATTTCTTATATCATATACCGTAGAATGATGAGTGTTATTCCGGAAGGGAAATTTTTGAATAGCCTGTAATGCACTTTTTGAATCGGTAAAAATTAAAGTATTAGAAAGGTTAAAGCTATTTATGTAATCTAAGGCTTTGAAAATTGCAAAACATTCCCCAGAAAACACTGACGATTCCTGAGGCATTTTAATTTTTTGTGTAATGGTAAACTGTGAATGATACACACCTACACCTACGCAACCATTAGCAGGTTTCGATGCATCGGTAAATATATGATGCCAACTTGAAAGTTCAATATTCTCGGATATGCTAAGTTCTGAATCAGATTTCAACCTTTCACCTAGATCGAAATCTATGGAAGGAGAGAGGAGCAGACAATTGAAATTATATTTAAACAAAGGAAATAATGGTAAATTGTTAATAGGTGCAGATAAAAAGGAATACTTATTCCAACTATTCACCAAACATGGAGGGGTCTTATGAACCCAGTACGGTGAAGACCTAGTGAGATCGGATAATTGTTTTAATTTCGTTATAATTGGATGATTTGAATATTGTAAGCATCGAGATAAAAATCGATCAGAAAGATACTGACGGCGCAATTTAAAGGGGGGGTCGCAACACTCTATTTGAAGACCATTCACTGGACTGGATTTCATAGCTCCAGATATGATTCTAAGACACTTGGACTGTACGCGATCTAATTTCACAAAACCAGCTAAATTACCGGGTTCTAAGAGAAAAGTACCATAGTCTATAATACTTCTTATCATTGCATTATAAATTAATTTCAAAGAGTATGGATGTGCACCCCACCAAACTCCAGTAAGGCAACGTAACATATTGATAAGTTTTTCACATTTTGCAACAATATAATCAAAATGAGCACAACCAGAAAGCTTAGAGTCCAATAATAACCCTAAGAATTTTATTTGATTTTTAACAGGTATAACAAAATTATTAAAATGTATTGAAACAGGAGGAGGTAAGCGCATTCTGGAAAACAAAACTATTACACTTTTTGAAGGAGATATATCAAGGCCATTTACATCTAAATACATTTTTAATATTTCTAAGGAACGGTTTAATTTAGAACAAGCATCACTAACTGAGCTGTCGATAACATAAAAAAGTAAATCGTCAGCATACTGAAGAATTTTTACAAAATTACAGCAAATAGGTTCTAAATCATTTACATAAATATTATATAGCAATGGACTAAGGACCGATCCTTGAGGAAGTCCTCTGTATAATTCTCTAGACCTTACTGAACCGTCTATATTTAAAATAATAGAACGATTCGATAATATGTTAGTAATAAAATTTACAATAAAATTTGGGATTTTTAATTTAATGAGTTTGATTTTTAATATAGATATTACAACATTATCATATGCAGATTGAATATCGAGAAATGCTGCAAGCACCGATTTATTATCTGAGAATGCCAACCTGCAATCTGTGGTGAAAATTGCTAGGTTATCTATGGTACCTTTCCCCTTCCTAAAGCCGTATTGGCTTTTTGATAATTTGTTATTGTTTTCAACAAACCATTCCAAACGATTTTTAACTAAATGTTCAGCTACTTTTAATAATACCGAAGACAGAGCTACAGGACGGTATGATGACGCGATTAAAGGCGGTTTCTCCGGCTTAAGTATAGGAATGACTATTTGTTTACGCCAAGCGTCTGGTATATTACCAGAAATCATGATAGAGTTTATTAGGTTAAGATAATATAAAAGTGATGGATCATTAAGGTTAGCCAGGAAAGAATATGGTATGCCATCAATACCCGGTGCAGTGTCTTTAATTTCAGAAAGAATACCTTGTAATTCTGGCAATGTAAAAAATGCATTAATCTCATCTTGGTGATCATCAAAATATGATGAACCTACATTGAGTGATATCAATTCATTACATTCCATTACACTGGGAGGAGCAAGAAGATCTAGGAATGAATCAGATAGAGATAATGGAAGTGTTGTTTTAGGAGGGTTAATCCAACCACATTTAAATCTCTTTATGTTTTGCCAAACTATTGATGAATGGGTATCGGGGGAAATGGAAGAACAAAATCTACGCCAACCGTCAAACTTCTTCTGTTTTAGAAGTTTTCTGGTCTGTTCCATTATCTCTGAAAGAACAGTAAAGTTTTCAGATGTCATATTACCACGATATACTAATTCAGATTCCTTTCTCTTCTTTACCGCAATAGTACACTCTTCATCCCACCATGGTGGTGATGGTATATTACCTGAATTTCTTTTTTTTTTTGAAAATACTACATCAGCGGCAGATAATAATGAGTCAGAAAATTTATTTAAGCATAACTGTTCTTGTCCATGTTCAATGGAAGGCAAATATAAAACTTTTTCATCTACTTTAACTTTATAACTTTCCCAATCAACATCTTTTAATTTATATTTCAGACGAGGTGGTGCAACAGAATGGTCAGGAGTAGGGTTTGGAAATGATACTAATAATGGGAAATGATCACTACCATAGGTAGAGCATAATGGTTGCCATGACAAGGTGGAGGATAGATCAGGAGTGCACAGAGTTAAATCAATAACACTAATATTCCCATTTGGTCCGGTTCTCCTAGTGGGAGCGCCTGTATTAAGTAGACATAGGTTAAATGTGTCTAATATATCAAGTAAATCTTCACCATATGAGTTAGTTATAGAGCTTCCCCACATTTGGTGGTGTGCATTGAAATCCCCTAACAGCAAGAATGGTCTTGGAAAAAATTTCAAAATATTATTTAATTCTCTAAATATATGTTGTGATGGGTGGGGTATATATATAGAGACAAAGTATATATTACATATGTTTACTGCAATTATAGAAAAATCATTACTATGAGGTGGAAGAGATAAAGGAGAGTATGAAAGAGAGTGTTTGATGAGGATGGCAACACCCCCATACCCATCAGACCTGTCTTCTCTGACACAAACAAAACCTGGCACCCTAAAATGAGAACCAGGCTTTAACCATGTCTCAGAGAGACATAGTACTGAAGGATGATATTTATTTATAATGTATATTAAATCAGATTTCTTACTAATTATACTACGACAATTCCACTGAATTATGTTTGTTAGCTTGGCCATTGATTATAGAAGAACTTAGTATACTATTAATAAGAGAAGCAACGTTGGACGGTGGAATAAGATTACACTGAGAAAGTGCATTTATCAATGCAACAATGATGTCAGAAAGAGCTAATTGAGAAGATTCATCCTTGGCATCAGTTGATTTTAATGCACAGCCATTAATAGAAGGAGAGAAACTATAATCTTTGGTCAAAAGGTCATGTGACTTTCTATCATAACCTTTGACTGGGGATGAAACTTTTTTTGGATATTTAAAAATTGTTTTTTTGTAAGATGTAGTGCCACTAGGATTATTTTGACTATTGTTAATACTTGAAAAATTTATTGGACTACTATCATTATGAGAATTAAAATTAAAAGATTGAATTAATGCCTCGGAATATAGTTTATTATTGACTGGAGGGTGAAGCTTAATGGCTTCTGCATACGAAATAGATTTATTTGCCATGGATGATTTGATGTCCTTTTGTCTTCCAAACTCTGGGCAAACCCTACTGGTAGCAAAATGCAAACCCGAGCACATGCAGCAAGATGCCACATCATCCTCAACCTTACAAGACACCCCAGTATGATCTTGTCCACACTTGTAACACCTTGGTTTAGACCTACATTGAACTTTTGTATGTCCATATCTACAGCAATTAAAACATTGGATGGTAGGAAAAATGTATGTTTCAACTGGTAAAGCATTGTAACAAATAAATATGTGCTTAGGTAATACCTGCCCATCAAAGGTGACTACAACTGATTGCGAAGGCTTCCAAGAGGGACTACCTTCAATCATGACCTTAAAATTAATTCTTCTAATTTTTATAACTTCTCCACATCCAAAAGGTACTGATATATTATTTTTAATTTCTTCAATAGACCAGTCTGCAGGAACCCCACGAACCAGGCCAATGCGAGTAATATTAAAAGATGGGATGAATGCTTTTAAATTATGTTTTGATATCGAATCATGACTAATGAAGTTGTTGGCATCAGTATAGTTGGAAAAGCCCAATGAAATTCTATTCCTACCAATTTTTTTAATACTTCCATTTATAATGCTTTTAAAACTATTTTTTTTCAAAAAATTGCCGAATGCGACTGGGTGAAAAGAGGTACCATCATTGACCGTTGTTTCAATTTTTTGTACATGTACGGTATATGGTGAAGAATCCATGGCGGAGTATAAGCTACGTCCTACTTTTATGGGATGTGGGGATGGGGTATCTGAGGAAACAGGTTCTGAGGCTTTGGATGAAGTACCGTCAGTTCCGTCCAAAGACCCAGAAACAGGTGGAACGTCGTCTGCGATACAATCGCTATCCGGGCATTTGCAAGATTCCTTATTTTTATCGCCTGCCATTTTGTTCATTCTTTTTTTCCTGTTGCAATTTCCGCATATTTTTTTGTCATGATTCCGCTTTCGCGGTTTCTTTTTGCATATCGATGAGTCGGAATCATTAGGCTCTGATATTGTTACATAGTGAGCTACGTTATTGTTTAAATTAGAAGTATTAGAACCCCCGGGATCGGGGGGATCGTTATCGTCGATCATACAAAATAAAGTAAAAACTCACCTATATACAGCAAACTAATGTGAAAACTACAGAAAATAAACTAAATACAAATAATAAATACAATGAACACCTCCACTGATCACTTATAATTATAAAACATTAAATAAAAATTAATTTGAAAAAAAGACACCCGTGTTGTTCGAAGTTTCCCGCGCTTTTTCTTAATGCACTTAAATTTGAATTTGAGTTTTACAATATTTTACCACACTCAACAAGTAGGCACTCGAATTATATTATTAGCAAACTTTTCATATGGCAATGTTTTATTCATGTCAATCTTAATTTGTCAAAACAAGATAGCCAATAGCCATCTGTCTGCGATATAAATAAAGAAGAAGAGTGTCCGTTTCAATTTTTTTGTTTATTTGAAATATCTATACTAATATTTTAAAGAGGAAAGATTTGTTTGTTTGTTTGTTTGTTTGTAATGAATAGGCTCTGAAACTACTGGACCGATTTCAAAAATTCTTTCACCTTTGGAAAGCTACATTATCCCCGAGTAACATAGGCTATATTTTATCCCTATATTCCCACGGGAACCGGAACTATGCGGGTAAAACCGCGCGGAGGCAGCTAGTGTTACATAAAATTACAGTTACATTGTAAATATTGATATAAGTATGTATTTAAAAGTATTATAGAAGCTTAATTTGGAATCAGATTGGCCGTGTGTGATAAATGTCCCAGGATATATATTTTTTATTATTATTATTGATCCATGTTTGGAAATAAAATATTAAGTATTTTGGTATATAGTATTTCCTATAGTATTTTAATAATTTGGGTTTGGTAGTATTCAAATGACTATCTTAACTTAGTCTCCACATCAATACCATCGGATCGTAAATTCATGGGCATATGAGGTCTAAGCTCATGAATTAATAATCTGGCATTATGTTTACTCAACCGATAGGTTTTAACAAACTCGCGGTCTGTTAAATCGAAGGCGTAATTACTTTGTCTTGTCACAAGATTTCTACTTTTCACTCTTCCGAGATCCACCTCGTTGGCGAGTTCTACAAAATCCATGTAAGACATCATTTTGACGAAACGAACGAGAAAAAGTTACTTCAAACCTACTTTTGTTCAAACGTTGCATTTGACACATGAACGCACGATGTTCGCTTGCGTTTCGTTTACAATCTGTCAAAATCTTTAGTGGAATATGACTTAACGTTCGTCGGTCGTTCGACCAATTTAGCAGAATGGGACTTTTGAAGTTTCGAACGAACGCCAAGCGTTACCAGATTGGAAACGAATTATAATCTTTGGTGCATTAGTGGAATACGAAAACGCGTAAAAATCATCGTTCGCTTGCGGTTCGTTTGCGATATGGCTATAATTTTTTAGCGGAATTGCCCCTCAGCTCATATACATCTCCACCGAGGAGCTCGAGCCTCCCCTAACATCGAGGGGGCGAAGGCTGGATTGGAGTGGATAAATACGCTAATCGTAATTTTTCCCGGGATAAAAAGTAGCCTATTACCTATTCCAGAATATATTCTAACTCTATGCCAAATTTCATACAGATCATTTAAGGCGTGAAAGAGTGACAAACATTAACATCTTTTTAAAGTTTCCCTTTTATGATATTAGTATGAATCTAACATGGCAGAGTCAAAAATAAGCGCGCTAGAGTAATCTATAACCAAAACGGGCCTCTGAGATATTTACAACTTTTAAACAAATACTTAAAAGGATTTATAACATACTAGTGGTTCACCGCGGTTCCACCCGCGTACCCGGGAGATCTTCCATTTTACCGGAATAAAAAGTAGCCTATGTCCTTTCTCAGGCTTTAGACAATCTGTGCACGCAATTTCATTTAAATCGTTTCAGAGGTTACAGACAGACAGAGTTACTTTGACATTTATAATATTAGTTATGATGGTTACGTCTATATGTGAAAATTTTATTATTAGACAACCTACCTGGGTGTAATAAAGCATATATTTTCCTTAATAAAAATTGTTTGTAAACTTTATAAACAAGATAACAAAATAGAATAAGGTCGACATATAGCCTTAAAGCATAGCTAAGGATTGGAATAACACCGGAACTCAAATTTTGTAGACAGCTCTATCTATGTTGTTTAATACGTTTAAATTATGTAATTAATAACTATTTCCTTAGATTCTTTAATGTATGTGAATAATTAACTCGTTTCAGACAATGTCAAGGTTTTATGTATGTTTTAATGTCCTATTTGTGTTCTCAGTTTGTGTGATGTAAATATGATTATAATACACTAGCTGCCTCCCCGCGGTTTTACCCGCGTAGTTCCCGTTCCCGTGGGAATACAGGGATAAAATATAGCCTATGTTACTCGGGGATAATGTAGCTTTCCAAAGGTGAAAGAATTTTTGAAATCGGTCCAGTAGTTTCGGAGCCTATTCATTACAAACAAACAAACAAATCTCTTTATAATATTAGTATAGATGTACATAGGTGAATAAATATGAATGGGTAAATGTTGCTAAGCTCAAAACTCGAGAACGGCTGAACCGTTTCGTCTAGTTTATTTTTAAATGGAACAGTTTATGAAGATATCAAGAAAACACGGGCTACTAGCTTCCGCTAGTAAGTTAATATATATCCTAGTACATTGTTCACACTCGACCAACCTGATTCTGAACTAAGCAGAGCTTGTACTATAACCAGATAGCTGATATACTACTTTTAAATACATACTTATATAGGTCGACATTTGCATTTAGGCAACCTACAACCGGTCTGCATGGAAGTCAATGGGGGAGGCCTATGTTCAGCAGTGGACGTCCTATGGCTGATCTGATGACAGAACAAACATACCTATTTGTTCAGTTCTTGCATACATGTTGTTCTGGGTGGGAATCAAACCTACCCCAAGCTCGCGGCTTTAATTTTAGGGTCGTAAATATAGAATAAATCAAAAACAAAATAAGACGAGCACATATTTATTTAAATTCATATTTATTGGAACAGGAATGTTTGCTAAAGAACACATTAATCTAAATATACCATCATATAACTATGTATATACTTATAATTATATAGGGTGTCAAATATATTAATTTATTTGTCAAATTACAATCGCACAATAAACCATTATTATGTAACAATAAGTACACATACATATTATTATAATATAAGTATCTATTAATAAAAAGAGACAAGACACACGAGATCTATAGCAGCAAAAAAATACATTTTATATATTTTCCAGGGATAAAAAGTAATCTATGTCCTTTCACAGGCTCTAGACTACATGTTTACCAAATTTAGAGTTACTTTTGCATTTATAATATTAGTTAGAATAGTATATTGATGAGAAAATCGCTCTATTTCACACTTTATAAATGCCTGTAAAGGTTCGCGCACATTAGGACGGGCCGGGTAGCAGTGCATTGACGGTTTTTGAGTACAGTGTACTGCCAGAATTTGCTTGCAACTGTACGTTATGTATAGCTTGGTATAGCACACTGTGCCGGGCCGCATCGCTCGGACGCAAATCCGCCTCGCAATAATGCGACCCGCTGCGGCCCGACACAGTGTGCGATAGTTCATACAAATATCTAGTGTTCAAGCGATTTAAACGGATTTTCAAAAGCATATATTGATAGATGAAAATGTGTCTAAATTTATATGAAAAATTTAAATTTTTAACAGGCGTTTCAAATCATCTAACATGAAGGTATTTTTAACTACAGCTAATATTTATTTTTTGGGATATACTACCCTCTATTTTATTCAACTTTATGTAAATTACTTTGTGAAATAATATTATTAATATAACTTTATAAACTACTTTTACAGAGAAAGGCTGCTTTAAATTGAGGGTGTGAAATCTTAAAATATAAAATAAATAAATAGTTGCAAATAAAATTTTAACAATATCAAAATTTTTAAGAATCTACAAGTATTTACATAAAAGTGAAAAATGGAAATATGTTTGTCTATCTTTAAATGTAATTTTACATATATATAGATACGTACTAATTTTTTTTGGGTTCTTTAAGATATTTCTACCAATGTCATGAATGATCAGATCATAAAAATAAGGACATTTTTTGGCAAGTTGTCACCAGATAATCTACCAGATTTTTTTTATTGCCTACGAAGACAGACGAGCAGTCGACCCACCTGATGGAAAGTGGTCACCGACGCCCATGGACACCGGCAATATCGGGGGTATCACAAGCGCGCTGCTTACCGTGAAGGACTCTTTTTACACCTCGTTTGATTCTTACTTATTTTTATGATCAGTAGTCGAAATACTAAATCATTCATATGCCAGAAATATAGAAGCATATAAACAAAGCGAAATATTCAGTAAATGCAGCTTTTATATACTTACATATAATGTAACACATTACATACAAATATCGTTAGGATAGAATTGAGCTTTGCTAGAGCTTTGCACTGTGGGGCCGACCCCTTTATATAAAGCCCAATTTCATAAGTAATCTTATAAATATATAAAACTAGTTGACCCGGCAAACTTCGTAGTGCCTCAGAATCAATTAATAAATCAATTAATAAAAAAGCTGAATGCTTTAAACCTTCCCTGTACTTACACAAATAATTCAAGACCAAAAATAGCCAAATCAGTTCATCCGTTCTCGAGTTTTTATGAGACTAACGAACAGCAATAGATTTTTATATATATAGATAATGTTTGTTTGTTCTGCGGTACCATATATAAACTACCAGTGGCTCCCCGCGGCCTCGCCCGCGTTCCCGGGGATCTTCAATTTTCACGGAATAAAAAGTAGCCTGTCCTTTTTAAGGCTTTGGATTATCTGTGTACCAAATTTCATTTAAATCGGTTCAGTAGTTTTAGCTTGAAAGCGTAACAGACAGACAGAGTTACTTTCGGATTTATAATATTAGTATGGATGGATGATAAACCTCTGTTGACTTATTGCTTGAATTTCCATGAAGGCGAACCTAGTACCTACAATTTCCTTGCAGTAGGTGGCGGAGTAGTCCAAACTAGGATAATATAAGGTGTGTATCTATTTCGCTTTCGACATTGACTAAATCAAATCAAAAAACCCTAAAACAAATTAAAAACATAGAACCTCAACCTAGTTTTAAGTAAAAAAAAAGTTTTGAATTCCATGTAACTGCAAAATTAGGAACAAAATTTTTTTTTTTTTACTTAATTAAAATCTTGTGCAGTACAATAATTTTACAAAAGATTTTTTTTTATACCACGACGGTGGCAAACAAGCACGTGGCCTACCTGATGGAAAGCGGTTGCCGCAGTCTATAGATGATGAAGATGCCGCTAGTCGGCACTGTTGTTTCAAATCATTCATAATAATCGAAAGGGGCCGGCCTCAAACTATCATTATACCATGTATCATCAACTTAAGCTCCTACTTGAGATCGACATCATCTCCCAGCAGATCTTCGCACTCTTTCTCCCATTTTTCATCTCCTGTTTTCTCCGCTACTACCTCGTACTCATTTAGTTCTGCCTCCAATTCTTTCTCCCATTGTTCTGAAATATTGTATTTATTAGTGTTTATCTTAGTTATGAATTTATTGTATTGGTCTCTTTAATATATGAAGACCAGAGAGCATTACAAAATTTACTTACAAGTTTTTATCTATGGTTTAGGTTTTTAACCTTGATAGACTGAACAAGATCCGTTTTAAAGAGCGAAAGATTGTATATAGACTGCTGAATAGGTCTCCATATATTTTAAGGACTTTAATATCTAATTAAGAATATGAGATTTACCAATGTTCCGATTTGATTACGTCATAGCTTCGCTTACACTATGTAGTTTAGTCAGCACTCGCTTTAAAGATTGAGCCTTTTAGATTTGATTGATTTCTTTCGTATATTCAGTAATACGACTAGACAAACGAATTTTAGCAAAACAATGTTGATTTAAGAATATAGTTATTTTATCACGCACACGAAAAAGATGTTATTTATTATTATTATTAAATTAAAGCCTACACAAGGTTTTGAAGATTGTGAAAACATAACCTAAAATAACAAGTCCAATATTTATTTTAGAATAATATAATTATTTCAATTCATAATAACTAACTATAAATGCCAATTTTTTTCATTATTACTTTTTTTGGTTAATTTAATATTTTTGTAATTATATACGCTGTAGTTCACTAAATAATGTAAGTGTTGACAATAATATATGTTATTTCTATTCTGTCGCTAGTTTATGAGTTAGTGACCGCAACAATGGTTACATAACTAAATAACGTACTAACATTGAACGGCGATTGGAAACTAGAAGTTGTTTGGAAGATATTGATATCCTTTCATTTATCCAACATCGTATTATATTTAGAAGCGAAATCGTATGAAAGGATTTTATAGATCTCATTAGATACTTAAAATTTGTATGCTATAGTACACATCGCTTCCAATTCAGAACAATGACAAATTTAAAACAAATATTTCGCTTCTAAATTTAATATCGACATAGATCACAAAAAAACGCAGCAAGCACAAAACTGAGTGTAACTACAACTAGTTATTTGAAAAGAGACCTTATTACCGTATCAAATACACATTGCATTTTGACACAATATTTATCCGGCAATAAGGTATCTTATTCAAGAATCATTCTAGATGCTTTGTCCACCTCAGTTTTGTGTTAACCTTTATGTACTTTTGAGTCTGCATTTCGGAATCTATATCATCAAAATACAAACGGAATCGTTTAACTGGCTTTATTGATTGCAGTACACACAGTAGACCATATTATTTAGTTTTACAAACATTAATAAACATTCAATTTAAGTTTCTGTGGTGATATATTCCACAAAAATTATTGCTCGAGACTTGATTTTGAAGAATCGGGGTACAACTCAACAGGGCGACATATTAATAGGCCAGAATGTTATTATCACTTGTCATTAAACATTCTCAAATATCTAATCATTATACATGAGTTTACTTCGTTACCATCTAATCTACACAACTTTTAATAACACTGGAATATTATCCACAGATTAATATTGACCTAATCTAATATGTAAATAATTACAAAAGAAACGATAGGGGAAGAGATGTGTTGCCAGAAAAAGATTTCCAAATTTTTTTTAGACGCCCCATAGATCGAAGACGGCAGTTTCGTGGGAGTTATATTTTAATTGACTGTCACCCATAAGTGATATGTCGCGGCTTTGATAGGTGCTAAGAATACGAGAGTATACTCAACAACAAAATTAATTTACCACAACTTTATGCAAAATCCTTAGCTCTTACATCTATGATAATGTTTAACTGACATATTCTAACTGTAGTATCTGTTGATTTATCTTAATATCGTATATCTTCAAACTTACACACACCTTAAATTGTGTTGTTGAGCACACCTCACAAAAGAAAGTATATAAATCGAAGGAAGAATACCTTTAGACACATCTGACAACACAGGTTTATGTACAGAAAACAAAGTTTCAACATTGCTACGCGGCGCAAATAATTCGGAAATTGTATAGTTACATAAAAAAATCGTGACCAACTTTGAGAAACATACAAGCGGACAAGAAAATAATATAAAAGCTTATGCACACACACATTTAAAGCAATTTAATATTAAAGCGTATAGGGCGAAAGTTGAAATTGTAGTAGCAATGTCAAAACCTGAACAGTAAGTACTTACATTTAACGCTACTGAGCCGAATTGTTATGAACTGTGTGATGTTATAGCTATATAACCTTATTCAATACTTAGACATATATAACATTCAGTAGACATTAAAATAGGTTCCATTGAGAAAGTTTGATTTAAGATAAGTATACAATATAACCATAATGGTCGTTACTTCAATAGCTAATACGAAAGGTAATCTTCTCCGTCGAAGACACGCATAATGTTTTAATAAGACAGTTCTAAAGACTTCTTATGCTATTGAAATATAGACCAACGCACTATAAATGTGAGACAACAGTATATAAATAAGGTTGCGAATATATATATACAATTGTATCGTCATCCAATTGAGGGACAAAGAAGCTACATTGTCATATAATAACATTCATTTTTATTTATACATACGACACACGATTTAACAACAAGGATGAAGATATGACAAAAGTGATATAGATTATAATATAAACCTTTTGAAATTGGAAAAAATAATCGCGAACAGCCATAAATTTTATATATTATTAACGTTTAAACTATATCGTAAGGTGTGGAGGATTAACAGTGATACGAGTGAAGATGCTCGACATAATAATGCCATAACAATATGATCTTCTATCACCCGTGACGAAATTATAACATCATCTATATATAAAAAAACGATAACACTCAAAATCACCTTTGAGAGGTCGCAAATTATTTTAGCAAATACATCTGTCCATTTGGAATGATTTTTGTTATAGATTGAAGTTTAAAAGCCATGTATCACGTAGAACCGATAATTTGAAGACCTACCGTTACATGTGCGTATCCTCTACCTCTATCAATGTAGTGATGGCATTATTTCATCAAGATACAAACAATTATTACAATGAAAGAGCTCATATATAGCGTAATACATTTTGCTTAATGCAAGCCCCATATCGACTAGATATTTTATATAGTTCTTTACATCATCTACTTTAGATTGAAATCTCTACCGTTTTCTGTGATTTTAAATTCGAAAGCTTAACTGAATTAAATTGCAATTTATTAAACGCGTATAATTGTGTGCAAATTTCAGTGATATTTTAATACTGAGTAGATAACATATAGAACTATTAGGTGGTGTTATCGTTTAAAACTGACTGTGGATGCTTCTGATGTCCGCAAGTCTTGCTTAAGCTGCATTCCAAAGAAGGGGAAAAACAAACGCGTTTAAAAACAGTTCATCAATTAAATATTTATAAATGTGATTAGTTTGTGACAACATATGCTTTAGCACAATAAATTGTGTGCATTAAATAAATAAAGAAATTGATAGTCCTTCAATAAATGGTGTTAATATTAGACGGGTTAGTGGGTAGCGGCTGTGATATGTACAAACATAATTGCATGCAAGGTTTTGATAAATATTCCTCAAAGTTGGTTCCGCGAGCGATTTGGCCGAATTTTTTGTACGTATTTTGAAGAGACAGGAGAATAATTTTGTTAGGATTTATTATTGCGCGCAAGTAAAATGAAAACTAAATAATATGGTATAATGATGAAAGAAAAAAACTTAAAATCAAATTATTAAATGGGAGGTTGTTTTTATTAATAAAATTGTTACCGTTGGAAACGAGTACTGTAAATTACCAGTTTTCTTTCTGCAACGTTATTTTTAGTTCTCCATCATTGCGGATGCTTATTTTATAAAACCATAGACCCAAAAGTTATCTAGACTTACCGTCATCGTTCTCCCTATCGACTTTCAACGATTTTATTCGTTGTTTCGCGTCGTCGATCGACTCTTGCGACGATTTCTCTTTGGCAATCAAACTCTCGCTTGCAGTAATTTCATCTGGATAGGGTATAGGAACGAAATAATAATAAAAACATAAAATAACTGATAGTAAAATGAAAATGAGCCGTTCCGTAGCCTAATTCGTTTAATTTAGTTTTAGATAATTGCTCCATTCATGATTTGGGAATTTTATCATTCCAGGATGATTAACAAATAAAATCTATTCTATTGTGGATTCTAATTATAAACTTGCATCTTCAAACCAATCAATCGCCATTTTGTTATTTAAAACATCTTTTATATAAATTAGGCAAGTAAGATGCAGTAGAAGGTCATAAATTACGTAATAAAATATAACGATACACTTAAGTGTTATTAAATGTACAAAAACATTTGAGAAATTTGTTTTATCTAGACTACCAGTAGAATCGCTTACTGTCTTTTTTCTTTCTTCAAGATTATAATAATGATTACCATCTTACGTGAGTTAGATTAAAGGATTCCAAGCACTAGATTGTAAGGTGGATTGTAAAATATTGTTTGTCTATTTATTGATATTATTTCAGCTACCTTTCTCTACGTGTTTCGTTCTATGTATTGTATTTCAGTCATTAGTACTTCCAATTCAGTACTACCTGGTTTAGTACCTACCTAGCAGTTCGTATTATATCTGTTTTAAAGATAGCACATGATTTTAAATAATAAATAAAAATAAATGAACAAAGCTTGAAACTTGACATTATAAAAACATTCTTTAAACATGAAACGCAATAAATGATGACTGGGTGTTATGATTCAGTTATAACTAGGCACACTGCTAAAATACCTCGTGTCCTAGCTCCTAAGATACATTGTCCTGGGGAAACTGTAGTACCCGGGTGAGGATGGGTAAATCTACTTACCCTGTGAGTCGGCCCCGGGCTGGCGCGCCTGGGCGTCGGCCTCGTTGGCCTGGCAGATCAGCGACATACGGTAGAAGTAGTTCCGCCAGAAGTTCTCCTCCGTAATACTGTAAATCAAGATGAAAATCTAATTTTGATGTCGATTATACATCAGGGGTATGGGAACTGACATATAGTTGTCTCTTGTATGACTAAGACGACCCTAAATAGGAAAAGCGAGGAAAATGGTGATGATAATAGGTTTCTCTTGAATTTAAATAATATGATCCTTTTCAAAGTAAAAAGTGGGTTGTAAGAGTGATTTCTAAATCCTCTGTTATTTTTTCACTTAAGGCACTAATAGTTACAAAGGTCAAAGTTACTTCAAGCATCAGCTTTTTCAATCAAACTCTCTTTTGGGTATATTACCCAACTATTTTGGGTATATACACATACATACGTACGTATCTATTGATTATTCTCTATTAATTACATTATATTGGATAGAAATGTCCATGTATAAAATGGTATGTTTCATAACTGAATATTCTTCTCACGTTAAATTACTATTAACAATGCTTTCTTGAAACACTATTGTATTTTAAAATGCGAGGAATTTGTAAGAACTCACGTGTACATGGAATGTATTTTGCATAACAAGGTACAGTGGAAACGATTCGTCTAAGTAATTTATAAGAAATTCTGCGAACGATACATGCCTCGTTTACATTACAATTATAGTAATGCATTTACTACAAATATTAATAAAGATTGTATGACATGATTGTATAAAAAGAAAATATGAGAGAAAGTGGAGTTGACTGATAACCTAAAGAAATGGAGCATCAGTTGCAACAGCAAAGAGCTAAAGAAACATTCAATAGAAATCTTCGGGAAGATTATTTTATCCCCAGAAACACGCAACAGCAACGTTCCGAACCGAGCATTTTACATGTGCCTGTGAGTCGACGTTTTATATGTTGCCTGCGAAGGCCTATTTGAATGAATAAATCAAAAGGCTACGGTAACTCTTCCCATCAGGTGGGACCGTATGCCTGTTTGCCACACTTGTGGTATAAACAAAATCATTCACGGTATCATTTCACGGTAGAAAATATTTCACTACATTATTTACTCTTAAAACTTAGATATGGCTGGGTTCGCACTCTTCAACATCGTGGGTCGTTCACCAGCTCCATAACACCAGGTCTAAAGAATATAATTGCTACTTACACTTTTGGCACGAGATCGAACCGCATCTTCTCGAGGTTTGGATCCTCGCCCATGATGGCGACGGCCACCGGGTACATCTTGTCGTAGTCGAAGTCGAACTCCACGCCGGCTGGGGGGGCGCGCACGAAGTTCCTCCGATCCTGAAAGGTGTAGTCGAATGGTTTTACAAACAGTTCTGGATTCTATTCTTATACGTGATAATTGTACTGTGTAAATACTATATTCTTTAGTGAGTATCGAAATTAAGTATAATAGCAATCTGGTTACTATAGTAGATTAATTTCTCTTACTTCCAACATAAATAAAAGAACAGTTTTACTAATATGTTCCTAACAGAAGACTGACTCCAAAACAAATAAATGCCTATGAATACTTTCAATACTGGTGATATACAGACTTAAATTTAATTTCACATAAGAATTAATTCCATATTATGTACTTTGTACCTATGAAACAAAAGCAATTGTCCCCTCATCCCATCTCTTACATCAGTACCTAATATTTCTGGCAAAAAACCAGTGGTGGTACTTACAGTGGACAGTGAGAGACACTCCTCCTTCAGAGCGGCCTCATTGGGTGCCCCAACCCAGGGGACAGCGGCGGCCCCCCCTCCGCGGCCCTCCTGACCCTTGATGAACGCGTCCTGCTCCCGGTTGAACTCACCCAGGATGCTCTGGAAATACGAGAATGAAGGTCATGAGCTAAAATGACTATGACCAAAAAGGAAGAACCTAAATATAATCCAAGTTTACTATGGATTCACTTAGGTCTTTCAAGTAATTATTTTGAAATCCCATTGTTTTGAAAATGTTATTTGATTAAATTATTATATACCCATTTTCCGAAAAACCACAGCTTTTAACTAAAAGTTTTAAATATATTTCCAAGTTTGCGATGAAACAGATTGACATACACTATAATTTTGTTTAGGTTACATTGTGACGACATATTTTAGTTCGTCAAGTTTTTTCTGTTTTTCAATTTATTTAACCAAAGTAATAAAAAGTAATTAACATAAAATTACATTCTGTCAAACCGTAAAAAAGTAGATTAGACAAAAGATCAACGGAAATATTTTAGTAACTGGCCCTTACTTATCATGTTCCATTACACACAATGTATTCTTTATGTCTATATGTACTTATGTACAATAGATTTTAAAAAAAGGAGAATTCAAGGCCTGTTATAAATAACAAATTCTTCGACACACCTAAACCGTAGAAAATACAGTAACTACCGTTTTGAATTAAACAATACCGACTGATGAGGCATGTCTCACTCCATACTACCTAAACCAAAAAAAGTCACGCTACGAAATCACCAGTTACTATCCATTCGCAAAACTGAGTACAACTATTTAGTGTCACGTAAATGAACTAAAAAAGAGAAAGCTAATGAAGAAGGAAACGTTGCTACAGATTCTGATAAGCGTAGTGATTTATTCAAAGGCTTGAGTGATCTGTTAAAAGAAGCGAAATATTCTGATACTTAGGACATGAGGGTGGAAGTGGAAACAGACGAAAATGAAGATAAATACACAAAAGCATTGGGACAACTTGGGAGATGGCAAATTATACAATTCTTCATTGTAGTGGTGCCTATAAAGTTGTCTATGTCTTGGAACCATTTGGCCATAGTGTACTATGCACCAAAAACGATATATCGATGTGCTGAAATCAATTCAATGAGAATAATAAAAAACTCAACGTGCTATAGTCAATGCAGTAAATATGAGTATTACAGTGAATTTCAAAACACCATCATATCACAGTGGGACCTGGTCTGCGACAGAGCCTGGCTCGCCAGCTTCTCACAGTCTATTTACATGTGCGGAGTTTTGGTCGGAAGTGTTATTTTTGGATTTATTGCCGATAGGTAGGTTTTCTACTGAATCTATGAACGTGACTATGTATTTTTAAAGATTTATTCTGTGTATAAGTCACCTGTGACAAAATAATTTTCTTAAATGCTATAAAATCTAGATCAAATGCAGGGCATGTGTATGACGACCAGATATATCTTATTAACATAAAAGAATTTAAGTATCTAATTCTATGTTTCATAACTCAACTAAGTTCGGAATTACATAACCGTCTGTCAAGAATAATATTCATGATTAAATATGTCAAAAATACATCATCTTATGTTCCAGGTTCGGTCGTCGGATCGGTCTTTTAAGCTCGTGCATGCTCAAGATGGTCCTTGGATTCATAATACCCTTTTGTCCAGACTATTGGAGCTTTGCCGCACTTAGGTTCCTAACTGGATGCGCAATCGCCGGTTCAATGACCACATGTTTCGTGTACATCGTAGAGATTGTCGGACCGAGGAAACGGGAGTTCATGGGTGCAATCTATGGAATACCATTGGCATTTGGCTACGTCATCATGCCCGTGTTTGCATATTACTTGAGAAGTTGGAACACTTACTCATTGGGGATTGCCGTACCGAATTTGGTATATTTAATGTATATTTTCTGTATACCGGAATCACCAAAGTGGTTGATATCAGTTGGAAGATTGGAAGAAGCAAGTCAAGTCTTGATAAAAGCAGCAAAAGTGTAAGTTCATCATCATCAGCTCATATACATCTCCACTGCAGAAGGACGAGCCTTTTCTAAAAACAGGGGGATTCAGTATTTAGTCCACGCGAGCCTAGTGCAGATTGGCGGATTTCATATGTGATTATGATATCTCAGGCCTACAGATTTTATTACTCAAAATTTTAAATGTGTTATATTAACTGATTTTTATTACAGAAACAAACTGCCCACTGAAAATATGTTGGAAATTGTCAAGGACATTGCTAATGAAGAGAAATATGCAAAGAGTGATCAAAATACGACAACATACATCGATCTATTCAGGTTCCGAAGTCTGAGAATGTTATCAATATGGAACTGCCTGATGTGGTTTTTAGCGGGCCTTAGTTTTTACGGATCTAGTCAATACCTAGGACAATCGAGTGAGGACAAATTTTTGACTGTTGCACTGATTGGAGTTGTTAGTGTGAGTTAAACTTATACAATACTAATCTAGCACCCGTGTTCTATTCCAGACCATATTCATATTCTGTGGCAAATTTTATTTAGATCCCTTCGAACGCTCTGGCGTCATTAAGCAACATCCATCTATTTTAAACTGTAGAATTTATTTACCAAAGATGAAATTAATCGATTTCGCAAATTTACTATTTCCGCGACGTTAATACTAGTGCATAATTTTGTCTGTCTTTCTAGATACCAGGAGCAATAATAAGCGGTTATTTATCAAAAAAGTTTGGTCGACGCATCACAATAATAGCATTATGTATCGTCAGTTCAATTGGAAACGGTCTTCTCTCTCTACCCAACAATTGGGTGTACCTCAAAATGGCCGCCGGATCTATAGGTGTTGGTTGCAATAGCGCTATATTTGGTGTTATGTAAGTTATATCTTCTTCATGACGGATCTAAGTTGGTTTTGAGAGAAGATGAGTTATTGCCGGGTTTTTCAGTGGCTCTTCATAAGTGTATTCGGATCTGATTTAACTGATATATTTAAAATGGGACGATTCGTGTGTGGACTAATATTAAAATATAAATAGTTGCATTAATCGTGGTCACGAAAATACATTTTACATCATCTTTCCGTATTTAATTTAGGATTCCTCATGCACATTTTTACACCTTACAAAGTCATGTAGATTAAATAAATTTATTGTCGTCATTTTGTCGTGTAAATTATATTGTCACTAGGTATGTGCATTGTTTTAACGAACAATAAAAAATATGCAGCATCATATTTTACGATGTAACGTTTGTAAGGACCTATAGAAAAAGCATTAAAAAGAACACTATGCAGTAAATATATTGACAATGAATTAATATAAAACAAAGTCTCTGCCGTATGTCTGTCTGTCTGCGATAAACTCAAAAAACTACTGATCAGATTTTCATACAGTTTTTTTAATCAAGTTATTCTTGAAATTTGTTGCGGTGTTTTATTGCACCCGTTGCAAGCCGGGTCACTAGTGCTAAATAAATAAGGAGTGATTTGACTCAAATATTCAATGCTCATGTTTGTTTCAGATATGTTTATACTTCAGAACTGTTCCCGACAGTCGCTCGGAATATGGCCATGGGTGCTTCCTCCATGACGTCACGGATAGGTTCCATGCTAGCACCCTTCATAGCAAGCCTGGACGTCCAACTAGATTGGATAACTCCTACAGTGTTTGCTATTGCACCTTTATTGACAATCGGGATTTGCTTCTTCCTGCCTGAGACCAAGGGGAAGAGGTTAGAAGATCATATAGCAGTTGACTGACTCTGCTTGGATGCCATTTGGATGCTGTTACAAACGAATCGAGAAGTGAATTGTTAATGATTTTTTTGTATTGATTTCTATTTTGGGAAATAAATGATATATTTTGGTTTTTAGGAGACAGTATTTTTCTTTAAAGATCTAATTTGATTTGATGTCTGATTACCATCATTTGCCGTTCTCGTTTTAAATTGAGACAACGCCATGTCGTTTTAGTATACAACATTAATATAAATAAGCCTCTATATCAGAATGGACAGAGATTAAGCTGTACGGCACAGGATAATTATTTTAACCGTTTTCTAATTAGGAACTGTTATTGCCTTTCCTAATTTAGACCTGACTCAAAAATCAATGCTTCTTTTTGGGTAAAACTTACGCGAATATGGTCTTTAGCGACAGTTTTTTTTTCATTATTTACTTATAGTAAATGTGCAAATAAATAATAATATAAACGAGAGGGTCTATAAACGTGGCTGTTTGTCCTGTATCTCTATATATAAGTATTTCGAAAAAAATATGTAGTCAGTAAAAAAATTCCTTATTTTGCGTTCATATTTCTTACGAAATGTACCTACATACCAGATTATTTATCTGACCAAGCGAGTGAAATCGAGAGGCGAATATTATCATTTGTACAAGAAAGGACTGGTACGCACGTGCTACTCGAGTTTTAAATATCATGGTTTTTTTTGTACATTTATTGAATGGAACTTGTAAATCTATTGTTAATACTGTCTGTGACAAATTCACGCCAAACACATAGCTTTTTAATGAGGTAAACAAGATAGTCGTATATGTAGTAACTTTAGTCATCTGTGGTATAGACTCATAGTTGCAACACTGGCTTGTTAATTAAAAATAATACTGTGCGTAATAAAATATATATAAAATAATTAATGTAAATGATAAAGAGCCGCAATCAGAGCAGTATGTGCACAAACCGCACTGAACAATAGTATTATAGAGATAAAGTTTATTAACACTTACTGTTTCATTAATATCAGAACAGCTTCTGATTATTAATTAACTGTTGAAGGAGATGTGTGAAGTGAAGATCGAATCGGAGGATACGGAGAAGGAAACAAGTATAGACAAGCTGACAAATGCCATAGGAGAGTTTGGAAGATGGCACATAATGTTAGTGATTCTGTTTGCACTGACGACCAAAATGTGCAGCGGTTGGACTCAAATGGGTATAATATTTCTAGCACAGAAGACTGGTTTCCGTTGCATAGAGAGGAATACAACAGACCATGTGGATGTGGTAAACTCGACGTGTTATAGTGATTGTTTAGAATATGAATATTATACGGAGTTTGAGAATACTATTATATCGCAGTGGGGTTTGATATGCGAGAAGGCATGGCTCGCTAACTTTGCTCAGACTGTTGGGATGTTTGGTGTATTGATCGGTAGTTTTTTCTTTGGATTCTTTGCTGACAGGTAAGTGAGGGGAATAATCTCTGTTATTTTTTGTTTTGAGGCTATATTCTTAAACGAGTGGTTCACTAGGGGTTTTACTTGCAAGTTGCCGACTCCAAGACTTGTAGTTATCAAGTCTCATGAGCCTGTGTGAATTTAACTCTTCTAATCTATTTCTTAATAAAATCTTATTTGCTTTTCACACCCGAAAAAATACGTTTATCATTTTTTATGATAATAACTGTAATATTTGCATTCCTATATTGCGTAGATATAACAGCTCGATAATAAAAGAAAGCTGTAAATAAATAAACTGTACACCAACTAGTACAAAATTCCAGTTAAAAATAGAAATTGATAACATAAAACAATGTACATAGTAACTATAATTTAGTAATCTGTTTTCCTAATATATTTTTACATAGGTATAACAAATTTCAGATACGGCAGACGGCCTGCTCTGCTCACAGCTGGCTTATTGCAAATATGTGCAAGTTTTGCAACTCCCTTTTGCCCGCACTACTGGATCTTCACTACTGTCCGGTTCTTCTCTGGTGCCGCCGGGGCCGGTACCATGGTCATATCATTCGTAATCATGATCGAAGTCACCGGTTCTCGTTACAGGGAGTTCATGAACTGTTTATGCGCATTACCTATACCTATAGGCGAAATTCTTCTGCCCGTTTTTGGATATTATTTACGGGCTTGGAACAAATTCAGCTTGGGTATAGCTGTGCCCAATTTGGTGTGTCTGTTATACATTTTCCTGGTACCGGAATCTCCCAAATGGTTGATTTCTGTCGGAAGGTTGGAAGAAGCGAGCGTTGTTATGGCGAGGGCAGCTAAATGGTAAGCTGGATTTTATATTTTAGATATGATGATTGAACATTGTAGTTGATATTTCGGCATAGCAAACCGTATGTTGTATCATTTATTTTGCGTTGTCTGTTGTCTATACTAATGTTACAAAGCGAAAAGATTTCATTTTTTGTTTGTTCATTATGAATACTTCGGGACCTGTCTTACTAATTCTTTCACCAATAGAAACCTACGATATTTTTGATTGTAAAAGGCATATTTTATCCCTGTATTCCTACGGGAGAGGAAGCTAGTCGTATATATTTTTAGTATTATGTTTAATGAAGTATTTCTGTATATACGGCCATTATATAAACTGATATTATATTCTCTTCATAATAATTCTATTAAAACTTTCAGCAACAAACTACCAACGGACAACATGTTAGAAATTGCAAAAAGGATATCCAATGATGCCAAAATAGATTCCAGTTCAAAAACTAAAGCTTCATACATAGATCTGCTGACTGTACCGAGCTTAAGGATAAGGAACCTTCTGTCCTGTACAATATGGTTAATTTTGGGACTAACGTTTTACGGAAGCAATCAATATATTGGACAGACGAGCTCGAATGTTTTTATATCTGTAGCCATGGCTGGAGCTTTGCAAGTAAGCTAACATATTATTATTATTAAAACTATGTAACCGACTCTACATTGCACGGTTAACCCTACATCATTTGTTAGATTTCAACAAATTACCACGAAACAACATCTTGAATCACTCGAAAACGACGTTAAAATCCGTTGCGTACTTTAAAATATCTAAGCGTACAGACGGCGGGAGGCAACTTAGTTGTATACAATGTATATAGACAAAGATAAATATTCTTCACGTTAATCATACTTATGGCATTATATAACAATAATATATTGCAGATAAGTAAACCCAGTGTCAATACACTCAACTGTAGGGCAATCCAAAGATTAGATAGTAAATGTCTACTGAAATCTCAGATCAGAGACGCACTTTACTACATCAGCTAAATCTACACTCATATTATGATGCGAAAAGATTTGGCTTTTTGTTTATTTATGTGAAAAGGATAGAAACTACAGATAGACTGTTGGATAGCCAATTTATTGTGGAAGGCTAAATGCTATTTAACATCACGCTACGACCAATAGGAGCGGAGAATCATTGTAATTGCTGAAGCTGAAAAATGGGGAAGATGTGACGCAGACGAAGTTGCACCGATCAGTTAGTTCCTCATAATTATGTTTGTGTTTGGAGAGTAACACAGACATGTGATATAACATAAGCAAATACATATTTATGTGCATTCCTCTATCTATTAAACTAGCACATGTATCATCAATAAAATGATAATTATTTATTGTTATATGTCACACACAATAAAAATACAATTATCATAGTTACGTATGAACGCTAGGATATCGAACATAAATACGTATATCCGTACCTATGTTAATAAACAAAGGCACTATTTATAACTTCAGGTAAAAGTCTAGGTATTTGATTCCCAAGCAGACAATTTACTGCATTAACCAGATAACTAAAGTATGAAGCCATCTCATCCAACGCTATTCCTGGTTTCTATTCGGTAATCAAATTTAGCTTCACCATTTATGATGCAGTCACCAAAGTAGTGGAACATGCTTAGGACTACTTTAACCCTTAATTTGGCGTAGTCCGCTACAACGGACAATCAAATAAATAAAATCTGGCGGGTTTATGAAAACTTCTTTACGGCTTAAATATGTAACAAAATCTTTAAAATATGTTTATATTTCGGTAAAAAAGATAAAATCCTTATTTGACAATACTGTATCCGTCAATTTGAGACCAAATGTCGACGAAAGAGAAGCCATCCCCTATAGTCAAGGTATTTATAATTTATTTATAAAGGTTTTACTAATAAATTTTCACGTTTGTTTACTGAAATGATTTGGTAATATTGTCATTTATTGAATCACCAATAGATCTTGTAATTTTGTATGGTTTTAGTGAGTTTTTTTTACAAAAGCAATGTTTGTCCGCCACAACGAACATTGCCAAAGTTATTGCGGGCTAAAAATGGATTAAAATATTATTTATTTATTAAATTTACATATTTGTTTATACTAATTTAACGCTATTTAACTTTCGGTTATGGGTTTTGCTTGTTCCTTTTTTTTTGCGCTTGTTAACAGCATTCTCGTGGTAAAAGAATATCATTGGTACCAAAATTGCACGCTCCTTCTGATGCAAGAGACCAGTCTGATCCGGAATGGAAATAGACGATAACATTAAAAAATAAGCAATCTTACCCAGAAGAGTGACGTCACGGACGTCTGTGACAGTACAATATCGGTCGTGTGTTTCTTCACTTTAAAAATAGTAAAAGTATCAGTTTTGCACTCAAAGTACCGTTTATCCGTTTGGGCGATGTGATATTTAATGTGGCTAGTGTTATCAAGAGAAAACAACATCTAAAACACGAAAAAAGACGTTTTTGAACTTTCTGTTTGTGAAATCTATTAAGTGCTCATCTGTGATTTATTTGGTGGATACCCTACAATCAGCTGATAAATCAGCTGTGCTTGTTTACACTATCATAGCTCCCTAGCGCCATCTGTGAGTGGAGGTGTAAACTTTTTTCATTCCCTATTGTACATCGATTGCATCGGATATGGCGAAGTGTAGTGCTTGCGGTCGATTTATCACGCAGGCAGATGGCGTTAATTGCTCAACTTGCCCTTCAATATATCATCACGGATGTTTAGGGTTATCAAAAACTTCTAAAATAGGCAAGTCTTGGGCGTGCCCAGAGTGCTGCAAAGATAAGCCTCGTGATAATAAAACTGAGATGCCAGTTAAAACGATGGTTGCCCAATCACCCCCAAGAGACAGCTCTCCAATTGCGGTTGAAGACGGTCGCAGTAACGCTATCTCCAAGAAAACTCCTGGAAACATAGACCTAGGTATGGAAATAAAATTATTTCGTGGCGAAATGCGTGCTTTGCAGGAGGAAATCAAATTAATGCGACAAGATATGCAGGACCTGCGCAGTACTATCACTATAAATAACTCCCGCATTGACTCACTAGAGGGCAGAGTGGAGACGTTGGAGCGCAATTACAATGACAGGAACAATACTGCTGCTCATCTTGAGACAATTATATCCCAGCTGAGAATTGAGTTAAATGAGAAGGATCAGGAGTTACTTATAAATGACTTGGAAATTACGAATTTAAACGAGTCACCGGGGGAAAATCCGTTACATTTAGTTTCACTTATCGCATCAAAGCTGGGTGTCGCTATCGAAGAGCGTGACATCGTATGTGCGGAACGAGTCGGCCTGCGACACCATCGCCTCGGGCGCAGCGGGGCCGGTGACAGTAGCGATACCGTTACTGGTGGGAGCGCGGGTGCGGGGCGGCCGAGGCCGCTCGTCGTGCGGCTAGCGCGTCGCGCGCAGCGGGACGACATACTGCGAAGCATGCGCGTGCGACGGGGAGCGAGCTCTGCGGACTTCGGACTGGTAGGGGAAGCGCGCCCCTTCTACATCAATGAGCGCCTTACCAAATTCAACAGGCAATTGCTGTACAAGGTCCGTGAGGCGCGCCGACGCATGCAATGGAAGTATCTTTGGACGAAGCGAGGTAGAATATTTGTAAGGCAGGATGACGGGAAAACTCCATATAATATTCGTTCTGAGAATGATTTAATGCGTGTTTTTGGTAATGAATGCGTTAGTGGCCTCAATCAATAATTGGTGTACAATTTATGATAACATTTTATTAGCTGTTGGAAACATTACCATCCTAACGTTTGTCATTTTTTATTACTTTCATGTTTTAATATTAAATATTTATACATATAACGAATCACAATGTATATACCTTTATCATTTGTTACTTCCTACCTATCGTATGTCTGTATCTTTTTGTGTCTTTGGCTGTGTATGGTTATTTCTTGGTATACTCTTTAAGATATTATATAAACGAGTATGGTTGCATATATGGTGCTTAAAAGTATTGTGCTCTTTTCATTTGCCTGATTTTTGGCTGAAGCGGGTTCAATTGTATGGTAGAGAGCACGGGTGTGTTTATTTTCTTTTGTGTCTTACTTACTTATTTTTAATTTATTATATAGCATATATTATGAATAATTATTGTGCAAGCAAATTATTAATTCCCAATGTATAATTCTAATTTTAAAGTTGGTTTACTTAATGCCGGATCACTTGGTACGAATCAAGATAATTTTATTGTGGCTATGCAAAACCATGCGGTTGACATCATGGCTATTAACGAGACGTGGTTGCGGCTTGGCGAGGAGGGTCGGGCACCGACCGTGCCTGAGTACCGCTTACGGCACACCCCGCGCCCATGTAGTATCCGTGCTGGCCGTGGTGGCGGTGTAGGTTTTTATATTAGGCGCGGCATCAGGGTCTTGACGTGTCCTCATATTGAGCATCAAGCCGTGGAACAAATGTGGTTGAAAACAACTGTCAATCAAAATAAACTAATAATTGGAACAGCCTATCGCCCCCCTTGGCTAGATGCAAAAAAAAAATTTTTTAGACGCCCTTATGGAATCTATATCATCATTTTCTAATTTTGATTATGTAATCTTACTAGGCGACTTCAATATTAACCTTCTCAAGCAGTCAGACGTGAAAACGACTATGTTCAATACTTTATGTAATTGTACGGGCTTAAATCAAGTTGTGACAGAACCCACGCACTTCACTGACAGCAGTCATAGTCTAATTGATGTTGTATGTACAAATGCCCCTGTACGTAGTATATCTGTACACTCCGTTGGCATTATGAATGGTCATGCTTTTATAACCTGCGAGTTCTCGTTTCTTAAACCAAAAATACCACCAAAAGTTATTACTTACAGACCTTTGGCTGATATCTGCTCAGATCAATTTACCAGTGATATTGGCAAAATAAATTGGAATAGTCTTAAAGCTTTTAATGATATTGACGATATTGTGCAAGAACTAAGCAAAGTATTGACGTTCATTTTTGACTTACACGCGCCTACCAAAACGAAAACTATTAAGGAGTTGCCAACGCCGTGGATAACTGATAACATAAAATTGATTATGAGGTTACGCGATGCAGCATTACGAAGGTTTCGGCGTACCAATAAAGATACACATAGACAGTATTACAAAGATTTAAAAAAACAGTCAGAAGCCGCATTAATTTCTGAAAAGATTTGTTACTTTAAATTACACATCAACAGTAATATTAAAAACCCAAAAGTTCTTTGGAAAAATTTAAAATCAAAAGTTATTCCCCCTAAATCTTCTGAAATCCCCCAACATCTAAATGATCCCAACGCAATTAATACACATTTTTTAGATCTCCCTGACAACACAAATATTTCAATCTCTCGATTAACGTTCTTCGAATTTCATAATTTTTCTAGTTACACCTTTTCGTTAAAGACAGTGGAAATTTCGACTATTTTCAAAGTATTTAGGGATCTTCGGTCTAATGCCGGTGGCATTGATGGTATATCTTTAGATATGTTAACTATGGTAGGGCCTCATGCATTGGATATACTCACTACAATAGTCAATAAGTCTATCTTATCCTCAAAGTTCCCATCGGCATGGAAAACGGCGATCGTACGACCAATACCTAAAACCTCTAGAGCTACTGAGTATAAGGATCTACGTCCTATTAGTATTTTACCGTGCCTTTCCAAAATTTTAGAAAAAGTTGTAAGCTTACAACTAACACAGTTCCTCGAGAGCAATAATATTCTCCCAGACTTGCAATCGGGCTTTAGGAAGAATAGAGGTACTACGACTGCACTAATGGATGTTACAGATAATATCTTGTCAGCTCAGGATGAGGGTATGGGTACGTTGCTGGTATTACTGGATTTCTCGAGAGCTTTTGACTCAATAAATGTTTCTTTGTTATTATCGAAGTTGTCTTACTACGGGTTTGATAGTGGTGCGGTTAAATGGTTTCACTCTTATTTGAGTAACCGGTTGCAGTGTGTCCGTGTAAATAACATTGATGGGACCACTTGTCAATCAGACGTATTGCAGCTCGATAGAGGAGTTCCTCAGGGGTCTATCTTGGGTCCCCTTTTGTTTATATTATTTAGCGCAGATATAATAAATGTCATTAAGCACTGTCGATATCATATATATGCTGATGATGTACAAATATATCTTTCTTTCAAACCCGGTAAAGTAGATGAAGCGGTACTTAAAATTAATGAAGACCTTCAACGAATCTCAGAGTGGGCTGACCATAACTCACTTATTCTAAATGGGGGTAAAACCAAATATATGATTTTAGGATCTAAAAATCAAATAAGCAAAATAGGTGCGCGATGTCCACAAGTTATTATAAATAACGTACCCATTGAGCGTGTCCGGGAAGCACGTAACTTGGGCTTAATAATGGATGAAGAGCTGCGATTTGAAAGACATATAGCGGATACGGTTAAGAATTGTTTTTACAGACTTAAGGTGTTATACTCGTTTCGAAATTATCTCAGCGTTGAACTTCGTATTCAGCTGGTAGACTCACTGGTTCTCTCTAAGTTTAATTACGTTGATACTGTTTATGGCCCGAGACTACTTTCAAAAACGTCACATCTTATACAAAAAGTACAAAACGCTTGTGCTCGCTTTTGTTTTGACATTGCTCCTAGAAGTCACGTGACGCCATACCTAAACAATGCTAACATCTTAAAAATGAAGTACAGGAGAGAACTACATTTGGCTTCCATGTTGTTTGGGGTCGTGCGTGCTGAAGAGCCAGGTTATTTGTACGCAAAGCTTGACTGGTTGAATGAACATGGCAAGTGCTCAAGAGCGTCAACTCCTGTACTTCGTATTCCTTGCCATGGATCGGCTGCTTTTCGAGGCAGCTTTAAGTACAGTGCCACTAAGTGCTGGAATAATATACCACCACCACTGCGCAATCTCAAGTCAGTTCAGACACTTAAGGTAAAGCTGAAAAATATTTACATCAGCCTTCAAAAATCCAGCGCTTAGTCACTGTACTCCGTTTAGTTTTGTTATTTATTTTTATACGTATTGACTGTCGCAATTAATTATAATTATTATTTTTATTTTATTTTTTATATGTAGGTAAATGCATTTATATATGGATATGTATATATATATACTTGGATTATGATTGATATGGCTAATGGGTACTTGTATTATTATTTTTATGATAGGTATTTATATTGTATAATATTGTTACTGTCCCCGCTCGTCCGTGAACCACCGAGGCTTCAGCTGAAAATCAGCGCTAGGGAGTCATCTCTAGCACATGCTGAGCTGGGGCCATTTGGACCCAACATAATTTTTTTTTTTTCGTTATGGTTGTGTTATGTTGTTGTAATCTTTTGTAATATTGTTTATTGATAGTTTATTAAGTGTATTGCTGTTTGTTGTATTTTTATGTTGTGTCCAATAAATGTTTTCTTTCTTTCTTTTCTTTCAGAAAGACCATCAAGCTCTGTAAAATATGATGATGTAGGAAATTTGCCTTCAACTATGGATGAAGAACGTTGCAGATATTGCCAGAAAAAAATATTTTATTTTTTGTATGAAATGCATGTGTTTTGTGTTTTTGTAAATGCCAGAAACTGTTTCCTTGATTTTCGAACTAAATAAATTTATTAAAGTCATAGCTAAATTCTTTTTTTAATATATCTGCCCACAAAATGCTTCTACTTATTATTTACCGCATATTTAGCAATGGCCGCTACACGGGACACAACTACTATATAACTTATTTGGTAGTGTTCGCCACAGCGGACATTAATTTTCTCAAAAATGGAAAATGATATATTTTTTTTTGTTAATTTTACAGAGATCCTAATGGCTATAGAGACATGGGAAAATATCAGAAATTTAAAAATATTTCAAAAAAACATCTTGCCAAATTAAGGGTTAACCTATGGACTTTTAAAGACAGAGTAAATAGGTTTCTTCTGGGGAAGCGAGTTCCATCTCCGACCTCATCATCATATCCTGTGGACTGCTCTGTGGAAAATACCAGCCCATATGACACATAAAGTCACCTTCCTCGTCTTATTGGTACATTAAATTAAATAAGCCACTTCTATCAGATTCCAGGAATCCTTCTCAGCGGGTACTTCTGCAGGCGATGTGGTAGACGTGTCACCCTAATCGGGCTGTTCGCAATCAGCGCCATCAGCAACGGCCTGTTATCGGTTCCAGACGACTGGTTCTATGTGAAACTCGTGGCTGGATCTGTCGGGATGAGCTGTGCTTCAGGTGCTTTTAGTGTTGTGTGAGTGTACGAAGCTTTTTCATACTAACCGAGGTGTGTGATCGAAAATGCCTAGAAGAGTACTAACGTAAGGTCTAATACATGCTTAGGGGAGATTTAATGAGTTTTGGTATCCAAGCTGGTCATTTACTGACATCAATAGTTTTAAATTACCATTTCTCGCAAATCAGTGATCATGTGGCTGAAAGTTGGTGGAATTAAGAGTTAATTGGAATTAAGAGGATGGAGCGGAATAACACTGTACTTTGTAACTGAATCAGCCAGCCACATTATTGGATAGATCATAAACTCTATTTCAGATATTATACTCTTTTCTAGAGTACTTTATAAATCTTCCTCAAAAATCTTTACAGTTGAGCTAAGCTTTATTAAATCACTTAATAAAGAAATCCATTTATTACAGATACATGTTCACCACCGAGCTGTTCCCGACGGTAGCTAGGAACATGGCGATGGGAGCATCTTCAATAGTCTCCAGAGTGGGATCCATGATAGCTCCGTTCGTGGTTGGATTAAATGTAGTGAACAATTGGATCCCACCAGCGATCTTCAGCATAGCGTCAATTATAGCTGCAGCAACTTGCTTCTGCTTCCCAGAAACTAAAGGGGAAATGCTTACGGATCTCATAGCTGATAGGTACCAATTATTTTATACTCCACAATCTTTTTGAAAGCACAGTTCTTGCCTTCTGCATCTATCCAGGGAAGAACTACTAAGCATTAGAAGCAGTAATTTACTTGCTCCAGTTAAAGAGGGCATGAGGGCTATGGCTTTGCCTTATGGTCCAATAACAGGATGCCCTTAGTACCTCAATATGCTCATAGGCAGCGGTGGCTCAAAATATATTCTGACCATAACAGATGATCAACGAAAAATCATTTTAATGATATGTCTTTAATTTCAGGTCTACAAATGAACACTCGAGCGAAGCAAGTTGATCTTGAATCTCAGCAGTAGTCACGATTTTTGACCCATTTTTAAGATAGTATCATAATATTATGCAATAAACTTTACGTGTGATTATCCTGGAACATTTATTCATATGACATCATTATCCTAAGCATGCAACTAGATAACTATATGTTTATAACACAGACACTCATGATATTGCTGGCAAAGTAGAACAAAAGCAATCAGACCATAATAGCCAACAATGCTAGGTTCTCGTTAAATAACTTCGCGATTGGATAACATAAATCGTTGTAAAACACAAAACTGTAGTTTTCCAAATAACGAAACTTTTCATTTTATAGGTAATTCGATTTAGAACATTATCCGGGGTAAAGTTTCCTCAACAAAAGCTGTAAAACAAAATTAGACCAACATTAGCACCTAAGAGCGGGGTTTTAGAGGAAGTAGGTCAACTTGGTACACAATTTATGACCCCAGCAGCACAAAGGCCATGTAATTAGCTAATGAATGTCAAAGGACAAGTGTCATGGCGTCGCATTAATATCAATATTTTTGTATTAAGGTTGGAATGAGTACAATTATGATGTCCTTTTCTCTTTACTTAAGACGGAAAGAGGAAGGAACATGAATTAGTTTTGAGATTACCTGTTACTAGTTACGGTATTTCACCAGCATATATAATGTTATTTTGTATTAATAAAGTTTTTAAAAGGTGTTATCATACACGATGAGACCTCTACTTACCTCTTCAGTATCATGTAGGTGCAGTGATAACGAAAAAAGTTGTTATTTTTAACGAAAATCGACTGAGATAAAATAAAGATCAAGATATAGCTCAAAGGATCAATCAGATATCAAGATGTGATTGATTCCCTCCAGAGTCCATACATAAGTCGCTGTTTGCATCAAAGCTACGTTAATTAACTACGTAATAATATATCAAAGACGTAAATTGAGCTTTATGAGACGTTACAGAGTAAATTATTGTGCAGTAACTAGAACCATTATTGGAATACAGATTGATTAGTTAGTAGGTAATAAGGTTCATCCAAATCTGATCATGTAGATATAATAACTCTTTTATTATGGTAATTTGGAGACAAATTTGACGAGTCAACGTGAACTATGTATATATCTACCACCCCCATATTAGAAAGTTTTTCCAAAATACCGAATGATATAAGTAAATAAAAACATACGTAGAACGAGAAGTACCTATATATCTGTCTCCGTCTGACCTCATACGGACAAATTTGCGGCGACTTCCGAGTTACCGATAATCCGGGTAATTGATCCGGACATCCGGCGCCGCCAACGTTCCGGCAGAGTTGGATCAATAAACTATTTGTGCAATTCCTTGCAGACAACTCAAGTTTCAATCCAATTCTTTTGGAATTATAAAAGTCATTTCTCCATTTGGGAATTCATCAAATCAGAACTTCCATCAGAATTCTAATTTTGTATCGCAATTCTTCGTACCTAGCCGTTTTATGTGGAACCACAAACTGAAATATTACCAACGATCGTCGCAAATTACGGTAATAATATTTCCCAGCTTATAACCGCGCAGCCGCAAACCTCCACCGGGATTCCTCTCCAGGTAATTGCAACTTTTTTTTTATAAATGTTCACAGTCAAATTGAAAATAAACCGCCGCCCGACATTTGCTCTCCTAAATCTGGACAAAGACAAGGGGAAGTTAATAAATATGTGGATAGAAATCAACCGGATAAAAGAGTGGGTAGATACAGCTAAATTTCAAATAAGAATCAATGGTAAAACCTGCTAATGGTTTGTCATTATAACAGGCTTTTTTATAATAGCCTACGGAATATCAGAGGTTAAGTCCCATATACCTATTTTGACCAACCTTTCTTAGCAAGACGAAGTACTATCCATACTAGAAATACGCTTTAAGTCTCAAGAAGTCGCTGGGGTACAATCAATCCGTACAGCAAGCAACGCAAAATCTTGCAATGCCATCATCTAGGTACCGTCGCGTGAAAATCTCCCGTGCTGGCTGTACGCCCAAAATGGCGTCGAGGTTTAACGTCCGAATGAGGAAACTCGTGTCATCGGGATTTCCTCAATGAATATTTGATCTTCACTCGGTTGGGGAAATTATACGAGAAACTGTTACAGTCATACCTTGGCCGTAGGATTTAATAATTAAAGTTCCGGAAAATTGAATCCAAAATATCCCATCATAAGTGAACCGATAAAATTATATGTATTTTAGATGCAAGATTACGATAAATACAGTATTCCTGAATACACAAGCGTAGGAACTATACAATAAAGTATTCTAAATAAATGTGGGTACTGTCCAGGGTAGGTAGTGAAAATAAATAAGAGACGTTACGTAACTTATCCAGGTGGAAGGTGGAGTGAACCATAAATCCTTAGTGCTACCACTCAACATTTAAAAGCTGAGAGCGAATCTCGTCAAAAAACTTTGCCGTTTTTAACTGCGCCATAAAAAACAACTTTGACTTTTTACCAATTAAATTAATGGAACCGATCTACATCACACGGAATCGAAAAAAAGTTGGGACGGAATATAAAATCACGAAATGGGAGCTTGGATTAATATTTCGGGAATTTGCAAATCTATCTGCGTTAAATTTGGTTCTGAATCCAATACCAGTCATAAACTGAGAAGCAATGAGTTCAACATTTTTAATGAAATATCTTTAGAGACACTCGTATGTAAAAATTAAATACTTCTCATATATATCTTCGATTATGTTGTTCCTTATTCAGCAGAATATACCACTATAGTCAAATGTGAAGCAAACTGCCATGATTAGATCAAAAGCCAAAACCCCTCAATCATTTATGCAAGCTTTGCACAGTTTCACTGCAAGACCGGAGTCATCTTAGCAATTTGCATGCGTTTGATTGAGGAGACGCAATCTATCAAGTCAAACGGATTAATTGGAAACATTGCTACTGATGAGCACACACGCTACATAGAGATGTATGCACTGTATGGTCTATAATCAGAGGACTATTGTCTGTAGAATGTCACAACAATCTGTTGACTTTAGAAGGACTATTCTAGTCCAGCTAAGCTTACTATTGGTTGCCACAATTCTACACCCTGGGACATTACTTTTTACACACTTCCAATATGCTAATTATTGATAACCATACACGGAACAAACAGAGACGTTTAATGTGTCCATACAAGATGAGCAGTTTAAAGAGAGTGACCCAAACCACCATGCCAACCACCCAGTAAAAATCTCTTCTCGTGTAAATTGTAGGGAAAAGCAAACGCGTCTTGTCAAGTTTTTATGCTCCTAGTTTGCTGCTCTAGTTTAATTGCTACATCTATCAAAACAGCCAGCAAATCCTGGAAGCTTTTTTATGGAGACATTAAGCTTTCATACACAAACAATAACAAACGACTTACAGAACAACAGTGTTTTTGCGCTGCCCCTAAAAAGCTGAGATAATATATTTTCTGTAACAAAGCTTCACGAAAAGTTGCTAGTGTCGCTACGGTGTCACAATTTATTATTCAGAACGTGAGACTCGGCCGGTTTTCTTTTAGGGTGACCACGTCGACCGCACTTTTAGGACATTTCGTGTTGTTTATTAAATACTTATGAATGTACTGTCATGCTAAACAGAAGCTAGAGTTACTCTGTCAGAGTGATAAATACACGAGATTATTCTCTATGCTTGTTCATTGTTCGTTCACTGCACGCTGGACATACAATATCAGGAGAGCGTTGTCCATTGAATTGTCAACCCATTGTCCACGTATGCCCGCCATTTTGTAACGTTGTATTTTTTTTTATCCGACTGCCGACTTTTATTTAGACAACAATTTTCTGTGACTATTAAATTGTTGCTGTAATATTTCATTGAAAAATTCAATGCTCTTTTTGAACGTAGTTTATACTTTAAAAAAATTGATAAAGAGCCGAAATGATAAATATAATCTTGCACGATTTCCAAAATAAATATGTTCTTTGACATGTAATAAAAGAAAAACTGATTAGCATAATTTCTTGTACAAAAACCGCAGATAGGGTGGAGTATCTATCACATAGAAAAATTGCCATACTGATAGGTAGTCGCGGTAGGAAGCTTATTCTAAACCCTGCAACGCTAATAGAACAAAAAATTAAACCTAGTCTAGCTAGAATCCAATTACAATAATGGACACAAAGCTCGAAAACAACTCCGGACTGAAAGCGAAGCAGAACACAGGATACGGAGGGAGAATTTATAGCGACATTTGGCAAATTAGAGCTTTTACAATTCAAAGGAAGCGACGACTAAGTTATTTTCGTTGGAATTCTAATTATGAACTGGCAAATATGAAAATACTAATATGGATGAACAAATTACTTATCGATCAACTGATATAACAAAAGAATATGTTTCGGCAACCAGCAACGTTAGCAAAAGTTAGGATATCTAATAACGTCATTCAAGGATTATTTGACCACTAGGTGCAAAGTAAAGATATAGTAGACAATAGTAATCCAGAGACAACAATGTAGACCAAATATAAAATACATACGCATAATAGAAATATATGTAACGAAGTTCGTACAAAACTTCTACATGATACGTTATCGGAAACTCAACTACACACCGCCGTTCCATTTATAGCGGAACCTTCTACACACATCCACTATATACAAGTAAAACCATTCCAAACTGTATAAATAAGCGTGGAAGTGAATTCGAAATCGTGTAGAGCATTTCCCGGGGATCTCGTTATATATTCAGTTTTGAGTTCCAACGTTCGCCAACACTTCTAATGCAGTAGCATTTTTATGATAAGTTCAGTGGTAAACTTCATAGAGTAGCGTATTTTATTCGGCGAGTTTGTTCTTGCTTTTAAAATTTTTAGTTTTATATGTAAGACTCGCGCAATTTCGTTAGCGTCACTTCCCTGTTTTTGCAACAGTTTTCATTAATGCTCCGGTCCTATTGGCTGTAGCGTTATTATATATAGCCTAAAGCCTTCCTCGATAAATGGGCTATCTAACACTAACATATTTTTTCAAATTGTGACGCGAGTAGAGATTGATACTTCAGGAGTCATATATACTTTGGGTGAATAAAATCATTCTGATAGCAGGGGCACTGACGTCACAATGTTACATCCACCCTACCAAGGGAACGTCGTATCACATAATTTCCTGTGCGCAGTGCGTTAAGTAAACAATCTCATGGATCTACATAATCCTATGTAGATTCCTCTCCACGCAGATTATACGTATAAACGCTGAGAGACGATGAATTGAAATAACGAAATTTGCTTTAATTAACATTGTGAAATGTCAACTTCAATATTTGAGAGCTGGAAAGTTTTGATTGAAGTTTGTGGAGATGGTAAATTTTTCTACGAGATAAAAACTTTTTGGTTAAACGCGCTATTCTCAGGAATCTAGAAAGGCTATCTAGAAAGGCTATAGGCTAACATCGCGCTACGACTAATAGAAGCGGAGCACCAATAAATAATGTTTCAAAATCAGGTTTTTTTTTTCTTCTGAGAGCTTACGTAAACGAAGTCAAGTTAGCGTTAGCTCAAAGTGACTGTTCGACGCGGACGAAGTCGCGAACCTAATGACTCGATAAAACTGAGGTCTTAAAGCAATTTCACGAACACATTAGCCAAACCCCTTAGTCGGTTTCAGCACATACTGGGACAGACAAAACAAGGCGCTCTCCTGTCGGTCGTAAAGAATCAAACGACCGTTAAAACAAATAATAGGCAATGAAAGCCACATGACGTAGACAGCTCTTCTCTCGTGAAATACCATAAACAAGCAAAGAGGGTTGAAACGTATGGGTTTGCGAAAGCTGCTATCACATTAGGTGGCAGTATTGTTGTGATTTAGAAATCTAATACCGGATTGCGTCTTAAAAAAATGTCTCCAGTTTTCATAGAATTTTTCGTAGAATATAAAAAGAAAACATAATTTTACTAAGTGTGTGTTACTTTATGTTGATGTTGACATACCTAATAAATTATTATAATGAACTAAAGTGAAATATCGGACACGTCTTATTTTAATAAGCCGATTAGATACCTAAGTGAAACTGCTAACCTTATATTCTTAGAAAACCTAAATCCTGAGCCATTTAATTTCGGACTATTAATTTGAGAAAGTGTAAACAAGATCACAAAGAGCAAATCGTATAAACTTTTATCAATGACTCCATTGTTTTTTGATTCAGAACTCAGCAAAACTCTGTTTTCTAACGTACAAACAACTGAGAGAACTTTAACCTCAAGAACACAAATTCTGTGGAGATAAAAGCGAGCGTGTCGCCCGACCCGCAAAGCTTTGACTTCAGAGATTTTATGCGTTGAGTTTTCCTTTATCTCGTCGCAACCACTAGTTCTATGTTTACGACTATTTCTGACGGTTCATTTTAGATTCAATCATATTTATCTATATGTAATTCTTACCAGTTTACAAACCCGTGGATAGTTTTTTTGTGGTTTGAATTCAAATTGCCGTGCCCTGTGACCTTAGGAAATTTCCTACACTTCATAATATTGAGGTGAAAATACACAGCGACCCTATTTAAGGTTATCGCAGATCAAATGAATAGGATTAGTGATAACCTCAAATTTAAGTTAATGAAATAAAAGAAACAACAATATAGCAAGACTATTGATCCGTAAGTAGGAGTGACGAATACAGTAAAAATACTTGGTGATTTTGCAAAATTTCGATGGATTATATGGGTTAATTTGATTGATATTCTAAATTACATACTAAACGTAATATTCCATATCATATGATTTAATCCCTACCCACATAACGACTCATAACTTTTACGGTAAACAATATATATGGTAGCCAAAGCCACGGCCGCCTGACCCGTCAATTCATCATAATTAATTGCTGAGGCAATGAAACGAAATTCTGAATGTTATTTATAATTCCAATGCAGTAATTACGAGTTGTTCAGAATTTTATCACAATAATGTAAATAAGCGGATGAAAAGTAAATTTAATGCCTCAAATATGTTAACGAATTTGCATGCATAGTTTAAAAATTTCGTGTAAACTTGCAAGTAGGTACTGCATTTAATGAACAGCTGTTACATTTATTATTTCTTCATCATCAGCATCTCCACCGAAGAGCTCGAGCCTCCCTTAACATCGAGGGTTTAGACCCATCTAAATAATTATTTTATCAAAGAACGCTACGTGATTTGTGAGTGTCATAGGCTATATTCTACCTCTGTATTCCAACGGCAACAGGTACTACATAGGTGAAACCGCGGGGCGCAAGCTACATACATATGTAACTATAACATAGCTCACACTGTAGCAGAATGCATTGTGACAAGGCTGCTAATGTAGACGGATGGAGCTCTGAATGCAAAGTGACGAATGGGGGATTACCATAGGGATGAGTGCGGACGGCGACTTGAAATCTTATGTATACATGCTATATATGTTGAGGTAGAGTGATTAAAGTGTGTGAAGTCATATTTATGAAAGCTTAGAAAAAATAAATTATTGGGCAAAATATAAGCTCAAGAAGAGAAGTCTTTTGCAATCCCAATTAAAGCAAAATTAATACAAATAGAAAATCCGTTAATTAAGACGGACCTATAGGGTCATGTAAAGGTTTTTAGAGTCCGATTTACAATGCCGAAGAGGCGAAATAAAGAGCTAGTAATGAGTAAAATTAAAAAACTAAAAACTGTTGTTAAAATGATATGCAAAACCAACTTTTAAAAATAACAAGCTACTCGTATAAATATCCATTCTTTTTAATAACTACACTAGATGATTTATTAAAATTAAACCGTTAAATAACTATGGAACTGGTGGGAAATGAGAGTACAACGAAGATAAATAGTGTTGGCTTACCGTAGCGGGAGCTAGCAAGCTAGGCTCGGGTTCAAGCCACACGAAAGTGTCAGGGGAGTATAAATAATGGACACAGGTATAATAGTTTTTTAGTATTCGACCAAAGGTACAAGCACAAAAAGGCTAAAGGTCAACATGGACGTTTTAACCTGTAAAGTGCAAGTGTTTGACTATTTTCATATAAGTATATTATGAAGCTGGAGATTTAAGAACTACTGGTTCGAACTGAAAATGATTTAGTGTAGGATAGTCCATTTATCGATGAAGGCTATAGGCTATATAAACGTTTCCCTACGACCAACGAAGAAGTAATATAGAAGTGAAGCATCAATGAAAACTGTTGCAAAAACGGTTACTAGGAATAGCATATTTTAAGTGACTGTCAAAATAATTTGTTGGATTACTTGTAATTTTTAAGGTCCTATAAAATTCTTATCTCAAGATAGTTTTCTGCTACAGTTTCATTCAACCTCATTGTAGAATTTAATTAATATGCTAGAACATTAATATTCAAACCAACTTTTAGTACTAGTACTTCATTAACCTCATTCGTAAATTACATTTTCGGTTCTAAATCAGAATTTCCCAAATCACGTCTCTCGTCAGTGTTGTATTTATAAACACGAACGGTACACGACCGTATGGTAATTTCATTATTTCGGGTCTCATTTGCAGGCTTGTAAAATGGTATTTACTAAGCGAAATTCAGCAAAACAAAATGGCCGTTACATTTATTTACGAATCCGAAATTATGTATCGCGTTTTTAAATGGCGCAGTTTTTAAGCTATTGCATAGCTTTTATCGCGGGCTCTGAGCGCGGCGACCGAATCAAGAAATTCCGTAACGAAAAAAACCTAACACATCGTCTAACGTCGTTTCAGTTCGGCAGACTTCGGCACGGTGTTTGTGTACGTGCGACTAGACGTATGCTAGATCGAGACGAGCTGCTCCGAAATCGGACGAATACATAAGCAGCTGTTTATGAAATGAAATGAAATGAAATGAAATGAAATGAAATGAAATAAATTTGAAATGAAATTACTCTTTTCAAAACAAGTTTTAACAATTTCTTTAACAATAATAATATTAGTCCTGATAGAACGAGCGCTATACCCATGCCTCGCCATCGTTAATATAATCGTTTATACAATAATAAGCCTTCTGTACCAAAGCTGACTTAACTCGTTCCTTAAATTTATTCATAGGCAAATCTAAAATATTTGTGGGGATTTTGTTATAAAACCGTGCACCAAGTCCTAAAAATGATCCTTGCACTTTCTGTAATCTATATATGCAGATGTTACAAGTTTATGCTTATTTCTAGTATTAATGGAGTGCAAATCACAATTTTTCGTGAAAAGACTAATGTTTTGACGGACAAATATTACGTTTGCATAAATGTACTGTGATGCAACTGTGAGAATGTTAATTTCCTTAAATTTATCTCTGAGGGAAGCTCGCGAGCTTAAATTATAAATAGCACGGACTGCTCTTTTTTGCAAAATAAAATCTGTATCTATATCAGCTGCTCTGCCCCAAAGCAAGATACCATAGGACATAACACTATGAAAATAACTGAAATAGACTAATCTAGAAATGAGAAAGTATATAGGTGTATATGTATTTATGTACAACAGTGAATAGCTGTACTTGTAAAATTTGTGTATGAAGTGTTTTGAATATGAATGAACAAAGTGCATTTATTATTAAAATAAATAAATAAAATTATAATTGCATAAGTTGATACAAAATGCTATGCAATGCAATAGCTTTACCGCGGCAGTCCCCGAGTGCCTCACGTATTTTTTTTTTATATTTACTGAATGTACTAGCTACCCCGTAGTTCCCGGGATCTAATGATTTCCCGGTGTAAACATCGTACGTCTCTCAATGCTACGAACTATGTAGAACGAAATTTCGACTAGATTGATTGACTATTTTTTTGGTTGACATTCAGGCAGACATTTAGGTCCACCTAATAGTAATGCGCCTATAGTGGTGAGGTGTCAAAGGAAAAATGGATATGTACATACTAAAATAGAAAAGAGAAAACACGACATAAAAATCTAAAATTTCATTTACACTTAGGTAACATACCAACCAGATATTGATCCTCTACCTTTCAGAGACACGTACAATATTAAACTGACAAGTAAAATAACATAGGGAATATAAAGCAATTACTTTCCTCACGTAGAAACAACACAACACCAGTGCTGGCAACACTGACAGTGAACGAGTGGCTAGCTCGGAGGCACGGTGCTGGAAACATTTCACAATTAAACGTTAGAAAATACCCCGGCATTTGTCTGGAGAGACGAAACCTAAGACACGTTAACCCCAGAGCAAATTAATAACGGAAGTGAAATGATCTTAAAAGCTTTTCATTTACTCAGCTCAGTTTTTCTGTTACAGAGAAATATTTCATTGTGATATCTATACTATAATAATATTATAAAGAGGAAAGATTTGTTTGTTTGTTTGTTTGTTTGTAACGAATAGGCTCCGAAACTACTGGACCGATTTCAAAAATTCTTTCACCTTTGGAAAGCTACATTATCCCCGAGTAACATAGGCTATATTTTATCCCTGTATTCCCACGGGAACGGGAACTACGCGGGTAAAACCGCGGGGAGGCAGCTAGTCTATACTAATTTTATAGAGGGGTCATCTTATCTACAGAAATTAAATGCAGAGTACTCCACTGTTTAAGCTAATAGACTCGTAAAATTGAATTTCCTAACACAAACATCGCAATAACGTCGCCAGATCGTTTTCTCAATCAACAAAGAACTTCGATATCAATCAAAAACTAATTTAAAGCAACACAAAAGGAGAGCTTACAAAACATTAATTATATTGTTCTAGCTGAGGGGCAAGTAGCGATTGCAGGCAATAATTTGGGGCGCGACGTCGAGTCTGGCAACCCCCTTTGAAATAATAAGGATGATTCAGCAGACATAGTACAAAGTGCCGACGAATTGGCAGGAGTCCAACCGTGGAATCGAGCTGGGTGTAACTTGCATGTTACATAAGTTATACTAAACATGGAACTTTCATCGTTAATATCCATTACATTGCTGTGGGGATGGCGGCCATTTTGTAAATGGGTCGTTTGAAAAAATAATTTTCATCGTCGTGCAGTTTATAATGCGAAAACTGTTATTGCTCCTGTAATTTGGAATGAAATTGGTTAGTGTCAAGTGTAATGATGGAGTACCATAAATGAGCTGAAATTCATATTCCAATTTACATTAATTGAAATATATTTATTCATTCAAAGAGGCTTTTTTAGCCACTTATTAATTGTACGAAATAAAGCGACAATTTACTAGTGGGATCGGTTCAGGACAAACATTTGTACGCATAAACTTAACGATATAGATTTGAATTAAAAAAATATTATAACCGTTTTCTAGTTACAGTAGTAATATCTCTGTTTTGCTTTAGTTCAGACGTTTGTAAAGAAATCTCGAGCATTTCTTGACTGTGTCTATAAAAAAAGATATGACAATATATCAATGTCTAATTTTAGACTCATAAAAATTCCAGCTTATTAAATCTTACGTGTTATAAATAATATGGGTATCCTAAAGTATATCATCCAAGGTTAATAGCTTGGGTCCTAGACATATCCCTTAGGGACTGATAATTTACAAAATTAAACAGTAACATTCTGGAGATAACTACAAGGAATAAGCTTGAAATAGACACAATTTGACGATCTAGAAAACCTCGAAATACGTTTAGAGTAGATGACTCTAATTAATATCCATTGGGAGAATGTACAGAAAATTAACATTAATGATAATGATTCCAATATAAATGTTGAAAAGTGTAACAGAGTTCGATCTCAAATGCTATTTGGTCGTGATGAAAATAAAGCCAAAGATTTGATACTGTAAAGTGGTAGAAACAGAATCGACACTCTAGTAAAGTGTCAATTGACAACAACACTATAGCGGTAAGTTCTAGAAAGTTCTAGGTTATTCCGAAAGGATCACGTTCAAGAATCACGTTTCAAATATCGAAGACAAACGTGATGAGTAAAGTTCTTAAACTGATATTCTAGAGAGTACTCAACTTGTAACGGAATACAATATTGAGTATGTAAGTCATATATGTAAAATGAAATCCTTTAGCAAGAAATGGGGATAAAATTAGAAAAACACAAACAATCTATACAAATGAATAGCCTATCTGTTAGATCCGGCTAATCTCCGAAACCGCCAGACCGATTTTAACGGAATTTTCACTGAAAAATAGCTGATGTTATAAGGAGTAACTAAGGCTACTTTTATTTTAGATAAAAAAAAATTAGTTACGCGAAAAGAGAATTATTAAATTTCATGCGCATATTAACAGACGAACGACAAACTTTACGAAGATGCACATGAACAGCGCAAGGTAGCAGTAAAACTTTAACTACATAATATATCTATGTCGCCGAGGTATTTTTCGATTCAGATCCCAGAAGAGCACTTATGCACTTCAATGCTATTAAAGTTGTAGTACTTTCTCGGACCTGCCTTCAGACGACTGCTACCAGAGCTTCTGAATGGTACTCAAAACGAATTATCAGCTACGCGTAGAGCTTACAAACTTTACCTAAAAGCATTTAAAAATATCTGTCTAATCTTTGCTTGACATTTCCATTTGACCTGTCACCCCAGTTGTAATTTAATGTTACCTCCTTAAAATTAATATTTCAAGCGCGGAGTCGAATTAATTATAATCTCAAAATTGCTCTGAAGGTAAGGCTCATGTGAAATGGATACATAATCATTCTGATTAATATTGTAGATGTGCTGCGGTACCGTTTGATGTTGTTGGGTGGAGAAGGAACATAATTTAATTAAAGTGTAGATTTGTTAGTTGGTGAATAGGTTTACAGGTAATACTTCACAGCAGAATTTATAATGTTGTTACAAAATGAATGCTCCAGGACTGACAAACAAAAATTGGCTATAACTATTACGACAAACAGTAACACAATATCAAATATCAATAAAAATACATGTAAAAAATAATGTCGATTCAGAGTAAATAAAAGTACATTCGGGTAAGCTTTTCAGCAAACTTTTACACCGTAAAATACACATAAAGGGAAGCTGAAACAAATACAGCTCTCTCACAAAATTTCACTACTGCATCTGAAATTCAAAACAGTTTCGGCTTGGCTAGAACAGCTGATTTAACTTTGGAAACTGTGAGCTAATTTAAAAACAGACACGCCCTGTTCTTTGCTGTTACGTTATTAGTTTGCTACTTAGTTTCCTGTTGAAAATAACTAGCTTTAGCATTAAGAGCCTTAGTAAAACTCGGAATAAGCTTAGCTTTAAGTCAATTTAAACTTATATTTTAAAATTCAATTGTAAAGCACGAAAATCAATGGAAAATTTATCAATCAGATCGGAAGGATTCAATATCTCTAAAGAGATCTCTCTGTCTAGATTTCGGAGCTTTATGATTTTAATGTTGTAAACTTATTGTAGTTGAAATTTTTAACTTAAAAGTCAAAGCTATAGAAAGTATACCTACTTGTAGTCTGCAAAAAATGTATATCACAAAGGTGGCAAACAGACATGCAATGCGCCTGATGGGAAGCGGTTACGTAGCCTATAGACGCCTATAGTTCTATCTACTAGAAAGCCTTCTAAATCTACTAGAATTTTAGATGAGGAAGTTTGGATGTCTATGATTCAAACATAAGCAGCAGGACGGAAGTTTGCACAAAATTCGGCAAACCAACTAATACATTAACACATAAAATACTTTATAATCCGGATCCTTCGAAAATAGGGGTTTAAGCCGCTCTAGTAACTATCAGTTAAGTCTGCTAAGCGTCAACAAAATGTATCGAACTTATGTCGAAGGACGTAGCCAAACAATTTACAAAATTGAAACATTTCGGATATGCTTAAAATGAAAATTAGTTATTTTACAACCCTCAAAACTTTGTAGTGGAAAACAAACAGTAGCAAGTCTAAATGTTCCTTGAAAGTTGAGAATATACAGACACTTTCAAACATTTGATTTAGAACTTGTATTCAAGTGTTCTTGTTGTGACGCTAATGTTCAAATTTGGTAAAATTATTGTAATTGTAGATATTATAACGGGACCATTAAATGTCTCAGAGAATTTATTAATGTTATTCTAGTAAAATAGTTTTTCAGACCCCAATATATACATGTTTTTCTTCGAAACTCCAACAGAATATACCTCATTTTAGTAAAAAGACTACATGACCATTAAGCGACATTGAAACACCAGAGATAAAAGTGTTAAAGTTTTCAAAGAAGTTGCTAAGAATCGAGAATTAGGTACATTTTCCTTAATATTTCCTCCGAGACCCCCGACACTGGCGATGTTATCATTATTGCTCACTCACTGGCAAGAAAACTGGCACAATACAGTCGTTCAATAAAATGGGTTTATTGCCCTCCACCACCCATTTCCGAGTCTACTGTTACTTCTACTGTATCATCTTTATGCTGGAGACGTTGCGTAACGTTTCACTTGAATGTATATTGGATTGGGCCCAATTTATTCAAGTTGGCACGATAGAAAGTATACATAAGCCATGTTATATTGCATCACTGTATTATTTTACTGGTCATGGCTAGATTTATCATGGAAGGGTCTAGAGTCTAGACATTTGATTAATTGAGTTGTTAGGTCTTGTAAAAGGAGCAGAGGCTTAATGACAGCGCCAACATTTTGTGCTCTTAGTTTGAATTCATCAGGGAACGGCAGTGTTTCAGATGGACAACTAATGGATAGCTCAGATAGGACAGGAGTTATAGGCTCATGAGACTTCACCATGTCAGATTCGACAACCCAATATAGGTGTCCCTTATGCCTATTTACCGGCCCACTTGACATAATAACCATTACAAGCCATCCGAGCATGTAACTCTGATATCTAGTGACGTCACATACATAATAGTGCCCAAGGGAGTTCTGAGATCATGAATACAGATTCAGTACACACCTCATTCCATGCCATTCACACAGCAAACAGTGAATATGAATAATTCAGCGGCACTAAAACGGATTGAAGCTGAAGCAAGGGGACGTCAGGCAAGTAGGTTGACAGTGAACTCACTTAAGATACACTTAGCGTTCACTTAATGCGCTCCAGAAAACCGACGGATTTGTTTGTAAAAACTTGAACTCCGATTCTAAATATTACACTGATATAATATGTAGATGTCAAACGACAAATTGCTAGGAATAGTTACAAACATCTATTGACAGTTAGAAATTATATTAGCTTCGTGTATGTACCTTGTTCATCCGCCATTTTGAGAAGGGATCAAAGGATTAACTATTCTGTCTCGGTCCTTTTATCTAAGAATTTATGAAAGGGACATATATTTCTATAGAATATTGCTAGGTTACAGCAATCGGTAAAGTCGATTACCGGGAAATTACCACAGGCTACGCTCAAAGTTCCGGAATTTAATTGAATTGGTCAGTTGGGAAGATTTAGAGGTCGGAAACTAGCGGCTAATGCGGTGTCGACGTTTATTAGAATATGCTAAAGGTCAAAGTTTATAGTTAATAGATGCTTCTAGTTATGTTACACACGAGATACTCGACGGATTAGTCTTAAATTTTCTAAATGGTTTGACCTAACACTATCTTTTGTAGAATACAGGGGATTACAAATTTCATTCCCATTTATTTGAGGGCATAAGATCTCTTAACAAGGAAAAGGCGACTTAAAAAACTCGTCAATCGTATTAAAGCATGAATATAAGATAGTTCTTGACCTCAAAAAGGTATCGTCATTAGAAAGACAGCACCTTTCCACCTCAATTACACAAGCAATATGGCCACGTCAGATCTGTTACGTCGCGAGACGTTGTCCAATTAGGAGCCTAGACAGACACTAAGCACACATGGGTCCTCCTCAAGAGACAATTACTGAAAATGTATGTCAAATTAAAAGAAATATGTGATGTAGGTTTCAAATAAACCACGTAAATAATGAAAATGAACACCTAAAAACCTAGAATTGACTGAAGACTATTCCAAAAATAGATTATCATAAATATACTTAAAGTTAAGTTAAGTTAAAACGCTAAGACCCTTGAGAGATAACACTACTTCCTACGCTCCCAAAAGTTCATAATCATCAGAACGACAGCTAATTACGCAGTCACTTAATTTCAAGTAGCTAAGAGTTCGCGACTCAGTATCGACTTTGGTAAACCGAGCAGAACCCATGTCGGTGGATGGTAATAAAACTGAGACAAAGCTTAAAGCTTCTATTATTCAAACGGGTAAAGCGTCACGGGGAGCTTTAAGTACAGCGCTAAGTGACACGGCTAATTGGCTATGCAGACGGTGCCATGACAAGCCTGGCTTAGTGACTGGCCAACTCTTGTTTGTAGCAAAACTATATTGCGGATTTTATTATGTTTCCAAGTCAGGTAGGCTGGATTAATAGATGTCGAAGGTGGTGGGCAGATTACACTTAGATTAGAAGGTCAAGTAGCACCTGACATGACGAGAAACGAAATTAGGTGGCCATTGATACGATTTTTAGATTGCCATACTAAATGATACCATTGATTAGAATGGCCAAAAGGTTAACGCCTTAACCAAATTGAAGAATGAGCTATGACACAAGTAAATTTAATTTGACGTCTACAGAAATTGGAATAGAAGTGGAACTATATACGAGCAATAGGGTTTGCAAACTCTCACGGAACGTAAACTAAAAATAAAGAAAAACCACTCTGTAAGGTGCAGCGGAATCTTGAAACTTTGCAACACGATTCCTTTGCACCGACTTTTTAGATTCTGAAAGTATTTCTCGCGACTGTGGTTATATCTGAGAGTTATACGTTATTGCTTGCTGAATATTTGTTCCATCGTATATATGCTAGTCCACGTATTGCAAATCTGAGTCGAGCAATATATTCTGCTTTGCTGACGGTTACATGATTACGTTGTCTATGTTCGGTCGTTCGTACAGATATGTCGTTGGGTGATAATTTATTACATTGGATGCTCTTAGTGTTTTTATGATAGCATCTTGAACAGTAGGTCCCCCAGGGAGTAACTGATCAAAGACTGACTGTATTGTTATGTGTCTTTTATTAATTTGTTTATTTTCAAAGGTTGTCAATATAAACATAGTAAATATGTGCTTTAACGTAAATTCGTTAAAGCGAAACAAGTTGAAGCTGAGAAGGGACTGAAAAGTAAATCTCATATTCTGATAGTATTAAAATGACAGTAAATCCCCATCCTTAAAGCATTACCATGAACGGAAAGGTCGATGAAAACCCCACGATATTATATAAAGGACTCACCATAACCGCTCCATCAATCATACGGCTGACGTGGCCCTATTATGAATATTACTTACCTGGAACAAAATAAATTCACCATGAAAAAAAACATTTCAAAAGATACAAAATGAATCGTGGTATAGCGATATAGGTATGGAAACAAAGACAAGGTAGTATATAAGTTGAAATAAGATAGAGAAGCTAAAGGAAAAAAAAACGGCCAAGTGCGAGTCGGACTCGCGCACCGAGGGTTCCGTACAAACCTGCAAGGTTTACAGCGTTGACATAGAAGTTTGATTTTGTTACAGCTTAAAGGTATTATAGACCTGAGTATTTGGTATGAATTTCAATTTAATACCTCTACGCGTTTATGAGGAAATGGGTAGTAAGTTTAAAATTATTAAAAAATATATATTATGTGATGTAACTAAAAATTTATGGTTTTCGTAATTTTTCCTTTATCTATGCTATAAGACGTTGCTTCGTACCAAATTTCAAGATTCTGAGTTCACGGGAAGCACCCTGTAGGTTTTGATTCCCTTGCAAGTGTCGAAAATTTGCGGCATAAACGGCTGTATCTTTTGATTGCGTTGGCTTAGAAGTTTGATTTTTTCACAGCTTCAAGGGACAGTAGACCTGAGTAATTGATATAAATTTCAGCTTCATACCTCCACGCGTTCCTGAGAAAAAGGGTCTTGACAGACGGACGGACGGACGGACGGACAGACAGACGGACAACAAAGTGATCCTATAAGGGTTCCGTTTTTTCCTTTTGAGGTACGGAACCCTAAAAATGATAATTATAAGGCCTAACATAAAGTTGATTTTAAATAGCATGAAAGATTAGAAAACTCTATGGTACCACGAACGATATTCCAGTCAAAACATAAATTCTACGAACATTTTCCAACATACCATTATACGAGACTTATAACGGACTATAAAACAAAACGGCAATTTTCACTAAAAATAAGCGAGCCGGGGCTAAAGTGTGAACAACTTTATACAAGCAAAAACATTAAGTCGAGCTTATTATACGTTCTAGGGAGGGTCATAAAAATGAATAATACGGTGAAATGGGACCACCGTCGCTTGAGTAATGTAGGTCGAGTGGAATGGCTCAAATAAGGCGATGAATCGGGAGAAATCATTCGACCCCAAGCCTGTATAATATCTAAATGGAATTGGAATTGTGTCTCCTCGTGAATTGAATGTAAACTAAGCCGAAACATAAATTAACTTCGTATCAATATCAGCTGTAACTTGAATGATCTTTTTTGAAATTTATTTTAACCAAAATGTACCATTCTCATACCACACTCACGATGAGCCATATAATAAAAAGGAATAATCTGGTTTGTATTGTATATGTAATCTCTGAACCTACAGCGCATTTATCTACGGTGGCTATGAGCTATATAACTTCACTCTAAGACCAATAGAGGTGGAGCATCATTGAAAAATATAACAAAATCTGGGAATATGTGACTCAAAGTTGTGCGGATCAGCCAGCGGATAAAGGAAGTATTTCAAATGAAAACCCGTATGATCTGAACTCTGATTATCGTTCCTACTGTCCCAGACATTGTGTATTATGCAGGGAACGCATACCCTTTAGAATCTCTCAAGAGGACATTTGAATACCTCTTACGTTAAGCTCTTGAGTCGAGAAGAAGAAGCGAGGTCTGATGTAGCGATTTTTGATAAAAACCGTTCTATTGAATATATGACTATTTGCAGACGTATGATTTTTTGCCTAACAATGTATTATTTAACGTCATTGCAATTCAGTTCAGTTTACTTTGTATTTTACTACAAAATAATCGTACGAGTAAAGTTCATGATTGGAAGTTGATGGCTGAGGATAAAAGCGGAACATATCAAACGTACATTGTTGCTGACAGCAAGTGATATAGGTCTGATAAAATTGCGCTCCAGTGAACAGATGGATTCCGTATGAAATGGAAACTAAGCCTTTGCCCATCGGGGAAATTGACTCTCGGTACACATTGTGCAACAAATTTGCACAACTAATTTAAACCATTGTAAACTTATCTACGTGAAACTACCCCGAACTTGCGTTGGACGTAGATGCCTTGTGGCGCCGTAAACTGTGCGTCACGTCTGAGAAGGAAAATGCGCCCTATTGCCTGGTTAAAATGAGGATATGAAGCAATAATAGCGTGGCGCTGGTGTTCTTCTTAAGGCGCCGACTGCTACGCGTTACGTAACACGTCTCGTATTGATCGCGCGTAGCCTCCCGCCCCGTCCCGTCCCGCCCCACCCCGCCCCGCCCCGCCGGCGTCCCTCCGCTCGACCAATCACAGAGCAGGGTTTAATTTTAATTTGATAGCCGTTCGGTACGACCGTGCCTCTGATTTGTCAGCTCGTTACGCATCAAGACGATACGTCAAAAGGTTCTTACGGTGAAGCACGTGCCTTTTGTTGGTTTACATCTACATCTTATTTAATTCCTGTAATAAGGCGCGTATGACGCAGATGGATTACGTCATTTCATTACAACTGCGAACTTATTATACATTATATTTGAGTCTAAACTTAGTTGTTATTCTTTCTTTATACCGAAATGGTTTGGAGGTTAACGTTAATGTCACATTCACACGAAGGATATTTAAGGCTGAAAAACAAGGTTGTTTTTCTTTCTATTTTTTATATCTTTTTCTTTCGAAATTTTCTAAGAACGTGACTGAAATAGTCACCAGCATTCATTTAATAAGAGAGTGCTTGCTTTTCAACTACTATAGTAAAACATATATCCCCCCCCCCCCCTCGCTTGAATCGAAACTGCTAGACAATAAGAGGAGAGTTAATGTTGCGATGAAGAATTAATATCTGTACGAGGTCGGAGTAAGTACGGGATCAATACGGATCAGTCGCGACTGAACGGGTAAGTGGGTCTCGGACGCCGACGCGGCCGCAACGCCCACCGGGTGTCGCAGCGTGGCGCGGACGTGGCGCCGGTGTGGCGTGCCTTAGTCGATGGAGACATCTTGTCGAGCTAGGTGTTTGGAGAAGCGATGGCAGAATCATGTTTCCTGTAATCCCCGCAAATGAGCTGGTCCTATATATAGCAGCATGAGTATTCACATGTTTAATGATACTTCAAATCTTAAACACCATTCATTTTTCCAGATTATAAAATCTTGTCATCCATAAAAGAAATACTAAAGATAAAAAATAAATATGGGGAAATTGCTTTTGCAACATAAAACAATGATGGATAGGGTCGTAAACGCGAACATTACGGGGTTATTGCAAGTCTTTGCATCTTCGCATGTCAATACGGCGGATCTGTGAATCGCTGAACGGATGATATATGTTGTCTGATACGAAATTTATGTTCATTTGGAACGACATGGACTTATGCGTGTACTCGACTTTGTTAAAACCGTCAAATATCAAACGAAGTAGTACAAAAACCAGGTGCCATCACTCTCTCAAAAAACTCTCAAATGAATTTCAAGGCAGAAATATTTGGGAACCAAAATCTTTAAGAATCTTTGGACATTTCCACATTATTTCCTACACAAGTTTTTTGGTCAATATGTCACATCTACAAGGCTAAATCGTTTCATTCGTCACGCCACGACCCTCGTACACGAACACTATACAACAAACGAAACGTAAGGGATTCTAGCGTGTAAGTACCCTCCATTGGTGTTGATAAGCAAGCTGAAAAGATCTCTATTGCCACTTAAGAGATTTGGGGAAACTATCTATTATTCCGGCTTTGGTTGGGTCAAACAATGTGCTATATCCGTTTCTTTTCTTTAGGTCAGAAAGAAAGAGATGCAGGACACGAGGGACTTATCTTACGGGAACAGCTAGTTGGGTATCGTCGAATCTGGAAAAATCCTGTAATTTATTGACAAGTTGATGTCACTATGGAGTAATAAACGGAACATTTGTTGGGCGGCCATTTTGATATTACACCTTAGACAATAATGATAAGATTTACCCAGTGTGTCACTTTTCAGCTTTGATCCATTTTGCGATCAATATCTCTTAAGAGCTGCAATAATAAAGCGAAAATTGTAACGTTAATATTGTTGACTATGTATAATATCATGCTTTATAAGAAAAGAGGCTTAAGAAAGCTTCTCATCTTACTTAGCAAGCATCATTAGAGCAGGCGAAGTCGTGACTAATTCGATAATTAATATTCAAGGGGATAACAAAAATAAGTACCTTGGGATTTTGTCATTTCGTTATTAGCCTCGTAGGCGTTTTAATTAGGAATAATGGCCGGCATTACTACAAGGAAAAGTATGACTTATAGATGTTCTCCTATTTCGCCTTTATTTCAGCTCCTTAGGGAATGACTCTTAAGAAACTTTTGTTACTCCCACTTTGGATTATACGAAATGCCTGTTCATTTCATCCATCTTGAAATTTAGTTTGTTATTAATATCCTTAATAATACTCCAATAGTTCTAGGAACATAACAATAGCATACCAAACTAGTTCCTCGTTAACTCTTACATATGAGTACTTCATGTGTAAATTATTGCAGAAAGGAATCGATTTTCGTAAGGCATTCTGATTGGTCCGCTCCCGACTCCTACCAATTGTAGCCTAAAGGCATTCCAAATTATTTCTCGCTTGAGGCCCTGATATCAGCAAAACGTATCAAACAAGGCAAGTTATTTAACAATTCGGCTGTAGGATACAAGTACCTAAATATCTATGTAATAAATGATCTTACTCTGACTAGCACACAATTGCGCGTGAAGCTCACAAAATCGAGCGAGCTTACAGAACACTGTGATTACGTCACGAGCATGAATAGGCAAGTAATTAACAGCCTTCAGAGCACATAGCATAACGAATGAATGAGACTAACAAACACACGTGAATAAATCCGCTCAACAGAATACCAGCGAGTTGAATAACTCTATTAAGATGACCAAAGCTGATACATGGATTCATTTCGAGAGACGAGAAGGAATTGAAATAAAGCAACAAAAGAGAAGAATTATAAGCCTAAAGATAAATAACATGCAATTTCAACTCAAACTTTCAATGATAATAGAATATTCGCGTGATCATACCCAATTGCGAGGACAATGAAATGGGAGTATTGATTTTAGTACAAACAGCACAGCTGTACAAAAACTGTTTATTTGGCTGCAGTAAATATTTGACTCGGTACTTATTTAGACGATATTATTATATTATTCACTATGTTATATCAAGCTGAGTGAATTCAGTAAAATGAACTCGAGTCTCAACATATTTATTAAGCTTTGGCAAAAGATTTAGCAACTCTGAATCCTTCGGCAAATAGATATAAAAGAAGATGACGGATGTTGAAACACAACGTTGTTCTATAGATCTACAAAGCTAAATTCCTTGTCAAAACCCCCATTGGATCAAGATAAGGTCAACCGAAATAGAATGTTAAATCGAATACCATCGAAACGACCTTTTTCGGATCCACACTCGAGGAGCAAAAACCTTTACAAATACATTACCAGATTGAATTCGTTGTGCGAAATAAAGCCAAAATCTGGCGTACAAGCAAATAACGTTTACTGAGCACTTTTATACATTTTGTTATACTGTAATTCAGACATGCCGGTGTGATTTAGAGAGGAAATCTGTTTAATTGTGCCGTGTTTACTGTAGGGAGGATTGGGTTCAATCCTCTTGGCTTACCCTCAATTGTAGCGTACAATAACCAAATACACCGACGACAAAGGTTTTTAGGTCAAACCATCAAATAACTTGCGTAAAATGAACAACCTGGGAACATTTTCCTGGTTCAAATATTTGGTGATAACCCTTCGTTACATTTAATTAACCAGCGAATGTTTCTATTAACAGGATCGCTGTTGATGTTATGCCAATAACGACCCAATTAAGGAAGGTATTAGACTTAATCCTCAATATCTCTTAAGCCGAGCAGTCACAAAAGACGACATATTTAAATAAAGAACCATCCTCCGTCAATAAAAAATGGTAAATACTGAACGAGTTAACTATTTAAATTGAAAGGATTCTACAGACTGTAATAAAATGGTTACATATTCAAATATAATAAAAATCCGCATCTCATTATGAGGTTTTCTCCGCAACAAACAGAGCGGAAATAATTTCCACAAACAAGAATATTTTATGGTCGCAAATTGGAAAAGGCGGATCTGAAGTCCTGATAAAATGCTTACTGAACAGTTTCGACGTATTATATGGAAGACACTCTGACATATAGGCGAAATAAATTGAATCTCAATGATTGACAGGATTTATCAACATCCCATTTTTTCACACGTACACAATTTTACGTCGGAAATCTTTAAGTAACACGTTTTCTTGGAAATGTCAATGCGAGAGTAAAAGTAGTAAATCCTGCTCAAGATACTCTTGTGTCCAGTAAAAGGCTAATGCTACTATCTAAGGTAACTTTTATAACAGAATGAACGACGTAAAAGTGTCGCTAGGGCACTGTTTGATGGTAAAAGGACTAACTTAGATCCATGCAAGAACAGCAAGTTACCAAGTTTCCACAACTAGCATATTTATATGGAAATATTTTATGATGAAATCTTTCTATCTTTTTGAAAAAAAATATGAAATATTCGGATGATAAATGTGATTTTTAACTTCGCGGTTGTTTCTTGGGAACATCGTATTTGTAAACATCGTAAATCATGTTTGGAAAACAACAGGTAATTTTCTCGCCTTCACCTTTTGCAGAGATAAGAATGTTAGCTTTGAAAATGTGAAAAGAAAATATTTTTTGTATCTTGCACTTGACTTAAGAAATTTATTGAAGAGATCACAATGATGTATCATTTCAAAGATATTTTATGGTTTAATCATCACCTAACAGCTCTACTACAAATAGTAACTCTAATACTATAGACCGAAAATATTGCGTAATACGTAAAAAAATCCTATATATGAATCCAGGTTAAAGAAATTAGTACACTAGAAAGGCATAAAGTAGATTGGCTGAAAGAGCTTTTTTGCCAGCATTAATTATTCAACCTGAATGTAGATCAAGCACGCGTGCATTCACGGCATACATTAGTCTAAAAAAAGCATATTTTAGCCTTTGATGTGATATAATATAACACGACGAGGGATTTCGTACTCGCGATATTACTTATTTACTCTTAGCAGGAATTAGGTCCTCAGTGATTCCAAATATGTGTGAATTAAATTTTGAGATATAAAAATACTGGGACGCAATTTGTAAATCTACTGTCATTGTCAAATTTTCATCGAACATAAGAATTTGTATTTAATTTGCTACCCAAGTCTGATGTGTTTGAAAATATATCTTAAATACATTTAAATACGGCATTTTACTCATTACGGTAGCACGATCAATGAGCATGGCCTGCTTATTTTAGGTTAGCAGATTTGGTATTTATTGGAAATGTATTAATGACTAAATCATTTTGATATACAATAGACAGTTTCATCTTTGGAGCTAGACAACTCTATACCAAGTAATGAATCTTAATATGAAAATGATTACAACGATATCCCTACGTAAGATACTAAGCGCTCAGAAGTTGACCAGTACTTGTACAAATTGATAAAGTTATTAAATTGTAACGAAGCAAATCGTTTCAGTCATTTATCAAAGTTACGGAGCTCAGTCGAGTACTTAGTGGGTTTTAAGTTATTGAGAGTTGATATTGCGAAGAGAGTTACATTTTTAACTGACTTCAAAGGAAGAAGAGGTTCTAATCTTGTTTGTTAAAAAGAAAGGCATAAAGACAAACACGTAATTTTGTAAGGACAATCCAAATTGTGTTGCAGATATAAGACTGAGGAAGAATTACATAAAAATCATATCCCAAAACAAATCCATGAAAGAATATGTGTTAGTCCTTTTCTTTACAAGTCACAATACACAAGAGTAATTGTCGTGAAAATCCGTAATATTTCCACCAAAATATAAGGGGACAGAAGGAAAAAAATAGTTTTTCTCACAAACTTTACCCCGAGAGAATATATTGTCTCGTTTGACATTTTGATACGGCGAAATTGGGGTCCAAATTGACTTCCAGCCTACGACAAGTTGTTACATGTGACAGATTTATTTTGCTGTAAATGCAAGTTCTATTATATGCAAATAGTGTCATATTTCCTGAACAAAATGTAATTTGACGTAGTCTTTTAGTTTTATTAAAACCTTTTAAAAAGCCTTCAATAAATTTACAAGAACAGATTACTTATGAAGAGATACATATAGTGTCCAAATAAGTATTTCCCCCAGTCAGAAAGCCTCAGTAAACAGTCAGCCATTTTGACGAAGGTCTTACACGAGATGTTAACAGTTTTCGGCAGTTTCACGCAAGAAGTCGTCCCGTAACGAGATTTTTTGGAGACGACGAAGTTAAGAAGCGATAATTGGGTAAACTACGCTTTCGGAGACGAAATATGTGTAAGACGAGTTGACTCTAATAATAGTCACGTTAAAGTTTATATAGATAGAAAGGGAGAGAAATATTAATGACACTGTTTTTGGAAGAGAACCTTATTTTTGGAGTTCTAAGACTCAAGTTAATGATATTTATGAGATGAACGTAGTCCAAAATGAAGAGCAAAGTACGCTTAGGTACTATCAGAAAGATATAGGGATGTTTTTCTCAAAGACTTAATGAAAACAAGCTCATAGATATAATGTATGTATTTAGTATATTTAATGCCGACGGGAGGGGACCCGAAAACTAGGTAAATTTAATTACATTACCATTACTATAAGCAGAAATTATGAAGTATCTACTATTAATAACTAACTCTAGATACATATAAACATCATGTATGTAAAAAATACAGACTGGATATAATTTTATCCCGGAAAATAAACGGAGGAATGAGATGAGACGATATTTTTATACGATTAGATATTTGCGCGAGATTCTTCCTTGCAATATTGCCATCAGCCCCATTATATGAATATAACATTATTTATATGTTATATCTTTCATAAAAATTCAATTTAGTTTCACGCTTCGAGGATATCTCATGCCTGAATTCTTATCATATTATTTTATCGGCTCAGAATTGCTGTTTCCGCTTGTTTACTCGACTTTATAGTGGGTGAAATGGTATTATGTTGGTACATCACCAGAATGCTATAGACAGCTTACGTTATGAATGTCTATATTATTATAAGTTTTTAAGTAAATAGGTTCGTTAACAACGATTAGTTACTAAGTTTACTAATAATATTATAAATTTAAAAGTAAGAGATAGACTAGAGCCGATAGCTAGAGATTCTGGGAAAGCTGAAGGGCCCCGGGGACGCATTTTTGCCTAAAACCTACACCTTTTCTGATTATAATCCTTAATGTAACAAGGCTGTCCAAATTTCCGAGGCGTGAAAATTGACAAATCTTACCGCATCTGCGACAATGCCTCAGTAAAGTTTTATCAGTAACGGTTCGTAATTTAATCTATTACCGCTGACACCCCGGTCGGCGGAGCTAAGCCCGTAAGCCATTTAGCTGAGCCGCATTGAAAAATGTCAGTTGAGACAACCGAATTCAGTTGTTGATATTGGCGCCCAACGTGGGGCCAAGGGAAATTAATGAACGGCGATGAGTGTAACTCTTATTTATTTTATGGTAAAAGGTATTTATTGAAAAAAATGATATTGTTTTTTTATATATTCCTTCGCATATTAAAATGGCACCTAACATTCAGAAGATAGAAATGAATTTAGAAGTTTATGGGGAAGATTTTTTCATAAACACTACATATTTTACTCATTGCGTTAATATATCAATGATAAGCATCACTCAAAGGTAAATAAAAACAAATCGCATTCTAATTTATGATAGTCACGTAGAATTTAGATATAAAATAATATAAATGAGTTAATAAATAAATGAACGGTTGAAAGCAGCATCGTACCAAAATTTAATATAATCGATAATCGATAAGTCCCTAATGAATATTAAACGAAACGCCCGCCCTCGATATAAACGTTGTTAAGAGAATGGAGTATTGGAACTCGATATTATGGAGTTAAACTACAGTGTGATAATTAGTACCTATAAATATACTAATAGTATAAAGAGGAAAGATTTCATTTTGTTCGTTTGTTCCAAAAACTCCGAAAGTATTGGCTAGTTGATTAAATATTAAAGTGTTAGATAACCCATTTAACAAGGCAATATGTGTAACATAACGCTACAGCCAAAAGGAGCGGAACATCAATGAAGAATGTGGCTAAAACGGGGAAGATGTGGCGCAGACGAAGTAACGTGGTTCGAAGGACCAAAAAAAATTAAGCGACTTAATACCAGGAAAAACCATCTGATAAAAAATGCTATAGTCCTCTTTTTTCAGGCTTCAACAATCTTGTCAACAGCGAATACCTACCTACATTATTACATTTCCAATATTCAAAAGTTTTTCAATTTGCCCATATTGCGAGCGGTTTTGTTATAAAAGTTTCAATCGACGAATCGTCAAGCGTAAGTAATTACTTGGGAAAATGTCACAGAATATTTTTATCAGCGATTTTATCGTTTCGCATAAAACGGAAACACTGTGATGAATATCAAGTTTTTTATCGTGAGGTTTAACTCAAAAATAGGCACTTATTGAATACAGATTCTGGATTTACAAAATAGCTGTATCATTGACCTAATCACTACTTATAAATGCTAAAGTAACTCTGTATGTCTGTTTCGGCTTAGGCGTGTAAGCGACACGCCTAAGCCGCCGATTTTAATGAAATTTGATAGAGCAGATAGATAGAGACCCCTATCCCCTATATAGAGTGAGAAAGTATGATTCTCTTTCACGCCAGAACGGCTAAAGGAATCGCGATGAAATTTTGCACAGAGGATATATTCTGGAATAATAATAGGCTACTTTTTATAACGGGAAAAGTTGAAAGTCCCCTGGGAACGCGTACGAAAGCAAGTAATATCTAATTACAATCATGCAAATGAGGTTATATCATTAAATAGACAGATAGGACCTTATTTACGACAATGGGGAGGGGGGGACTAAAAGCTCAGAGCCATAATGTCTGGCTCTCCTGTGATAAAACTCATCTGCCTGGACTAATAGGGCAAAGTGCCTAATCATGTAGTTAGCTTGGGGAAATAAAGTCTCTATTCAGTGAATATTAAGCTGTGGATAAGTCTCAGTTAGGTTATATAAACCTTTTTAAGGTATTAAAGGATTGCGTTCATTAAAAAATATTTCAATTCTGACAAAGATTTTTTATCTAATTAATTTTTTTTTGTCGTAGTAATGTTGTAGATTTAGCCATAGGTAGATGGCATTTAAAAATAGATAATACATATATGTATATCAATTCATTTCTTGGACACCAATTCTAATGCCATACTATACTAAAAGTCAAATGAAGGCTATTTATACAACATCGTTAGTTTTATTCTTAGAAATGTTCTACTATTAACATTTACAACTTGGATTTATGTCATACATTTTCAATTACTTTTCTGATAGTGTGGGCGAGCTAAGCGCATTATTTATTTAATAAGTATACCATAGGAAGAGCTTAGCCATATTAAGTTTTCCTACTAAAATTATTTATGTGACATTGTATGGATGTATATTTGTTACTCTTTCACGCACCAACGGTTGAAAGGATCGTGACAAATTTGGCACAGAGCTAGAATATGCTGGAATAACAAATAGGCTACTTTTTATCCCAGGATTATTCCGAGGGGACCCACTAATTTATACTATAATATAATATTATAAAGAGGTAACATCACAAACTCTTTGTGAGTCTCGATCTAGTGAACCGATATTTAAAAATTTTTCACCAATAGTAAGCTACGTTATTGTGGAGTGTCATAAGCTATATTTTATCCCCGTATTCCCTCGGGTGGAACCGCACGGAGGCAGCTAGTTTATCCTAAATACAGAAATATAAATAAAATGCTGTGTCCAAAAATATATGAAGCAGAAAGCCATGAAATAAAAACCCTTACAGAGGTCAGTGCCGAGGGTGAAACCGGTTAAATAGGTCGCACAATTCCAATATGGGTCAGTGTGAATACTCGATGAAATATTGAATATCATTCGTCGGATGTTTCCCATATACTTGTATGTTGGTGCTGCAGGCGCATTTCCAACGCTTCCGTTTGAAATTAAACGGAACAGTGGGTAGGTACAATAAAAATAATTTTAAAGTTTTACTGACGCATCACGATATGGAGCAATATAAATTGTCCATAAAGCCATGGTGAGTACAAAATTTGTTAAATTGTATTGCAGCACCTTCGAGCCCAAAGTATATTAACATGGTTCAAAACATGATGAATATATTGAACATATAGTACGATTGCAGGTGACATAAGACAGCTTGCTTCTTAGCGCCACCTATGACTAAAATCATTAGCATTCAGACAAAAGTCATCAATTTATGTACATACACACAAAATGGTTTTAGAATCACATAGGTGTTTCAAGCGGAAATGAATTCCTCTTTCCAGCAAGGACAGAGAAAGAATAAGTGCGGAAGTAATATTTATAAGAAGGAAATTTAAGTCGCATTGGTTTTACAACGCAATCTACATGGAAACTCAGAAGAGTAAATGAAAAGAATCTATGTTATATCAGTTTTAAAAGATTCAAGCAAATAATGGTCAAACCTAGCTGTTGCCGCTACAGAACGGAACGCGTATAAATCAATACGTATTAGGGAACTAAGCAACCACTATGAGACCCGCCTCAAGCTGAGACTTTAAAGTGATTATCCGGTCCACCCTGGTAGAACCGGATGCAATAAGGGGCAGGGTATGACGGAAGCACTTAGATACACGATCAAATTCAATTATCGACTCCATTACACGAACAGTATTCTATTTAAAGCATCTTCTGCGGGGAAATTGGATAAATTTGCGGTACGGCGAACGCAGTTGGAAAATAGTGAAGTTCTAGTCTACTAAGTAATTTTAGATTGGATGAAATTAGAAAATATCTTGGAATTTTGTTCGTCGATATCAATAGGATTAAGATACTCGTTAGAGAAACTTAACAACGGTATATACATATTCCCTTTAAAGAACCTTAGATTTACATGGCTAAAGATTTGTCTGTGCATATCCAACGAAATCTTTTCAAGTAATAAAGCTTAAATGAAATTGGAGACTTCCTTAAACTACCCCGACGGATATAATCTATAAAGACTCACTCAAAAATCCATTTGGATTACATGACATGGGAAACCCCAATTGACAGTATCGATTATATAGCGTGTCTTTGTGGATAGAATATTCATGAACTTTCTACGAAACCCGCCCCGTCGATCTTGTTTAAAACAGAGTTATAAAACCTGCCATTTCACAGCGTCAATATTTAACCAGTTTGCCTCCAACCTATTGTCCTGACACTCTTTGTCTGGTCGTCTGTCACAGCCATTCTAACGTTCAAAGACTTGCTACCCCTTGCGTCATAGCCGCATTATGCCTTGGCCCAATTCTTCAAAAAAACTGGCAGTGTGCCAAATAGCACGCTCGGAGGTTTTCACATGTATTACGAATAGAAGAAATGCGTTGCTATTTATCTGTCGATATTTGATAACAAATTCATTTTTCTAGTAAGAATCTAGCATAAACTGATTATGGTAAAATATTCTCAGCACAGCGGATTTACTTGAATTCTCATGATAACATATTTATGGGCAAACAACCCCCCATTCTGTAGAATGTTCTCGATTAAACCTTAAAGACTCAATTGAAGGGAGTCGTTCCTTATTTTTCGTCTTAGAAACTTATTCGGGATTTTAACGTTATGAAATGAAATGAAATGAAATAATGAAATGAAATGAAATAAATTTTTTAATACAGTTGCTCAAAAAGTGGTGTATTGCAGGGACGTATAGCGTTCGGAAAGTGGGCTATTACACACTAGTGCTTTTTTTTTACCTTTCCCGAACTCGTGCGTGCATCTTTCCCAACTGTCAAAATAATGTCTACTAAAAAGAAAAACTAACCATGAAGGTTTTATTAAAGAGTTTTTATGATTAATACAAATGCGTATATTTCTAAAAAGGAGCTTGTAATTTATCTCAATATCAGATTTAATGATTTAGGTTAGGTTTCATTTCATCTCATTAAATTTCATTTTCATTTCATATCAATAAAAAAAATATACTGAAGACTAAGCTGTATAGATAGTTCCCTTTGCTTACCAAAATGGGCGAAGAAAAAAAAACTCTGCTTATAAAATAGCGCCAACCGTAGGCGCCATTTTCCAGAAATTGTCATTGCATGTTTAGTTTATTGTGTTTTTATTATTTTATTTTATTGCTTTATTTTTTCGCAACTGTATTAAAAATAGTCGTTCAGTACACTTGCGGTACCGTCATTGCAACTTGTTCCGACTGCCAACCCTCGCCATCGGCTGCGCCGCGGCTCGGGTAGACATTCGTCGGAACTCTTTGCAATGACAGCCTTTCCGCACTTGTAACGAAATATACTATATTAATTCAACTAGGCCTTCACAGGCACTTATGAAACGTCGACTCTAATGCTCGGTTCGGAAGGTTGCTTAAATAATAAAGGTGTATAAAAATTCCTTTTTTCAACAAAAATCTTAACGACTGAGTGGTGGAGCGTATATAAAAGGGTTCATATTTCAGGAAAGCTTTTGAGCATTCTTTTTAACCTTTGACTCACGAGTAGGTTTTCTGAAATGACCTGTAATTTTCTGCATTATTGGCCGAACAAAAAATATTTCTTAAGCTTATAAGCACATTGTAAATGGGAACCGTAGGGCCTTACAACTCTTAATTTTACTTATGCCCTGTCGTAAGAGATGAAGGTGATCAGTTTTGTTAAAAACAAGTCAGGGACAATTGACTAGCAGTAAGCAGAGACAATAAAAAAAGTAGTCGCCTGTTATTTGTAATAATGTAGGCGCCAAGAACGTGGCCTAACTCTACGATCAGTTATTCTGGGGCCAAGTAAACCAATCAAAATGTTTTATCTCTCTTACACAGTTGGCAATGTAACAACCAAGTTCTAGATGATTTACATGCTTTTTATGAAGCAAACTTTTATCATTAATCTTTGTCTGTCTTCAGTTTTAAAGAATCGTAAGCTATTTTTTAGGTGACTCGATTAGAATAAGGCGAGTAATTTAACAATGTTAGATTCTACAAAATAAGTGTTGAAAGCAAAAGGAGTATTTCTGCTTTGGATACAGATTGGCAATCCATAAAAGTGATTAACCTGGTGGACGAAGTATACAACGCGTTTTAGACCAAAGCCTGTTATTTTCTCACAAAATATCTGACACTGTTAGCAGAACTAACCAGATGACCAATGACCGCCACTTAGCGATAACGGTCACACAGACCCAAGAGTTAAGCGGCAGTAATAAAATGTAATGGTCCGACATACCCCAAACTAAGTGATTCCGCTAATGAATATAAGTTGGGAATATAAGTTAAGGGTATATTGGAGTTGCCATGGTGACAAACTTGATGAAGCGAAATAAAGCCTATATGTAAATACTGTTACATCTGAAATCAGCCACGTAAGCTGATGGTATAAATGATGAAAAATATTTTAGATAGAGGGAACCGTATTCCGTCTTCAATAATAATTCTTCTACTTTATAATTATTATATAAATTTTAGAAAACCAGAGTTCTAAAAATATTAAATACCAACTACCACCCCGCTGTATCATTCACTTCCGGGGAATTTATATTTTATCAAAACACAAGTAGCTTCCTTCGTAACTAATTCTTCATTTCAAAGAATTTCAGAACTCCTATCAGTATAAATATAAAGGCATAAACAAAATACAAGTGTAGCGTCGAATCAGGCTTTAGTTCATATAGTACACGTATATAAAACTTAAACTCTCCTGATACCTAAAATGATAGAGGAAAAGGGAGGAAGGGATAGAGGAAACTACGACTTACATTTTCCTCGACGGTTTTCTTGATCTTGGCGCTTGCTTCGCTCACTTTGGCGCCCGCCTTGTTCACGGCTGAATAGAGGAAGTTACCGAGGGACTTAGCGCCGGCCACAGCTTTGGTTGTCACTGAAATAGAAATATCCTTTATACATGTTGGCTTTCATAAGCCCACACAAAGGAAGGAAGGTGTAAGATTTAGTATAGGGTTGAGCAGAGATATCTTTATTAATATAAACTGTGTTATGTAGAATGGGTTTAGACAAGCTCATATGAATGTGTTAGGTTATCGGTTATTATAATATATCGTCGAAGTATTGGTTTGTATGTTAGGATACTGTGGTGTGTAGAGATGTTATTTTGGAAAATATAATAGAAGGAAATAATGGGACTGAATAATAAATCTTTATTTGATTATTGTGTATTTTTCACAGTAAATTAATTAATTAGTGATGCTGTGAGTAAATTGTCAATTTTGAATCCTTTTGTGATAAACATCGTTAACAAATAATGATTAACATTTGCATGAAAAAGAAACACACAGACTTCAACAAGCCTATTAAACAAAGGTCAATAAATAAAGAAAAATAGGATTAAATAAAAATAAAACAAAAATACATACACTCTTGCATATCGGGTACTTCAATAGCATCAACCGTGAATAACTTTCTACCACCTGGAAACGTGTACAAAATAAAAACAATAAAAAAATAGCAAAACTAAAATACAAACACAAAATAATAACAAATTGAACCTAGCTCTGGCTAAGCTACGCCACTGTGCGAACTGATAAAAGCCTAATTGGATAAAAAGGGTGGATGGAGAAGTGGATTACAGACCAAGCCGTCACAGGTCTAACAGCTAACTGTATATTTGCATTGCATATTGTGCAGCACATGAATTTTACCCAATTCATCTAATATAATCAAGTTTACGCATTTCCCTTTATTATTTAAAAGCAAAACTATATATGTATATCAATCTACAAGACATAACATTTACTTGCTATCACCACAGTATGTTGCACTGTACCTAATGATGTAAGTAAATTATTTTTACGCTTGTCGTAAATTTTACAAAAGAAATAGCGAAAATATTAATAAGAAATGAGTAACTAAATGACTTTATTAAAAGAAAGTAAAATCCAATAACAGATTAAGTCCAGAGGAACTTTTCATTGTCGATAGAGAGCTTAACTGTAGCAAAGTTACGTAACTTAAGTCGTCCAGAAATATCTAGACTATTTCAAGTACATTTTCAGTTCGATGAAGATTTGTAGTCTACAAATAGACTGATAGAATTTAATCGTGAAAGTATCTACGTATTTTAGTTTCATCACTTTAAGTTATAGTGAGACCATCTGATGGTATGTAGTCACGATCGCCCATAGACGTTTGCAAATCTAGATGCTACGACAATTCTTTGTCAACGCTGTAACATATAAATTTTTTATCTGTTCCAATTTCCAATCTTCCTACAGGAACAAAATAAGGTAGTATGGATTCCCAGTAAAAACTTTGTGAAAGAAGCTCTAATACTACGCACAATATACATATATCATCGATGTATAATATTCCTTACCATTGCCAACACCGCCTGGTTGCTCCTCAGTGGGGGTACCACCAGTGGAGGCTGGTCTGCTGTCAGCACCGCCCGTAGCGCTGCATCACAGAATAACACTATTTAGTTATAGTTTATATCTACACCAATATTATATGGAAGAGAGATTTGTATTTTTGGTTGTAACGAATTTACCTAAAATACTAGACCGATCTGTTTAATTCTTTCACCAATGAAAAGCTACATTATCAGGGAGTAACTTAGGCTAGATTTTATCCCCGTATTCCTACGAGAACGGGAACTACATTGCCGAAGTATTCTCAACGCCATTTTGAATAGATTTTACTAAAAATATCACGAAATTTACTAATGCGTTGTAAATTCTCATGGACTTGTATGTAACAATTACCAGACCAAAAAATGCTAAATCAGATTTATTATGTAGGTACCTGCTGCTATCTACGGTTTTAACTATATTCTCGGAGTCCTTAATTTTTCCCGTGATAAAAGTATCCGTATGTGTTAATCTAGAACATAATCTATCGGTGTGCTAAGTTTCGTCTAAATCCCATCACCGGTTGTTGCGAAAGACTAACAAACATTTACACATCTTCAAAAATTTTTGCATTTATGGTATTAGGAAGTTTTTTGATCTATTATGAAATCGAACGTAATTGGAGTCATGGTGACTGATTCAGAGATCACGTGCAACTTTACCGTGAACCAATAGACGAAAGAAATAAAATTTTATTAACTAATTGTACGACAGCCTTATCAAGAACTAGTAATTTCAGTCGAAAAAAATCCATTATGAACTTTATGTACATAGATTTAAAGTAATTTTTAACTGCGAATATACCGGATATAAATGGATTTTATTAGACTAAAGGTAGGTTAAAAAACATAGTACACTACACAGAATGCACAACAATGATAAACAAAAATGGGGTTTGAGCAGAATAAATGAGTTCACAAAGTTTGCGTGTGCTTCTAGAAAAAGTTAAAAAAATAATATAACTATTTGTGACACTATACTAACCCAACTATTTATTAATTTAGAATTATTTCACAGAAATAGTTGGTTTTTATTTATGCCCGAACATAAAATAAAACATGACTTGCATGATAGTAAATTTATAAAAAATTATATTTAAGTGAATTATTAAAAAAATTATGTCTGATTTAAAGAGGCATTATGTAACAATATTTCGAAATTTGGGATGATAATAAAAATGACACATGAAAAGCATATATTTTTTAAATGTGCTGAATACCAATTTACAATCACAAAATTGTAGTGCTGTAAAGCTGAAAAAAAAAAGAATAAAATAAAGCATTTTGCCATTTTCTTGTCACTGTGCTGGTATCATTTGCAAATTGAAAAAGCAATGGTGATTGTTGTGTTACTAATTTAGAAAAAAAAACATTTTGCTTGTTAACATGAGCATGTCAAATCTGATATCATAGTCAATTATGTCATAATCTTCCTAACCTCATAGATATCTTGTATATAAAATTCTTGTGTCAATGTTAGTTACCATACTCCTCTGAAACGGCTTGACAGATTTTTATGAAATTTTATATGCATATTCAGTAGGTCTGAGAATCGGCTACTATCTATTTTTGATACCCCTGCGGTCACGGGAACGGGAACTACGCGGGTGAAACCGCGGGGCGGCAGCTAGTAGGTCATAAAAGTGAGACATATTGATTGATATCAGAAAAGACCTAATTTTGCACAAAAAAGCAAAACCAAATGTGTGTGTAAACTCATCACATCCGCCAACCCCTCGTACCTATTATACCTAGAATTATCATCATCATCCTTCCCCTCGGGTCTAGGTTCTTCAGCCGGTTCCACTGGAGCTGGCTCCGCAGTTTCGGCCGGGGGCACCTCATTTTTCCTCAGACCAGGTATAGGAATGCCGGATCCGAGCCAACCTGTCATCTGTGACTTTACATTGGTGATGAGATCCAGCTTGCTGCCGGCTTTTGTGGGACTGGAAAAAGATTAAGACTTTAGTACTGAAGACTATTGCATAATCATGACCTAACTTTTGTTTGAGTCCTAGCAATGTATTAAGTTATATGGACAATGGCTTTATATGATAGAATGTAATATATTTCTGTATTTTAAAATTATTCTGGTTTTTAATTCAAATAGAATCAGCAATGATTAGTTATGCCCTTTTGTAATGGTTTAACTTAAAAATCCCAAAGTTCCCAGTGAGGTTACATAATTTGGTTTTTAGGGTGGGGTTTTATATTATTGATACAAATTTCAGTATTAAGTAAGTGATTTAATATTTTGATTCCAGGCTTTTAAATCATATTAATACCTTCACTCTTAAATTGGAACATTTAGGCAATACTTAAATAATTTAAGTATTGAATGCCTTGATTTAGAATAAAATTACTGTAGTAGTGAAATATACCTACTAAGAACCTTTCATTATGAAGGAAAAATGAAATACTAACACTTAATTTAAGTAATAGTTACTTTATCTACCTAATAATATAAATTCCAATTTCATACTAGTTTGAACATAAGACAGGGTTGGCAGGTGCAAAAGATAATTGAGTACTTACTACCTATTTAGAAAGTGCTCCACAATGGTGCATTAAGACATTGAACAGCATTGAAAACAAGTTCAATAGCTACTTGACCTGAATAAGAACAAATCAATATGCAAGTACATGACTAATCTTGGCTTGTTCATTCCAACAAGAATCTCATTGATTTTACTACTTAGAACTTCAAATCCCGCGTAATAGCATTTAGTTTTAAAATGAAAACATTTTTTTTCTTTTTTTTTTTTAATTCAACCAACCGTAAAGACGAAGGTAGCGCTGCAAAGAGAATGTAAACAAAGAATTTACTGACCTCAGTTTTTCGGCTTCAACCGCCGCCGCCGCCTCGCCTGTCGCTTCCTTTGTTGGGGTCGGAACTTCCTCGTCTTGGGGCTCGCCCTTGGCAGCACCCATCCACGAGCTGACTTGATTAGTGAGTCCTGAAAACATTTTCACTGGCACTAGCTACTCAAACTACACAACACAATCACTCAGCGATTTCACAACGCTACAACAGTCTCGCACATGACCCACGGCACGGACGGTCTGCTATGCGGCCGTAGAAAGCGTGATCAGCTGAAAAACTAAATGGAAAACCACGATCGACCAGGGAAATTATGAAAGAATCCACTGCGCATGAAAACTTGCGCTCCTGCGCTATTTACGTATAAATAAATACATATATGCTATCTACCTAGTACACTGTTTCATCTAAGCTGTTAAACTTTCAAAAACTAAACCTTCATAGCTCGCCTTAGAGTTGAAAATAGCTTGCATAAATTTTGATGAAATGTACGTAACTGTGTTGCATGCTGTACAAAACCAAACGAACGTCAAATTCATGTCAGAAACACTGCGCATGTACAGAATTGCGTTTTGTTTCACTTATGAAAATATTTTCTTCATAAATAACTAATTGCAAAAATAGTTGATCGTAAATACCTTAAAAACAGAGTAATATTAGTTAGTATTTCTTATATTTTACAAATAATATTTTCAATATTTGAATAATTTAGAGGACGAAAAGAAAGGCAACAAAACATTATCTCTGACTATATTTCTTATCTGTGATCAAAATTGACGTTTTTCTCATTAGATTCGTGATTTTTTGTTTGCTGTAAAATTTACAACAATCCTTGTTTTAACTATTACAAATGTAGAGATCACTATTCTCAGAGTTTTATTATCGGTGAAAAATCTTACTCAAAACGAAAACGGTGCATAAAATTACGAAAATGACGGAATCAAGACGAATACAGTTACATTTAGGGAAGTGCATAGAGGACTTAGACAAATTGTATTCTGTGCCTGATTTGAAGGCGAAAAGAGCCACGCCGTAAGTAATACTTGCATTATGAGATGCCAAAACTGGAATTGAGCCTTAAAATACTTTAGTTTGATACTTATTTTGCAGGTTATGCAAAACAGCTATGAAACTCTTCAAAAATGCTGAGGAGGCACGGGAGAAAGGTGATGAGGAGTACTCCTATGTGTACTACATGAAGTACCTGCGTATAATTGCGTATATCAGAAATGACAAGGAGTATGTGGAGGATAAGACATACTTTAACAATATGCTCGGTGTAAAGAACCCAGATAAAGCTATTAATGCTGCCGAGAAGTTGAAGGACAGTTTGATTGAGAGGTAAGTTGTGATTCTATCATATAAAAAAATCATCATGTATTTACTAGCTGTGCCCGCGACTTCGTCTGTGTGAAATTGTGACTTTAAATTGGCGTACCTTTTTATTTATGAACCGAAAATATGAAACAAATAATCAATGTTAAGTGGAACTTACCACAATATATTAGTGAAAACCATGTCTAAATCAGGTATTGGGAGATTAGCATGTACAAACATACAGACAAACAGACAAAAATTGTTACATTATTGTAATAATATTTTTCTCATATATCTTCTATGTACAGACAGCAAAACTCCTACATTTATATTATATGTATGGATTGGATGATTATGGAGTTAATGAGTATAATATCTATAGCTAGCAGCTTCATGGAGTCATATATAAATATCTTTGGACATTTTTCACACACGGCCAATCTGATTCCAAAGTAAGCAGAACCTGTGTTATGGTAACCAGATAGCTGATATACTACATATATTACTCTTAAATACATATATATATTATAGATATTAATACAACATTTATTTATTTATTTACAAACAACATATATTTTATTAGATTTAATATATTTTCCTCCTGTTCAATATCAATATGATTATTTACAGATATGAAAAAGAGCAAAAGGCGAAGCGTTTAAATGATATAAAAGAGAATGAGCTAATCAAACAGAAGATTGAGGAGAACAGGAAGAAGACTATTGAAGCTATCACGGTTAATGAACCCGTACCATCTTTTGGATTACCAGGTTAAACTCATATTTTAATCATAGCAACCATAAGCTACTTTTAACCAGGGATAATTGAAGATCCCCTGGGAACGTAGGTGAAACTCTGAAAAGGCATTAGCAACATCAATAATTCGACCTATCCGTAGAACTAAGTTCTATCTGCCAAATCCAGATTTTAGAGGAGAGTGATTTGAAGTTTGATTTGCACATTTTTTTGACCCTAACTTTTTCTCAATCGGTTTAGAGAATTGATACTTTTACCAACATATTAAAATATAACTATCCTTTATTAAATATAGTTATCTAGGTAATTGTAGACATAAATAATACAATAAAAGTGGTTTGGGTTCAAAGTCACATAGAACTTTGTTCTACAGATAGCTCGAATTTTGATGTCACTAATGCATCCCCACAGTTTCACCCACATTCTCAAAGGATCTTAAATTATCCCAAGATAAAAGTAGCATAATTATGTGTTATTCCAGAATATATTCTAACTCTGTGCCAAATGTCATTGCAATTGCTTCAGCTGAATAGATACATTCTCAGAAACTTTCACATTTAAAATATTAGTAGGATTAAATAGCTGTGCGGCTTCTTGGTTGGTAACCCTCTTGATATGCCGCTTGTTGTGGGTTCAATTCCCATACAGATCATACATTTGTAGTAATAGAAATTAACTTTTGGCCTTTATATTTATAATACTACTAGTTCCCCACGGCTTTGCCCGCATTCCCGGGGATCTTAAATTTTCCCGGGATAAAAAGTAGCCTATGTACTTTCTCAGGCTCTGGATTATCTGTGTACCAAATTTCACTTAAATCGGTTCTGTAGTTTTAGCGTGAAAGCGTAACAGACAGACAGACAGACAGAGTTACTTTCGCATTTATAATATTTGTATGGATTTTCCATCAGGTCTCGATGAAGTAACGCTGAAGAGTGAACAGCTGTACGCAATATTGAAGAGCAAGAAGTTTAAGGTGATGATCCTGGATGCCCGTCCGGAGAAGGATTACATTGAGTCCCATATCAATCATCAAGCCTGCATCAGTGTTCCTGAAGAGGTTATTACACCTGGGTAGGTATATTATATTACTTGTGAATCCTCGCGATCTTATATTTTCCCGGGCTAAAAAGATATAAATAGTGTAACTAACACGACTTTCTTTCATATAATATATATAAAAAAGTCGTTTTATATAGATTTGTAAATATATAAATAATAAATAATATAAATATCCTGGGACTTTTTTCACACACGGCCAATCTGATTCCAAATTAAGCATCAAAGTGAGCTTGTGTTATGGTAACCAGATAGCTGATATACTACACATACTACTTTTAAATACATACTTATATAGATATTTACATCCAGACACAGGACAAACAGACATATTCATGCATACAAATGTTTGTCCTGCGTGGGATTCGAACCCACGACTTGAAAGTCAGGGTCAAATAGACTTCATCCACAAATGAAACTGTTCTAAAATAAACTTTTTATTTGCAATTTCAGTCGTTCAGCAAATGTCCTAGAGAAGAACCTCCCAGCGGAGTCTCGAGCCGTGTGGGCTGAACGCGCCGGCATGGAGCTGATCGTGATGCTGGACTGGGCTGGGACCTCCCTCATTCCTGGCACTACCCTGCACCTCCTCAAGACTATACTGCTGAAGGTATAATAATAATAGCCTTTATATATAATATATAGTGGACCAGGCAGACTTCGTTCTGCCCACCAGCGCCACCTACCGGGTCCAAGTATATGTAAGCTATCCTATCTCTCAAGTTGGATCGAACTGCACATGGTGTGCGAATTTTATTATAATCGGTTAAGTGGTTTAGGAGTCCATTGAGGACAAACATTGTGACACGAGATTTATATATATTAAGATTATACAATAACTCCGCGCGGTTTTACCCGCGTAGTTCCCGTTCCCGTGGGTATACAGGGATAAAATATAGCCTATGTTACTCAGTGATAATGTAGTTTTCTAATGAAAAAATTATTATTAAAATTGGTCCAGTACTTTTTGAGTTTATTCATTAATACATATCTTTCCTCTTTATAATATTAGTATAGATATAATTTTCTAATTGACACCTATCTGTGTGCCTTTATGGTCAAAGGCCTCCTCCATACGTTTCCACTTTCATCTATCTCAAGCAACTGTTGTCCATTTACATCCAGTTACAACCTTTATCTCATCCACCCAAAGAAGGTATCCATACTATACCATATACTATACTAATAATATAAATGCGAAAGTAACACTGTCTGTCTGTTTGTTACGCTTTCACGCTAAAACTACTGAACCGATTGAAATGAAATTTAGTACACAGATAATCCAGAGTCTGAGAAAGCACATAGGCTACTTTTTATCCGGGTAAAATTGAAGATCCCCGGGAACGCGGGCGAAGCCGCGGAGAGCCACTAGTACTCCATAAATATCCTATATAAGTAAAATTAGAGATGAGAATATTTGTTCTCGGCATCTTTTCCACAATTTGTATTTGGCCGAATTGCCGAATATGTAGGGTTATTTGGCTGCGATCTTCTGTAAGGTGGAGGTACTACCCCAGTCGGGGTGCTCCTAATTTCAAACGGTCGAGTCCGTTGCGCCCTACCTCTTACAGGTCTCTGAGTCGACGAAGAAATATAACTTCGTGGCTATCAAATTAGTTATCTGCAGTCCATTTTAAAGCTCCTACTGCCTTGCCCGACGGATTACAGAGATCACCGAATTAATAAGCGGGAGTACAGATTAACGAGGCCCTACTGTATTTATATTGAAAAGAGTAATTACTGGCTCTCCTCAGCTATAGTAAATGTAATATGTATAGTATCCAAGAGTTTAAACTAATGTATTTATTCGACTTCCATATTGCCCTTTTAGAGCCCTTTGCTAAATAAATGGCTCTGTAATATATAATTGTGTGGTTCCAGTGGGACGTGAAGGTCCAGTACGGAAGACCCCCGCTGGCGCTGGCGGGCGGGTACGAGGACTGGCTGCTCAAGTACCCCGCGCTCACCACCAACCCGCACCAGGCGCCGCCCGCCCACCGGGACATGCTCGACGACATGCTCAGTGAGTTTATTTAGATTACACACTTACATGCCATGAGAAATACGAACTTATATAACTGATAGATATAGTGCACATCCAAGGGAGCGTTCAAGTATTACGTAACGCAATTTGGGGGGGTGGGGGGTCTCGTAAAACGTTACGATGAGTTACAGGGGCGGGAGGTCCTTCTTACAACTTGTTACGTAACATTATTTCTTTTTTTATTTATAAAAATAGGGAATTAAACTCCCAAATTGGCAACGTTTTACGGGGAATCCCTCGAAATACCCTCGCAGGTGTTGTGAATTAAAAATCTCTTGTTTTATTATAAGGCAATTAAAACTATATACCAGGGATAATAACTATAAAATAACTTTTTGTGACTTCAGGGTAAAAATGATCACTTGAGTGTTACGTAACGTTTAGAGAGGGGGGTGGGGGGGTTACGGAAAAACGTTACGGAGCGTTACAGTGGGGGGAGGGAGGTCAAAAATCTTAAAAAATTGCGTTACGTAATTCTTGAACGCTCCCCAATGAGAGGTAAACACAACATGCTTAATAATAACATTGACCACAAACAAGGTACATGTTACGCAGAGTCCGTGCCCCGGCTGCGTATTATATACCTAACACTACACAATTGTTCTGTCTACACCAATATTGTAATAAACTATGTGGCTCCCCGCGGTTTCACCTGCGTACCCGGGAGATCTTCTATTTTCCCGGGATAAAATGTAGCTTATGTCCATGCACTCAAGACTATATGTGTACCAAATTTCATGTAAATAGGTTCTGTAGTTTTAGTGGAAAAGCGAGACTGACAGTCAGACAAAGTAAACTTAAAATATTAATATAGATAGAATCTACATTACCGAGCATTAGATGATATTCCCAATGGAGTACAGCATGGGGTTCTTCAAGATGGGAGTGAAGAGATTTTCACAGGGTCGGTAATACGTGAGTGATGCCCCTGGTGTTGCAAGCGTCCATAGGCCACGGTAACCGCTTCCCATCGCGTGGTGGTTTTTTTTAAATAAATACAAACATATTGAGGGGACGTTTCATAAGTGCCAGTCATCGAGCATGTAACCAATAGAGTAGCAATAGTGAGCCATTTGTTTAGCAACGCATCAATGATTTGTCACGTATAGCTGGTATAACTAACAAACCACGTTCGAACTAAAACAGTACCCGACCAATAAGAGACCTGTGTGTACGTCTAGTGCAACACTTGACCTTGAGCCGGCCAATCAGAACACAGAGGCCGGCGCAGCGTTTTGGCGTATTTTGTTTTCTAACAAAACTGTTAACAGTTCCACTATATTGGTTACATGCTCGATGGTGCCAGTGAAGGCCTATTTGAATTAATAAATATATTTAATTTTAACTCCCCCCAGGTGAGATCGACTACCCGAGCTGGTCGGACGCGAGTCCGCCGGCGGCCCCCGCGCCGCGCAAGTCCGAGCCTGTCGTGGACCGAGCTAGCAAGGTACATACCTAACTTATTACTGTAAATCTAAGTGTAAAATTTCGTTAAAAATGTTCTGATGATCTTCGGTGGAGAAAATCATCTTAAAACGTAGGATACTCAGTTACGGAAGAACATAAAGATGTTGCAGCAAAATTTGTCCTTTATTATTAATTGATTGATATACATATAAAACTTATGAAATCTTATTGCTTTGGGGTTACAAATATTTTTTTTATATTGCATAACAGATTGTGACAGCGGATAGATGAACAATTTTCCTATCATAGGAATAGGAAAGATATACCTAAAAAAAAGCAACAGTAAATTTCAATTTCAACAGCCTCATGATGATGAGGGTGGACGTTGTAATCAGACCATTGGCTTTTGTTGAAGCAAATCATCTTAAGGAAATCTCCATTGCCGCGCTATCACATTAAAAAGCATGTTTTGGCCTAAACCCTCTCGTCTTTACACCCTTACTCTTGCAGTGGTGAAGTATATGAGCTGATGATGACGATGTGTACATTATTTCATTTCGCTGTCACATTAAAAAGCATGTTATAGACTCAAAACCTCTCATCTTCAGACCCTTACTCCTACAATGGTGAATTGTACGAGCTGATGATGACGATGTGTACTTAATTTCAGGCGGCAGCGGTGATGGCGTACGAGGAGCGAGCCCGCGCGGTGCAGCGGCTCGTGGAGCTGCAGGCGCGCCTCGCCGACACCAGCCTCACGCTCGAGATGCAGCGGATACAGGCCGAGCAGGTACGGGGGCAGCTGGGCTCGAGGGGATGGGAACTGGGCTGGAGGGAATGGGGGCTGGGCTCCAGGGTATGGTGGCAGGGAACGAGGGGATGGGGCTGGGAAGAGGGGATGGTGGCTGGCTCCATAGGCAGCAGTCCTTGTCCGTAGCCAGCCCCCCAGTATCGGCGGACTATGGAATGAAGGGTGGTCTAGTTTGAGGGGACAATCTGGAGACAGGGAGCTAGCCACGTGGGGATGGAAGCTGGTCACGAGGGAATGGTGTCTGGGCTCGAGTCCTTTCCTCGTGGCTAGTCCCCCCCTACGGGAGAACAATGGAATGACGTTTGGGGGAGACAAGCTGGGGACAGGGAGCTAGCCACGCAGGGGTAAAGGGCAGGGTAGCCAAGTAGGTCGGTAGGTTTATGTGAGGACGAGGGAGAGAAACTTATAATAATATACGCGTGGTGTCCCCCAGGACTGGGAGAAGGTGCACGACCAGCGCGAGGAGGAGCAGCAGGAGGAGCAGCGCGCGCAGTACCAGCTCCGCGAGCAGGAGATCCTGTCGCAGCTCATGCAGCTAGAGAGCAAGCAGTTTGATATGGTAACTACAATAACTAACTTGTTTGCATAGGAACAGAAATCATTTATATCAAAATATTTTTTTATTCAAATAGGTGGGTCCACCGAAAGACTATTTCCTATCGGTCAATTTATATAGCATTAAAGATTTAAAGAAACTCTAAAGTGATCTACTGAAAAATTTACTCAATTTGAGTTACGACAGTATTCTTCCAAAGTAGCGAATATATTCAAAGAGAGACGAACATCTTAGCATTCCATGGATTGACCGTGCGGGTGCCGGGTCCATCGTGTGACAGAGAGAGAAGCTCCGAGCAGATCCCGAGACTTGTGACACGGGCGTAGGTTCAAAGTCGCAAAAACTCCACGTACAATTAGGCAGTTCAATTTCCCCTGAACCAACAAGAACAGGTCCTCACAAGTTGATTCCGGTGTACAGGAGCAGGAGAACCAGAGCCTCCGCGAGCAGCTCGAGGAGTACCAGCGGCGCGAGCGCGAGCCCGGCGCCGAGCCGCCCGCGCCCGCCGGGGACCGCGTCCAGGACCGCGCGGCGCAAGGTGACCACCCACCCATCCGCTTACCATCACCTCGAGCTTCTCTCTGGAGATGGATTTTTTTACAGAAATAGACTGGCCGGTATATTATGTGGTCTTGATTGTTAAGCTGTTGGTAGTGAATCGTAGTAATTTATTGAGATACATAAAGACAATAACCAAAATAAATCTATAATATAAAAATGAATCGCAAAATGTGTTGGTAAGCGCATAACTCGAGAACGGGTGGACGGAAATTGCTTTTTTTGGTCTTAAAATGTTCGCAATAGTCCAATTGAGGTTCTTATGGAAAAAATGGAAACATTTAAGTAGATACACCGGGAACGCAGGTGAAACTGCGGGGCAGAAGCTAGTTTAAAATATAATATAAAAGATTTAAATCTGGTTGGGTCGCCCTAAGCGTACAGACGGGGAGCGGGAAGAGGAGCTAGTTAGTCTAGCGGCATTGGTAACTTGTGGTACGTCATGGTATAAGCCCTAAGCGTAGGGACAGTGGTGTTGGAGGTGGGAAGCAAGTTAGTCTAGCAGCGTGGTAATATGTGGTACGTAGGTGGCCCTAAGCGAACAGATGGGGTGTTGAGGAGCTAGTTAGTCTAGCGCCGTAGTAACATGTTCTACGTGAGCGGCTGCCTTAAGCGCACAGGGGGGTGGGGGGTTAGTCTAGTAGCGTCTCAACACGTGGTACGTTATGCTACGCGGGTGGCCCTAAACGTACAGACGTGGGTGGTGGGGGTGAGAAGCTAGTAAGTCTAGCAGCGTAGTAACTTGTGGTACGCGAGCCTCCCTTAGCGTGCAGACGGAGAGTGGGGGGAGCATGTAAGTCTAGCGGCATTGGTAATATGTGGTACGTAGGTGGCCCTAGGCGAACAGATGGGGTGTTGAGGAACTAGTTAGTCTAGCGGCGTTGTTACATGTGGTATGTGTGCGACCCTTATCGTTCAGGCAGCGGTAGTGGAGGAATTAGTCTAGTGGCGTCTTAACACGTACGTGGGCGACCCTAAACGTACAGACGTGGGTGGTGGGGGTGAGAAGCTAGTAAGTCTAGCAGCGTGGTAACATGTGGTACGTAGGCGGCCGCCCTAAGCGTACAGACGGGGAGGGGAGCTAGTTATTCTTGCGGCATACAGACGGTAGTGTTAGGAGTGGGAAGCGAGTAAGCGTAGTAACACGGTGTGGTGTGTGCCAGCGGCTGCAGCAGCGGCAGCGGCCACGATGCGTGACGTGGCGAGCAAGCGCGCGCGCATCGCCGCCGTCGTGTCGCAGCGCGCGCAGCTCGACCGCCACCGCGAGCACCTCGAGCGCGAGCGGAAGCGCAAGCTCGCCGACGCACGGAGGAACAAGCCGAATAAACACAAGGTACGTAATGCACAATACTCAATACACAGCAACAATACACGCTACACAATATACGCTACACAATGCACGTTACACATTACACACTACACAATACACGCTACACAATACACGGTACCCAATACACAAAACACGCTACACAATATACACTACAGACCATTACCACACATAACAGACCAAACCACACACAACAGACCAAACTTAACAATACACACTACAGACCATTACCACATACAACAGACGACACAACACTCCACTACACAATACACACCATCACCACACACTACTACACAATACACACCATCCCAAGAGTCATCACCAAGTTAAAGAATCCCGGAGAATTTGAGGCGAAATCTAATACACAATTTAACTTGCCAATAAGTGGTGGGGGTAGGAAGGTGAAAAATACTTAACGATCTATTCTCAGACCTACTATAATGAAAATAAGAAAGTTACTCATTATTATAAAGAATGTTTACATAATTAAACCTTTAAATAGTTAATTCAACATTTTTTGTGAAGAACATTAAATATATGTACAATGAAATTAATAAAATGTCTTTATACAGGATGATGAAGGCGACACATACATGATATCACCCGGGGACAGTCCCGGCGCGGCCGGCCTCAATCGGTCGCACTCCTCACCCAATATAGCTAAGGTATCTATCTGTCTCTTTCTAATTATTTATCTTATAACCCCACTCAGATGATAGTGTCAAATCAATTTTATTTCTAAGGTATTCTCAGCATTTTCAAGAAATTATATAAATGATACATGTTTTTAATAGCAGTCAGATTAATCTGATCGGCGAATTTAGACGGGAGGGTCGTGACATGTTAAAGAAAAATGAACCTTAAATTGAATTGTTTAATTATGTAAACAGAAGTAAATGATAACATAAAACCGACCAAGTTCGAGTGGGACACGCGCACGAAGGGTTCCGTACTATAACCTCCCTTAAATATAAATTTTTAGTATTTGTTATTATAACCAGCGATGGATTAACGCTTAAAATAAATTAAGCAATTGCCTAAGGGATCATGTCTGGGGGGGGTACCAAAAAACTAGGTTTAAAGACCGATTCTAGTTGAAACAAGGATAGGTGGGCTCCACAGGCGTGGATTGCTTAGGGTATCGAGTAGTCTTAATCCGTCACTGTTTAGGTATCACCGTTCTTGAGATACAGCCTGATGACGGACGGACGGACAGTGAAGTCTCAGCAATAGGGTCCCGTTTTTGCCTTCTGGACACGGAACCCTAAAGAATCGAATGGATAGCGTAGTCTCTTTTTGTTTGAACCCATCGAGCATGTAACCAATAGAGGAGAACTGTTAACAGTTTTGTTAGAAAACAAAATACGCCAAAGCGCTGCGCCGGCCCCTGTGTTCTGATTGGCCGACTCAAGTTCAAGTGTTGCACTAGACGTACACACAGGTCTCTTATTGGTGTGGTAATGTTTTAGTTCGAGCGTGCCTTGTTAGTTATATGTGACAAAGCATTGATGCGTTGCTAAACAAATGGGTCACTATTGGTACTCTATTGGTTACATGGTCGATGTTTGAACCGTAAAGAATAAGGTACCGTGTGTGAACAGGCGTCGTCGGACGAGGAGGAGCTCCCGACGCCCGTGTTCGACCGCAGCACCAAGCCGCCGCCGCCTGCCCACCACGCGAGGGACTTCCAGCCCGTCTTCCAGGACGTCGTGAGTACACTACTATTTATGTAATACGGCAAACTTCGTTCTGCCCACCAGCGCCATCTACCGCCACCAAATTGATGTATTATACATAAAAACCTTCCCCGTTAAAATCTGTTCAATAGTTTTTGTGTTCATCGCGTTCAGACAGACAGAGTTGGCGGGGACTTTGTTTTATAAATATAGATGTTTTCCCAGCAGAAAAATGCCGTGGTGGCTCAGTTAGGAACGCACCGACAACGATCGTGAGGGTGCAGCTTCAAATCCCTGGCCCGTACCTCTGAGTTTATAATAACTTACGTACGGATTTCCCCCACTGGCTTTCGGTGAAAGAAAACATCGTAAGGAAACCTGCATGCCAGATGTGAAAATTAAAGGCATGCGAAGTCCGCCAATCCGCACTAGGCCCGCGTGGTGGACTATGGCCTGCACCCCCTCGATGTTAGGGGAGGCTCGAGCTCCGAGCGTGGAGACGTATTTTAATGTAATTTTATAATTTTATTTCATTTCATAAGAAACTTGCTTCGTCTTAAATTAATAACACAATATTCATTAATGAATTGTGCTTACCCTATTATGTAAATTAAAAAAATACTTCCCCTATAAAATGGGGATCCTCCATTTTTCTAGACTATCTGTGTAACAAATTTATATGTATCTGTGTATATAAATCGTTTCAATAGTTTTGGTGTAAAAGGCGGACAGACAGAGTTTCTTTTGCATTTATTTATATTATTAGGTATGATATATGTTTTCAATTTCATTAATGTCCGCTCAGTAGGTAGTTTTTACGAAAACAACCATACATCCATGCTCAAAAATTTATAATACAATCAGTATTATCGTGTTTACGCACAAAAACAGCGATAGTATATAGCAAACAAAGCAGTGAGACGCGGCCTACCTCGGCGGCGGTCCTCAAGGCCGGTGAATCCCCACGCGTGCACTGATCCCCTCGTACGTCCTCCTCCCCACGCCTCCCCACGCGCCCCTCATCAACAAACAAACGTGATCACATCATTACTAATAAACCATATACTATTAGGTTCCTCCCGGTTTCACTCACGTTATGCCGGCTTCATCCATATTCGTAACTGCAAGTTCGTAACCAGTTACAAGAGAAGAATTTTGTTTTCTCTATTTCGTAACTAGTTGTGTGACAGCCCGGTTGGCTTTGTGGTTAGTGACCCTGACTTTCAAGCCGCGGGTCGTCCCACCCAGGACAAACATTTGTATGCATGAATATGTCTGTTTGTTCTGTGTCTGGACGTAAATATCTATAATATGTATGTATTTAAAAGTATTATATGTAGTATATCAGCTATCTAGTTACCAAAACACAAGCTACATTTGAAGCTTACTTTGGAATCAGATTGGCCGTGTGTGAAAAAAAAAATGTCCCAGAGAAGAATTATTATTCTTTACCACTTTTGTAGATCAAATTATTTCCATTTTTGTAACCATATAATTTCCATTTCCATACAAAATATTAGTAGTACGAAAGTTACAAAAATGGAATAATAATTCTTCTCTCACAACTAGTTACGAAACAGCGATAAAAAAATCTTCTCTTGTAACTGGTTACGGACTTGCAATTACGAATATGGATGAAGCCGTTATGCCGTAGTATATCTGGGTTCTTGGAAAAGGGCCAAGCTTAGCCTACTATACCAAATTTCAAAATGTTCGGTTTAGTGAGATATATATTAGACAGACCGGTTGGCTTTGTGGTTAGTGACCCTGACTCTCAAGCCGCCGGTCGTGGGTTCAAATCCCATCCAGGACATTTGTATGCATGAATATGTCTGTTTGTTCTGTGTCTGGATATAATTATCTATAATATGTTTGTATTTAAAAGTAGTATATAAGCAAGCTATCTAGTTACCAAAACACAAGCTCACTTTGAAGCTTACTTTGGAATCAGGTTATGAAAAATGTCCCAGGATATTTATAAAAATATCTAAAATTATTCAAGGGCATTCAGTTTAGACTTTAGTAGGGTACTAACGAAGGTTAAATCTCTTATAGATACTCTTGCTGCCTCCGCGCGGTTTCACACGCGTAGTTCCCGTTCCCGTGGGAATACAGGGGTAAAATAAAGCCTATGTTACTCCCTGATAACATATGAAATCTGCATAGAAGCTTTTGAGTTTATTCATTACAAACATACAACCAAAAATACAAAAATTAAACCTTTCAATTGAGAACAACGGACAAGAAACAGTCTACTTTGTATTTAAGGTTTTTAACCTATTAACAATTCAAAGTATTTCAACAAACAGATAATGATTTGAACGTCTATAAAAAAATATTAAGTCTATAAAAATCTTTTCTACCTTATTCAAAACTAACTTAACAAAAATAACTATACAATAAAACCATAAAAAACACGTGAAAACTTAACGCATTATGAAAATTGTAAAAACGTGTGCCAATCTTAGTAATCAACTTTGGGTATAATATGTACCTACTACTTTCTCAATTCATAGTCGACACTCAAATCACTATCGTCCATCCCTTTCTAACCCACCACGGTTAGGTGAGACGCACTATATTCCCAGGTAAACTTTAACGTGGTTTAATTCACGGCTGGTACGTTTGTGGCATATGACATGTGCTCGCCCTCGTGCGTATAATGTGGGGCTTCACCAAACAACCGATTAAAAATATACCTATTACTTATCCCTTGGTGTAGTGGTTAGATACTCTGCGTTATAGGCTGTAAATTCGATGCCAAGACGTGTCAATGAAAATTCGATTTCTGCGTTTCTTTCCAACATAAATGATTACGTTCTAGATTTACATACACGTAACTTATAAAGCGAGAAAAACATCAGGAAACGTGTGTAAAACCGCGCGCTAAGCTAGTTAACTAAAAAAACTAGGTATACACGAATAGTAAAGAGAAAATATTTATTGGTTTGTTTGTTTGTAATGAATAGGCTCCGATACTACTTGAACGATTTGAATGATTCTATCACCAAGGTAAAGATACATTATCAGGGAGTAACATAAGCTACATTGTATCCCTGTATTCCAACGGGAACTATGTGGGTGCCGTATGCCGTAGCTAGCTTATACTAGGGGATACTACGGGTATAAAATATAGATAAAGACTCTTAAACAACATGACTTTCTATTGGTAAAAACATTTCTAAAATCGAATCAATAGCCACTAAAAACTCACAAACTTTATTACCTCTTTAAAATCTTATATATAAAATTCTTGTGTCACAATGTTAGTTACCATTCTCCTCCGAAACGGCTTGACCGATTTTTATGAAAATTTATATGCGTATTCGGCTACTATCTATTTTTCATACCCCTGTGATCACGGTAACGGGAACTACGCGGGTGAAACCGCGGGGTGGCAGCTAGTATTATTATAGATGTGAGAATTATATTTGTGTAAATCACATAAATAACATTTAAAAGGTGCTCACAATTACAATGTCAAGTATTAATGCAAAAATGTACATTTACCTACAATTAATATAACTCCGCAGTATGTTAACGGCAGAAATAATTGCTACAAAATCGCTGGTAACACGCTATCGCAGTTCTACACTATTGTATGCCATATTAAATAGGAAATTTGTCCTAGGATTTTCGAGCTAAATTCACCCTCATATATGAGCTGTATTTCCAACATCCTACGAAACGAATCCCAACATAATATTATAAATGTGAAAGTAACTCTGTCTGCCTTCACGCTAAAACTAGTCAACCTATTTAAATGTAATTTGGTACACAGATAGTCTAGAGCCTTAGAAAGGACATAGGCTACTTTTTATCCCGGGAAAATAGAAGATTTTCCGTTTACGCGGGTAAAACCGCGGGGAGTCACTAGTCTATACTTATAATAAATCTGTAGAGAGCTCAATTCTGTACATGAAATATATTTTGAAAATAACTATCAGGGGGTGATTAGTGATCGATACTGATGCCAAAAATGCAATCAGTAAAATTTTTGTCTGTCTGTCTGTCTGTCTGTATGTTCCTTATAGAAACAAAAACTACTGGACGGATTTTAACGAAACTTAGTACAGTTATTCTTCATACTCCTGGGCAGGTTATAGGATACTTTTCATCACGCTACAATCAATAGGAGCAGAGTAGTGAAGGGAAATTTTGGGAAAACGGGAGAAGTTACTCCATTTTTTAAGCTTCCGTCGCGTGTGCAGCCTCAATGGTTAAAGTTACATAGAAATAATGTATGGCGGAAATATTCTACATACAATTTTCTAAAAAATACCCTGCAACAGCATATGTCTATACTTTATGGTTGACTCACAATAACACGTGTAACTCCTGATACCTTAGCAGTTCGGAGCATTCTGATTATATTTGTTTACTCTTACGTATATAAAACTCTCACTCATTCCTAATTTAAAAAAGTTAACATTATTACCGATCTAATAAAAAAGAACCATAGAAATCGGTAAAGAAACACCAAAATTATAGATGAAATAAGCCATCGCGTCGTCACACGTGAATACTAAATCATGCTATAAGGATTATTTTTAAACGACTTAAAAAAAAAGGAGGAGGATCGAGGAACGCGGGTTAAAGTTAGAGTTAGCCCAAAGAAACTATTCCACGCGAACGAAGTCGCTGGCAGAAGCTAGTATAAAATATATTCCAGAATAACACATAGGATACTTTTTATTACGGTAAAATTGAAGATCCCGTAAAACGCGGGTGAAACCGCAAGGAGACACTAGTCTATACTAATATTATAAAGAGGAAAGATTTGTTTGTTTGTTTGTAACGAATAGGCTCCGAAACTACTGGACCGATTTCAAAAATTCTTTCACCTTTGGAAAGCTACATTATCCCCGAGTAACATAGGCTATATTTTATCCCTGTATTCTCACGGGAACGGGAACTACGCGGGTAAAACCGCGGGGGGGCAGCTAGTATTTCATATATCTAGTTTATAAGTAGATATTTACAGCTAATTAAAATAATATCTACATGTATGTATTGCAGTACATGATGTACATGTAATGAATCAAACGAGACCGGGCTCCTTGAGGCACGCACATAAATGTGAAATGTGACCGTTCTTAATGGTAGGGTAACCATGACTGTAAAATTTACTAATATTTACGCCGCTCTGTTTGTATTTGTTCCGGCTAATCTCAGAAACTGTTCGGAGTTGTCGATGCTAACCCGCAATCCTCATAATATAAATGCATAAGTTTGCTAGTATGGATGGATGTTTGTTACTCTTTCACGCAAAAACTTCTGATCGGATTTGGATGAATTTTGGAACACAGATAGTCTCCTGGATTATAATTTTCATCCCGGAAATATTGAAGATCCCCGGGAAAGCGGGTGAAATCGCGGGGAGACACTAGTACCAAAGTAAAAAAGATGATTCCGTTTCTTTACCGCTTCATTTGATAGTTTATAAATTCGATTGATAGAGGCACTTATGCATGTTACGGTAAAAATATACAATAAAAATACACTTATAATTTTATTATAGATGAGAGAATTAATGCGATTCTATTATTAAAAATCTGTCTTTCTAACTACGTGACAAAAATCCGAAAACTTACAGAGAAAGTCACGAAGTATTCCCCCATTCCCAGTACTAATATACTTTAACCAAAACACATGGCCTTCCTAGCCACCCTCCATAGCCTCCCTCCGCTGACCCACCCACCCCCAGCTCAGTCTCAGACACGTCCCCTTCAGTTCTACTCCAACAACGAACACACCAACGCGTATTCACACAAAACATGTACACAATCCATAAAGTTCAAAGATTGAGTGTTGCAAAAATCCTATGCAAATCGACCAAAAACAAATGATTCCCACAGTAATATCGACCGTATTCGTTTGGTATCTTGTTGTGTTGATAATATTAGTATTTCCGTTGTCAAAATATACTAAAATTGATCGTTAGTTACATGAGATACTCGACAATATTTAAATAAGGTCTTAGGTCTAACAAAACTTTGATAACTATGTAAAATAATTAACAGTCAATAAACCTAACTAATATATAAACTAAAAAAGTATATTTTAAAGTTAAATTGGCACAAAGAACATATGGAAAAACTGTTGTGAAAAAAATACCAGATAAAGGACTTTAAAGTGAAACGAACTATTAATAAAGAACGTAAGACCCTTGTAGTGAAAAAAGTCAATATTCTTCGTTACGAGCAGCGATGCATACCGCTGGACACAGCTAACATGGTGCTCAAAGTAAAAGTGAGACTAAAATACTCGCAGAATCATATCGTCTGGTTGTTTCGGAGGGTGAGTATGTTTTATTATTATTTTAGAGGGTTCCGTAAAAAAATTCTTTTGGGAGATCACTTTGTTGACTGTCTAACAACGCAAGCTAATGTTGCGGCCGTTTGTGCCGCATATTTTGACACTTTGACTATAGGTACCGGTAACTCCCCTTTGAACCAGATTCATGCAATTATCTTGGCTCGAAGACAGGACAGACACAGCAAAAGTTAAGAAAAACATCGGAAAATGAATAATTTCTGGATACAATCGACATTCAAGTTGTCAAAACAGATCTGACAGACAGGCTATAACATCACGCTACGCCCAATAGGAGCGGGGCGTAAATTAAAAGTGTTGCAAAAGGGGGACTAATTCTTATTACACTAACGAAGAAGGGCTTGTTAGTTAAGTTATAAAAGTCATCAAAGTTATTTGATCGTGAAAAGAATCGTGCCCTATAGTCCATTCGGGCAGTGAATATTGGTCGCACCTTAATATATTAAAATACGTAATAGCTAGTAATAACTGGAGGGCGTTTCGTTTATTACATTCCACGGCTGTTTCTTGGCCTCGGTATGGCCATAATCTTCAAAAAATTGGGGATCCGTAAGTTTTTCACGCATAAAAAGTAATGGACCAATACTCTGCCAAGCTTTCTCAGTAATTAATATTTTTGATTATCGGATAAATCTCTGGTGAGAAATAAGTTACGATATATATGATAGACCCGATGACTTTGTGATTACCTACTGATCCAGACTTTCAAGCCGTCGGTCGTCGGTTTATATCCCGTCCGAAGATACATTTAGTTACATTAATATGTCTATTTGCTCTGTGTCTGTGTGAAATATATATATAGGTATGTATTTAAAAGTAAATGTCCTAGCTTGCCCTAGGAATCAGATTGGCACGTTTATTTACATACGTCTACTCGCGTTGTTTATGGTCCCGTTATATATATAAATCATGAATTTAATTCGCGAAAGTTTAAAAAACACTATTAAATAGGTATTATATGAATAAGATCAACGAAATGTTCAAAATAAAAATTAGATAACTATAGATAAGTCTCGGTTGTGGGAGAATACGATTTATGTGAAATTTATGGTAAGGACCCCGATTAGGGAACACCGTAATAAGATCTGAATTATATATGAGTACATTTACATTATTTTTATATACTTATCCTAAACAGTTTGAGTGCCACTTAAGCAAAATCTTTAGAAGTTCTAACAATATTAACTTGGAATCCCTCTATATCTACACTAATATAATAAAGAGGAAAGTTTTGTATTTATGTTTGTAACGAATAGGCTAAAACTACTCGACCGATCTGAATAGTTCTTTCACCAATGGATAGCTACATTATCAGAGAGTGACATAGGCTATATTTATAATAGAAAAATATAGCTTCTTTTTTGGCCGTACACAGCCTCACACATATCTTGGAGTTGTTTTTTAGGGTTCCGTACCCAAAGGGTAAAAACGGCCTATTACTGAGACTTCGCTGTCCGTCCGTCTGTCACCAGGCTGAATCTCAAGGACGGTGATAGCTATACATTTGACATTTTCACAGATGATGTATGTCTATTGCCGCTATATCAATCTATATATATAAAACAAAGTCCCCGCCGCCTCTGTCTGAAAGCGATGAACACAAAAACAACCGAACAGATTTTCATGCGGTGTTCACCAAATTACGGAGTATTTCATGGGGAAGGTTTTAATGTATAATACATCAATTTGGACCCGGCAGGTGGCGCTGGTGGACAGAACGAAGTCTGCCGGGGCCGCTAGTTAATACTAAAAAGAAAATAAATACTACAAACTTGATCGACGGAACCCTTCGTATGCGAGTCCTACTCGCTGCTATATTTTTTGTATAGCGTCCCTTAGCTTACAACACCGCTCAAGTCGAAAATTGGCAGTTTCTATATTTTAATGCTGTTGGATAGAGCTGCTCATTGCGCGCCGAACCATGGCTCACATGATATAGATTTCAGTCAATAAGAGGCTTTAATTCAAAAAGTAGTATCAGCGCGCAGGACGGTTGGCCTTAAAAAATAAACAGTTTTTTTTCGTCTGCTGAAAAGTTGGTAAAAATGATTTATGCGGTGTTGTAAGCTAAGGTACGATATGCGACTGTATTTCTCATTATTTCTCTTCACTCTTGCAGGGTCGCGGTCTAACAGGCCTAAAGAACTTGGGTAATACTTGCTACATGAACTCCATCATCCAGTGCCTGAACAACACAGCCATACTCGTCAGATACTTCTGCAATGGACAGTACTTGGAACATGTTAATAGGTGAGTCATTTCTACCAGGTTGGGACCTTCGGGACCCAGCATAAGGCCTGACCTCTAAAGCGGAGAAAGGGAGATATAGGTATAATCTCCACTCGGCTCCAGTGCGGAGATTTTGCAATCTTATCCTACAAATATTTATAAATGCGGAAGTTTGTGAAAATGTATGTTTGTTCCCCTTTCACGCCAGAATGGCCGAAGACATACAGGCTACTTACTATCCCGAAAAAATGTAAGATAGGAACTAGGAACGCGTGCGAAACTGCGGGGAGCGACTAGTTAGTTGATATTTCTCCGCTTCAGTGGACAGGCAGCTTAAGTGTCAGACTATTTATAAAGAAAAATATTCCCATTATCATTTCTTCTTATATATATCTCGTGTCACAATGTTAGTTACCATACTCCTCCGTAACGGCTTTACCGATTTTTATGATTTTTTTACGAAAACGTGGGGCGTGAACGTGAGTGAAAGCGCGGCGAGCCACTAGTATAGAATATTTATATATAACATTTCAATTTCAATAGAAGTCGGTCGGCAAAAGTTACTGGTGATTTTCATATAGGGTGTAACAAACAAAGAAGGCACGATTGGCGCATCGTGTCGCACTTTAATTGATACCTCTTTGCGCCTGTTTATTTGTAGCGAGAACATATACGTGTTAGCACTTATGTTTATATCTTGACCTTTACTTAATGGGGGGTTCTATAGGTCAAGGTGAGACTTTTATACACCTGCAATGAAATTTGCATAGAACCCCCTTGCCATATCTCGGTTCGCCCGTTATAGGCCCCTCATAACGGCGACATAACGATCGCTTTGTTATACAATTAGTGTAATGTATTTTTAAAACCTTCGCGAAACAAATTTATGATTTATTGATAGTGTTTTCGTGACTAGTATTCGTCGGGGTTAGCAAAAGTCTACACTAATATTATAAACTGGAAAGATTTGTATTTTTGTATGTAACGAATAAACTCAAAAAGTACCTACTGGACCGATTTTAATAATTCTTTTTTCATTAGAAAGCTACATTATCACTGAGTAACATAGGCTAGCTAGTCATTTATGTTTTGATAATAGTCTACGCGCGAATCGTCCCGTCATATATATTAATTCTGAATTTGTAAAATGGTCTTGTTTTTGATGTACATAAATGGATTCATGTTTATTTTCTACTAGTTAATTTTGTAAGGTAAGTTAAGATTTCTAGCTAGTTCTTCCCAGTGCTAATAATGATAAATGGTAGTTAGTTTTGACGTTCCTGTTTACGATCGGGTTTATTTGTCACGTCCCTCCATTTAATTCTATCAAATCCACATTCTCTCATATCTTATTTTAAACAATCCACTTTAAGATTTAAATAAATATTGCATTTAAATTGTAAAACTAATCAAACAGAGTGTTGTTATACAAATAGAAATAATCAAATATATTGTCTAGTATCTGAATAGTTGGTTCGCGTGTATGCGGTCGATGACGTTTCTTTTGTCTGGTTTGAAAGTATCGGGACTGATATTTCTATACATATTTACTTTTGTTTACTCAGGGTGCATATGGCCTTTTGACACGTAATGCATTTTTGTTTTCAACATCTCTACAGAAATATTATATAGAAGAAAGATTGGATTTCTTGTTTGTTTCTTTGTAAGGAATAAGCTTCGAAAGTATGGACCGATCTAAATATTATTTCACCACTAGGCTACATTATCTGGGAGTGACATAGGCTTTTCATCCCCGTATTCCTACGGGAACGGGAACTACGCAGGTGATACTTGTGTATATTGTGACTAGCATTAACGTTCCCATGAAATATCAAAGCCATTTACTATGTTTAGTACTTAAAATAGCACTTATAAAGGTTAAAACTATATAAGTACTACCTGCCGCTCCGCGCTTCAACCCGCTTAGTTCCCGTTCCTGTGATCACAGGGGTATCAAAAATAGATAGATAGTAGCCGATTCTCAGACCTACTGAATATGCATATAAAATTTCATAAAGATCGATCAAGTCGTTTCGGAGGAGTATGGTAACTAAAATTTTGACACGAGATTTATTCTTATGTAGTATTTTAGCTATCTGGTTACCACAGCACAAGTTTGAAATCGGATTGACTGCAGAATGTCCCAGGATATGTATTTATATGTGGGGGTGTGTTAGGTCTCACAGTACCCGCGGAGCCATCGCGGAGGAGCTGGCGGCCGTGGTGCGCGCGCTCTGGTCCGCGCAGTACCGGTTCATAGCCATCCGGGACCTAAGGGTACGTACACTTTAGAGTTTATAATATAATATATAATAAAGCTTTATTTCCACATAACAATACAAAAATACATATTTACATACAATTTTATCATTTCCTATAGTTTTATTTGTTATATGGCCCCCTATGGGTAAAAGCCTCCTCCATTCCTTTCCACCTTCCCCTGTCTTTGGCGATATGCATCCAACTCTTTCCAGCAATCTTTTTTATGTCATCCGCCCATCTTTTCTTCTGTCTTCCCACTTTCCTTTTGCCTTGCGGGCCCTGCCATTTAGTTGTTTGGTAAGTCCATCTTTTATCTTTATATCTTGACAGGTGCCCTGCCCATGCCCACTTCTGTTTTAGAAAAAAACACTTTAGAGTTTAGGATATTGTAAAGTTTGCTAACTTTCCTGTTTATTCAATTGGCTCGTCAACGCACCACCACAACAACAGCTCGCGCCATCTGCACACTGTCAATCTGACAACAGACTATAGCGCGCTAGTGACGTATGCGCTCGAGACAAGTCTCATATACTACAGATATCATACAGGACAAGTCGAACAGTGTAAATATCCCACCCCCAGAACACTGGACTAAGTCAAAATAACATTTTTCAGAAATTTTACAGCCGATAGTATATCAGCTATCTGATTACCATGTTACAAACTCTGCTTAGTTTAAAGTCAGATTGGCCGTGTGTGAAAAATATCCCAGGATATTTTAGATATTGCAAATACGTTTGTCCTTGTGGTATATGCGGCAAATTTTTGGCTATTCGTCGATATATAAAAGTCAAACAGGCATACGGTCCCACATGTCATAGGAAGCGGTTACCGTAACCTATGGACGCTTGCAACACCAGGGGCGTCACTCAACGCGTTTTTGTCCTACATGAAGATCTTTTCCACGACCGGGCGCCCTAAAAGTCAGGGTTGTCAACCCAAAAACCACTTAAATGCTTCTAACATGACGTCGTTGAATAAACCCCCGTGGTCCCCAGAGCGAGGTGGGCAAGCACGCGCGGGCCTTCCGCGGCGGCGAGCAGCAGGACTCGCACGAGTTCCTCACCATCCTCATGGACTGGCTGCACCTCGACCTGCAGTTCGCCATCTCCGTGCCCTCACACAAGGTACGTCACGACCCCCACCTTCCCCCACCCTCCCCCACCACCACCCACCGACCTTCCGCGGCGGCGAGCAGCAGGACTCGCACGAGTTCCTCACCATCCTCATGGACTGGCTGCACCTCGACCTGCAGTTCGCCATCTCCGTGCCCTCGCACAAGGTACGTCACCACCCCCACCCCACATTTATGACCTACTAGTTCTTCCACTACTAGTTCTTCCATTTTCCGGGAGAAAAGGGAGCCTATGTCCTTCCTCAGGCTCATTTAAATTGGTCCTGTAGCTTTAGCGTGAAAGCGAGACAGACAGAGTTACTTTCGCATTTATAATAATAGGATAGATTAAATTTTAGAACAGGTGTAGGTAACTTTAAACTTACGTTCCAGGAGAGCCTCCCCCCCTCGGAGAAGGCGTGGCACGAGTACACCAAGTCCAAGGAGAGCCTGATACTGCGACTGTTCTATGGCCAGATCAAGTCGACGGTGGAATGTACAGTATGCGGCAAGCAGAGTGTCACGTACGAGTCCTTCTCGAATCTCTCCCTCGAGCTACCGGCTAACGCTAGCAGGTGTTCGCTTAGTGTAAGTATTTATTTACTAGTAGCTTCTCACCTTCAACTTTCCCAGGATTAATGGTAGATTATGTCCTTTCCGAAGCTCTGGTTCGTGCTAAAATCGATGGTATAGGCGTGAAACCGTGACAGAGAATTGGCCAAGTGTGAAAAATGTCCCAGGATATTTATTTTTGACTAGTCTTGGCTGGCTGTCACTTGCGTACCCGTCAAATTTTCCGGGATAAAAAGCATCCCACACGTTATTCCAGAACATATTCAAACTGTCCCAAAATTCAGCACGATCCCTTCAAGTGAAAGACTAACAAACATCCTCACAATTTCACATTCTTTGAAGTCATTTAAACCTTCCAGGACTGCCTAAAACTGTACCTCAACGGGGAGACCATCCCTGGATGGAACTGCCCCAACTGCAAGGAGAAACGTGACGCGATGAAGAAACTTGACATATCTCGCTTGCCGCCCGTCCTCGTCATCCACTTCAAGCGGTTCTACGTCGACCCCAAGGAGTACATGTGCAACGCATATAGAAAGAAACAGACATATATAGACTTCCCTCTCGAGGATCTGGATATGAGGCAGTTCGCTCTCCACTGCCCCTCGAATCCTGTCTACAATCTCTATGCAGTCTCCAACCATTATGGATCTATGGAAGGTGGTCATTACACTGCATATTGTAAAAGCAGCGTCTATGGAAAGTGAGTATTTTTCTTTATTATATAGAATAGGATAATAATGACTGGCTTTCAGAACCGAGCGTTAATAGTGACTATTCATAAGTGCTTGATTGAGGCCTATTTGAATAAAAAATATTTTTATTTTGGCTCTATGATGTATGTACCCTGAAGTTGAAGTCTGGTCACGGATTCAAATACCACAAGAATCAAATATTTCAGCAATTGGTCGTGAGTTAAAAATGGTGTATCCACAGGGATATCGCCGATATCGGATTAAAACTATCTTATGTCCATTTCTGAGTCTGATACCATATATCATGATAAATTAATATGCATAATAATCATCATCATCAGCTCATATACGTCTCCACTGAGGAGCTCGAGCCTCCCCTAACATCGAGGGGGTATAGGCCTTAGTCCACCACGCGGGTCTAGTGCGGATTGGTGGACGACTACACATGCCTTCAATTGTGACATCTCGGGCATGCAGGTTTCCTCAGGATGTTTTTCTTCACCGAAAGCCAGTGGTGTGAATCCGTACGTAAGTTTTTTTTTTAACTCAGAGTTACGGGCGAGGGATTTGAACATGCACCCTCATGATTATGAGTCGGTGTGTTCCCAACTGAGCCACCACGGCTTCAGAAAATAATATACTTTATTAATTTCCAGATGGTACAAATACGACGATCATGTGGTAACAGAGATACCCCCCAGCGAAGTGAAGTCGAGCGCCGCCTACATACTGTTCTACACGTCGTGCGGGCATGGCCGCTCGTGATCCCGCCATTTGACGATTAGCCGACTAAACTAAGCCGGGTAGCCGATAACCGATAATAGCCAGTGAGCCGATAATAGCCAGCGAGCCGAATAGCCAACTTGACTAATAGCCGGATAGCGGATATCTAGCTAACCGGATAGCTGGCTTACCGAATAACTATGTTGATAAATAGGTGGATAGCCAGAATAACAAATACCTAGTTAATCTGATAGCTGGTTCGCCGAATATCTTGATAATCTGACTAAGATAGCCACATTACCATTCAGCTAGCTAGAAAAATAGCCGGGTTGTCGGATAGCTAACTGGATGAGTAGCCAGCTAATCCGATAGCTAGTATGACGAATAGCTGGCTAGTCTTATAGCCAGTTAACCATAGCTGGCTTGCCCAATAACTGACTTGATGAGTAGCCAGTTTGTCGTATAGCCAGATTAGCGGATGGCTGGCTTCCCCCATAGCCAGTAAGCTATATAGCCAGTTAGCTTGGTTAGTCGCCTCGTGGTTATAGCCAGCTAGTCGTATAGCAGGATAACTTATTGAATAACCTCGAAATGGTATACGTGTTAAGGTAATTTTGATAATTGTGTCGCTATTTTAAATGGTCTGGTCACACTGTTGTGCTATTTCATCTCGACCCATAGTGAGTGAGTGAGATGGTTTTATACTGTACTAGCGGCCCCGGCAGACTTCGTTCTGCCCACCAGCGCCACCTGCCGGGTCCAAATTGATGTATTATACATTAAAACCTTCCCCGTGAAATACTTCGTAATTTGGTGAGAACCGCATGAAAATCTGTTCAGTTGTTTTTGTGTTTAGACAGAGGCGGCGGGGACTTCGTTTTATATATATAGATACCGTATTTAGGATACCCCGTTAATGATTTTTTTTTGTAATTTCTAGTTTACATTTTTAGTGGTTAATTTGACCTATGTACGTAGTTGTTTATAGTATTCTGTATATAAATAAAATCTATTGAAATTTCTTCGTTTTAGTTTTGACTAAATATTCTTCTTTAATTTAGTGATTTTTAAATTTTGTTTTTAGGTAGGTACCTACATGCAAATTAAATTTTATTTTTGGTTATGTTAGCTATTTACATCTTCACTTATATGATATAATAGTTATGCCCTTGTGTTATTACTTGTCTTCAATTTCCTTTAAAGTTAGAATTTCGTTATAAAAATTTATTAAAGATTTTTTAATGAAATTGAGAACAAATCTAAAACGTATACGATCTAGCTTGCTTACCCTAAAATAGCTATACATATAGTATAGCCTATATCACTCGAAAATATAATTATGTTTACTATCAGTAAAATAATTTCATAATAATTGGTTCTGTAGTTTTTAATTTTTTCCCTTTATAATATTTGTGTTAGATAAACAATAAAATATACTTAAAAAGTTTAAAATTCAAAGTAATTTATTTAGGCCCTAAAAAAGCGCATATAAGCTCCTACCAGCTTGTACTAGTCAGCCTTCAAGAATTTGTAAACAAGTATACAATTCCATTTTAATAGAGACACAATATTCAAATTACCATAAGGACTGCTTTTCCACTAAGAGTATAGACAAGTTGCCATCTGTCGTTTTTTAATAACATCTAATGACTCCCCGCGTCGCCACGGATCCTTAATTTTCCCGGGATAAAAGCCTATGTGTTAATCCAAGTTATATACAGGTGTTCCAAATTTCATTCAAATCAGTTCAGTAGTTTTCGCGTGAAAGAGTAACAAACTTTCGCAATTATAATATTAGTAGGATATTCCTCAAATTGTCTCGAATTGTTGATTGGATTTGGACGAATGGACATTGGCACGCAGATTAAATATATTTCCATCAGACTCACGTAGCTACTTATCCCGGGAAAATAAACTAATCTTACAGTTTTATAAAATATAGCCTATGTTCCTTGATACTGTAGCTTTCTATTTGTGAATATTATGAAGTTTTAAGTTGATTCGTACATACAAATCTTTCCTCTTCATAATATTAGTGAAGATTTGTCGCTCTAACTTCAGTGGAAAAGCAATCTTATACCTTGTAAATTACGAGAAGATCTATAAGACATTCACTGTACCTTATAAACACTTAATATTCGTTGTGATTATAAAAAATATATACATATAACTGAATGTATGTACGTCAGGTAAGATAGCTTAGAAAATGTTTGAGAATTATTATTTTGGTTGTTTTTGTCCATTTACTATCTATAGGGGGATAGGGGGGATACAGAATACGGTCTATCTGTCTCTTTTACTCATTGTGATTAGAAGAGCCTCGACAGTGTGCTATCTTTACCCATTATTTAATTTGATTCCTATTGGTCCCAATTCTGTGGTGCATTAAACTAACAACTAAAAATATAGACCTTTTCCTTATACCAACAGTTTCGTTTAATATAACTTTAAGACTTCATTCGCACGAGTGTTTTTTTACCGGACGTTAAAAAAGCGTTCAAATACAAAAAAAAATGCATTTCCAAGTACCATACTATGCTCTATTTCCAACGCCCAAAGTTACAAAGGTCAAAACATAACATTCACTCCTCTCTTTTCAATTAATCATGAAAGAAGGAGACAGTTAGGGTAGCAATGCCAAACAGATTTGGCACCAATAACTCAGTTCAGAGTTCAATTTTATTTATCATCTCATAGCCAATGGTGTGTCACCCTTAGAATAAGTCTGAGTTATTTTATTTACCTGACCACACCAGAAAAACATGCTTATAAGCAATAATGTCTCAACCCACAAAAAGTCGAAAACAAAGGTATTGATATATTTTTATAATGCATAGCGTATTTAACATTCTACAAAAGTGTTTCAAGTCATCATACAATTTTATGTACATAAAAGTACATAAAAATGGATTTATATCATACAAAAAGTCTTAAATCAATAACATTATTATCTTTAAACGTAATTTTCTCAAAATTAAGTTTATGAGGGTTAACACATTATTGCTTATTAGCATCCAAATGTTGTGATGATTTTTGTAATTACATTTTTCAATTACCTTAATACAATTTTTGGTTGTCTCTTCGCTCTAGCGTTTATCACGAAGATATGATCTTCCATTAGTGTTTGTATACTTGTGTAAAATATTACATTATTAATAATACTATATTATTATAGCAAACTTTACATCACAACGTATTATGGGCATATATATAAAATATGTTTGATAAATCGCTTATAATTGTTAGTTTATATGACTATTAAAACTATCAATGTGGAACAGGTATTTTTAATTATCTGAATTTAATGTTGAGGACATTGTATGAAAACTTGGGTATTCTAAAACCATTCAATTTATTAATACTAGTATTGTCGCCCAGTGTACGCCTGTACAAACAGCTTAATTACGTAATTTAGATATAAATTAACTTATGGTCACCCGTTCGATAAGCTTAGCATGAATGGGATGCATGAAATATAAATGGAAGACTGAAAAATTGTAATGCTTGGGATATCTTTATCGTATTTTTGTATGTATTTATTGTTTTATGCCTGTATTTATGTTACGTTAGCCGAAAAATATTTCCCTCAATATACTTAATGTTTAGTTTTGTATCTGCTAATGATATTTAAGGTGTGTTATTGAACCAGTGCCTGATATGCCAACATAGTTCCGGTAATACAGATACTGTGCCATTCAGGATTTCAGCGACAAAGCAAGTTTGGTTTCGATCGTAGTATGAAACATGTACATAACATTAAATGGTTAATAATGTAAATCTAAATGTAAGACAAACTTTATTAAAATTCTTTGTTAATATAAAAAAATTGTGTTTTATTAACAAAAAGTTATATAATACATTTTTGTATTGTCAAAATGACAATTAGTCCCTTAGCTTACAACACCGCATAAGTCATTTTTAACAACTTTTCAGGAGACGAAAGAAACTGTTTATTTTAAGTCTAACTGGCTTGCGCGATGTTACTACTTCTTGAATTAAAGTTCTCTATATCATGTGAAGAAATCTATATCATGTGAGCGCAGGTTCGACGCGCAATGAGCAGCTCTATCCAATGGCATTAAAATGTAGAAACTGCCAATTTTCGACATGAGCGGTGTTGTAAGCTAAGGGACAAATTGTTTATCTCAGTTCTAGATTCTTGCTGCTTCTTCTCAGTTGAAGGAAGACTTCTAAGCTAGTATTAACTTTGTTCTTCATAGGTTTCCATTAAGATTTCAACTTATACTTATTACTTAATCAATCAAATGTTTCAACCTCATAGAGCACTCATGGTATTTAAACTCACATTGAAACATGTTTCCCATTCATTAACATGTTCATATCAATCAGTATATCTTCCTCATAGTCATCATCATCTTCCTCAGGATCTAGATCTGTATTCATTATATTATTTCCTGGAAAATTAATAATAGCATAACTGGTTTATATATAATAGCTGCCTCCGCGCGGTTTTACCCGCGTAGTTCCCGTTCCCGTGGGAATACAGGGATAAAATATAGCCTATGTTACTCGGGGATAATGTAGCTTTCCAAAGGTGAAAGAATTTTTGAAATCGGTCCAGTAGTTTCGGAGCCTATTCGATACAAACAAACAAACAAATCTTTCCTCTTTATAATATTAGTATAGACTAAGGATTTTTGTTCAGTTTTGTTGTTTGTGTGTTCTAAAAAGGCCTTCACATATAAATAGTCAGACTCTAACGCTCAGAAGGTTGGTCTTGCCTAAAGAGCCGTATATTAGTAAGAAATCATCTCAACACCATAGCATAATAATGATGAGTATGTTTTTTCCAGACTCGTAAAGTAGCTTATGTATTTTGTATCTGTGTCGCTGTTATATTTATTTATATTCCAAATACGCTTTAAATTCTTTAATTACGTAGTATTCTTATTTATTTATAATGCTCTAATTAGTATCTTCATCAAGTTTAGTTAATTCTACAAATTAAAAATATATATTCTCAAGCTATTAAACAAATAATATGACAATTACCGTAAGAACTGCGACCAACAGCTAAATTAAGCTCTTCACCATTGCAATATCCGTCCAAAACCATCCCAGGGGTGCCGTATACAGTGCGAGAAGCCGTTGTTGAGACATTCTGCATTAGATCCAATGCTGAAGTCGACGGTAAAGATGATGTATCAAAGAATGGTGGCTCAGGTGTGCCCGGTGCACTGGTAAGGACACCTTGCTTCATAGAATCGATTTTAGATTTTGCCTTCATACTTTCTAAATGCAGTCTTTCTATCTGAAAAATCGTTGAAAAATACTTATAGGAGGTGAGAAGAAAATTTCCTCTGAAGTTTGAGGCTATGAATATGCAAGTATGGATGAATTGTGTGAAAGATGATATTATGTGTAAGAAGGGAGTGATGACTGAAATGACGGAGGGGAATTGAAGCAAAACACATGTTGTGCCGACCCTGCTTAGGCGGGATAAGGGCAGGAAGAAGAAGATATAAACCTATAAAGTTAATATTTACTTGTAAAGAATTTCGTTGATGTTTTATCTTTGCGAGCGCTTGTAATATCCATTGTTCTTCAGCATTTAGTTGTGCCTCCTCCCCTAGCTGATTAAAAAGTTGTCGAGAGTATTTCTGTGGCATTATTACCAATAAATGCACACATTTAATTTAAAAGTTACAAGTAAATAGAATTGTTGTGATTGAACGACATGATGTTTATGTCAAATATGTCAATTGTCAAAAAAACTTATGTATACAAGACAAGAGAATCAATCATCATCAGCTTTAAAATTTACCAGTTTATATAAAACGATACGTATAATCCGGTATATTTGCTTGCTTGTAGTAAATCAATAAATTTTATTAACTGCATCGAAAAGTTGATTAATAGTGGAAACAGGTGAAAAATTTTATGTGTTTCATATTAATGCGGGTTTTTTTTTGTCTTTGAACTTTCTACTTTTGTTAAGCCTACCCTCTATTTTTACATGTTGAAGCAAATAAATCATCGGTCATTCTAGATTCCAAATCATCACTTCTCGCCTTTTCGTCAGCAACGGTACTAAATTGAATCACCCATATTATTTTCAATATATTAGTTAAAAGTAAATTAAATATAACTAATCCAGACAAGAAGTGAATATTTATCAAATCATGGCTTCCAATTCATTCGACTACGAATCGGAAAATGAATACGAGGTTTGCCCACGTGGGTTTCGCGGACCGTGCGGCCGCGGTTTGCCTTTCAATCCCACGTCTATAGAAAATATTATCTTGAGTATAAGTGATAATTTCGACTTTCGCCTTGTTTTGAAAAATGAGCGTAGTCGTAATGCGCTGTTAATTACTACTGGGCTAACTTTAGCTGGTGGGTTGCTGGGGAATCACTATGGCGGGAAGATTGGAGCGGCAGTTGGTGGGACTATCGGAGGCGCTTGCGGACTTGGCATTGTTGGTATGTAATATTTAAACTAGCTATACTTTTATCTATTGAAAATAGTGAAAGAACTAAATATCATGTATGGCAGTTACACAAGATTTTAACATCAGCTATTACAAATTACCTAAGTATATCAGTTTTCAGTTGAGGCGGTAGTTTCAAAACAATAAACCGTTGATAGTTTGGATGTAATCATACATTTACAATGAATCATACAAATTTTGCTACTACTATTAATTAGAACAGAACTTACTAATAAAAATGTAATAGGAGGTTTGTTAAATAATAACGGCTGATCAGATTCAGATGAAGATTACCACAGAGCTATTTATTTATTTATTTAATTTACTAGATTCACAGCAAGAGCCAAAAAGAATCGTATTATACAGACATATCTCATAATTAAAGTAGTAATTGAAAAAAATAAGGAATCAATTAACACAGCAAAATTACAAACAATACAAACTATTTTATCACTTACTAGCTGCCTCCCCGCGGTTTTACCCGCGTAGTTCCCGTTCCCGTGAGAATACAGGGATAAAATATAGCCTATGTTACTCGGGGATAATGTAGCTTTCCAAAGGTGAAAGAATTTTTGAAATCGGTCCAGTAGTTTCGGAGCCTATTCATTACAAACAAACAAACAAACAAACAAACAAACAAACAAACAAACAAACAAATCTTTCCTCTTTATAATATTAGTATAGATTACTAGAGGCCGCGGTTTCACCCGCGTTTCCGGAGATTTTCAATTTGCCCAGGATAAAAAGTATCCTATGTCAGTCTCCTGGTTCTAAGCTACCTCCCCACTATTGGAAGGTGCAAGGACGGTAGTATAATTAATAACTTTATGTTCCTTTTTACAGCTATCTCCATGAGAGACGTATGGCAGGATATAAAAATGAAGCTCTCCGAATTATTCGACATTGTGTACGACTACTTGTCTGGGATGGGTCTAGAGGATTACAAAAACGCTGCAATATTCCTCACACAGCATGGTAACACGTGCCAGTTGGCCATGCTGATCGCCGAAACCGCATCAACAATTTTAGGCCAGAAAATTTTGTCCAGTATTTCTGCCGCTTGATTTTGACATGTTTTTTGTAGGCTGTAGGTAGACAGATACATCCACACTGCTGTTTTAAGATGACTATTAAATAACTGCGATGTGGGTGTACCTTTAAAGTTAATATTTATTTACTTACTGATTAATATGATGTATGATTTTTACAGCCAGATTGAGATTGATATACCTATTTTATACTGTGAAATGCATTTTACGACTTTGACAAACTTAATTATTTTTAATAGACATGAGTGTCTAGATATATATTTTGATTTTCCTTATTTTAATGAGAATGTGAAATATTTTAAAATTATTTTTATGCAAATATTCTGGACTATAAACTTGATTCTAATTAATTGATTTAAGTAGGGTGCCTACTAAACTAATCCATAAATTATTATTTTCTTTCAGTAGTTTACTTACTTTATTAAAACTAATTTTAAGTTCACAATTCCCTATTTTTCACTTATATATCTTTTTCTTGTTCACTTCTTCATGTATCTTTATATAAACTAATTTGCACATAAGTGTTATAATGGAGACACTACTTTGTTTATGTCCAGTATATTTGCTTTTTAATATGTTTTTGCACTGACATTGAATATTTCAATAAAATATATAATTCCAGTTTGGTACTTAACGAAAGTGGGGTTTCTTTTATTGTATATTTAGATAATATACAACACAAGGGACGACCAGAAATTCAATTTATGTTTATATATCATAAATTATTTTACATACCTACACACTCATTTACATTGTGACGAAATAATTGACATGACTTAGCTTTAAGGTAGGTAAATTTTTATTATTAATGTTTTCAATGTATTTGTGAACATTTTAAAATTATGAATAACTGTATACATGTAGACCATGTGAAGGTAGATCCTAAATTTTATGAGCTTATATGATCAATTTTAATTATAAATTGTTATTTGATTTAAAAGGTACTGTAGCTTAATGCAAATGTTTGATATTTTGTAATAAATGTATTATTAAATGAATTGGTAGTAGAAGTAGAAAAAATAATCTTTTTTTTCTTTTTCTTTATACGCCTATGGCAATTTTTTTTTATTAAATTTTTATGATAATAGTTTTAGTCTAACACTATTTTGCAACAAAAGGTAGTATATTTTTACGGTTCTATCTAAAGTAATCGACGCAATAAATTTTCTTATATTGGATAGATATATCAAATAGATAATCGATAGATAAATCAAAAATAAACTGGTAAATGGGTTCGAGTTAACTTTGTCAAAGAACTATTTGTATAAATATTTATTTGCCTTCTTTTATTAAGATCTTCCTATTAAGATTATTTAAATAATAAAGTTAATATTAGTTAAAACTAAAAGTTAGAAGATAGGTAATATTCATTCGTTCGATATATTGAACAATCTCTAACTAGTCTGTGGTTGTAGCAGCCGTTTGCGTTGTTGTCGAGTTGTGACATGTTGACAAACTATTTTGTATTCTTGCCAAAAATCTGTATATTTTCGTAACGTGATACATTTTATGGCGTACTAATTGAAATATAATAATTTTGCTTGAACAACGTTGTAAAAATGTCCATGGAAATCCAACCGTATGTTCAAAACGATTTGGGATTCAACCGACTGTGGTTGGAAAGAGTACTATTAGAAATTGGTAAGAATCCTGCTTCTAATATCAAAAAGCGAAAGTTCTTTGAATGTATGTTTGTTTGTTACTCTTTCACGCCAGAAGGGCTCAAGGAATCTCAACGAAATTTAGCGCGGATAGAGGCTGGTTATCCATAACACAGGCTCCCGGTTAGCTTGGAGATCAGTCTATCTTACAAACTTTTAATTATATATTTACTACCTACTTATGTCTATTATTTTAAGTCTAATTCGTTTGTAAGGTGAGAAAATAAAAAAATTGTTATTATTATGAGTATGCTGTGGAATAGACGCTCATAGGCTTTTTTTTTATCTGTGACGCCGTGGGCAACCACTAGTATCTAGATAAACATGAAAATCTACTCTAGGCTTACAGGCGTACCTAAAAAATATAATAATCTAATAGGTTTTATTACAAGGAATAATTTACTACTTTTAAAAGTAGGTAGGTAGTTATAAAATACAAGAAGTAGATATAAAATAACTGTAGAAGAAGCAATTCAAGAATGCCTTATAGAATAATAATTTTATAATCATATTACATGTTTTCAGGAGACGTATTTGAAATCCACATAGTATGGGACCGTGATGCTGCCATTCTAACGTCTACCTTGGCGGTGGCTGGTGGATTAATTGGTGGTTACGCAGGAGGTAGGCTCGGGGCAGCGTTGGGTGCTGGCATTGGTGGTGCAGCTGGCTTTGGTGTTTCCAGTAAGTCTTAATTAACTATATAGCTTAATATCATACTGGTATATAATGTACAGTAGAACCTCAATAAGTTAACGTCCAAGGAAAATACAAATTTTTTAAGTTAAAGAGGTTTTAAGTTATCAAGGGTCTATGTTAGGAGATCTGATGGGAAGGAAACATATTAAGTTTTTAAGTTGTAGAGGTTTTTATTTACCGAGATTTGAGTTAGGAGGTTCTACTATAACTCAATTATGCTGGAATAATTGGCTATTAGGCTTTGTAGTTAACCAAACATTGTCTGTTTGTTCTATGCTAATAAAATATTATATATATATATATATATATGCATGTATGTAATTTATATATTCATGCACATATAAATTTGTAGTATATGTTATATTACAGCACCTGTTCTAAATTGTTCCTTAAGTTCTTCAGTTTATTTGTTACATACAAAAATACAAATCTTTCCTCTTTCTAATATTAATATAGATCAAAACTCAATTTCAGCTGTGGTGTCCCTCCGTGAGTTATGGGCAACGGTAAAAGAGAAATTACAAGAGATACTCTACATTATATTCAACTTTTTACGGACTCTAGACCCAGTAGACTATGAGAGAGCATTCGAGATTCTGATGGCTTGTACCACCAGCAGAAGGCAGTTAGTATTTACACTTCTAGACTTCATTGCTCACAAATTAGGGAGAGAAGTTTTATCTAACTTAACAGCTGCTTAAATAATGAAGTTAAAGTAGCTTAGAAAATCTCAAAGTGTTGCTTACGGTGTTTTTTTACAGGCATAAAAAAACTACTTTATGAGATTGAGTGATATATTTTTTTAAGAATTCAGATTGATTTTAGTGCTATCCTAAATCAATTGTATTTTTGTTTTATTTAGTTAAATTAGTTTTATAGATTGGATGTTATTGTAATTATTAATTTCAATAAATTTGAGGCTTTTACTCTGTTAAAAACTTAGATCTCTCTCTTCTGCCTTTATATTTGAAAAGGGTTGAAAGAGTTTTAGTTCTGTCACTGATCACTATTGATGAAGCTGATGCTGTGATGATGATGATAATGGTGATGTACTAAATAATTGTTATGTCAATAAATAATAAGTGCCTGCAACTTGCTGTGATAGATTTAAAATCACAAATGTTAGTGCTTTAATAATCTTGTACTTATGTGATTTATTTTTTAACATATGTTTAAAATGGTGTCGGAATTTGTTTGTTTTTCCTAGATGGTAGTGGATAAAAGGTAAATTATAGCATGTATCTTTTTACCTGGTGTTTGTTATATTAACATTTATATATTGGTAGTAGGACCAGTGTAGAAATCAAGGTTGTAGATAGTAATTTAAATAAATTGTGCTCATTTGGTTTTTAGATAATAAAAATCTATTTTTAACTTGATATTTTTTTTACTATTGTTAATTTGATGAATGAATGAATGTCGTGTGGAGCGACATCTAGTCTTTTTCCCATTTATATGAGCGGCTCATAGAAACACAGGTATCCCTAAAAGATGATATGAGTACCCTTCACGCCTTTTATTCCTTTGTCGCCGGTTTTATTAAATATGATTATGAAAAAATTATTTTCCTTTGTTATGTTAAGAATTAAACAAATAAATATACTGCCTTTATGAACTCCATGAAATTTCTTATACAACTTTACCAAATATTGTTATTTTATGAATTAAAATGTTTTTTGAACGAAAATAATGTTTTTTTTGTACTTTTTGGCTGTGAAACTTTCTCAACTATATTGAATCTAAGATTATGATAGAAAATGGTCCGACGACCTGCGTATGGTTGCCGGGAGGGGCTGGATGAGGAGAGCGGAGGACCGGGATAAGTGGCGCGCATTAGGAGAGGCAGCAGTCCAGCAGTGGACTGTATAGGCTGAAGATGATGATGATGATAGAAAATAATCCTATTTACCTAATGATTAAAGGCAAGGCATTATTAAAAAAAACAATACTTTTAAGTACATTTATTTTTAATTAAGTGCATTATTACATATTAAAAGGAACATATTTAACTGTAATATTAAATAGCTGTATCCATCACAACTTTGTTTCTTTAGGACCTAGGACTAAAATAAAATACATTTTCTTCAGATGCCCAGCAATTTTAAACTTAATGTACTAAACATAAGATACAATATTCAACAAACTTAGTATACCTCAAACATATTTCGGTAATTGTTTAAATTTGTTAAAAAAAAGGTAATAAATAAAAAAACAGCCTTCAGCACAAATGTTCACAACTTTTTTTGACAATAAATTAATAATTTATAAATATATCTAATAGGAATGTTCGACATGTCGGTGCTCTTATTAGAAATGCACAAACAATACTCAAGCTTAAACTATGTAGATCTGATTTAATGTTTCACTTACAATTAAGTACTTTATTATGACTACTATAGGGCTGTTTTTCCATCAGAGATCCTGGGCCATTTTTAGGGTTCCATACAAAGGGGACCCTACTGAGACTTTTCTGTCCGTCCGTCTGTCACCAGGCTGTATCTCAAGAACGCTGATAGCTAGATAGTTGGAATTTTCACAGATGATGTATTTCTATTGCCGCTATAACAAAAAATACTAGAAATATTTAAGTGGGGCTCCCATACAACCAACTTGATTTTTTTACCGTTTCTTGCTTGATACTAATAACGGTGATAAATACATGGTACGGGACCCTCTGTTCGCTAGTCCGACTCGCACTTGGCCGGTTTTTACACACGGCCAATTTTATTCCAAACTAAGCAGAGCTAGTGTTATGGTAGCCAAATAGTACATAAATTACTTTTAAATACATCCATATATAGATATATGTAGATAGAAAAGCACACATTGTTTTGTCCTGGCTGGGAATCGAATCCACGCATCCTTAGCTTTACCATTCGCTTCTCTGATGGAAAGGCAGTCTAATAATAAATATTCGTCTTAGACGATTTAATGCTATATCTAAGTTAAACTAAGTTCAACTCAAAATACTTACTATGAAATAAATAACAACAAAAAAAGTACAATAAATTAGAAATAAATAAAAAAACAAACACTGTATTAATGTCATGAAGTAATTTGAGATTTCTTCTGTTTTGTGATGAAAATAATCACTAAGGAACATTTTTAAAGCGGATTCTATCAAATTGATAGACAATTTTGAATCATGTTTCTAATTAGAGGTAGTAATTTAAAAAAATAACTTGAAATCATAATATACAGCCAAAACTATCACAATAAAGAGGTAAGATCTAAATTTGTACTATTTGCACACCATGTATACTATACAGGTGTTCATATAATAATGGCTAAGTACTAATAGTCTAAAGGCATGGTTTAAACAGATATACCAGCTTGCATGATGAAAAATCCATATTTTTTTGGTTTTCTATAAAATACTCAGAACATAAAACCAAGGAGACTATAAATAAAAAAATCCTGGGCCATTTGTCACACACGGCCAATCTGATTCCAAACTAAGCAGAGCTTGTGTTATGGTAACCAGATAGCTGATATACTACTTTTAAATACATACTTATATAGATAATTACATCAAAACACAGAACAAACTCCACTAACAACAAAGCCGGCTGTCAATAAACTTACAGTGTATATTTTAAAAACAAATTTTGGCAAATTAATCCCACTATTCTGTCATATTAAGTTGATATAGATGATTAGCAAAATATTTTAATTAAATTCATTTAAGTAAACTATATTTAATAAATCATGCATATGTTAATGTGAAAATTAATACTGTTAAAAATATAATCTAAACTCATGCGCAGTTTAATTCTCACTGACCAATCTGACCATCAAATACATATCTCCTAGTTTTTATGTCCCGAGCATTAAAGTTATACTATTGAACTTCTACTGATATTTCTACTATTCTAGGCGTTTATACCTGTATTTTCCTAATAAGGCATGATAAAACGTTTTAAATCTTAATATTAATGGTATTAGGCTGATTTTTCAATGTTAGTCTTGTGATTTTGCTATTATTATGATGGGATAATATTGTTTTTTGTTCAGTTGTCTTCCATTGCATTTTTAAGTTCCATGGCGAGTTTGTAGCCGAGCTCTGGCCGTCTGTCGCGCCCCTCCACCATTGCTATCACCTGTAATAATGATAATACGTAAAAAAATTAATAGCGACATCTATATTCATAATGATAGGTGCGTTAGTCTCCGCTAGAAGGGGCTGAATTTAATAAAAATAGTAATCCTACATCAAATGATATACATATATTAAGAAGTGAGGATGCCTGGAAGAATATCGGCTATGTTGTAAACAATAAAGTCTATTCTGAGTTATATTCTTTTTTTTATTGAGATTTGTATCCTTCAATGTATTTTTCTTTTTTGACATGACTGTCATCTTTTCTAGAAATAATGTGAAATCGCGAGGGTATAGATGGAAGGTGGTAAATGGGAAGGGTGTAGAACTGTTGATGAAGGAGATAAATGGAGAGGAGATAGATGGAAGGGGATAATTAGGAGGTCGTAGATGGAAGGGGATAAATAGGAAGGGAGTTTATGGAGGGCGTAATTAAGCAGAGTACAAGTATGGGTTACATATAAGGAGTACATGGAAGGGGTAGTTGGGGAGGGTGTAGTCGGGGGGCACATGGAAGGCTAGGATGGGGGGGAGAGGGTACAGTCGGAAGGCACAAGGAAGGGTAAGATGGGAAGGGGGTAGTGGGAGGGCACATGGAAGGCTAGAATGGGGAGGGGTCAGTGCAGCACGGGGAGGGCTAGGATGGTCAGGGGGCAGTGCAGCACGGGGAGGGCTAGGATGGGCAGGGGGCAGTGCAGCACGGGGAGGGCTAGGATGGGCAGGGGGCAGTGCAGCACGGGGAGGGCTAGGATGGTCAGGGGGCAGTGCAGCACGGGGAGGGCTAGGATGGGCAGGGGGCAGTGCAGCACGGGGAGGGCTAGGATGGGCAGGGGGCAGTGCAGCACGGGGAGGGCTAGGATGGGCAGGGGGCAGTGCAGCACGGGGAGGGCTAGGATGGGCAGGGGGCAGTGCAGCACGGGGAGGGGTTGGATGGGCAGGGGGCAGTGCAGCACGGGGAGGGGTTGGATGGGCAGGGGGCAGTGCAGCACGGGGAGGGGTTGGATGGGCAGGGGGCAGTGCAGCACGGGGAGGGGTGCTAGGTCAGGTAACCTCCTCGTGCGCTTGCATGTTGCTGTTCCCCCGGAAGTATCCATAAGGGACCCTTACGGATGCGTCCGGGGAGCAGCAGCATGTTGGGCCGGTGCATCCTGGGTACCGTCGACGACTTCGTAAGATCTTATCGGCGGTGGCTAATAACCTGACGCGGGGGGTAGGGGTCGCTCTGGGTGTTCCTCTGAAGTTAGCAGAGGACGCCCTGATGCGACAAAAGGCTCTTTCTGAGCCAATGACGGATGGCTGCAAGGCTATGTATTGGTGGGTTGGGTAGCTGCCTGTTTGGTAGCTGCTTAATAGGAGAGTTTACGCCAGCTCTCCTTGAATCCCGGAGCCCGTGGCATTCTCCCAAAGATCCCCATTGCTGGCGCTATGGGGTACGGGAGGTGCTGTGGACCGGAGGGCTTGCCTTAATTGGCCGGCCCGTGGGAAGGAAAACCCTATAAAACCCGACAGTGAAGCCGTTAAAACCTGTGGATACCAGGCGACCTCTACAGTAAGTAGCCGCACTATCGGAACGGGCGTCACCCGGTAGTGCACTTTATATCGACCCTTCTCGTGGGAATAAATATGGAAACAAAAGGCAAAAACAACATCTCAGTGAAGTCGCAGTCGGAGGAAGAGGCCGAGAAGTTCGTAGTCTCGGAAATGGAGAGAGGGCAGCCGTTCAGCCGAAACATGGTGCTGGAGACGGAGCTGCAAATCGAAGTAGAGAACGGAGTAGATAGTGGTGTTACTCCAGGAGGTGAGGGCGATAGGGACAAGAGGTGCAGCCCTATTTTAATCACCTCACGAAGGGATCCTCTCGCTGAGAGCGGTTGCTCGCGATGGGGGAGAGAGAGAGGTGAGGAAGGTGAAGGAGAGGGAGAAGGTGACATCTGCATGTCGGACATGTCATCTTCTGACAATGAGGGTATTTTTCGACGCCGGCCTAACCTACGGAATGCCGGCAGAACTCCTTTGGCGTCGCCACGCGGATCCGTCGTTGACCTCGCAGAGGTCAACGCCGAAGAAACAGCGGTTGTTCGGTATCTGCGGAGTTCGAGCAAAAAAAAAGCCGAGCCACCCGTTCCAGGACCTGCCCCAAGGCTCCCATCAAGGACCTCTGGGACCTCTAAAAAACGGGCCCTCAAATTATCGTCTGCCGAAAGGGCAGACCCAGCCGTAGCCCACAAAATGGCCTCTTCGTCGTCGAGGGGACGCATTAGGCGCCCCATAGGAGCACACAACTACCTAAAGGAGGCAAAAGACCAATTGGTTGGGTTAGATACAGAGGATGAGGAAAGTGGGGGAACGGAAACCGACCCCACCTACCGGCCAGCTTACAAAAAGATGGCGAATCCGGCGAAGACGAAGGAGCCGTTCATCAACAACAGCGCTACACCCGCTGCAACAGTGGAGGCCCTGGCTGAGGAGGCCCTTATGAATGTGGCCAAAATTCGGGGCGAGGTAAAAAAGAGTGGCCACATAAAAGGCACGGTGTGGGGTCAAATCAACCAGGCCACACAGGGGTTAGTCGACGCGATAGAGGAACTGCGTTCGATTACGCCGGAGGAAGAGCAACGTAGACTCCGCGCGGACAACGCTCGGCTCGCGAGGGAGCTTGAGCTGGTCCGCGCGGAGCTACGCGCTTTTAAGGAGGCTTACACGGAGTCGCAGACGAAATCGGCTGCGACTCCGACAGCGACAGCTAAGTCCCAATCGGACCTGGAGGGGGTGCTGAAGAAGGCCATGGAGGAGATGAAGCGTGAGCTCCTACAGTCGGTGGGTGGGATGGTCAATGCCCGCCTTCAAGGGCTGGAGATGCGCCTGCCCCCAGAGCCGGTGATCAGGCCACCCCTCAACGCCGACAGACGCCAGCCACCACCACCCCGCCCCGGGCTCCGGTCTGGCCTGGTGATGGGTGTCATGGGAGGGGAAGCAGTTCCGGGCGAGGCCAGCGAGACTGAACCCCAACCGGCTAAAAAAGGGCCCAAGAAGGGTCCTAAGACGAGGCCAGCTGCCCCTCCTCCTCCTCCCCCACCTCAAACGGAGGGTGGACGGAGCGAGAGAGACGCAGAAAAGGCTCCTCCATCCGACGCCGGAGCAGGTCAGCGGGAACAGACTCCGCAAACATCGGGGAATGAAGTCCCATGGACTAAGGTGGTGGGTCGGAAAGCAAAGGGGAAGGGCAATGCCCCAAATGAAAATACCCCCCCAACCGAAGCCCGACAACGTGTCGCGGCAGGTCCAAAAAAACCTGTCAAGATCGTGGCCCCCAAAATGGCGGCTATTGTAGTGACCCTCAAAAAGGGAGCAACCATCACTATAGAGGGCAAATTGACTGAGGCGAAGTACCCGGAGGTCATGGGCAAGGCTAGGGAGTCCATTTCGCTCAGTGACTTTGGTTTGGAGTCGGTCAAAATACGAACCACTATGGCCGGCTCCAAACTGATGGAGGTGGGGGGAGAGACCCCAGAAGAAACGGCTGACCACCTAGCTGAAAAGCTGTCGGAGGCAATTGGGGCCTGGGCGGACATCTCCCGCCCGTCCAGATTGGTCGACCTTAGGGTCACTGGTCTGGACGAGTCGGTGGGCCGCGAGGAGCTGGCAATCGGAGTGGCGACGGCTGGGGGCTGCTCCCCCAGTATGGTCAAAGTAGGCCTAATCAGACCTAGCTTCTGGGGCGGCGGCTCAGCCATTATAAGGTGCCCAGCTACGGCTGCTAAGGCAGCTGTCAAGAGGGGGAAGGTGGCCATTGGATGGTGCATGGCCACCATTAAGGCAATAGAGGCCCGGCCTATGCGCTGTTATAAGTGCATGATGCTGGGCCACACACGCCCTCTCTGCCCGATGGAGGTAGAGAACGGGGCGCTTTGCTTCCGTTGCGGTAAGGAGGGACACATGGCAGCCGCGTGCGAGTCCACTGTGAATTGCGCGGTATGTGCGAAAGCGGGTCGCCCGCATGGACACGTAATGGGGGGTGCTAAATGTGCACCTCCTACAGTGAAGGGGAAGGCCCCAGCAGCCGGGTCACCCCCTTTGCAGCCGCAAAGCCACCAGGCGGTTGAGGAGCTCGATATGCAAGTGTCCTAATGTCCAGGTGCCTGCATACCGAGTTCCTACAGACTAACGCCAACCACTCCGCCCGCGCACAAGACCTGCTCATGCAGGTCGTGGCGGAGTGGAAGATTGGTATCGCGATCGTGGCCGAACCCTATCTGGTCCCTCCACATCCAAACTGGGTTGGAGACACGGCGGGTTTAGTCGGCATTATGGTGCCGCCAATGGGCCCCCAGCGCCTCTCACTTCGAGAGAGAGGTGAGGGCTACGTGGCGGCAAACTGGGGAGGGGTAGTACTCATAGGAGTGTACTTCTCCCCAAACAGGAGCCTTCGGGAGTTTGAGAGGTTCCTGGATGGCCTGGAATCGGTAGTGCAGAGAGCATCGCCGGCCCAGGTTATCGTGATGGGGGACCTGAACGCCAAGTGCACGGAATGGGGGTCCACCATCACTACCGTGAAAGGGGCGCTTCTCCGGGACTGGGCCGCTATGATAGGTCTGGCGCCGGAGAACCAGGGCAATGCCTGCACATGCGTGCGCGCACAGGGGGGTTCGGTGGTGGACGTAACGTTTGCCACTCCTGCCATTGGGGCGCGCATATCGTGCTGGCGTGTCCTGGAGGAGGTGGAGACTCTATCAGACCATATGTACATCCGGTTTAGGGTCTCCAACGCGCCCCACGGGCGGCAGGTCCCGACGGTGAGCGGGCGAGGGGCGGGGAGCTTTCCAAGGTGGCAGCTCTCACGCCTCGACGCAGACCTAGCGGAAGAGGCCGCTGTGGTCCGCGCTTGGGGGGTCGATCCTGCTCAAACGGTGGGGGTCGAAGAAAGGGCCGTTAGATTCCGCCGGGACTTGACGGCCGTTTGCGACGCTGGGATGCCTAGGGCGCGACGGTTCGTGCCCCGGGAAGGCGTGTACTGGTGGACACAAGAACTTGCAGTTCTGCGTGCCACCAGCAACGCCGCCCGACGTGCCTTCACCCGATGCCGCAGACGTCGGCGCCGGATGGCAGGTGAACTGGAGCGCCTGCAGGATGAGCTGCGGTCCGCCAAGAAGGCGTTCGCCGACGCCATCGCGGCTGCCAAGAACTCTGCTTATGCGGAGTTCTTGGCGACACTCGATGATAATCCGTGGGGGCGCCCGTACCTAATGGTTCGGGCGAAAATGAAGGTGGCGCCCTCTACGGAGGACATGGAGCCGGCTGTCCTCAGTGCGGTGGTACAGGGACTGTTCCCGGGCAGCCCCCCTTTCGAACCGCCGTGTATGGCTCTCCCAGAGCACGAGGACAACGCCGCCCTTGAAGCTCTTGAAGCTCCTCCAGTAACGGGGGAGGAAATGGATAGGGCGGTCTGCCGACTCGGGAAATCTCGGAAGGCTCCGGGACCAGATGGGGTGCCTGGCAAGGTCCTTCGCATCGCCTTGAAGCACCTTGGAGACCGCCTCCGCTGCCTGTTCAGCGACTGTCTCGCAGTGGGACGCTTCCCCGAGGTGTGGAAGGAAGGCAGGCTGGTGCTGTTAAGGAAGGAGGGCCGCCCTGTAGACTCTCCTTCCGGGCACCGACCTTTGGTGATGCTGGATGAAACCGGGAAGCTACTCGAGAGAGTGGTGGCTTCCCGCATTGTCCAGCATCTGGCGAGAGTTGGGCCAGAACTCTCCGGGAACCAATTCGGGTTCCGGTCGGGGCGATCCACTTTAGACGCCCTGACCGCCCTGAAAAGATTCACGGGAGACGCGGCCGAGCGGGGGCAGGGGGCCATGGCGATTTCACTGGACATCGCCAATGCCTTCGGCTCCCTCCCCTTTGAAGTAATAGAGGAGGCACTCCGTTACCACGGATTGCCCCTCTACCTCCGGAGGATTGTGGGACACTACCTGCAGGGACGGGTAGTGTCCTACATGGAGAGGGGAGGTGCTCGAAGGGAAAGGCGGATGGCCTGCGGTGTTCCTCAGGGGTCCGTTCTAGGGCCCCTGCTATGGAACATTGGCTTTGACTGGGCCATCCGCGGGGAGGTGCTGCCCCGGATGGCAGTCATCTGCTATGCGGATGACACATTGGTGGCCGTCCGGGACAACACCTGGAAGGCGCTGAAGAGAAGGGCGGAGGTCGGAGCCTCCCTGGTGATCCGGAGGATCGGGGCGCTAGGTCTCCGAGTGGCGCTCACCAAAACCGAGGCTCTTTGCTTCAAGGGGCCGAGGTGGAGAGTGCCGGCTGGGGCCACCCTCCGGGTCGACGGGGACGTGATCGAGGTTAAGGCCAAGATCAAATATCTTGGCCTTGTCCTAGACGGGGGGTGGCGGTTCGGCGATCACTTCCGGACGCTGACCCCCCGCCTCGTCGGTGCGGCGGCAGCCCTGTCGAGGCTTCTCCCGAACCTGGGTGGTCCGGGCGCGCCATGCAGGCGGCTGTATGCTATGGTTATCCGTAGCATGGCCCTGTATGGCGCGCCGATATGGGTAGGAGCGCTCGACAGGCAGAACAGGGCTCTCCTCCGCAGGCCGCAACGCATCATTGCAGTGCGCGTCTGCCGGGCTTACCGCACGGTGAGCCACGCAGCGGCCTGCGTGCTGGCCGGCACTCCTCCCTGGGAGATTGAGGCGGGAGTGCTGGCCGAAGCATATCGGGCGCGGGTAGAGCAGAGAGCCCGGGGCGATTCACTCGCCCTGGAGGAGCTCGCCCGCGCCCGGGAGAGGAGAAACCTGGAGGTCTTGGAGCTCTGGGCGAGTGGCCTAGTGGACGCCGAATATGGCGTCCGCACGATAGAGGCCATACGCCCACAGCTGCAAGAATGGTGTGAGAGAACCCACGGGACCCTCACCTTCCGGCTCACACAGGTGCTGTCGGGACACGGATGCTTTGGGCGGTACCTGTGTCGAATCGGAAGGGAGGAGACGACGTCGTGCCACGGGTGCGGCGCCGGCGATGACACGGCACAGCACACCTTAGAGGTGTGCCCGGCGTGGTCGGGCGAGCGCCGCACCCTGGTGGCGGCGGTTGGCGGTGACCTTTCACTTCCTGGCGTCATATACGCCATGCTGGGAAGTGAGAGGGCATGGGAGGCAGTCGCCTCCTTCTGCGAAATGTCCATTTCGCAGAAGGAGGCGAGGGAGCGGGAGCGCGAGGTTGACCCCTTAGCGCCCCCGCTCCGGCGCAGACGAGTGGGGAGGAGAAGGCGGCAATACATAGCCGCCCTCGCCCCCCCGTAGTGGTGCTGGCTGGCGGGGAATGGGACTCCCTGCCAGCTGTAATAGCCCACCTGTCTAGGGGGGGGACCAAGTGATCCTGGTCCCCTCCTTCTTGGCGCGGAGGCCCTGGCTTTTAGAGCTGGGCCAGCTTGCAGATGTCGCGGTTGAAACACATTAGTGCGCCCGTGACATCTGCAAAAAAAGCATAGAGGATCACCGACAGGTTTTTAGTGGGTATGCCTCTCTCAGTTAGAGGAGAGTCCCACATAACCACCCACACCGTCCCTTCAAGGTGTGGGGGTATGCGTAACGCATTTTCCTGTCGGAAAAAAAAAAAAAAAAAAAAAAAAAAAAAGTGCAGCACGGGGAGGGGTTGGATGGGCAGGGGGCAGTGCAGCACGGGGAGGGGTTGGATGGGCAGGGGGCAGTGCAGCACGGGGAGGGCTAGGATGGGCAGGGGGCAGTGCAGCACGGGGAGGGCTAGGATGGGCAGGGGGCAGTGCAGCACGGGGAGGGCTAGGATGGGCAGGGGGCAGTGCAGCACGGGGAGGGGTTGGATGGGCAGGGGGCAGTGCAGCACGGGGAGGGCTAGGATGGGCAGGGGGCAGTGCAGCACGGGGAGGGCTAGGATGGGCAGGGGGCAGTGCAGCACGGGGAGGGCTAGGATGGGCAGGGGGCAGTGCAGCACGGGGAGGGCTAGGATGGGCAGGGGGCAGTGCAGCACGGGGAGGGGTTGGATGGGCAGGGGGCAGTGCAGCACGGGGAGGGCTAGGATGGGCAGGGGGCAGTGCAGCACGGGGAGGGGTAGGATGGGCAGGGGGCAGTGCAGCACGGGGAGGGGTTGGATGGGCAGGGGGCAGTGCAGCACGGGGAGGGGTTGGATGGGCAGGGGGCAGTGCAGCACGGGGAGGGGTTGGATGGGCAGGGGGCAGTGCAGCACGGGGAGGGGTTGGATGGGCAGGGGGCAGTGCAGCACGGGGAGGGGTTGGATGGGCAGGGGGCAGTGCAGCACGGGGAGGGCTAGGATGGGCAGGGGGCAGTGCAGCACGGGGAGGGGTTGGATGGGCAGGGGGCAGTGCAGCACGGGGAGGGGTTGGATGGGCAGGGGGCAGTGCAGCACGGGGAGGGGTTGGATGGGCAGGGGGCAGTGCAGCACGGGGAGGGCTAGGATGGGCAGGGGGCAGTGCAGCACGGGGAGGGCTAGGATGGGCAGGGGGCAGTGCATCACGGGGAGGGCTAGGATGGGCAGGGGGCAGTGCAGCACGGGGAGGGGTTGGATGGGCAGGGGGCAGTGCAGCACGGGGAGGGGTTGGATGGGCAGGGGGCAGTGCAGCACGGGGAGGGGTTGGATGGGCAGGGGGCAGTGCAGCACGGGGAGGGCTAGGATGGGCAGGGGGCAGTGCAGCACGGGGAGGGCTAGGATGGGCAGGGGGCAGTGCAGCACGGGGAGGGGTTGGATGGGCAGAAGGCAGTGCAGCACGGGGAGGGGTTGGATGGGCAGGGGGCAGTGCAGCACGGGGAGGGGTTGGATGGGCAGGGGGCAGTGCAGCACGGGGAGGGCTAGGATGGGCAGGGGGCAGTGCAGCACGGGGAGGGGTTGGATGGGCAGGGGGCAGTGCAGCACGGGGAGGGGTTGGATGGGCAGGGGGCAGTGCAGCACGGGGAGGGGTTGGATGGGCAGGGGGCAGTGCAGCACGGGGAGGGCTAGGATGGGCAGGGGGCAGTGCAGCACGGGGAGGGGTTGGATGGGCAGGGGGCAGTGCAGCACGGGGAGGGGTTGGATGGGCAGGGGGCAGTGCAGCACGGGGAGGGGTTGGATGGGCAGGGGGCAGTGCAGCACGGGGAGGGCTAGGATGGGCAGGGGGCAGTGCAGCACGGGGAGGGGTAGGATGGGCAGGGGGCAGTGCAGCACGGGGAGGGGTTGGATGGGCAGGGGGCAGTGCAGCACGGGGAGGGGTTGGATGGGCAGGGGGCAGTGCAGCACGGGGAGGGGTTGGATGGGCAGGGGGCAGTGCAGCACGGGGAGGGGTTGGATGGGCAGGGGGCAGTGCAGCACGGGGAGGGCTAGGATGGGCAGGGGGCAGTGCAGCACGGGGAGGGGTTGGATGGGCAGGGGGCAGTGCAGCACGGGGAGGGCTAGGATGGGCAGGGGGCAGTGCAGCACGGGGAGGGGTTGGATGGGCAGGGGGCAGTGCAGCACGGGGAGGGCTAGGATGGGCAGGGGGCAGTGCAGCACGGGGAGGGGTTGGATGGGCAGGGGGCAGTGCAGCACGGGGAGGGCTAGGATGGGCAGGGGGCAATGCAGCACGGGGAGGGCTAGGATGGGCAGGGGGCAGTGCAGCACGGGGAGGGCTAGGATGGGCAGGGGGCAGTGCAGCACGGGGAGGGCTAGGATGGGCAGGGGGCAGTGCAGCACGGGGAGGGGTTGGATGGGCAGGGGGCAGTGCAGCACGGGGAGGGCTAGGATGGGCAGGGGGCAGTGCAGCACGGGGAGGGGTTGGATGGGCAGGGGGCAGTGCAGCACGGGGAGGGCTAGGATGGGCAGGGGGCAGTGCAGCACGGGGAGGGCTAGGATGGGCAGGGGGCAGTGCAGCACGGGGAGGGGTTGGATGGGCAGGGGGCAGTGCAGCACGGGGAGGCGTTGGATGGGCAGGGGGCAGTGCAGCACGGGGAGGGGTTGGATGGGCAGGGGGCAGTGCAGCACGGGGAGGGGTTGGATTGGCAGGGGGCAGTGCAGCACGGGGAGGGGTTGGATGGGCAGGGGGCAGTGCAGCACGGGGAGGGGTTGGATGGGCAGGGGGCAGTGCAGCACGGGGAGGGCTAGGATGGGCAGGGGGCAGTGCAGCACGGGGAGGGCTAGGATGGGCAGGGGGCAGTGCAGCACGGGGAGGGCTAGGATGGGCAGGGGGCAGTGCAGCACGGGGAGGGCTAGGATGGGCAGGGGGCAGTGCAGCACGGGGAGGGGTTGGATGGGCAGGGGGCAGTGCAGCACGGGGAGGGCTAGGATGGGCAGGGGGCAGTGCAGCACGGGGAGGGCTAGGATGGGCAGGGGGCAGTGCAGCACGGGGAGGGCTAGGATGGGCAGGGGGCAGTGCACGGTACCTCGTCAGAGCGCACGAGCAGGCCGTGGGCGGCGCGGACGGCGGCGCGGGTGCGCTCCACGCCGGCGAGCTCCACGCCGCGGCTCGCGTCCTCCACCAGCACGGCGCGGTACCCGATGGCGAGCGCGTCCGCTATTGTCGCACCTACACACCACCGATACATTTCACCAAACCACTACACGACTCTGTTCTTCATCCCATTCACTCGAGAACGAAGGGAATTCGACAGAACAAGAAGATGTTGAAGAAAACTGTCGAAGGTTTACAATCTTAGTGACATCTAAGTTTCTAGCTTCCGTGCCGCAGTTCCTCCCGTATTGCCTGATGATCTACAATTAGTCATAGACCCTGGGGATGCAAAGACCCCCCCCCACAGCCCCCCCCCCAGCGCCTATTGAAATCAATCTGTTTTTTTTTCATTCCTCAACAAAATATCAATCAGAGGATTAATTAGTCAGTCCCCAGGGCCTCACTAACTAACAGTCCGCCCCTGGCCATAATCCAGCTATATGCCCGTTGGATCCCTTCAGCCATTACTGCATAACAGAGAAACATATCCATCTTTATAAACACTTTTACTTACACTACTGGCTTTCAGTGAATGAAAAGATCGTGAGGTAACTTACATGCTCTAAAACTAGGCCCACGTGGTGAACTATGGCCAACACCCCCCTCGTTATGTATAAGCTGATAATAATGGTATATACATCAAACTTACCCACGCAAACATCATAGGCGAGTCCGCAGATGTAGATGTCTGTGGCTCCGCGCAAGCGCAGCTGCGTGCTGAGACTAGTATCGGTCAACTTCTTGTTGTCCCAGAACACAGAGTACGAGTCCACCTCGGGATTGGTGCCCTTGTACACCTTTACTGCACCTTCCACCATCTGTGAGACAAGTGTCTCAGTCGTGGGTCTAATATTTTGATTCATGTCTGTCAGCTTCAGTTTACATTTAACTTAATTTATTAATAACTCATTGACTATTAATTTAATTTTGAGGTTAGCAACATCGCTTGATGTTGCTTTCTGAGGGTATAAATACTGCTCCGTCACAGAGAAACGCTCAGTCCGTCGTCGGCTGTCGGAGCGGTAACAACTATATTTGTGGTGTGTGTACCCTCGTAAATATATTTCTAAGGAATATTATGTAAGTGCTGTTGAAATATAAGTATGTAAAAAGTATTTAAATGGAACCTGTATAAATAAATAGATAGATCGGCGCCCCGGCAATTTCATTATAATTTATATATGTCATAAAACCACGGCCTCCTAACATTTCAGAAGTAGGATGAATTTATCGCTTGGTATTTCAATTATATATGTGATTTTTATTTTTTCTTATTCGTCTCATAATTACCTCATCTTATGACGAGACAACAACAGGAATAATCTCAATCGAACGTCGCTTACAGGTAAGCTAGTTTGATTGTTCAATAATTGGCCATATATTTTTACCGAACAATCCCATATAGTTAATACGAAAACAAGTGACTCTTTACAAATATTAAATATTATACTGGACCATTTCGCTCTCTAATACAGTTATTGCTGTAGATAAAAATAAGCCATGGCTGATTTTCAATAGACCTCATATTAGGGTTGAATAATTTTTCTTTTTATTTTCAGTTTAGAGTTTTTTTTACAGAATAAAGTTATGGACAGAAGGGTCCTATATTTATTTATTACTTGGACGGAAGGGTCCTATATATTATTACTTGGACGGAAGGGTCCTATTTTTATTAATACTTGCTAAATTGCTAAATGATTAAACTTGACTTATGATTAAATCAAATGTATGGATTTGCTTATAAAATGATATAAGCTTGCGTAATCATAATAATACATAAACATTAGTTCAACTTTTTAAGGGTGATCTCTTAAATTAAAACATCTTGTGATTTATGAATTAAATTAATTGATTTGTGTTTGAATAGGTATTGTTATGGTATAAAAACATGAGGTCATGCTTTATATAGGATGGCCGAATGTCAGCTTCAGTTTACATTTAACTTAATTTATTAATAACTCATTGACTATTAATTTAATTTGAGTATAGCAACATCGCTTGATGTTGCTTTCTGAGGGTATAAATACTGCTCCGTCACAGAGAAACGCTCAGTCCGTCGTCGGCTGTCGGAGCGGTAACAACTATATTTGTGGTGTACCCTCGTAAATATATTTCTAAGGAATATTATGTAAGTGCTGTTGAAATGTAAGTATGTAAAAAGTATTTAAATGAAACCTGTATAAATAAATAGATAGATAGGCGCCCCGGCAATTTCATTATAATTTATATTTCATTATAATTATAATTTATATATGTCATAAAACCGAGGCCTCCTAAAATGTCTTTGTTTGGTGTCTAATGCCATATTAGAAGTGTTTTAGACCAGGGTTCAGTGTATAATGACGGGATACAATCAAAGTGTCTTAGTCCAGAGTCCAATGTCTTTTTACAAGGGTCCTAGTCCAGTGTCGTGAATCTAATGGAGTGTTACATTCGTCTTGGTCCAGGAATTTGAATCTTATGTATTGTATCAAGTGTCTTAGTCCCGTGTCTAACGACGCGCTCATAATGTCATTGTCCTCAGTTTAATGTCGTGACTCAAGTGTCTTAATTCAGAGTCAAGTGTCTAATGTAGTGTTACAAGTTTCTTAGTACAGAGCCAAGTTTCTAATGTAGTGTTACAAGTTTCTTAGTACAGAGCCAAGTGTCTAATGTAGTGTTACGAGTTTCTTAGTACAGAGTCAAGTATCTAATGTAGTGTTACAAGGTTCTTAGTACAGAGTCAAGTGTCTAATGTGTGTTACGAGTTTCTTAGTACAGAGCCAAGTGTCTAATGTAGTGTTACAAGTTTCTTAGTACAGAGCCAAGTGTCTTATGTAGTGTTACAAGTTTCTTAGTACAGAGCCAAGTGTCTAATGTAGTGTTACAAGTTTCTAAGTCCAGAGTCAAGTGTCTAATGTAGTGTTACAAGTTTCTTAGTACAGAGTCAAGTGTCTAATGTAGTGTTACAAGTTTCTTAGTACAGAGTCAAGTGTCTAATGTAGTGTTACAAGTTTCTTAGTACAGAGCCAAGTGTCTAATGTAGTGTTACAAGATTCTAAGTCCAGTGTCTAATGTAGTGTTACAAGTTTCTTAGTACAGAGTCAAGTGTCTAATGTAGTGTTACAAGTTTCTTAGTACAGAGTCAAGTGTCTAATGTAGTGTTACAAGTTTCTTAGTACAGAGTCAAGTGTCTAATGTAGTGTTACAAGTTTCTTAGTACAGAGTCAAGTGTCTAATGTAGTGTTACAAGTTTCTTAGTACAGAGTCAAGTGTCTAATGTAGTGTTACAAGTTTCTTAGTACAGAGTCAAGTGTCTAATGTAGTGTTACAAGTTTCTTAGTACAGAGTCAAGTGTCTAATGTAGTGTTACAAGTTTCTTAGTACAGAGTCAAGTGTCTAATGTAGTGTTACAAGTTTCTTAGTACAGAGTCAAGTGTCTAATGTAGTGTTACAAGTTTCTTAGTACAGAGCCAAGTGTCTAATGTAGTGTTACAAGTTTCTAAGAACAGAGTCAAGTGTCTAATGTAGTGTTACAAGTTTCTTAGTACAGAGTCAAGTGTCTAATGTAGTGTTACAAGTTTCTTAGTACAGAGCCAAGTGTCTTATGTAGTGTTACAAGTTTCTTAGTACAGAGCCAAGTGTCTAATGTAGTGTTACAAGATTCTAAGTCCAGTGTCTAATGTAGTGTTACAAGTTTCTCAGTCCAGAGTCAAGTGTCTAATGTAGTGTTACAAGTTTCTTAGTCCAGAGTCAAGTGTCTAATGTAGTGTTACAAGTTTCTTAGTACAGAGTCAAGTGCCTAATGTAGTGTTACAAGTTTCTAAGTACAGAGTCAAGTGCCTAATGTAGTGTTACAAGTTTCTAAGTACAGAGTCAAGTGCCTAATGTAGTGTTACAAGTTTCTTAGTACAGAGTCAAGTGTCTAATGTAGTGTTACAAGTTTCTAAGTACAGAGTCAAGTGCCTAATGTAGTGTTACAAGTTTCTTAGTACAGAGTCAAGTGTCTAATGTAGTGTTACAAGTTTCTTAGTACAGAGTCAAGTGTCTAATGTAGTGTTACAAGTTTCTTAGTACAGAGCCAAGTGTCTAATGTAGTGTTACAAGTTTCTAAGTACAGAGTCAAGTGTCTAATGTAGTGTTACAAGTTTCTTAGTCCAGAGTCAAGTGTCTAATGTAGTGTTACAAGTTTCTAAGTCCAGGGCAAAGGCCTCCCACCCCGCTCTCCACTCTTCTCTGTTGTTTGCCTTGATGGGTCAGGCATTAAGTCCAAATACAGAGTCGTAATAATCTGAATCGAGACGTGAATGCATATACCCGTAGGTGGAGGTAGAGGTACCTTGAGATCGTTGTGCAGCTCGGCGCCCCACGTGTCCTGCACGCAGTGGCGCGGCCACAGGCGCTGGCGCATGGCCGGCGGGCCCGCGAACACCACCGTGTCGTACGCCTGCGCCTTGTCCGCCGACACCTACCGATACCAATCTATATATAAGTCCCCGCCGCCTCTGTCTGAACGCGATGAACACAAAAACTAGTGAACAGATTTTTATGCGGTTAAATTACGGAGTATTTCATATGGAAGGTTTTTATGTATAATACATCAATTTGGAGCCGGTAGGTGGTGCTGGTGGGCAGAACGAAGTCTGCCGGGTCCGCTAGTATAGGTAATCTAATTTAGATTCGTGTTGTTAATCATGAACAGATGAGGCTTGTTTTAATAATAAATAAATATCCTGGGACATTTTTTAAACATGGTAACCATGTAGCTGTTATATGACTTTGAATAAGATGTAGATGTTTATATCCAGATAAAATAAACAGGTATGTTTAGGCTCACAAAAGTTTGTTCTAGGTGAAGCTTGAATATCAGGGACAAAATTCTGCCAAATACACATTCACATACGTACATATATATATTTACAAACACAGAAAAAACAGACATATTCTTGCCCATAATATTTTGTCCAGGGTGATCTAATCTCAAGATAGTAAGTGTATCTTTGTCTAATCCTATACATATTCTAGATCAGTGATTCCCAAAGTGGTCCAGGTGGCCCCCAGGGGTCTACGAGAGACTTTCCGGGGGTCCACGTCGACGTGACAAAAAATTGAGGGACCACAATGCGTAAGCGGGGGTCCACGAACATTTATCTGGTTTCGATAGTAAAGAACTAAAATGTTGAACTCAAGCCAACATTTTCACCCTACTCGTAGGCATTGATAAAACTTTCATATTCATATAATATATCTGTTTTGTCTTTTTGTGTACAATAAAGTGTTATCTATAATGTGAACGGTCAAAAAAAGGGGTCTACCGAAACTAGGAAAATTTTGAAGGTGGTCTATCAGAAAAAATGTTTGGGAACCTCTGTTCTAGATGCAAGCCAATTTTTATTGAAATTATTTTAAGTTTTCGTGATAGAGTAACAAAAAGTATCAATTTTAAAATGGAGGTTCAAATGTCTTGTGTAAGGAATGTCGTGTCTTACGCCAATTACGGAGAGTTGCATGTCTATTGGCGTTTTGTCTAACACTAAACTACGCTTTATATGGTTGGAGTAACAAATTTTAACAAAGCAAATAAACTGTTTGACACACTAAGTGTTTAAAGTTCGCTTTTCAACTAGCTTTCGTACCGCGGTTTCACCTGGGATATTCGTTTTTTTTTAATGTATTAGACGATAAACGAGCAGATGTATCATCTGATGGTAAGCGATTACCGCCGCCCATGGACACCCGCAACACCAGAGCCACAAGTGCGTTGCCGGCCTTTTAAAAAGGAGTACGCTCTTGTCATGAAGGTTTGGTTTGTCTTACATTTTACCGGGATAAAAAGCATATGTGCTATTCCGGAACATAATCTAGATGTGTGGCAAATTTCATCCCGATCCTTGAAAAATTAACGATCTCGAAATTCCGCATTTATTTTAAGTAGATATCAGCAACTTTAATATAAGGTAGGCATATTAAAGTTATTTATTTTTGTGCATATTACAAAATGTATTATATTATTAACTAAAAACTATATACCTACAACTAGCTGCCTCCCCGCGGTTTTACCCGCGTAGTTCCCGTTCCCGTGGGAATACAGGGATAAAATATAGCCTATGTTACTCGGGGATAATGTAGCTTTCCAAAGGTGAAAGAATTTTTGAAATCGGTCCAGTAGTTTCGGAGCCTATTCATTACAAACATACAAACAAATCTTTCCTCTTTATAATATTAGTATAGATAAAAAAAACCTAAACCTAAAAAGTAGATAAATAGATTAAAAAATAAATAAAATAAACTAACACACAATTTAGAACAGCTCGGCCAGATCGCAATCAATTTAAGTTAAATTTGTATTCGGGAAACGCTCATATAGACCTTTTTATCCCGGGAAAATTTTACATCTTCGAGAACACGAGTGAAACCGCGGGAGAATACTAGTTACATGTATACAAATTAAATATACCTTTTTAATGTGTCAATAATTATAGCAATATTTTTTAATGGATCATCTGTTAAGTACCTTAATCGAGTACGTACTCGAGTAAAAAAAACTCGAGTTAATTCGTAATATCGATTCCACCGACTCGATTCTAGCGTGAGTGCAACGCGTTACAATACTTTGTTACTTTCAGGGTTGTCACAGTAATATAAAAAATGTTTAATTTGTTTAAAAGTTATTACTATTTTAACACAAGACAAAGTACATATTTATTTTAAGGCTTTTTGGCCAGTTTTGTTCGGCAGCTTACTACCGAGTTATTCAACCCTCTGGTTCTGGGTTCGATTCCCATCTCGAACAATCATTAATTTGCATAAACATGTGTTCAAAAAGAAGGAGGTTCTCAATTCGACTGGTATTTTTTTTATTATATATATATATAACATGTAAGTATGTATAATTTGTATATTTATTTATCAGAATATCTATTTTTAATACAGCGTTTTGGCTCCCGAGGCAAAATGAGAGTTGTTAAAAGTTTGTCTGTCTGTGGCATCGTAGCTCCTAAACGAATGGGCCGATTATTTATGTTTTTTTTTCGAAAGTTAAGACGATAGTCTTTTAAGGAAATTTAAAAATCATTACTGACCAATTCAGGATATTAAATTTACAGTTATTACGGCATGTTTAGTTTAATATTAAGTGTGTGGCAAGTCATGGCCAACCCTAGAGTCTTACCTACATTCGGTACTAATATCGAGGTCGGGACGGATCAAATCATAATATTTTTTATTGTCTTCAACGGGGAGCGAGTTAAAAATATTCTATAATTTTTAATCAATATTTATGTAGGTTTTTATGTTAGTAAGCGTGTACACTGTAACCGCTAGTGCGGATTTTCCACTTCGCATACCTTTAATAGTGACATCTCGGGCATGCAAGTTTCCTCACGATGTTTTCCTTCACCGAAAGCCAGTGGTGTGAATCCGTACGTAAGTTTTTATAATCTCAGAGGCACGGGCCAAGGGTTTAAACTTGCACCTTAATGATCGTGAGTCGGTGCATCACGGCTTATACCTTGCATTTTGTAAATTCTTATTTTTTTATCTATATTTAAGGGGCTTTTTCGCTGTGCGAATATGTCGCCTTGTAATGATTACAAACCAATTAATCTTAGCTTAAGGCCGAACTTAACTACGTATCTTATAATGGATTTTCGCAGGGTGACGCTTGTTAATACTAGCGAGTCAGTTCTGTCCGTCCGTCAGTCCTGTCTGTCTGTAAATAAATATTCTGGGTAATTTTTTCGCACACGGCCAATCTGATTCCAAAGTAAGCTAAGTGAGCTTGTGTTATGGTAACCAGATAGCGGATATACTATACTACTATATAATACTTTAAAATACATACATATTATAGATATTTACATGCAGACACAGGACAAACAGACATATTCATGCATACAAATGTTTATCCTGGGTGGGATTTGAACCCGCGATCCGCGGCTTGAATGTCAGGGTCACTAACCACAAAGCCAACCGGGCTTTCTTTCTTCTTCTTTCTTATATGTCTGTGTGTTTGGTGGTATACTCACCGGACTGGAGGGGTGGAGCTCCCTCATGTGCACGTTGTCGATGAAGGAGACGTGATCCGGGGGGTGCCAGTCCAGCGAGTAGAACACGCAGTCGAACGGAACAGTCTCCAGGAGGTGGTTGATCGGTTCCACTACCTGAAACCAATAAATCTTTTTTTTTATACCACAAGGGTTGCAAACAGACACGGTTCTACGTGATGGGAAGCGGTTACCGTAGCCTATGGACGCTTGCAACACGAGAGGCGTCACTCACGCGTTGCCGACCCTGTAAAAAAGGTAGCAACTGTATAGGCAGTGAAAGGGACAAAGCGTAATGTCGCTTTCACTGCAGGAGTGATACCTCTCGAAGCCCTTTTCGACGAAGGCCGTCGACAGGTATCACTCCTGCACACCCCTACGACGCTACTCCACCCCTGGCCGCACTCACACACTCCCCCGCGGCAGTGGGGGGACCCACTGCCGCTACAGCGTCTCCTCATGGAGCTCTGGCTACCTTACTCACCGCAGGAACACAACACTACAAGTAGTGTTATTCTGCTGCGGTCTTCATCAATATCACTACATAGTATAAAACAAAGTCGCCTTCTTTGTCCCTATATCCCTATGTATGCTTAAATTTTTAATACTACGCAACGGATTTTGATGCGGTTTTTTAAATAGATAGAGTGATTCAAGAGGAAAGTTTTTATATACAATCCATATATAATATGTTAGAGAAACACTGTAAATTTTGGAGGTTTCTAATGTGATGTATAAGCATTGCAACCGTGCAAAGCCGAAACGGGTCGCTAGTAATATTATAAATGCGAAAGAGTGTGAGTATGGATGTAAGTTTGTTACTCTTTCACGCAAAAAACTACTAAACGGATCTAAATGATATTTGGAACACAGATAGTCTAGAGCCTGAGAGAGAACATAGGTTACCTACTATTTAACCTTCTCAGTAAAAACTACTATCAGAACCGAGCATTAATAGTGACTATTCATAAGTGCTTTATTGAGGCCTATTTGAATAAAAAAGATTTTGATTTTGATTTTTGACCCGATAAATTGAACACGGGAATGCGGGCGCAATCGCAGGACGGAAGCTATAGATAAATAAATACATAACATATCATCGCACTAAAGTAGTCTGCTATATAAAAAAACTATCGATAACTATTATAATTTAGTGCCTATCTAAAATATGTATGGCGATATCAAAAATCAAAAAATCATAAATATTTTTATTCAAATAGGCCAATACGCAAAGCACTTATGAATAGTCAGACTCTAACGCTCGGTTCGGAAGGTTGGTTTTGCTGGGATATGAAATTAATGTCATGTTTGCTGATAAAATATAGTCCCTGGCTGATGCGACCTCCACGAACAGTTAAATGCCTAATAAATTAACTACGACATAAAACGTATTTCATACTCATGGTTCACCGCAATATATTATGGCCCATTGTGATGGATTCTATACAGTTTTTCCATGTCACCGTTCCGGTGTACTGTTGGAGCATGATTTGTTATATTCAATGGCTTTTGTCAAGTAATTGGAGGTAATTTTTGATCAATTGTATTTTATATTAAAATTTTTAATAATATTAAAAGGGTTAGGTACCTTTATAATACCAAGTAATGTTATAAATGCTTATGTTTTGTCTGTCTGTCTGTCACGGTTAAACCACTGAACCGATAGACTAGAGATTTGGGAAGGATATAGGCTACCTTTCCGGGGAAAATTCCAGATCCCGGGAACGCGAGATAGGAGCTAGTGAAAAATAAACCAGGGTGTTTTTTTACACACCCCAAATATAATTCTATGCTATTAATAATATTATACATTGTACGACTTTTAAATACATACTTTTATAGTTTTCTATTTCCTATAGTTCCTTTATATCTACACTAATATTATAAAGAGAAAAGATTTGTATTTTTGTATGTAACGAATAAACTCAAAAAGTACTGGACCAATTTTAATAATAATTTTTTTATTAGAAAGCTACATTATCACTGAGTAACATAGGCTATATTTTATCCCTGTATTCCCACGGGAACGGGAACCACGCGGGTAAAACCGCGCGGAGGCAGCTAGTACATACATATTTTAATATTAGTCCTGAATGGGAATCTCGTCCACGACCAGCGACTTATTAGGGTCCTTAACCACAAAGCGAACAAGTTAAAATTTTAAACTCTATAAATAACCGTATCACAGAATAGTTAATCTAACTCAGGGCCGGATCTAGAGGGGGGCAAGCCGGGGCCCATGCCCCGGGCGGCAAGGTCAGAGGGGCGGGAAATTCACAGTTTACAGACATATGGACAACTTTAACCATAGAAAAATAATAGTACAAGTACAGGGGGCGGCATTATTCAGTTTTTGCCCTGCCTAAAAAAAATTGAAGATTCGGGGATCTAACTACCCTACATTATTATTGTCATTATCAGATGGAACAGAACAGATGTTTGCAATAGTTCATGTTTAGCCTTGAAGCTTACATAACCAGCAAAACTTTGATTACAATTATTTCACAGGCCGGTTGGCTTTGTGGTTAGTGATCCTGACTTTCTAGCTAGTCGTGTTCGAATCCAATCTAGGACAAACATTTGTATGCGTGAGTCTGTTTGTTCTGTGTCTGGATGTAAATATGTATTTAAAAGTAGTATATCAGCTATCTGGTTACCATATTAAAAGCTCTGTTTAGTTTGGAATTAGATTGGCTGTGTGTGAAAAATGTCCCAGGATATTTATTATTATTTATTTTAAGAAGCCAGTACGTAGTTATATGAAGAGTTAGTTTGTTATGAATAGGCTCCGAAACTACAAAAAGCTACGCTATTTGTGAGTATCACAGGCTATATTTTACCCCTGTGTTCATACAGGAACGTCAACTACGCGGGTGAAACCGCGTGGAGGCTACTAGTTTTGTATATAAACAGAACAATCAGTCATGCTCAACCGGATATTACTTTGGTGTTCTATTATCGGATTCGAACCAGAACCGAGGAGTGGCCGTCACGGTGCAACCATTGCACAGTTTTGATTTTAACCGACGCACGGCGTGAAATAATAACAAACATCTATACTCACAAATTTTCGCATTTATAATTTTACTAAGATAGGCTATGGTGTAGAACAGGGGTGGCCAACAAGTCGATCGCGAGACTAATTTTGGTCGATCGCGAACCACTTTTTGTCGATCACTTACAAGTTCCATAATAATTATTTACTGTCTTTCGTTTCTAGTACGTTCTAGTATCTAGTTACGTTTCTAGTAATCATAGAACTTGCAAGAATCATTGTTTGTATAAAAGCATATTACATAAACCCCCCCACTATCTAAGAAATGGGTTGATCGCGACACTGTTTTAAAATGAAAAGTCGATCTCTTCTCCAGAAAAGTTGGCCACCCCTGGTGTAGAATATCCGCAGTAACAATAACCAACCTACATTGATAGATACAAGTATATCTAGATCTATACGACTATGCAGACGAATTACTGCACTACCGCACTGGTTTCCCAAGGTTCAGTCAAACCTAAATCCAGGCATAAATCATGATTGCATGCTGAAAAACTTGCCTAAGTAACGTGTCTAACTCAGATTGATATTGTAAACTTTTAAAATGTCTGCCTACCCTCACGGCATGGGAGTTGGTGGTTTCAGCTGATTGTTGGGGCGCGTCCAAGTATAGGTACTATTGATTTTCAAAAGCTATTTTTGAAACGTAAATTGGTGTTATAAGGTCTATGTTTTAACCACGACTGTTTTTACTAATTTTTAATAAATAAATATCCTGAGACATTTTTCACACACGGCCAATCTGATTCCAAACTAAGCAGAGCTTGCTAGCTGATATACTACATATACTACTTTTAAATACATACATACTTATATAGATATTTACATCCAGACACAGAACAAACAGACATATTCATGCATACAAATGTTTGTCTTGGGTGGGATCTTAACCCACGACCAGCGGCTTGAAAGTCTGGGTCACTAACCACAAGGTCAACTGTTTTCTTGCGGGTTTTTAGTATAGCTCTGATTTTCGTAAATACCCTATTAGGGCCTATAGTGTCTTAATTTTTTTCTAGCTTCTGACTATTTCTTACTTACTACTTTCCCGGGATTTTCCGGAAGCAAATTAATAGCCTTAATTGTTACATACAATTAGGAAACTACATAATAATTACAATTTATAAGTATGTACCCACTTTTAAAAGCGTACATAAATAAAGCATTGATATTTCTATTTCAAAAACGACTTACTAAACAAATACCTAATTATTCGGCAAACTTTTTAAAAGTAAGTAAACCTTTTAAATAAACCAACGACTCAAAACTCAATTATAACCTCAAACACTTCAAAATGGCGTTTAATTTAAAACACCCTGGTGAAATCGTTGTTGGTTCACACTACACAAGCTTTGGCAATTAGGGGTATCAATGGTGTTAGGTACGAGGCGGCACGGTAAAGGGTGGCGCTCCAAATTGTTCAAATTGGAAATTCACAAACTGGTTTCTCTTCTCACCTCCCCTTATACTCAGCTACTTATAAACACCTTTGTACACCCGAAAGTTAGGAGAAAATGAATGGAAGATCAAAAGATCTACACTAATATTGTCAACTAGTTGACCCGCGCAACCTCGTTAGCGTCACTTCCCCGTTTTTGCAACATTTTACATTGCTGATCCGCTCCTATTGGTCGTAGCGTGATGTAAATAGCCTATAGCCTTCTTCGATAAATGGACTATCTAATGGCGAAATAATTTTTCAAATCGGACCAGAACTTTCTGAGATTAGCGCGTTCAAGCAATCAAACAAACAAACTCTACTCCTTTATAATATTAGTATAGATTGACTCTTGACGAACACTTCTCTATAATTAAATTTTCCACAATTAACACAAAATGTTACTTATAAAAGCAAGACAAAGTTACTGAATTTAATTAATTATGTACAGAATCGCCGACACTTAAGGGCGCCGCGGGAACTTCGCGTGACAAGTTAAAGTTAACCAGTAGAATTAACTTTAACTTAAGCTTGTTCATACAATTAGGTAAATATACTTGATTATGAATGAAAGTTTATTTGAAAGCGCAAATCTCAGGAACTACAGCTTTGGATTGAAAAAAAATTTTTGTGTCGGATAGCCCATTTATCGAGGAAGGCTATATAACATCAAGCTAGGGCCAATAAGAGCGGAGCGTCATTGAAAGTTATTGCCAAAACGGGGAAGATGTGACGCAGAAATACACTTATCTTAATATATATAAATCTCGTATCACAATGTTTGTCCTCAATGGACTCCTAAACCACTTAACCGATTATAATAAAATTCGCACACCATGTGCAGTTCGATCCAACTTGAGAGATAGGATAGCTTACATATACTTGGACCCGGTAGGTGGCGCTGGTGGGCAGAACGAAGTCTGCCTGGTCCACTAGTATTATATAGATAAGGGTTCGTAGTTTACTTAAAAAGAGGAAAAATTTTATATTTTGTTTGTGAAACGTCTACGAAACTACTGGGCCGATATTTTGATCTGAATGTTTGTTCTGGATGGGATTCGAACCCACGACCTGCTTGAAAGTCAGGGTCACCAACCATAAAGCCAACCGGGCTGTGAAATAATAATAATCTACACTGTAGATAGTGTAGATTATTATACTAATATTATAGAGGAAAGATAGAGGAAAGATTTGTATTTTTATATGTAACGAATAAACTCAAAAGTACTGGATCGATTTTAATAATTCTTTTTTCATTAGAAAGCTACATTATCACTGAGTAACATAGGCTATATTTTATCTCTGTATTTCCACGGGAACGGGAACTACGCGGGTAAAACCGCGCGGAGGCAGCTAGTAAATAATAATAGTATGTCGTATCGGAAATCCGCTGTAAGGGACATATGACAAGCTACTTAACTATCGATCTAACAACGCTATATCTATGGGGAACATTGATTCTAAGTACCGTCGTGTATGCCCTTTATATCTACACTAATCCTTACTAATATTATAAATGCGAAAGTCTGTCTGTTATAAGCTGGGGCGGGTCATAAGTATAGATTAGAATTTCTAACACCAGTGAATATTATAGCCAATTTTTCGCATCGATTGTCCATCAATAAGACTACATAACGAGCATTTCTATACTAATATTATAAAGAGGAAAGATTTGTTTGTTTGTTTGTAATGAATAGGCTCCGAAACTACTGGACCGATTTCAAAAATTCTTTCACCTTTGGAAAGCTACATTATCCCCGAGTAACATAGGCTATATTTTATCCCTGTATTCCCACGGGAACGGGAACTACGCGGGTAAAACCGCGGGGAGGCAGCTAGTTTCTAATAAGTACGAACTGAGAAGGGAAAATAAATGAACTTCGTGCCGACCAGCAGTATCGAGCGTATTAGCATACAACACTGCCGCATAGGTTCAATAGAATCGTATCTGCGTATTTTTGGATCAGAGACGTATTTTTTTTTACCAAAAAGAGGGTTTATTTGTACTAGCTGCCTCCGCGCGGTTCCCCCCGCGTAGTTCCCATTCCCGTGGGAATACGGGGATAAAATATAGCCTATGTTACTCAGTGATAATGTAGCTTTCTAATGAAAAAAGAAATATTAAAATCGGTCCAGTACTTTTTGAGTTTATTCGTTACATACAAAAATACAAATCTTTCCTTTAGGTAAAATATTAGTGTAGATATACGATTTACTTAAACATTTTTCTCAATATTGAGGTGGCAACGAAATGGTTACAAGTCGTATTCGGTTGATTTTAGGATCTTTTTTACTTGGCCGACTATAAATCGGTAACCTGTAAAGCCAACTTAGCAGTGATAATTTTCCTTTTAAATTGATCATATATGCTACTGGCATGAATTTTTTTAAAACTCTGCAAACAATAGTTCAGTATTTTTACTACGAAACCCTAAAAAGGAGGGTTTATATATACTAGCCGCCTCCGCGCGGTTCCACCCTCGTAGTTCCCATTCCCGTGGGAATACGGGGATAAAATATAGCCTATGTTACGTGTGATAATGTAGCATTCTAATGGTGTAATAGTTTTTGAAATCGGCACTGGATTTGGCTCGGCAATGTACCGGATTTGGCGGATAGAACTTTGTTCTACGGATAGGTCGAATTATCTTAGACTAGCTGCCTCCGCGCGGTTTTACCCGCGTAGTTCCCGTTCCCGTGGGAATACAGGGATAAAATATACCCTATGTTACTCGGGGATAATGTAGCTTTCCAAAGGTGAAAGAATTTTTGAAATCGGTCCAGTAGTTTCGGAGCCTATTCATTACAAACAAACAAACAAATCTTTCCTCTTTATAATATTATATTATACTAGCTCACCCGGCAGACTTCGTACTGCCCCAATCTATCTATACTTATAATAAATCTGTAGAGAGGTCAATTCTATACATGAAATACATTTTCAAAATAACTAACAGGGGGTGTTTAGTGATCGATACTGATGCCAAAAATGCAATCAGTAAATTTTTTGTCTGTCTGTCTGTCGGTCTGTATGTTCCTTATAGAAACAAAAACTACTTGACGGATTTTAACGAAACTTAGTACAATTATTCTTCATACTCCTGGGCAGGTTATAGGATACTTTTCATCACGCTACAATCAATAGGAGCAGAGTAGTGAAGGGAAATTTTGGGAAAACGGGAGAACTTACTCCATTTTATAAGCTTCCGTCGCGTGTACAGCCTTAATGGTTAAAGTTACATAGAAATTATGTATGACGGAAGTATTCTACATAAAATTGTCAAGAAAATATCCCGCAACAGCATATGTCTATCTTTTATGGTTGACTCACAATAACACGTGTAACTCCTGATAGCTTAGCAGTTCGGAGCATTCTGATTATATTTGTTTACTCTTACGTTTATAATACTCTCACTCATCCCTAATTTAAAAAAGTTAACATTATTACCCATTCAATAAAAAAATAATCATAGAAATCGGTATAGACACACCAAAATTATAGATGAAATAAGCCATACTAACCTTCTACGTAAACGAAGTCGCGGGTTAAAGTTAGAGTTAGCCCAAAGAAACTATTCCACGCGAACGAAGTCGCTGGCAGAAGCTAGTCTATACTAATATTATAAAGGAGTAGAGTTTGTTTGTTTGCTTGAACGCGCTAATCTCAGAAAGTTCTGGTCCGATTTGAAAAATTATTTCGCCATTAGATAGTACATTTATCGAGGAAGGCTATAGGCTATATATCATCACGCTATGACCAATAGGAGCGGAGCACCAATAAATAATGTTTCAAAATCGGGAGATTTATTTTCCTGTTGAGAGCTTCCGCTGCGAACGCTGCGTAAACGGTTAAAGTTTCCCTAAAATGATGTAGAACAGAATTGTTCCCCTTCAAAAGTTCAAAAAAGCAGCGTCAGCATATGTCTATCTGTTAAGGTTGGCTCACTATAACCATTTTTCTACTAACCAAATTTGTTCTAAAATAATGCATTATTTGTGAAGGTGTTTTTATAAAGATGATATTAATCCTTATCCAAATAAATACCTTATTCATAAGAAGTATTTAATTTAAAACAAAATTGCCATTTACATCATTCGATTTCAATGAATATCTTAGGAGATATCGCAAATTTAAAATTACATCGCCGCAAAATAATGATCAAGTACTGTGCGCGCCTTTAAGCGCTGGGCCGCCGTGCACGGGCAGTCATCAGTTGGCTCTGCGAGTCCATCCTTCTACGTAAATGAAGTCGCGTGTTGAAAGTTAGCGTTAGCACAAAGTAACTATTCCACGCGGACGGAGTCGCGGGCAGAAGCTAGTACATCTATACTAATATTATAAAGCGGTAGAGTTTGTTTGTTTGTTTGCTTGAACACGCTAATCTCAGAAACTACTTGTCCGATTAGAAAAATTATTTCAGTATTAGAGAGGCCATTTATTGAGGAAGGCTATAGGCTATATATTATCACGCTACGACCAATAGGAGCGGAGTACCAATCATCAACAGCTCATATAGGTACGTCTCCACCGAGGAGCTCGAGCCTCCCCTAACATCGAGGGGGTTTTAGGCCATAGTCCACCACGCGGGCCTAGTGCGGATTGGCGGACTTCGCATGCCTTTAATTGTGACATCTCAGGCATGCAGGTTTCCTCACGATGTTTTCCTTCACCGAAAGCCAGTGGTGTGAATCCGTACGTAAGTTTTTATAAACTCAGAGGTACGGGCCAGGGATTTGAACCGGCACCCTCACGATCGTGAGTCGGTCCGTTCCCAACTGAGCCACCACGGCTTACCAATGAAGAATGTTTAAAAATCGGGAGATTTTTTTTCCTTTAAACGGTTTCATGTGCACGAACACCAAAAGGCTACTCTACAGGTGCGCATGTATAAGCTGACAGATTTCGTCACCATCAAGCGAGGTGTGAGGCAAGGGGATACTCTCTTGCCAAAGCTCTTCACTAATATGCTAGAAGACGTAATTAAATCTCTAGACTGGGAAGAGAGAGGAATAAATATAAATGGCACACGCATGTCACACCTGCGTTTTGCTGACGACCTTCTTCTACTATCTGAGAACGTTGCTGATCTTCAATCTATGCTTACAGAACTACACGAAGCATCCCTGAAAGTGGGTCTACGTATGAACATGTTCAACACCAAGCTCATGGCTAGTCATCCAATTGGAACAGCAACCAGTAATGTGGGTGACACCCCAATAGAACATGTAGACCACTACATCTATCTTGGACGTCGTTTGTCGTTTGACCGGGAGTCTCAGGTGAAGGAGATTGCTAGACGGATCCAGTTAGGTTGGGCTGAATTTGGGAAACTTGATGAATGATGATGAATCTTCCGCTCTAATCCTCAGTGTCTGAAGACCAAGGCATTTAACCAGTGCATTCTGCCTATCGTCACCTATGGTGCTGAAACATGGTCGCTTACAAAAGGCGACATGTATAAAATAATGGTTGCCCAAAGAGCCATGGAGCGAACCATGGCCATCACCCTCGTGGACCGAAAACCCAACGTCGAAATACGACGTAAAACGCAAGTCGTGGATGTGGGTAAACGGATCACGGGATTAAAGTGGGGTTGGGCGGGACATCTGGCAAGGCTGGATGACGGAAGATGGGCTAAAGCTATTACAGAGTGGTGGCCAAGAGAGACACAGGAAACCGGGTAGACCACCGTCCCGGTGGGTAGACGACATTGTCGGAGCAGCGGGTAAGCTGTGGATGTAATTGGCAAAGGACCGTATAAAGAGGCATAAAAATAAGGAGGCCTATGCTCAGCAGTGGGTTATTACGGGCTGATTAAATAGATAGAAAGAAAGTTAAGTAGAAGGATGCACTCATAGATATGGTAACACAATATCGTATAACTTTTTTCCGTGTTTTGAAGAACGACAGGATGGATTGACATATTACAGTTGGTTGTCAAATCTAATGTCAAATATTATGATTGCGTTCAAAAGTTTAAATTGTGACTAAACTTAAAGTTGATCAATTTAAAAACCGACCAAATAAAAAATCAGGCATTATTCGGTATTATTTTCGGAAATTAAAAATTAAATAAGTAATAAATGTTTAATATAATGCAAATTAATGTCTAAAAAGAACAAATATAACAGTTCCGAACTTTCGAGACATTTTACATAAAATAATTTCTGAACGCACACATGAATAGTTGTTACAGTATTTGACAGTATAGGACAACAAATGTTTGACATCTAATAAACAAATCAGCATTTATTGAAATGATTAAGTATTAATTTCACATATCGAGTATTCATTGTTTTTAAGATGTATTCTGCTATTCGGGGCGGAGACAAATCCAACGAATCAATAACCATGAAAATTGATTCAGCAGATCTCGAGTTATAAGTGTTGAAACAACCCCGACTTTCTTTTATATATATAGATTATTATAGTATAGATGAGGTAAAAGCCAACGGCTTTTGTTTACATCCCTAATACCAACGATTTTGCCACTTTAGTAAATTTGACTATTTGCAATAATACAATGTATTTATTTTGAAAATTTTAAGAACCAAATAAAATAAGTAAGTAAATAAATAAATAGGTCATTACAAGGTAATATCTGATTTTAATATTGAAATGATTGTTCAACTAAAGTCTCATATTTAAAGTGTTTATAAATATTCAATACAATTGTTATTAAATATCATTTAAATATAAGTATAGATAAGATTGGTGATAAGGACGTTATCTTTAAGGGCCTAGGTATTGATACAGATAGACTACAAGGACCTATACCTATTTTTATAGCATAAATACATATATTATGTAGTTTTTTAAACGTAAGAATTTTCGTCGGATTAATTCGTCTATATTAGTTTTTGCAACATATTTCATTGATGCTCCGCTCCTATTGATCGTAGCGCGATGATAATCTGTCTCGATAATTTTTGAAAAATATTATATACACTAGTAATATTATAGTATAGATGCTTAAGTGTTGTAACATGTAACATGAAACATACCTCGATACCGTCTTGTTGCGCGTTGCACTTGCTGATGTTGAGTGTTCCAGATATGAAGTCATTTTGCACGTCTACTATTAGGAAGGCGCTGACCGGACGAACGATCTGAAACAACGAACAATGTTGCACATACATAATCTGGACTATTACCCAATGGATAGGTCCAGCAAAGCTTAAGATCGGGAGGAGTGGAGAAAAGAAAGGGAGGCCTTTAGCACAGGCATATAAATAACTAGCTGCCTCCCCGCGGTTTTACCCGCGTAGTTCCCGTTCCCGTGGGAATACAGGGATAAAATATAGCCTATGTTACTCGGGGATAATGTAGCTTTCCAAAGGTGAAAGAATTTTTGAAATCGGTGCAGTAGTTTCGGAGCCTATTCATTATAAAGAAACAAACAAACAAATCTTTCCTCTTTATAATATTAGTATAGAGTATAGATATGAAAAATAACATATAGCTGATTGCTATACTACAGACTGCTTAGTTTTAAGCATCATTCAGTTAAGACCTTAAAAAGACACTTATGAAGCGTCTAAAATTACAAAATTCTGCTTTCATCTGAAAAGTGTCGGCAACGACCTTTAAATACATTAATCTTCTATGAGCTCACAACCGGTCTTACCATTCTAACTGAAAAGAAGTAACAAAGAAGAATTACTGAAGATTAAACCACTTACCATTTAAACCATTTATTCTACACACAGAAAAGAGAGTAGGTACATATTAAAAAAGAGAAGCTAAAATACTTACAACTTTAATCCAGTGGTTCCAACAGAAGGTAAACTCTTCTTTATCAATAAAACCATCGTTATTTTTGTCAAACACTTGGAATATATGACGGGCTTGTTCTTCGGAGAGTGGGTATATATGGCCCTTATCATTCCTGAACAGAGCCTTGCAGATCAGACGGAACTCGTCCAAGTTTAGTTTCCCATCCCTGGCGACAAATAGTATTGGTTAAAATAGTCATACTCCAGTGCCGAATTAAGCAAGGGGTTCGTAGCAAATTGAGGCTTCAGCTGAAAATCAGCGCTAGGGAGTCATCCCTAGCACATGCTGAGCTGGGGCCATTTGGACCCAACATGATTTTATTTTATATTTCGTAATGGTTATCTTTTTGTTATTTTTTGTAATATTGTTTATTGTTATTGCTGTTTATTGTATTTTTATGTTGTGTCCAATAAATTTTTCTTTCTTTCTTTCTAAATATTATCGAGGGGCCATTGATCTGCTACTGGTAAAAAATACTCAAAAAGTTAATCTTGGATAGAGGTGGGCAGATTTGGATTCGCTGGGCCTCCTTTTGCGCGGGGCCCGTAGCATTTGCTACTCCTGCTACGTGGTTAGCTGGCACAGAGATAGTCAGTCTATGTGATACCAGAGGAACTAATTGAACCCAAACCACTTTATTGTATGTTTATGATACCCAAACCACTTTATTGTATGTTTATGATACAATAAAGTGGTTTGGGTTCAAAGTCAAATAGAACTTTGTTCTACGGATAGGTCGAAACATCCATCTATCCATACACACAAACTCTCGCCTTTATAATATTAAGAATTACATAAATGGTTTGTACAAAATAGTATATCTTAATCGAGTGGGCGGCTTAATCCTCTAGGCTAGTCAAAGACAAAGGCAGTTTACTTAAGATACTAACTGATGAAGATAAATTATGGTGATTAATTTAATAATCTATCAAAGCAAGTCCAGACTTGTGTCCAGTGACGGATTAAGACGTTTTGATGCCCTAAGCAATCCACGCCCATGGGGCCCCCTATCCTTATGTCAACTAGAATCGGTCTTTAAACCATTTTTGGTGCGTTTTTTGGTGACGTGAGAGTGAGACGTGATGCCCTAAGGATGGTTTTTATTTGTGCTTGTTCTAGTGCCCCCCAGGCGTGATGCCCTAGGCAATTGCTTAATTTGTTTAAGGGTTAATTCGTCCTCCGCACGGTTTTACCCGCGTAGTTCCCGTTCCTGTGGGAATACCGGAATTAAATATAGCCATGTTACTCGTGGATAATGTAGCTTGATGGTGAAAGAATTTATTACAATGGTCCAGTAGTTTTTGAGCCTATTCATTACAACCAAACAGAGATTACCTCTTTATTATATTATTAAATTAGTTACATACAAAATTACAAATCTTTCCTCTAGTATCTAAGATTGTATATATTTATAGACACAAGGTCTTTTATGGATTGGCAGTTTCTTTCAATAGAACGATATTTTAAGTTATTATATAACAACTAGTGGCTCCCCGCGGCTTCGCCCGCATTCCCGGGGGATCTTCAATTTTCCGCCGTTTTGGAGGAGTATGGTAACTAACATTGTGACACGAGAGTTTTATATAAGATTATGGCAAGTTATGATGACTGTTATGACATATCATATGGTTTTCCGACAAGAGTGAATAGTATTTTATGATCTATCTAACATTAAGAAAATTACTAATGTATTCCGCAACTGTTTTATTTATAATTCAAAATATGAATTAAGTAAGTATCATGTAACTTAGAATTAAATTTATAATCTAGAAGATAACTAGAATAAGTAAAATAAAAATATACTAGTAATTTTAAATTTTTTATAAATAAATAAAAAACTACATCACTTGTGATAGATTAATTAATTAAAAATTATTAATAATTAAAGCAATTGTTTGTAAACTAATAGTAAAAAAGAAAATTTAGAGAAAAAAATTTAAGCAACAAATAGTGCTACTTATCATTACTTCTGTAAAGTGTTTCGAATAAATTACTAAGATAATGGTGCCTAGAAAATAAACATTTAAATAAATTTAGGTCAAAGAGCCTTTAAAAGTTGGAAACTATTTAAAATTATGTATAATTTGTATGCATAGAAATTATCCATTCACAATGCGAGCAAAGTTTACAACTACTTATATTTAATTAGCAATTTCCTATAGTTAAAGAATAGTGTGAAAAACGTAGTTAGAGCCGTTAGAGGTGCTAACTACATATAGATGGAAGTTTTTTTTTATAATTTTTTTTTTAAAGTTACATACCCATCCTTGTCAAAGGTTTCATAGCAAGCGTCCATATCGAAAAAACAGGATTCGTCGATTGGTGTGCCGTTAGCAACCTCCGACATCGTAGGTTGGATCGAAATGAGCCGCCGTCCCTCGCAACGCCCGTTTATAAGCCGCATCTTGCAAGTATATTTCACTTACATAACCTACAATATCTAAAATTAACACAACAAACACTTATTTGTGTTTAAAATCACAAGTATACTGCGTTAAAAACTTGCGGCACTTGAAGGGAAATATGTTACAGTACTCAACATTGATTTGTAATAATGTTCGAAACATAATTTAATACGAATTTAATGAATTTCAGGAACTTATTTTAAAAGCAAAACATTTTGACGCCAAAGTGAATGAACTAAAGTAAATAAGGAAGGGAAGTGATTTGACCGAATGAATCACTCAGTGCATAGTGATCATGGATATTGTATTTATTTAAATGATCGTGGTTTACATTTGATTATATTCTTTAACAAATAGATATCGTTAAAAAACCAAAACAAAATCCATAGGATTTTATCAAGTTTTCAAATTAGATGATAGCAATATACAAATACTTTTAGGAATATGTTTGATAAATACTACAATGGTTTTTATTTTTACGATTTTTGAATGTACCTATTTAATGTAAGTAACTTTTTAGCTTCTTTTAAATGTTTATATAATGGGTATAATTAAACCAAAATATTATAAGCAACAGGACTCTCGATTTATTAGCCATTCGATTAATCGATTTTAGTTTGAGTCAATGGATGACTTGTCTTACTATTGCATCTCTCTCGTTCACTGTGAGTGAACGGTTCACATCACTGTTCAATTGAAAACTGACCGACTGACTGATTTGAGTTAAATAATTTACAGCGTTTCAAGACTTTCAAGCGTTTGTAGATTGTTGTATCAAATTTCACTTATTCATTAAAACAAAAGAGCAATATCCATGTGACAATAAAAAGCCTTAAGCTCATAGATAGTTAATATTGTAGGTTCTAAACTAGTTAATTGCCGGGCCGCGTGTTTTTGTGTGGTACCCACTGTTATTATTTCGTAAGTTCGAGATGCTGGATAAAGTTCACGGTCTACAGGCTACTGCTGTGAGCCTGAACGATAGGTTTACCATGCTGGCATCAATCGGTGCAGAAAGGATTGCTCCGAGGCCGAGAAGACGGCCACCGGTCCCGTATCTCAATCGAAACCTGAATTTTATGAACCGTAATTTGATTGAGCAGATTGCGCGGCGTTTAGAACTTCAATCTAAGCGAGTAAGTTATGAACTACCTTACTTTAAATATTTAATATAATTTGAGCTGTGAAACAAGCATGTTTACTAGTTGTGTGAGTGGTTGCTTGGTTATGTTTTATCTATAACTAGCGGACCCGGCAGACTTTGTTCTGCCCACCAGCGCCGCCTACCGGGTCCAAATTGATGTATTATACTTAAAAACCTTCCCCATGAAATACTTCATAATTTGGTGAAAACCGCATGAGAATCGTTTTATATATATTGATACAGCCAATAATATTTTCTTCCCCTCTACTATATATAGTTCTCTAATTCTGTTGAAAAGAATAAGCATATCAGCTTCCTACATATACCTTTTGTTACTTATGTTAAGGAAATTTTATATGGCCTTTTTAGAGCGAGATTGACAAATATTTTTCTAGTAGAAAATTTGCATACCTAAAGTAAATATTGAACAGCATATTTACCATGTAAATAAATCCACAGTTTGTCGCTCAGCAAGGATTACGCCAGCGTTTAGGGACCCCTGGCAATCTCAGACGTTTTGGCAGCGAAAGCAGCTTGCCAGGCCTGAGACGGTCCAACAGCTTTGGTAATCTCCAGGGTCAAAACATCAAGAACAGAGTGGCTTGGAGACAGTCTAATGGGAACCTCAAGTATGTTATCTACCCTTCTTAAATAAGCTACTAAGATAATTACTGCATATCATCGCTGCGCATGAAAAACCATGGGTGAAAAGTTGGTAAATACCGTGCATTGTATTTTGAAGATTTTACAGGAGGTGAAAAAACTGAATATCTTAGACACTAGAATATATTTTACAGGTATTATTACTTAAATTTACGTTACCAGGTAAATGATAAAATAGTTACTACATAGTTCAGCCCATAATTAGGTATAGTCAAATGACTAAGGTATTCAGTTTTTTCTATCATTCTAAAACACCCGTAAAATATAGTAATAATAATAATAATGAATTAAACCAAAACTTAAACCAAAAATAATCTTAAATCTATACAATAACTAAGTTCAAATTCATTTCAATTTCTAAAATTACTAAGGTATTAAGTTTTTTTCACCTCCTGTAAAATCGTTTAAAAACCGATTTGCGGTATTTACCAACTGTTGTCCCGCGGTTTTGCGCGCAGCGACGATATCTCAACTGCGGCAAAAGAATGATCTAAATATGAACCAATTGCCTGATGATGTAGTCTCAGCTATCTTGTATTGTTTAAAACAAATGTTATCTGACACCATCGAGCATGTAACCAACAGAGTAGCAATAGTGAGCCATTTGTTTAGCAACGCATCAATGATTTGTCACGTATAACTGGTATAACTAACAAACCACGCTCAGAACTAAAACAGTACCCGACCAATAAGAGACCTGTGTGTACGACTTGACATTGAGTCGGCCAATCAGAACACAGAACTGTTAACAAAACTGTTAACAGTTCTACTCTATTGGTTACATGCTTGATGTCTGACACAGACAAATAAACAGAAGTGACATTGAATCTACTACTAGATAGCAACTTATTTTACTACATATTGAAAAATAAAATAATAAATCAATTAATAGAATATTAACTTTGTTACTGTAAACTGATTAAAAGATGGATGACAACAATTTTTTATTGATTGTTAACATGTACATTATTATATGTAAATTATTCACATATTCTTTCTATATCATTGTTTCTGTTTCATGAAAAAAACTACTGAAAGGATTTTGATGAAATTTGATTGTTTATAACTTTATAGCATACTGTATGGTGAGAGTGAGCGGGGGCCCTCTTGTATTTCCATATAAACTGACATAATAATTTGAAGTTATGTATTGTCAGGCCAGTTGGCTTTGTGGTTAGTGACCCTAACCCATAAGCCACTGGTTGTGGTTTCAAATCCCATCCGGGACAAACATTTGTATGCATGAATATGTCTGATTCTGTAAAATGTATGATCTATAGTATGTATTTATTAACTTTATGTAGTATATCAACTATAAGGTCTAAATTTGGAATAATATTGGCCGTGTGTGAATAATGTGAGGATGTCTATTAATTGCAGTCGGTCAGCATCATTCAGTAATCTAGCAAGTGGTGTCCGAAGCGGGCGGCCATTGCGTGGGTTCCGACGTCGCGGCGGCGGACAGAGGGCGCTGCGAGGAAGGTTCCGGTAAATATCTTAATATATATAAATCTCGTGTCACAATGTTTGTCCTCAATGGACACCTAAACCACTTAACCGATTATAATAAAATTCGCACACCATGTGCAGTTCGATCCAACTTGAGAGATAGGATAGCTTACATATACTTGGACCCGGTAGGTGGCGCTGGTGTATATTATATTTTACACCTAATTAAATGTTTTATAATATCAATATGCTTTATTGTAAGCATTTGCGAATTATTTGATGAATATAATAATCTGTGCCTCATTTATGTAAATCATTAAGCTACTACTGTGAATTTATCCTAATAAATAAAAATAAAAGAATAAATAATAATATCTAAACCATTATTATAAAGAAGAATGATTTGTATTTTTGTATGTAACAAATAAACATAAAAGCTACATTATCTGGGAGTAACATATGCTATATTTTATCCCCGTATTTCTACAGAAACGGGAACTAAGCGGCATAATTGCATCTAGCCTGTTTGTCTATACTAATATTATAAAGAGGAAAGATTTGTTTGTTTGTTTGTTTGTTTGTAATGAATAGGCTCCGAAACTACTGGACCGATTTCAAAAATTCTTTCACTTTTGGAAAGCTACATTATCCCCGAGTAACATAGGCTATATTTTATCCCTGTATTCCCACGGGAACGGGAACTACGCGGGTAAAACCGCGGGGAGGCAGCTAGTGTGTAATAATTTTAAGGCAATATTTTTATTATAAAATATATAGGTACTTAATCATTTTTATATCATTGTAATTTCCAGTGGCGGTATAGGAGCGGCCCGCTTGGCCCGGGCGGCGCAGGGGCTCCAGGGGGCACAGGGGCTCCAGGGGGCTCGGGGGGCACCGGGGGGGCTCCAGGGGGCACAGCCACGGCCCCAAGTGGCACGTAGGGGGGTCGCCATTAGGGGCAGAGGGAGGGGTATGTAGCTAACATTACATGTACATAATAGTTTTAATTGTATATAATTAAATTTAATAATGTTGTGTGTAATATTGATAGTTACTGGTATTAAAATAAAATTTAAAGTTATCAGCTTACAAATTTTTCTTAAGGACCTAGGCTATAAAAAGTTATCCATGAAAAAAGAGTATATTATTTGTAAGCTTAAGTAAGGTTGGGTTTGTGGTTAGTGACCCTGACTCTCAAGCCGGTCGTAGGTTCGAATCTCACCCAGGACAAACATTTGTATGCATGAATATGTCTGTTTGTTCTGTGTCTGCATGTAAATATATATTTAAAACGTAGTATATCAGCTATCTGACCTTCACACAAGCTCACTTTGAAGCTTACTTTGGAATCAGATTAGCTTGAAAAATGTCCCAAGATAATTATTAAAATAACTATCCCTTCCACAGGTGGAGTAGTCAGAAGTCAGACACCAAAGCAAGTGCCAACTAAAGAGGAGTTAGACGCCCAACTCGACCAGTACATGTCTGGCACGAAGGCGGCCCTAGACAGAGAATTAGAAACGTACATGAGAAACGCAATGGAACTCGAATAGTGTTGTGTTTATGTGATATTTAGTGTGTGATGTGCATATAGTGTGTTAATAATAGTGAACATATATATATGTTATTCTAATATTGAGAAAATTGTTATATTATAATGTTTGTCGCGAGATTGTAAACTCGTACGATTTTTTTACCGGACGTTAAAAAGCGTTCAATAACAATGCATTTCCAAGTATTACTATAATATGCTCTATTTCCAACGGACAAAGTTGAAAATGCAACACAGCTCTTTACAATCTCGCGAGAAATAATTCATTATATTATAAACTACTGGTTTTTCTGTTTATAGTGACATATTATATAAGTAAAATATTGTAATTTCAACGGATTTGACTCTTGTTTTCTGATAGTTAACGTTTCTTTGTGTATAATTTTGATAAGTAATCACTTGTATCTAAAGCCCCTAAATATGAGTCAAATAGTATAAAAAATAAAAATTATCTAGTTTCCATAGTACAAACTCTGCTCAGTTCGAGATCATTTTAATGTGCCTATAAAAATCAATAATATAGATTGTCAAAAAATATATTTTTGTAAGAATAAATTAAGAAGTCTTAACATCCCTTAGCTTACAACACCACTCCAGTCGAAAATTGGCAGTTTCTACATTTTAATGCCATTAGATAGAGCTGCTCATAGCGCGTCGAACCATCGCTTACATGATATAGATTTCAGTCAATGAGAGGCTTTAATTTAAAAAGTAGTTACAGCGCGGAAGTCGGTTGGCCTTAGAAAATAAACATTTTTTTTTGTCTCCTGAAAAGTTGGTAAAAATGACTTATGCGGTGTTGTAAGCTAAGGGACGATATAAACCTCCTATCTACAAAATTGGTTAGAATATTATATATACATCATACACTAAAATAAACTTTACTTAGTAAGTGAAACGAAAAAAAACGTTAATTAAATTTGATTAAGAAGTGCAAAGTGCAAGATTGTTTTTTTAAATTGATAAATATCTTTTTCTGTTGTTTTTTTTTGTTAACCAAAATAAATATAAGTACAATATTAGTTGTTATTGAAGATTATCATAATTACCTTGTTGATGGATGGAGAAACCTAATGGTAAAACACATCCTGTCTCTGGGGCCGTTCAAGTATTAAGTAAGCACTATGGGGGGGCGGGTAATTACTTTGCTTATAAATATCCTGGGACATTTTTCACACACGGCCAATCTAATTCTAAATTAAGCATCAAAGTGAGCTTGTGTTATGGTAACCAGATAGCTGATATACTACATATACTACTTTTAAATACATACTTATATAGATATTTACATCTAGACACAGGACAATCAGACATATTCATGCATACAAATGTTTGTCCTGGGTGGGATTCGGCTTATTTTGAATGACATGGGGGGTAGGGGGTCTAGATGATGATAACGTCATCGGTACTAATTTAATTTTTTACACATGGCAACCCACACATTGTCTTTGCTTGAAAATGAATCGCATTTTCGGGGGAAGACTAATGCATACGTTTAGGCATTAGCTTAGAACAGTAATTGAAAATGTTTACGTAAGCATGGGGAGGGGGTAAGATCTTTGCTTACTTTTGCTGACAAGGGGGATGAACGGCTCTAAGGTGGTGACCGCTTACCATCAAGTGGAACTTCCCATTAACACTACTGTACTTTAATATTTGTACCTCATTAAGACTAACTAAAGGTCTGAAACTTATTACCATCCTATACTTACTATTAAAATCTTAGTTTTAGTAATACTAAATTGTGTTAATTAGACATAAGTACCGAGTCAGCTCTTAGTTTTGTTAGAAAATTGGTCCCAATTCTTAATTGCAATAAACTAAAATAAGTGTATAGAAGTTGTAATTTTTTCACTATTTTTTTAACGACTAATCTATTGATAGTAATATGGTCCCAATTCAAAATTGCAATAAACTAAAATAAGTGTATTGAACTTATAATTTTTTTGTTACTTATAAGTTTTTTTATGTTGAAAAAACCAATCTAACTTGTTGTTTGTATAATTAACAATTGAAAAGCATCTTTCTCATTTCATCACAATAAGAAGAGTACATTAAGTTTAGTCAAGTATTACAGAATTGGGACCTTTATATTCCTACAACGAGTTTGCTCCAGTAATAGACATTTTAAGGATTTAAAATTAACTTTAGTGTAGATTTCATCTAAGGAATATACTACCTATCTATTTTAGAGACTGCGGGGACTTTGGTTTAAATATACCTATAGATATGTTGCTGGAGCTTACTCAATATAGGTATAATGTAAATACCATAGTCTAAGAAAAGTTCTTGTTCATAATAAAATATGACATTATTTTTTCATTTTATTTGTGTATTATTTTCCTCTGTTCTTGATTGTAAAGAATTTGCCCCAACAGGGAATCAAACTCAGCTAACCCCTACCAATATAATAATTAATAAATGCGAAAGTTTGTATGGATGTATGTTTATTACTCTTTCACAGCTGAAGGACTCCCGATGAAATCGTATAAATCTATAAAATAAAATAAAAATAACAGTTTTCCAACAATTCCGAATATTTTTGTTATTTTGACTTAGTGCAGCGTTGTTCTGGGGGTGCGATGTATCAGCTTAATTTCTGGTTACTATAATATCTACTTAGTGCGTCATCAGATTGGCCGTGTGTGAAAAATGTCCCAGGATATTTATTTTATTTAAACATGGTGATCGCGTGGGCACAAAATTGTCATAATAAACTTGCCTTTTTAATACATTTGTTTTTATTAAAGGTAACCATTGAAATCTTTTGATGCTCGTACAAATACAAAGAATATAAATTATGCATAAGATATTCGTATATTTGAGAGCATAGATTATAAAAACATGGTACAGAATCGTAATGACTTACCGATTCAAAATCAAATTAGACTTGAAATGAGACTTTTTCCACGTTTTTATAATAATAACAAATATCCTGGGACATTTTTCACACACGGCCAATCTGATTCCAAAGTAAGCTTCAAATGAAGCTTGTGTTATATTAACCAGATAGCTGATAAAATACATATAATACTTTTAAATACATACGTAGGTATTATAGATATTTACATCCAGACACAGAACAGACATATTCATGGATACAAATGTTTGTCCTGGGTGGGAATGGAACACGACCCGCGGCTTGAAAGTCAGGGTCACTAACCACAGGGCTGTCTGCTGTATTTATTCTATGTCCTCGGTAAAATCTGTATTATCTACACCGTTAGCCCTGTGGGTGTCCACACTGTGCGCAGGACATTATTAATGGTCGATGTCTGCGTCGCAATGTTTTGATATAACTGACGGTGCGGGCTGCGCGGGCGCACGCGACCATACGTAATGCATTAAGATTAATGGACGTGATTGTTATGTCTTAAGGATGTTAAGCGTACATTGCCCGCCAAATTGGGAGACTTTCTTGAATATGCATTAAAGTATAATATAAAGATACATCATCAACAGCTCATATACGTCACCACCGAGGAGCTCGAGCTTCCCCTAACATCGAGGGGGTTTAGGCCATAGTCTACCACGCGGGCCTAGTGCGGATTGGCGGACTTCGCATGCCTTTAATTGTGACATCTCAGGCATGCAGGTTTCCTCACGATGTTTTCCTTCACCGAAAGCCAGTGGTGTGAATCCGTACGTAAGTTTTTATAAACTCAGAGGTACAGGCCAGGGATTTGAACCGGCACCCTCACGATCGTGAGTCGGTGCGTTCCCAACTGAGCCACCACGGCCTTAAAGATACATATAGTATCTATTTTCCATTTTCCCGGGCTAAAAAGTAGCCTATATCCTTTCTTAGGCTCTAGACTATCTGTGTACCAAATTTCATTTACATCGCTTAACTAGTTTTAACGAGAAAGGGAGACAGACAGACTAGAGTTACTTTCGCATTTATAATATTAGTTAAGATTTAGCAAACTAAAGAATTAGTACGTTTTTAATATTCCAAGGTATTTCCGAAAAAACAGGTCCGTTATATCACCATCGATGTTCAAACGAATCTAACAGTAACCGGAACTGGTTTGGGGAATCGAACCCACTCCCCCGCGATGGCTAGGCCATGTACCGTAATATCAACATATTATGCTGATGGGACAGGTTGATGATTCGATGATAAAAATGTCATTTTACTTGTTCACCTGGTTTGTGTGTGTGAATATTATCTATAGTCTATCTATACTACTTAATATAAAAAGCTGAAGAGTTACTCGCAAATCTCAGGAAGGAGAGAATTTGGTGATTCATATGTGTATAAGACCTAGGTACCCTACTCTTAATAATAATATCCTGGGACATTTTTCACACACGGCCAATCTGATTCCAAAGTAACCTTGTGTTATGGTAACCAGATAGCTGATATACCACACATAATACTTTTAAATACATACATATTATAGATATTTACATCCAGACACAGAACAAACAGACATATTCATACATACAAATGTTTGTCCTGGGTAGTATTCGAACCGCGACCCGCGGCTTGAAAGTCAGAGTCACTAACCACAAAGGCAACCGGGCTGTCGTATATGTATAATGCTACTTTCCTTCCGTCCATAGTAACATAAACAGTTTAACAATATAAGATAATAGCATCAACAAATATTGTCTGCACTAGACGTGATCTGTGTAAAAGTAAAAGTCAGCCCCGCCCCCCGGCGTGTGTTTAGACTCTACTGAATTTTACGCTTTCACACGAAATGCACAATATTAATACCTATTGCTATATTATGTAGGTATAAGAAATAAATATCCTGGGACATTTTTCACACACGGTCAATCTGATTCCAAACTAACCGGGCTTGTGATATGGTAACTTTTATAGATAATCCAGACACAGAAAAAACAGATATTCATGCATACAAATTTGTCCTAGGTGAGATTTGAACCGAAGACCGGCGACTTAAAAGTCGGGATCACTAACCACAAAGGCAACCGGCCTGTCAAATTGATAATCTGATTTCAAACGAAGTAGAGAGATTGCTTAGATTGCGTAAAACCGCGCGGAGGCAGCTAGTTACCTATAAACCTTTACGTACTTAGCTTGGGTATCCTTCTAATAATAAATACAGAAAAATGTGAGAATGTATCGATGTATGTTTGTTATTCTGTCACGCCAGACTGGCTGAAGGGATCGCCATCAAATTTGGTACATAGTTAGAATATGTTCTGGAATAACACATATGTTATTTTTGATCCCCCAAGAGAACTGAAAACGCGGGGAGACAATAGTACAGTATAAGCTTAAAAGTTACCTACTACAATACTATAAAGAAAAGTATCTAAAAAACTAGCTGCCTCCGCGCGGTTTTACCCGCGTAGTTCCCGTTCCCGTGGGAATACAGGGATAAAATATAGCCTATGTTACTCGGGGATAATGTAGCTTTCCAAAGGTGAAAGAATTTTTGAAATCGGTCCAGTAGTTTCGGAGCCTATTCATTACAAACAAACAATTTTTTCCTCTTTATATTATTAGTATAGATTATTAAGTGTAGAAGTATAGATATATTAACACACTGCGTAGTTTTTAGCGAGATCATGTTAATTTACCTATGCTATGTGGAAGTATTTTGACCTAGATCAATACAATGTGGGATCAATGGACAGACGGACCTATCGACTTTATTAGAGAAGGAGCTAGGTTAGATTAGTCATGCCTTTAGAGTTTTTGAGAACTTATGATTAGTACAAAGAATTGCCTTCAGCGGGGAAGTGACTTGGGACAGATTTTTCTTTTTATTTATGACTAGTGGCTCCCCACGGTTTCACCCACGTACTCGAGTGATCTTCCAATTTCCCAGGATTAAAAGAAGCCTATGTCCTTTCTCAGTCTCTAGACTATCTGTGTACCAAATTTAATTTAAATAGGTTCAGTTGTTTTAACGCGAAAGCGAGACAGACAGACAGAGTTACTTTCGCATTTATAATATTAGTAAAGACTTATTTAAAATATTTTAAATTGTATTGTATATTTTAATAGTTTATAGTACCTACCTATACGTCACCTCTGTTGAGCCACGAGCCAATCCTAACAAGTGGGTTGATGCCATAGTCCACCACGCTGGCCTAGTGCAGCGGACTACACATGTCTTTGAATGTGACATCTCATACATATGCACGATTCTTTCCTCCACCGAAAGCCAGTGGTGAAGTTAAAATCCCTTAACACTTTCAGCTGAGCATCTGGGTATTCAAATGTTTGTTCCGCGGCGCACTATTTTCTCATACAAAATAAAGGACGATTAGTGCCTCAGCCGTTTATACACGTTCTTTGAAGAAAGACATATTTTTTACTGACGTGATTAAACGTTGTGTCAAATAGCGTTTATCAAATTTTACGTATTATAACGTTGCTCAGTTCAAAGTGTTAATATTGTCCACGATAATTGTTTTGAGGATAAAATTTGTTTTTAAATTGATTTATATAATGTCAAATTTGAAACAAGTACTTCTTTCTTTGAAACAAGTATTCGGTGGTCATCCCGCAACATAACCTATGCAAAACCGCGTGCAAACTTAGTCCGACAACAAATTAACATCAATTTACTCAACTCTCGTTTTAACAACTTACAAGTTTTACTTTCGAAATGTGATGACATCTCGTCAAGAGGGGTTAATTCAGCAATCACATATACTAACTCGACAAACCATCTATTTTCTATCTCTTTCTTTAACTATGCTATCACGTGAGAGGTCCGATGTACTCAGTAACTCACTCGATAATATACAAGTACTGCATGCTAGTGATCAAGCCTCTAAAATAGTCTCTCTAGCAATATTGAAATAAAATATCCTTCATTCATAAATGCTTTCACAAGCTCTTAGATCGACAATGCAATTCGCTCTTACTGATCCTATACGGTATCAAATATATGTATTTACTAGCTGCCGCCCCGCGGTTTCACTCACGTAGTTCCCGTTCCCGTGATCACAGGGGTATCGAAAATAGATAGTAACCGATTCTCAGACCTACTGAATATGCATTTATAATTTCATAAAAAACGGTCAAGCCGTTTCGGAGGAGTATGGTAACTAACATTGTGACACGAGAATTTTATATATAAGACTAGTTGACCCGGCAAACTTCGTTCTGCCTCAGAATCAATTAATAAAAAAGCTGAATGCGTTGATTTGAAGCTTCCCTGTACTTACATAAATAATTCAAGACCAAAAAAAGCCAAATCGGTCCATCCGTTCTCGAGTTTTTGTGAGACTAACGAACAGCAATTCATTTTTATATATATAGATAATTATATACATCAGAAAATAGAACCTCCACCTTTTTTGAAGTCGTTTGAAAATAACAAAACAATATGTATGAAATAGTTCGTAAAGTAAGCATTCACTGCCAAAGGTATTTTTCTGTCAAACAATCTGATACCTATATAAATCTTTTTGATAAAAAACTTTCCTGTAAATGCTATAAAAGGAAAAACCCTTAATGTTATCTTTGTATGGGAATCCCCATAAAAAGGAACACGAAATATTCCCAGAAATAAAGAGCTTGTAAGTGAAATCTATACTAATACTAATATTATAAAGAGGAAAGATTTGTTTGTTTGTAACGAATAGGCTCCGAAACTACTGGACCGATTTCAAAAATTCTTTCACCTTTGGAAAGCTACATTATCCCCAAGTAACATAGGCTATATTTTATCCCTGTATTCCCACGGGAACGGGAACTACGCGGGTAAAACTGCGCGGAGGCAGCTAGTAATATATATTTGTGTTTGTTATAACACGCACATCTCAGAAACTACTGGTGCGAGTTTTTGACGTGACAACGTCTTATAAATTGGTTTGCCGGGTGACACTTCAAGAAACTGCGTTACGCTCCGCTCACGTAACGTGACGTTATGTTTTAAATTGTTACTATTATTTCATCCTTCTTCCTACTATACGAATGAATATTCACATTAAAATTATTTTACCACTCAAAGTCGTTGTCACGTAAAACTTTCGCCCGTATACCGACTTTACAGGCAACCAATTTTTTTTTTTTGTGTTGGATAGTCCATTTATCGAGGAAGGCTATATACTATATAACATCACGCTATAACCAATAAGAGCGGAGCATCAATGAATAATATAGCCAAAACGGGAAAATTTCTTAAATGACGCAGACGAGCAGTCAAATGGGGAGATTTGTCTTTTTATATATAAGTAAAATTACTTAAAAACTACTGGACCAATTTCAAAAATTCTTTCCCCATTGGAAAGCTACATTATCAGGGAGTAACATAGGCTTTATTTTATCCCCTTATTCCTAAGGGATCGGGAACTATGCGGGTGAAACTGCGCGGAGGCAGTTAGTGTTAAAATATTTAATCTAGAAACGTTGATTAGACAAATTAAGTACTTACACTAATATTATAGATAAATTCGAAAGTTTGTGAGTGTATGTTTGTCACTTCTTCACGTCTAAACCACGGTAACAATTTTCATGAGATTTGGCACAGAGATAGACTAAATACTTATGAAAAGACATAGGCTACTTTTTATTTCGGGATCTCCGGAAGACACAATTTTGTTATAACATCTAATCGAATGTATCTACCTACCAACCTGTAATGCAATAAATACCCTCGGGAACGCGGGTGAAACCGCGGGGCATTAAATTGTACATATTTTATAAAATGAATATTAATTTTAGTGGCCGTTTTAGACCAGTTCAATGATCAGGCGGCGATCTATCGGGAGCTCCCGACGTTTGCCGTTAAACACCAGCTCATGTGCGGCAGAGATTTGGAGAATGCATGCGCAGATGTGCAGAAGTGACACGGCTGTTAATAGGGTATTTCTGCCTATATACTGGTAAAATTGTAGGCATTACTTTGCGTTTGTTTTAGGTGTATCAGAATTTATATCTGGATGTATTTTTAATTAGTATTTATGTAACATGAGTGCTTAGATTGGAATTATAGACCGACTTTAAATATTGATATAGTAAGCTAATTGTTCCCTTTTTTAAGATTTATTTAAATCTAGCTTCCACCCTGTCGTAGCCTATGTCTTTTCCTAAGCACTTGTCTAGGTATATCTGTACCAAATCTCATGATAATCGTTACCGTGTTTTAGGCGTGAAACCGTTACAGACAGGCATATTAGTTTCACATTTTTAATATTAATAGGGATCGTGCATTAGTAATTTAACCATTATTGTCCTATTTAACCATAACCTCAAATATTAAAAATGTTTCAAATGAGCCTTCACTTATGAAAAGTCTGAATCTAATGCTCGGTTCAGAAGGTTGATCTTGCTAATGTCTTTCAATCAACAATTACTCTTTTCAAAACCAGTACCTATCACAAACTTTAAAAACTAAGTAACAAACAAACAAAATAGGCATGAACTAACTCTATCAACCGGTCCCATCTACACAATATTCTCTGTTAATAATTGCTTACGCACAAATCACCTTTCTTTCTTTCACCGGCGGCTGCGGCTGCGGCTTCGGCAGTGTACTCCCGTCCAACGTCGCGTCCGGTCGTCGCGCCATGCAACACGTGAATTGACAGTGTGTGACAGTTTTGACAGTGCAACCATGACAGTCAAATTTGGTGTTGCCGTACTCCTGCTCGCGGTCCTCGCGCCCATTACTGGGGAGGAGGAGTCGTTTGCCTCGTCATTTTTATCCGGTAAGCTTTCACTGGTCTTGGATTTTGTGACGTTAAGTTTTAAGACTACTTTTAATGATCTGAAATTTAGAAGTAGCTCGGAAGAAATCGTTGATAGTGTTTTCAAAACTTTCTCAAACTAAATTCATGATTAATGTATAGTAGCTGCGTCCGCGCGGTTTCCGCGTAGTTCCCGTTCCCGTAGGAATACAGTGAATAGCTATGTTACTCCCTGATAATTAGTTTTTTAATGGTGAAATATTTTTTTGAAATCGGCACAGTAGTTTTTGAGTGTATTCATTACAAACACCCACTCACACAAATACATATTTTTCCTCATTAAATTAGTGTAGGTAACGGGACGATCCGCGCGTAGACTAAGTTTGTATTATCAAATTTTGATTACCCCACATTGATTATGGTCTAAATAAAACTTGTTATATTGTTTATATTCTACATAAATGAAGAACAATATAGTGTATATATATCTACACTAATATTATAAGGAGGAAAGATTTGTATTTTTGTATGTAACGAATAAACTCAAAAAGTATTGGACCGATTTAAATCACTCTTTATTCATTAGAAAGCTACATTATCACTGAGTGACATAGGTTATATTTTATGCCTGTATTCCCACGGGAACGGGAACTACGCGGGTAAAACACGGAGGCAGCTAGTAGCGAATAAAAAGAAAGGATGTCCACTAATAAATCACGGTGTATGGAAGTGGAGCGGAGCGCCGCAGCCGTGCGTCGATGGCCGCGACAACATCTTGGAACTGTAAAATTGATCCTTTTACCGTATCTCAAATAAATATGTTGTCATCGCAACACTAGTGGTGTAAAGTTTTTAAACAAATACCATATTTTCTTAAGTTATAACTAAACTTTTATAGAAAAAACATAGTTTAAGATTTAAGAAGTTGTGTATGACAGTGTCTTTTTGGTGTCAGAACGTGTTTCTGTACTACGGAGTATCTATCTGGTTATCATAATACAAGCTTTGCTTAGTGGGGATAAAATATAGCCTATGTTACTCCCACATAATCTAACTTCGTATTGGTGAAAGAATTATTCAGATCGGTCTTGTAGTTTTGGAGTTTAATTCTTACATACAAAAATACAAATCATACCTTTTTATTATTAGTATAGATTTACAACCAAAGAACAAACAGACATATTCTTGCATATAAATATTTTATCTGTATAAGAATTCGAACCAAAACTTGACATAGAAAGTACTTATTAACTAATCTATAGCCTAAAATTCTACCACATAATTAGTTAACTTCTAATTAGATTTTGAGGTTATGGATTCTAGTCCATACTTCCGCTACGCAGGTATACAGGTTCGAAGCCATCGAGTCATGTTGATGACTCACTTCCGGTCTTTATACGATCAATTTCTTTTTTTTTCTAACTAATGTACAGTTAAATTATCTTGTATTTATTGACTGAACACAATAATCTGATTATACATACTTATATGTGGAAGAAACTCTGTAATGTTTTTTGGTATTGACATAGATTGTGCTTCGGAGAAGCCGTGGTGGCTCAGTTGGGAACGCACCGACTCACGATCATGAGGGTGCCGGTTCAAATCCCTGGTCCGTACGTCTGAGTTTATAAAAACTTACGTACGGATTCACACCACTGGCTTTCGGTGAAGGAAAACATCGTGAGGAAACCTGCATGCCCGAGATGTCACAATTAAAGGCATGTGAAGTCCGCCAATCCGCACTAGGCCCGCGTGGTGGACTATGGCCTAAACCCCCTCGGTGTTAGGGGATGCTTGAGCTCCTCGGTGGAGACGTATATGAGCTGTTGATGTGCTTCGGAGAAGGACATAAGAATGAATACTTATTGTACGTAGACAAAGTCGCAGGTACTATCTATAAATATAAATGTGATTTTCTGATGATATATGTATAAATCAAATAAAATAAAAATCCTGGGACATTTTTCACACACGGCCAATCTGATTCCAAATTAAGCTTCAAAGTGAGCTTGTGTTATGGTAACCAGATAGCTTATGTACTACATATACTACTTTTAAATACATACATAATATAATATGTAACTATTTCACGCCACGGCGGTTAAAGTGAATTTGAGGAAACTTCTATAAGATAAAGAAGATCCATTTAAAGTAGGTATTTGTATTGAATTTAAGCAGGTAGTGAAAAAAACTTTATATCAAAAGGGCTTTTATAGTGTGTCAGATTACTTGTTAGAAAAAGACCCTTGGCAGTGAAATGCTCGCTACAAGCTATTTCACATTTTGTAAAAATCACTATTGTATTAGATGTAAGTTGGTTTTTGAAAAGAGTAATTACTGAGTTTATTGCCAGCTCTTCTCAGTAAAAACTACTATCAGAACCGAGCATTAAAAGTGACTATTCATAAGTGCTTTATTGAGGCCTATTTGAATAAAAAAGATATTGATTTTGATTTTGAAAGAACAGAGAATTATTATTTACATTCCTACTAACACTAATATTATTAGATAGCCCATTTAGCCAGGAAGACTATAAGATATGCTTAGCATAAGCATATCTTATAGTCTTCTAGGAGAATAATAGATAGACTAATAGGAGCAGAACACTACATTATCTCATAACATATTTTACACAATCATAGATACCATTCTTTGCACAGGCCGGTTGGCTTTGTGGTTAGTGACCCTGACTTTCAAGCCGCCGGTCATGGGTGCGAATCCCACCCAGGACAAACATTAGTATGCATAAATATGTCTGTTTGTCCTGTGCCTGGATGTAAATATCTATATAAGTATGTATTTTAAAGTTATATATGTAGTATATCAGCTATCTGGTTACCATATCACAAGCTCTGCTTAGTTTGGAATCAGATTGGCCGTTTGTGAAAAATGTCCCAGGATATTTATTTATTTATTTAAAAGTAGTTTATGTAGTATATCAGCTATCTGGTTACCATATCACAAGCTCTGCTTATAGAATTAGATTGGCCGTGTGTGAAAGATGAATGAAGATATTCTTTGGCCTTCCCCTTCTACCCTGCCTTAGTCTTAAGTGCAGTATTTTTTTATTTTGAATTAAATCACTTATCCATACATTCATTTCCACAAACTTAAGTTATACGTATTATCTATACTAATATTATAAAGAGGAAAGATTTGTTTGTTTCTTTGTTTGTAATGAATAGGCTCCGAAACTACTGGACCGATTTCAAAAATTCTTTCATCTTTGGAAAGCTACATTATCCCCGAATAACATAGGCTATATTTTATCCCTGTATTCCCACGGGAACGGGAACTACGCGGGTAAAACCGCGGGGAGGCAGCTAGTTTGTAATAAATAGGCCCCGAAACTACTAGACCGATTTCAAAAATTCTTTCATCTTTGGAAAGCTACATTATCCCCGAGTAACATAGGCTATATTTTATCCCTGTATTCCCACGGGAACGGGAACTACGCGGGTAAACCGCGGAGGCAGCTAGTTAGTGAATAAGTATGTAAGTATATACAGGTGGCGTCAGTCAGTAGGCGCATATTTAACGGATCGCGTTCCGTTACACGCGGCCCATATAGCACATGACGTGCGCGGCCGCGGCGCAACACTAGACTTGAAATGATAAACCCGCTAACCGACGACACTAAGCTATTGTGATTGAAAACTTTATTTTGTTTGTTATTAGGTATATTTTTTATCGGCACGAATATTTCCTAGTAAAAAAATTTTTAGAGAAATTCAAATCTATATAAGATAACTAGCTGCCGCCCCGCGGTTTCACCCGCGTAGTTCCCGTTCCCGTGATCACAGAGATATGAAAAATAGATAGAAGCCGATTCTCAGACCTACTGAATATGCATATAAAATTTCATAAAAATCGGTCAAGCCGTTTCGGAGTATGGTAACTCACATTGTAACACGAGAATTTTATATATAAAATGTTGCATATTTTATGTCTTACTCAAGATTCGAGTCGATCATTAGAGTCAACCTTTTTGCATATTTGAATGAATATTTAATTTAATTTCAATCTATATTTAGCTATTTTTAATAACCAACAATTGTACAAAAAAAAACGTATTTACCCAAAACAGAAACATTACTCCTGCATAGGAACCGACGACTACCAGCTTCAAAGTCAGGGTCACTAACCACAAAGTCAACCAGTCAAATTACATGATACAGATGTTTATATAGATGTTCCTTATTGCTGAGCAATAAAGTTTATTTTTCTTTAACATTCTTATACGTTAAAAATAAACTATTAGACAGATAATAATTAGAGGCAAAATATTAAGTTTATTTACACGTAATGGCGTGATACCGTTTCAAAGAAGTTCACGATATATAATAACGCACTTTACAATCATCTATATATATAAAACAAAGTCCCCGCCGCCTCTGTCTGTCTGTCTGTCTGAACGCGATGAACACAAAAACTATTGAACATTTTCATGCGTTTTCATCAAATTACGGAGTATTTCATGGGGAAGGTTTTTATATTTAATACATCAATTTGGACCCGGTAGGCTTGGCTCTAGATTGGCTCTAGACTGTGTGTACCAAATTTCAAAATCGGTTCATTAGCGTGAAACAGACCGACAGACAGAGTTACTATCGCATCGCATTTATAAAATATTTAATCTCGCAGTTCCCGTTCCCGTAGGAATACAGAGATAAAATATAAACAATGACACTCACAAATAACGTAGCTTTCTATTGGTGAAAGAATTGTGCAGATCGGTTCAGTAGTTTCGGTGCCTATTCGTTACAAACAAACAAATCTTTCCTGTTTATAATATTAGTATAGAAAATAAATAATTACTCTAGCCTAAAACTGAATAAATTTGCTCAAATTTTGAATGTTTTAAATAAAAAATTTCGTCCAAAACATATGATTAGTATGACTTTTACAATATTCTCACGCTGGTCTCGGTCACGCGACGCGACGTCAGCGTTCCTGAGTTATTGTATAAATAAACTGTGTCGCGGTTAAACTGAATAGCAGCACAAGCATTTTGGTAAACGTCTAGATTATGACGTGTATGTGTAAAAATGATATAGGTAGTACCATATTAAAAAATTTTTTACGTAGGTCACATTAGACCATGTTCGTGTAATATCAGCGTTTGAAAAACCTTCCCATACAGAGGCATGTCATTTATAATATAGTTACATGTATTATTATATAAACAGAATATACTTACCTACAAAAAAAATATATTTTCAAATAGTAGATAATAATTTCTTATCAAAAACAACCTTCTAAATCGAGCATTAGAGTCTTTGTTTCAAAAAATTATCTGATTTCTTGTAAAATATGATTAAGTTTGTTATAATTATTTAATAGTGTTAAATAAAAATATTGTTCATTTAAGTAATACAAATGTCTTAGTTTTATGAAAGCAAGGTTTATTTAGAATTTAAAAGCTAGAATTTATTTTTGGTTGCCAACCACACCAAAAATGGCCAATTAAAGTAATCCAGGCTTTAAATATTACCTATTTATCTGCAACATATATCTCTATTAGCGGGTAGTTTTAAAACTCGGTGAAATCGTGTCATGTGACACGCGCGCCGCTGAAAGTGAATTAATATGTAAAACGACAGACAGACAGACTGGACATTCTATATAATACACATACTTTATTATATGTCTGATTGTTCTGTGTCTGGACGTAAATATCTATATAAGTATGTATTTAAAAGTAGTATATGTAGTATATCAGCTATCTGGTTACAATAACACAAGTTCTGCTTAGTTTGGAATCAGATTGGCCGTGTGTGAAAAATGTCCCAGGATATTTATTTATTTACAAACTCCTTAAAAGTATCATTACAGGTAGATATGTTTTATCAATAAATTGATTTACTATTAGTTTATAAAGTTTCATTCAAATTAATTCACCCTTTTATGTGTTTATTGAATTTTCAATTTAGTCTACACTAATATTATAAAGAGGAAAACTTTGTTTGTTTGGTTGTAATGAATAGGCTCAAAAACTACTGGACCGTTTTTGAAAATTCTTTCACCATTCGAAAGCTACATTATCCACGAGTAACATAAGCTATATTTTATCCCTGTTTCTCACGGGAACGGGAACTACGCGGGTAAAACCGCGGTGAGGCAGCTAGTCTATACTAATATTATAAAGAGGAAAGATTTGTTTGTTTGTTTGTTTGTTTGTTTGTTTGTAATGAATAGGCTCCGAAACTACTGGACCGATTTCAAAAATTCTTTCACCTTTGGAAAGCTACATTATCCCCGAGTAACATAGGCTATATTTTATCCCTGTATTCTAACGGGAACGGGAACTACGCGGGTAAAACCGCGGGGAGGCAGCTAGTATGAAATAAAATTTGTGCACACGCGTTGAAGTCTTTTATATGGCACATTTATTTTTTTTTATTTTTACATTTATGTGTTTTTATTACATATTTCTAATATTTATCCCTAATCTTCTAATAGGTATATATTAAATTATAACTCTATTTATTATTTACATAATAATTTTGCTATATATCGTCAAGGATAGCGATAAAAATTGCATTTACAAAAAATGGTTGCAAATAAATGGAATCGCTGAAGTCTTTTGTTCGCGACGAATACTTAAACTTAAAGTTATATAAAAAGCTTGTAGTTAGCTAGTCGCATCACCGGCGCGGGCGCAGTCACGTGGAGTCATAGTAAATATCCTGGGACATTTCTCACACATGGCCAATCTGATTCCAAAGTAAGCTTCAAATGAAGTTTGTGTTATGGTAACCAGATAGCTGATATACTACATATGATGCTTTTAAATACATACTTATATAGTATACTTACATCCAGACACATAACAAACAGAGATATTCATGCATACAAATGTTTGTACTGGGTGGGATTCGAACCCACGACCGGATTGAAAGTCAGGGTCACTAACCACAAAGCCAACCGGGCTATCGAGTCGAGTCATAGTTGTATCATAGCGACTTTCGCGCGGTCATTGACCCGCGGGAAAGCCTGCGATAGCCGACTTGTTCGATCACTCATTTGATTTATTGATTTACTACTGGCTTTTATAATACTTAGTTTATTTTTTTTAAAGAAACTGAATAGGAAGGAAATAATCTAAATCCTCTGGTAAGTAAAACAGTATTAATATATAAACAATTTGAAGAGTGATTTCAATAGGTATATAATATCCGCGCAACATAATCCCCGTTTTCCCTATATTTTGTTTTGTTGCTCCGCTCCTATTGGTCGTAGCGTGATGGTATATAGCCTTCCTCGACGAATGGGCTATCTAAAAACTGTTTGTTGATTCTCAAAAAAAACATATGGATGGATGGATGGATGTTCGTTACTCAGTAACGCAAAACGACTTTACGGATTTTGATGAAATGCACAGAGTTAGAACATATTCTGGAATAAAACAGGCAAATTTTTATCCAAAAAATCTTTCTACGCAGTTGTAAATAACTAGCTGCCTCCGCGCGGTTTTACCCGCGTAGTTCCCGTTCCCGTGGGAATACAGGGATAAAATATAGCCTATGTTACTCGGGGATAATGTAGCTTTCCGAAGGTGAAAGAATTTTTGAAATTGGTCCAGTAGTTTCGGAGCCTATTCATTACAAACAAACAAACAAACAAATCTTTCTTCTTTATAATATTAGTATAGACTTGCTTCTGCCAGCGACTTCGTTCGCGTGGAATAGTTTCAAAATCAAATCAAAAAATCAAAAATATTTTTATTCAAATAGGCCAATATGCAAAGCACTTATGAATAGTCAGACTCTAACGCTCGGTTCGGAAGGTTGGTTTTGCTGAGAAGAGCCGGCAATAAACTCAGCAATTACTCTTTTTAAAATAAACTTAGATTAAAATACATTTCAATGAAGTAGTCTCACTGACAATATCTGCGTGGTAGGGAATGACATAAAAGAAAAAAAAAACATAAAATAAAGTGAATATTCATAAAAACAAAAACAAACTTGAGCAGACCAGTCCCCACAAGCAGCACCTGTTCACAAGCATGACGCATGTGGCAGCCATCGCCCTCTTCGCCATATTTTAGGGAAGTGAGCGACCCGTCACACGACGCCGCCGCAAGCAAAGACTTTTAAGTGAGCATGACTAACCCAAGCCTGCTACAAAACATAATTATCAATTAATAAACGAAACACACACACCCAATGTTATCAGCGAGACTATTAACATACTTATATTAGGTAATTTACAGTATGAGTATAAGCATAAATGTATACAAGTTAAATAAATCTACAACCAAGCATTATTATCATTTAAATATTCATTTATATTATAGTAAGCCCTTTTTATTAATACGGCTTTGATATGGTCCTTAAATTTTTGCGAAGGCAAATTTACAATTTTCTTTGGGCTAACTCTAACTTTAACCCGCGACTTCGTTTGCGTAGAAGGTTAGTATCTCGCAGAGCTAACTGGTGCCACCGGACACGCGCCCTCGCCCGCGCGCAGTACGCGATAATTATTTGCTGCTATGGTTTTGCGATGGCTTATTTCATCTATAATTTTGGTGTTTCTATACCGATTTCTATGATTCTTTTTATTATTCAATAGGTAATAATGTCAACTTTTTAAAATTAGGGATGAGTGAGAGTATTATATACGTAAGAGTAAACAAATATAATCAGAATGCTCCGAACTGCTAAGCTATCAGGAGTTACACGTGTTATTGTGAGTCAACCATAAAAGATAGACATATGCTGTTGCGAGATATTTTTTAGGAAATTTTATGTAGAATATTTCCGTCATACATGATTTCTATGTAACTTTAACCATTAAGGCTGCACACGCGACGGAAGCTTAGAAAATGGAGTAACTTCTCCCGTTTTCCCAAAATTTCCCTTCACTACTCTGCTCCTATTGATTGTAGCGTGATGAAAAGTATCCTATAACCTGTCCAGGAGTATGAAGAATAATTGTACCAAGTTTCGTTAAAATCCGTCCAGTAGTTTTTGTTTCTATAAGGAACATACAGACAGACAGACAGACAAAAATTTTACTGATTGCATTTTTGGCATCAGTATCGATCACTAATCACCCCCTGATTTGACCTCTCTACAGATTTATTATAAGTATAGATAATAAACCACAACGTTTTCCTTATATTTTTTGCGTGTTATCAACTGAATAGTTATACTTAATTTTGATACCTGTCAATGATAAATAGCGGGTTTATTTTATAACAAGTGATAATGATAGTTCAAAATTATTATAATAATAAAGACACTATAAAAACTGGCCTAGTGCGAGTTAGAGTCGCGAATGAAGAGTTCCGCTCCGATAAGAGCATGGGGACCTCTCTATAATACTTATTTAATTTTGTTTTGTTATATTTTTTAGTTAAGTATACGAAAACATTGTGATCATTTTAAGCGTTTAATTGTTGTTATTATTAAAATTTAGCAAACAATCCAAAAGAAACACACGATTCTAGTATCGGAGCCCACTTATATTTTGTTATAGCTGTTTATAGCACTTACAGCTGCTAGGCAAAATACACATTCTGTGAAAATTTTAATTGTCTACCTATTACGAATCATGAGATACTGCCCGTGACAGACAGACGGACAGTACAGGCTTAATAATAGGGTCCCGTAAGACACCCTTCAATTACTGGACCCTGAAACACTACATTCCAAACCAAACAAATAATTTTCTTTACAACATTTTGTAACAAAACCAATTTCTTTCTGTCACCCACGACTCACGAGGAATATCAATATCGGATAGTTAGCTCTACGCATGTACTTTCATTTTCGACGGGGACGGGGACGGGGCGGGGCGGGGACGGGGTGGGGACGGGGCGGGGGCGGGGGCCGATTTCACCGGCCGGACCCCGCATTGGGTCATCAGGTAACGGTGGTACGTGTGCGGCGCGATCGGTAGACGACAGCGGGTGACTTATGACATGATAATGGAGAAAATATATATATTTTTAGGTATTTAAAAAAATTTGTAAATTGAAGAGTATTTCAATGTTTATTTTATATAAGTCTTGAAACTAAAAACGTAGTAAAATGGGAGAAAACCCTTTATTCTTTATCTACTAGCGTGAAAAAGGATGCGTGAGATAAATCTATTTATTTTTGTGAAGTTTTGTTTTATGTCAATATAATCATATATTTAGTATACAACAACTATGTATTATATTATTAACTAAAAGCTATAGATCCATAAAAAAAAAACCTAAACCTAAAAACTAGATAAATAAATAAACACTCATACAAATTAAGTCATCAATTATAACATTATTTTGTGTCCGTCCCGTCCGCTGTCACTTGTTATTTAAAACCATTACTCTTTTCCTTTCATTTGCCTCCGACCGATTCTGTGTCAGTGGCGTGAGGTCGCCTCCAGGGGCAAGGGGGGACGGTAGGGGCAGGGGGGGACACCAGGGGGGGAGGGGGCTAACGGCACTTCAAGTTTTAGAACACAGCTCCCCAAACTTTTTTGTGTCCCCTTAACGTATTGGTTCATGTTTAAAGTCGGGTGCAGATTATTTGACTTTGTAATATAAATGTGAATGATTGATAAAGGTTACTGGATAAAATTTGCCACAGAGTTTGAATATGTGCTGGAATATGACATCATTTAAATTGAGGATTCCCCAGATACGCGGGTAAGACCGCGAGGAGGAAAGTTAATAAATTAAATAACGTTATGAATGGCTTAATTTTAAAAATATTGGTCAGTTTTTTGGCTGCTTGTCTCAGCTAGAACAACCTCCCAAACCAAGCGGTAGAGTTTAACCATTTATAAGTCCTATTTTGTAGTAAAATTTTGGTACATAACACCTACCTAGTTAATAAAAATTAAATTCTACTTTAAAAACTATTATGTATAACTAAATTATTGGATTGTGATCGATCGATTGAAGTGCCAAGTTTCAACTTTTTCCTTCGTTTTGACAACGGTGAAAATAACGTTCAAAGATATTACATACTAGCTGCCTCCGCGCGGTTTTACCCGCGTAGTTCCCGTTCCCGTGGACATACAGGGATAAAACATAGCCTATATTACTCAGTGATAATGTAGCTTTCTAATGAAAAAATTAGTATCAAAATCGGTCCAGTACTTTTTGAGTTTATTCGTTACATACAAAAATACAAATCTTTCCTCTTTATAATATTAGTGTAGGTGTAGAGAGGCGATGCTTATAAAAGCGTTTTAAGAAGAGGGCTATATAATACAGTTTGAGAGTCTCAGACCAAGTTCGTCTCCATGGGGGTCGTGGAATGCAGCCGCGCAGGTTATCTAGGATCATAACCCGATGTTATAGTTAGATAATAAGGTCGATAATCGCATGAACATTAATATTTATGACTCAGCACATCGTACTTGCTAATTGTAATTTATATCTTATTTGGTGCACGTTGTGATCGTAATTGGAATGGAAAATATAATTATTTTAAATCACATTTAGTTTTCTCGGAATAAGCATGTAGGTAGGTACCTACTATGTTCAAATCTAAAATATAGTTTAAATGCAGTTTTCCTTGGATAAAAGTGCCTATGTACCATTCTAGAACAAGTTCTAACTCTGTGTTAAATTTCATCGGGAACCCTTCGTCGTAATTGAGTAACAGACATTCATCCAAGCCTTCTCATTTGTAATATAAATAACCACAATTTTATGCGCCTATTGATTATATAGTTTTACCTACTAGCGACCTTATATTATTGTAAATCGAAGTCAAGTTACGTGAAACCCCCTTCAGCCTTTAATGCGTGTAAGAGCAACAAATCTATAGGTAAAATCTTTAATCTAACGCTAACATCAGCTACGCTTCACGTACCTGTTACATACTGCATTGTTTTACAAGTGATTTTAGATAGATTTATAAGTAGCTAAAGAAAGAATGGTATGATTGTGTAAAATAAGATATGAGAGAATGTGGATTTGACTGGAGACCGAATGAAATGGAGGGACATGACGCACAAAGCCGACCCTAAATAGGTTAAGGCTAGGAAAATAATGATGAGTGGAATTCAAAATCAAAATGTCTTTATGCATAGACTTACACATATACTATCCAGATTGCCAAAAAAAATATATTAAACTTAACTTTAAAATAGGAAAATCTGTGGCTAATTAATTCAGTCACATCTCAGCAAACAGCTGCATTCAAGATGGCGCCAACAGACGCCACTGCCGCGCTACACCCGCGCCACAGCGACGCCGCACATAGGTACTAAACAGTACGCAGAATATATTACAATACATTCCAATGAGACAAAACGACTCTCATATAAGTATGTCATCTTCTATATATATAAAACAAAGTCCCCGCCGCCTCTGTCTGACTGAACGCGAAAACTACTGAACAGATTTTTTTGTTTTCACCAAATTACGGAGTATTTCATGGGGAAGGTTACGAATTAACAAAAAACGGTTATGTAGTTAATCTATATGCTGTAGAGGTGGGAGCGAGAGGTATACCAGCAAAATCTCTCTATAACATGCTGAAAGACCTGGCCTGTCCAGAACTGCAGTAAGTTCTATACTAGAACGAGCATCTAAAGCAGCATTGGCAGGTTCATACCAGATTTGGCTGGGCAGGGAGAGAAACACGAGTAGTGAAGGTGAGTGTTGATGTACGTCGGAAAAGGGGCCCCTTAAACCTACACCCATGTCACAAGTCTCGGGATCTGCTCGGAGTTTCTCTCTCTGTCACACGATGGACCCGGCACCCGCACGGTGAATCCATGGAATGCCAAGAATTTCGTCTCTCTCTATGTATAATACATCAATTTGGACCCGGTAGGTTGCGCCGGGCAGAACGAAGTCTGCCGGGTCCGCTAGTGCAGTATAAATTTAGAGCTCGCTTCAGTCACAGTGGATTTCAATTTTCTATCATCATCTCATATACTTCTCCATTGCGGGTACACGAACCTCTTCTAACAACGAGGGGATTTAGGTTATAGACCACCATGCAGGCCTAGGTAAAAAAATTATAGATCTTTGAAGTACCTTACGCCCCCAACTATGTCCTGTATGTAGGTGCCTACATCAGTTTTCTTAGTAAAGTTTGAGTCAGTCGGTGAATGAGTCAGGACTTTTCTTTCTATATTAATCACTAGTTGACCCGCGTAACTTCGTCTGCGTCATATCTACCTCGTTTTTGTAATATCTTTCAATTATGCGCAGCTGCTATTAGTCGACAAATGAGCTATGTAACACTAAAAGGTTTTTAAACATTCAGAGTTTGTTTGGAATAGGTCCAAACAAACCAAAAACTAATTACTCCTTTATATAAAACTAGCTTCCTCCGCCCGGTTTCACCCGCGAAGCTCCCGTTTCCGTTGGAATACAGGGATAAAATATAGCCTACGTTACTCTGTGATAATGTAGCTTTCCAATGTTAAAGGAATTTTTGAAATCGGCTCAGTAGTTTGAAGTTTATTCTTTACAAACATATACACAAACAAAATGCATTTCCTCCTTTTGATATTAGTTACTTACTTTACATACTTTAGATGAAAGATCGACAAAATCTGTATATTTTTTAAACTGAAACCCCAAACTGGTGTCTAAATTAACTGGTAGGTATGTATGTCCGCGTCCGTTACCCGCGTGTCCGCATTCCGGACACGTGCGCGAGTTCACCGCAGCGCAAATACCGTCCTAGCTAATTAGTCCATCCACTACCTACTAATATAGTAGGAAAGATGTTACGGATATAATTGTAGGAAATAAACAATCTGTATTAATATTATAAATGCGAAAGTTTGTATGCATAGTTGTTCCTCTTTCAGGCAAAAACTACTGAACCGATTTAAATGAAAGTCTAGAGCCTGAGGGTCACAAATCACAAAGCCAAGGGGCGAGACATAAAATGTCATAATCATCATCTTCCTTGCCTTGTCCTATGTAGGGTCGGCTTTGTTCGTCATGTCCCTCCATTTCATTCGATCTCCAGTCAAATCCACATAAAATGTCATAATATGATCACGCATTTCTGAAATACCGTACACATATAAAAATAGAACATTCATTAATCATCAGCAGCTCATATACGTCTCCACCGAGGAGCTCGAGCCACCCCTAAGATCGAGGGGGTGTAGGCCATAGTCCACCACGCGCGCCTAGTGCGGATTGGCGGACTACACCTGCCTTCAATTGTGACATCTCAGGCATGCAGGTTTCCTCACGATGTTTTCCTTCACCGAAAGCCAGTGGTGTGACTCCGTATGTAAGTTCTTATAAACTCAGAGGGACGGCCCAGGGATTTGAACCTGCACCCTCATGATCGTGAGTCGGTGCGTTCCCAACTGGTACACTCACTAAGTTGGTTAGTACATCTTAGAGAGTAAAGAGTAATTGTGGCAATAAAATAGTCTAGGCACGTCTCGTACCGCCATCTGGCCTTAACCCCAGAACACCAGACCTTGCTGACCTTGTCTGACCTTGTAAAGAGTACAACCACATAATAACTAGCTGGTGTACAAAAATCTACACTAATATTATAGAGAGAATTGAATTTTTGTATATAAGGAATAAACTTAAAAACTGCAACACACTACCCAACAAACATTTTAGTGCTAGCGGCAGCCTTTTTTAGAGCTCTTACTGTTATTTAAGGTATATAAGAACTCCGATAGCAACCTTCGACTCTACAGTAGGGTTAGTTATGAATAATTAAACCTTCCAGAGGAATAAGAGTAATAAATAAAAAAAATATAAATCAAGACGGTAGTATGGAGTTTATCGTAACCATTGTATAACTTATTCTTATAGCTTTTAGTTGCACAAACCTATAAAAGCAATTGTAAGGTGTCTACTAACACTTACTAACGGGTGATGTTCGACTACTGGGGTAGTGAAAGGTCTTGTAACACCTAAAGTCTTACTCTAATAGCTTCAAGAAGTATTAAACACTCTGAGTGATACTCAGGTGTCTACTAACACTTACTATCAACTGGTATTCTTAAAAAGAGTTAGACAAATACTTTATATCACCTAACGAGTTTTGTCGAGTCTTAAGAGTTACTAAGAAAGCTATAAGGATCTAAGAAGTGTTTATTATAAGTCCTATAGAGCTAGATTCTGCAATCCACCTTATAATCAGTATTTAATCACTACGGGAGGAATAACAGAGATATCAGGATGCTTAAGTAATTAGAACTAAGACGCCATTTAATCAAGATATACCTACTATAAAATTGTGAAAGAAAAACCTTATTGCAATGTTCCTAGTCCAATTATTTACTTACATTGTTCATAATTTTCAATTTAAATATCTTAAGGAGGTTCCAGGAATTGATAAATAAGATAAATAAAGAAAAAAATAATTCTGGCAGTATTTTTTTACATCATTTAATCATCAAAAGTAGTTTATTTTTAGGGCGCTTCAAAAATGAGATGAAAACTAGTATATATTGTTACCGTAAAATTACCGCCGCATGTGATTAAATCCCTATAACACCCAGTAATCTTAAACACTTTAGGTACTTACCTTAATTATTTTATTAAAACGCCATGACATGAATGCATGCTATAAAATACTATCACTATTGACTCTAACAAGAACGTAAAACTCTGCGAAACAGTTTAAATATTTAGCGCTTTCGGTGAAATTTATTGCTACCAAAAAAGTCATTTAAGTGGTTTCCATAACTTGTTTACTACTTTAGCTTGCAGTTATACCCTGTGTATAGCTTATAAAACACTTGAAGTGGTAGTCACTGCTACTGTAGCACTGTTCTAACTCTTAATAAACACTTATTTATCACTCTCTATAACCATTAAATAGCCTCAAGCTCTCGTACGAACAGGCCCAAATCAGGGTTATAAGAGAGTTACAGAACGCTTTATCACCAAGTTGTTAGTGCCTTTACAGAACCTTGGGTTACAAAAATCCTCTTAAGCAGCTCATGTAGCCCTTATTCTTATTACCAAAATGTTAGTTGGGTAGGTACACTGGGTACACACTACACATCGCATTAACTATATAGGTACACAACTAAAACTAAATAAATAAATAAAACATGATAATAAAATAATATCATTAAATTAAATAAAATAATTATACCTAGTCTAGTTTTGTTCAACAGAATTGGGCCTAAATTACACTTTCATCGAAGCTAGATATGATAGTAGTTTTAATTACGATTTTAGAAAATAAGCCGTAATGTGATTCTATAAGATATCTGGTTTGATGGCCTGACAGGTCTACGTGTGGGGCCATCCAACTGGCGATTGATGTGGTCTTTAAAGTATTTAAGGGTAAAATAGGTTCATATACATTTCGTCCCAAGTTAATCATATACTAGTCGATTTTACTTCGTTGGAATCAGTTCCCAGTTTATGCAACAATTTTCATTGATTCTCCGCTCCTTTTGGTCGTAGCGCGATGTTATATAGCCTACATTCTTTGTCGATAAATAGGCTACTCAACACTAAAATATTTTTTCTAATCGAACCTGTAGTTCCTGAGATTAACGCGTTCAAACAAATAAACTATTCGGCGCTATTATATAGATACTAGCTGCCGCCCCGCGGTTTCACCCGCGTAGTTCCCGTTCCCGTGATCACAGGGGTATCAAAAATAGATAGTAGGCAGCCAATTCTTAGACCTACTGAATATGCATATCATAAAAATCGGTCAAACCGTTTCGGAGTAGTAACTAACATTGTGACACGAGAATTTTATACATATAGACTAGTGGACCAGGCAGACTTCGTTCTGCCCACCAGCGCCACCTACCGGGTCCAAGTATATGTAAGCTATCCTATCTCTCAAGTTGGATCGAACTGCACATGGTGTGCGAATTTTATTATAATCGGTTAAGTGGTTTAGGAGTCCATTGAGGACAAACATTGTGACACGAGATTTATATATATTAAGATTTCATTTAAGAACTAGTAATATCGATTGTTTGCTTAGAAGCTTTATTCTATATGTCAAAGTTATATAAATAGATACTTTTCTCAAGTCAAACTGAGGTAAAACCGGGGGGCGGAAGGGTAAGCTAGTTAGACTTATACCGTCTAGGCTGTGGCCGCGGACGGCGCCGTCTGTACGCCGCGCGCCGGTGAAAGTCAAAAAGAAAATAGTTTTATATAGAAAACTGTGAACAAGTCTAGTCCGTACGTAACTACAGTTTGCCATATACCACATGAGCGTTGATTAAAGTATTTAGTTACTGTTAAATACACGATATCTTAATATGAAATGTGATTGTCACTATAACATTGTGAAAATCTTCAGAGCATAAATCTACTAGCTAAGTTCCCGCTCAATCAGTCAATCAAAAATATTTTTATTCAATTAGGCCAATATGCAAAGCACTTATGAATAGTCAGACTTTAACGCTCGGTTCGGAAGGTTGGTTTTGCTGAGAAGAGCCGGCAATAAACTCAGCAATTACTCTTTTCAAATCTCCCGTAGGAATACAGGGATACAATACAGCCTATGACATTTTATATACATTTTTATGATTATCATATAACAGTATATACATCGACGGTAGAAAGCAATTTTGTCGTATCTAAAAAATAGAGGTTTACATCAGAGTAAAATAACACTTGGAAAATATCATAAAAAAGTATTGAGTACTAAATAAAAACTTTTAACAAAAATAATGATAATTCCGGCAGACTCAATAAATTTATTCTAAATTATTTTCTTCAAATAAAGGGAGAAAAAAAAACGATTTTCCTAGATACGACAAAATTGGTTTCTACCGTCGATATAATGAAAATGTTAGATATTATTAAACCAAAAATCAAAATAAAAAAAATCAAAATCAAATCAATTCATTGTTACTCCGCTCCTATTGGTTGTAGCGAGATGTAATATAGCCTATAACCTTCCTCAATAAATCTATCTACCACTGAAATACATTTTTATTTCGAACCGACCGTTCATGAGATAAGCACGTCCGAAAAAACTTCAGGCTTATAATATTAGTATAGATATTTACACCGTTATTTATCATTATTCCAGGACTCCTGGACACCCTGGACACGCAGGAGAACGTGAAGAACTGTCCCGGGACATGCATGCACGCGCTCGCCTCGCTCATCTGCTCCAACGTGCTGGACGAGGTGGAATGCCCAAAGCCCTCCATGAAATGTTGTGCTGATGAAGCTATGGGTATGGAAATATGTTGGATTAAGTAGCTCTATATTAGCGTCATGTGCCTTTCTATCTTCCCGCTACTCCAACAGAGTGGTTTTCTTCATTCTTTCCCGTGGGCAAAGATTTTTGGTAATGCCAGTTATAAAAGTAGGTAGTACTTATTATAAACCAAGCATATCTTTATGTTTTCTATCCATACATATTCTGATGTCATGTGGGTACATCTTTATAAATTAACTATGGATAGGTAACGAAAGGGACTTCAAATATTTTCAGGCACAATTTTTAACGTCAAAACAGTCAATTTTTAGTTCAAAACCGTGACATGGATCAAAATGTGCCTTTTGCTATATCAGTAGCATAAGTAAGTATAACTTTTTTCTGTCCTTAAATATTACTCCACTAAGCAGCGTGCACAGCTAAACACAGAAATGAACCTAACATCATTCAACCAGGTATAGCAGGTAAACAATAAAGCGCCTAACATATGCATTATCAATGTTTCCAGGCAATGAGACTATAGCGACGACCACCAGGCGTCCGTACACGACGCGCTATACGACACCAGAGTCAGAAGACGAGTACGACGACCCCACCACGCGCGCCCCAGCCCCCGATAAATACAAAGACAGTGGTAATTATTAGGTACACCATATTAAATATTAGGATTTACACGCATTACCATAAGTAGTGTTAGTAGATACAGTCGATAACACAGTGGCTTCATACTTAAGTGCGTTTAGGGCCTAAATTCTGAATTTTGAGTGGATTATTTTGCTACTACTATTAGTGTATTTAGGGGCGTCAATAGAATTGTGGGCATATGAGTCTTCAAGTTAATGTCTTAAGGTCCATATATTGACGATGCCTTTAGACCTCTTACCACCTTTGGAACGATAAGCGGATCTATACAAGATATAAAGATGGAAACAAAATAGTTATCACACCCAAAGAAATATCTCCTGTTACAAGCCAAAATCAGGACATCTAAAAAAACATCATTTGGCGTCTTAACTAGACTTGTTGATGTTTAGAAGTCATAAAAGGCAGGCTTTTGCGAACTTTTTGATAGAAAACATAATATCACTTGTTAAGTTCTTCTGTTATTGTATACCTATTTGTTTTTTCTTTTGGTGTACAATAAAGAGTTATCTATCTATCACTAACAGCCTCATGGTCCTAATATATTCTAAATTTTCTTCCAGGCAACATCGCGTGCCCAGATACGTGCGTGGATGCAAGGTTCATCCAGTATTGCCAGGCGTACCTGACTGCCCCTGGACTGTGCGTCCAGGGCAGGCTGTGCTGTGTGCCAAAGGACCTGTACGGGGATAGGCCTCCCCCAGACCTGGTCATTCCTGGTCATCATGAGAAGAAGCACTCGTCGAAGAAGCCTACGACTGCGGTAAGAATTAACGACATAATAATATGGTTATATTTAAGGTCGATGAATGGTCTGTGTTATAGAAATAGGTAAGTTATCCCTGACTTTTAACATTGCTCGATAGGCTTTCGCTATTTTGTGTTGCAGAAAAAATAATTTGAGTTTACATAACACATTTCTTTATATTTACATGTGGAAATAAAGAAGCCTATCTTTCTAAATGAGCTATTGTCAATTCTAAAAAAGAGTCTATAGACGGACTCAAAATGGGGCTTTCCTATGGAGCTTTGTAAAAAACTTAGAAGGTCATGAAATACTGCATAGACTTATTTACTTTTTTAATACGATTGGTCTTTCAAATCTATAGAACATTACGTTTGAGGTATCCGTTTACATATTTTGTATCGCTGCCATCTGACTAGAAGAAACTTTTTAAACTGTCATCTACTCAAATACCCACTTGCAGCGCACAACCCTAACGTATTCATTATCAGCCTCTCCTAAGCCACATATATCCCTCTCCCCAGCTGACAACAACTCCTCAACCGAAGCAGAAGCCTGGTCGCAAGTGCAGAGGTGACTGCGTCAACGGCCTCCTGTCCTTACTTTGCGACCACGTGGACGAAGATGCCACCTGTCCTGGAGGAGACAGCTGCTGCATCACCGAGCCGAAGAATGTCGAGAGCAACACCAGGAGACCTACCACCACACCTAGGCCTACCACACCGGTAAAGGTCCTTCCAATTATCGAAAAACGGCCAGTCTTGCACTAGGTTTAGAGGCTTTGAACTTCTTCTTATGTAAACAGACCCTGAGACGTGTAGACCTTTAGTTATCCAATAAATATTAGAAACTTGTGGTTCCCCACGGTTTCACTCGCGTACTCTGGGATCTTCAATTTAATCGGAATAAAAAGTAGTCTATATACTATTCCAGAAGATACTTTAACTCTGTGCAAAGTTTCATCGCGATCTCTTCAGCAGATTTGGCGTGTAAGAGTTAATTAAAACCATAGTCACAAACATTCACATTTCTAATATTAGTTGGATGTGAGTTTGTGAGAATAAACTACTCTTTCACGCAACAACGGCTGAAGGAATCTATTGAGCTACAAGCTTAGAGCATGAGGCACTCAATAAATATAATAATAAACTGAAAGAAACGGAATCAAAATGGATTATTGATGTTTCCAGGCACCGCTGCCCAGGTGTCCCGGGTACTGCTTACTGAACATCATGGCTGCCTTCTGCGAGAGGCCTGCTGTGCTCCTCTCTAACACACACTGCAAGCACAGCGGCTCTATGTGCTGTGATAACACCAGGTAAGGTCATAGATTCCATATCAGGGTTTAGGGTGCGTTTCCACCAGAGATGTGCGAGGATGCGTTGCGAGGAATGTGTTTTTTAAGAACCAATAGAATCGCTTCATTGACCTAGCCTCGCTTACTATAGCTCAATGAAGCGATTCTATTGGTTCTTAAAAACACATTCCTCGCAACGCATCCTCGCACATCTCTGGTGGAAACGCACCCTAAGCAGGCTATACGGCTAGTCATTCAGTTTTAGAAACCAACTCATGAATTCGTCCAACCATGTGTCAAAAATGTACCCGGCTATTTATTTATAACTAGTGTCTCCCCGCGGTCTCGTCCGCGTTCCCGGGGATCTTTAATTTTCCCGGGATAAAAAGTAGCCTATGTCCTTTCTCAGGCTTTAGACTATCTGTGTACCAAATTTCATTTAAATCGGTTCTTTAGTTTTAGTACCTATAGATTGCCTACTTATATTCCAGGGTGCCACCACGTACTACCCACCGGCCGACCACAACCACTACCACCACCACGCCAGCACCGGCGGACCCTCGGCCCGACTGCCCAGGATCCTGCATAGTCTCCCTACTTTCTTTCACATGCTTCCGTAAGTACTTCTCATTTTATCAGGTGTCTCGAGATTAATAAATATTTGACCAATTCAGTAGCCCTATTTGGCGACACGGTATCTCTTCATCTAACTAAGAAATATTAGTAATGCTATCTCGATGTGATGATTTTTATTGCTAAAAAAATACACAGTGGAACGTAAAAACCAGGAGGTCCTAAGTCTTTGAAAACTTTAGGAGTAAATACCGCAAAAGAATCACTAGGTATATAATATAACTATTGTAAGCTTGGTAAAATAAATAGGTAACTTGGCTAAGCCTGCAGAAAGGTGAACTGAAGTTAAACTAGAAAATGTCGTTGTTTTACTGTTTCATTTATATTATTTATTCCCACAAAGAGTGGGAAGAGTGGAGAGCGGGATAGGAGGCCTTTGCCCTGCAGTGGGACAACTCAGGCTTTAAATAATAATAATAAGTAATTATAATTCCCACAAAAAATCACGAAATGAAACTCCCATTCCAGGTAACGCTGAAATGACAGACGTGTTCAAGTGTAAAAAAGCTGGTACCCAATGCTGCGCCCCTAAGTCCAAGGTCCAGGAGGTGATGGGTGTGCGTCCGGAGCGGAACGACACGTATCCCCTCGCCCCCCACTCGCAGCCGCACCCGCAGCTCCAGGGTTCCCTCCCCGCTGCATCTACGCACTACACACACTATACCACAGCGTTGCAGCACACGCATACTACTCCTATTGGTTAGTATAATGGTATATTGGTAAAGATAGTTTGTGTATAATTCTGGTTTTGATTTAAGACATACTAATATAATTTGACAGCCCGGTTGGCTTTGTGGTTAGTGACCCTGACTCTCAAGCCGCGGGTCGTGGGTTCGAATCCCACCCAGGACAAACATTTGTATGCATGAATATATCTGTTTGTCCTGTGTCTGGATGTAATCTATACTAATATTATAAAGAGGAAAGATTTGTTTGTTTGTTTGTTTGTTTGTTTGTTTGTAATGAATAGGCTCCGAAACTACTGGACCGATTTCAAAAATTCTTTCACTTTTGGAAAGCTACATTATCCCCGAGTAACATAGGCTATATTTTATCCCTGTATTTCCACGGGAACGGGAACTACGCGGGTAAAACCGCGGGGAGGCAGCTAGTTATCTATATAAGTATGTATTTAAAAGTAGTATATGTAGTATATCAGCTATCTGATTACCATATCACAAGCTCTGCTTAGTTTGGAATCAGATTGGCCGTGTGTGAAAAATGTCCCGGGATATATGTCCCGGGATATATAAATGCGAAAGTAAGTTTTGAGTAGTCGAAAAATGTAGTTTAAAAATTGTGCGACTTACCCGCCCCTGGCCCGCAGCCTGGGTACGCCCATCTACGTATATAAGAAAATACACTGTCTATTTGGATATAGGATAAACAAACTAATATCCTAACTAATAGGTATTATAAATGTGAAACACACTCTGTCTGTCTGTCTAGCTTTAACGCTTAAACTACTGTACCGACTTAAAAGAAATTTGGTACACCTGAGAAAGGACATAGGCAACTTTTTACCCGGGAAAATGGAAGATTACCCGGGTACGCGGGTGAAACCGCGGGAAGCCACTAGTTTTTAATAAAAAAAGGAATCATTATTTTTACATAAAAACTTATTGATTAGTTTTTAATTTTTTAACCTTTTTTGTGTATTAACGTTTTTTGTTCGAAAATAGCGAAGTAGTGGTATTTATATGTTTACGTGTACTGAATTCCAAAGCTAAATATAACTTTTTTTCAGCGCCCTATGAACCAAGCTACGGGTCAACTCTGAAATCGACTGAGAAGTACAACAAATACGTATGCGGTGTTAAAGGTAACACATAAAACACCTTTTTATGGCCGTCTATATATTTTATTTCTCTCTACCCTCATAATATGGAATATTTAAATGGCTTGAAAAGTAGAAAACGACAATAGTAAAAGCTTGTATTAAAATTCCCTCTTCAGTTATTGCTTTTTGATAAAAGCCGCACTAAAAACTGCCACTTTCGATCAGGTGGGCCGCATGCTTGTTTGCCACCTCGGTGGTACAAAAACAACTTACGCACGCGAGTTTTTTTAACGGACGTTAAAAAAGCGTTCGTTTTAATGAGGCCTAAGTGGCGAGAAACAGGCACTTAGTAGTGGAGAACCGAGAAACAGTTAGAAAGCGACTTTATTGCATGCTAAATAGAGTTAATTTCTCAGGGTCATCAGCTCGGTCGGGGCGAGTGATGGGCGGCGAGGACGGTGAAAGGGGCGAGTGGTGCTGGCAGGTCGCCCTCATCAACTCCCTGAACCAGTACATCTGCGGTGCTGCCCTGATCGGGACTCAGTGGGTGTTGACCGCCGCTCATTGTGTTACCAAGTATGTGGAGAAGCCATCTCATTGTTTATTCATTCAAATAGCCCTTCACAGGTACTTATGAATCGCCGAAGCTAATGTACGGTGCTGTAGGTTGCTTTTGCTGGTAACAGCCGGCAATAAACTCAGCAATAACTCTTTCATATCAAGGTTTAACAATTTATTTAATAATAATAATATTAGTCCTGCTAGATCTACAGTTTTAAAACCCAAAAAAACCCATCCCGTGATTTTACCAGGGGATAGTAAACCTGTGTGCCATTTTTTTTCTAAATCCATTCAGCGGATGTTGCGGAAAATAATAACAAATATACATAAGTACATACATCCATCCTACAAGTCTTACGCTAAGCATTTACTATATTATTAGAATACCTACATAAATATTGTAATCAATAAAATAAGGGGGCAAGTTTTTAACCGTTTAGTTTGTAACATTCTGATGTTTTCTCATTTAAATATGTGGTACCTAATAGATATCTAATACCCATCTCCAGTGTGATTACTTTTTTAGTGTTACAGTAAAAATTGGACTATAACATTATTTCTATTTATTGAACGCTAATAAAACTAAAGAAACAAATTTCTCTGGTCTTTAAGATCACGTTGCATCAGGTAGACCGTCTTTTGACCTTCTTCTTTCGTTTTCCAGCATCGTAAGGTCCGGAGACGCGATCTACGTGCGGGTTGGTGACCACGACCTCACGCGGAAGTACGGGTCGCCTGGCGCGCAAACTCTGCGCGTAGCTACTACTTATATACATCATAACCATAACAGTCAAACCCTGGACAATGATATTGCGCTGTTAAAGTTATTGGGGAAGGCTGAGCTGGAAGAAGGTTAGTGGTTTTGTGGATATTTCTGCAATATTATAAAGTAGAAAGATTTCATTTTTTTGTATTTTTTTTCCGAAAATACCGGACCTATTGGTAAAAGAATTATTCGCTGCATTGTGCGAAGTGCATAAAGCTGTATTGTCAGCGAAAAATATAGACTATATTTTATCCCGTATTCTTACTGGAGCGAGAACTATACGGTTGAAACCGCTCGTCGGGAGCTAGACTATTAGGTTAATGTTCTTCTCCGTTAAAGGTGGGCTTCTAAAAACCATTTAATAATTTACGGATTTGTATTTCCGAGTTCTAGTTTGTGGTTAGTATTGTTGACTTCGCCGTGGTGGCTCAGATCGCCGTGGTGGCTCAGTTGGGAACGCACCGACTCACGATCATGAGGGTGCCGGTTCAAATCCCTGGCCCGTACCTCTGAGTTTATAAAAACTTACGTACGGAATCACACCACTGGCTTTCGGTGAAAGAAAACATCGTGAGGAAACCTGCATGCCTGAGATGTCACAATTAAAGGCATGTGAAGTCCGCCAATCCGCACTGGGCCCGCGTGGTGGACTATGGCCTAAACCCCCTCGATGTTAGGGGAGGCTCGAGCTCCTCGGTGGAGACGTATATGAGCTGTTGATGATGATGATGATGATTGTTGACTTCACCTACAACGTTCTGATTTAAAATAAGAATTAAAACGCGTGTACCTGGACAAGTGGACATAGATAAAACCTAACATCCCTTATGTACACATTAATAAAAGTGGACATAAATGACAGCCCTGTGGAACACCTCTACGCTAACAAATACGACATTATTAATGTTAAAATCTTGTCTTCAGGAGTGTGCTTGGTGTGTCTCCCGGCGCGAGGAGTGAGCCACGCGGCGGGCAAGAGATGTACTGTCACTGGATACGGATATATGGGAGAGAGTAAGTTCTGTTTTGTGCTTATCTTCCAGATCTATAAACTAGATCACGTAAGTACCTCAATTCGTTTGAAGGCCGTTTCTCTTTTTCATTGACGCCCGAAGGCAAGAAAGAAAGCCGGTATTTTTGCAAATTTTACACGCGAAGTAAGTACATACACTCGCGATATCTGGTTAGATTTTTATATGTGATTAAGCCTGTTGGTTACCAGTCACATCACTACTAGATCTACATATAGTTTTATATCAGTGGCGGTTATGCAGTCTGCCACAGCTTCTTGTGTAGAAGTTCCGGGATATTTATTTGACTACTACCTTCTTTCAAAGCTGGTCCAATCCCCCTGAGGGTGCGAGAAGCGGAACTGCCAATAGTGAGCGACGCAGAATGCATTCGCAAGATCAACGCAGTCACTGAGAAGATATTCATACTGCCCGCCAGCTCCTTCTGCGCGGGCGGAGAAGAAGGGCATGATGCTTGTCAGGTTAGTATAGACTATTGTCTACATTAATAAGTATATAAAATAAGTAAAATAGCTTTATTTCTAAAATCATTATAACAAAATTTTGGTCGAGACTTCCTAGTAAGTAATCAGAGATACTTGTGTTGGGAATGACTCGCAACATGCCATAAAGAAAGATTTTTTCTTTGTTTGTTTCTATTGAACCTGCTCCAAAACTACTAGTCCGATCTCAATATTTCTTTCATCATTAGAAAGCTACATGATCAGGGAGTAACATTGGCTATATTTATTCCCATATTCCTACGCGAACGGGAACTACGTGGGTGTCCCGCAGAGAAGCCTTATGTAGTTATCACTCACATTCACTATCGGAATTTGTAATGGTGTAAGTTCCTAACATATCTCAACTGTTGCAAAAGCCATGATCACGAAATAACTGAAGAAGTACTTAGTGGTGTGGGTAAAATATACCTACTTGATCTCAAAACCATTAGATACAAATTATGGTAAAGAATAAAAAGTACCTAATACTAAGTGTACATTATTTTGCTTGGAAATTCAAGAAGCTCAGCTTAATTTGAGATCAGATAATCCCAATACTAAAGCTATTATCATTATCAACAGGGCGACGGAGGCGGTCCCCTAGTCTGCCAAGACGACGGCTTCTACGAGCTGGTCGGGCTTGTCTCATGGGGCTTCGGCTGCGGCCGGCAGGACGTCCCCGGCGTCTACGTCAAGGTCTCATCCTTTATCGGCTGGATCAATCAGATCATATCTGTCAATAACCTATAGCCTGACCTTGGGAAACCAATTATAAGTGCCAATTTTATAAATCACACACTTTAATGGTCTAACTCTTTCGCGATCTTTTTGATTTCTTGTTATATTGACGGCTCCAAGACTGCTGTCTCCCTGGACGCACTGGACTGGAGCACCTAAAATATTAGTAGCGAGGGGGGGGACCTTCTGCCCAGCTGCATATATTAAATGTCTTCCCCCCTCGCTATTTTCTCAGTAAAACTATTTTTAAAACAACGAAACAAAGGATGGCATATTATGACTCCGGCCCGGGCCACAATGACTTTCGCTACGCCACTGACAAGCGAGGGAGCAGCTTTGGTACTATAGATTCTTGTTTAACACTGTGCCTTGTGTCGTAATGCGTCTCAGCCAGTCAAATAATTCATCCAAGGACGCTTTTTAGCGTTAAGACCGCCACTTCTTCGTTAAGTCCTATATGAGTCCTATTGATGTTTTTCATCCTTTTTTGATGTTGAGTGTACATGTTATTTTGTGTATCTAAATATATGATTGGTGCTTTCCAACTATATAACATATTAGTTCTGTGTCAGATATTTTTGTGTTCATAAAAGGGTGGATGTAATTTGATGTAAAATGGAAAATATTTGCATGTAAAACTGCGAGGTTAGGACTATAACAATTATAACATGTTATATACCCATTAAATTAATTTCAGAAATCTATAATAAAATATCAATTTGATTTAAATGAGCTGAAAATATCTTTATTATGTAATATGTTCTTTTACAAGATTATAGTCATTTAACGCTCAGTTTGGAAGGAATGCTGAAAAGAGTCGATAATATCGACTCCTGCGCATGCTACATTTTCTAAATGCGATTAGATAGGCTATTATTTTCCAATTTTCAATGAAATCCCTAGTCTTTGGTAAATTCCAAGTTTACTGAAACAATGTAGATTTGAAGTTTCAAAGGTAATGAAGGATTATGTTTAAGAAATATTTTTATATAATCATTAGATATATCTATATAAAAGTATTTCATGAACTCAAAACAAAATGTAAATAATGAACAATTCTTTTAGTTTTTAAGCTAATTTATTTATCTTAGTAATTAATTATTTAATTTATTTAACGACGGCATTTATACGTATCTCCCACCATTTTTTTTTTCTCACTTTATATACTTCTTAATTTCCCCGTCAGAGAGAATTTAATGTTTTTTTCTTGTGTATTTTTCTGGTAGAATAAAAAATGCTTGTTCATAATAAAATTGATAAATCAGTAGCTCTTTAAATAGCCTTCAATAAAATGGTTAAATTTGCTTTCGCTATTTTAAAATACGATTGTATAACTATATATCCATACGTCATCTTATAAAAGGGGATTATTATTATATTATAGAAATCAGAATATTTAGTTTTTAGTACGAAAAACCAAACAATAACTATTATTTTATTTTATATATTACGTATGTACATGTTTAGTATTGATAAATTTGAAGGGCACAGGCAAAAATAAGGAATGTCACACATTTTAATATTCATTTATAGAATCACTAGCGGAGCCGGCAGACTTCGTTCTGCCCACCAGCGCCACCTACCGGCTCCAAATTGATGTATTATACATAAAAACCTTCCCCATGAAATCTCCGTAATTTGGTGAAAACGGCATGAAAATCTGTTCACTAGTTTTTGTGTTCATCGCGTTCATACAGACAGACAGACAGAGGCGTCGGGGACTTTGTTTTTATATATGCATATAGATATATTTTTCTATGGTATTTAGAATTCCAATCGTTACAATTGAAATTAGGGCTTTCTCTGTTATTTGCCTGTGCTCTTCATTTATTCTATAAAGTAAGGCTATGGAGTTTTGATAAATGGTGTATTTTCGTGTTTTCGAGCCATATCACGTGGAATGAACAGTTTTATGTGAGTTATCTTCTAATTGAGAAGTGTAAATAGACTTATATTTAAGGTCAATTAAAGCTGGTTATAATTTAATACAAATGAAATATATTTATTAATTCAAATAGGCCTTCACAGGCACTTATGAAACGTCGATTCTAATACTCGGTTCGGAACGTTGCTTTTGCTGAGAAGAGCCGGCATGAAGCTCAGCAATTACTCTTTTCAAAACAAGTTTTAACAATAATAATATTAGTCCTGCTAATTAAATTAAATTTCGAAGGCATATTAGGATGGTATAGTAATATTGGTCATAAATAAATAACTTATAGATATAAGTTTTGTAAACAAGTATCGATGTGTGAATTAAAGCCAGCTTAACTTAAGCACAATTACTGTGTAAATGTAAGATTTGTCTGTTTGCTAATAAATATAATTTAATATAGCTTTTTGTTTTTGTAAATCCTGATGTATTTTTGGTGCTCCCAGATTTAGCTAAGCATCCCATTATCCTACATTAGTAGGATAATATACCTATAATGGGATGATAATGGACTCACAAACTTTCGCATTTATAGGTACCTAATATTAATTAGGTACCTATAAATGCGAAAGTTTGTGAGTCCAACAGCTCAAGGCATTTAGATGAGGCGCAACGATTTATTTCCTGGAATCGACGGCTTCACTGGCTACGGCTTGTGATAACTATAATTATATATATACCTACTAGCTGCCGCCCCGCGGTTTCACCCGCGTAGTTCCCGTTCCCGTGATCACTTAGGGGTATGAAAAATAGACGTTGTCCGATTCTCAGACCTACTGAATATGCACACAAAATTTCATAAAAATCAGTAAAGCCGTTTCGGAGGAGTATGGCAACGAAAACTGTGACACGAGAATTTTATATATTAGATATAGAAATAAATATTATAAATAAACTCAATTTTATATCAGATGGTGTTGAATCTTTGTTAGGACCTCCGGAAGACGGGTTTATGAGCCTTTCTGAGCCTTTATTAAAGGATTATCATATACACCCGCGTATATTGGAGATCTTCCATTTTCCCGGGATAAAGATTAGCCTATGTCCTTTCTCAGGCTCTAGACTGTGTACCAAATTTCATTTAAACCGGTTCAGTAGTTTTAGCTTGAAAGCAAGACAGAGTTTCTTTAGCATTTACAATATTAGAATATAGAAATAATAAGAATCATTCAAATGCGGAAAATAAAACCCGTTACTATACATTTTATGTCATTTATTTACTATAATACTTATTTAATTCATGATAAACATATAGAATTATAACAAATACAATTCAGTTGGTACGAGGTACTTATTATTTTAATAAAATAAATCTACCTATCCGTAGAACAAAGTTCCATCTATAATAAATAATAATAAATATCCTGGGACGTTTTCACACACGGCCAATCTGATTCCAAAGTAAGCTTCAAATGAAGCTTGTGTTATGGTAACCAGATAGCTGATATACTACATATATTACTTTTAAATACATACATATTATAAATATTTACAACCAGACACAGAACAAACAGACATATTCATGCATACAAATGTTTGTCCTGGGTGGGATTCGAACCCACGACCCGCGGCTTGAGAGTCAGGGTCACTAACCACAAAGCCAACCGGGCTGTCATCTGCCAAATCCCTACTTTAGAGAAGAGTGATTTGAAGTTTGATATGCACATATTTTACCCTAACTTTTTCTTAATCGGTTTAGAGAATTGATACTTTTACCAACATATTAAAACATTACTATCCGTTTATTAAATATAAGTACCAAATTAGACATAAACATACAATAAAAGTGGTTTGGGTTCATCACATGGAACTTTGTTCTGCGGATAGGTCGAAATATAATCTTAACATGAGTGTCATATTTTTTTATATATATATTATAATAATGATTATATCCAAAAGTATACATTAAAAAATATCAAAACATACAACTAATAGTATTAAAAAATGTGTGCATAGGGGTAATGTGCTCCTAAAATACTACAAAGGAATATGATAAGGCATAAAACAATTTATCTATTAGTCAAACATGAAAGAAAATCAAATGTCATCTGAAAATTCGATTAAATAATAATAAATATCCTGGGACATTGTTCACACACGGCCAATCTGATTCCAAATTAAGCATCAAAGTGAGCTTGTGTTATGGTAACCAGATAGCTGATATACTACTTATAAAATACATACTTATATAGATAATTACATCCAGACACAGGACAAACAGACATATTCATGCATACAAATGTTTGTCCTGGGTGGGATTTGAACGACCTGTGGCTTGAAAGTCAGGGTCACTAACCACAAAGCCAACTGAGATGTCGAATAAATTTAGGATGTAAATGTAGGATGGAAGTTAAAGATGCAATTATTTTAATTGGTAAAAAGGTAATTAAGCTAACCTTGTTTAAAACTATTTAGAAGAAGCTTTGCTGATTCAAAACATATTATTATCTATTATTCTATTGTGATCTAAACTAAACTAACAATTCAAACACTGTTACAATTTATAGATATAACCAAAATGATCTTTTTCTCATTTTTTCTATCATATTTTTAATCTTTTATGGGAACATTTCGTTATCATATTAAACGTAATAAAATAACCGTCAAAATCGATTTATCTGTGCTAATATAAAAAGCCTGAAATTCAGAACTTCATCCCTAAAAGTATAAATTTAGGCCAAATTGATAGCATCAGTAATTTTATCTTTATATAAAGTATATATATATGCATAAAATCAATCATTATTTCACACACACAGACAGACATATAAAATTGAGACTAAAATACAACACAATAAAGTAAAAAAATCTATTTAAGTATGTTTTTAAATCCTAATAGTCCTAGTCCAAGTAGCTAAAGGTAGTATAATCTATACTTTAGGCCAGGGGTGGCCAACAAGTCGATCGCGAGACTAATTTTGGTCGATCGCGAACCACTTTTTGTCGATCACTTACAAGTTCCATAATAATCATTGACTGCCTCACGTTTCTAGTACGTTCTAGTATCTACTTACGTTTCTAGTAATCATAGAACTTGCAAGAATCATTGTTTGTATAAAAGCACATTACATAAACACCTATCTAAGAAATGGGTCGATCGCGACCATCGAGCATATAACCAATAGAGTAGAACTGTTAACAGTTTTGTTAGAAAACAAAATACGCCAAAACTGCACCGGCCCCTGTGTTCTGATTGGCCGACTCGAGGTCAAGTGTTGCACTAGACGTACACACAGGTCTCTTATTGGTCGGGTACTGTTTTAGTTCGAGCGTGGCTTGTTAGTTATACGTGACAAAGCATTGATGCGTTGCTAAACAAATGGCTCACTATTGCTACTCTATTGGTTACATGTTCGATGATCGCGACACAGTTTTAAAATGAAAAGTCGATCTCTTCTCCACAAAAGTTGGCCACCCTTGTTATAGACTACATAGATTCTAAAGTATATGTTAGTTAGCATTTCGATCCACCAGCGGCTTTTTGTGTGAAGTAGGAGCTTTGAGCTTCGATGGCTTCTTGTATGTCACAGATTGATTTGGATTCTCTTTACCGTTCTCTTGCTTCTGAAATAAACACACATTTCTATACTAATATTATAAATATAAATTTTATTTCATATGTATTTCTTTGTCTTTGTTTAATTTTCGCTAGTTGTAGGGGTCAAGACCTTAGTGTTAGAGATGTTGAGTTAAAGTTAAAGGACACATTGATCTAATATATAAAATTTTCGTGTCACAGTTTTCGTTGCCACACTCCTCCGAAACGGCTTTACCGATTTTTATGAAATTTTGTGTGCATATTCAGTAGGTCAGAGAATCGGACAACATCTATTTTTCATACCCCTAAGTGATCACGGGAACGGGAACTACGCGGGTGAATCCGCGGGGCGGCAGCTAGTAATATTTAAAAGTTTATTTTAAGTTAATTGCTAGATGCTAGGTAAATGGCTAAGCTAATGAATGCGACCCTTTCGCTGACCGAATATGTACGCACTGAAGTGGCCGCATACCTAATGCAGCCACGCTGTATTGATGGCTCAGCAAAACAATTATTGCATCGAGCACTAGTATACGTTCATTTTTTATAAATAAATTAATATAAATAATAAATAAATAAATAAATATCCTGGGACATTTTTCACACACGGCCAATCTGATTCCAAACTAAGCAGAGCTTGTGATATGGTAATCGGATAGCTGATATACTACATATACTACTTTTAAATAAATACTTATATAGATATTTACATCCAGACACAGGACAAACAGACATATTCATGCATACAAATGTTTGTCCTGGGTGGGATTCGAACCCACGACCCGCGGCTTGAGAGTCAGGGTCACTAACCACAAAGCCAACCGGGCTGTTAATTCTAAATATCAACTTACCCTTCTATAAGCGTATATGTCAGTTTCAGAGGTGCTTTTGGCTATAGCATGTCCGTTGAGCATGGAGGCGTTGGGAGAAGGGGCTTCGGGGGCCTTCGGATCTGGGGGCGAAGGGGCCAGGAACCCGTCGCTGTCTGATGAGCCTGAGGACTCGCAGTCACTCGCTCGAGAGTCTGACTCCACCACCATGCAGTCCTGGGGATAATAAATAAATAAAATATCCTGGGACATTTTTCACACACGGCCAATCTGATTCCAAACTAAGCAGAGCTTGTGATATGGTAATCAGATAGCTGATATAATACATATACTACTTTTAAATACATACTTATATAGATATTTACATCCAGACACAGGACAAATAGACATATTAATGCATACAAATGTTTGTCCTGAGTGGGATTCGAACCCACGACCCGCGGCTTGAGAGTCAGGGTCACTAACCACAAAGCCAACCGGGCAATAACATACTTATAAACACACTAATCGACCTGCGGATTCATCCACATACCCGGGAGATCTTCCATTTCCCGGGGATGAAAAGTAGCCTTTATCTTTTCTCAGGCTCGAGCTGACGATGATGAACGCTCGGTTTTTTACTGAGAAAAGCGGTAAGGAAGTACATACGTCATCAGCTTGTTCCCTGGCGGCGCGGAATCGAGCGAGGATCCTCGCGTGCGGCGACGTGGCCGCCAGCTGCCGCGGGTACCGCATCTGCACGCGCCGGGGGGTCTTACCTGAACAATTACATTAACTTAAATTAATTAATAAGCATTTACATACACTTAACAACTGACCGGTTGTAAATATCTATATAAGTATGTATTTAAAAGTAGTACATGTAGTATATCAACTATCTGGTTACCATAACACAAGCTCTGCTTAGTTTGGAATCAGATTGGCCGTATGTGAAAAATGTCCCAGGATATTTATACTTAAGTAATACTAGGTTCGGAAGGTTATGTATGATTTCAAAAATTATTTCAATGTTAGATAGCCCATTTATAGAGGGAGGCTATGGGCTATGTATCATCACGCTACGACGATTAGGAGCGGAGCGGCAATCAAAAATATTGCAAAAACGGGCAAACGGTTTCTTATAAAAATGTAATGATATTGTTTCAACATTTTTTTTCCCCGCTCCAAAAGGTATCTGATTTTAAATAATATAAAAAAACAAAGCTAACAAAAAAACATCGAAATCGGAGCTGTTCTTGAGGACTTCCGGGTAAAATGCTTTATTGACTCCACTGTATGAGGAGCGAAGCTAGTTCATACATACTTCAGATAAAAATCAACTTACCAGTCGGCGAATACAGTCTATATTCCTGTTGCAAACACTTCTCTTCAATCTCAGCTTGTTCTGCGAGCGATTGTTCCACATTGGCTTGTAGTTGTGCCGTGTGGGCGGACAGCTGCTCGAGGGAGAGCGAGACGGAGCGAACGTGCGAGCGGGACGACGATATCGCCTCGGATGTAGACATCGCCGCAGATTGTACTGTGTTTATTAAAGATGTGCTTGTTGTCTGAAAATGTTGAAGGTTAATGAAATGATTAAAGAATTACCAGATATTTAGTTGGTTGGGTGTTTACGTAAGAGATAGGTTGCAATAAAATGATATTAAAAATGTTTTTTATTCAATTAGGCCTTCACAGACAAGTGTCTGACTAGTCCATCGAGCATGTAACCAATAGAGTAGAACTGTTAACAGTTTAGTTAGAAAACAAAATACGCCAAAACGCTGCACCGGCCCCTGTGTTCTGATTGGCCGACTCAAGGTCAAGTGTTGCACTAGACGTACACACAGGTCTCTTATTGGTCGGGTACTGTTTTAGTTCGAGCGTGGCTTGTTAGTTATACGTGACAAATCATTGATGCGTTGCTAAACAAATGGCTCACTATTGCTACTCTATTGGTTACATGCTCGATGGACTAGTCAGACATAGACTAGAGTCAGAATAGTCAGACTCTAACGCTCGGTTCGGAAGGCTGTAACTTTGATCCCTGCCTAAGGTAATTTTTCCGGGAAAATGTCAATTATGTCTGGGTTTAGTAGAAAACATAGTTGATGTAGTATATCAGTTCTCTGGTTTTGGAAGGCCTATTTTAATAAATAATATTTTGATTTGAAATGTTTGTTTCTGAGTGTGTAAACCCGCGCCTAAAGGAAGAATGATCAAGAAAATTTGCTTAGTTGTATTTTTAAATGATCCGACTATTATAGCTATTCATTTATTTGCAATTATATGGTAACAGGATGACAAAAATAATGGTAAGAATCACATATTATGCCATAAATGGCGTGCAAGACGAAAATAGTTATTACAATTACAATTAAAATTAATGTGATAAATTTATACAATGTCAATAATAAATGTATCTATATATATAAAAATGAATTGCTGTTCGTTAGTCTCACAAAAACTCGAGAACGGATGGACTGATTTGGCTATGTTTGGTCTTGAATTATTTGTGTAAGTACAGGGAAGGTTTAAAGCATTCAGCTTTTTTATTAATTGATGCTGAGGCAGTACGAAGTTTGCCGGGTCAACTAGTAATAATATAAAAACCGTGGTGGCTCACTTGGGAACGCACTGACTCACGATCATGAGGGTGCCAGTTCAAATCCCTGGCCCGTACCTCTGAGTTTATAAAAACTTACGTACGGATTACACCACTGGCTTTCGGTGAAGGAAAACATCGTGAGGAAACCTGCATGCCTGAGATGTCACAATTAAAGGCATGTGAAGTCCGCCGCCGCACTAGGCGCGCGTGGTGGACTATGGCCTAAACCCCTTCGATGTTAGGGGAGGCTCGAGCTCCGAGCGTGGAGACGTATATGAGCTGTTGATGATGAATATAAAATCTGAGAAGTCCAGTAATTTTTTTTTTAAATAATTATTTTAATAGGTAACATACCTCAACATCTCCCACGATCTTGTCCAACGCCTGCTCAGAGTTGTTGATCACGTCTGAGAGCAACGCTTCCATGGCGTCGCTGAGCTGAGTGGCTGTCATTTCGTCCGACGTAATCATATTGTTTACTTCATGCTGTCGATATAAAACAAAGTAGTATAATAAAATTGCTAGAAAATAATATTAAGATCAGAAAATATTAAGCATGGCCTGATTCGAGATAAATGTGCAGAGTATGGGGTTCTTCAAGAGAGTGATGAGATTTTTAGGGACAGTATGCTTGTTTGCCACCCTTATGGCCTCTCCTGTTGCATATGCTTATAGGCAGTAGTGACCGCTTACTACAGTCTACTTGGGTGTCGACATACCTCGACCTGTTCCTGAGCCTGGTCTATGATCCTCAGCATCTCATTTTTGATGTGTTCAACCACTTCCACCAAATTCTTGCTGAATACCTCCATATCTATACTGATAGCGCTTGTACCTGTAACATTATAAATATCATATTTAAACAATTATTAATATTAATATATTATATCCTTCGACATTAAACACTTTTGACAGCCCGGTTGACTTTGTGGTTAGTGACCCTGACTTTCAAGCCACGGGTCGTGGGTTCGAATCTCACCCAGGACAAACATTTGTATGCATGAATATGTCTGTTAGTTCTGTGACTAAATATCTATAGTATGTATGTATTTAAAAGTATTACATGTAGTATATCAGCTATCTGGTTACCATAACACAAGCTTCATTAGAAGCTTACTTTGGAATCAGATGGGCCTTGTACATTAACTTACCATAACACAAGCTCACTTTGATGCTTACTTTGGAATCTGATTGGCCGTGTGTGAATAATGTCCCAGGATATTTATTTATTTTATAATTTACTTGGTCACAGATGATTAGAAAAACCAGACATGTTTATGTTAGGGTTTGTCCGGGGTGTATGAGCCTCCGTATAAACAATTGGTTGGGGGCCCTCATAAAGGGTTTCTCACACGGAGCCCCAGTGGCCCCGTATAATTGATACGGCAGATACGGCGGTATATTGCAAATAACATTAATTCTGAGTAAAATTATAAGGACATAAATAATAAATATCCTGGGACATTTTTCACACACAGCCAATCCGATTCCAAAGTAAGCATCAAAATGAGCTTGTGTTATGGTAACCAGATAGCTGATATACTACTTTTAAATACATATTATAGATATTTACATCTAGACACAGAACAAACACACATGCATACAAATGTTTGTACTGGGTGGGATTCGAACCCACGACCAGCAGCTTGAAAGTCAGGGTCACTAACCACAAAGCCAACCTGTCGAGTAAGTAGTCATACATAAAATACAATAAGCTTACCTTCATCAAACTCCTTGGTAAACTTCTTCACATTCTGTGCACATTCTTCATCTCCATTCACACACTCTTCTAGATCTCTATCTGCGAGCTGAATCTCTTCTTCGTTAGCCTCTAACTCCTTCTCCATGCACTTTATGCGTGCATTTAATCTCTCTTCTTGAAGTAACTCCTTTTCTTGTACTTCAGCCATCTTCTCATTCAGTCTGTCTAGAATTCTCTTTTCGTTTTCCATTTTTTGCCTAAGTTCAAATTGTCTAAGTTCAATTTGTCTTTTTTCTTCCTCGATACATTCTAGTCTGGCCTGAGACTCTTGCCTTTGGGTTTTTATGTCGCTTAGTTGTTGCGATATTTCTTTTTGTATATTTTCTTTTTGTTCTTCGAACACCTGTTATGATAATATATAACTATTTATTAATAAATTTAATTTGAAATAGTATATATATTTAAGTGTAAAATGTGGTAAACGCTGTACACATCTGTCACTGGTACATATAAGATTATGAAACTAAAATTTTATTCATATTTTGTAAGTGTTTAATATGTTACACTGTTGATGTGTCTTATGCATTTTTGTCTCTTTTGTGTGTCTTATTGCTACTTTAAAATCACAATGCCGTACTTTAAATACCAAAAACTGAGATAAATTGTTTGTCATGGTGATTGATTTAGGAGCCCGTGCTCTGGGACAGATCAATTATTATGATATATTTTTACATGCACCACTGCTACCCTACCTCAAATTCGACTCTAGCTACAACCCTTTTGCTGGGTCCACTAGTTTAATAATGTAGGTAAATATGTATACTAACATGTATGCAAGCCTGTATGTTGATATTCCTTTTGTGTATGTCTTCCCTCCTGTTGTCGCGGATGCGGCGGGCTGTAGCAGCGCGGTCGGCCGCGGCGGTCCGGCCGCGCGTCTGGAACGCGGCGTGCGCACGCTCCAGGGACGCTACTCGAGCCGCGACGCCAACGTACTGGAAATATACATGGCTATTTGTTAATAGATGCTGATTAACAACAATCTGTTAACCCTCATAATATGGTTTTGAGAAAATGACGTCTTATAATAATTATTGGCTATGTAATGTTATGACTTTTGTATGATATAAATCCCTTTTTTATGTACTTTTATTTTAAGATGACTTGAAACACTTTTGTAGTTAAATACGTGCTGCATTTTAAAAATATATCAAAATCATTGTTTTCGACTTTTTGTGGGTTGACACATTATTGCTTATCATCTAAATATAAATGGTTATGTAAATATAAACGATGAGATACTCGACCTCGTAGACCTAATCTATATAATCACAAGCTACTTACCCACTGTTCCACAAACTTGGCCACGTCTCCTCTCACGTCGACAGTGTGCGCGTGCGCAGTACTAGCGCGCACGGCCGCAGCGAGCGCCTCCAACGCGCTTCGCACGACTCCACCGCGAGTGTCGAGCGCCGTCTGGAACTGTGCGCGTTGCTGTTGCGTCGAACTGCCTTGCAACGTGCGCGTTGAGATAATCGACCTCGTCGACCTCATCTGAAACGAATAACCTTACCACTATTATAAATGTAAAAGTTGCGATGGATGTTTGTTGTTCTGTCACGCAAGAACGACTAAAGAGATCAGAGCGAGACTTGGCACAGCATATTTATCATCAGCTCATATAGGTACGTCTCCACTGAAGGAGCACGAGCCTCCCCTAACGACGAGAGGGTTTAGTAAGACTTCAAAGTCACAGGCTAAGGGAATAAGCCTACAGCCTCATGATCGTGAGTTGATGAATTCCCAACTGAGCGACCACGGCATCATTCACAGTACATTCATCATCATCATCAGCTCATACACGTCTCCACCGAGGAGCTCGAGCCTCCCTTACCAATGAGTACAGTACAATAGCTACCCAGAGGAAGCCATAAGGTGGAAACTCGTGAGAAATATTGAATTATAAATTTGAACTAACGAGAGGATTTGAGTACCATATTTTTATACAACTTATTGTATGGTAAAAATTAATAAATAGGAATCGACAGCTCAGTTGGCTTTGTGGTTAGTGACCCTGACTTTCAAGCCGCGGGTCGTGGGTTCGATTCCCACCCAGGACAAACATTTGTATGCATGAATATGTCTGTTTGTCCTGTGTCTGGATGTAAATATCTATATAAGTATGTATTTAAAAGTAGTATATGTAGTATATCAGCTATCTGGTTACCATAACACAAGCTCACTTTGATGCTTAATTTGGAATCAGATTGGTCGTGTGTGAAAAATGTCCCAGGATATTTATTTATTTATTATTTATCATCAGCTCATATACGTCTCCACCGAGGAGCTGGAGCCTCCCTTACCAATGAGTACAGTACAATAGCTACCCAGAGGAAGCCACAAGGTGGAAACTCGTGAGAAATATTGAATTATAGATTTTAACTAACTAGAGCATTTGAGTACCATATTTTTTATACAACTTATTGTATGGTAAAAAATTTATAAATAGGTATCGACAGCTCGGTTGGCTTTGTGGTTAGTGACCCTGACTTTCAAGCCGCGGGTTGTGGGTTCGAATCCCACCCAGGACAAACATTTGTATGCATGAATATGTATGTTTGTCCTGTGTCTGGATGTAAATATCTATTGTATTATATGTAGTATGACAGCTATCTGGTTACCATAACACAAGCTCTGCTTAGTTTGGAATCAGATTGGCCGTGTGTGAAAAATGTCCCAGGATATTTATTATTATTTATTTATAATCTTACCTCAGTCATTGCTGCCGAAATGTATTGCACCAGTCCTTCGAGACAACGTTGGTTTTTGCCTTGATTTTCGCTTGTCATTGTAGAATAAGTCTCTATAACAAGATTTTGAAGTTAAATATGCTTTCATAAACACTTGTATATAATAATGCAATTTTTACATACATGGCTTATAACAAAAACACGAAAAATATACTGGTTTTCGTACTTTTCGTCTGACAGGAATAAATTTCGCATTTTTCAACAATAAAGAGATGTAGGTATATATTGTGTTTTAGGATTTATTGTAACCTTGGCAAACACAATTTTATGTTATGTTTTACAAAAGAGTCCTCATATATTTTTTATAACACTATAATTGAATTGTATATCTCTGAAACTGCCAGAAACAAAAATACATACACTTTACTGGTTGAAACCTACTCTATTGCCGAGCCTATTTATTTTACTGAAACTTAATATTCAACTAATCTATAGTAGTAAAATCTAGGTTACCTAATTCGGTGCGCATATTAGCGACAAGTTCGTCGAGGGTACGCGCAAATTGTGCAGCACCGGCGGCGAGGCGAGCCCGGTGATGGGTGACCGACTGCCGGTACTTCGCGCACGTCTGCGTGTTCTGCGCCTCTACCGACCTATTAACGGGAATAAACATCATTATATTAGTTAAAATTAAAACCAGAATAATGAGACTTCACTGTCCGTCCATCCGTCTGTCACCAGGCTGTATCTCAAGAACAGTTCATATTCATATTGTTAACTAGCTGCCTCCCCGCGGTTTTACCCGCGTAGTTCCCGTTCCCGTGGGAATACAGGGATAAAATATAGCCTATGTTACTCGGGGATAATGTAGCTTTCCAAAGGTGAAAGAATTTTTGAAATCGGTCCAGTAGTTTCGGAGCCTATTCATTACAAACAAACAAACAAATCTTTCCTCTTTATAATATTAGTATAGATTTGCATTCCACAATAGTAATATTAAAATTAAGATGAGTTTAATTTACATTGTGGACCCTGTCGAGCACAGCAAAATACACAAGAGCGTCAAGGAGAGAGGAGGATCATGTCACTTATAGCTAGACAGTTGAAATTTTCACAAATGATGTATTTCTGTTGCCGCTAAAACAACAAATACAATAAAAAATAAAAATTACGTGAGGCACTCGGGGACTGCCGCGGTAAAGCTATTGCATTGCATAGCATTTTGTATCAACTTATGCAATTATAATTTTATTTATTTATTTTAATAATAAATGCACTTTGTTCATTCATATTCAAAACACTTCATACACAAATTTTACAAGTACAGCTATTCACTGTTGTACATAAATACATATACACCTATATATACTTTCTCATAAACAGCTGCTTATGTATTCGTCCGATTTCGGAGCAGCTCGTCTCGATTCGTGCGAGTTTCGTAGAGTCGTACAATACGTCTAATCGCACACAACGCCGTGTCGAAGACTGCCGAACTGAAACGACGTTAGACGATGCACGGCCTTCAAGCCACACCTCCTTGCCCGTCGGAGTGGGGGGTGTTAGGTTTTTTTCGTTACGGAATTTCTTGATTCGGTCGCCGCGCTCAGAGCCCGCGATAAAAGCTATGCAATAGCTTAATAAATATTTAAGGGGGTTCCTATACAATAAACTTAATTTTTTGACGTTTCTTGCTCGAAACTAATGACGGCGATAAATACATGGTACGGAGCCCTCTGTGCGCGAGTTCGAGACTGGTTTTATTCATAGGGACAGACAGCGGAAAGCGACTATGTTTTATAATATCGTCCCTTAGCTTACAACACCGCATAAGTCATATTTACAAATTTTTCAGGAGACGAAAAAATCTTTACAAGGCCAACCGCTTTGCGCTGACACTACTTTGTGAATACCTCTTATTGACTGAAATATATATCATGTGACCCATAGTTCTACGCGCAATGAGCAGCTCTATCCAACGGCATTACGACGGCTTTGTGGTTAGTGACCCTGACTTTCAAGCCGCGGGTCGTGGGTTTGAATTCCACCCAGGACAAACATTTGTTTGCATGAATATGTCTGTTTGTCCTGTGTCTGGATCAGGGCCGGATCTAGGGGGGGGCGAGCCGGGGCCCACGCCCCGGGCGGCACGTTCAGGGGGGCGGCAAATTCACACTTGACAGAAAGTTGTCCATTAACTTTAACCATAGAATAAATAATAGTACAAGTACAGAAATTTCATTCTCATATTGCTGTGGCCATATCAACTCGACCGATACCCAAGGGTACAGCACACAGACCATGTGACTGGGGCGGCGAGAGCGACAAGTGAGACTTGCTATACGAACATTTTATAATTCGCGAGGCACGTAGGCATGGTTTAAACCTCCCGCGTTTGAGAGTGATGAAAAGTCCGAATGCCTCGCCGACAGTCTAGCGCTCCAATATACTCCCAGTTCTCTCCCGTTCAAAAATGTAATTTCAATACACAAATGCAATAGGTAATATATTTCTCATATTTTAAATCCTATCCTGTCTGTGTATAAAACATACCTACATAGTTGACCCGCGCAAGTTCGTTAGCATCATTTGCCCGTTTTTTTCAACATTTTTGGTTTATTATCCGCTCCTATTCGTCGTAGCGTGATGATATATGTATGCCTATAGCCTTTCTTGATAAATGGACTATCTAGTTATATAGTTCCTGAGACTAACTCGTTCAAGCAAACAAACAAACTCTTCAGCATTATAAGTATCTACACTAAACACAAAAAATTTGGGATATAAACAATTTTCGAAATTTTGGGTGATTTTCAACGAGCTATGACTCCGAGGAAAATAATCGTACAGTAAAAAGAGAAAACCAAATTGTAGCTTCAAGTGTTTAGTTTTCATATACGACCATGAATTTTTTGTATCATCTTTGGGTCTGGAGAAACTCTAAGGAAACTACCAAGGAAAAAAATGCAAATTTTTTGTCATCTAAATAAAATAAAAGCCCGTACTTCGCTTCGGCTTCATAAAATACTTTTCTATTGTTTTTGTCAAATACTCTTTTAGATATAGAATTTAATGCCCTTTAATTTGTTGTAATAAATAAACCTATACGATGATTTGCCACGGAGTTATTGCCAGTCAAACTAAAAAATTACTTTTTAACATTGACAATGAATAACTCTGGGAATAATGATCGTATAGAAAACTGAAGAATTTTTTTTAAAACTACACAATATTCTCTATAAGAAAACATGAATGGTTCTTGTCGAAAATATTTGTATGGAATTGAAAACTTTGAATTGAATTGGAAAAAAGGCAAAAATTTTCATAATTAAGGATATAAATTTAGATAACTTGGTATAACTTTGGATAAAAAGGTTGAATTAAGGATATCGCCGGTATTTTTTTAACCATTTGGTTAGTTGGTTGGTTGAAAAATCCCTGAAAAATTCAAAGCGCTGCAATGCTTTTTACTTAGTACCCCGAGGCTTTAAAATTGTTTTCGCTTAAGTCACCATTATGAACTATGGTTCGATTTAAAAAAGTTTTACATTGAAACTCTTTTTTTTGTAATATTTATTGCTTTGATGAAAGAGATTTTTTTTTTATTAAATTTTCCTTTTTTTTCTCGACTTTGTGTGTGTATGTTAATCTGTCAGACAAAGTTTTCAATTCAAAAAAGATGTTTTCGACAAGAGCCATTAATGTTTTTTTTATAGAGAATGTTGTGTAGTTTTCAAACCCCTTCTTCAATTTCATATACGATCTTTATTCCCAGAGTTATTTATTGTCAAAGTTAAAAAGTACTTTTTTGGTTTGACGGACAATAACTCCGTGAAAAATCATCGTACAGGCTTCTTAATTAAGAAAAAAATTTAAATGCCTTTTGATTGGATATTTTTTTAGACGACAAAAATGTTGCATTTATTTTCCTAGGTTGTTTCCTTAGAATTTTTCAAGACCCAAAAAATGATACAAAAACGTCATGGTCGTATCTAAAGACTAGACACTTGAAGCTACAATTTGGTTCTCTTTTTTTTTTGCTGTACGATTACTTTCCCCCAAAAATTTCGAAATTTATTTAAATCCTCAACTTTTTGTGTCTAGTGTGTATTAGTATAAATATATATGTCCACACGTTTATAGGTCTATATCTGTAACATTAGTGGACATCTGAAATTACAAAGATGATAAAGTGGGCACGGGGGGGGGGCGGCATTTTGGAGTTTTTGCCCCGCCTAAAAAAAATTGAAGATCCGGGGCTGGTCTGGATGTAAATATCTACATACAGTATTCCCAAATTAATAATGCACATGCAGATTTATCGCTATCCTCTTCCGAAACTCGGGACATACGAGCGTCGGAAGAGGATAGCGATAGATCAGCATGTGCATTATTAATTTGGGAATACTGTAAGTATGTATTTAAAAGTAGTATATGTAGTATATCAGCTATCTGGTTACCACAACACAAGCTCTACTTAGTTTGGAATCAGATTGGCCGTGTGTGAAAAATGTCCCAGGATATTTATGTAGAAACTGGCAATTTTCGAGTTGGGCGGTGTTGTGAGCTAAGGGACGATATGCAGGGTTTCTTACTTGCGTTTATCCACAGTGTTATGTAAACAGGCGACATGTCCGAGGGCGAGGTCCGCGGCGGCGAGCAGCTCCCTCGCCTGCGCCGCCAGGACCAGCTCCGTGGCCGCGTGCTGCTCCACTAGGTGCTGCTGCTCTAGGTACTGGACTGTTGTGGTCTGGAGCTCCTGGAACGGGGAAATAGGTATTACTTTGAGCACTATGCAGGGATGTAGCTAGTCTAATTTAAGGGCAGCATTGGTTACTAATACTTATAACAATTATTTTTCAATGATTTATCTTTCATTTTGGGTTTTTTTAAGGTATGGCATTGTAATGATATAGCTAATATATTTTTTCTTTTTATTTACTTTATTGTATCAAACAGTCGTCACAGAAACAATAACAGCATAATAATATGTGATAACTTACAAACCAATAGTGCCGAAAAGTATGTATATTATTATATTTTGAAGAAAGGGTGGTAAGTATGTGGTAGTAAGGTACTCTGCTAAATAGTAAGGCTACCAGCATTAAGTTCCTATACCACTAAGGCGGCAAACAGGCATGCGGTCCCACCTGATGGCAAGCGGTTACCGCGGCTACTCACGCGTTGTCAACCCTGTAAAATCTCTTCACTCCCTTCTTGAAAAACCCTTGGTGTGTTCAGGTAACTGCGCTTGAGAGCAGTGTCCTTCTAGAACTAGGAATTCTAGGACAAAGATATTACTTATATCCATAGTCTACCAACCATAAAAAATACGCCTAGTGACAGATATAAAAAGATAACTCACATTATTAGTATTAGCTAGGGTCAGCTGGGTGTCCGCTAGCTGGTTCTTGGTTGTGGAGAGTTCTTTCTCTCGGCCCTGCAGCGCCACCTGCAGCTCCGCGAAGATGTTCTCCATCCTGTCATGTTCCTCTTCCATGGCGCGCTTCTTCACCAGCAACTCCTGGATCTCCTTGCGCTGTTCTTCCTGCTTGAGGGTCATTTCCGTGAAGGTGTCGCTCGCTAGGTATACTCCTGGGAATATTAGAATATTGTAGGTAAGATGGGATATTATTAAGAGGAATGGAGTGTGTTTGTCATGAATAAGGTCAAAAACAACTGATTCGATTTCAAAAATTCTTTCACCATTGGAAAGCTACAGTATCAGGGAGTAACATAGGCTATATTTTAGCCCCATATTCTCACAGGAACGGAAACTACGCGAGTGAAACCGCGCGGAGGCAGCTAGTTTCTTTATAATTTTAATGTTGCCAAAGTGATATTAATCAGAAATGTATGAAATGTTACTTTGTTAAGTTGACAGAGCATTGGCTTAGTGGACAATGTTCCATCTTTCCTTTTAATGAAAGCTAGGCCATACAAAACTGTGTTTCTTTAAAATAAATCTATACTAACACTATCTGACCTGGCAACCGATGTTCTGCTATAACAATGAAACTTCCAAGTGACCTGACATGTCATTTAAATGACTTCACGTCAATAAATAACGCTTTTTTATTGAGCAGTGTTGCATTTTTGGGCGTTGGAAATAGAGCATATTATGGTACTTGGATATGGATTTGTTGTGTATGACCGCTTTTTAACGTCCATTAAAAAAAACTCTCGTGCGAATGAGGCCTTAGACAATGATAGTCTACGACCTTTTCTCACTCTTTGCATATCCCTTATATGCGTATATAGTTAAAAAATCACTAACCATTCTTGTCTCGCGCCGCCTGCAAGTCCCTCTTCAACTTATCAATTTCATCAACAAACTCTTTAAGTATCGCTTTCTTTGTCATTTTCTGATTGATCTCCGGTTTGTTCTGTATATTTTTCGCTCTGTTGGCGTACTCTAAGGTACTCATGGTTTCCTCTAGGTCCTTATGTCCTGGGGACACCGTCGCTATGATGGAGGTCTTGGTCCTGCCACCAAGGGACTCTTGAAGGATGCGGGTTAGCTTTGATTCTCTGGAAGATTGATTGATAATAATAAAAATGCAATGCAAATTTGCATGAACATGGTGGAAATGGTGACAAAAAATATTAAGGTCCTTATATTCTGCCAATAACGAGCATGCAAAAATTTTTTGAGCATTAACTCAGTGATATTGTGATACTATTCTGTACATAGAATGTTACTAGTGGAGCAGGCAGACTTCGTTCTGCCCACCAGCGCCACCTACCGGGTCCAAGTATATGTAAGCTATCCTATCTCTCAAGTTGGATCGAACTGCACATGGTGTGCGAATTTTATTATAATCGGTTAAGTGGTTTATGAGTCCATTGAGGACAAACATTGTGACACGAGATTTATATATATTAAGATTAAATTGATGACAGTGGTGAGGTTCTTTTAGATGATAAATACTAAAATAATGTGCAAGTTATATGAAAAGACAGCCATGATGTTTAACTGGTTGGCTTTGACCCTTTTAAGCCCGTCATGGCTTCAAATAACACAAAAGACAAACATTTGTATGTGAAAAATGTCCCAGGATATTTATATTAGAGGCTCCCCGCGGTTTCACCCGCGTACCCGGGAGATCTTTCATTTTCCCGGAATAAAAAGTAGCCTATGTCCTTTCTCAGGCTCTAGACTGTGTGTACTAAATTTCATTCAGTTTCGGTTCAGTAGTTTTTATCGTGAAAGCGAGACAGACAGAGTTACTTTCTCATTAATAATATTAGTTATTATCTTTAACTTTTCAATCAAAATATTAATAAATCATCACCTGTAAGGTATATGAGGGTGCCTCTCAACCAATGCAGTGATGACCCTCCCAAGAGTGAGCAGCGACTGGTTGATATTGACGCATTCTCTAGCTCGTTCCTTCTTAGCTGGATTGTCGGAGCCAGCCTTGCTGATGTTCTCTGAGCCGGCGAGATCCACCAAGTTGAGCTTTCCGATCTTCATCAGCTCTTCACCTTCGGGGCTGTTCTCCTTCATGTGGACCACGATTGTGAATACTGTGTGGGAACGGCTGTGGAACAATTTGAAATTAAAGGCTTAGTTGGTTTAAGCAGCTTAAGATATTAGCGGTTCGGAAGAATTAATATATTTAAAATAAATATTTGCTCTGTGTGGTATACTTTCGTAATTAAAAGAAATCTGAAATATCTTTATTGAGTAAAAAGAGAGATGCGAATGTGCGGGCGGAGAATGGTTGGAAATACTACAAAACAAAATACATATTTATTTAATCTATCCTGTTTACTATGACAACTTTTTTATTTTTTAACAACACTAAACACTTTATTTACTCATACTATAAAAATAATTAAAATTACAATGACTATTAAAACAAATTAACTATTTAGATATCAATGTTATTAGATAGTAAAATATAAAACTTGGACCTATTTTCAAAGATACATAAATACAAAAGTCTAAAGTTGATTTTATGTCTCCTCAATAAATATTGCAGTAACCAACAACCAAATTAAATTTATAATTTAAAACCTTATTAGGATATTTTAAAATTTCGATATATTTGCTTATGTAGAGGAAACATACAAACAAAATACGAAAATAACAACTAAAATTCGTTTAAACTTACGAAGATTGTGGTTTCCCATTAAATTGGTTGCTGCAATATTAGACATGTATATTTTAGAATTAATTATAAAGATACTAGCGGACCCGGCAGACTTCGTTCTGCCCACCAGCGCCACCTACCGGCTCCAAATTGATGTATTATACATAAAAACCTTCCCCATGAAATACTCCGTAATTTGGTGAAAACCGCATGAAAATCTGTTCAGTAGTTTTTGTGTTCATCGCGTTCAGACAGACAGACAGAGGCGTCGGGGACTTTGTTTTATATAGATACTTTAAATTTTTTAAGCTTTCCTATATACATATTTATATCTGGGTAGTACAAAAATCATCAAAATATATTTTTGTAGAGCTGTGTTATATATCGAAAACCGGCCAAGAGCTTCTTAGGACTCGCACAGTGTAGGGTTCCGTAGTCAGATTGACAAACAATACTTTAAGTATCTACTACCATACCAAATTACAGCTCTGTAGTATCAAGCGTTTCGGAATTACCCGCGGACGGACGGACGGACATGACGATTCTATAACGGTGCATAGTTTACTACGGAACCCTAAAAAATTCCATAAAAAAACCAGGTTTTTTTATTAATCCCATAATTTGACCGGCTAAATTGTGTAAGTGCATAGAATAGAACCCAAAACTTTATTTTTTTTATGGACTAGAAGGTGTTAGCCTCAGATGGCTTTTACACCATTATGCAGACTGTTTCGGTGAGCGCAGAGGGTCCTTACCTTGACTGCGCGTTCATAAGGGTTGAAGCTACCCTCTTCCTGTCCTGTCCCTGGGACATAATCTTGTACACTTCATTTTTATTGTGTACCTGTAACATTGACAATTTAATATTAATATAACACTCCATTTTCACGTGTGAATTATGACTTTACTAGTTTCCATAGTAACTGCGTGAATGATTTAATATTTATTGAGGTTTTTGGTTGATGTATCATAAATAGCTTATGTTTATATGTATTGGTACTTTAGAATAAGTTTTCTGAATGATAACTTCTATATTGGGTGGAAAATTGGTATAAATATTCTGGGACATTTTTTCACACACGGCCAATCTGATTCCAAATCAAGCAGAGCTTGTGATATGTTAACCAGATAGCTGATACTACATACACTACTTTGAAATACATACTTATATAGATATACTGGATGTAATCCAGACACAGAACAAAGAGACATATTTTTTTTTTTTTTTTTTTTATTAAGGATGGGCTTGCATTTGGTCTCTGACCCGTCCATACAAGACGCTGCCGAAACCTAGGATGGAGCATGCTTGCCCAGAAGAAACCTATTCACCCTAGCCTTGAAAATTACAAGATTGTAGGCGTCGGGAAACACAGACGCCGGAAGCAAATTCCACTCCCTCGCTGTCCGCATTATAAATGTGGAAGCGAACCGATGTGTCCGTATGTTCGGTATGTCGACAACGTATGGGTGGAAATTATCCCGGCGTCTTGTGGTTCGGTGTAAAAAAGGGGATGGTGGAATAAGATCGAATATTCATGCATACAAATGTTTGTCATGTGTGGGATTCGAACCCACGACCGGCAGCTTGAGAGTCAGGGTTAGTAACCACAAAGCCAACCGGTCTATCGGTATGGATGAGTACCGGCAGCTTAAAAGTTGAAGTTACGCGTATATGGTCTTAACTTGACTGACTTTTATTTATTTAGTAATATCTATCATCATTTACGGATTTTGTGAAAATATTGACTTCAGGTAAGTATGATATATATTACCGTAATCTCCTCCAATCCATTGACAATATTCGACCCCTTCCTGGTCACGTCTTCGTAGATCCTCAGCTTGGAGTTGTCTTCAGATGAAGACAGCAGGTCAAATAGTTCTTCATTATACAGTTCCAAGTAGGACACACGCACTGTGTACTCAGTGTTTGTTATACGAAGCTCGTCAAACAACTGGCTGAGAGCTCGGGGGATAATACCAGCTAGAGGGTCCTGGGGAGGTTATTAAAGCTATATTAAAGATCCTGGGACATTTTTCACACACCGCCAATCGGATTCCAAAGTAAGCTTCAAAGTCAGCTTGTGTTATGGTAACCAGAAAGCTGATATACTACATATAATACTTTTAAATACATATATAGATAAATACATACAGACACAGAACAAACAGACATATTCATGCATACAAATGTTTGTCCTGGGTAGGATTCGAAACCACGACTGGCGGCTTAAGTCAGGGTCACTAACCACAAGGCCAACCGGCTGTCAAATATTATAGTTGTTTTTACTGGTGGTTTCTAGACTTTCAAGGGATAGAAACCAGAAATTTATTTGTAACTAGCTGGCGCCCCGCGGTTTCACCCGCGTAGTTCCCGTTCCCGTGATCACAGGGGTATCAAAAATAGATAGTAGCCGATTCTCAGACCATACTGAATATGCATATTAAATTTCATAAAAATCGGTAAAGCCGTTTCGGAGGAGTGTGGTAACTAACATTGTGACACGAGAATTTTATTTATCTATACTAATATTATAAAGAGGAAAGATTTGTTTGTTTGTTTGTAATGAATAGGCTCCGAAACTACTGGACCGATTTCAAAAATTCTTTCACCTTTGGAAAGCTACATTATCCCCGAGTAACATAGGCTATATTTTATCCCTGTATTCCCACGGGAACGGGAACTACGCGGGTAAAACCGCGGGGAGGCAGCTAGTAAGATTATAAAGAGGAAAGATTTGTATATATTATACCTAGTATTTGGACAAATCTGAATACTTATATCTATTGGTGAATAGAAAGCTACATTATCAGAGAGTAACATAGGCTATATTTTATCTCCGTATTCCTGCTGGAACTATGCGGTTAAAACCGCTAGTCTATACTAATATTATAAAGAGGAAAGATTTGTTTGTTTGTTTGTTTGTAATGAATAGGCTCCGAAACTACTGGACCGATTTCAAAAATTCTTTCACCTTTGGAAAGCTACATTATCCCCGAGTAACATAGGCTATATTTTATCCCTGTATTCCCACGGGAACGGGAACTACGCGGGTAAAACCGCGGGGAGGCAGCTAGTTAATGATAATTTAATAAAGAAATAAGATATTAAACACATATAAACATACATTTTGCCATGTGGTTTCTGCTGTGGTGCTCTCCCCGACCATTGTATGAGTCTTCCCGGTGCCTGTCTGTCCGTACGCAAACACTGTACAGTTGTACCCCGCCAGCACCTCCTCGATGAGGGGGCTGACCACATCCTGGTATACTTCAACCTGGAATTAGAATTATGTATTTAAATATATAAAACCTCGATAAGATAAAGTCCAAGGGAAACACAAAATATTTGAGGTTATCAAAGGTCTATGTTAGGGGATCTGATGGGAAGGGAGCATATTATCTTCGAATTTATAGAGGTTTTTAAGTTACCAAGGTTTAGAGTTATCAAAGTTCTACTGTATTACTAACTAGCTGCCTCCCCGCGGTTTTACCCGCGTAGTTCCCGTTCCCGTGGGAATACAGGGATAAAATATAGCCTATGTTACTCGGGGATAATGTAGCTTTCCAAAGGTGAAAGAATTTTTGAAATCGGTCCAGTAGTTTCGGAGCCTATTCATTACAAACAAACAAACAAACAAATCTTTCCTCTTTATAATATTAGTATAGACAAAAATGGTACAAATAGTAAACAATAACAGTACAAGCAATCTGGTGAGTGGGACTTTATAGTTTAGTTATTTCTACTACTTATCTATGTAAAAAATAAAAATCTAAAATATATTTTTTTGTTTATTTGGAATTGATAAATCTTAGTTAGGATTGATCATAAAGCAATCAAATTGTATAAAATAGTAAGTTACTTTATCTAAGTATTTTTTGGTTTCAAAATTTTTATGTTTTTGGACAAAAGGCTCTTCTGGCACTGGAAAATTACAAATAATATATGAAACATATTCTTAAATAAGAGCCAGCATTAAACTCAGGTAAATCTCTTTACCATAAGCTAAATTACTTGAAAATTAGTATCATAAGTGGTATTTACACTATTTACCCAACACACACAAAACCTAAGTACATGAAGTTTCCAAATGAGTATATTCTTACTTGTTTAGCATTAGGCCCAAATGCTCGGTCAAATGTAAACCTCTTAGTGTGTGATGTCTGCTGCGACTGGCGTACAACCACTTCACGGTTATTCACCGCCTCCACAACACCCAGGGACTTGATGTCTCGTTCCCTCTGGTTGAGAGGCCTGGAAGAAGTAGAAAGTATCCACTGATAAAGTAAACACTTCATGATGTTTGTAATATTTTTTTATCTATTTTATTTATTAAAGAAACAAACAGCTATTAAAATACAAATAAAACTTAATGTTTAAGTAATACATTGGCCGAAACAGTTTCTATGGCTAGTTTTTAACATATCATTTTAGGAATAGACAGGTGCAAACTTACAGAAGTTGATACAAACAAGAAAAAAACTAGAAGACTACAATGTTACTAAATAATTAAACAACTACTATGCTGGCGTAGGATGATGGCCACCAGTATGGGACTCCACTGACTGCTCTCCATCAGGCAGCGTGGAGTCAATTTGTGCGGCAGTAATGAAAAAAATTTGTTAAATAATGTAAATACAAGTGGCCCTGCAGTTTGTAGGGGCTCTTCAATTTTGCAGGGATGAAAAGTAGCCTGTGTTTTCAGGAGTTTCCAGTGTCAATTATAATGGAGAACCGTTCAGCCATTATCTATTCAGTCTACACCAATAGATTCCCACAAAGTTTTACATTTATAATATAAGTAGTATGTCCCATTTAAATAAATATATTCGTTCAACTAGACCTTCACAGCCATTTATGGAATGTCTCTAACACTAGGTGTTGGTTTTGAAATTATGTTTGCAGGGTCAATAATAATCAGTTTATAACTATAATTTGCATTTCTTAACTACAATATGTATTGAAATTCAAGATTGTGAGTCAATATGTAAGATAAATACACAAAGACAACAGCACAATGATGGAATTTGGATTGACACAGGATACTTATTACTAAGGAAAGACTTAGACAAATTAGGCTAAGATAATAATTCTGTTACAATCTTTTACATAATACATTCTTGACCAATGATTAAACATTAATTCCACACTAGGGCACCTACACTAGATGATTATCCAAGAGTTATCTTGATCATGTATCTCCAATTTATGCTATGTTATAGATATTATTACATTTGTTATGTCTCATTCAAAATATAGGTACTTGACTGGTATAAAACAGTTTCAATTCAAATAAGTCTTTTAGTAGTTCCCTTTAAATATCTACTGGACTTTATACCATCTAAGCATCTAGTAAGCCACGCCAAGAAAATATCTAAGTATTTAGTGTTTACACAAAATCATCCCATGTTTTATGTGCCAGCATGGAGTTTAAGCTTTTGATTATCATATAAAGTATAAAACAGTCAAAATAAGTAGACCAAATTCAAATTATGCTCTAATATATGTGATGGTTTTACCTCAATCTCACAAAGACTTGAATGTTTTGGTTCTTGTCCCGTTTGCTTCCTTTTTCCGACGTCATCTCGACTCAAACCACATAAAACAAATCACACGTTAATAAGACACTACAATTGTTCAGTTTTCACAAATATAAACACATAAAAACGAGTATATATTCAATCGTTTAGTCAACTTCGATCAAGAAATAAATAAAGTTCGTTACGTCGTTGATGCTTGAACCAAATTCAAATTTCGTTTGATTCTTAGGTCAAATGTTGCCAGTCTACAAAAAATATGTATTCATATTAGTGTATAAGCAAAAAAATTATAACACATTAAAAATACAGTTGTTTATATTTTTATGTTTTTTGTTATCAAAGTACAGGGTTTTATTACAGGTAAACTTTAGCCGTCTTATTCCAAAACAAAGTCTAAATTTAGTACTAGGTTTATTACCAGGTTTAAACCATGACTAAATAAAACGTTATTATAAAATGAAGTTTATCACTAGTTCAAGAACTATCTATAGTACTAAAGTTAGTCCGCCAAGACCCCTAGTTTATCTATGGTTTATCTTCGGTACTTTTTTATTTGAGGTTACTTTTGGTTATTCTTGTGTCTTTTTATTTACAAATCTCTAAAAAATGGATTTTAATATGATTGACTTCATGGATTTAGAAGATTTGGATATGCTAGAGACGCCTCGGCGTCTTTACAGACATCGTCATCGTGTGAATCCATTTGAATTGAGTGACGAAGATTTTCGATACAAGTATAGGTTCACGAAACGGTTTGGACAGAAAATAGTCGATGTTTTACGTGAAGACTTATCTCACGATCCTCGCGGATGCCCATTGAGTCCTGAATTGCAAGTGGTTTGCGCGTTGCGTAACTGGGCTCGCCATGAAGTAAGTACAAACACTTGGTCAGGGCCAACTTAAGTACTAATACGAAATTATATACCAAGTAATATTATTGTTTTATTCGTAGATACAAGACGATACAGGTGATTTACATGGTGTGTCTCAACCAGTTGTGAGCAAAACTTGTAAAAAAGTAGCAGACATATTATCACGGATTTCCCGAAGATATATAAAAATGCCTAGTACTCTGAACAAACAGGAGGAAACCATCAGAAAATTCCGCAGTATTGCTAATTTTCCTACTGTGATTGGGGCTATTGATTGTACTCATATAAGAATAAAAAAAGTAAATGCTGATGGGGGTCAGTTATATATTAATAGAAAAGGATTTTCTTCCATCAATGTACAGGTAATTTTAAAAGTAATATTTTCTGATATGATTGATTGTCTCAATTGCAGGACTTTTCAGTCCCATTTCATACCAAATTAATCACCAATTACCAACCAGTTGTATTAAAATAACAATGAGGAATAAAGCTCTAATAACCTGTCACTTTTCAGGTGGTTTGTGATGCTGACCTAAGAATCATGGACATTGTTACCAGATGGCGTGGCAGTGTACATGACTCCAGAATATTTCGAGAATGTAGATTAAAACAGAGGTTTGAGGCTGGTGCCTTCTCTGGAATATTATTGGGTGACAGTGGCTATGCTTGCACTTCTTATTTATTAACACCATTGCTAAACCCCACAACACCACAAGAAGAGAGGTATAATAGCAGCCATATTCGTACCCGGAACACAGTAGAAAGGTGTTTTGGCTTGCTAAAGCAACGGTTTCGATGCCTATTACGAGGTATGTTTGGAGACATTGAAACAGCAAAAAAAACAATTGTTGCATGTGCTGTGCTTCACAATATTGCCATCGACATGAAGGAAGACCTGTTTCCTGCTGAGGAACATAACATAGAACAACCTACATATAGGGAACCTTTAGTTCAAAATTATATTCCAAGTTCCATAAGAGGAAATATTAGGAGAAGGCAGTTTATTGAAACTCATTTTCATTGATTTTTTTTCATATAATCTAAGTACTTGTATTTTACATAAATGAATAAACTGATATTAAATATTTACAGCAAAATAGTACCTTAAAATAATAATTTCACATATCAGAATTACAAGTTAACGTAAATGTATTTTTATTTATAACAAATATTGTAAATTTGGTTATTTAAATAGATTATTATTTACTGTAATCTTAGTAAAGTATGTGTATGGATATAGAATACAAAATCTACTTACATTTATATCCTTCAGCATTGGTGTTTCTTATTTTCCATTAATGCTATTTCTAATTCAAGTTTTTTTATTTTTAAATTAGCAATTTTAATGTTATAATTGTGTTCTACTTCCATCATTTCTAACTGTCTTCTTTTAAAATCTGTATTGCTACTTATGATTGTCTGCCGCATTTCTTCACTACTGTAAGTCAAATAGAATAATGTGAATTCGTTTTTTTACATAAACAAGTAATAAAAGTATCTACACACTACTAACCAAAAATAAAAAAATAAAATATGTCTTGGTGCTTAGAATCCACAATTTTGTCTCCTACAAATCCTCTGTTGGTTTGACGTACCAAGGTATAGGCCACCCCGCCAAATTGTTTCAGTGAATGTAACTTATGTTATTACTGACATTATTCCATAAAATGATTAAGGTATTGCAACTTGTACACTATTCATAATATATTATTAAACTTTGCTGTAAGTTATTTAAAAATTGTATTCTTACCTATTTTTAAACTTCTTCTTCTTTATGCTTCTTGTGTTAACAAAGTCATTGATTGTTATTCTTGTGTTTTCTGCATCTGTAGTTGAATTTTTGGATATCTCTAAAAGTAAAAATATATACATTTAACAATCTACACAAATGTTATGCCAGTATAAAGTCCTAATTTCATCCAAATTTGTGTTTGCATTAAGGCATGATACTATTAACAGGACTTACAAATCTTACAATAACTATTATTTTTACCTTGCACTTCCACAACATGGTGATCTTGATTTTCCTTGAGGATTACTTCACACTGATTAATAAAACTAGGGCCAGGCTCAGGGTCAGTGAATATTGTTGATGTTGAAGGCATGGTAACTGGAATCTAAAATAAAAAGATAAATTTATTTGTTATTTTATCACAGTGAGTCAGTGACTGCTTGTTTTTTGTCTATATGAGTAGTTTTGTACTTTGAAGGAATGTGATTAAGGTATCAATTAAGGTTCACAGGTATTGGTTGATTTGTAATTATTTTTTATTTTTAAATTATTATTTTTATTAAATTTAATATTCAAGAATCATAAGAAATTTTATTTACCACTGCATCACTGTCGTAATTATTTACTTCAATGACGAAGTCGTGAGGAGCAATCGCCATGATTTGTATATCCTCCGGAGAAGGTGATGGTGGTTTATCGCCACCGCCTGTCTGAGTTTGTGCCCTCCTATGGGCAGATAGCTTGGATTTAGCTGAAAGCTTCATCCTCTTCCAAGCTAACTTTAGTTCTCCCTGTGACCTTTCCTTACCCGTTATCTCATTAAATCTAAAAAAATAAGTAAGTGAATTCCATCGACGTATAGCGATAGACAAGAACGTTCATGTAAAACATTTGTTTAAAAACTGGTAAGAGTTAGAACTAAAGTTCGCTGCAGCGCTGTATAAAGCTGTGTCAACTAACCAAACTATTTTAAAAGATACAGCGCTAGATTGCTTAGAGTATAGTTTTCTCGCGACCAAAACGTCGTAAGCGCCGCAAATTTCATGGCGCTTACGCGTTTCGTTCAGTTAACTACACTAAGATGTCGTCCCTATAGAGTTCACACCGCAGATGTGACACATCTTTTTTACCTTCTAAACTTCATTAGAATAAAACTCGATTTCAAAATGTATTATATTAATATTAGGGGGGCCTAGTGCGGATTGGCGGACTTCACATGGCTTAAATGAGTACTCAGAGGTACGGGCCAGGGCTTGAATTAACATAAAACAATTATTCAAAATATCAAACTATCACTACTAATTAAAAACTCATTAGGTAACAATTAATCAAATTAAAACCTTTCTAAAAAAACATATCAAGTCTGTGTTCAGTTACATATTTTTACCTACAACCAGTTTTAAGGGAACATCTGCACGTTTTAGTATATGATTGTAGAATGGCGTGGTATTTAAATAGATAAATTGTTTTTCTACTCTGGAATTACGGAATTATCACCTATTAATTCACTTAAACAGGTAGTAATTTTACTTAGTTGACTACTGACTAGTTATTTTCGTCCAGGGTCTACTTTGATTCGGATTATCGTTGTTATTAACGCTGCTCCGTGCGCACCCGCACTGAATGAATGTCGAAGCCACACTAAAGTCGGGTGTGGGGACTGCAGTTCAGTTGAGTTGATAAAAGCGAGTGTTCGGAACGCCCTATCTAGTACGTAGTACATATATATCGATGGTGAATTCATAATTATCGTGTAAACAATAATGTACTTATACACAAAAAAAGTCTCACTTAATCCCTAGATTCTTCCACTCTTTGGTTTTTAGTAAGTTTATTGATGTTTTTGTAGACTTGTTTTCTAAAATATGTGCTGATTCAGCTAACAGTTGACGTAAAATTTCCTTTAATAAATAAGAACATTTGCGTTAGGTTGTTATAATTGAAAAATGATGATAAAAAAAGCATCGGAAAATCCATGTTTTTTTACTACCTTTTCTTCAGAACTCCAGTTTTCACCCCTTTTTTTCTTTTGTTGTTCCATTCTTGGGAATTTTTTCAGCACAGTTTTTCACGACAATACGAGAACTCAGAACAGTAATAAGAAAAATATTTAATTATGTCTATTCGGATAAAAGGTTTTAAATTACGAGCGCTGCCGCCAAAATAATTCACTCCATTTTACGCTAGAGGTGTTAAATAATATGACAACTTCATTTGAAAAACGCATCATAAATATACAAGTTATGATTGTTCATCATATTGTACCCTTAGCAAAAATAAATTTATGGCATATTTCTGTATTGATAAATAATTATTTATTGATTTTAAATCATAGTATAATAACATTTTTTATAAAAACGGAACGTTGCTTCAAATAAAGAATGTATGAACGAATGAAATAATGCTATTTTTGTTTCTTATCTGTGGATATTATTTGAACCATGGACTTTCTTTGGTACTAACAGGTCCTCGGATAGTCTTCGTTTTGTAATCGGAACACATTTGAACCTTGGTTTTAACTTTGATACCGTAACAATCCTAGACCTGTTGGTCGTGGTTTAAACCTAGTACCAACTTATGTTTTTGTAATAAGACCGTAGTAGTCAGCACTTAGGGCTTTTTAAATAGTATGATAACACTATGCCATTGTGTTCCGTATAACGCAGAAATTAAAATAAGTAGCATCATAATTTATACATCCTCCTTGTATTTTGTTCTTGTTACCATTAGTTAATTAAAAAAAAATAATAGAAGTGTCTATACGTCATTAAAACACTGTTATCAAAATGATTAATAATATATGCTTACATACTATTCTATGCTAATTTCTGGCATGAAAAAAACGAATTCACTAGATGTCGCTAGTAAAATTAGTAATGCTTAAGGCAGTTGTCCCGCCAACGACGAGAAAACGACTATCGGCTATTTTCTCGCTCAAGAAACGTACAATAGATATACTTTCTGTGTGAACAAAAGAGATGCATATACAAACAGTTAATCGCTGACTGTTCACACTGCCGGCGAGCACTCGCTTCACTAGTTTGTCGCTTACTTACTTACTTAATCAGCCCGTATCTACCCACTGCTGAGCATAGGCCTCCTTCTTTTTCCGCCACTCTTCACGGTCCTGTGCTAATTTCATCCACTGCCTACCCGCTGCCCCGACTATATCGTCCACCCACCGGGCCGGTGGTCTACCCGGTTTTCTTTGTCCATCTCTTGGCCACCACTCCGTAACAGCTTTAGCCCATCTTCCGTCATCCCGCCTTGCCACATGCCCAGCCCAACTCCACTTTAATTCCGTGATCCGTTTACCTACATCCACGACTTGCGTTTTACGTCGTATTTCGATGTTGGGTATTCGGTCCCTACTCGTTACTCGTTGCGGGTGAGACAAGTGCCTAACAAGTGTCACGTAATAATTTTTATTGAGAAGAAAGTCTCAAGTAAGTATGATTATTATATTGTCAATCGACGTGACGTCACGGACGGCTTACTGATAGCATACATACGCATAGTTATTTCGACCTTAAAATTAATTTCCGTAATTGTTCATGTTGAAAGTGTTGACAGTCTGTGCCCCGGAACCAAGCGCTGCTCTGTGATTGCTCGTTTATACGGATACGCTCGGGATAGTGAGATAAACTCTGTGTTAAAGCTGTGTAATTTGGTGATTTAAGAATCACCATTTTTTTCTAAAGTAGGTAGATCCAACTGTTTCTACATCGATCTACCAATTTACCGACTAACACAGATACGCCATCTGTCGCGGAGTAGCTGCACCATTTAGAAGTTTTTACAAATAGAGTGTCACGCGCACAATGGCAAAGTGCTCAGCTTGTGGTAAATTTCTATCGCCGACAGGTGCCGCCACTTGTTCGACATGCCCTTGCTTATTTCACAAAGGGTGTGTTGCGATACCTGATTATACAGCTACACCTAAGGGATGGATATGTCCTGAATGCAAGAAAAAACAGCGTAGAAGCGACAACAGGGATACTCCTTTAAAAACCATTTCCGGCAATATTTCCCCGGTGACTATCGGGACTGTCGCTTCTGTGTTGGTCGCTGAAAGTGAGCTTCCTTTGCCAGCTACGAACACTTCTTTCAAGACTTGCGATCCCGACGTCCAGGAGATGCGACGGGAACTAGCCGAGTATATGGCCGAGCTACGTGCTTTCCGAAATGAGCTACGTATTTCCATTGCAAATGTTGGTGAGAGACTGGATGGATTTGAACGGAGATTAGAGGCGGTCGAGCAGAGAGAGACGCTATCACCGAAAATGGATGAGGTCACCGAGCTACAACATACGGTATCCCAGTTGAAACAGGATTTGAATGACCGCGACCAAGAAATCTTGATGTCAGATTTGGACATCGGGCAACTTCCGGAGGAAAAAGGTGAGAGTGTCCATCATAAAGTTACTATCCTGGCCGCCAAGTTAGGTATTACTCTGGAGGACCGTGATATTCTTTTTGCGGAGCGCGTTGGGGCGCGTACCGAAGACAGTGGCAATGATACAGTAGGACGGCGCTCGCGCCGTGTCATAGTGCGGCTTGCGCGTCCGCAGCTTCGCAATGATCTACTGCAAGCGGCGCGGGTACGGCGACATATCAACTCTGCAGACATCGGGCTATCTGGACCGCCGTCAGGCGTTCGTTGATATATAGCCATATATCAACGAACGCCTGACTCGCGCTAACCGGCAACTGTTCTATCGTGTCCGCGAGGAATGTCGCAGGCGCCACTGGCGGTATTCGTGGACCAAACGTGGACATATATTTGCTAGAGAGGGGGATGGGAAACAAGTACATTAAAATTTGATACGCTCAGAGGATAATTTTAATAGTGTTTTTGGATCTGGTACTGTTTGAGTGGTTGAAACTTTACTTGCCTTCCTCCATTTTATTGTTTTGCCCTTGTTTTTTAAATCAATTATGTTCGTCATTTAAATATATTGCATTTAGGATAGTTCTTATGATGCCAGATGTTAAAATTCAATGTTACATCTCGTTTTGTTATTGTAGAAATGTTATAGTAGAATATTGTTATTGTAACACACATTATTTTTATATATTATATAGCACTATAATAATAAATTTCAGTACTACCTTTGCCTCTCTTAGTATGCTATGCCTTAATTTAATTACGTATCTATTATTATTTTTTTGTTTATTATTCAATTTGAATCATGGTTAATAAACTCATGAAAATAGGTTTGTTAAATGCAGGTTCCCTTGGTACAAATCACGATAACTTCATTGCTGCGATATCGTCGAGTGATGTCGATGTTCTGGCCATAAACGAGACTTGGCTAAGACCAGGTGAAGAAGCCCGCGCTCCTTCACTTACCGGATATCAATTTCGGCATATACCCAGATCGAGAGATGTTCGCTCGCGTGGAGGCGGTGTCGGCTTTTATATCAAGCGCCGTATCAGCGCGAGAACTTGGCCTCACCCGGTGAGTCCAATACACTACGCAGTTGAGCAATTATGGCTTACTATAACCCTTGACGGAAGAAAATTGGCAGTTGGCACGGCTTATCGCCCACCCTGGATGAATGTTGATTTATTTTTTGATGCTATTACTGATACATTGAGCTCTCTTCCTTTTTGTCATAATATAATTCTTTTAGGAGATTTTAATATTAATGTGAACAATGATAATATTAATACAATTAAATTTAATACATTTTTATCTACTTTTAATTTAATACAATATGTTACAGAGCCAACTCATTTTACTGAAAACAGTCAAACTATCATTGATGTTGTGTGTTCAGATTTAAAAGTAAAAAAAATTACCGTAGAACACGTTGGATCCCTTATTGGTCACTGTCTTATAGTTTCTGAATTTAATATTAAGCGTGAGAAGTGGAGGCCATACACTATAACTTTTAGACCTAAAAAACACATTTGTTTGGATGCTTTTAGTAATGATTTGAAATCCATCAGCTGGGATCAAATATCAGAGATCGGTAGCGTTAATGATATGGTTCACGCTTTTAGCCACAATGTTTTGTCTCTCTTTAACCTTCATGCGCCAGTCAAAACCATTGTTATAAAAAATCGCTCTTATCCCTGGATTACAGACACAATTAAGATGATGATGAAACTACGCGATAAAGCTGCGACCGAATATAATAAAACTAAGTCCGAAACAAAAAAAGATTATTACAGACAGTTAAAATGTACTGTCAACACAGCACTGTTCCATGAAAAGTCAGCTTATTTTAAATATAACATTAATAGTGAAATACGAAATCCTAAAGTCCTATGGAAGAATTTAAAAAGTACAGTTTTAAAGCATAATATTGAACTTCCCTCTCATTTTAATGATCCAGGCATTATCAACAATCATTTCTTAACCATCCCTGGTTCTACTACTGTAAACATCTCACAGCTGACCTATTTTGAATACCACACTTATCATGACAAGTCATTCCACATAGAACCCGTGAGTGTAGACAGTATCATAAAGATTTTTCGTTCTTTAAAATCTAACGCAGAAGGGTGCGATACTATTTCGTTAGATATGCTGCAAATGACTTTACCTTACACAGTAGACGTAATGAAAGAAATAGTGAATAGGTCAATTAGCTCTTGCATATATCCCGATTTATGGAAAGTCGCGTTAGTGAACCCTTTACCCAAGAACTCGAATCCCGTGGAACTCAAAGATCTTCGACCAGTAAGCATACTGCCATGTATATCTAAAATATTAGAAAAGGCAGTATGTGCGCAATTAAATGATTACTTAGAGATGAATTGCATACTGCCTGATGTTCAGTCGGGTTTTCGTAAGGGTCGTAGTACAGTAACCGCATTGCTTGATGTCACAGACAATATTCTTCTTTCACAAGATCATGGAATGTGCACGTTGCTGGTGCTCCTAGACTTCTCTAGGGCATTCGACTGCTTAAATATTAACTTGTTGTTGTCTAAGCTACATTTCTATGGTTTTGACTCTGCAGCGTTACAGTGGTTTAATAGTTACCTCAGTAATCGCTACTAATATGTGAGGTTGAATAATAACGGGGCATTCTCTAAATCTGACCTGTCACCGGTAGTAAGGGGGGTGCCTCAGGGATCTATTTTGGGGCCTGTGCTTTTTATACTGTACCTAGCAGATATAAGAACGCACATTAAACACTGTAAATTTCACATTTACGCCGATGACTTACAAGTCTACATCTCCTGCAAGCCCTCAGATATTGATAACGCAATCGCTAAGCTTAATATAGACCTTTCAAGAATATCTGAGTGGTCTTCAAATAATTGCCTACTGTTAAACCCTGCAAAAACGAAATATCTTATATTTGGTAGCGCACATCAATTAGATAGAATACAACCGTCTTTAAATGTCATGATTGGGAATGAGCCCATTGAACGAGTATACGATGCTCGTAATCTTGGGTTACACATGGACTCAAACCTAAGATTTGAGAAACATATAGCTTCGTCAGTAAAAAATTGTTTTTATAAACTTAAGATTTTATATAAAATTAGACCATTCATAAATGAACTTCTTCGTATCAGGTTAGTAGATTCATTAATTTTATCTAAGCTTAATTATGCGGACACAGTTTTTGGACCTAGACTCTTAAATAGAACTCAAAAACTTATACAGCGAGTTCAGAATGCCTGTGCTCGCTTCTGTTTTAACATTCCGTCAAGGGCTCATGTAACACCATATTTTAATGATCATTTAATTTTAAAAATGAAGCACCGGCGTAAGCTTCACTTAGCTTGCCTTCTTTTTGGAATTATTAAATATGAATCTCCTGCTTATTTATATAATAGGTTATCTTGGGTAAACAGCCAGAGGTCGCAATCTTCGAGACAGCTGTCCATGCACCAGCATTCCTCTGCTACGTTTAGAGGTAGTTTTTGTTACGCTGCAACCAAATGCTGGAATAATATTCCACCGCCGATACGGAACCTGCAAAGTACACAAGGGTTTAAAGTTAAATTAAAATCTTTCCTCTTGCAACATCAAAAGCTAGAAGAGTCGCAGCGGCTTGATACGAGTGCTATATAATATAAAATTATATAAAATAGTATGAAAATATAATATAAATTATACAATGTAACATGTAATAATATTTTTTTTTCCATTGTTACCATAATAGAAATAGGTACTTACTTACGGCATCAATTTTTGTTAATTTTATTTTTTATTCACTGTGTTTTCTTGTTTTCACCTCCTTATTAGGTCACTGTTAACTGCTCTCACTCACTTTAATACAATATAATAGCTATCATGTGACCCGGCCTGGACTTCACCAGACGGCCCCAACGGAAGACCAGCGCTGGTTATGCAAATGTATGACCAGCTCATGCTGAGTTGGTGGACCATTTTGTAACGCCAGTCAATGTTATTTATTTTTTAGGTTAACTATTTTTTATTTTGTTTATAATTGTTTGTTTTTCTTATGTATGTAATATTTTTCTGGGCGTCACAAATAAAAATTTCTTTCTTTTCTTTTCTTTCTTTTCAATATATTATTGCATAAAATTTTGTATTCGCAATCTCAATTAATTTAGCTTTCTGCACTTCTGCAGCTTTAGCCTATTACGGCAATGACAATCAAAAAGATTGTCATTGCGTCACTAGATGACGCTAGTAGTAATAAAAAATTCTAGCAGGTTTCATTAAAAAAAATAATGCTTTACCTGTTCCTTAATGAGAACCTCCTCCTTCTTTTTGGGAAGTCGGTTAAAAACGAATGCCTTTCTAAATAGTTTCTGTTGCACATAAAAAATCATTTAAAAAGACGCTTGACGAATAGTAGTTAGACGGAATCATGGACGTATTGAATTCAGAGAAAAAAAGTTGAGACTTATATAATTTAAGGCTTTAATTATAACAGTTCCTTACATCTATTTAATAATCAATTGCAGGCAAAGAACTTTAATTCTCTAAAGAGCTCTAGCGAAAATACGTAATTATGTACAATCTTTATCGATTACCAGGGATCCTAAAATCACCGTGAGCGCTGTCAAAAATGACAAGTGGTTGTGTGTGTTGTTTTGTTTTGATTTGAGTCGCATCTTATTTCATTTTGTGCTCAAGTATTCTGATTCAGCGATTGCTGCTCTGGGTGAAATTACTACAGTATCAAAGGAAAACAATAAATACTAGGAAATATTCGAATCATGAGTATTCAAGTTACTATAGCCGACGAGCCTAACGAGCGACAAATTTCTCTTATGCTCACGTTAGAGCAATGCGAGAGGGCTCAGAGAGGTAAGTGGCATAAGGGCTGAGATTTCCATCCTTTGAGCAGTTGTTAGAACTGCAAGGGAGATCCCTTGCACTCTTAATGCAAAAATGCTTTCTGATAAATCATTAAATGTTTACTGAACTGGTACTTGCTGTTTACAGATGCTGAATATGTACAGCAGTTGCTGCATAGCTTTGATACAAATGCTTTGATGCAGAATGAACAAACAGAACAACATGGTAATTATTGAGATATTTTATATCTGGTTATGTGTAGATACTTTAAGCTTAGTAGCCTGTAGTGTTTTCTTAACATATCATGTTAACTATACAGTGACCAAATAAACTGAGGTTAGTCATTGTAGTACTACAATATTCAAATCTTCAACAGAACTATTTGTATAAAAGTGTTTGATTGTTTGATCATATAGTAGTATCTTAGCAGTAAGTTTTTTAGGTACTTGTAGAACTTGCTGAATTCAAAGAAAATTATTTTAGCATTTTCTGTAGTAGGTATATTACAAATATGCTGTTGACGTGACAACGTCTTATAAATTGGTTTGCCGGGTGACACTTCAAGAAACTGCGTTACGCTCCGCTCACGTTATGCGCTCACAATGAGAGCGAGTGAGAGGCACGCGTCCCTTCCACTCGGGCATGGTTAGCCCGCCTAATGGTTGTCACGTAAAACTTTCGCCCATATACCGACTTTACAGGCAACCAATTTTTTATTCCAGGGTATGTTTATCTAAGTGCTAAGTTTGAAAGTTTAAACAACAAACAAATCATGCTTGATGTTATTTATTTTTTCAGCAAATGAATGAGTTATTTGACTCCACTGGATGGGCTAATCCTGTAGCGCTGGCTTCAGAGCTAGGACCCGCACCACACCAGATGAAGAAAATATAAGTCCACGAGCTGAATCAAAGAAAATAAATTTTGATTGTATATTAGAAGATTTTAGAAAAGACATGAATAAGTATAGGGAAGAAAGAACAAAAGTAAAACATGAAAATTTTAATAAATACCTATATGCTAATGAAAAAGCGGCAGCATAGAGAAAATATGAAAATTTTGCAGAAATTGACATAAGGAACTATAAAAAACACATTCAATTAATATTGTTGTTAATACAACAACTGCTTAATTCCCATCATTTTTTAACCCCCGACGCAAAAAGAGGGGTGTTATAAGTTTGACGTGTTTGTCTGTGTGTCTGTCTGTGGCACCATAACTCCCGAACGAGTGGACCGATTTTGATTTAGTTTTTTTTGTTTGAAAGGTCATTTAATCGAGCGTGTTCTTAGCTATGTTTTATTAAAATCGGTTAAGCCGTTTATAAGATATAGGGGATGAAAGTGGGAATGAAAAACCGATTGTTTGCAAATATGCCCGAGTGGGGTATCAAATGAAAGGAAATGATTCGTACATTACAATAGCTAAGTTTTATTAAAATCAGTTCAGCCGTTTTTAATAAAACTTAGTCGGGGGATTTTTAAATTTTTAATTTAAGTTTTATCTATACAGACCTGCTCTTTCATTAGCATTATATTGATTAAAAATGTTCCCGTTTTCTATATGCTAATATAATTTATTAATAATTAGGAAGAGAATATGACCTGTGCAAGTGTTGCACATTCTCGCATCCAGTTAAATTATGTATAATTTAAGTTTTCAATCAATATAATACTAACTTATGTGTATGTTATAGGATGTTAAAACTACAAAATATACAATAATTAAATAAATATTTATTGATTAATATTACACTGTCATTATTATTTCATTATTGGTCAATGTTTATCGCTTCTGCATTCCTCCTCTCCCGTCTAAGCCGTCGTTAATAAGGCACCCTCTTCGCACCACCCGTAAATGCTCTTCAATATATTAGGTACCATATCTTTCTGCAGTTTTGAATGTAGTATACTTATTAGAGTTAATCATAATCTCCATATTTACATTTGCGACTAAACATATAAGAGTAGGGGTGTTGTACCTTGACCATAGTAAAACAGTTGTACCTTGGTCATATGGTCAAGGTACATCCATTAAAATGTATTCTTGTTAATTTTGTTTAGGAACGCACATACTTATTATTTTGTTGTTTTTTATACAGGTAAAATGCCTCGTAGCAAAACCAAGATCAAACGTACCTACTCCCATTGCTAAAACAGCACTTTCTGTGCTTCTGTTTAAAATGTTTAATTTAGGTGTTTCGAAAAATACTGATTTCATTCATATAAATGCTGTTAATTGATATGTCATAGATTAATATCTACATCAAGTTCAATGCTAATCATATCTAATGATATGCTTAAAAGATATTTATAGACGTGTTGAAGCTGGAAATAATAAAACATTTTTGCTATTTCTCGAGAGATATTGGTTTTATTTGATAAGTTCTAACTATGACCAAGGTACAACATAGGTGGATCTAGGTACATCACCACTGTTGTACCTTGATCAACATTCCAAACTTTTTTTAATCTATGTAAATCCTATAAAAAGGATGATCTATGCTTTTGTATAATTTATATCATGAACCACATTAGTTCGTCTCTCAGGTAAAATTAAATCACACTAGTTATAACCGTTTTTTTTTATTAATCGTTGAACGTAAAAGTGACCAAGGTACAACAGGTTCCCCTACGCTAGTGGCCATACAGTCAGCGGGTATGCTCAGTGACAGATTAAGACATATTGATGCCCTGAGCAATCCACGCCCATGGGCCCCTCATCCTTATGTCAACTATTATAGAATCGGTCTTTAAACGAAATGTGTAATCTGGCTGAAAAACCTGGTGTGGAGAAGGATGCTTCCTGGCTTCTTTTGTAATTGAGGCATACTGAGAAGGAAGAAAAATTTCAACATTTTTCAGCTTTCTTTCCACTATGGAGTGTACGGAGTCAACCTCTATTTGGGTGTGACCTTTTTCTAGATACTTTTGTGTAGTTGTATTTTTGTCTATTGCTAATCTTAGAAGGGCATTAGAAAGTTATGAGTTTCTGTTCTGTGCAGTGCAGCCATCCGTCCAGATGACAACATCCCTTTTTTTTTTTTTTTTTTTTTTTATCGCTGGCAAAAATGCGTTACGCATACCCTCCCCGTTGGGGGACAGGGAGGGTTATGTGGGACTCCCCGGTTGCTAGTCAACCGGTATACCCACTAAACGACCCAGCGGCACTCCTTCCTCGCCTTTGTGGGGGGGAACTGGGAATCTGGCACAGCCCTTGCGTCCAGTCCCCCCCCGGCGACCGCCCGCCCTCTCGGCGAGCCCTTCTCGTCCCCCTCCCGTGCTGGGAGGGGGATCTGGGAATGACCGCGAGTGCTCGGCCATTCCCTCCCGCTACGGTGGTGCACCGTGCAATGCAGGAGTGGGCGCCCCCGCGCCTTTACTCCCGCTGGTCACCACCGCCTAGGGGGGGAGGTGACGGCGATCGTACTGTCGCCGCCTCCCCCCCCCTTCTCCGCCGGCGGAGCTGTGACGCGAGGGGATCATCCTCCCGCGCACGCTCTACCGCCGCCCAGGCGCTCTCGCTTCCCAGCATGCCCCTAATCACGCTGGGAAGCGAGAGATCCGGCCCAACCACCGCCGTCAGACAGCGGCGCAGCTCCGACCAAGCCGGGCACACCTCGAGGGTGTGCTGCGCCGTGTCCTCTGCCGCGCCGCAGTCATGGCACGCTGGGGACTCCTCCCTCCGAATCCGGTGCAGGTACGATCCGAAGCACCCATGCCCGGACAATACCTGCACCAGGCGGAACGAGAGGAATCCGTGGGACCGCTCGAGCCACTCCCGCAGGACCGGCCCGAGCGCGTCCAGGGTCCGGCGGCCGAAGGCGGCGGTGGCGAGGTCCTCCGCCCAATGCTGGACGATGGCGTCCCCTGCCTCCCGCCGAACGGCCTCCCGCTCTTCCGCGGCGGGGCGCTTCTCAAGAGCCCTGCGCCGTGCCGTCCACTCATATACTCTGGCGAGCACCCACGCCTCGAGCTCCCAAGGAGGGGTGCCCGCCAGAGCGCACGCCGCAGAGAAACCCACTGAGCGGTAGCCCCTCGCCACCCGCAGTGCAATGGCCCTTTGGGGCCTACGGATGGCGGTGGCATTCTCCCTCCTTTGGAGGGAGTCCGCCCAGATGGGTGCCCCGTAAAGGGCCATGCTCCTGAGGATGCCGGCATACAAGCGCCGGCATCGCGCCCCGGGCCCCCCCAGATTTGGGAGGAGCCACGCCAAAGCTCCCGCGGTTTTCAGCAGGCGCGACGACAGCCCGCTAAAATGCGGGCCGAAGCGCCACCTGCTGTCGAGGACAAGACCCAGATACTTCATCTGGGTCTTGACCCCGATCCGGACGCCTGCCACGGTTATGTGGCCGTCCAGCGGGATGCGCGGCCGAGGCCCGTGAAGGAACACGGCCTCGGTCTTATGCAACGCCACCGTCAACCAGGGAACCCTCTGCCGAGGCCAAGTTGGCCGCCTCCCTGAAGTCCCCCCCCCCCGGGCAGTGAGAAGAGTGTCATCCGCGTAGCAAATGACACTCGTGCCACGGAGGAGGGCCCCGCGCAACAGCCAGTCGAATTCGATGTTCCACAGGAGCGGTCCTAGGACGGATCCCTGTGGAACACCGGACTCGGCGCTGTAACGTCTTACCCTGGCCGTCTTGTCTACCAGGAGGACCGATCGGTCCTCCAGGTAGCTGGCCAGGAGCGTGCGCAGGTACTGAGGCACTCCGTGATACCGGAGTGCCTCCAGGATCGTCGAGTGGGGGACGGAGTTAAATGCGTTGGCAATGTCGAACGACACTGCCAGCACTCCGCCCCCCTCTTCCACGGCCTCCTTGACTTGGCGCTTGAGTCGGGCCAACGGGTCCACTGTCGAACGCTCCCGTCGGAACCCGAACTGAGCGTCCGACAGGTCCGGCCCCACCTCCCGCAGGTGCCCGTTGAGCCGGTCGGCGATGACCCCCTCGAACATTTTACCGACCTCATCGAGCAGAACGATGGGCCGGTACGCCGAGGGGGAATCCGCCGGGCGTCCCTCTTTATGTAGGAGGCATAGCTGCCCCTCCCTCCAAGGCTTCGTGAGCGGCAGCTATGGCCACCACACGTGCAGGGACGCCGTCCGGCCCAGGGGCCGTCCTCTTCGCGCGGAGGCGAAGTAGGCCCGACTCAAGCTCCACCTCGGACACCGGGGGAACCTCTTCATTTGGCGGAGCCGCCCCCCGCGGGGGGTCCATTGCTGGTGGGGTGAAGTCCGTCCCCGATGACGGGAACAACGTCCGCACCACCCCATCCAGCAATGTCGGCTCGAGGGTCTGCGTCAGGGGGGGACCAAAGGGGCGCAGTTTATTCCGCGCCGCCTTGTATGGTCTCCCATAGGGGTCCCTGTCGAGACCCTCCAGCATCTCAGCCCGGGCCGAGTCGTTGGCGGCGATCATCGCCGCCTTGAGGACCTCTTTTGCTTCCAGGTAGGAGGCGTAGAGGAGGTCCTCCTCGGCCGGGCTTCGACGGCTGCGCCGTCGGCTCCGCGCGTAGGCCCTCCGGCGCGCCACGCAGGCGGCTCGGAGCCCCGTCAGCTCCTCCGACCACCAATAGACGGCGCGTCGGGGAGGCCGACGGCGTGACCGAGGCATGCAAAAGTCGCACACCTCGGTCAGGGACTCCCTAAGTTGGCCCGCGGCGGCGTCCACGTCCGCGCCTTGGTCTGGGGGCGCCAGCCAGTCCTGCAGGAACGCCGCCTCCTCGGCGGCCTCTCTGTCCAGGCGGGTGAGAGCCCAGCGTGGAAAGGGAGAACGACCCGAGCGGGCCGTCCCCCGTGGGCTCTGGGTGGAGACGTCGAACCGCACATAGCGGTGGTCCGAATAGGTCTCCACCATCTCCACCCGCCAGTTCACGATGCGTGCGGCTAGAACGGGGGTGGCGAACGAAACGTCCACCACTGACCCTCCCCGTTGCCGCACGCACGTGTGGACCGTCCCTCTATTCAAGAGGGACACACCGGTCGAGGCCGCCCAGTGCTCGACGACGCGGCCCCGAACGTTACAAGTGGCGGCCTGGTTGCCCCAGGCCGTCGACTTGGCATTGAGGTCGCCGATTACGGCGACCTGACGCGGCACCGCCCTCCCAATCACCGCGGTGAGGATTCCGAGAAAGTTCTCGAAATCCGGGAGAGGGCGGTTAGGGGAGAAATAGACCCCCACCAGGGCTATATCTCCCCACGCGGCGGCAGATGACAACATCCCTGCAATTTTCTTCTAATAACTTAGTCAAATAATCAATGAAAAATGATGCGTAAGTGGTAGCTCTTAAATCACAGGCGGTTTCGTCGAACCAGTAGCAAGTAACATGACCCGTTGCAATATCATATAAAGTAAAGTTGTGCACAGCTAATTTGGTCTTAAAGTATAAAGCACTAGCTGATAGCGAAGGGCACAGCACTACAGCCTGCAAATCAGCGGGCACAGCATGAAGAAGTCCTCTTTGAGCACTTTGCTTGTCACTAAGTTTTTCAGCTCGAGCCAATTCTCTCAGCTGGATGTGGTATTGGTAGTTCTCTTCAGAAACGTTGCCGGCTTTATATGAACAACAATAATCACATTGGGAGTGACGTCACGGACGTGAATACAGTGGTAGTTGCTCGTAACATTTTTGTCAATTTATTTAAATAAAACAACTTATATGTTCCAATAAGATTATATTCGGAAAGTACAGTTTTCAGTTATTCGCAGTGAATGTTATCTTAACCTAATAACAAGTATTTGTGCAAATATAATACAAACAATTGGATTTGTTGTGGCAGTGTTGGAGAAGTACCCGCTCAGTAGTAAAGAAAAAAAATTACTACACGAATAGTGAAAGTGACCTTTTTAGGATAAACAACCTTTATGTGCCCAGTGACGTACCTACCTATAGTAGTGTTGATGTAAAATTGAAATATCACCATATTTACATTCAACTTTAAATATCACCTCATAAGCTTACAGCGTCATCTATCGGTACTTGATAAGACACTTAGTTCTACAACCAAAACCACGAAGGAAAAATGGTTCAATGCGCAGCGTGTGGTAAATTTATGGCAGTAAAAGATGGCGTTGCTTGTCCACAGTGCAATTTACATTCCCACTATGAGAGTATGATGCTGCCTATAGGAGCAAAGGTATCAAAGACCTGGAAATGTGGGGATTGCCAGATCAAGACTCCCAAGGGACGCGGCCCATCCACTCCCATACGCGGTCACCTCGAAGGCTTTAAGCACGCTCCGTGCGATCAGTCAAGAGGTGAACCGATGGCCATGGATGATACTGCTCATGACATCACAGCGGAATTTAGTGAGGCGGAGGCGAGCATGAAACTGCGGTCGTTAAGCGAGGAGATGCGCGCAGAATTTTTCACGATACGACAGCTGATGACAACCGAATTCTTATCATTTCGTGAAGAAATGCGTGCACTTAGCAGCGATATGCGAGATTTTAAGAATGAGATTACAGCACTTCGCGCTGATGTCGTCACCTGCAATAAGCGCATTGTCGAAATTGATGCTCGGGTAGCCGAAATTGAACAAACCGTGACAAGCAGTTACACGACGGACATAGTGTCAGCCCTTGAAAGCACGATTTGTGATTTAAAGATGGACCTCAATAATAGAGACCAAGAGGCGTTGCTTAACGACGTGGAGATAACGGGTTTACCGGAGGAAAGCGGGGAAAACCTACCCCATATTGTATCTCTGCTTGCCACTAAAATGGGTATGTCGTTAGACCAGCAGGATTTCGTTTCTGTCGAAAGAACAGGGTCAACTTTTCGCAACGTTGAAGAAAGGGAGGGTGCTGTACAGTCGAGGCCACGACGCATCGTTGTTCGCTTTGCGCGGCGAGTTACTAGGGACGCGTACCTGCAGGCCGCGCGCGTACGCCGCGGCATAACTAGTCAGGATCTCATACACACCGCCGGGGCCGGCCCGTCCCACGCGCCGGTACGTATCTACGTGAACGAGCGCCTAACTAAGGTGAACAGACAGTTGTTCGGGTCTTAACTCGAGAGGAGTGCCGCCGGCTTGGATGGAGATACTGCTGGACAAAAGCTGGCAAAATATTTGTCCGCAAAGAGCACGGGTCTTCGGGCTCCCGTGTTAGGTCCGATTCCGATCTTAAAATAATTTTTACTCGAGCTGGAGTTTGATAAAATATTTAATTTGTATTTTTTCTAAAATTAATTTATTTTATTACGTTTTTTCTCTGTTTTTGTGTACTTTATCTGACATCAAAACTTTAACGCATCATTCGCAGTCAGTTATTATTTTGTATGATGTTTCTTACTGTTGTTATTGTTGTAAAATGTTTGTATATTTCTTGCTTTGTATGGTATGCCGTATTCGCTGGTTGTCTGATTTTTTCGTTGGGTGTGCTGTCCTAGGGGAGCTACGCATCTTAAGTGAGGCTTCCCCTTTATACTATTCTCACACCCTTATAGTATCTATAGCACGTATCTCTTATTTACATATATCTATTCACAATACTTCTGTACTATATCGGTATCAAATTTATCTAAGATATGATAACATATTATTTACTAAACACTATACAAATAAACACTATACAAATGATAAATAAAAACCTTTTTAAAGTTGGCTTGTTTAATGCGGGTTCGTTAGGCACTCACCATGAGGACTTTATAGTAGCAATGGAAAACCACTCCGTTGACATTATGGCAGTCAACGAAACTTGGCTAAGAATGGGTGAGGAGGGGCGTGCACCCGTCGTGCCGCAGTATAGACTGAGGCACACGCCACGGCCGGCTGAGGTGCGGGGTGGCCGCGGGGGAGGGGTCGGCTTCTATATACGCAGAGGTATCAACGTACGTACCTGCGCACACCCAGTGCATCCCACAGTCGAGCAAATGTGGTTAAGCACGAACGTTAATGGCAGTAAACTTATAATTGGCACTGCGTATCGCCCCCCCTGGATGAATATAAATACTTTTTTTGACGCCTTAATGGATTCTATAGCTGCTTTCCCTTATCATAACCATATTATCTTGTTAGGTGATTTCAATGTGAACTTATTCAACAATGATACTGATGCTAAGGTGCAACAATTTAATACATTTCTGACATGCACGGGTCTGAAACAGCTGGTAAATAGTGCTACACATTTTACCGAAAGTAGTCAAACCTTGATTGACGTAATATGTTCTACAGCTCGAGAGCGACGCTTGATTGTCGATACTTTGGGTTCTTTAACAGGACATGCATTTATTTCTTGCGTTTTTAATTTAAATAAACAGAAGTTTCAGCCAAAAACGATTATTTACAGACCACTTAAAGACATTTGTTTGGACACTTTTAATATTGATATTAGCCATACTGACTGGAATTTGCCTTCTACTTATGATGATCTTGACGATATGCTGAATGCTTTTAACGGTATTATTGCTGTTCTATATGACCTACATGCACCTTTGAAAACAATCACTATTAAGGAACTGCCCAGCCCTTGGATCACTGATAATGTCAAACTCATGATGCGTTTACGTGATGAAGCCCTTAAGAGGTATCGCGGTACTAAATTAGAGGTTCACAAGGTTTATTATAAAGATCTTAAAAGGCAAGTTAACATAGCCCTGTTTAATGAAAAAAGAGCTTTTTTCAGCCAAAACATCAACTGTTTTAGTAACGACTCTAAAACTTTGTGGAGGAATTTAAAATCAAAGGTAATCCCACCCAAGCAAATGGACCTACCCTTACAATTGTGTATCCCCGATGCTATTAATGACCACTTCCTTACGATACCTGGTAACGATCGCGTAAGTCTGTCTGACCTATCTTACTTTGAATTCCATAGACATGTTTTGGATCAGTTTTTCATTGCTCCTGTAACATCTGCTGAAGTGTTGAAACATTTCAAGCAGCTTAAGTCTAATGCGATAGGGTGTGATGGGATATCGCTGGATATGTTAACACTCACACTACCATATAGCCTCGAAATTATCACTACCATAATAAACAAATCCATCGATACATCTACGTTCCCTGTACTTTGGAAGGCAGCTATAGTTCGTCCTATACCAAAAACCTCTAACCCCGTGGAAATTAAAGAGCTTCGACCTATCAGCATACAACCTTGCATATCTAAGGTTCTAGAAAAAGTCGTTTGTAAGCAGTTAACAGAGTTTTTGGATAAAAATAACATCTTGCCGGATGTTCAATCTGGTTTCAGAAAGGGCCGCGGCACTGCAACCGCACTCGCAGACGTAACCGATAACATATTAGCCGCTCAAGATCAAGGTATGGCAACTACACTCGGCGTCAAAAAAATCGCAACTTTTCTAAATTTCGATTCAAGCGATTATTACGATCTGTACCTTGTCCAGATTAGTATCATTTGATAGGTAATAAAACCCCCTACCTAAAAATGTCGGAAAATTGACCACCACCGCCTCAAATAAAAGAAAATTCTTGGAAAATGTAAACCATGTGTATTTTAATTAAAATTGCAACAATAAGAAACGTACAAAAATTAAAAAAATCAACAATTATAAAGCTTAAAATTAAACTTAAAACCTAGTGTTACCTCCTCTTGTTCTCCGAACAGCTTCCATGCGGTCAGTCATGGACCTGATGAGCGTCACAACGTGTTCTTGGGGAAAGTTGTCCCACTCATCTATGACGGCATCTCGAAGCTCACTGAGAGTGGCAGGAGCAGCACACGCCGTTTCAGCTCATCCCAGAGGTACTCAATGGGGTTTAGTTCTTGCTGATTCTGCTTCCAGTCCATAACTTTGATTCCAACTTGACGCAGGTAATCCTTGACAATTAAAGCTGTGTGGCAGCGGGCGTTGTCATGCATGAACTCGAAGTTTGGGCCGACAAAACCAGCATACGGGACCACATGCTGCTCCAAAATTTCCGTTATGTAGCGGTGAGCAGTCAGAGATCCCTGGCCGCGACTACCTTCAGCTCTGGAAACGCACACGAGGTCTGTCTTTCCGTCGATTGAAATGCCGCCTCAGAACATCACGGATCCCCCTCCGTAACTGACGGTTTCCACGGTGCAAGCTGCTGTAAAACGCTCTCCCTGTCGCCTGTACACTCTTCTACGCCTGTCATTGCTGTACAGGCACACTCTAGTCTCGTCGGAGAAGAGGACATTCCTCCATTGGTCGTACATCCACGGCTCATGCGATTCGGAAAATCTTTTCCTGGAAGTCCGGTGACCTGTAGTCAACTGGGGGCCCGTAGCAGCTCTTCAGGGTAGCAAATTCTTTTCTCGCAACCTTCTTCTAAACGTGGAGACGCTGACTGCTGTTTCTCGAGACACTCAAAGCTGCTGCTGCACCTCCAAAGCGTTGGAGAATCGGTTCCGCAGAGAGGTCGATAGAATTTATCGATCATCTCTGACTGTAGTGCAGCGTTTTCGTCCAGATCCATGCCTCCTGATGTAACCAACAGTGTCTGCGCCCACTCCTATTCAATTGCAATAGCAATGCTACATTTTGACGTTGAGCTCTCCCCCTCTCGACAGGATCCCTCTTACCTAACCTACGTAGTTTGACGTGCACCAAGCTCTCACTATAAATTCAAAATAAATTGTAAAGTGGACTAATAAACTTGTATAAAAGGACTACCTGGTTTCATTTATGTCCAAGAAGAGACATAAAAGTTGGCGACCGAGACAGAACCAGATAAAAGCTAAAAACAAGGATTTTTGATAATTACGACCGCCCGCCGGTCGGACATTTTCTTGCATCAGCGGACGTGTCCCAAAGACATTTTCAACCAAAGGATACTACTTCAAGGATATCAACCAAGGATTATTACAAATACTAAAGCCATTGCAGCTTGCAGCTAACAGTGATCAGCAATCAGCGTTGCTGGAAAGCCAGGCCAGTGCAGCTAAGTGTCGTTCCTTCATAATAATTTTCCGTCAATTATCCATCCATTATTCATCAATTATCCATCCCAATATCCATTACATTCACAGTGATTCTACTAGTGCTATATTTAATCGTCTTAATTAACATAATTTAAAGAAAAATAGTGAAATCAACAGATATTTTAAGTACGTAATTAACAATTTTATTTTATAATTTTATGAACAGGGTAGTCTCAAATAAATTTCAGTAAATTTTTACTGATTACAAATATTTCCGTAAATCCGTAAATTACACATTTGTTTAATTAGTTTTTCATCGTTATTACCGTAACATTCCAGGATAAACATTCTTGCATTAAATTGGAGGTCTTTAGATCTCAGGAGATCGTACTGCTGCCGCAACCAGCAGGACGAATTACGCCTAAAGTAAGCAGTGCCCTGTTAAACCAGGTACAACACGCGTGAGCAAATTATACTGTTATTTTATATACTTAATTCCTTCATCATAACATATTTATTACACTTGATAACATAACTTCGTAGATAATTTATTATTTAATTTTTCAACTAAAAATCTTTTTTATTTTTGTTTTAACATTACACAAGTGTAGTAAATATGCCTGAATTGTCAGATTTATTAGTAAAACGAAGCTCAATAAAAGGGCGTATAACTAAGTTTAAAAACTATCTTTCAAGTCTGTCGAGTAAAGAATCTTTAAATAAAGCTGAGTTATTAGAGTTGTCATTAAAACTTAGTAAATTCGAGACATTATCGCATACATTTGATGACTTGCAAGGCCAAATAGAGGTGTTAAACTCGATAGATTTGGATGATGAAATTAATGAACGCGATGATATTGAACAATTGTTTATTTCGAATATTGTCACTGCTCAAAACATTTTACAAAAATATGATTCAAAACTATCGAATGTTGAATGCATCAAAGAGCCAAAATATGGCGACATTGCATCCACATCTGCCAGTGAGTCGAATAATCGCGAAATTAGTTTCAAATTGCCACAAATTCATATTGCCAAGTTTGACGGAGCATACTTTCGCTGGCTCGAGTTCCGAGATACATTCACATCGCTTATTCATAATAACGAGCGAATAACGCCAATTCATAAGTTTCATTACCTTAATTCTTATTTGATAGGTGAGGCATCTAGGATAATTACTAATTTAGAAATTTCGAGCGCAAACTATAACTGTGCATGGGAATTATTATGCGAACGTTTATTTTATTTTATTTTATTTTATTGAAAACTTAGAAGAACACAAACAGTAGTGTACAATATAAAGTTATGGTATTACATATAAAAAATGATAGTACACACCAATAGCGTGTCCCACAGATAATAACAAAAATAGTTGTTACGGTTTGGTGTCATATGTTACAATTGAGGCAGCCTGCAAATCATAACTCCGCTATACTCTCAAACACTAATTTAAAAATTCATTACATACTTACTGTCAAACAGCGTCATATTGACTTAATTATTAGGTATATATGATTTCTCGTTATGACGCTAGTGCCTTGTAGTTACGATACCGTATAGTATATATAATTGTCACAATCTATATCGATAATATAATTGTAATAATCCCGGCCAACCCCACGGCAATTGACAGTGTGTTATCACAATGTCAATCCCCGAGAAACCGACCGAGACCACTACAATATACTTACTACACTACTTACCTAAAGGTATTTTATGATTGAGTCTCCTGTAATTTGCTAATTATAAATTTCTTATATTTATATAAAGTATTTGAAAATGGATCAATTTGAGTAAATAAGTTATTATATCTATTAGTCATTCTGTACATTGGTGAACGTTTTCCAGCATTAGTACGACATAATGGAATATGAAAAAGATCTTTTTTCCGAAGTGCTGCGGCAGGAACACGATATTTAATTGTATCTACGAGCTCAGGGCAATCAATATAATTATTCAGTATCTTGTACAAAACTATAGATTCCAATTGAATACGACGTTGCTGTAAGCTTAACATGTGAAATTTTATTAAAAGTGTTTTATGGTTGACTTTATAATCTTTGCAATAAAGGCATCTAAAAATTACCATTTTTAAGAATTTATTTTGGATTTTTTCGACGGCCTCAATGTAGGTTTTGTAATAAGGGTCCCATACAAATGATGCGTATTCCAAAACTGGCCTGACTAGAGTGTAGTAAAGGTATACGTAAGTGCTTGCTTTTTTAAATGGATAGGCATAGCGGGATACAAGTCCAAGCATCTTATAAGCTTTTGAGGTAATAGATTTTATATGTTCTTTTAAAATTAATTTTGAATCCAAATATATGCCTAGATCTTTAATAGTTTTAACGTGTTCGAGAACAACATTGTTGATTGAGTATTGATACATAATGGGTTTCGTTTTTCGAGTAAAACATATGTACTTACATTTATTAAAACTAAGTTGAATTTTATTTTTTAGACAATAATTATGCAAGGAACAAAGATCCTGCTGAAGTAGTTTGGAATCTTCAACGCCATCAATTCGTTTATAAATTTTTAAATCATCAGCATATATTACGAAGTTTGAATGTTTTATATAGTTTGCAATATCGTTTATATAAATGATAAATAGAAAGGGACCTAAAATAGAACCTTGCGGAACCCCGGAAGTTATGGTGATAAAATCTGATTCGTATCCATTAACCACAACACGTTGCTTTCTGTTACATACATACGAAGCAAACCAGCGTAGAAGAGAACCCTTAATGCCATTAAATGCAAGTTTTTGGAGGAGAATTAAATGATCTACCTTGTCGAAGGCCTTCTTGAAATCTGTGTATACGGAATCCACTTGAGAATTGGTATCTAATGCGTCAAAAAGAAAGGATGAGTAAACCAGTAAATTACTTGAGGTAGATCTATTCCTAACGAATCCGTGTTGATTTGTTATTATTTGACTTTCTATGAGCGGGTAAATCGCTTGGTGTACGAGTTTTTCAAAGACCTTCGGCAAGGCAGACATAATTGAAATTGGGCGGTAATTGGTAACATCAGATCTGCAGGCATCTTTGTGAACAGGTATTATATTCGCAGTTTTCCAGGCATCTGGAAAGATGCCCTCGTCCAAACTCTTACTTATTATTAGATATAATGGCTCAGCAATAGATTTTGCTGTCGATTTTAGGAATAACGGATGAATACCATCCGGGCCCGACCCTTTTGTGGTATCTAGTGAAAGTAACTCTCTTTCAATTTTGTCCAGCTTGATTATTAAATGTGGAACAGCATTTGCGGCATTTGAACAATAAACAGGGGGTACCCAAGTATCCAGATCTAATTGAGATGGTTCATACACTGACTGAAAAAACGATAAGAACATTAAACAAATTTCATTGGGATCTCTAGAGGTAACATTGTTATAAGTCATATGGTCTGGAAAACAGCTTTTTTTATTTTTTTTTGCTTGATATGTAGTGCCAGAACTGTTTTATATTAGCTGAAATCTTATCCTCTAATTTATTAATATACTTACGGTAGGTACTTACTAGTACTGATTTGAAATTGCGTCGATATAAAGAGAACATGTTATAGTTATTTGTACAATGTAAATCACCACGTTTATATTTTATCCAAAATTTATTTTTTAGTTTGTCAAGTTTTTTCAGTTCATGAGTGTACCATATTGGATAAATTGTATCCTTGACAATAGACTGAGGTACATACTTTTTTATTAAGCCGTATAAATGATTGTAGAATATGTCAACAGAATCGTTCAGACTTTGATCTCTTAATAAGGTTAGCCAGTCCAAAGCTAATATTTCCTTATTTATAATTTCATAATCAGCTTTATGAAAGTAGAATTTAGTTCGTGGTGGTTTCGATAGCCCAATTTCAATATCTACATTCAAATAACAGACAGCAACCGGGTGATGTCGGTCCACCCTTACTAACGGTAAGATATTGTTGCATACTAGTATATCCTTTGAGCATAGAAATAAGTCTAATATCCTATTATTAAAATTGTAGAAGCGATTATATTGTTGTAAATTCATAAAATTCATTGAGTTAAGTATAGGTGGAACGTCGTTAAAATTATTACTAAAAATCGGAGTCAAATAATGTATACTTTGTTTATGTTCCCAGTGTATCTCATTTAAATTATAATCACCAGCCAAAAAAATCGTGCTTGGGTTTAGTTTAACATATAAGTCACAAAGTTCATCAAAGTGCGTAGCATAAGTGTGTGCGGAAGAGTTTGGTGGCAAATATGAAGCGACCAATAGCAGAGTGTTATGACGCGAATGTCGGATACCGGCCGTGTCGGAGCTCGCTCCCGCTCCTGCGCCCGCGCCCGCACCCGCGCAGCTGCCGCCCGATCGAATAGGTATCAACACAGCCACCGACTCGACACACGGCACAGGCACACATAATATACTAGTCGCACGTAGTTCCCGTTTCACCGCTATTAGGACTCCACCTCCACTTTTTTTAGAGGTATTTTTGAGGTTTCTGTCACATCTAAATACGTTATATCTATTATCGATGAATTCATTACTGCAAACATCTACTGTGAGATTAGTCTCAGTGAATATTAAAATATCATAATTATGTTCCAAGATACTGAAATACATAGTGTTTAATTTAGTTCGAAGCCCGTTGCAATTTTGGTAATAAAGTGATAGATTAACCATTTCTAGTCCGCAAGTTAACAAAGTAGCTAAATATATAGAGTTGATATGCCACACCACTTCTGGAAAAATATTGGTTAACGTACCTTATTCGATTATATTTCGTATAATATAAGTGTAGTAATATAATAGTTTCAAGACTCATCAACAAATTCATTTTAACAATAATATAAATCAGGAGACCCATTAAGCTAGGTAAAAAGTAATTTATAAACAATAATAAAGAAAAAAGTTTCAAAGAAATAGTTATTATAAGAAATATGCAATAAAATCTATACAATCTTATCAAGGTCAAGTTCGGTTTTAACAAAAATAACAGGTGAAGTGTCTTCCTTCCGAGCCATAATGACGGCATTCTTAATCCAGACATATTTATAATTTTTCTTAGTACATTTTTCCTTAGCATTCCGAAATAAGGTTTTTTTATGAAGCGTAAGGTGTTCATTAATATAAAATCTAGTGGCAGGTCCGGGTAGTTGTATCAGCTCTGTATTGATCCCCGCACGGAGTTGTTTACTAGCTGCGATGACGTTGTCGCGCAGAGCGCGCGAGTGTAACTTCACAACTACATTCTTAGGAATTTGCTTCCCACGGTCGGCATAGGTGTGTGCGTGAGGGACTCGATGTGCGAAAACAATATCGCTACCCGCTATTTTTATTTTTAATGCTTGACCCATGTTAATAACAATTTCTGCTAATTGTTCGTTTTTACGTTCAGGTAGATTACGAATTTCGATGTTATTTTGTCGTGAAAATTGTTCAATATCATCCAGTCGTTTTGACAAAAGTATGTTATGATATTTTAAGTTTGACACTTGATTATCAATGTCGCCCCTCAACGATTCTATGTTGGTCATAATCGTGTTATCCTCCGATTTGGTCTCAAGAACGGAGACCCGAGATGCCAGATCGTTAACCAATGAGCCCATCGAACGAAAGTCGGTTGACAAGTTGCCGATATCCGTTTGGAGTGTGGACATGACAGAAGTAAGCTTAGTCACCTCACCTGAAATTACCTGCTGCACTGATGATTGGATTGTTTTAATAATGCTTGCCTGCATTTGGTTTTTCCAGTCTTCGAGGGATTGTGTAAATCGATGTTCCATCCCATACATAAGGTCTTCATCATGTGCGCATTTAGTACGACGTTTTCTTGGGTTTATGTTGTCAATTTCATAGTCAGGATCAGTCGTGGCAAGGTTGGGGGTCGAGGAAGATCCAGGTGGTGTCCGTGGAAGGCTCATGATCAGAACTTTGGTCACGGATAGGAACACAATAATTTGTAGTAGGTAACGAACACTATTTCGATGCACTACGGTTAACTATCGCTTGACAGTAGTAACTTATTTGCACAGCGTATGACACGTCCGTCCGGTACAGCGACCGCGATGAATTCGACGTTACAATAATAAACGTCAACTTATCAACCATCATTTAAATTCATTATTACATTTACAACAGTTATCTCGCGAATCTGACAAATCACTTCGATTTATGGTTGATCATGTTACTAAAAATCTCCGAGCGTTATCCAGCTTGGGGCAGCCTACTGACAAGTGGGATGTTATTATCGTGCATATTATGAGCTCAAAGTTAGACAGCCGCACTCATACCAAATGGGAAGAGTGGCGTGGCACGCTGAGTGACGTACCTGATTTACAACAATTTCATAAATTTCTTATTGAGCGTGCTGATGTATTAGAATCGCTACAGGGTTCATCCAATATAAATCATACTAAAAATATTAAGCCTACAGTAGTAAATAATAAGTTTGATCGAGTTCAAATTAAATCATTTCCTTGTCATGACGGTACTATTGACAACAAATATACTTGTTCTGTTTGCCGTGGTGGTCATAGAATTTATGATTGCCCTACTTTTAAGGCCATGAGTGTTCAAAGCCGCATAGCTGAAGCCAATAAATTAAAACTATGTACAAATTGTTTACGGATCGGTCACACTTTGCGAGATTGCCGACTCGGACCTTGCCGTGAGTGCAACAAAAGGCATAACACTCTTTTACACATACCTCTTTCCTCAGGCAATCATAGAGATAATGATGGAGCTACATCATTTATTGCCGAAGCACAAGAAACCGTAGTAAATTTTTCTAATCAGAATTCTATTCATGTTTTACTGTCTACCGCACTAGTTGAAGTAACAAATCCACTTACTAAACAATCATTACGTGTGAGAGCTCTCTTAGACTGTGGTAGTCAGTCTTCATTCATCACCCAATCATTAAGAGATAAATTATGTCTAAAATCAAACTCCAACAATGTTGTCAATATTATAGGCATTGGCAATAGCCATACAAAAACATCAATAGACACTTGTGTGGCACAATTAAATTCATTAACTGAACAATTTAAAATTACTCAACCTTTTTTAGTTTTACCTGAATTGACAGGAGATATACCTAAGTTCACTATAAATACGAATCAACTTAATTTACCTCCAAATATACAACTTGCTGACCCTTCATTTAACCAGGCCGCTCCGATTGATGTCCTCATCGGTGCCGAAATTTTTTGGGACGTTCTAGGCTGCAAGCAACTATCGCTCGGCCCTAATATTCCTAAACTCAGAAGTTCCAAATTCGGTTGGTTAATTTCTGGTCCTATATATGCAAATCAAGGTTTAATTCATAAACCCAAAAACATTCAATGTCATCACTCAGTCACATCATTCGATCTTCACTCTGAATACAATCTACTAAATCAACAAATGACCAAGTTTTGGGAACTCGAAGAAATTCCACTAAGGCCTCATTTAAGCCCAAACGAATTGTCATGTGAAAAACATTATCAAACTAATACATTTCGCCTAGAGTCGGGGCGATTTTTAGTTAAGCTACCACTTAAGGATACACCAGACTGTTTAGGTGATTCCTATAATTTAGCCAAGAAACGTTTGTTACATTTAGAAAAACGTTTTAGAAAAAACCCAGATATTAAAATACAATACATAAATTTCATGCGTGATTACGCACAGTTAGGTCATCTTTCGGACTCGGCAGTTTCTAAACCTGATTCATCTTATTTTTTATGTCACCATGCTGTGTTTAAGGATACCAGCGAATCAACTAAAGTACGAGTTGTGTTTGATGGATCGGCTGCTACTTCTTCTGGGTATTCCATTAACGACCTCCTCATGATAGGTCCCAATGTGCAGGACAGTCTATTCTCCATATTAATCAGAGCCCGTCAGCACAAGTACCTCTTAACTGGTGATGTTGAAAAAATGTATCGCCAAATTTTGATACACGATGAAGATCGAAACCTGCAGTTGATCTTGTGGAGGGAAGACGAATCTTTACCCATCAAAACTCTCAGGCTTAACACAGTGACTTATGGTATGGCAAGTTCAAGCTACCTAAGTACGCGATGCCTTTGGCAGTTAGGGGAAGAATACCCCGATGAAAACATCAAAACTATAATACAACGTGATTTTCTAGTAGATGACCTAATTACTGGCTGTGACGATAAACAAACTCTTATTTATATTAAGCAGTCTGTTACAGTAGCACTAAACGAAGGCTGTTTGAATTTAAGAAAATTTAAAACCAATTTACCATCAATTCTCTCTTCGACTTCAAATGATAACGACAATTTGACCATAAGTGAATCCACTAGCACTTTAGGTATAGGATGGGAACCTACTACTGATGACCTATTCTTTCCTATTCAAAATTCTCTCCCTTTTCAAAATAATAAATTAACGAAAAGAGCAATTCTCTCCTCACTTTTCAAAATTTTTGATCCTCTGGGATTATTAAGCCCTTGTATCATTCAAAGCAAAATTCTTTTACAGCAATTATGGCGGGAAAAGTTAGGTTGGGATGACCTAGTACCCAATAATATACAGGACGCTTGGGATTCCTTTACCAGGTCTCTGCCTACACTCTTAAAAATCAAAATTCCAAGACGAGCAATTTGTGACGATCCGGTGTCAATAGAACTTCATTCATTTAGTGACGCCTCACAAGATGCATATGGCGCTTGTATTTATCTGCGGTCTATAAATTCCAAAAATGAAGTGACTGTTAAACTTTTATGCTCCAAATCTAAGGTAGCTCCTATCAAACCAGTTACGATTCCCAGATTAGAGCTTTGTGCTAGTTTGCTTGCTGCAAACTTGTGTAAGGCAGTTAGGAAATCGTTGCGATGCGAAATTACGCGTGAATTTCATTGGTGCGATTCTACTGTAGTCTTAAGTTGGCTACACATTAGTTATCAAAACCTAAAAACCTTTGTCGCTAATAGGGTTGCTGAGATAAACGAGCTAACAGATCCATATTCGTGGCGGTATGTTCCCACAAATTTAAACCCCGCTGATCTTATTTCTAGGGGTATAAGTCCTGATCATATAGAAGGTAAAATAATTTGGTGGTTAGGACCCGAATACTTACTTCACCCTGAAGATACTTGGCCTGTTTTAGACAAACATAATTTTAATCATAATGACTTACCAGAACTTAAGCAAGTTACTGTAACAGCACATATTACTACTGTTGACAATTCCATAATCTCATTCGAAAGGTACTCAAAATATTTAAAATTAAAACATTCAATGGCTTACGTACTACGATTTATTTACAACATTAAAAATCCAAAGGGTAAAATTATTACAAAATCTTTTTCTACTGAGGAATTAAATAACTCATTTTTTCAATTATGTATTTTTTCTCAGCAACAATCATTTCTGGCTGAATACAAGCTTTTATCAAAAGGGAAACCTTTAAATACAAAATCTAATATTTTAGCATTAAGTCCTTTTTTCGACAACCAAACTAAACTAATTAGAGTTGGTGGTCGCATAGATGCTTCTAATTTTACGTATGATAAGAAACATCCTGTACTATTGCATGCATCACATCATTTTACTAAATTGATTTTTGACTATGAGCATAAGCATAATTTGCACGCTGGGCCTCAACTATTATTATCGATAATCCGAGAATTCATATGGCCAATAAACGGGAGGCAATTAGCGCGTCGCACAGTACGCAATTGTTTTACTTGCCGACGGCTACAAGGTAAAACTCTCAAGCCTATCATGGGTAATTTGCCATCTCAGCGTGTTACTGCCAATTTTCCTTTTATGATAGTCGGGATAGACTTCGCTGGACCTTTCTTTATTCTAAACCGAAAGGGTCGCGGCTCTAAGATAATTAAATGTTACTTATGTCTTTTCATTTGTTTGACATTCAAGTGCTTACATTTAGAAGCAGTATCAGATATGACTAAAGATGCATTTTTACTCACCTTTCGTAGATTCGTTTCACGTAGGGGACGGCCAGCGCAAGTATTCTGCGACAACGGACGCAATTTTGTAGCCGGAGCGAAAGAAATAAACAATTTTTTCAAATCCAATGAGCCATACTTATCTAACTTCGCAAGTGATGAAGGAATTAAATTCATTTTCTCACCCTCATACGCTCCTCACTTTGGTGGAATTTGGGAAGCTGGGGTTAAATCGGCAAAATTTCACGTAAAACGGGTTATGGGTAATACCCACCTAACCTTTGAAGAATTATCTACACTCTTCGCACAAGTAGAATCCATATTGAATAGCCGTCCTTTGTGCCCTATGTCCTCTTCACCCAATGATTTCCAAGTCCTCACTCCTGGACACTTTCTAATTGGCCGAGCTCTAACTGCATTACCATCACCTGCATTAGAAGACTATAAGGCAACAAACTTACAACGTTACGAGCGACTTCAGCAAATTAATCAACACTTCTGGGCACGCTGGCAGCGAGAATACATTGCCGAACTACAACAACGCTGTAAATGGAGGACTCATTGCACTTCATTAAATGTTGGAGATTTAGTGCTTCTACAAGAAGATAATATACCACCACTCTGCTGGCGCCTTGGACGCATACAGCGACTATTTCCCGGTTCCGACGGGGTCTCTCGAGTAGCAGATGTCAACACTACAAGAGGATGCTTTCGTCGACCTCTGGTGCGCCTCTGCCCTCTACCCACTGCAGAAGAACTGGACTGGCAGTAATTAGTTGAAACCGGACGCTTTTCAACGGGGGGAGGATGTCTGCGCCCACTCCTATTCAATTGCAATAGCAATGCTACATTTTGACGTTGAGCTCTCCCCCTCTCGACAGGATCCCTCTTACCTAACCTACGTAGTTTGACGTGCACCAAGCTCTCACTATAAATTCAAAATAAATTGTAAAGTGGACTAATAAACTTGTATAAAAGGACTACCTGGTTTCATTTATGTCCAAGAAGAGACAAACAGTCTCCTGGAACCGTCGGGATACACGGTGCACCCGAAATTTGCTGATATTCAGTTGCCGAGCAACCTCAACCTGTCGTAGCCCGGCTTGCAGTAAGGCCACAACTTGAGCTGCTTCTTCAGCCGTGTTATCCATTTTCAGTAGTTTTTTTCTTGTAGGAGCTCTTCAGGTGTGACCTCTGTGACGTCTGGATTGTACGGGACCCATAATTGACTGTTACCCCCTCTTTTACACGCGTCCAGGGTGGCACAAATAGGGAGGATACAAAATCGGATTTCGACACTTTTTAAATAAAATGCTGTATTTTTGTGATTTTTGTTTTTATTTAAATGAATGCTTCTTTTTTTAAAAGTTCATTAATTTAGCTTTCAAATGATACTAATATCGGCAGGATACATTAAGTATCTTAGGAGTAATAATCGCTTGAAACGAATTTTAGGAATGTTGCGATTTTTTTGACGCCGAGTGTATATTAGTGTTATTAGACTTCTCGCGAGCCTTTGATTCTATAAATATTCCTCTTCTTCTGTCTAAGTTAAGTTACTATGGTTTCCGCACTGAGGCTACGAAATGGTTTCACTCCTACCTAAGTAATCGCTCACAATATTTGGAAGTTCGTACTGAAAACGGCAAAATATTAAAATCGGAAAGCTTGCCAGTAACAAAAGGCGTGCCGCAGGGTTCTATTTTGGGTCCCATTTTGTTCATACTATATAGCGCTAATATCGTTGACAGTATACGTCACTGCAAATAGCACATCTATGCTGACGATATACAAATGTATATCTCCTTTAAGCCTGATACTGCACAGGAAGCTATAAACAAACTAAATGAGGACCTAGATAATGTTTACAAATGGGCACATCAAAATTGTTTATTGCTCAATGCTAAAAAGACCAAATTAATGATATTAGGCACAAAATCACAAATAAGAAAAATTGAGCGAGTACATCCCAAGATCTGTATTAACGGAGAGGTTATAGATAGGGTCACCGAGGCAAGAAACCTGGGACTCATTTTCGACGCCCAATTAAGGTTTGAACGCCATATATCCGACACAGTTAAGAATTGCTTTTACAGGCTAAAAATCCTATATAAAATTCGTGCTTTTCTTAGTCTTGAATTACGTATTCGACTAACTGACTCCCTTATTCTCTCGAAATTCAATTATTTAGATGTAGTTTACGGACCACGCCTGCTAAAAAAAACAGAACATCTAATACAACGTGTGCAAAACGCATGTGCTCGTTTTTGCTTCGATATTCCGCCTCGGGGTCATGTTACACCTTTTCTTATTCAACATAATATTTTAAAAATGAGTTATAGAAGAAAGCTACACATAGCAACTCTTTTGTTTGGCACGATTAAAAGCGAATATCCTTATTATTTATATGAAAAGCTTAGCAGTGCTCGCGGCCATAACAGTCATGCGACAAGGGCATCCTCCTATCTGCTCCGCATACCGCGCCACTGCACAGCTGCATTCCGCGGTAGTTTCAGGTACCTCGCCACTAAATGCTGGAACAACCTTCCACCGCCAATGCGTGACCTGAAAAATTTAAATAACTTCAAGCGCAAATATAAAAAACACCTCCTTAGTACGCAAAGGAAGAGGTAAGGATGCCTTCATAGATATTGGACAACAGTTACATATTTTATTTCTATTTATTATATGTAATATTTACTTATTTATTTTATTTTTTATGTTTATTATTAGTATTTAATGTATTTGTTAACTTACACATACCTATAAATTATTTTCTTTTTATCTAATTTATTAATATTGTATTAATGTATTACTTTAAATTATCACCTTATATAATATATATTATCATAACAAAATTATCAATTTCATTATCATCCTTACCTCGAGGTTATGTCACTTCCCGCAATGGTGGACGGTTGAGTCCACGTGCAGTGCACTGTGCACCGAGTAGAGGCATGTCTCGCCACACGCGGCACGCCGCGGCCGGCGCGGGCGCACCCTGCTGCGGCCCCCCGATGCCGCCGCGCGCCGGCAGATAGACAATTCTGTCTGATCTTTTTGTTTTGTTTTATATTCTTTCTCTTACACACTACACATAACATACACCTTTCACAATATATTATCTTGGCCCACACTGATCTAACTATTTCTCTAGTTTATTTACGTATAATAATTTCAATTTGTGCAATATCCCTACGACACTGGCGTTCGCCATGCGCGCGCCATGGCGAGTGAACGAACGACAATGGTCTGTCCTATGGGACAAATCCCAACTGCTCAATAGTCGCCGTGTCGGGCGCGGGTGAATCTCAGTGTCATTAGTCTATTTAATATTTTTTATTTTACTTAGTTCTTTATCTGTTTACCTTACACTGTTTACTTTATTTTATTTTTTTATGATGTTATTACTAGTTTATTCTACATTATTTATTTTCTTATGTTAAACTGTATTTATGTCCGTACTCACTTAAGGTGCCAGCTGAAAATCAGCGCTGTTGTCTACAGCAGCACATGCTGAGCTGGTCCCCCTTTGACAGCACTCCTACCGCTTATTTTCTTTGTATTGATTTGTTTTTTATTAAGTATGTTTAATTTTATGTAAATTGTTTTTGTGTAATCGTTATATACCTAATGTGTGCTGTCAATAAATATTTTTTCTTTCTTCTTCTTCTTTCACATGCGTCTTTCTTGGGTTGAAATAGTGCAATGTTTTGTTCGTATAAGATGTCACAAAACAACTTTCTTGAAGCCATTGGCTTAGACCTTGATGATGAAAATTCTACGTACGCATTATATAGCTGAGATTTCGATCGAAATAATGGTTCCAGATATTGTTTAGTGGTTGTTATACGGCAGTAATGAGATGGTAACTTCGGTAATAAAGTCAGGTAATCCTTAACAGACCTTTGCTTGTAATGTTTTTAAGGAGGTAGGGCGCAACGGATTCGTCCGTTCGAAATTGGAGCAGCCCGACTGGGGTAGTACCTCCACCTTACAGAAGACCGCAGCCAAATAACACTACATGTAGTGTTGTGTTCCTGTGGTGAGTAAGGTAGCCAGAGCTCCATGAGGAGACCCTGTAGCGGCAGTGGGGGGACCAGGGATGGAGTAGCGTCGTAGGGGTGTGCAGGAGTGATGCCTGTTTGGCCCTTCGACGAGAAGTGCATTGCTCTTTGTCCCTTTCACTGCCTCTATAGTTGCTCCCTTTTTATAGGGTCGGCAACGCGTGAGTGACGCCTCTGGTGTTGCAAGCGTTCATAGGCTACGGTAACCGCTTCCCATCAGGTGGGACCGTATGCCTGACTCTCACGCCAAACTCTCTCTTTCTTACCATTGACGTGTAGATAGTAAAATTTTGTATTAGAACGTCTAGAGTTATGTCCTTTTTTAACTCTTCGAACAGGTACTTTGTCAATCATTGAAATCACAAATATTTTCTTTTCTTGCCATGACTTACACCAAAAATCTTCAAAAATTGGTTTTTGTAAATCTTCCGTTAATTGTGAGCAAAACATTACTTTGCTTTTATTACAAAACGCTGAATTGCATTTAGTACCTATTGCTCTTTTAGATCTTTTTTGTTTCTGAATAATGTTGTCAATTTTGTTTAAGCCTATGTACTCTTTCCCTAACATTCTATTTTTCTTATTAATTGATACTGCCCATGAACTGCGATCAGCCTTTCTTTTTCTTGTACGTGACTCTTTGGCAACTTCAGGCTCAATTTCTCTCTCCAGATATACCATTCAACGTTTTCATTACAAATAGACTCAGATGGAGTAGCAATAGGCTGTAAATTTGTTATTTCGGATAATGGAACATAATCGGGATCATTATCTACATCATCCGTAGAAAAATCGAAAGCCTCTGGAACATTTAAAATCATCATAGATGATGCGCTGGGGCCAGGAGAAGGCTCAGAAACTGTTGTCAGAGTTTCACAGTATGCAATGCTATCATGAACATTTTCAGGTGTAGTGGCAATTAGGAAACATGGCAGTTGCGTCGCTGGAGACGGTTCAATTAATGTTTGTAAGTTAGTGTTATTAACTTTATCCAATATGAGCTGCTTTTTACGCATAAGTTCGGTGCGACGTTTTGCTAGATCTCTTAAAGTGACAACAGCCTCATCCGCACATTCATTTTCTTGCTCCATGATGTAAACTAAAAAAAACAATGGCAATGATATTTTAAAAAATGTGTAACTGATTCACAGTTACACATTTTTTAAAATATTTTATTGACAAAAAAAAATGCATAAAACTTTAATTAAATAGTAGTATAATTGTCAAAGATAGGTTCAAAAGTTCCAGAGATTACTTTCTACAAACAGAAAACCTTTACCTCCTATTTACTATTATTACCTACTAGTAGGGCAGTAGGTATAAGTACAGACACATCTAGTCATCCTCTACTTTTATGATAATAAATACAACAAATTAACCTGAGTTACGAGTAGGTAGATAAATTTTGCAACCGCGTATGTAACAGAAAACGAAAAACGTTATGACAACGAAAAACTGTATTGAAACCGCGTATCTAACATCGAAATGGTTTAAAGATGTTTTCTCAGGGTTAATATTACTAATTCAAATAACAAATTATCCTAATAAGTAACTTAACCAATCTATACCAATATTATAAAGAGGAAAGATTTGTTTGTTTGTTTGTAACGAATAGGCTCCGAAACTACTGGACCGATTTCAAAAATTCTTTCACCTTTGGAAAGCTACATTATCCCCGAGTAACATAGGCTATATTTTATCCCTGTATTCCCACGGGAACGGGAACTACGCGGGTAATAAAAAATAAAATAAATCTGTGTCAGTAGAATACATTCGTATTTTAGTTTAAAGAGCAATAAGCCAGTCTGGAATGTTATTTAAGGGATGGCAATCGTCCTTTTATTGAGTATCCCCGCGGTTTCATTCACGTAGTCCCCGTTCTAGTATAATATATAGTTATAGTGTCCACTTACCAGTTCATGCAGCATTTATAATTAAAATCACACTTTTTCAGCGCATTTAAAGTAGTGTGTCGTAGTAAGCAAGTAAACTCACCTCGAGTGCTATCGGAGGTGGACGTGTGTCGCGTGACTTTTTAAATTGACGCGTAAATTCGCACTGCTAAATTCTAATTGGCCAATATTTAAATTTTAAATTCTCGTTCTATCTTAAAGACTTGTTACGGCTAAGCCACGCCCATCGAAAAGGACAGCCTTGTTTTTTACAATAAGTGATTTAATATAACAAGAACAGTGTTTCCGTGATTGGACTCGGAGCGGACCTAGTGGGGATTTGAACCGGCAATCCTCGGCATCGCGCCGGACATTGTCAACCATCGGACCAAAGGTGCGTAAGCGATCGTGGCGAAATTACGCAGTAGCATCAACTAACTGTGCTACGTTTGCCGGTGACGTCATTGCTGCTACGGTACGCCCCTGTGCTTGCTACGGCTGCTACGAAATTTAGGTAACGCTACGCCACCGCGTCTGCGTTAACAACTCGCGTACAATAATTATAGTGTAACTTATCTCAGAGTTATAAGGCATATTTTTGAATAACAATGCCGAAAATCCAACGCTCGCCTCCTTCAACATCGGCGCCTCAGCCTGCGCCAATAACAAAGACTGGAAAGCAACGGGTATTATCTTCGCCTGAATTAGGCAGCCAAATGGAGTCCGAATCATCCAACGTCACGTCTAGAAATAAACGTCTACGAGCTGATTCGACTCCAGAAAAAGAGCGCCAATCTTTTGAGGACAAAATAATGTCTATGCTTATGTCTTGGAAAGAGGAACAAGACAAAAAACTCAGTCGCTTATCATCTGACATTGCGGAGGTTAAAGAGCAAAATAAGAAAATTCAAAAAACAGACTTAGAAATTGAAAAATCTATAGAGTTTATTAACAAAGAATACGATAGTATGAGACAGTTGTTAGAAAATTTTGAAAAAGAGGATTGATCAACGTTCCTACATTACCGAGCTTGAAAAAAAAGTCGATGACCTACAACATAGATGCCGTTCATCTGCCGTGGAGATAAGAAATGTTCCCTGCAAAGATAATGAAAATTCTAGCGATCTTACACACATCGTTCTTGAGACTTGTCAAGCAATTAAAGCCAGCGTAAATCAGTCCGACTTACGCGACATATATCGACTCCCTGGAAAAAAAGGAGTCAGTAGACCCATTGTAGCAGAGTTTCTAACAGTGCCGTCAAAAATTAAAATCCTCGAGGCGGCGCGTACGTTTAACAAAGGGAGAAAAACTGCTGAGAAGCTGAATACAGAACAAATTGGTATTACTGGTCCACGACTTCCAGTATATGTTGCCGAACACCTGCCAAGTAGTCTTAGGCAACTGCTTTTCGAAGCAAGAAACTTTGCAAAAACCAATAACTACAAATTTTGCTGGGCCCAAAACGGGAAAATTTTTCTTCGAGAAAATGAAGGTTCCAAATCTATTACTATTCGTTCAATGTCATGTCTTAAAACTTTGTACAAAACAACCTAATTATCAAAATATGTGTTTATTAATGTATAATTATTGCGAACATAATGAATCAAATACCTGTTACGGCTCTATTAGGATAAGAATTATTCAAAATTTTAGTTTAAATAAGAAGCCTAAATATGTTCTATTATATTTTACGAATTTTCTATTATGTTATACTTTTATTATTACTATTGATCTATCACTAAACTGTGCACGACCATCACTTATGCGTTACAAGGACTACATTGACAATGATTATTTTATACCAGTATGTTTTAAGCTTTTTAGCATTAGGACACACACTATGTACCGTGTAAAATATTTTTCTCTCAACTGTAAAATTGAGTCACGGCATCCCATAATTAGTTTTTTATTGTCAATGCATCAAAAAATACGAACAACCGCACAGCAAAACTCTACTGCCAAAAATGCCTAATGAAATTATTATTTCTGACGAACTAGACTCCTTTGGTGCCTGTTCCAAGTCCTATTTTATAAAACCTGACCAATGCCCACATTATCTTGGCAAATCTCATAAATCTGTAAAAGTGTTACATCTTAACATTCGCAGTATCAATTGTAATTTTGATGAATTTAAAGTATTTTTAGTTAGAATGAAAACTCCATGTGATATTATAATACTGTCCGAATGTTGGTTAAGTAAATCCTCTATTCTTCCGTCACTACCTGGTTACACAGTGTACTACACAAGCAAGTATGTAAATCAAAATGACGGTGTAATTGTATTTGTTAAGTCGGATATTCCGCATGAAATAATTGAACCACAGTTTATTGATGCAAATTGTCTGGTCTGTACACTAAAATCTGTCGGGTTGACTGTCATAGCACTCTACCGCCACCATCTGTACGTAGCCTTGATAGCTTTATAAATAGCCTAAACAATTTACTCTTATCTATTTCTCATTCCAAGAACATTGTTATTATGGATGATATTAACATAAATATCGTTCCTACATGTAAGACTAACGCTATAGCGTTACAAGTGATTGTATTGTGTCGGTGACGAGTATCTGCCAATTGTAGTAGACACGTGAACCGTATTTTATTTTCATCTGGTAACATTGACAGATACTCGTCTCTGGTATATTTTGAATAATTGAATGAACAGTTCAACTATGACACATGACATTTGACTCACTTGTTTTTGAACTGTCAGACACAACGTTGTATAAGTTTTGCTGTGAGAATAAATCAAAATATATCTATCGAATCCTTCTTTAATTCCTGAGTTGAATACGAGTCCTTACAACTCAGAAGTGGGATCTATACAGCACACCCACAATTTTATTGAAAATATCATTAAATATGGACCGTGACAATAATAATAAATTGCATCGGAGCCGGTCCCGTTATACACCGGACATTGTGAACATTGAACGTAAGCGTCGCCGCGATAATGAAGACGGTGAGAAGCGCTCGAGTAAGAAGAAAAATCGTAGGCGTAGAAGATCACCCAGCGATTCGAGTGACCAGCACGAGTGGGGTCGAGCTCGAACACGGACCGAAGAGCCGCGTCGAAGAAGTCGGAAACGTAGCCGCAGGGACGAGTATCGCTCGCGCCGAAGTCCGACGAGGAAGCAGAGTGAGCAGCGGCATGTCAGACGCCGTGGGCAGCCGTCTGACCGAAGTAGCTCAATAAACACCGCAGTAAGTGATGAATCACGTGGAGATATTCAGGTAAACAAATCGATTTTTGCTAATACTGAGACTCAACTATTTTTGAACGAATTAATCAAATCTTTTTCTAATACGAAACCAGAAGGCAATAAATTTCCAATGCTAGGTAACGTTATTCCTGAATTTGATCCTATGATCAAGGGCCAGACGGTCCACATGTGGCTTAACAAGGTCGATGAATGTGCGAAGCTGTATCGTTGGGGTGATGATCAGGTTATACATTATGCACTACCCAGACTTACAGGTGTTGCTCGTACATGGTACCAAGCCTTACCTACAATGTCATTTTAGTGGCCTGAGTGGAAAATAAAGTTGATTGATTCGTTTCCTAGTAGCGACGATTACGCTGAATTACTTACCGAAATGTTGAATAAACGCGTGAAATTCAACGAATCGTTAGAATTATATTATTACGAAAAATTAAATCTATTGAATCGTTGCGAGATTTTCGGAAAGCGTGCCGTTGATTGCTTACTCTATGGCATTGAAGATCGTTCCTTGGGACTCGGCGCTAAGGCTGCCAAGTGTCAAGAACCTGAAGAGGTTCTTAATTATTTTCAATCGATTAAGCAAACCCGTGATTTTGATAAGTCTAAGATTAGCCAAGATAAAAAGATTCTCCCGCCAATTAATTCAAATTCGAGTACTAAGCAGTTGGGTGGGAATGACTCAAAGCATTCTAGGCCACAACTAGTGCTTCTATAACTTGTTTTAACTGTAACGAAGTAGGTCATTTTAGTAATAAGTGTACAAAAAAGCTGCTGAGATGTAACATTTGTAAAAGGCTTGGGCACGTATCGGTTGACTGCCCGCGATTGTCACACGAAGCTAGTAAAGATACTAACAGTACAGAAAAAAAGGTTATGCAAGTGAATGTTGATGACACTAGTAATGACAAATATATGATTTCGCTGAAGGTTAATGGTATTCTGGTTAAAGGATATGTAGATTTAGGTAGTCAGTGCACATTGATACAATGTAACGTAGCAAAATCGTTAGGAGTTAGTTGGTCAGTAGGCGAGTTACCCGTTATGAGAGGATTGGGTAATAATATCGTTATCCCAATAGGGATGGCACGGGTAAAAATAGATATCGATAATATCGTAGAAATGGTTGATGCTTATGTAGTTGAAGATGGCATAATTAAATACCCCGTACTAGTTGGTCACAGCTTTACCGAAAAACCTGGAATTATTATAACAAAAACGTCAAATTCCTTAGTATTTAGCAAGGAAGAGACCAATAAATTAAGTTTATTACTTAAGACAGATGTTGAAATTCAACCAAGACAAATGACAATGATTCCTGTTTTTTCTGATAGAAAATACTCTGGGTCTGTATATGTCAGGGGTTCATTGAGAGGTACGCCTCAAAAGGAATTTTACCTATTACCAGGCGAATACAACCTTGATAACGGTCTCGGGGCAATTCTTATCCTAAATTTTAGCGATCATTTACTGTCTTTAAATAAAAATACATTGATCAGTCGAGTTCACAAATCTGAAAAAAGTTTTGACATTAATATGCTAGATTTTGACAATAACGATACGAGTTCCGATCTTAATTACGGCGATCATTTATCTGATGATGAGATATTTAGATTAAAGTCTCTACTGAAGAAGTATGAAGGTAGTTTTTCCTCTTGCTTAGCTGATTTAGGGTATACTAACATAGTTCAGATGGAGATAGAATTAAGTGATGCGAAACCGGTGGTTTACCGCCCTTATAGACTATCATATCCAGAGCGTGAATTGCCTACCATTGACGCGTCGGTATGTAATTCGGTGTCTAATCGCGCATCAAATAGAGCTATTATGGGTCGTTCTACGAGTTTTTCTTTAAGTGTATTAAAAGCAGTTGTACATTCTGCCGTCCATTTCCACTCAAATTTGGATTTTAAAAGATTCGTTAATGGACATGCTATTATTGCGAAGTTTCTGACAAATCGACGAAAAAAACTTGCAAGTCCTATAAAACGTCTTACATCATGTACGTTTTTGGGTATCGGGAAATCGGAAATAGCAATTGATTTACGAGATCCGGGTCGTATGCCATCACCAGATACACAAAAACCCAGAAAACCGATTTCCTTTTGGAAGAAATAGCATTTCTTTAATTTGAGAGTTAGCCCCGCATTAGTCAAATGCTGGAGAACTTCCTCTAAACGTGATAAACCATGATCAAATGTACTGGCTGGAATTAGGATATCATCCATGTACATAACAACGTATTTCAAGTCAGAGAAAACTTTATTCATTACCCTTTGGAAAATGGAAGGAGCATTCGCTAACCCAAAGGGCTTTCTTTTATACTGGTACTGACCATCGGGTGTTACAAAAGCCGTAAGCTCTTGTGAACCCTCTGATATTGGGATCTGATAGTACCCAGTACTGTAGTAAGCTACGGGCCTCAACTGGCTATCACTACCTCGCTGCATAATATGCGGAGTTAAAATATATGATGCGGTGACGTAAGTAATATTATTTCATAATTAATTACTACGAACTGTGCAATTGGTTCCCGCGCGGGAGAAGCCCCCTGACGAGGATCCCAGGGTAAGTCTGTGCATTTATAGATAGGCATTCTTTTCCGTGTGGGGTTGACCGGAACCAGCAGCATCCGCATAGTGGAGGGTCACTCTCAGGACACGAAGCCCTAGGTGGCCGCTACATTTCTTTTATGCAGCGAGGTAGTGATAGCCAGTTGAGGCCCGTAGCTTACTACAGTCGGAAAAATTCAGCAGATGAGCAAAAGCTTCATTCTTTTGATCTCGAGACGTTAGCCGTAGTTGCCTCTTTAAGTCGATTTCGTGTTTACTTGCTGGGATTACAATTTAAAATAGTGACGGATTGCAATGCCTTAAGAACAACTTTGACGAAGCGTGACCTCATACCTAGGATCGCGCGATGGTGGGTTCAGTTACAGGAGTACGACTGTACTATTGAATATAGACCAGGATCACGTATGGCACATGTCGATGCCTTAAGTCGTGCTTCGGTGACTGAACACACTGATGATATTAAAACACATACAATTGATGTATTACAAGTAGATACAACCGATTGGATTGCGACTGTACAGAGTAACGACGAAGAGATAATGAGGATTCGAGAAATTCTTCTTGATGACGAAACGAAATTCGTTGCCGATGTACGAAAGAATTATCAGCTGAAGGGTGACTACGTATACCGTATCTTAGATGATGGAATTCGTTGGGTGGTACCAAGGGGTGTTAGATGGCAAGTTCTCCGCATGAACCACGATGACGTAGGGCATTTTGGTTATGATAAAACACTGAGTAGGTTAAAGGCATCATTTTGGTTTCCGAAGATGCGGCGATTCGCAAAGAAATATGTCTCATCGTGGTTACAGTGTGCGCACCATAAAGCACCATCAGGCCAAAAGGAAGGGTTTTTACATCCTATTCCAAAGATAGAAATCCCATTCCATACACTACATGCGGATCATCTCGGCCCGTTTGTCCGCTCTAGGAGAGGCAATGTCTATATCTTGGTTATTGTTGATGCATTCACAAAATTTGTTAATATACGTGCTGTGAAAGATACGAAAACGTCGATTGCAACCAGAATATTTCATGAGTACTTTAGCTACTTTGGTGCTCCGTCTAGGTTAATTACAGACCGGGGTACTTGTTTTACTAGTAGAAAGTTCAAAGAGTTCACAGAAAGATTGAACATAAAGCATGTATTAAACGCGGTGGCTACTCCTAGAGCGAATGGGCAGGTCGAGAGGTTCAACCGAACTATATCTGATGCGTTAAGCACTAAATGTCACGGCAACAATGAAAATACATGGGATGATTATGTAGGAGATATCCAGTTAGGTATGAATACGACTGTGAGTAAAACGACAGGTAAAAGTCCCTCAGAGTTATTATTCGGGTTTAAGTTAGTTTCGACATCGGAAAATATGTTAGGAGATGCGATTTCTGAAACGACTCAAATTGTGAGTGGCGATGATTTAATGCAGCTGAGATCCGATGCTAAGGAGAAAATCGATAGGGATCAGGAAAAAGCAAAGGCCAGGTTTGATAAGAACAGAAAGAAACCGAAGTCGTACAATGTAGGAGATCTTGTTAGAATTGAACACGGACAGTAATTGATAAAGAGCATATAGGTAAATCTAAAAAACTTATACCAAAACTTCAGGGTCCATACCGAATCATTAAAGCTTTACCTAACGACAGATTCTTAGTTGAAGACACCCCACTAACCAAGAAAGGAAATAAACGGTACGAGAACATAGTTTCGATTGATAAAATCCATCCTTGGCTTAGTTTTGATGGTTATTCTAGTGACGACGACTGTAACAAAAATGATAATGATGACAGTGAAGATGATAATGATCAATGAGATTGTGTTAGGGCGGAATGTACCTATATGGTTTGATTAATTCTGAAAAAAAAATATTTATGTATTGTGTTATTATTGTTATTGCAATTAAGGATATTAAATAATATATGTAGCAGATTGCCTTTGGTTAACTATGAGTCGTTGATATGAAATTGATTAAGATTAAGACTGAAATGATTTTTATAGTTGAAAAGAGGTTATAATTATGAGCACAGGCTATGCACAATCAGTACAGAAATGAATGGTATCAAGTAATTGGTATCGTACAGATGATTGGAGACAGTAGCAGATCGTGCAAGAGTTTGTTTAAGATAGATTTATTTTGAACAAAGGTTATTTACAATCAGTACAGAAACGAATGGTATCAAGTAATTGGTATCGTACAGATGATTGTAGACCGTAGCAGATCATGCAAGAGTTTCTTTAAGATTAATTTATTATGAGCATTGACTATGAACAATCAGTGCAGAAACGAATGATATCGAGTACAGATATCGCACAGATGATTGTAAATCATAGTGGATCATGCAAGATGCGAGTTTTTGGTAAAATTTTATTGAGTGTTTGGCATAAATGATTGTATTATGAAGTAAGAAATAATAAATATGTACCTATTTAAATGATATAATTGTTAATGTATAAGTACTAAAATTTGTTCTAAAATATTAATGTCCTTGAAGTGAGAGGACTCACTTATTAAAGGATGGCCGAGTTGTAAGACTAACGCTATAGTGTTATAAGTGATTGTATTGTGTCGGTGATGAGTATCTGACAATTGTAGTAGACACGTGAACCGTATTTTATTTTCATCTGGTAACATTGACAGATACTCGTCTCTGGTATATTTTGAATAATTGAATGAACAGTTCAACTATGACACATGACATTTGACTCACTTGTTTTTGAACTGTCGAACACAACGTTGTATAAGTTTTGCTGTGAGAATAAATCAAAATATATCTATCGAATCCTTCTTTAATTCCTGAGTTGAATACGAGTCCTTACATACAAATCTGACACAACAAGCCAATGAATATTTAAATGTAATCGCTTCACATGGTCTTTTACCCGCACATGTCTTACCTACTCGGGAATTCAGCTGTCTCGACCATGCCATGGTGAAATCCGACTTTCATACTACAACACTCGTTTTCGACACTTACATTACTGATCACTACCCTGTTCTACTTAGTATTGAAACTGCATTAAGATCTCCCACACCAAAATTACAATGTACAAAAATTGATTATCCTGCACTAATTTCAGAAATTCTTCAGACAGATTTCACCTCGGTGATTGTAAACTATGATGTTAATGAGGCTGCGGAAATTTTAATATCTATTATTGCACAGGTTACTGAAAGGCACTCAAAGTTAGTTATTATCTCCTCTAAGCACACGATTCTAAAACCATGGATAATCAAAGGTCTCCTAAAGTGTATCCGTAAAAGAGACAACATGCATGCTAAAGTTAAAAATGATCCTGAAAACTACGTACTCAAAGTTACACATACTAGATACCGAAACTTTTGCAATAAACTACTAAAAAATCTAAAAAACTGCTCACAAAAAATTTGAATTTCAAAAAGCTAACACAATCCTAAGGCCACTTGGAACGTAATAAAAAATATTATAAGCAAGCAAAACGCTACCACTGTACCTACTGAGCTTCTTAAACTGGCCCCACCAATAGCTCTTCAACCAATTTTGTTAATGAGTTCTTTGCTAATATCGGCAAAAGTTTAGCTGATAAACATGGTACATTCTCATACCCCATTGCTGCAGACCAATCACCCTTAGTAAATTCTTTTGTCATTCTCCCGACAGATGAATCGGAAATAGAAGACATCATCATGGGTTTACGTGCCGATGCTGCTGTCGGATGGGATGGAATCTCCGCCAAACTTTTAAAGTCTTGCTTGACTGCATTGGTCCCCCCTATTACACACGTCTGTAATTGTTCAATCTCTTCCGGTGTTTTTCCAAAAGTCTTTATGAAGGCCATCATTCATCCAATCTACAAGGCGGGGGACAGAGACAGTGTCAATAATTATCGCCCAATATCTGTTTTACCAATCATCTCAAAAATCTTAGAAAAAGTTCTTAATAATAGACTAGTGAACTTTCTTGAAAATTTCAACATCCTAGCTTCTAATCAATATGGCTTTAGAAGGAGAAAATCAACTGAGAACGCCGTTGCAGCTCTTGTTGAGAACACAATTGACATGATAGATAGCAAAAATAAATGTTTAGGTATCTTTCTAGACCTCACAAAAGCCTTTGATACTGTCTCTGTACCCCACCTCCTATCCAAGATGGAGAATATGGGAATTCGCGGGCTAAAAATCTTCCGTGACTACTTATCTGACCGTACCCAGTGCGTCAAAATAGGTTCATCTCAAAGTGATTGGCACTCTCTTGGTATTGGTGTCCCTCAGGGGTCAATTCTTGGTCCAACATTATTACTTATATACATAAACTCTTTGTGCAAACTCTCTCTTCCAAACTGTTCAATTTTTACTTACGCAGACGATACAGCTTTGTTAATACATGGTAACAACTGGAGTGATACCTTTAAATTTGGGGAACGTGCCCTTAAATCGGTCATGACATGGCTATCTGAGAACCACCTGACTCTTAACCTAGACAAAACTACCTACCTCACCTTCTCCATTAAATCCTACTCACTCCCCGTATCCTTTACGCTCAAAGCCCACTCATGTTCGTCGGATTCCCACAAACGTAATTGCTCATGTCCAGTGATAGGTAGGTCTAATATAGTTAAATATCTTGGGATTCAAATTGCCTCCTGAGCTTCAATAGCTACTTAGGAACCCTCACCTCTCGTGTGAGAAAATTAATATTTATTTTTAATAAGCTTAGGTCTTCGACAGACCTTGATACACTTAAGACTATATACTTTGCCCTATGTCAGTCCATTATTACCTATTGTGTCTCTGTGTGGGGAGGGGTGCCTAAGACCCATCTCCTGTCATTAGAACGAGCACAAAGAGCTGTACTTAAAGTAATGACGTCAGCGCCGGCGAATGAAGCAGAGCTGCAGTTGTACCGAGTAATGCAGAGAGCAAGTTTAGTTGCTTACTACGACACACTACTTGAAATGCGCTGACGTCAGCGCAGGCGAATGAAGCAGAGCTGCAGTTGTACCGAGTAGTGCAGAGAGCAAGTTTACTTGCTTACTACGACACACTAATTGAAATACGCTGACGTCAGCGCCGGCGAATGAAGCAGAGCTGCAGTTGTACCGAGTAATGCAGAGAGCAAGTTTACTTGCTTACTACGACACACTTTTTGAAATGCGCTGACGTCAGCGCCGGCGATTGAAGCAGAGCTGCAGTTGTACCGAGTAATGCAGAGAGCAAGTTTACTTGCTTACTACGACACACTACTTGAAATGCGCTGACGTCAGCGCCGGCGAATGAAGCAGGGCTGCAGTTGTACAGAGTAAGGCATAGAGCAAGTTTGCTTGCTTACTACGACACACTACTTGAAATGCGCTGACGTCAGCGCCGGCGAATGAAGCAGAGCTGCAGTTGTACCGAGTAATGCAGAGAGCAAGTTTACTTGCTTACTACGACACACTACTTGAAATTCGCTGACATCAGCGCCGGCAAATGAAGCAGAGCTGCAGTTGTACCGAGTAATGCAGAGAGCAAGTTTACTTGCTTACTACGACACACTACTTGAAATGCGCTGACGTCAGTGCCGGCGAATGAAGCAGAGCTGCAGTTGTACCGAGTAGTGCAGAGAGCAAGTTTGCTTGCTTACTACGACACACTACTTGAAATGCGCTGACGTCAGCGCCGGCGAATGAAGCAGAGCTGCAGTTGTACCGAGTAATACAGAGAGCAAGTTTGCTTGCTTACTACGACACACTACTTGAAATGCGCTGACGTCAGCGCCGGCGAATAAAGCAGAGCTGCAGTTGTACCGAGTAATGCAGAGAGCAAGTTTACTTGCTTACTACGACACACTACTTGAAATGCGCTGACGTCAGCGCCGGCGAATGAAGCAGAGCTGCAGTTGTACCGAGTAAGGCAGAGAGCAAGTTTGCTTGCTTACTACGACACACTACTTGAAATGCGCTGACGTCAGCGCCGGCGAATGAAGCAGAGCTGCAGTTGTACCCAGTAATACAGAGAGCAAGTTTGCTTGCTTACTACGACACACTTTTTGAAATGCGCTGACGTCAGCGCCGGCGATTGAAGCAGAGCTGCAGTTGTACCGAGTAATGCAGAGAGCAAGTTTGCTTGCTTACTACGACACACTACTTGAAATGCGCTGACGTCAGCGCCGGCGAATGAAGCAGAGCTGCAGTTGTACCGAGCAATGCAGAGAGCAAGTTTGCTTGCTTACTACGACACACTACTTGAAATGCGCTGACGTCAGCGCCGGCGAATGAAGCAGAGCTGCAGTTGTACCGAGTAATGCAGAGAGCAAGTTTACTTGCTTACTACGACACACTACTTGAAATGCGCTGACGTCAGCGCCGGCGAATGAAGCAGAGCTGCAGTTGTACAGAGTAATGCAGAGAGCAAGTTACTTGCTTACTACGACACACTACTTGAAATGGGTTAGTATTTAATATAATTTTAATCAAAACTAGCTTTCCACCCATAAATCCCAGATGTTTCATAGCCAACTTGTAGCTAGCGGTTTCACCCGCGTTCCCGCTAGATCTTCCATTTTCCCGGGATAAAAAGTTGCCTTTGTATTAATCTAGGTCATAAACACTCGGTTTTCCAAATTTCATTCAAATCAGTTCAGTTGTTTTAGCGTGAAAGCGAGACAGACAGACGGGGTTATTTTCGCATTTATAATATTAGGATAGCGCCCCTAGCGACATCTCTCTGAATTTGAATTTATCTGTAAGCTGTTTTATCAAGTCTTCGAGAATGAACTCTACTGCAAGCAGAGGCTGAGGCTTTCTTAGCTCAGGCTGAGATCAAGTCCAAGCTTAGGCATTTCTTTTCTCGGACTTTGGTGGTGGATTTTAAAGATATAAATAAATCTGTATGTTTCTAAAAATAATATTTTTGAAATGTTTTATGGTTTATTATTACAAATACGTAAATCTAGTTTAATTTAATAAGAATTCTTTGTATTTGCTCTGCAACAGCTCGCCTAGTGCCGATTTTTATTCCTGTAATTAATATAAATACTTAGGACCTATCTACATACCTACTAGCTCGACTTTCAGTCTTACAGAATCAGTTTATGAGTAAATAATAAAATTAAGACCTAAGTTTAACCAAAAAAAGCGATCTCTTAAAGGTAAATCTTTGAATTCCAGGCGGCGATGACGTCCAACAACTCTGCGACGCTGGCGAGGAAGAGTTCCTGGAGATCATGGCTCTAGTCGGCATGGCGTCTAAACCCTTACACGTCAGACGCCTCCAAAAAGCCCTCCAAGAATGGGTGAACAACCCAACCCTCTTCCAAATCCCAATAGTTTCCAGCCTCTGTCCAACCGAGAATCCTTTCATGCAATGCAACCAAAGATTACTGAACATGCCACCTACCATCCCTAACGTATTGCCCAGGTCTGTTGCGTCTCCAGAGAGCAGACCAATGTACAGTCCCTCGCCAGGTGCACCAGAAAACAGCTGCGGGTCAGCTGCATCAGCCCCAAAGCCAGTCCTGTTCACCAACCAAAAACCTTCGCTAAAATCGTACACAAAGTGCCTGTCCCCCAGCATCAGCTGGATCCAGCCCAAGTTCCGTCACATCCCCAGTCCAGCTAACACCAGTTCTCCTAGATGTTCACGTCCAAAAACTGGCGGCAGCTGCAGAAAAACTGAGCAGACATTTGTCACAGTTGGAGCCAAAGCCACAGAATACGAAGAAGAGCCATCTGCGAGGCCACGAGGTTAGCCCTAAAATGCGGGGCCGACAGCTGCGCGATCCTAAGCGACTCGCGCTCAGCCCTTGATACCGTAGTAAATCCAGAGAGCCCACATCCGCTCGCCGTTGAAGCCAGAGCCCACATCAGGGCGAGCCGGCTCCAGAACAGGGAGATATCCCTGTTCTAGCTTTCTTTCTTTCTAGATCAAGGCACATGCTGGGCTCGAAGGCAACGAGCGAGCGGATGAGTTGGCAAAGGAAGCAGCCCTGAGGCTAAAGACGAAGCCCAAATACGAAGCCCAGATGTGCAAGGACTTGAAGCTGGTGATGATGATGCCGGAGTCGGATCCGAGGAGGATGGAGGAGATTAGGAAGTACGCAGCGATTTATGGCAGGTTCGATTGCAAGAGGTAACCGGAGAAGCCTTTAACCCTACATGAGGTATGTCAATACGTACAATACTTAATATGCACGCAATCAAGCGTTTCAAATACTTTTACAAAAATGGAAGACATATTACCCCCTTGCGACTTTTACCGATATTAAGAAAAAAATAGAATAGAAGAGCGGGGCCTCCTACTACAAGTATATCACTTACTTAAATGGAGGCACCAACAATAAGTTTGTAACCGTAGAAATGAAGTAGATAAAAATATATTTTTTTTTAATATATATTAGGTCATAATTACTCATCAAAATCAAATCGGTCGTGATTACTTACTCATTATAATATTCATTATTTTCCTTATAAGGTAAAATAAATGCACAAATGCAAAATAACAATAATGGTACCAATTTTGTTGTGAACCAAACTAAACAAACTAAAGTACATATATTTTTGTATATCTACACTAATATTATAAAGAGGAAAGATTTGTATTTTTGCATGTAACGAATAAACTCAAAAAGTACTGGACCGATTTTAATAATTATTTTTTCATTAGAAAGCTACATTATCACTGAGTAACTTGAAAGTCAGGGTCGCTAACCACAAAGCCAACTGTAAGAATAGATGTTAGGTCATGCTTATGGTGATCTTATAACGACTGAAGGGAAATGAAAATAAGCACAGAGTTAAAGTAACGATACTATTTTATACTGGGAAAGCTAAAGATCCAGGAACAGTAGCTAATAAACACACAATATGAGGTATTAGTAAATGAAGCGGCGGCGCAGCTTTGCCGCGGTGCGCCGGCGCTGCTCACGCGGCGCGACGAGCTGTTTCCCCTCGCCCGTCAGCTTGTGCGTTGGGCTGGTCTGCACTACTCCAAGCACGGGTACTTATACTACACCACACTAATAGGAACACATTCCACCATAAAGCTTTTGATTCTCATCTAGAATCTGATTTTTCATAAAAAAATTATCTCATTTATTTCTTGTGACTGCAATTTCAAATTGCATTTCAAATCGTATAGCAGTAATATGTCCTGTAATGTTTTTATACACGGCTAATCTGATTCCAGACTAAGGTTAACTTACATAGCCAATAGCCCTAATTAAGTTTTTATCATAAATTTGTGAAAAAACAAAAGTGTTCTTTTCAGATTTCGTTCAGCGGCTTAATTGGTCCGCTCTCCCAACTTCTGGAAACGTTTGCTAGATGCAATGATTTACACAAGAGATACAAGTCACCAACGATTTAAAATTATATAAACTATATAGTTATTAAATTAATTTTCTTTTTTCTTGTTTTTCATATTTTAATAATGTTTCTATAACTTAGATTTTCCAACTATGTGATTGATTTGATCCTTTGAAAACCATGACATCTATTACCTCTACCTACTTACTTGACATAACTTTCAGTCTATCATATAAATAGAAAACTTAACAAACAATCTGTTTTAATTCATTCCAGATTACCTCCAACAGCGAGCACTGGAGAGGACAGGGAACGGGACGACGACGAGACGCCCGCGAAGCGACCGAGACAGGTCGTCTCCCACGTAGACCTCACCGATTAGACTATAACGACATAACACGTAGTCGGGATGTAGAACGGACTAACCGGCCGACGTGGTGGTAGCCATCAATAATATAGAGCCTGTATTTGAGCTAGCTAAACCTCTAGGAGCTAACATTGGAAAACTTACTAACCTTCCTAATATAAATGAAATGGAAACATAATAGATACATACGAAGATACGAGACAAATAGTGTTCTGACATCTTCCACTAATATTTGAAACCAATACCATTCTTTTTGAACACAGAAAACTGATGGTTCCAAACAAAATTCCAACTAAGTTTATATAAGAAATGCTAATAAGAATCTAATAAAACAAAATCTAATCATTTCTTATCGGTTTATAATATCTAATTGCATTACGTGTAAATAAAATCACAAATGAACGTGACGTAATATTGCGACGCTAGGATAGATCCTTGGGGTACCCTTCCCACATTTTGGGGGAGTCATTTAGTTTCATGCTAAAAAATATCAATCAATAGTAACTTTCTTTAATTTAAATGTAAATATTATTTAAACACAAATATTTAAATATATAATTTTAAAAATAATAGTAAAGGTAAGCATGGTACAACTAATCAAATGCCTAAACAAAATCTAATTTCTTTGCACTCACTAACGCCCCTAGTGTTGCAAGCGTCCATAGGCCTAGGTAACCGCGCGCCATCAGGCGAACTGTATGCCTGTTGGCCACCTTTGTGGTTGTTGGTTGTTGGCGATGGATCTAGCCACCTGCTTATTATAGGTATTCAACCTATTCAGATAAAACCTTATTGTGTAAATAAAAAGAAAATCGCCTCGCCGTCCGGCGACCGCACGGTGCCGGGCGCGCGCGGCAGTCGTGTAAGAACAAGCTTTGGCGCTGACGGCCATATTTGTTTTAATTTGTTGTATATATTTATTTCTTCATTTTTGTTTGTATTTTATGTGTTCATTAGTTTTATTATAATTATTTCCTACGTGCTAAGTGAGCCTTTTTATTTCACACCGCGGCCCGCCTACCGCGATCACAGTTTCGAGGACTTAATTTTGGAACTTGATAAAATATCCCTTTACTCACACTATAAATAAATATCGAATATTATATGTGAGCAACCTTCCGAACCGAGCATTAGATTCGACGTTTCATAATAACCTATGAAGGCGTAGCTGTATGAATAAATATATTTTATTAAATTATTATTTCATTACAATAGGAAGGCGAGAAGGGCAACGGAGTGAGAGCCAGTCCAGACGTAGCACGGAGTAACTCTAATAACAGGTATTTATTATTTAATTAATGATCTTAAACAATGATTTATTTGCATAAAATATATTGGTAAGCATGACATGAAAATAATGGCTGCCTGCTATTATTTAATATTTTTCTGGTATTTCTGATCGCGCAGCAACAAGCAACAAATAGCAGCTTTAGTCGACTTCATGTCGTCCCACACTTATCTAGCCACTGGGGAATGCACAGGACCCTTGGGAGCTTAAAAGGGCTTACAGTGGCTAGTATTAAAAGAAATATTGAAAGAACATGGTCCAGATAGGTCTGTCACCCAGTGGAAGCAAGTAAGTACTTATCTGAATACACAATTACACAGTTATAACACTGTTATAAAAGAAGAAGAAGATGTGCAAGGACTTGGAGCTGGTGATGATGATGCCGGAGTCGGATCCGAGGAGGATGGAGGAGATTAGGAAGTACGCAGCGATTTATGGCAGGTTCGATAGCAAGAGGAAACCGGAGAAGCCTTTAACCCTACATGAGGTATGTCAATACGTACAATACTTACTTATGTATCGGTTTTAATGACTATTAATTTCGAAGTCTAAACTGACTTTTAAAAGGACAATAACATTATCTATGTACTATAACAATGACAATGGAATCGGGAAATACTAGGTAGAATTGCCTGAGGTATGTTTGTTTTATCGAACACATAACTAAAATACAATATTCAAAATAAAATAAAGATTCAGCAATAGTGCTGAATCCCCTGTATTTTCTACATAATAATTGTTTTGTTGAGTTCAGTGATAATTACCATGGCAAACAAAAGTGTTTCTTCTAGATATTGCTGATATCAGCGATGGAACCATACACCCTTATTATTGAGTGCAAAAAGACCGACCAAATTAAACAGACTGAAAAGCAAGACGCCTGGGTCAAAATCGCTCATGTTTTTAATGCCAACACAAAAGATGTTTAAAGAAGTGTCGAAAACCTTTAAAGTTGTTATAGAAACATAAAAGGAAATTGAAAAAAAAAGCATTTAGAATCAAAAATGTTGTTGAGAGGTTAGTAACATAATGAACTTATTTTTCTGGACACAGACTACCATACCCTTGTATACGAGTATACTGCTCAGTAATGTTTTGTAATAGTACCTGTGGAACGTGCAGTGGAGATAACTGCCAAAATAGCCCTCCAATTCAGCCAGAAGATGTTGAATGTGACAGCGACTCCGACATTGAGTCATGAATAATAATATTATATTTTAATAATAATAGTACAATTTTATATAATTTGTAAATATATTATTCGTACGTCCAGAAGAATCGATTCCCAAATAAACAACAAAAACAATCCGACAACGACAATACACGTTACTTTGTGTTTACTGTTCTGGGCCCATAACCTAATGGAATTTATTCTTACTGATAACTGAAAACACCAAGCGTGTGACCAAAACCAAGTTCCTTTTATTGAGTGCAATAAGTCAGTGGTCTCGCAGAGCTAACTGATGACTGCACGCGCCGGCCCGGCACATAAAGGCGCGCGCAGTACAGTACTTGGATCATTATTTTGCTGCAATGTTATTTTAAATTCGCGATATCTCCTAAGATTTTCATTGAAATCGAATGATTGAAAAGGCAATTTTGTTTTAAATTAAATATTTGTGATGAATAACGTGTTTATTTGGATAAGGATTAATATCATCTGTATAAAAAAATTGGTTGCCTGTAAAGTCGGTATACGGGCGAAAGTTTTACGTGACAACGACTTTGAGTGGTAAAATAATTTTAATGTGAATATTCATTCGTATAGTAGGAAGAAGGATGAAATAATAGTAACAATTTAAAACATAACGTCACGTTACGTGAGCGGAGCGTAACGCAGTTTCTTGAAGTGTCACCCGGCAAACCAATTTATAAGACGTTGTCACGTCAAAAAACCTACGCAAATAGCATAAAAATGGTCACAGTGAGCCAACCTTAACAGATAGACATATGCTATCGCGGACTCTTTTTTAGAACTTTTAAAGGGGAACAATTCTGTCATACATCATTTTAACGTAACTTTAACCGTTTACGCAGCGTACGCAGTGGAAGCTCTCCACTGGAAAAGAAATCTCCCGATTTTGAAACATTCTTCATTGGTGCTCCGCTCCTATTAGTCATAGCGTGATGATATATAACCTATAGCCTTCCTCGATAAATGGACTATCTAATGGCGAAAGAATTTTTCAAATCCGAAAAGTAGTTCCTGAGATTAGCGCGTTCAACCAAACAAACAAACTCTACTCCATTAAAATATTAGTATAGATAAAACATGGATTTATAAACATGGTTTTTATGGATATAGAAACTATTTTTATTTTACAAAAGAGAGCGGTACGAGCTATTTACAATTTAGGCTCTCGTACGTCCCTCAGAGATAAGTTTCATGAAATCGGCATACTCACAGTTGCATCACAGTATATATATGCAAACATATTATTTGTCCATCATAACATTAGTAGTTTCATTAAAAACAGTGTTTTGCACTCCCTCAATACAAGAAATAAGCACAAACTTGTGACCTCTGCTTATAGACTCCAAAAGGTGCAAGGTTCATTTTTAGGACTGTGTGCACGCTTCTATAACAAAATCCCTATATCAATTGTAAATTTGCCTTCGCAAAAATTTAAGGACCATATCAAAGCCGTATTAATAAAAAGGGCTTACTATAATATAAATGAATATTTAAATGATAATAATGCTTGGTTGTAGATTTATTTAACTTGTATACATTTATGCTTATACTCATACTGTAAATTACCTAATATAAGTATGTTAATAGTCTCGCTGATAACATTGGTTGTGTGTGTTTCGTTTATTAATTGATAATTATGTTTTGTAGCAGGCTTGGGTTAGTCATGCTCACTTAAAAGTCTTTGCTTGCGGCGGCGTCGTGTGACGGGTCGCTCACTTCCCTAAAATATGGCGAAGAGGGCGATGGCTGCCACATGCGTCATGCTTGTGAACAGGTGCTGCTTGTGGGGACTGGTCTGCTCAAGTTTGTTTTTGTTTTTATGAATATTCACTTTATTTTATGTATTTTTTTTCTTTTATGTCATTCCCTACCACGCAGATATTGTCAGTGAGACTACTTCATTGAAATGTATTTTAATCTAAGTTTATTTTAAAAAGAGTAATTGCTGAGTTTATTGCCGGCTCTTCTCAGCAGAACCAACCTTCCGAACCGAGCGTTAGAGTCTGACTATTCATAAGTGCTTTGCATATTGGCCTATTTGAATAAAAATATTTTGGATTTTGATTTGATTTTGATTTTGATTTTATCAGTAAGAATAAATTCCATTAGGTTATGGGCCCAGAACAGTAAACACAAAGTAACGTGTATTGTCGTTGTCGGATTGTTTTTGTTATTTATTTGGGAATCGATTCTTCTGGACGTACGCAATGTCTGATGAGGATTGCGGAGTTTTGTAATCGAGCTTTTGATAATTTTTGAAGTTGAGTGGTATACAACGCCAATTGACGGTTCCGTACACGCCAGAACAAAACGGTGTAGCAGAACAGGCTAATAGAACAATTATTGAGAAAGCAAGAACTCTGATGTTTGAAGCAAAATTGAGTAAGAAGTATTGGGCGGAAACCGTAAATACAGTAGTATACCTTATGAACAGGAGTCCTACTAAAGCTGTCAAAGATAGCGTACCGCTGCAGAAATGGAATGGAAAGTCAATCGATCTTAGCCATTTGAGAACATTTGGATGTTCTGCGTACGTGTTAGTTCCTGAGCAAAAGAGACGTAAATTGGACAATAAAGCGAAACCTATGATTTTTGTTGGATATTCTGAAGAGAGTAAAGGGTATAGGTTAATAGAACCAAAAACTGGTGCAGTCCTGAAAGTGAAGATGAATGGGAAGAATGTGATCCTGTTGCAGATGAACTTATGAATGAGAGTGCTTCTGTGATGGATGAAAGTGAATCTGAGGTAGGTGGTCAAGCTGCTGTTGATCATGGTGAATCAGATGGCGATGTGCTTGATCATGATACTACCGTTGCTGATGAGCCTGTCATCGCTCATGATGATGTAGAAAGCAGGCGGTATCCTCGTAGAATTAGGAAACAAACAGAATTTTATAATTGCTTTACACAAGATATGATTTCAGAGAGTGATCCGGTGACAGTAAAAGAGGCACTTTCTAGACCAGATCGTGATTTATGGTTAGCTGCCATGAATGACGAGTTAGAATCTCTTAAAGAAAATTAAACATGGATACTTGTAGATCCTCTTAAGGATAAAAAACCAATTCAGAGCAAATGGGTATTAAAGATAAAGAGAGATAGCGATGATAAGGTAACAAAGTACAAGGCACGTCTTATAGCAAAAGGCTTTACGCAGGTTCGTGGTGTTGATTACAATGAGACATTCTCACCGGTAGTGAGGAGCTCAACCTTACGCTTGCTCTTGGCATTAGCTGCTGAATTCGATTGGTTTATCGATCACTGGGATGTCACGACCGCATTTCTTTATGATCGGCTGAAGGAAGACATCTATATGTTTCAACCAGAAGGAATGGTTGTAAAAGGGAATGAGCAAATGGTTTGTAAGTTACAAAAATCTCTGTACGGTCTCAAACAAGCATCACTTGCTTGGTACAATGAATTAAACAAGGAACTTAATTCAATGGAAGGCTTAGTTCAATCTCAAATAGAACCGTGTATGTTCGCTAAACGTAGTGGCGATACACAAATTACTATATTGATTTACGAAGACGATATTTTCGTATTTTCAAATAGCCAAAACGAAGTAAATCGATGTAGAAAGGGATTGTCTGAAGACCTAGGTCCAGCCAGACACGTGGTAGGTATGAGATTGCAAAGAGATAAAGGAGTTATCCGCTTAGATCAAACACAGTATATTCTAAAGTTGTTGCAGGAATTCGAAATGTCAGACTGTAAGACTGTAGCTACGCCCATGGAAGTCGGTCTTAAATTAGAAAAAGCTAACTCAGATAGTGACTGTAATTTACCCTATCAGAGTTTAGTGGGGGGGTTGAACTACCTGGCAGTGTCTACAAGACCCGACATAGCGCATACCGTTAGTGTTTTGTCACAGTACAATTCATGTTACTCAGAGCAACATTTCTTAAGTGCGAAACGGGTGCTTCGCTATTTAAAACGAACTATAGACTTAAGTTTATGTTTTAGAAAGTCACGAAAGAAATCCTTACGTGGATTTGTAGATGCTAACTGGGGTAGTTCGTATGATAGGAAGTCTTATACTGGTATGGTATTTAAGTTAGGCAATAACTTAATTACTTGGGAAAGTAAGAAGCAAGCTTGTGTTTGTTTAAGTACTACGGAAGCAGAGTATGCAGGCATGTCACATGCTACCAAAGAGGCAATTTACCTTCGGCGCTTGCTTTCTAGTATTATTCAGTATAACGAACCAGTTGTTATATACAACGATAACCAGTCTGCATTAAAGATCGCGAGTAATAAAGTAAAGCACAATAGAACGAAACATATTGGCATAAGGTACCATTTTATTCGTGTGGCGATATTAAATGAGGATGAATACATGCCCACAAAGGTGATGGTGGCAGATATTATGACCAAATCACTGCATGGTCCTAAAATCAAAAGTTTTTTGAAAGATTTATGTTTGGTGAACAGTTCTGATAGTTAGTTTTTATTGTGATGGTTGTACTTTAATTATTAATTTGTTATCGTGATTATTTTTGTGACTGCGGATTTTTGGACGTATACAGGATGTGTTTATGAGTGCGAATGAAAAAAATTACTCTTGTCTTGTTACACTTTTATTTAGGATGCAAATATTGGACATTAGTAATAATATGAAATAATAGATTAAGGGGGAATGTTGTTGATACTGGCCGTTACATAATCTATGTATTTGAATATAATTTAAAATAAGGTAAATGTCAACTGACTTATTGCACTCAATAAAAGGAACTTGGTTTTGGTCACACGCTTGGTGTTTTCAGTTATCAGTAAGAATAAATTCCATTACAAAGTAACTATTCCACGCGGACGGAGTCGCGGGCAGAAGCTAGTAATAAATATTTGTCATTTAGTTTTACCCTCAGAAAACCGACTTGCCCTCCTATAAAACTCTATAATGAGTATATCCCCCAAGCTGAGGATGCCAAATACCTTGGAATGCATCTTGATCGAAGGTTAACTTGGAGAAAACACATCTGGACTAAGCGTAAACAACTAGACACAAAAGTAAGATCAATGTATTGGCTAATAGGTCGGAAGTCTCATTTGTCACATGAAAGCAAGATTGCAGTATATAAGACCATATTAAAGCCAATATGGACATATGGTATCCAACTGTGGGGGACTGCTAGTAACAGCAATATTGAGATACTCGAAAGATTTCAGAGCAAGGCATTGAGAGCCATGTTAAACATACCATACTATGTAAGCAACAAATATATACACGAGGATCTGAACATCAATACAGTCAAACAAGAGATTGCTAAACATAGTAAAAAGTATCAAGCTCGAATATCTTCCCACGTCAATGAACTGGCCTCCAAATTACAGGGTTCAGGAAGTGTCTCACACAAGCGATTAAAGCGGCATGATGTCCCTACACTGGTTGCTAGATTCGATTAAAGAACGCTAAGGAGTTCTTTGTGCTTGTATTGACAAAATCGCAATTTAACACCAATTGATTGGCTTATTGTGTCATCACAGATCGCCAAGTCGCAGATAAAACATAAAAAAAAAAAAAAAAATAGTTTCGCATAGTGATTTATTCGTTTGGATTACACACATGCCGAAAATCGTAAGTATTTCATAAACTGTTTCGTTGGTCGTGTCTCTGTCTTCGTTTATTATTATTTGTTTGATGATACCTATGTCATTTTGTTAAAAGCCGGATCTTCTTGCATTTGGTAAACATTGTCACAATTGTGGAAAGTGGATGAAGCAAAGGGCTCTTCGTAAAGATGAATTCAGAATTAGGTATACCACTCATACATTTCAACAACAACGTAAACTTGAAACCGAGAGGAGAGCCAGGACACAACAGACTTTTCCGTATCAGACCCCTATTAGAAATACTGAGCAGGGAAATGCCAAGCTGTTCCGAAAAGAGAAACCCTTTCAGTTGAGGAGCAAATGTGTGCAACAAAAGCCTGCAAATTTCCACGACAGTATCTCCCCAACAAACCCCATAAATGGAGATATAAGTTGCTGGTGTTGTGTGATGATAAGGGCTTTGCATATGACTTTGAAATCCACTCTGGCACAGAAAACGATCCCGAATTGAGACTTGGCTAAAATCTGGTTTTTCATCTAGTTTATAATATTTTCAGGAGAGCTGTCTACGGAAGCTACAACAACGGCTGAAATTTTATCGAATATGGATAAATTGTTTGATATACTTAACGCTCAAACACCAGACATGAGAAGAGACAAGTCATTCTTAACAAACTTGTCCAATAAAACAACTTTTATTTAATTATATTAAATGTATCATACATTAAGTTATAGATTTGCTAATATTTATTTGTTTGTAATTGATAGGTGCTAAACTTAAACAAGGTCAATCAGTTCCAATGGAGAATGAACGAGGCATAACAGTATTGCACTGGAAGGACAAAAGAAGGGTATGCCAGTGTGCATAAAAAAGGAAAAACTGCTGTTCGAAAACCGAAAATGGTCATACCGTATAACAAAGCAAAGGGAGCAGTGGACATGAGTGACCAAATGGGTGCCTATTCGTCCCTGTTACAAAAGACGATAAAGTGGTTTAAAAAGCTGGGCATCGAATTTATTTTAAATACAGCTGTAGTAAATGCCCATAGTAAACCCCACTATGGGACAGTTTGCTGCAGGTCTGAAAACTGCAATTTTAAGCAACCTATCCCCACCTTGTGGTTGGAAATTGTGAGAACGATGACTATGAGGTAGTATTAAATGATTACAAAACCTTATTTACTCCAACCACGGACACCCATACTGACGATGAAAATACCGTAATTAGAGATGTAGAATATCAATTTGAAAATATATTTCAATATTACTTTGAAATGAAGAAGGACGTGGCGAACTGCATCCTTGTGCATAATTAAAAATATGATGACTGCCAAATATGTAAAGAATTGTTAATAACAAAGAAATGTATATGGGTACATTCATTTTTGGATTTTAAAGAGTACCATGAAATTAAAAAATCTTTACAATATGCGGCAATTTATTTTCCACCGCTGTCTAGAAACTGTTTAAAAACTGAGGCACACCCACACAACGTCAGAATAAATATATATAACAGAGTTGCTACAGAAATCTGTATATGTATTTTGATTCTTTGGATGATTGCATATGTCATAAAAAAGAAAATATGTCTTATATTATTAACAGCGTATTTTATATCTGTATTAAACGTATTCTGCACAGCAAAAGAAATTTATATGCTTAAGCATAATAATAAAAGCTGGGCTGACTTATTAAAACTAATTAAGTGACATTTGAAGCCATATCATAGTAGTATTTAGTCATATATAGTATAAACAGCCGAAATTATTCGCTGTTTAAAACGTTTATGAGTAAATCGAGTAAGATATCCTTATTTTCTTTTTGAGTTTGAATTCTTTAGATGTCTATTATTAGACATCTAAAGAATTCAAATTCAAGAATTCCGTGTGGATTATTCCACACGGAAAACTTTTCTGTATGTTATGTACATATAATGGTTGCCGACTTTGTTGGGGTATCAAAAGCATGTGCTTGTCAAAGGGGCATGCAAAGGTATTGTAGATGGTTTAGGTTCAGTTATAATAAGCCTGACTGGAAACTTAGATCACAAAAACGCATTAAAATATCCAATCATAATAAAATTGTCACAGAGTTCAACAACGACACTAGTATGAGTAAATAATGGCTATCCAAACATGCTAACATATTAACACAAATAGTAGATAATCAGAACAAACTCAATACCACTTTAGAATTAATATTAAATAGTGATGCTTTCAAAGAAAATAATTTAATCGAATATGGTAAGTTCGCCCAACTTTCAGGAGCGATTAGCGAAAATATTGAGGATATAACTCGAGAATTATTTAGAATAGAAAATAGCTTAGCTAAGAGCATTGGTTGCATCCGGGGACACGGTGGGAATATTAATAAATTATTCGTAAATTGTATACCACTGAATAACTTCACAAAATTACATTCTTCTTCAGTGAATGATACATCTATAATGAACAGACCCGACGAAGAAGAATTTCAGATTCTTGAAAATGAAAGAACTATGGACTCTGACAGACATGCAGAAACAAATTTTACAATTCTTGATGATCCTTCAAATGCAGAACAATTAAGAACTGCGACAAAATTGATTGTGGGGTATATAATCTCAGGCTACGTATCAAGAAAATTGAATAAAGAACTTAGATGTGAAGAGTGCATTTCTAGATTGGTTATATTTGTTCGAATACTCGTATGGCATCACAAATTGATTCAGCTACAAGATATGGGAGGGCTGTGCTATTTAACAGAAGATGGTAACAAAATTTGCTTAAAAACAGAAACATTGATACTTCATTATCATTTTTTCCGGCTGGCAACAAGTTCACTATAAAAAATTATACATCCATAGATGTACCTACTATTTTATTTACTTTACTATAGCTGTGCATTTGGCATAAGTAATTTAAAGATTTTTGTAATAAACACTTGTATGTTTTAGCTCGTCCCTAGGCTCCATTGGGTGAAGCGAAGTGGATACTGTCCCAAGTTGAGCTGCAGCGGGCAGCAACTGATACTGCAAATGCTCGTTAGCACGGGCTAATGGCTCAGAATCTGCTACCTTTAGTTGATATAGCTGAAAATGTGGGTCTGTTTGCTGATGCAGCAGCCAATATTGGGAACCATTTAAAACGGCTTGCTGATTCAGCTCAACATTTTATAGAATATTTATTTTCTATGAGGCCTTCTCCTTGCATCTTCCTGCCCTTAACCTAACTTTCAACCAAACCAAAATTTACTAATTTTATTTTTAATCTCTTACATGGATTCCCAAACTACTCCAACGAACTAGAATGGGCCATCTGAAGAATTGGCGGAAGAAATTGTGAACCAAGTAGTTGACAATGAGTCACCTGGGAACCAAGTACATGGAAATGAGCTACCGACACTCCCGATAGTCATCCAAGTCGAAAAGGCAAAGAAAAGTGCGTCGCAGAAGGACCCAATCCAAGTTGAAAGTTTCCAACAATGTTTGGAAATCCAGAACAAGTAGAGATTCCAGCTACATTTCAAATTTTGGATGATAAAAGCCTTCTGGACCACAATGTTGAATTTGTAAAATGTTGGATTCTTATGATGTTGAATTCGCAAAATGTTGAATCCCAAAATGTTGAAGTCGTAAAAAGTTGAATTTACTGGACCCACAATGTTGAACTCCTAAAATGTTGAATTCGCTAAAAGTTGAACTTGCAATATGTTGAATCCCAAAACGTTGAACGCAAAAAGTTGTATCCCAACAATCCGAACAACAAATACATAAATACTCAGTCTGAATTGATTAAAAAATGAATAAAAACTTTTTCATTTTATAAATTCTCTGTGCATCGATTACTAGTAGGTAGGTACTGGTCATTTGTAATAAAGTGTTATGTGATTTGTCATCCTTACTATTGTCAATCCAGTTCATAATTTCCTGTTCGTTCAGGATGAAATTAAACATAATTTGAAGTAAAAATATAAATATTATGGCTCTTTCCAAAGAAATTGTGTTTTCGAAAAATAATAAGAATAAAGAAAGATCTTCTAATTGTAAAAGGCAAGTGGACACTGACTCAAGACGGTAAGGTGAATCATGACGGTACGACACGGTGGAAGTGCACACATCGTGAAATATGTACAGCTAGCGTAACCTTAAGCACGGATAAAACTAAAATAATTCGTGAAACTAGCCATAAGTGCTTGATCGACCAGAATAAAATTCAAATTACAGGGCTTTTGTATGCAATCAAAGGAGAAGTTTGCACAAATTTAAATCCAATTCAACAAATTTTTGAAGACATGTCAACTGATTTTCTTGAGAAAAACCCTAATGTATCTGCCAACCAATTACCAACATTTTCCTCAGTGAAAAGTTCTCTATATAGGGCACGGAAAAGGTTTTTAGGATCAGATAAACTGATTTTTAAAAAAATTGAAGATGTCGTAATTCCTAATGGTGTGCCCGAAACTTTCAAGATTATTGAAGATGGAAACAAGGAAAAAATTATTTTGTTGTGTTCTAAGAAGATGCTAAAAATACTGAAATCTGAGAAAAGTATTTCTTATTATGGGGATGGTACTTTTAGATCGTGTCCCCGGCCATTCTATCAGTTGTACATAATACACCTTGATGTTTATTCTAACGTCAGAAGCATAAATATTTATCCGGTAATTTACGCTCTTTTGCCAAATAAAGCAGAGAAAACTTACACACGGCTATTTCAATTAATTAAAAATAAGCTTGGAGTCCGTATTGCAGTTTTCAAATGCGATTACGAACAAGCTCAAATAAACGCAATTAGGAAGGTATATACAGGCGCTAAAGTGACAGGATGCTTTCAGCATTTTAACAAGGCAGTTTGGAAAAGGGCAAAGCAATGTAACTTGGTCAAGAAAAAATACTCCAATAGTCTTGAATATAAATATGATAGAAATATAGTACGATTGTGCTCTTATTTTGTGTTACTTCCACCGACGTATATGACAGAAGCCTGGCGGCTTATTGTAGATACTGCCCCTGATTCAGAAAATTTGCACAATTTTCTGAAGTATTTTGAAGAGCAGTGGTTCAACATGGATCACAATTTGATTAGTTGTGCAGACGATACCCACAGAACAACTAATTCATGTGAGGGTTATCACCGAAAAATAAATTCACGACTTCCAAAAACACCTAACATATTTTTGGTTTTTAAAACGCTAATAAAAGAAGGTAATTACTATGATCGGCAAGTTGCACGATCTTACTTTTTTCCATATAAGAGAAATAGAAGAGAAAAAGATATTTTATTTGACAAGAGGTATTCACAGTTATTAAAAAAACTTGAAAATAAAAAATTGCAACCTTTAGAATTTTTAAAAAAAATTATATATATTAGGCTTAAATTAGGATTCTAATTATATTTTCACAATTTTTTACCTATATTTATTTTGTTATTAGTTAAGGATGACAAGTACAATTTTTCGTTTAGGCGATATTTTGCTGAATTTTTGTTTTAGTTAAGGGTAAAAATTAACGAGATTTAGTTTTAGTACTTTAATAAATGAAAATGTAACACAAAATTTGTTTTTTTCGCCTATTCCATCTATCCTTGGAACTTTTTTGCGTTCAACGTTTTGGGATTCAACATATTGCAAGTTCAACTTTTAGCGAATTCAACATTTTAGGAATTCAACATTGTGATCCGGGTGGGAAATTCAACTTTTTACGACTTCAACATTTTAAGATTCAACATTTTGCGAATTCAACATCATAAGAATCCAACATTTTACAAATTCAACATTGTGGTCCAGAAGGAATAATCGGATGCAATTTTCATCTCAAACAAGCGATAGCAAGGAAAAGTCAAGAATATAGAATTAGAAACCGATACGAAAAACAGCATGTGGCTCTATGTGGCGCTTTGGATCATCTTCCAATTGAGTTTATCGAAGATGGTTGGCCGGCAATTGTTCAAGAAGCCCCAAAAACTGAAAGCTGGCCTGAAGGCACATATACCTAATTCCTATACAGTTACGGAATTTTGAATGGATGAAAATGTTTATTTCCTCGGAGTTACAGGTCGTTAAAAATCACCCAAGAAAAAAGAGGTTTAAATATATATTTATTAAAACGAAAATACAAAAATTCTTATATTTTCTAAACAGCCGCTTAAACTGGCTGGATTTTCAGCGACTTGGTACTTGAGCCTCAAGTTATTCCGATTTAATATCATTCATTGCATCTTATAATTATTTTCCAAATAGAGTCCTTGTGATGTGGACCCAAACATTTGAGATACATTCTAATGAACAAATTTACCCACCCGTGGTTCATTTGCCAGATCCAGACGAATATCGAGCGGACAATGAAGCAAACATTGCTGAAAGCGTTCAATATGTATTACATTTTTGTATTGAAATAATAAACCCAACACTCTGCGCATGCGCGTGAGAATTTTTGTTCCAAAATTTATGATAATAAATGTTATTTAAAATATATCTTGGAATAAGGAATTATAAAGGGCTATAAAAAGTTGATTTACCGTAATATATATAATTTAACTATTATAAATTAGTATAGTATGGTCTTGATTTATTTTGTTCGATAATTGAAATAAATAGCTAAACTAATTCATATTTTAGTGCTTCGATTGGGCCGTGACATACTTCCGTTTGATATTTGAAACCCGAAATTATCTATATACTATAATCAAAGAAAAAGAGGTGTTGATGTTATGGATCGACTAAAAGAAGAATATTCTGTAGCAAGAGTAGCATGTAGATGGCCACTGAGTTATTTTCCACGATCCTAAACATAGCTGGAATCAACAGTCAAATAATTTACACAGAAAACACCTGGGTATAATAATAACGAGCAGAGATTACTTGAAACAACTAGCTCTTCAACTAATAAAGCCACATATTTAAAGAAGAAGCACCTTGCAATACATTGCATATTCCCTACAGCAAGTGATAAGACGTTTTGTATCAGAATCCGAGTTACCAGGAGAAGAAAAACCAAATGGAATATGCGCGGTTTGCCCAAGACGCAAAAACCGCAAAACTAAAAACTGCTGCATTTACTGCCAAAAATTTTTATGTACCGAGCATAGTCATACATTATGTGATGTGTAAATATGTTTAAGCGAGTTAGATGATGAAGATTTGTTCTTAAATACTCTCTAAGATTCTCGTTCAAATTGAAGGTCTTCTAAATAGTCGACCTCTTAGTATTTTAAACTCAGATCCTTCAGACATTAGCGCACTTACTCCTTATCATTTTTTAAACGTAACTCCTCTAAGTTTTTACCCGCTGAGGATGTCACTGACATTTCCGATAACCGCTAACCGAACTCGATAACCGATTGTCTCGCTATCAGTATCTTAACTTTTTTTTAATTGGCGGGTGTCGGGTTGATGTGTGCCAGCGAGAGGGGGGATATGGAGAGTCCGGGCGAGGAAACGGGACGGAGCGGCCCCCCCGCGCCGCACACCCAACAGCCCAATGGCTCTAATAAGATCACCGGGAGAAATGTTAATGGGACAAGTAAGTCACTTTATATAACTTTATCTTAGAGGTTCCGTAGGAAAATATATTATTGTTGCGACCAAATATTTTGTACAAACAAAAAACATATAAACCTCAAAGTAAATCTATTTTTAAGGATTATATTTACTCTTATACTTCGCAAATTATTTTATGTAGCTTAATAAACAGCCACTTATCTAAATAATATGCGTTAGAATAACATTATAACAAGGTACTTACGAGAACTGTTTACAAATATCAAAACTTTTACATGAAAATGCGATAGTAGCTTTCCTTACTTACGGCCGCACATAACTTTTAATATACCTAGTCTGAGAAAGGTACTTTTTAACCTTTAAACATAGTTGAAAACGCATCTATAAGACAGGTTTCTATACTTACCTACTTATATAGATGGATAGATTCGGCAAACATTGTCCTGCCATATAAAGAATACTAAAATCGCGATTAAGAAGGGGTTTAAAGGTTTACGACCAATTCTCAGACTTACCAAATATAATAAACAAAATCATAAAATCGAGGAGTTCGATAACAAACACTGGGACAAGTTATTTGTATAAATTAGACATTTGTGTATAGATCATAGAGGTACTTTGTAATAACTCTATTTTTACTAATATTATATAGAGGAAAACTTTGTTTGTTTGGTTGTAATGAATAGGCTCAAAAACTAAGGGACCGTTTTTAAAAATTCTTTCACCATTCGAAAGCTACATTATCCACGAGTAAAATAGGCATATGAACAAACAGAACGATGATAATTTATCCAAGTCCATATTATTCTGGCAAGCAAGCTGAATTTGTACTAAAATAGAGTGAGGACGATTCTGTGCTACTTTCCAAACTAGTCGGTAATTTGGCCAACAAGCTGAATTTGTACTAAAATAGTATGAGGACGATTCTGGTTTGGGATTCCAGGTGTACTGGGCTGCATTGATGGTACTCAAGTTGCATTATACGCCCAGTACATCACGAAGAGAGGTTTTCTAACCGAAAATACCATTCTTTGAATGTGGTGATTGTAAGTGTATTTACTTTATTCATACATACTAATTATAGAAATGGTTTTCCATTATTTAACTAATCAGACAAATGTAACTTGTTATAGATTTGCGACTCGGAATTCAATATTTTATGTATGGACTCCAGCAGCCCAGACTCAGCCCATGATTCTATGGTGTGGCAAGGGCATCCCCTAAGTCGCCACTTGAGGGACCTCTCCAATGAGGGAGAGCAGGTGTTTTTATTAGGTATTTAATAAATTATTTAATTGTTGATAATATGTATTATAAATTATAAAGTATTTGCTTTTTATAGGTGATAGTGGTTACCCACTGCGTGTTACCATGATGACACCAATTCTGAACACCAGCGAGGGGACACCTGAGCACTATTATTACCAGCGGTAGGATTTAGATGTTTGTTAGTGGCACGTGCCCTACACTACGACCCCATCACCGCTGCAAAAATAGTGAGCGCATGCTACAGGTCTGCGAGCGGGCGTCGATTTAGTTTAGTCCACACCTACAACAAACACAAGGGTGGCATCGATATGAAAGACCAGAAGTATTTATTAGAGCGGGAATGTGGGCTAAAATGGTACATGAAAGTATTTAGGCGCCTTATCATACGGAGGGCATGACGGGGACGCGAGGCACGACGGCGGTGGCCCCGTCGTGCCTCGCGTCCCCGTCACACTTACAAAAACCTATACGCTCTAGATGTGCGTTTGTTTTCGCTAATAGGTGGCCATTTTGTATCTCTTTTTAGTCTGACAGTGACCGTCGACTAGACTGCGCGCGTTTGATTCTTAAAACAAAGAACTATTTTCAACCTAATTTTATATAATTTTGAGTGACTACGAATACGCATATAAAAAGGTAAGTGTTTATGTCGTTACTATCATGTATTTACTTTGTTTTTGCAAATAAATTACTTATTGATATGTTTTGAACAAAATTACTCTAACCGTCACTCATTTTATTTGGTTTGTTATTTTAGATAATGTAAGAATTGGGGCATAACGGGGACATGGCTACGGGGTACGATGAGGTACCCTGTTATGCCCCGCTACCGTTGTCCCCATTATGCCCCAATTCTCACATTGCTAGCAAACAATGAGTCTGAAACAGGTCCCTTAAATTTCGGAATCCAGCAACAACCGCCACCTACCCTTGAAGAACATCCACTTGAAGCAGATTTGCCTTCTTTAGCAACACCTCAACCTCAGCACCTCAGCACTCAACACTTAATGAACATAGCCTTATCCAATCTCCAATTCGAAAAGTATGTCGTGATTGTGATGTGTGACAACTGCGTTTGAAAATGCTTCGCCTCAAGAAATTCTCGCGATCCCGACAGTCGAATGAAGAAACCAAACGAGAAAAAACTATCGCCGAGGGAATACCGTTGCTCTCACTTCAACCCCCTACAAAATTGAGTTAGAAGAACGAGAACAACTTAAGAGAACGAAGAAGTGTTCTAATCTAAATGACCAAAAGTTAAAGAAGAAACAGAAGACGCAAAAAGTTCCCACTGGTGTAGAAAATGCTGAAGAGGATACCATGTGCCTGTACTGCCTTGACGTGAATCACACTTATTTGAAGTCTTCGGAAGGTTGGGTGGCTTGCCAACTATGTGGACGGTGGGCTCATACAGCTTGTGCTGGTGTAGACGACGGGAATACAGAGGAAATCCACATCTGCTTGTACTGTGACGCAAAATAAATAAGTACCCCATACTGCCCCTACCCTGGGGGCACGACGGGGTTTTCATCATAGTTTGAAAAAAATTATTATAACGTCATATGATTATTTACATCACCAAAATTCTATGCCAAATGATAGCTTAATAAGTAACCAAAGTGCTGTAATTAGTTTTAATTAATAAATACATTGCGTTGATTATTTTACTGTGTATTTTCCTTAACGTCCCGATTATGCCCCCCTCACCCCTACATAATGAATCGAGCCAATTCGCAACAACCAGAGCAAAAATCAGTGAACCAACGATGATTACGATATGCTTCCTTTCGGGCCGTGTACTCACTTTCGTGAGTTTGTTTTCTGGTTTTCTATACGCATGCTTGGGAGCACAAAGCGAACGGGCCCAAGCTCTCACGAAAGTGAGTTGAAGAGAAACAGTCCTTTGTGCGTACGATTTTTTTTCGGAGCGGGGGTGTCGTTTCTGTGCTGTGGGTCAGTATATGATTGAGGTCGAGCGAGGCGAACGTGTCGTGACCTGTCACCAAGCTGATTTTTTAATTTAGTTCTAGTAAGTATTATTCATGTTTGTTTTTGCTTTATTGTATTAAGAATTAGTGGAGGTGGTATAATATAGGTGGTATAATAGTGGTGTAGTAATACTTATTATTTTCAATGAATTTTGGTGTCACAAAAATAACCCTCACGAACGTGAGGGCTCGGTTCATAACTTGGGTGTTATCGTCCCGCCAGGCCTTCCTAGATGGCTTGAGCACTGGCTTAAAACGGCCTTCAGGAAAGGGCAAATGATTGATTATCGACCATATAGACGAGGAAAAGGGATTCGTAGAAGACAGCTTATTAATATTTGAAGCCAAAATAAATAAAGAAGATTATCATCAAGAGATGAATGCCGATTCCTTTGAGAAGTGGCTTGCCGAAACTAACCAAATTCCGTAGTAGTGATGGATAATGCCCCCTACCACTCCAGGAAACTAGAATCAATCCCTACAATGTCTTGGACTAACAAAGTGGGGTTATTTTGAGTTGTATCCGTATTCTTGAAAATTTTTTGAGTATTATTTCGAGTTGTCGCCATTTTGATTGTTGAAATCACGTAAATTAGAACATCATTTTGAATTGATCCCGTACTGCTGGTAAGGTGTAATTTCGTAGTAGTGATGGATAATGCCCCCACCACTCCAGGAAACTAGAATCAATGCCTACAATGTCTTGGACTAAACCTAGAATACAAGAGTGGCTAACGAGCAAAAATATTTCATTCGAAGCAACATTAGTTAAAGCTTCTCTGATAGACTTTGTACGGGAGCATAAACAAGAACATTGCGATATGTATGTTGTGAACGAGCTGGCAGCGCAGCATGGTATAATTGTTTTATGCCTGCTCCCATATCACTGTGAGCTCAATCTCATTGAGTTGGTATGGACGCAGGCTAAAGGATATGTTGCAAGAAATAACAAAACCTTCAAAATGACAGAAGTAAAAAAACATTTTGAAGAAGGACTTCAACATATCACACCTTTGAAATGGAGTACCTGCAATGACCTGCATGTCTCATATAATTAAAAAAGAAGACAAAATGTATGGTCTCGACATGATCGACAATGTTTCAGAGAGATTTATTTTTTATTTTATTAGAACTATTGTACAACCAGATATTTTAAGTAAGAACTATAGTACAATCATATCTTGGGACAGAACCATTGTACAACTAGATATTTTCAGATAGAACTATTGTACAACTAGATATTTTTAGATAGATTGTACAAACAGATCTTTTAGAATAGAACCATGAAACTTAATTTCCTATAATATATATTTTTTTACATAGAGTGTACGTATTCAATTATTTTACGAGCGGTGGCGGTGGAACGATATTTTTACGTTTTAAAAGCAGACCGTTACCACCGCGCCGACACGAGCCGGGCAAACCAGGTAGTCGAGCGACCTCATGCATTCATCTCGATCGCTTGTCGATAGCACACGCACGTCTCCTCATATCGGACCTCAGTACGCGGTATTGTATCAATCTCCATTTTGTTCATAGTTAACAGACTTTTTTTATTTTTGATCTGATATAATTCAGTACCTATTACATAACAATATTTGACAACTGAAAATCTGTGTAACCCCGTATTGGGGTTCCAATTTCAAGGCTTGCGCAAAACCACATCCTTCCGGACCTCGGCATCACCAGCTGCCACCCAACCGTGACGTCATCCCGGACCCTTCGCCCTTCATCGCCCGTACCTCGCACCAGACTACCAGGTGTTGTCGCCATGAATTTTCCAGTGGCAACATCTCTGAGCAAATGACTTCAAATCCTGATTATGGAACCGACCAATAGAAAACTAGGCGCGAAAGAAAGTAAGGTTAACTTGCGGACAACGGCGTGCCTTGTGGCAGCAGAAAACGTCTGGCGTCTCAGCGTGATAACATCTCATCGTGTTTATGCCGGTTGGCATTTAAGTGTGTAATGTTAAACATTGTTAATGTTCATTTAAATTGCGATTAATTAAGAATAATACTTTAATAAGATTTACAAGTTGTATATAGTTTTAAGACTTGTCAGGTTTGTAACGAGGTTGGTTATTTCATTAAAACGTTGATATAAAGGTTATTAAGGTGAGTATTGAATAAAGGTTTTGATTAAATATATATTTTATTACATTAACCAGTGGTTTATTCAGAAGTGGGATAGAATTGCTCACAATGCCCGTAGACGGAGGCAGAAGTTCATCCGGTTCATCAAGTACAATCAGCAGCAGTGGCAGCAGTGATGACGCGTTAACTGAATAAGATCACGTAAAAGATCGCCAACCGTGAGTAAGAGTGCATTGTTATCGTCAGTGATACCCGAATTCGATCCACTTTAGACAATGTAGATATGTGGCTTAAACGTAGTTGGGGCTAATTCGCGTGGCTTTGGTTGGTCTGACAACATGATAGTAGATATTAGTACCACGTACGTAATGCTGCTAAAACGTGGGTAGATTAACGTCACTAGATGGACCACGTGGCGAATGAAGGACCGGAGCATTAAATTGTCCTTTTCTGATGTTAAACCGTTACCTAACTAATCGTATATATTGTAAAGGATATACGTATACGTAGCAATCGTAATATGAATTTCATTTCCAGCAAAAGCTAACAGTAGATATCCTATTATATTATTAAAAATGTTTAAAAATAACTGGTAGCTAAATGTAATGACAATAAATAAGAGTGATTGGCTGTTATATGTTCAAATATAAGATTTAAGGTTATGAATGTCAGGTGTGGCCGAGACTAATAACCACATTTGAATGATTAAGTAGGTACGTAGTTTTTAGCATTCAAGTTTATCGAGGAATAGGGCGTCGTTAGGCAGTTCCCAGGCGATGCGTATGGTACGTTATTTGAGCAAACCACGACGAAAGGTTTCGGTCTAAATATTGGTTTCTGGACTTGAAATAGTCTCAATCGCATCTAGCATGAATCTATTCAAGGTAAAAGACAGGATAGTTATATCCAATTTCAAAATATGTATTTCATACATTACAATATGTTGATCGTTATATGATGGCCCTGTTGTTAAGTCAAGTCGTCAGAATAGATATATCTCTTGGTTTTGGTAGACTCTTTTACAAAGTTTGTGTTTGTTTTGGCGGTAAAAAAACATACTAAAGGTATATACATGTGCTATTTATGTGTTGAGTAAAATATTCGAGATATTGAGAATCCTAAAAGGTTTATTTGCGATGCCGGTAGCGTGTTCACGTCAAAATTATTTATAACTACCTAATTATTGTAAAGAACGCAACATTAGGGCTCATATCATTGCCAGATATATAAATATATAAATGATAAAGATAGAATAAAAGAGACGAACGCATAACTTATATACTGCTAGGAATTAATAAGACAATTAATAAAACTGCAGCCGCAGTACATAGTAAAGTATTTTTATGGGTATAGAATTATGATGGATTATAATGACGTGTCACTGATGATTATAATACCTACGTAGCATTCTGTGACCTTACTACTCTGCGAAAGTATGAGGTCGGGGACTTAGTGGTGCTAAGAATACCCAGTCAATCGAATGACGGTCAAAGTTAAATCTCATGCCTTGTTCAAGGGTCCATTTTAAATTACAGAAATACAGAGGTCCTAGGTCGCAATCGGTATAAAGTTGCGGAATGAGAGGAGCCAATAGAAGTACAAAACACTGATGGAATGGTATGTGTGGAGAATATGAAACCATAGAATCGTGTCACTGATTAAGTAGAAATACCGGAGGTTGTCCATGTTGTGTTTAAGCAGGTATGATACTTAATTTATAAAAAAATATCTCTGTGAATTGGTAAAAGAAATTCTACAAGTATGACGTTTAATATTGTTTGTCGCTTGTATGAGTATGCCCTAGTGTATGTTCTCCAATTGAGTAAAACTTGACTTAAGGGTTTCTACTTAAGGCTACCTATATATCTGAGCTGAAGGTTCGCCATTAACAAATTCAACAGTCTGGTAAATTCACTTCGAACATTATATAATTGCGATATGGATTGTGTGGAGGGAAACTGTGTAGCGGATATCCGTAGTGAACACCGCTATACAGGTGGCATGGTGATACACAACTGTAGTGACTAGTAAACGTCACTTAGTTCAAACCATGGTTAAGAGTTAGTTGGCCGCCGATGGGATAACTAACTCTGCCTATTCCCTTCTACATTTCAAAAGCAACGGGTGTCGAAGTGAATGATTTGGGAATAATGTTGAATTTACGTAAACATAATTAGGATTATAATTAATTGTTATTCTTTATCATGTTCTTAGATAATTTACCAGACGAAAACGCTGTTCGAGGACGAACACGTGAGCAGGACGGCCGGATGTTGTCGCCATGAATTTTCCAGTGGCAACATCTCTGAGCAAATGACTTCAAATCCTGATTATGGAACCGACCAATAGAAAACTAGGCGCGAAAGAAAGTAAGGTTAACTTGCGGACAACGGCGTGCCTTGTGGCAGCAGAAAACGTCTGGCGTCTCAGCGTGATAACATCTCATCGTGTTTATGCCGGTTGGCATTTAAGTGTGTAATGTTAAACATTGTTAATGTTCATTTAAATTGCGATTAATTAAGAATAATACTTTAATAAGATTTACAAGTTGTATATAGTTTTAAGACTTGTCAGGTTTGTAACGAGGTTGGTTATTTCATTAAAACGTTGATATAAAGGTTATTAAGGTGAGTATTGAATAAAGGTTTTGATTAAATATATATTTTATTACATTAACCAGTGGTTTATTTTACAGGGGAGTGCCGGACTACGCGAGGCGAAAATTTGGCGGGCCATATTTTGGAATAGAACTATTGTACAGTCAGATATTTTGGAATAGAACCATCGTTCAAACAGATATTTTGAGTTAGAACTATTGTACAATAAGATATTTAGGAATAGAACCATCGTACAAACAGATATTTTGGAATAGAACCATCGTTCAAACAGATATTTGAGTTAGAACTATTGTACAACCAGACATTTTGGAATAGAACCATTGTACAACCAGATATTTTGGAATAGAACCATTGCACAACCAGATATTTTGTGTTAGAACTATTGTACCACCAAATATTTTGAGTTACAACTATTATACAATAAGATATTTTGGAATAGAATCATTGCACAATAAGATATTTAGGAATAGAACCATCGTACTATAAGATATTTTGGAATAGAATCATTGTACAATAAGATATTTTGAGTTAGAGTCATTAATAATAATAATAATATTTATTTATTTCTCTCTAAACAAAGGTTCTTGAAATCTAAGTATGTAGTTAAAAATAACATTCGACAGTTCATAATGCTACTCCTTTGCGAGAGACTGGTGCCTGTACTAGGATACCCTGTTTTACAGGTCACCAGGACCTCACGCCGCGGACATAAATACTGATTATTAAATAGTTACTTACAAACTACGAGCAAAACATAAATTTGGCAAAGATAAAATAAAATAAAGTGAATTAATTAAATAACATTTAGTTAATAAGGTAGGCAAAGCAAAAGTGTATTTGTAAGTATGTGGGTGTGGCTGTGGAAGTGAGAGTTTGCGAGTGTATGTGTTAACATGTATGTTTGTGTGTGTGTGCGTGTGTGTATGTGGGTGTGGGTGTGTAGTGGGGGGGGGGGGGCATTATGGTGTAAGTGAATTTATACATATATTTAATACCGGCAAGACTATACAAACAAAATTTATAAAAATTTAGGAAAGGGTAATAAGTAGGTTCTCGGTTTCTGAATAATTTAGTTTTTGCAACCATAACGATACGCTCTTTTTACATTGAAACCTGGAATATGGGTAAATGGGTATAGTTGAGTTGATTTTGTTATATAGGTATGGGCCAAGAAAACAGAAAAATTTACGTGCAAAACTGGTTTTGTAATTTGTGACTGGGCAGACTATATTTTTACGGCGTTTATTTTTGTTTAATAGGGGATCGTAGTCTAAGAGGGTGTGCATTTTCATGATAATTTGTAAGATAAAGAGCTGGCGAACCGTATGAACTTTACATTTCTCATATAATTTCGTTGTAGGGTAAAAAAAAGGTAGAAAGTAGGAAACTTTAAGGACTGCTCGCTGAGCGCGCTCTAGTTTTAAAATGTAGGTTTTTGATGCTCCACCCCATGAAGTGATGCAATAAGATAGAATGGATTGACATAACGCAAGGTACGTCCGTTTAATAATTTCATCATCAGCAACATGCCGAAGATTTTTGAATACATATATTAGTTTTCGTATTCTTGTGCTAAGTAGGTCTATGTGAGCGTGGAAGTTGAGGTTCTTGTCAATAATTATTCCTAGATATTTTAATGTATCGACTTTTTCGAGGTGGGAACAGGAGCAGATGGAATTTTGTTTATTTGGACAGGAATGTGCAATTATGGTATGGGTTAATATAGGTGGAAAAGGGTTGTTCTTAGGGGTAAAAGTCATATATTTTGTTTTGGCAATATTTAGTGTGAGAAGGTTATTGGTTAGCCATTCAGTGACGACATTAAACCCATTTTGTGCAAGTTGATAAGTATCTTCCCAGCTGGTACCGCTAAAAAGAAGAACTGTATCATCAGCGAAAGTTATGATCCTACCACTTGCCAGTCGTAGTTGACAGAGATCGTTAATATATATTAGGAACAAAGTTGGACCTAATATGCTTCCCTGAGGAACGCCGCAGGAAATGGGGAGGTCACCACTCATCACCGTGTCGATCTTTACACACTGTGTGCGATCTGAAAGATAGCTCTCGAATAACTTCAGCTGGGATCCACGCACTCCGAGGTATTGGAGCTTATTCAACAGTAGCGGAACAGAGACTGTATCGAATGCCTTCGCTAGGTCTAAAAATATAGCCAATGTTTTTTTCTTATCATCAATATCATTAGCAATACTGTTAGTGAGTTCATGTACGGCGTGGTCTGTGGATTTGCCTACGCGGAATCCAAACTGGGAGTTAGATAAAATATTGTTTGACTCAATGTAGTTTATCAGTCGTTTATTTATAATTTTTTCTAATATTTTAGAAAATCCTGAGAGAATAGATATTGGTCTATAGTTGCTGATACAGTCTCTGTTGCCACTCTTGTGAATAGGGTGTATTAGGGCTCGTTTGAAGGCTCGAGGAAATTCTCCAGATTCCAGAGCCATATTGCAGATGAATGTTAATGGTGCAGTTAGAATATTATTATATCTCTTAATAAAGTTGCCGGATATATTGTCTAAACCAATGGCGCAGTCGTTTTTGAGATTACATATTATTGTGTTAACCTCTTCCGCATCTGTGGGGAGTAGTACAAATGAGTGGGATTGAGCTTTTTGTTGGATCTCGGTAAGGAATGCTGGTTTAGTAGACTTAATATTTTCCGCCAGTTTACCACCTATGTCCACAAAGTACTTGTTTACTGTGTTAGCCGAGTCTAGGGGGTTGTTATTAGCTATAAGTTCAAAGGCCGGGCTTTTAGTTTTGCTTGTATACGTTATTTTCTTTATCGTTTCCCAGAGTTTTTTATTATTATGTTGTACTTTCGTGATTTCAGCCTTTTCATAATCTCGTTTGACTTTTTTAATTATTGCATTGCAAAAATTTCTGTAGCGTGTGTAGGTTTGTCTTAGGACCTCATTATCTGGTTGTTTCTTGGACTTGATGTGAAGTTTGTCTCGTTTCCTCATACATTTTATTAGACCTTTGGTGATCCAGGGCTTTATTACTCGTTTTCGGGAGGAAATAGATTTAATAATTGTAAATTTTTTTACAAGTACATTTAAAGTGGAAATTAGAAAGTTTGCCGCCTCGTTCACGTTAGTCATATTGTATATCGGTGTTAGATCTTGTTTGGTTATAGCCAGGTCGAGAGCTTCGTAGTCAATGCATTTGATTGTCCTTGCGCGATGTCTAGTGTTACTATTAAATTGTAGACTTAAAATAACGCTATAATGATCAGTTATTGTAGTATGGGCTACGAGACATCGGGCTGCTGCTTTAGTTTTCAGGATGATATGATCAAGGCATGTAAACGTATGGGTTGGAATATTATGAGCAGGAAGCAGACTATGAGAGGCTAATAAGTTGAGGTAGCTATGAGCTCTGGAATCAGTGGAAGAATTGGAAATATCTATATTTATATCACCGGTTAGGATAATGTTTTGGTAGGATGCTAAGCTACTAAGAATTCTGTCTAAAGACTCGAGAAATTTTAAAGTATTTCTTTCTTTGGGCGGTCTGTAGATAGCTAGTATGACCAGATTTTTATTAACTTTTATCATTAGACAATTAGCATCGTTTATAAGTGGTTCAGTTATAATATACTTATGTGTAGATTTGGAGTAGACCACTACACCTTCATTTTGCGTTTTATTATTTGTTGTGAAAGAATAGTTGTAGTCATGAATAATTGGAATAAATTGATTATTGTGTATCCAGCATTCGGTTAGAATAAGGAGGTCCCAGTTTATATTGGCTCGATGAAGCAAGGTTTGGAAATTATTTATATTACATTTGAGGCTTCTAATGTTCTGTGTTATTAATTTAAGAGACGGAAAGTTATTAATAAGTAATGAGGAGCAATCTTCAATGTCGCAAGTCATGCAGTCAGCCAAAGCCAAATTATCTAGGTCAGAGTTAAAATTATCATTTTGGATAGTATCGAATTATAAAAATAATAATTAATTACGATTTTGGAGCTGTGGGAGTAATGGTCGATGCTAGAAAGGCTCCCTGTATTTATCGCTGGTTGCAGAATAATTATATAAATATTAAGATTTCTATTGTATAGCTTGTGTATATTACAAGTTGGCCGGAGGTATATGCGCGTGGAATATGAAAAAGTTGTAAAGTAAAATGTAAGTGTGCGGAAAAATATTATTCTAAATGTTTTAATTCTAATTAAATTATGGAAAATTATGAAGACAAATGTTAGTCATTTTTTCACGTTAAGGTTAGACAAATTGTTTTCGTTGTCAATTCGAATGATGGGTTGACCTTCTCTCTGGCGTAGATAGACCTTCCCATATGCCGTCCAGCACTTGTTGTAGTTATTTATCTTGGCAAATTCCCTGGCTATGTAAAAAAGTCGTCTTGTTTTCGCTGTTAGATTATCAGATATATATATTGGTTTCGGTTTGCCATTCATCTGCAGGTGCGAGGTGTTAATCTTATGATCTGGACTCTTCCCTTTGTTGAAGTTGATCACCGATTTAATGAGGTTCTCCTTTGTTGATGCTGAAGTAAATTCAACGATGATTGGGCCTGGTTCGGATTTGGTTTTGATACGGTATATATCTCGTATCTCATTGTTTTGCATTGGTTGTGTAACCACCGCTGCTAACTGCTGCATGTACGTGCATAAAGTTGCCTTTGTTTCAGACTGGATCAAAGGAATATTGCGAATTTCAGCTGATGATGATTTGGTGCCTCGCTCTAATTGATCAATTTTATTTTCAAGGTCCTGGATTCGATCTTTAAAGCCAGCATTCTCTTTTTCAACTCTATCAAGCTTCACTAGCAAACTATCATACTTTTCTGACAGAAATTCCAAGGATTTTTGAAATTCTTCATTGTGTTTTTTAATTGTTCCAGTATCCTCCTTCAATGAAGCAAATTCAGCATCTTGTTTTCTCTGCATTTCACAAAGAAGCTGTTTAAGTTCAGTAATAGTCTCATCTCCATGTTTACGCTTGATTCTCCTCGAAACGTGTTGAGAGTTTACTAAATCCGAGTCGGAGTAAACTTGTTCCGGAGCAGTATCCGAATCTTGTAAAATAACATTTTCTTTTTGAGCCTTTGTATTGGATGACTTGGGAGGAGTGCGTCTTAATGACATGTTAATGAAATAAAAGATTCCAGCAAAAACAAAAAGAAAACCAAAAAAGTCAACAGGTGCTAGGGTTTGAACCTTGGACTTCCGGACGTAGGGCGAAGCTGACGCTTTGGCACCTGAGCCAAGCTCTCGATAACTCGAGTGGCGAAACGGTTGTGCAGTTACAAAAACTACCGTTTTGTCTTAATTAGGTACAAAGGTCATTCTTTTGTGTACTCGAAGACGGGTCGACGGTCGTTAGACAATTTTTGTTAAGAGACCGTCAAAACCCGAGTATATTTCACTTTAGAATCACTATTACAAACTGATTATTGTTCACAATTTTTGCTCCAAAATAGTCACTGTTTCAAGTAGGTTCTTTTGGTATATAACAAGAATGCAAGATTGATGTAATGACACTAGTATTGAATTATTTTCCGGAGAGCAACAAAAGTACGTGTGTTCACTTCACTGTCCGGGGCGAGGGGGGCATTGTACAATAAGATATTTTGGAATAGAACCATTGTACAATAAGATATTTAGGAATAGAACCATTGTACCACCAGCTATTTTGGAATAGAACCATCGTAACAAACAGATATTTTGAGTAAGAACTATTGTACAATAAGATATTTAGGAATAGAACCATCGTACAAATAAACATTTTGTGTTAGAACTATTGTACAGTCAGATATTTTAAGTTACAGCTATTGTACAATAAGATATTTTGGAACAGAACCGTTGTTCAAATAGATGTTTTGTGATAGAACTATTGTACAGTCAGAAATTTTGGAATAGAACCATTGTTCAATCAGATATTTTGCGTTAGAACTATTGTACAGTCAGATATTTTAGGTTACAGCTATTGTACCACCAGTTTATAATTGTTTGTTTTTCTTATGTATGTAATATTTTTCTGGGCGTCACAAATAAAAATTTCTTTCTTTCTTTCTTTCTTTCTAGATATTTTGAGTTAGAGCCATAGTACAATAAGATATTTAGGAATAGAACCATCGTACAAACAGATATTTTGAGTTACAACTATTGTACAAAACAGATATTTTGGAATAGAACCATTGTACAATAAAATATTTTGTAATAGAACCATTGTACCACCAGATATTTTGGAATAGAACTATTGTACAGTCAGATATTTTGGAATAGAACCATTGTACAACCAGATATTTTGTGTTAGAACTATTGTACCACCAGACATTTTGGAATAGAATCATTGTACAAACAGATATTTTGCGTTAGAACTATTTTTTTTTTGTTGTTTTTTTTATTGTACAACCAGATATTTTGGAATAGAACCATTGCACAACCAGATATTTTGTGTTAGAACTATTGTACAACCAGAAATTTTGGAATAGAATCATTGTACAAACAGATATTTTGCGTTAGAACTATTGTACAACCAGATAGTTTGATATAATACCAAAATACAACCAGGTATTTTGAGTTAGAACCATGGTACAACCAGATATTTTGAGTTGCAACTATTGTACCACCAGATATTTTGGAATAGAACCATTGTTCAATCAGATATTTTGTGTTCGAACTATTGTACAGTCAGATATTTTGAGTTACAACTATTGTACCACCAAATATTTTAAGTTACAACTATTGTACAATAAGATATTTTTGAATATAATCATCGTACACCCAGATATTTTGGAATAGAACCATCGAACAATCAGACATTTTGAGTTAGAACTATTGTACAGTCAGATATTTTGAGTTAGAACTATTGTACATCGAGATACTTTGATATAATACCAAAATACAACCAGGTATTTTGAGTTACAACTATTTTACCACCAGATATTTTGAGTTAGAACCATTGTACAACCAGAAATTTTGGAATAGAATCATTGTACAAACAGATATTTTGCGTTAGAACTATTGTACAACCAGATACTTTGATATAATACCAAAATACAACCAGGTATTTTGAGTTAGAAACCATTGTACAATAAGATATTTTAGAATAGAACCATTGTACAACCAGATATTTTGTGTAAGAACTATTGTACCACCAGACATTTTGGAATAGAATCATTGTACAAACAGATATTTTGCGTTAGAACAATTTTTTTTTTGTTGCTTTTTTTTTATTGTACAACCAGATATTTTGGAATAGAACCATTGCACAACCAGATATTTTGTGTTAGAACTATTGTATAACCAGACATTTTGGAATAGAATCATTGTACAAACAGATATTTTGCGTTAGAACTATTGTACAACCAGATACTTTGATATAATACCAAAATACAACCAGGTATTTTGAGTTAGAACCATGGTACAACCAGATATTTTGAGTTACAACTATTGTACCACCAGATATTTTGGAATAGAACCATCGTACAAACAAACATTTTGGAATAGAATCATTGTACAAACAGATATTTTGCGTTAGAACTATTTTTTTTTGTTGTTTTTTTTATTGTACAACCAGATATTTTGGAATAGAACCATTGTACAACCAGATATTTTGGAATAGAATCATTGCACAACCAGATATTTTGGAATAGAACCATTGCACAACCAGATATTTTGTGTTAGAACTATTGTACAAAACAGATATTTTGGGATAGAACCATCATACAAACAGACATCTTGGAATATAATCATTGTGTAACCAGATATTTTGGAATAGAACCATCGTACAAACAGCTATTTTGCGCAAGAACTATGTATTTAACAAACATGTTTTAAGATAGAACTATTGTACAAATAGATATTTTGGGATAGAACCATCATTACAAACATATATTATGGAATAGAACCATTGTACAGTATTCCCAAATTAATAATGCACATGCAGATCTATCGCTATCCTCTTCCGACGCTCGGGACATACGAGCGATAACGAAGATAGCGATAGATCTGCATGTGCATTATTAATTTTGGAATACTGTACAAACAGATATTTTGGAATAGAACCATCGTACAACCAGTTTTTTGGAATAGAACTATGTATTTTACAAACATGTTTTAAGATAAAACTATTGTACAAACAGATATTTAGCAACAAAACATTCGACAAACAGAGATTTAGTGTCAGATCCTTGTATAAACATACGGCATAAAAATGAAATCAAAACTTAAATCGAAGTTGCAGTTAATAGTTAACTTATGCGAAGATGTGCCTCCGTGATCTCCGTAATCTAACAAAATATATCAAACTAAATCTCCTAGTTAGTAGCACTTAAAGTATTAACTTATTAAATAGTAAAACAAGCTATTATTAAGATCTTGACTCAGCCATAGTAAATTTATTGAAATTACTACTTATACGAATCCTTTGATTCACTAAATTATCACATAAAGTAATAATTAGTCATATAATTACAATATATGTATTATACTACAAGGTATTTTAAATACATATATCCTATACACAGTATAATAAATGACAATGATAAAAAAAACAGTCTGCAAAGTGCGAGTAGTGGAACAAAAGATTCTGTACGGTTATAATAAAATAATTTTTAAGGGCCTAACTTAAGGCAGAACAAAACATTACGGTAAAAACATCTCAATAAATGACAAACGGCCACACAAAATTAGTAATTAAATGCCTTTAATTCTAAATGTAATAATTTCCTATAAATCTGAACAGCTAATTCTAATATTACACTTCTTTACTACTATCTTTATCACCTGCTGTACTATCACCTTTATGTTCATCATCATCATCATCGTCTCCGCCGGCGTCATCACAGTCACCATCACCCTTCTTGTCTTCGGGCGTGTCTTCGCTCGGTTCGTAGTTGTGTTGACTTAATTTCTCCAACCATAGTATAAATGCTGTTAAACGGCCTTTGAAGCTGCCGCGCTTCTTAACTAATTCGTTTCTCACTTCAGTCATTCTGGGAGTCTAGTGTTGTCAACCTGGAATTTATCAATAACTTAATAAGAAATCAATTATAATTATCTATGTGTCTCAGTTAATGTTCCAATATAAATTTATCTATAAGTCTGATGAAAATATTTATGTATAGTAACAATCTTTTAAATTTTGCTCAAATGTAAATAAATAATAACAAATCACATTAAAAATGAAGTACATGAATGAATGTATGACGGTGTCTGTATACAGTTAACAACATAACACCATATCTTACACTAACTTAACAATTGTGTTCATTTATAATGCGAACTAACAATTTATAAGATACTAGCTGCCCCCGCGCGGTTTTACCCGCGTAGTGCCCGTTCCCGTGGGAATACAGGGATAAAATATAGCCTATGTTACTCGGGGATAATGTAGCTTTCCAAAGGTGAAAGAATTTTTGAAATCGGTCCAGTAGTTTCGGAGCCTATTCATTACAAACAAACAAACAAACAAATATTTCCTCTTTATAATATTAGTATAGACGATTAAACAGCAAAAGGTACAATAATAGTTATAATAATATGTACCTAGCACTTATATATGTATTAAACTGTATTAATATTATATTTTCAACCCTTATTGTTGATTAACTCCAAAGATGACTAATCAACATAATACAATCGGTAATAAAATGTACTGACCTTATCAATCACACATAATAAACACTAATTACTACCTGATCGAGTGATGGGTGATAATATTAATGTAATAAAACTTTAACACCATGTAATTTTATTGTACTTCAGCCAAATTCTCGCTGCCGGCACAGAACCTCCAATTCCAAAGTAATATCTTTTGTAGATTCCACCGATGTAATTAATAATCTTCTTTAATATTATTTCGTTATTTTTCAATATATTCAATCCGTGCTCGATTATGGACCAATGTAACGGCGATATATTAGATTTTGGAGGAAAACAATTTTAATCGTGCAATTCATTTAATGGCGGGAGAATAAGTGAAAAAAAACAAAAGAATAAAAAAGTGTCATCGATGCGTCGTCTTTCCGGCCAGTGCGCTCGAACAGTACCTACAATATAGGGCCTATGTGAAATTGGCACTCGAGTCAAAAAAAAAACTATTCATTGATAGGCTTCAACCGCCCAACAAATCTGCTTTCCTGGGACTGATTGTAGATGCAGACGCACGAAAAAAAATCTTGATAGGCTTTGGTAAGTAGTGTATTTTAGTGAAGGTAATTTCGATTATAATTGCATAAAAAGATATATATTAATACTAGTACCCGACTAGAATTGACAGACCGGTTGGCTTTGTGGTTAGAGACCCTGCCCAAGCCGCCGGTCGTTGGTTTGAATCCCACCCAGGACAAACATTTGTATGCATGAATGTCTCTTTGTTCTGTGTCTAGATGGAAATATCTTAAGTATGTATTTAAAAACGTAGTATATGTAGTATATCAGCTATCTGGTTACCATAACAAGCTCACTTTGAAGCTTACTTTGAAGTCCGATTGGCTGTGTGTGAAAAATGTCTCAGGATATTTATTTATTTATTAGTAGTCAAAGCTAAACATAGTATAAAATAAATCAAAACCACATGCAACACTTGTAGGTATCTGATGAAGAGGCAATTCATCAGATACTTGTGTTGCATACATCTAATGATATGTTTAATGAACTGTTAACTCACCATATCTAAAACTAATCCAAGTCCCGGAGCAGTGGGTATCATAACCTTATCTTTCCCAAACGCCTTGTCCATAATGCTCATATCCGCGTATCCCCGAAGCACCGCTATCGCCAAGCCAACCATTTTGCGTATCTGATGCAACATGAAACTTTGACCCTGCAATAATCGATTCATTAAATACTGTCTCTCTCAATTGCTCTTTTCGTCTGGTGAGTTAGTTGTCTTGATTGATTGTTATTGGCATTTAATTGGATAAAGATTAATATTATCTTTATAAAAACACCTTCACAAATAATGCTCAATTTTCGAACAAATTTGGTTAGTGTAAAAATGGTCACAGTGAGCCAACCTTAACAGATAGACATATGCTATCGCGGACTCTTTTTTACAACTTTTAAAGGGGAACAATTCTGTCATACATCATTTTAGCGTAACTTTAACCGTTTACGCAGCGTACGCAGCGGAAGCTCCCAAAAGGAAAAATAAACTCCCGATTTTGAAACATTCTTCATTGGTGCTCCGCTCCTTTTAGTCGTAGCGTGATGATATATATCCTATAGCCTTCCTCGATAATTGGACTATCGAGTGCTGAAAGAATTTATCAAATCAGACCAGTAGTTCCTGAGATTAGCGCGTTCAACCAAACAAACAAACTCTACTCCTTTACAATATTAGTATAGATAAAACATGGATTTATATCACACAAAAAGTCGTAAATCACGTAGACTTTATTATCTTTAAACGCCATTTTCTCAAAACTAAGTTTATGAGTTAACACGTTATTGCTTATCCACATCTAGTTTTATCGTGAATGCGAAACAGAAGATCTTTAACTTTTCAATCAAAATATTACTAAATCATCACCTGTAAGGTATATGAGGGTGCCTCTCAACCAATGCAGTGATGACCCTCCCAAGAGTGAGCAGCGACTGGTTGATATTGACGCATTCTCTAGCTCGTTCCTTCTTAGCTGGATTGTCGGAGCCAGCCTTGCTGATGTTCTCTGAGCCGGCGAGATCCACCAAGTTGAGCTTTCCGATCTTCATCAGCTCTTCACCTTCGGGGCTGTTCTCCTTCATGTGGACCACGATTGTGAATACTGTGTGGGAACGGCTGTGGAACAATTTGAAAATGAAATGAAATAAATTTATTCAAATAGGCCTTCACATCAATGTGTAAATGGTATTAGGCGGGCGGAGAATGGTCGGAAATACTACAAAACAAAATACATATTTATTTAATCTATCCTGTTTACTATGACAATTTTTTTAATTATTTTTTTTATTTATTAACAACACTAAACACTTTATTTACTCATACTATAAAAATTACTCTATTAAAATGAACTAACTATTTAGGACTCAATGTTATTAGGTAGTTAAATATAAAACTTGGACCTATTTTCAAAGATACATAAATACAAAAGTCTAAAGTTGATTTTATGTCTCCTCCATAAATATTGCAGTAACCAACAACCAAATTAAATTTATAATTTAAAACCTTATTAGGATATTTTAAAATTTCGATATATTTGCTTATGTAGAGGAAACATACAAACAAAATACGAAAATAACAACTAAAATTCGTTTAAACTTACGAAGATTGTGGTTTCCCATTAAATTGGTTGCTGCAATATTAGACATGTATATTTTAGAATTAATTATAAAGATGCTAGCGGAGCCGGCAGACTTCGTTCTGCCGACCAGCGCCACCTACCGGGTCGAAATATATGTATTTATACATAAAAACCTTTCCCATGAAATACTCCGTAATTTGGTGAAAACCGCATGAAAATATGTTCAGTAGTTTTTGTGTTCATCGCGTTCAGACAGACAGTAAGAGGCGTCGGGGACTTTGTTTTATATAGATACTTTAAATTTTTCAAGCTTTCCTATATACATATTTTTATTAATGACATTGGTAATTCATTAAAATCAAAGTTTAAATTTTATGCCGACGATTTGAAGCTGTATCGTGTTATTAACACTGATCAGGATATTACTGATTTACAATCTGATCTGGACACTATATATGAATGGTGTAAACAGAACCATATGTCACTTAATTTAGATAAATGTTATCAAATAAAGTTTTCCAGGAAACTCAACCCCTCTCAGGTGAGTTACAACATTAATGGCACTAAATTAAAAGAAGTATCAAGTATAGATCAAGTAAGAAGAGACTTAGGTTTAATTGTGGATAGTTCGTTGACTTTTCGGTTACACATTGATAATATAATCAAAAAAGCGTCTAAGCTGTCGGGATTTATTGTAAGGCAAATGAAAGCATTTAAACAGCCTCAGCTTACAGTATATCTCTATGCAACTTTAATTAGAGGTATTCTCGAGTATTGCAGCACCATTTGGAATCCCGGGTATCAAGTACACTCCGATAGGATTGAACGCGTCCAGAAACGGTTTCTTTTTAATCTAGCATACATTGACAACAAATGCCGTGTTCTTACGTCATATTCAGAGAGACTAGTCCACTATAAATTAACACCACTTTATGTCCGTAGGAAGGCAACTGATGTGTTATTTCTTTACAAACTACTTCATGGGCTTGTGGAATCATCTGAAACACTCGAACGCCTATCTCTCTCAATACCGCGTCCCGGTAGTCGCCTCCAAAATCGTACCACCTTTAATCTTCCTTTCTGTAAGACAGTTCTCGGTCAACATTCTCCTATATACCGTATGTGTTCCTCTTCAAATTCTTTGCGTTCAGAAGTTGATCTGTTTACCGGTTCCGTGACCTCAATTAAAAATAGGATACTGTCGGCTATTAAATGGCGTCAGTCTTAATTTAAATATACCTAGTTGTTAAAATAAAACATATTATATTATAGTATCGTATAATTTTTTTGGTTATATTATATTATTATTTTTTTATTATTAGTTTTGTAGTGATTATATTTATTTAAATATTTTGTATGTTCTGTACGACACAATGCATGCTGTGTCTACATCGAGAAGAGTGCATTTATGGCTCTCTATTTTTTTGTTGTTGTTGTTTAAACATGTCTTGAATGTACTCAGTTATGTAGACCAAATAAAAAAAAAAAAAAAAAAAAAAAAATATCTGGGTAGTACAAAAATCATCAAAATATATTTTTGTAGAGCTGTGTTATATATCTAAAACCGGCCATGAGCGTGTTAGGACTCGCACAGTGTAGGGTTCCGTAGTCAGATTGACAAACAATACTTTAAGTATCGTGTCCGTTTCAACCGCGCGGCCACCTCGTAGAATTTGATGAAACTTTGCCAGGAATTAGTACTAATTTGTTACTTTACACACTTCTTTTCCTGAATTTGTTACAAAAAAAACTTAGGCGCTATGACGAATAATAGTTGGCCGCTAGAACCGCCACTCGCCGTAGTCATCGCCCGTGATTACACAGTAACTATATAATGCAGATAGACAAATGATGTATCAATAGAAAGGTCTTAATTTGTTCAATTTGTTACAGAAATAAATAACGGGAAAACATAAATAAACAAAAAGTTATGCAATATTTAGTTTTCAGGTTATCAGCAGGTAGTTAAGTCACCATAAACATCAAATTAATTGAGGCTAATATTTATGAACAATTAGTAGGTACCTAATTTGTTACAGCGAATAAACAGATAAAAATACTAGAAAGTAGGTTCAATAATTTGTTACAGTCGATTTAAGTTGGCCGCTAGGTCGGCAATATGCCTACAACACAATGGCGTTTATCTCGTTGTCAAAAGTAGGTGTAAGCTTAGTTCGAGTACTAATCGACGGGTAATGCAATCTAGTTCGGGTGAATATGGCGAATGTAACTGCAGCATTCATATTTTAGGAGATATTTACAAAAAACAGTAGTATGAAACCGTATGAGAGTAGGGTGACCATTATCACATTAGTCCAAAGGCATGTTTCTAATGTTGTACTCTGTTTGGACGAATATGCGGTTCGTTTTGCGGCCATATTGATGTCTATTGTTCGTAATTTTTTGAAGTATTATTTTTTTGTGAATATTGTCATTGATTTTGTTGTGAATGATAGATATTGTGCTGAATAATATAGTGTGTGCTCGTTCATATTTAATTCCCGTGATTTTGATACTACTAAGTTACTAAGACACTTAACAGTAAATCCAGAAGTGCATATCTATGAGATGTGCCCACTCATATGTTGGATTTGTTTATGTAGAACTCATCACCAAAAAGTGTATCGCAGACTCAGAGGGATCCAAATCGACAGCGGTAAGTTTAGTTTAATCAAATTTTATGTAAAAATCGTCTTGTCCTCCTCACGGCCGATCCAGCAAAGATATTTGCTGAAACAGCCGTAGCCCGTCAACATCTGGGTTGTTTTAGCCACGTGTCCATTGCGGGACGTATGGCCGTTATCGTGAGCCGTCCCGCGGTCGGGTGAGCGAGTAACTCGTCCCACTCCGCGAGGACGGCTGCACGAAGCTCTCGCCTCTTCCGCTGGACGGCGTCGAATTCGACTCGGCCCTGCCCCTGCTGCTCCTTGTACCAGTGGTACATACAAGCCAGGGCCTTCGCCTCCGCCTTTTTCGGTGAGCGCAGAGGGCTCTCAACCGAAGGAAAATTTAAGCGACAGCGCTGAGGGTGTCCCCTGCGACACGGTGCCTCGGCTCAGGGCGCCACTGGGGGAAGTGGGGACTCACTTGACATGATTATTTAGGGAACGGACTGGTTGTTGCTGCCGGATTGGGCCGGAGCGGCGCGGCGGCGGGCAGTCATTTGTTAGCTCTGCGAGACCTTCCTGAAGTCACAGGTTAAAGTTAGCGTTAGCCCAAAGTAACTATCCCACGCGGACGAAGTCGCGGACAGAAGCTAAATAAATATTATGTTAGTTTATAAAGATTTTATATTTATGTTGTTGACTTTAATTAAGTAATTGATTGTTTTGCCTTTGTGTTGATTTAAATTAAATAAATTTTAAATGATATCTGACTTTTACTTTCATAAAGTAAAAGTCAGACAGCCCGGTTGGCTTTGTGGTTAGTGACCCTGACATTCAAGCCGCGGGTCGTGGGTTCGATTCCCACCCAGGACAAACATTTGTATGCATGAATATGTCTGTTTGTTCTGTGTCTGGATGTTAATATCTATATAAGTATGTATTTAAAAGTAGTATATGTAGTATATCAGCTGTCTGGTTACCATAACACAAGCTCTCTTTGATGCTTAATTTGGAATCAGATTGGCCGTGTGTGAAAATGTCCCAGGATATTTATTTATTATTATAAAGTACTAGTGGCTCCCTGCGGTTTCACCCGCATTCCCGAGAGATCTATCATTTTACCGGGATAAAATGCAACCTATGTCCTTGCTCAGGCTTTAGACTACATACCGTGTACCAAATTTCATTTAAATCGGTTCAGTAGTTTTAGCGTGAAAGCGAGACAGAGAGACAGACAGAGTTACTTTCGCATTTTTAATATTAGTATAGAAGTATAGGTATAGATGCTACAGGATGCCGTAACTTAAAATCTATACTAATATTATAAAGCGGAAGAGTTTGTTTGTTTGTTTACTTGAATGCGCTAATCTCAGGAACTACTAGTCCGATTTCTAAAAATCTTTTAGCATTGAATGGTACATTTATCGAGGAAGGCTGTAAGTTATATATCATCACGCTACAATCAATAGGAGCGGAGCAGCAATGAATAATGTTTCAAAATCGGGAGTTGTTTTTCCTTTTGGGAGCCTCCGCTGCGTAAACGGTTAAAGTTTCGCTAAAATAATGTATGACAGAATTGTTCTCCTTTAAAAGTTCTTAAGAAAAGTCCGCGACAGCATATTATGTCTATCTGTTAGGCTGTGTCCCCAGAAGGCAAATTGTGCTGCGCTGGCGGGCAGTCATCAGTTAGCTCTGCGAGACCATGCTTCTACGTAAACAAAGTCACAGGTTGAAAGTAGGTAAGCGTTAGCCCAAAGTAACTATTCTACGTGGATGAAGTCGCGGGCAGAAGTTAGTGTAATAATACTTCAAAGAATTACGAACAATAGACATCAATATGGCCGCAAAACGAACCGCATATTCGTCCAAACAGAGTACAACATTAGAAACATGCCTTTGGACTAATGTGATAATGGTCACCCTACTCTCATACGGTTTCATACTACTGTTTTTTGTAAATATCTCCTAAAATATGAATGCTGCAGTTACATTCGCCATATTCACCCAAACTAGATTGCATTACCCGTCGATTAGTACTCGAACTAAGCTTACACCTACTTTTGACAACGAGATAAACGCCATTGTGTTGTAGGCATATTGCCGACCTAGCGGCCAACTTAAATCGACTCTAACAAATTATTGAACCTACTTTCTAGTATTTTTATCTGTTTATTCGCTGTAACAAATTAGGTACTAATTGTTCATAAATATTAGCCTCAATTAATTTGATGTTTATGGTGACTTAACTACCTGCTGATAACCTGAAAACTAAATATTGCATAACTTTTTGTTTATTTATGTTTTCCCGTTTTTTATTTCTGTAACAAATTGAACAAATTAAGACCTTTCTATTGATACATCATTTGTCTATCTGCATTATATAGTTACTGTGTAATCACGGGCGATGACTACGGCGAGTGGCGGTTCTAGCGGCCAACTATTATTCGTCATAGCGCCTAAGTTTTTTTTGTAACAAATTCAGGAAAAGAAGTGTGTAAAGTAACAAATTAGTACTAATTCCTGGCAGAGTTTCATCAAATTCTACGAGGTGGCCGCGCGGTTGAAACGGACACTAAGTATCTACTACCATACCAAATTACAGCCCTGTAGTATCAAGCGTTTCGGAGATTACCCGCGGACGGACGGACGGACGGACATGACGATTCTGTTATAGAATCGTTTACTACGGAACCCAAAAAAATACCATAAAAATGCAGAACTTTTTTATTGATCCCATAATTTGACCAGCAAAATTGTGTAAGTGCATAGAATAGAATGTAACACCTTTTTTTTATGGACTAGAAGGTGTTAGCCTCAGATGGCTTTTACACCATTATGCAGACTGTTTCGGTGAGCGCAGAGGGTCCTTACCTTGACTGCGCGTTCATAAGGGTTGAAGCTACCCTCTTCCTGTCCTGTCCCTGGGACATAATCTTGTACACTTCATTTTTATTGTGTACCTGTAACATTGACAATTTAATATTAATATAACACTCCATTTTCACGTGTGAATTATGACTTTAGGTCTACTTTACTAGTTTCCATAGTAACTGCGTGAATGATTTATTATTTATTGAGGTTTTTGGTTGTTGTATCATAAGATAGCTGTGGTTTCTATATAGGGTGGAAAATTATTATGGGCTAATTTAGTTTAGGGTATTAGACAAGCCACAAAACGTTAAGAACATTCTCTAAAATTTTGTTAGGGACATAGTACAATAAAAAGGAAATATTAGATTTTTGTTTATTTGTATTTAGTAGGCTCTGAAACTACTTGTTCACATAGAAAATATTTTAGTTTTAGGAAGCCCATTTACCAATGAAGGTTAACTATATAAAATCACGATTCTTCCAATAGGAGCAGAACATCATTGAAAAATATTGTTGCAACAGATTTTACATGTGCATGAGCTACTTTTTAATAACAACACTTTTTAGTATCAAAAATAAATAGTAGCCAATTCTCAGACCTACTGAATATGCATATTAAATTTCATAGTAATCGTCAAGCCCTTGGGAGGAGTTAACTAACACCGCGACACGAGAATTTTATATATTAGATTATTAAGGGGAAAGATTTGTAGGTATGCTTAAAAACTACTGGACAAATGTGAATAATTATTTCGCCAATAGAAAGCTGCATTTAATGGGAGTAACATATTTTATCTCCGTATTCCTACGGGAACGGGAATTACGCGGGTGAAACCGCGGGGCGGCAGTTAGTTACTGAAAGAACTGCTAGTTCATGATATTTTTTTAAAGAAATAAGATATTAAAACACATAAACATACCTTTTGCTATGTGGTTTCTGCTGTGGTGCTCTCCCCGACCATTGTATGAGTCTTGCCAGTTCCTGTCTGCCCGTACGCAAACACTGTACAGTTGTACCCCGCCAGCACCTCCTCGATGAGGGGGCTGACCACATCCTGGTATACTTCAACCTGGAATTAGAATTATGTATAGAAATATACAATAAATAAATATAAACATATTAACATTTTTCACACACAGAACAAACAGACATATTCATGCATACAAATGTTTGTCCTGGGTGGGATTCAAACCCACGACTGACGGCTTGAGAGGCAGGGTCACTAACCACAAAGCCAACTGGGCTGTCCAAACCAATAACATATTACTAACAAATATGGTACAAATAGTAAACAATAAAAGTACAAGCAATTTGGTGACTGGGACTTCATCTGTAGTTTACTTATTTTTATCCAAACTTTTATCCCCATCAACTTCTTTATGTACATTTATACATACATTAAATCAGCAGTTTAGGTGCGAAACATAAATAAATAGACGACTATTCTTAAATTGATAATCTTAGTTAGGTTTGATAGCTAGATATAAAGCAATCAAACTGTATAAAATAGTTAGTTAGTCTTAGGTCTTTTAGTAATCAAAATTTTTAAGTGCTTGGACAAAGGCTCTTCTAGTTTCACTGCAAAATTAAACAAACTCTTAAATAAGAGCCAGCAATCAACTCAGGTAAATCTCTTTACCTAAATTACTTGAAAATGACTATTATATGTAGGATATACCTAACACACACAAAAGTGCATGAAGCTTCCAAATGAGGATATTCTTACTTGTTTAGCATTAGGCCCAAATGCTCGGTCAAATGTGAACTTTTTTAGTGCGTGATGTTTGCTGCGACTGGCGTACGACCACTTCACGGTTATTCACCACCTCCACAACACCAAGGGACTTGATGTCTCGTTCCCTCTGGTTGAGAGGCCTGGAAGAAGTAGAAAGTAGCCACTGATAAAGTAAACACTTCATGATGTTTGTAAAATGTATATCTAGGCCTTGAAGGTCAGGCCCACCATGCCACATTGCTATGCCGGCGTGGGATGATGGCTACCAATATGGGACTCCAATGACTGCTTTCCATCAGGCAGCAATGAAAAAAAAATGATAAATCATGTAAACACAAATGGCCCTGCCCTTTCACCAGTCTTTGTAGGGGCTCATCAATGTTGCAGGGATAAAAAGTAGTCTATGTGTTTTTCCGGAGCATTTTCTAACTCTGTGTCAACTATACAGTTATCTATTTAGTTTAGTTTACATCCATATATATTCTCACAAAGTATTGCATTTATAATATTAGTAGTATGTCGGATATATAAAATATTTTTATTCATTTAATTAGACCTTCACAGCCATTTATGACCTAATGTCTCTAACTTAGGTGTTGGTTTTGATGTTATATTTGCAGCATTGGTAATTAACATACAATAATGCAAAGTTTCCGACTCAATATGTAGGATAAATACACACAGACAAACAGTACAAAGATAGGTTTTGGATTAACACATAGGAAACTTATTACTAAGGAGAGACGTAGAGGAATGCGGCTAAGTTAATTATTCTGTTACAAACTTTTATCCTACTAATATTATAAATGCGAAAGTTTGTAAGTATGGGTGTTTGTTACTCTTTCACGCTCCAACGGCTGAAGGGATCTGCTTGAAATTTGGCACAGAGCTAGAATATGTTCTGGAATAACACATAGGCTACTTTTTATCCCGGGAACGCGGGTGAAACCGCGGGGAGCCACTAGTATAATATATTCTTGACTGATGATTAAACATTAATTATACATACTAAATAATCTAGGGTACCTACTCTAGATGATTGTCCAAGATTTATCTTGTCTCTCCAATTTGACAATGCTATGTTATAGATATTATTACTTATTCAAAAGATACTTGACTAGTAAAAACAGTTTTATCTTTCATTCAAATAACCATGACTTTGTATGACTCTTTTAGTGGCTCCCTTTAAATATCTACTGGACTTTATACCATCTAAGCACCTAGTAAGCCACGCCAAGAAAATATTTAAGTATTTAGTGTTTACACAAAATCATCCCATGTTTTAAGTGCCAGCATGGAGTTTAAGCTTTTGATTATCATATAAAGTATAAAACAGTCAAAATAAGGACACCAAATTCAAATAATGCTCTTATATGTGTGATGGTTTTACCTCAATCTCACAAAGACTTGAATGTTTTGGTTCTTGTCCCGTTCGCTTCCTTTTTCCGACGTCATCTCGACTCAAACCACATAAAACAAATCACACGTTAATAATACACTACAATTGTTCAGTTTTCACAAATATAAACACATAAAAACGAGTATAAATTCAATTGTGTTAATATAGGTAATATATGTCGATGAATAAGTAAACAATTAAATACACATTAATTACCATATTTATTATTGACACCCTCTCTGTCCAATACATGAAAAACAACGAAAAACAAACGATGTGTCATGGAACTCTGAATTTAAAACTATTGCGACATCTAACCGGCCAGTTATACAATATTATCAAAATCATTCCTTATAACAACACACCTCCGTGATTTTATAGAAAAACATACAAGCTATTAAGCTTGTATGTTTTTCTAGCCCGGGAGGTGGCGTTGCATTTTAGGTAGTGATTTTACGCCGATCGGTTGCTATCTTATACGATAGACTTCGATTGACTGATATATAATCCAAGAGTCAGCTGGCGCACCCGCGGTGGGTGCGCATATGGTTGGTTCCGGAAGTGGTAAAAAAAAAAAAAAAAAAATTAAGTCATAGTACGCCGGCTGAAACTTTTATTATAAATAATTTTGATCATACTGAGCTTAAAAAAAATAGTCAGCTGCGTGGTGGAGGGGGGATTATGCGTCAGCCGCTAGGCTAAACTTGTAAACGAAACACGTAAAATAAAGTTATAGTACGCCGGATGAAATTTAACAAAATGATTGTTAATACTATGAAAAATACGAAAACAACAATCAGCTGCGTGGGTAGCGGTGGAAAGACCGTCAGCTGACGCAGTAAAGATACAGATTATTCGAGTAATGCACAGTTTTATTCAGGGTCTAGCTGACAGAACTTCCCTGTTCCCACCCAGCTGATCGATGGTTCTTGCACCCGTAACTTATTTAACATAGTTTTATCAAATTTCAATCGACATAGTGATAATTATGATAATTTCGAAAAGTTTTTAGTATGTATAAAACAATAAATATTGTTCCAAAGTATTTTTTTTCTTGTTTTGTTTTAACGTAAAAGAAATGCATAATAGCGAGCTTAAATAATATAAATGTAATAATTTGCATTCATGGAAATAACATAAATTAAAATACAAAGGAAATATAAAAAAATATAAATGTTATCTGCCGTATATTTTTAGGGCTACATATGTTTACTAACGAACTAAGACAAAATTTTAAAAACAGTTTTAAGTTCCACCAAATTGCAACTGTAGCCACCACGTATCGCAGCACAATAGGTCATGAAACAATTGAACAAGCAGTTCTCAAAAGAACTTTTATAGTCAAGCTGATGCCACACGCCGCACTCCTCAACTCCTGTCTCCGCCTGAAGTTTCGAGACTCTTCACCGGACGACAGCTGCCGACGGACAAGGTGCGACGAACTCTCTGCAGCCTATATTTATAACGTCGGTGCGAGGCAACCACACGAATGTTAGAGAGAGACAGGGCAAGAACAATTTGACCTAGACGCACCACAGTGACCCGTGCCGTGATTGGTCATTAATGCAGTGCTGTGATTGGCTCGCATAGATCGACCTATTAGATTAAGTGTTTTTGTTTATTTTGTAATTAATGTATCTATTTTTATTGGTTAGGGCATATTGTAAAAAACTATAAATAGGCAGTCAAGATAATAAATTATACATTCGACATTCTACATTCTACACTCCACTTACTACACTCAAGAGTTTCATTATCACCAACAACCTGCCTCGCCAAAGTGGTGACCCCGAACAAAACACACCTGGAGAAAGAAAACTATCTGAAGAAACTCAAAACTACATATTTCAAGATGTCGACCGCACCACCTACGTCATACGCATCGCAAGCAGACCTTATTTCTGAAATAAGGAAGCTATCACTAGAAATAGCGGAGCTTAAAGCAAGACCACAGTACAGCAACAATTACAATTATCGTCGAAGCCGCTACTCATCCCATCACCGCACCTCGTCAAGATCGCGAAATAGAGAAGCATCACCATCACCATTCTGCTATTACCACCGACGTTTCAAAGATCAAGCCAGACGATGCACATCGCCTTGTTCATTTAAAACCCAAAAACCGGAAAACTAAACAGAACGTTGGCAGAGGCGGACACCGGCGTTCAAGAAAATTCACACCGCCTTTACATTACCGACAGAAACACAAAACTTTCATTTTTAGTCGACACCGGAGCCAACGTGTCCGTACTACCTAAAAGAAAGGGACAAATAGCAACGCCGTTACCATTCCAACTGTACGCAGCGAACAACACCACTATAGCTACGTACGGCGAGAGGACACTGTCTCTCGACTTCGGCTTGCGACGCCCATACAAGTGGAAGTTCATCGTAGCTGACGTCTCGAAACCGATCCTCGGAGCCGATTTTCTCAAACACCATCAACTCATCGTAGACTTAAAAAACAAGAAAATTATCGACGGAGTTACGAGTCTCAAGGTCAACGCCCCGGTACGATTATCAAACGTGCCTACCGTACGCAGTATCGACATCAATCAGCTATATCACGATATCTTAGCTCAGTATCCAGGAATAACAAGATTGACATCCATGAAATTGAATGCCGATATAAACGTGCAACATTTCATCGAAACAAAGGGACCGCCGATACACAGCCGCGCCCGACCAATCCCGCCACATCGCTTCGAAACAGTCAAGAAAGAATTCGAAAACATGATCGAACAAGGATTATGCAGACCAAGCAAAAGCCCTTGGGCATCACCTCTCCACATCGTACCAAAGAAAAATGGCGATATTAGAGTTTGTGGTGATTATCGAAGACTAAACTCTATCACCATACCAGACCGCTATCCCGTGCCACGCATCAAAGATTTCACTCATCACCTGTCTGGAAAAACTATTTTCTCAACAATAGACCTCAACCGAGCATATCAACAACTTAGTGTCAGAGAAGAAGACATCGAGAAGACCGCTATCATCACTCCAATGGGATTATTCGAATTCCCACGTATGTGTCCTGGTTTAAAAAACGCGGGACAAACCTTTCAACGCTACATCCACGAAGTACTAAGAGGATTAGATTTTGTCTTTCCATTCATCGACGATCTACTCTTAGCATCCGAAAGCGAAGATCAGCACCGTGAACACCTTCACATCGTACTCAAAAGGTTAGAAGACAACGGCATCACTATCAACCCCGCCAAATGCAACCTAGGCAAACCAGAAGTACAGTTCCTAGGCTACACCGTATCGTCTGAAGGTATAAAACCTCCCGAACACAAAATCAACATTATCAACAGTTATCCCAAGCCGACCACAATCGAAGAGCTAAGAAGATTTCTCGGTATGATCAATTTCTATCGCGATCATATACCTAACGCCGCATCGCTACAAGCACCATTGAATGCATACCTACACAACGTCAAGAAAAAAGATAAAACTCAAATAACGTGGACCGACGAAGCAACTCAAGCATTCGAACAATGTAAGAAGAGCATCATAAACGCTACCCTTCTCGCTCACCCATCGCACCACGCAACACTCGCTTTATTTTGCGACGCATCCGACAATTCAGCTGGTGCCGTACTTCAACAATACATACACGAAACATGGCAACCACTCGGTTATCATTCAAAGAAGTTCACCGAGGCACAGAAAAAATATTCAACTTTCGATCGCGAACTACTTGCTATGTATATGGCAGTCAAACACTTCCGCAAAACATTTGAAGGACGCCATCTCATCATATTTACAGACCACAAGCCGCTAACATATGTAATGGCGAAGACTCATTCCAACTCAGAAACACAGAGGCGAACGAGACAACTTTTGTTTATCAGCGAATTTACCACGGACATAAGACACGTGAGCGGTAAACAAAACGTCGTCGCCGACACACTCAGCCGCATAGAAACAATCTCATGCCCATCTTCAATAGACTACAGTGAAATAGCCAGAACTCAAGAAAAGGACAGCAACATCGAACAACTATTATTACAAGATAACATCAAACTCAAGAAAATAATAATACCAAACACCGATGTCGAATTATACTGCGAAACATCCACTCCTTATGTACGCCCGTACATACCAGAACAATATAGAAAAGAAGTTTTTGACAGCGTGCATAATATCAGTCACCCTGGTACTCGCACGACTCGCAAACTTATATCTCAAAAATATTTCTGGCCATCAATGAACGCAAACGTCAACAGTTGGACTCGAACCTGTATACATTGTCAGAAAAGCAAGATACAACGACACACATTCTCGAAGATTTCATCTTTCCCGCCAAGCGAACGTTTCCAACATCTACACGTCGACATCGTCGGACCATTACCTACAACAACTCAAGGTCATCGGTATCTAGTTACAATGATAGACCGATCAACGAAATGGCCCGAAGCAATACCTACCGACGAAATATCAGCTGTTCGAATAGCCGATATTGTCTATAAACATTGGATAACAAGATTTGGATGTCCGACCACACTAACAAGCGACCAAGGTCGTCAGTTCGAGAGTCAGCTGTTCCAAAATCTCATGAAGCAAATGGGAATTAAGAAAAATCGTACTACACCGTATCACCCGCAAAGCAACGGTATCGTCGAACGATGGCACCGCTCACTCAAAACATCGTTACGCGCGAAACTTTCCGACGCAAGTTCATGGATCGACGAAATACCTACAGTGCTACTGGGATTACGAGCCGCATTACGCACGGACACCGGCGTGAGCGCCGCCGAACTTACCTACGGTCACAACTTACGTCTGCCCGGCGATTTCTTTATCTCGCACACACACACAACTGCTATGGATTATACCTACGTTGAAAAACTACGTGATATCATTCAAGCAAACAAGCCGCAACCCATCACCGAGCATCACAGTAACAATAAAAGCGTTTTCGTGCATCAAGACTTACACAAGTGCAGTCACGTTTTTGTCAGGACAGATGCAGTAAAGAAACCACTTCAAACCCCATACGAAGGACCCTACCCAGTGATAAGACGGACAGACAAGGTGTATTCCATACAATTACCTGATCGACAAGCCAACATATCGATCGATCGATTGAAGCCCGCATACGTCATCACAGAAAGTACCTACACTTCACAACCAACCAAAAGCAGTACTATTCCAGTTACCAAGCAGCAAACGAAAGTACCTACGGCCGACATGAGGTCACAGCCCGCAAAGGTCAAGACACGCACGGGTCGTGTCATTAACCTGCCGGTACGCTTCGCTTGAGGGGGAGTACTGTAGCCACCACGTATCGCAGCACAATAGGTCATGAAACAATTGAACAAGCAGTTCTCAAAAGAACTTTTATAGTCAAGCTGATGCCACACGCCGCACTCCTCAACTCCTGTCTCCGCCTGAAGTTTCGAGACTCTTCACCGGACGACAGCTGCCGACGGACAAGGTGCGACGAACTCTCTGCAGCCTATATTTATAACGTCGGTGCGAGGCAACCACACGAATGTTAGAGAGAGACAGGGCAAGAACAATTTGACCTAGACGCACCACAGTGACCCGTGCCGTGATTGGTCATTAATGCAGTGCTGTGATTGGCTCGCATAGATCGACCTATTAGATTAAGTGTTTTTGTTTATTTTGTAATTAATGTATCTATTTTTATTGGTTAGGGCATATTGTAAAAAACTATAAATAGGCAGTCAAGATAATAAATTATACATTCGACATTCTACATTCTACACTCCACTTACTACACTCAAGAGTTTCATTATCACCAACAACCAACCATTGTTCTTTTTAATAAAGCTACAAATGGTCAAAATATTATCTTAAACTTACGACCATTCATCATAAACCAATTAACTATTCCCGTTATTTAAGCAATAAAAGACAAATTTTAAATAACAACAATAATAACAATAACATTAAGTGTAAAATCAACCATAACGTGCAACAAATAAAGCACTATTTTCCCATCATTGCTTTTTCAACTATCGTAAGTGCACCAGTCTTGGACAAGGTACCAGTAATGAATAAAAAATAAAAGAAATATCTAGAATGCGGACATGAGCCAATGTTTTTACATTGGAATCACTGTGACATAGACTTTAGACATCGAACTATCTAAGTTTAACGTTTTAGTCAATTCAATCTGTTACATGTACAAATTTGCGCGAATACAAAGTGTAAAGTCATTTGAAATTGACAAAGACGGCTTTTCTTAAGGAAATCGTTACTGCGGTGAGTAGAAAGTTTCAGTTATGTTTTTTAGTATCCAAAGACGTGTCCATAACTGGCACGCTGAAATTGAATAATTCCATTCGTGGACAAATGTCGAAAGTTAATATAAAGAACTAATAAAAAAAAATTAATGATATAAAAAATTAAAACAAATAGTAAAAAAAACTGGATAAATATAAAAATTATTATTAGCTATAACTAATATTTATTAAATTAAATAAAAAATTAAAATCAAAGAAAAAATTAAATTGAAAAAATATATTAATAAAAAATAATAAAAAATTTTTTATAAGAAATTAATTAAAAAAAATTGTTTAATTGTATAAAAAAAGAGCTACTAAAGTAATATTTCACAAAAACCAGTTTTTTTTCTTAAACTGGCCATCATTGGGGCACTTACCTTACTTTGTTTTGTTTTGATTCTAATTACTTCTTAGAAGTTTACTACAGGAGGTATAGAGTCGCGTTGCACGTTAAAATAATTTATAAAATGAAAGCAGGTATGAGATCGTTGAAATTAGGTATTTATCATGATATTATGTCTTGGGCATCTATGTTTGTTAGTACATATATCTAATATTGATTATTTTATTAGTGTTTTGTTTTCGCGTATAATATTGTATGAGAGAACAAAACACTAATAATATTTATTTACTTAATCAGAGTTTTACACTTGTTGTACGCTTTTTGTTTTTCAAATGTAGGTACTTCGGTGGGTGGCCAAGGTGTCACAATTAAATGGCACAAATAAAAATATTACTTAGCTCCACATTGTTATATTCATGTTTACAATCTTCAGAATACAAATACAATTAATAAATCCTAGTGTTGTAATTTAGTGATTATGCCCATCTTCTCCAGAAATTCATTTTTTTTATAACAGAATTATTAGCTCGCGTATAAGACTCCACTTTTCTTTCTCTGGCGATAATCAAAATCCATTCGTCACACGTAAACGGATTACTAGGAAAGCTAAAATAAATAAATAATAATAATGTAATTCCAACGAAAAGACACAAAGGAAGCATTCACCATCTTTTAACTTCTGGTAATAAATATTACACAATTATACTCCATGTATCTCTTATTCTTTTTCACAAAAGTTTGCACGTGCGTGTATATGTGCGGATCATATCATGTCATATCATGTTCTTGCAAATAAAACAATTTATTATTTACTTATTATTCTTATATAAACATTTTGAGTGATGGTTTAACATTGGTAGTTTGGTTCAAACAATTATATTATTTGTAAGTAGCTTAAAATATTACCTATCGAAAGTAAGATACTCACCCCCTTTAATTGCTTTTCCGGGCATTATTTTTGATTTTGAATTCAAGACGCATATATGTTCGTTTAAATTTTAGGGGGATAGGCTTAGGTAGCCCGAAAATCGTGTTATGGGCTGAAGCGGCTCTACAAACTCCCTTGAAATGTATGTTTGTGAGGAGACAGCGTAGTAGCAAAACTCAATATTTTAAATTTTCACTTCATCAGCTGACGGTCTTTCCACCGCTACTCACGCAGCTGATTAATGTTTTTGTACTTTTGATAATATTAACAATCACTGTGTTAAATTTCATCTGGCGTACTATGACTTTATTGAACGTGTTTTTTTTACAAGTTTGTACGAGTGACTGACGCAGAATCCCCCCTCCACCATGCAGCTGACAATTTTTTTTAAGCTCAGTATAACGTAAATTATATATGATGAAAGTTTCAGCCGGCGTACTATGTTTTTTTTTTTTTTTTTTTTTACCACTTTCGGAACTACTCACACCCACATCCACCGCTACTTGAGCAGCTGACTGACGGTTTTCTTATTGGTCATATAAGATCAACCATCGATCACAATATCAGCCGGCATACTATCGTTCATTCATTTGCAACGCCACCTCCAGTACTATTCGTTTCGGTTTGTTTATTTGTTCGTAAATGAGTTAATACTCATTTACGATAACTATTAACCATCATCATCATCAACAGCTCATATACGTCTCCACCGAGGAGCTCGAGCCGAGCCTCCCCTAACATCGAGGGGGGTTTAGGCCATAGTCCACCACGCGGGCCTAGTGCGGATTGGCGGACTTCACATGCCTTTAATTGTGACATCTTGGGCATGCAGGTTTCCTCACGATGTTTTTCCTTCACCGAAAACCAGTGGTGAGAATCCGTACGTAAGTTTTTATAAACTCAGAGGTACGGGCCAGGGATTTGAACCGGCACCCTCATGATCGTAAGTCGGTGCGTTCCCAACTGAGCCACCACGGCTTTTTATTAACCATACAATAAACAAATTAACAAAACATTTTTATCTAAACAATATTTAACATTGACCAAAATTTTTGAAATTTTGTTTTCCCTAAAGACATAGTTAATATATCAGCTATCTGACTTTCAGTATCTATTTTGGTTACATTAATGATACATACTTTTATTGACATAATCATATACGAAATCCTTCTGGACCACAATGTTGAATTTGTAAAATGTTGGATTCTTATGATGTTGAATTCGCAAAATGTTGAATCCCAAAATGTTGAAGTCGTAAAAAGTTGAATTTACTGGACCCACAATGTTGAACTCCTAAAATGTTGAATTCGCTAAAAGTTGAACTTGCAATATGTTGAATCCCAAAACGTTGAACGCAAAAAGTTGTATCCCAACAATCCGAACAACAAATACATAAATACTCAGACTGAATTGATTAAAAAATGAATAAAAACTTTTTCATTTTATAAATTCTCTGTGCATCGATTACTAGTAGGTAGGTACTGGTCATTTGTAATAAAGTGTTATGTGATTTGTCATCCTTACTATTGTCAATCCAGTTCATAATTTCCTGTTCGTTCAGGATGAAATTAAACATAATTTGAAGTAAAAATATAAATATTATGGCTCTTTCCAAAGAAATTGTGTTTTCGAAAAATAATAAGAATAAAGATCTTCTAATTGTAAAAGGCAAGTGGACACTGACTCAAGACGGTAAGGTGAATCATGACGGTACGACACGGTGGAAGTGCACCAGCGTTGCCAGACGTCCCGCTTTTGGCGGGACCGTCCCGATTTTTATACTAAATTGTAATGTCCCGCGCGGGACAGGCCCTGTCCCGCTTTTCGGGAATAACTCGACCGTGTGTGCAGCGTCCTGAGAGTGCGTGCATTGACTCGAAAAAAAAAAAAAAACGACGTCAATATTTTTGTGACGTCTACAAGGGCACCAAAAAGAGACACGACTAAAAAAATTGGTTGCCTGTAAAGTCGGTATACGGGCGAAAGTTTTACGTGACAACGACTTTGAGTGGTAAAATAATTTTAATGTGAATATTCATTCGTATAGTAGGAAGAAGGATGAAATAATAGTAACAATTTAAAACATAACGTCACGTTACGTGAGCGGAGCGTAACGCAGTTTCTTGAAGTGTCACCCGGCAAACCAATTTATAAGACGTTGTCACGTCAATAGTAACAATTTATAAAAATTGGTTGCCTGTAAAGTCGGTATACGGGCGAAAGTTTTACGTGACAACGACTTTGAGTGGTAAAATAATTTTAATGTGAATATTCATTCGTATAGTAGGAAGAAGGATGAAATAATAGTAACAATTTAAAACATAACGTCACGTAACGTGAGCGGAGCGTAACGCAGTTTCTTGAAGTGTCACCCGGCAAACCAATTTATAAGACGTTGTCACGTCAATAATTTTAATGTGAATATTCATTCGTATAGTAGGAAGAAGGATGAAATAATAGTAACAATTTAAAACATAACGTCACGTTACGTGAGCGGAGCGTAACGCAGTTTCTTGAAGTGTCACCCGGCAAACCAATTTATTAGACGTTGTCACGTCAATAGTAACAATTTAAAACATAACGTCACGTTACGTGAGCGGAGCGTAACGCAGTTTCTTGAAGTGTCACCCGGTAAACCAATTTATAAGACGTTGTCACGTCAATAATTTTAATGTGAATATTCATTCGTATAGTAGGAAGAAGGATGAAATAATAGTAACAATTTAAAACATAACGTCACGTTACGTGAGCGGAGCGTAACGCAGTTTCTTGAAGTGTCACCCGGCAAACCAATTTATAAGACGTTGTCACGTCAAAACATAACGTCACGTTACGTGAGCGGAGCGTAACGCAGTTTCTTGAAGTGTCACCCGGCAAACCAATTTATAAGACGTTGTCACGTCAACATAACGTCACGTTACGTGAGCGGAGCGTAACGCAGTTTCTTGAAGTGTCACCCGGCAAACCAATTTATAAGACGTTGTCACGTCAAAAAAAAAAAAAAACGACGTCAATATTTTTGTGACGTCTACAAGGGCACCAAAAAGAGAGACACGACTAAAAAAAAAAAAAAACGACGTCAATATTTTACTATGTCCCGCTTTCGACAAAGGAATCCCGCTTTTGTCACTCAAAAAGTTCCAAAATCCCGACTTGGCAAAAAATAAATCTGGCAACGCTGAAGTGCACACATCGTGAAATATGTACAGCTAGCGTAACCTTAAGCACGGATAAAACTAAAATAATTCGTGAAACTAGCCATAAGTGCTTGATCGACCAGAATAAAATTCAAATTACAGGGCTTTTGTATGCAATCAAAGGAGAAGTTTGCACAAATTTAAATCCAATTCAACAAATTTTTGAAGACATGTCAACTGATTTTCTTGAGAAAAACCCTAATGTATCTGCCAACCAATTACCAACATTTTCCTCAGTGAAAAGTTCTCTATATAGGGCACGGAAAAGGTTTTTAGGATCAGATAAACTGATTTTTAAAAAAATTGAAGATGTCGTAATTCCTAATGGTGTGCCCGAAACTTTCAAGATTATTGAAGATGGAAACAAGGAAAAAATTATTTTGTTGTGTTCTAAGAAGATGCTAAAAATACTGAAATCTGAGAAAAGTATTTCTTATTATGGGGATGGTACTTTTAGATCGTGTCCCCGGCCATTCTATCAGTTGTACATAATACACCTTGATGTTTATTCTAACGTCAGAAGCATAAATATTTATCCGGTAATTTACGCTCTTTTGCCAAATAAAGCAGAGAAAACTTACACACGGCTATTTCAATTAATTAAAAATAAGCTTGGAGTCCGTATTGCAGTTTTCAAATGCGATTACGAACAAGCTCAAATAAACGCAATTAGGAAGGTATATACAGGCGCTAAAGTGACAGGATGCTTTCAGCATTTTAACAAGGCAGTTTGGAAAAGGGCAAAGCAATGTAACTTGGTCAAGAAAAAATACTCCAATAGTCTTGAATATAAATATGATAGAAATATAGTACGATTGTGCTCTTATTTTGTGTTACTTCCACCGACGTATATGACAGAAGCCTGGCGGCTTATTGTAGATACTGCCCCTGATTCAGAAAATTTGCACAATTTTCTGAAGTATTTTGAAGAGCAGTGGTTCAACATGGATCACAATTTGATTAGTTGTGCAGACGATACCCACAGAACAACTAATTCATGTGAGGGTTATCACCGAAAAATAAATTCACGACTTCCAAAAACACCTAACATATTTTTGGTTTTTAAAACGCTAATAAAAGAAGGTAATTACTATGATCGGCAAGTTGCACGATCTTACTTTTTTCCATATAAGAGAAATAGAAGAGAAAAAGATATTTTATTTGACAAGAGGTATTCACAGTTATTAAAAAAACTTGAAAATAAAAAATTGCAACCTTTAGAATTTTTAAAAAAAATTATATATATTAGGCTTAAATTAGGATTCTAATTATATTTTCACAATTTTTTACCTATATTTGTTTTGTTATTAGTTAAGGATGACAAGTACAATTTTTCGTTTAGGCGATATTTTGCTGAATTTTTGTTTTAGTTAAGGGTAAAAATTAACGAGATTTAGTTTTAGTACTTTAATAAATGAAAATGTAACACAAAATTTGTTTTTTTCGCCTATTCCATCTATCCTTCACCTTGGAACTTTTTTGCGTTCAACGTTTTGGGATTCAACATATTGCAAGTTCAACTTTTAGCGAATTCAACATTTTAGGAATTCAACATTGTGATCCGGGTGGGAAATTCAACTTTTTACGACTTCAACATTTTAAGATTCAACATTTTGCGAATTCAACATCATAAGAATCCAACATTTTACAAATTCAACATTGTGGTCCAGAAGGTACGAAATGATAGCTTATATCAATATGTTTGGAAATTCGCGAACACAAGTATCACCCGAATAACTGATTTTCCATTTAGAAAGTGAAAATTGTTTTCTGAAATATGGAGGACAGACTTCGGATATAACCGGGGAAGGAGCCATTGATTGAGAAGAGGCATGAGAAGCCCTAGGAGGTATCGGAGGAGGTCTAGAGATAACCGGACTCCGACGTCGCGGCGTCTCACCAATAGAATGATCTTCTGACATGTTAGGAAATAATAAGGATAAAATGAAATTAAACTGGCAACAACAGTCAAAAAGAAATTAACCCTAAATTACCAAGACCTAAACGATCAACAAAGCAGAAGATCATAAACAGACTTGAAAAGTTAGGACAATTCAACAGATAACCCTCAACTATGATACTAAAGACAAAATCAACAAATAAACTGGTCAGATTCCACGTAGCAGGAAAGAGTTAGATATCGGATAATATGTTTTGGCGGAATGGTTTGGCGACGTAAGGTCACAGGAACGGCTGGGCTAAGAATCACACAGGAAAAAATTGAATCCAAGCAAACAACCGTGCAAAGAAAGCTTACCTTAGTCACGGAAGCCTAAAACATTCACACACCTATCAAACACACTACAGGATACTAAATACCGCTAACTATGGAGTGAAATAAAACCCAGGAATAATATGTATGTATTTGAAGGAAAAAAAAAATAAAAGAAATGTTTTATTGTTATACCAAAATATTATTTATGTTACATCACAACATAGCACAAATAAAGAACATAAGCATTGAAGGGTTAACAGAAGTTGACAATCCAAACGTTTCCAAGGTAACCAAGGCAACTATCTTGTTTGACGTTACATATAAAATATTCTATTTGTTGAATTCCGGAACCTGTAAATATAAGTAACGGTATACACGATTAAAATTTGCTCCGAAGGAGCAATCACCCTCACGATAGCAAAAAAAATGGTTAAATCAACTATAAGAATCAATAAAAATAAGCACTTACTTTTGTTCGGGCGCCATTTTGTAGCGATATGATTGCTGGAATAGAATAAAACCCCACACAACTTCTTCGCAACCGAAACGTATAATTTTGCTTTAATAATCTAAACAGTAATATAAAAGGTAAAAAAATACAAAAATAAAAAATTGATTGGAGCCTATATACAGTCAGATATGAAATTGACAATTTTGGTATAAGAAGATGAAATTAAAATATTAATATTAACAAAATTTAATAGCGTCGGTAACGAGAAGAGAGAGAGATTCGCCCCGCTTAGTTTTTAAAAAAAAATAATAGTTCGTATTTAAAAAAAAAGAAATATGTACCGATAGAAAGAAAATTATACTCTACACACTACTGAATATAATGGGAAAAGCTATCTCCTGGATCTCCTTCTTCCGTATGGAGTATTAAATAAGCGATATAGAATTCAATAAGTGAGGGCTCGCTGCAGACGAGTTGCCCAATCGTGTAGTCAGGTTGGAAAGTGAGTGGTGGGAGGACCCTGAACTCAGCTTGGCAATTTCTAGAACGCACAATAAATAACGGGACAAGCTGAATTCCTTAAACCCAAAAAAGTAGGATAAATAATAATACATACCAGGCAACCAAAAGCGTCAGGTGTCAGGGTACCTCCGGGACACTAACCATGTGCCTTCTTATCACTTACATCTTACGACTTCATCTTACGGCTGTTCACCAGCAAAAACACAGAATTTTTAAAAATACATGATGAGAATTTATTATAATTTATCAAATGAATTGACTCATTGACTCAGATAAAACACATTAGGGCTTCAAACAATGTCAACACACAAGTCCAACCGACTGCTGTCGTGGCTCCGTAACAAGTGAAGCAAGAAAAAATCTATTGACAGGAATATTCATAATTTGAACCTTTGACTTTTTTTGAAACTAAACAAATAAGAAAAAAAGTTTACATTGATAATAATCAAATAGGATTTATATAAAAAATTGTATGAAGCATTTGCTAATGCTGCAATCTGTATCTCCTTGAGACAGCCCACGCTTGAATAAATCCACCATGAGCAGATTGTTTTGCGAACACTTTCTGGATTCCACCATGCTTGGTTATGGAAATCTGAAAGCTTGACATCATTAAATATATACTCCCCTGAAGGAGGTATTTTCCTGATTGATTCGGATAAATACTTATCGCGAACAAAATTGAGGACAGATTCACGACGTTGCTGCACAAGGTCAGCTCTACGGCCACAAACTAGAAAGAAAGAAAACATTTATTGGACACAACATAAAAATACACAAACAGCAATACACTTAATAAATTAACAATACCCAATATTACAAAAAACTACAACAACATAACATAACTAACTATTACGAAAATAAATAAAATTATGTTGGGTCCAAATGGCCCCAGCTCAGCATGCGCTAGAGATGACGAGGTATTCCACGTAGCCCACCTAAACGAAGCCCACCCACGGGAAGCCCACCTAAAGTATTCCACGATGCCCACCCGTAGGTGGGCTTCAAATAAAAATTAAAAATAATTAATTTTCTATTCCACGAAGCCCACCTAAGAATATCACTCGCATAGTGTGGGGACAAGAAATAAAAATGTCGTTAGAAAAAAATATTTATTATTTAAAAGACTAACTTAAATTTCTATAATCGTTCAGTTTCATTATGTGAGACATTATTTATAATTTTTTGTAATCTTAGGTACTATTTAAAATCACAGATTGTTTCATAATTATCAATCCAAAAAATATTTTTTCTATTATTTTCCTTTTTTGTGCTCTTAATAAAACCACCGATTGTTTCAAAATTTAAAAAAATTTACAAGTATCAAAAACATTGCAAATATAGCTTTCCATAGAGATCTATGTTGAAGTTTTCTTATAGATAACTGTTTGGTCAATAATAAAAATACTCTACTGTAATCAACATGGATCTCTATGTAAAGCTATAATAAATAAATAAATATCCTGGGATGTTTTTCACACGGCCAATCTGATTCCGAAGTAAGCTTCAAATGAAACTTGTGTTATGGTAACCAGATAGCTGATATACTACATATAATACTTTTTAATACATACTTATGTAGATATTTACATCCAGACACAGAACAAACAGACATATTCATGCATACAAATGTTTGTCCTGGGTGGGATTCGAATCCACGACTCGCGGCTTGAAAGTCAGGGTCACTAATCACAAAGCCAACCGGGCTGTCAAACTATATTTACAATGTTTTTGATATTTGTCCAAGTATTTATTGTAATTATGAAACAATCTATGATTTTTTATGTTACAGTAAAGTATTTTTATTATTCACTAATTAAACAGGTAGCTATATGAAAACTTCAACATAGATCTCTATGGAAAGCTATATTTACAATGTTTTTGATACTTGTCCATTTTTTTTTATTTTGAAACAATCGGTGATTTTATTAAGAGCACAAAAAAGGAAAATAATAGAAAATATTTTTTTTGGAATGATAATTATGAAACAATCTGTGATATTAAACCTTGTACCTAAGATTACAAAAAATGATAAATAATGTCTCACATAATGAAACTGAACGATTATAGAAATTTAAGTTAGTCTTTTAAGTAATAAATATTTTTTTCTAACGACATTTTTATTTCTTGTCCCCACACTATGCGAGTGATATTCTTAGGTGGGCTTCGTGGAATAGAAAATTAATTATTTTTAATTTTTATTTGAAGCCCACCTACGGGTGGGCATCGTGGAATACTTTAGGTGGGCTTCCTCTGGGTGGGCTTCGTTTAGGTGGGCTACGTGGAATACCTCGAGATGACTCCCTAGCGCTGATTTTCAGCTGAAGCCTCGGTGGTTCACGGACGAGCGGGGACAGTAACAATATTATATTATATAAATAACTATCGTATAAATAATAATACAAATACCTATTATAGCAATATCAATAATTATTAAAAAATATATATATACAAATGCAGTAGTGAGCATATACATGTAAAAAAAAATAATAATTATAATTAAAAGCGACAGTCAACACGTATAAAAATAAATAACAAAACTAAACGGAACTAAACGGAGTACAGTGACTAAGTGCTGGATTTTTGAAGGCTGATGTAGATATTTTTCAGCTTTGTTTTAGGTGTCTGAACTGACTTGAGATTGCGCAGTGGTGGTAGTATATTATTCCAGCACTTAGTGGCACTGTACTTAAAGCTGCCTCGAAAAGCAGCTGATCTATGGCAGGGAATACGAAGTGCAGGAGTTGACACTCTTGAGCACTTGCCATGTTCACTCAACCACTCAAGCTTTGCGTACAAATAACCTGGCTCTTCAGCACGCACGACCCCAAACAACATGGAAGCCAAATGTAGTTCTCTCCTGTACCTCATTTTTAAAATTTTTGCATTGTTTAGGTATGGTGTCACGTGATTTCTAGGAGCAATATCAAAACAAAAGCGCGCACAAGCGTTTCGACACCAGTTTTTTTTTTTTTTTTTTTTTTTCCTGCTCCGCCGCTACAGTGGGGCTACGGGGCTCGCGAGGCTATCAACCGCGGCCCCACCACTGCGGCGGTTGCCCACATTTAGGGGCTCGTCCCTGCGGGGGAGGAACTCCCCCGCTCTCTACTCCACTCGGGAAACCCGTAGGAACCCGTGACCCCCCCTATCCGAGGGAATTCACGGATGAGCGAATTCCCTCGGATAAGGGCGGCTTATTCCTCCTTGTCGCCTTTAGGGCGGCACCTGGGCCTCAAAGGCCCGGCGCCGACGACCGTGGCGGCGACGGCGCATTAGGGGCGCGTCTACAGCGGCTTCGCGCTCGCGCTCGGCCGCCTCCTTCCGTGACATGACAACGTCGCAGAAGGTTGCGGCCGCCTCCCAAGCCTCCTCGCTGTCAACCATAGCCCTGAGAAGGGCCGGCAGCGAGAGGTCTCCCCCTACCGTCACGGACAGGGCAGCGCGAGGAATCACCCAAGCGGGGCACTCCTCACGCGTGTGTTGCGCCGTGTCCGTGACAATCAAACCACAGTGGTGGCACATCTCCGTGGGCTCTCTACCCGCCACCCGGCACAGGTATCTGCCAAAGCAGCCATGGCCGGTGATCACCTGTGTCAGGTGGAAGGAGAGAGCCCCGTGCCCCCGTTCGAGCCACTCCCGCAGGATGGGCCGAACGGCGGCCACCACTTCCCGGCTCGCACAGCTAGGCTCGTCCAGGCGGGTCGCCCACCGTCGGAGGAGAACGCCACGCGCGTCCTCCCTCACCAGCTATTTATACTACGCTAACTCGAAATTTGGCAAAAACGTTTTTTTATGCCAAGCTTCTTAGAGTTAGGTTGTTTATATGTAAAAAAAAAATGTGAAGAAATATACAAAAATAACGAAGTTACAAATTTTATAAAACGCTAAGTGCAGGTACTTTTTGAAATCACTCGATTTAAACCACGCCAACTAGTGTTAGCGGAGTGTCCACGGGGAGGGGGCGCATAGATTATATTATGTATTACAAAGTGTTTAAATATATACTTTAAATTTAAGCGCTTTTATAAAAGTCCGTGTATACTACGCAAACACTAGTTAGCGTAGTTTAGAGCGATCAGGTATATTTGTTTTTTTTTTTTTTTTTTTTTTTATTTATTAGGGTAAACCAACAGTGACACCATAAGCATTACAAGAGAAAAAAAAAATTGTACACAACTTTATAACGGTGACACCAACACCGTTTACCACAGTTTACTATAAATATATATAAAGCGTGAAAAAAATGGTAGAAAATCATTGAACTCTTAGCGTAAAGACGCTGAGAGTTCAATGATTCTCTTTTTGAAGATACTGGGACGCGTTGCCGCAATATCAATAGAGTTGTAATTAGTATTAAAAGAATGAACTAGTCGGTACAATGGCGATCGCTTGCCAGCATTAGTACGGCAACGGGCCGTTGCAAACAATTGGCACGGATTACGGCAGTGTGTCCTAGTAGGTATCCTATAACTAAGCTTATTTATAAGATCAATACAATCGTATCTAATAATAATAATATAAATAATAATAAAGCTTTATTTCGATCCATACAAATTATGTCGTAACAAAAAAAAAAATATTCATTGATTCATTAAAAAATATTACTTATTAAAAAAATTATTTCGGATATTATTAATTAATTAAATTAAAATATTTTATATAACATTTTTTTTTTTAACATATTTTAGTTTTTAAAGTTCTTCTATGGATCCCCTTCGGGTAAAAGCCTCCTCCAAGGAATTCCACCTTTCTCTGCTGGTGGCTGTGGTTAGCCATCCTCGACCCGCCGTCGCAACTATCTCGTCTGCCCATCTACCGCATGGCCGCCCTTTCGCTCTAGTTCCTTGCGGACCTGTCCACTTTATTGCTCTAATGGTCCATCTGTCGTCGCTGTATCGAGCCACGTGACCTGCCCATTTCCATTTTCTTCGTAGTGAAAATTCTAAGGCATCGGTAATGTTTGTTTTCTTGCGAATAATCACGTTCCTCACCCTGTCTTTTAGCTTTATACCTAGAAAGCTTCTCTCCATTCTTTTTTGAGTGGTCTGGATTTTGTTTCTAGTTTTAAGATCGAACATCCAAGTTTGGCAACCGTAGGTAAGGCAAGGTAGTATTTGTGAATCCATAACTATTCTCTTAGTGGATATCGGTAGCTGAGATTTAAATATTTCCTTATGGGCCCAGTATTTCTTCCAAGTGATGGCTATTCTTCTGTCTATTTCTTCTATATTTCTTACTTTGCTAAATGAGATCTGTTTGCCTAGATAAACGTACTTTTGTACAAATTCGAGAGGGATGTTATTTACCATGATTGGTGTCATATGGTGGTTAGTCATAATTTTCGTTTTGTTGAGGTTCATTTCCAGTCCAACCCGTATACTGGCTTGATGTAGGTCGTTTATCATGTCGTTCATTTGATTAGGGTTTTCTGAAAATAGAATGACATCGTCAGCGAATCTGAGGTGGCTAAGAAAATTTCCATTTAAGTTGATACCTTTCCTTGGACCATTGTAAGTTTTTCATTATATGTTGTAGTACCGCTATGAATAGTTTTGGAGAGATCGGGTCACCTTGTCGTACCCCTTTATTGATGTTGATTTTTGTGCCTGTTCTATCCAATTTGACTCTACTTGAACTATTTGCATATATGTTTCTCAATATATTTATGTACTTTTCGTTTATATTTTGTGTTTTTAATGCTTCCCAGATGCTGGCGTGTGAAATGGAGTCGAAGGCTTTTTTGTAGTCAATGAGAGCTATATACAATGGTCTACGGAATTCCAAATATTTCTCAATCACCTGGTCAACCACTTGAATGTGATCCACTGTACTAAAACCACTTCTGAATCCAGCTTGCTCTATTGGTTGGTGTTTGTCGATGTCAGAGGATATTCTTTCAAGCAGACAGGAGGCGAATAATTTGTATAAACATGGCATGAGGCTTATAGGGCGATAGTTCCCAATGTCCGCGGGGTCTCCTTTTTTATACAGCAATATAATATCAGATTCTGTCCATAGGTGCGGTACTGTTTCTTCATATAAAATTTTGTTCCATAGTATCGTGATAGGTGTTAATAGTAGGGTTCTTGCAAATTTAATACATTCATTTGTGATCCCGTCAGGTCCTGGGCTTTTTTCAGGTTTTAGCTTCATTATTTGTTTCAGGATTTCCTGCTCGGTAAAATCTTGAACTGGGTAGGTATCTCGGCATTGATTGACATCATTTGATTGTTTTAATGCGTCTGATTGGCTATATAGTTTTGTATAAAAATCCGTCGCAATGTTTATGATCTCCATTCGGGACATACAATTGGTAGAGCCGGGCTGAAGAGATGGAATCCATTTTTTTGATCTATTCAATTCTTTATATGCTTTTTTGGCGGATCTGGATTGTTCAAGGTGTCTTTGTATAGTGTTTATTCTGTGTATGTCATAGCATCTTCTTATCTCTTTATTTGTAATTTTATAAAGTTTTTTCAGCGTCTCTTTATCAGACTTATTAAGTTTAGGCTTGTATTGTAGCTTGTTTCTTTCTTTCATGAGCTCTAGGGCCCTATCTGACAAAATTCTACGTCTTGCTTTACCTTTTATATTTTTTAAGCTTTCAAATATGCAGAACATCATTTTTTTGTAGTATTCTTCGGCATTATAATTTTCAGATGGCATTATATATTCTGGCAAGAAATTGCTTAGGTTTTTAAGATATATTTCTTGTTCTTCCAACGTTTTCAGCATTGTAGAAGTGTTAGAAAAGTTGCACCTACTCTTTTTCATTGATTTTAAGTTTATGGTCGCTCTCAGTAATCTATGGTCTGATCCAAAGGGGAGTGAAGAAAGTACTTCGTATTTAGAAAATATGTGGGGTTTCGTAGTCATAATAAAATCGATCTCATTTTTTGTATTTTTATCTGGAGAGATCCATGTCCATCTGTTATTATCCTTTATCTTGAACATGGTATTTACTATTTCAGATTGTATTCAAATGCGTATTGAATGAGTCTTTCTCCACGAATGCTCCTGTTTCCAGAACCAAATTTCCCGGTAACTGTACTCTCATGTTTTTTGGGTATCCCGATCTGTGCGTTGAAATCTCCCATAGAGATTATATATTTTGTTTTGATAGAGTTGTGAGCTTTTGCTAGATCTTCATAGAAATTATCTATATCTTCTTGAGATGAACTTTCAGTAGGTGCATATGACTGTATAATTGCAAAAGGTAAGCTTTCAAGTTCAATTTCTAGTACACAGACCCTTTCAGATATTCCGGTAAATGTTTTAATATTTTCTTTGTATTTTTTCTTGATTAGGAAGCCCACTCCGTATAAGCCTTTAGTTTTACCTAGATGGTACATGATGTAATCGTCATATTCGATAATATTCTCTCCTAATCGGCGGACTTCGCTTAATCCAATTATATCGTGATTAATGTTTTGTAGCGCTGCTTTAAGCTCGATAAGTTTTAGTGGTGATGATAGTGATTTTACGTTGAAAGTACAAATATTAAGAATGCTTTTCTTTATTAAAGGGGTTTTCCTTGGAGGGTTTTGGTCGAACTCTCCCGCGGTGACCAGCCGTACTGGGAGATTAGGGGTGGGAAGAGGGTCCAACTGTGGTTGCTATATTTCATTGTGCTGTATTGTCTTCCCTTGGCATTGAGAGGTATCTGTCGAAGAATAGATTAGTTTGGGTTTCTGAAGTATATAATCCTTTATGTTGGTTGCTTTATTTTTCTTTGAAGGTTGTTTATTATTCTGTTGAACTGTTTGACTGCTAGTATGAGGCGTCTCCGGAGATATTGACAAGTTTCTCTTATTTATCTGATTGCGAGAAGTGTGCTTGTTGTTGTCAATTACAATGAGCTTATCATATTTGATAAACGCAGAATTGCCTACCTCTTTTTCCTTCTGTAGTTGAATTCGAAGCTCCTTGCGCTTATTAAGGACTTCTATTGGGTAGTCTTCTTTAATGTAGTATGAGGTGTTATGTAGACAATTCTTATTCTTTAGAATTTTAATTTTAAAGCCCATTGTTGTGAATGTTATCACAACCGGTCTGACTCTCTCACCTTTTTTCCCCAGTCTCCTGACAGCTTCTATATTATTAATATCATATGTTAATTTGAAATGTGTGTTTATTACATTAAGTATTGCCTCTTCTAATTCGTGATAGGATTTTTCTAATTCCTCTAGACCAAACAATACTAGATTTTTGCGTCTGTTTTGCCTTTCTAGGATGTTTATTCTTATGTTTTGTTCGTCAACTTTTTTCTCCAATAGTTCATTTTTTAATTCTAGGCTAGTAAATTTCTCGTTTATATTGTTGTTTATAGTGTTTTTAATATCTTCCTTCATTTCTAACATGTCTGTTTTTTGCTGTTTTAGATCTTGTTGCATGTTTACTAACATCATTTTTATTTCTTCCATAGTTATATTAGGACACCAAGTGACCTCTGTGAGTTGCGTGCGGAATATTTTATTCTATTGATATTCACAAAAGTACATCGATAATTAGACAGCTTTAGAAGGAAGCGGTGTCGAATAGTGCCGCTAGGTGGTGGTATTAATTAGTGGTCTGCAAAATGTTGTTCTGATGATTTTTAGAATAATGTTAGATGGCGTTACTGGTATCGTTATTGAAATTTTTATTGTTTATTAATTTGCACTTTTGAGGTTATGTCTTAAATATTTATTTCTTTTAGTCACTTTCACAGTTTATTTTTCGTATTCTATTTGAAAATACATACACAGCAATAGTATTTTGCACTGTTCATGTCTTATTTTTGCTTCTTTTAGGTTTCACTAACGGCTTTGTGACGGATCTTAAATTGCACTTTTTTCACTGTATTTATTGTTTCTACACTGTGTTCTATATATTGTGCAGGTGATATTATACACTGTCCATAAGGTTAAGCACTTTTTACTATTATTTATTCACTTGATTATTTTTACTGATTATTTATTTACGAGTTCGATGACAGCAGTTTGACGCTTGACAGATAACAATCGTATCTATTGTGACATAAGTCATACAACACCATCATCTCAAGTTGTTCACGTCTTTGTTCAAGAGTTAACAATTTATATTTTTCAAGTAACAGCTTATATGACAAACAACAATTGAAACATTTATAATTCATACAGCGCAAGAACTTTTTCTGAACATTTTCGAGAGCTAAGCTATATTTGTTATAATATGGGTTCCAAATAGGCACAGCATATTCCAGTTGAGAGCGAACTAAGGATTTATATAGATAAAGGCATGTAGAGGGCCGTTTAAATTTTTTGGTTGAGCGCATAACAAAACCGTACATCCTAAAAGCTTTATTTATTACATTGTCAATGTGTGTGTGTAGATGTAACTTATTGTCCAGTGTTATTCCTAGGTCTCTAATTGAATCAACAGCTTCAAGTTGTACCCCGCATAAACTATATGTATAGTCAAGGACATTTTTTTTTTTAGTAAAAGTGATAGTTTTGCATTTGTTAATACTCAAGCTTAGCTTGTTTCTATTACAATAGGTGGAAAAAGAGTTAAGATCTTCTTGGAATCGATTCTGGTCACTGGCATTATCTATTATATGAAATATTTTCAAGTCATCTGCATAAAGTAAGAAATCACAGAATTTAAAGCAATCACTCAAGTCATTAATAAACAATACAAACAGTAATGGACCCAGAATAGATCCCTGGGGTACTCCTGAGCTTATGGGGACAAATTCAGACTCGTGACCATTTATAACAACTTTCTGAGTGCGATTGGACACATATGACTTAAACCAACGCCACAAATTCCCACGAATACCATTAAAGGCAAGTTTATCAAGTAGTATTTTATGATCCACCCTGTCAAAAGCTTTTCGAAAGTCTGTGTAAACACTATCTATTTGTTTATTACGATCAAAACCATCAAAAAGATTTGATGTATATATAAGAAGGTTGGTGGCGGTTGAGCGACGTTTGACAAAACCATGTTGCTGTGGTATTATTATTTTATGTAAAGAGGGATACACGATGTTATGAACCAGCCTTTCGAAGAGCTTCGACAGAGCGGGCAGAATTGATATGGGCCGATAATTCTCAACATTATATCTACCTCCCCCCTTATAAACAGGCACAATACGGGCAGATTTCCATACAGAAGGAAAGACACCCTCACGTAAACATAAGTTAAATAAGTGTTGTACAGGCTTGCAAATTGTAGATGCCGTCGATCTGAGAAAAATGCCTGGAATATTATCTAATCCTGCTCCCTTATTTATGTCTAAGGCACGTAATTCATTAAGAATGTCTTTTTCAGTGAATGTTATGTTATTAAATATTATATCTGATTTGCTATTGGTATCAGGGATGAAGTCCGAATCATATTCATCACTAACACAGGAGGGTTCGAACACAGACTTAAAAAACAAAGAGAACAGGTGACAAATTTCGTCAGGCTTATTTGCTTTATGATGTTCATAAGTTATACTATCGGGAACACTGGGGCTGTGTTTTATGTTGCTTATATATTGCCAGAAATACTTTATATTATTACAAATGCTGTCCTCAACTAGGCTTAAATATTTTTTATAACATTTGTGTGATTCAGTTTTAAATCGGCTTCTGTATATGGAGAAAGCTTCGTAGTCGGATAAATTTTGGTACTTTTTCCATTTGATCCAAGATTTATTTTTGTTTTTAAAAATATGAACCAGTGCTGGTGAGAACCATTTGGGGTATTGAGAGGATTTAATAATTTTTGTGGGGATTCGTTGTTTTATAATATTGTAAAGATTTTCATAAAATTCATTTACAGCCGTCTCTGCATCTTTTTTCGCAAATAATTTATTCCAGTTTATATTAGAAATATCATTATTTATTAATGAATAATCTGCATTATTAAATTTAAATTCAGTCCTAGGTTTAGTAGCAATGGGTGTTATGCAGTTCTTAACTGGTACAAGTGCAAAGAAAGGGGGATGGTTCTCATCCGGCGGAACTAGTGGCATTGGCGCGATCGAGGTAGTACTGTAGTTTATGTTGGTGATAAATAGATCCAATATCCTACCTTTCGCATTTTTAAGCTTATTTATTTGTGAACCATTAAATAGGTTTATGAAATTAATTATTTCTTTATTTGGTAAACAATAACTACTATTAATTTTAGGTTCTAAATAAGTACCACAGTCGACCCATTCAAGTGTAGGCAGGTTGTAGTCCCCCACTACGATAAACTTAGTCAAATCTGTGTCAGTAGATTGAAAAACAGAAGTTAATAAATCTAAATGTGATACGTAAACATCCGGACTCATATTAGGCGGGATATAGACGGCGCTTAGAACACAGCGGTAGCTACCTGTGCGCAGTTCGATGAGCACGTGATCAATCAGTGGCGACAGCGGCGCGCGTGGCGGCGAGCCGGGACAGGCAGGTGACCGAGCCGCTGCGGCCGCGCATGGTGCCGCCCCCAGGCCCCGCCGTACCGCCACCAGCACGCCGCCACCGTCACGCCGACCACACAATGTACGGTTTCGGTCACATCGAAAAACCCCATACCTTGAATCCACCACCTCATTATCGGATATATCCTCATACAGCCAGGTCTCTGTCAGAATAATTACATCGTAATTATGCGATAATATATTCATAGTTATAGTGTGCAACTTTGTCCTCAATCCCCTACAATTTTGATAAAACAACGATAATTTAAGTTCATCCATTAGGCCTGAGGACTAAGACAATATGGTAGCATTGTTCCAACGGTATAAACAGCATATAAACGCCTAAACAGTTGGTGTAATTAGTAGTTCTCCCTATATTACAGTAGACACATATAAATGCCTCAAATGTACGGTTTTGTAATGCCCAGATCAGAGTATGCCGATATAAAATAAAAATTAAATAAACAAAGTAAAAACTAAAAAGCTGCGCCCATTTCAAAATGAAGAAAGAGTACAAAGATAAATACGAGAACAATAATCTTACAATAACCAAATTAATAATCTTGTTTACATATACGCCGGGGCGTTTATTATATACTTTGGCTATTATCTCACTATTACAGTAATAACAATAATAACACCAAGCACTGTGGTGTAGATTAACCCTTACAAAAAAATAATAATAGCTGCCATACCGCAATCTCAAGTAAATATTATGTTTAGCTATTAAAATTACATGAAAAAATATCAGTCTCTGCTTACCATACTTAATAAAATATTTACTTACATGAATATAAGGCATAGCAGGTAGCAATAATAACTTTATTAATATTAAGTTCCCAGGAAGCTGTATCCTTTTATATAAACACTGATTACTTAATCTTTTTAATATCCTGGGATGAGCGGATGGCAATAGCTGGTGAGGTGTCCGATTGGCGAGCAAGGATGATGCCGTGCTTGACCCACACATATCTGTACCCCTGTTTCTTTGCAGCATCCCGACATTGACGAAACAGCAGCTTGTTGTTTAGTGTGAGGTGTTCGTTAACATATATAGCGGTCGGCGGCCCGGGCATAGTTAACGATGTCGAGTTCAGTCCCTTTGTTGCCCGGTAAGCGGCGATCACATTGTCACGCAACATTCTGTTAGAGAATTTTATAATAATATTCTTTGGGCGACGATCCCTTTGATCAGCGTGGGGCACCCGATGGACAGCAACAATGTCAGTTAGCCGTATTGGATGCTTAATTGCGTCACCTAAGCATTCCACTATACTAATAAGATTTTCACCTCGGCGGTCTGGAATGTTGGATATTTCTACATTGCACTGCCTAGCCTGCTGATCAAGGAAATCCAATTTATTTTGAAGGTCACGTATTTGTTCCACAGAGCCAGTATAAGAAAGGTTTTCCTCCATTTTTTTAACACGATTGTCAAGAGTGTCTTGCCGCTGCGCCAGGAAACCAAGTGAATTCTCCATTTCACTCAAACGGCTGTTAGCTTCGGTCAGGGACTTATTTAGACCAATGCAATCCGCACTGAGTTTCACCATACTTCCGTTAAATTCAGTCAACGTGGAAGAAATTTTAGCCAGCTCAGAGGCAAGGGCGGTGCTAACCGCAGATGCAATGCTGTTTGTTATGCAATCTGAGATTTTTTTATTCCAATTTTGCATTTGCTTATCAAATTCCTCTTCAAGGTGTTCCATGTTACATTGTTTACGTTTTCGGGTGTTTATAAAAACTTGCTCACTGCTATCCATCGATGCAGGTATATTACCGTCCGATGAAGAAAAAGTGTTTGGTGGTGTGCGTTGCATAGACATCGTTGTGTATCGTATGCGTCCTTTATCGCAGGGCTGAGGAGGTGAGGTCCCCGCACGGTTACGTCTTCGAGATGCGGTGCGAGACAGTGACGGCGATAAGCCTTAGATTGTTGTCTCGTACTATTTGTAAGTGGGTCACTATACTATGTTCACTTCAAATTCGCACCAATACTTATGAATTTATGATCGATAATTGACTGAGAGTAATTAATATTTTTCTTATGATAGTCGATAGCACTACCACTTTAAACGCTTGCCCAACGACGAATGATTGTTCATTTGTAGAATGCGCTACTTGGCGACTTTTACTAGCTAAATACTTATGTCAAAATACAATTATATTTATTCGTTTTCGACGGTAACTTCACCATTCATATTTTTATCGGCATGTTTTTATGATAATAAAAAACATAATTTTAATACAATATTTTTACCCTTTTTTGTAGAATCGTGGCCAAATAAATAAATAAATTACCATCTGAAGTTGATAATCCTGAGTTCGGGATTTTTATGAGCACGTTATGTCTGATGAGATAATTTTAAAATAATAATTATTATATACCTATCCAGTTCAGTCAATTATGAAAATTATGTGCAGACCTACAAGATACAAACTTAAACGACTTGGAGGCTCTTTATACTCCACTTAATATTTATTAACCAAAGGTATTGACTTCGGTCCAAAAGCCTTCTCCGTTGACATTAAGTCCAACAAGTACCTACCTATCGACATTTTGTTTTCTGTCGTATCTGATGATCCTTCTGACAGCACAGCTAATACAGAGTAATACAGATTTAGTAACGGCAATATCCACCCCCAGTAATTTTAAAACTTTCGCCTGTTTTCAATGATAGTCTCTATTCTGCGGTATCAAACTAGTAAACCCCATCGTCCTAAAAAGGCTGATGTCGGTCTCTAACATCTTAAGCTCGAAGATGAGTATATAAGCCCCCGCTTATATACTGTGATGACCGAACGGCTAAAAAGGCTGCTTGTTTGCTATTCTGCCAGTTGCTCAAAACAATATATTTGACAAATTAACATCTTGGGGAGTTCACAAAGCCCACCTATAATCAGATAATTGCGCGAGGGATAAAACAGTAACCATATCGTTTACTATATTATGAAGATACTTCACTCATTTCTTTCAAATGAAGGTGGAGAAGATGAAGAAGCAACCATTTTATGGAAAAAAGACATACGGCTTTAATAGAAAAGACTGCAAGAGGCAGAGAAGTGTATTTTCCAGTTGAATGGTATACACCAGTGCGATAGGGAATGGAACTCCTTTATTTTGATTCTAGAAACAATATTAGCTTAATTTTTATTAATGACAAAATTATCTAGAACAAAGTTAATTTAAGTAGTTTATATTGGTAACTACGGCTTGTTGGAAAATAAGTACCGTTTAACTTTTGATTGATAACGTAAGCAAATAAATAGTATATTTTAAAAATACTAGATTATCCCACTATTGGAGCCTTTTCCCGAAAAAGACACGAAACTTTGTTAAATCAATCCAGCAAAATACAAACCCCTCAAATATTATTGTGATAACAATATTATTCCGGAAAATTATTATCGTTATTGTTATCTATTTTATTTAAGGCCTGGATCTATGGGCATCCCACTGCTGGGCAAATGCCTCCCATCTCGCTTTCCACATACATATTGTTATTATATTATTATTTTAATAACTTAACATAATAAGGAGAGTTCATTTTCTTTTAAGAATAACAATATACAGTGCTTTATTGATTTAAATAATAATAAAGTACAAAATCGAACTGCGATTGATCAGAGGGCTTACTCCCGACGCTTTCGAGAAACGAGTTCTAATCGAATAAATGTCATTTCATACATTTTTGATAGCGATTCTAGCGCACGATCGTGCGGTGACACTTTTTGGAACTAACTTTGATCAAGAATTTCGTTACAATCGAAACCGAATCGAAATATCCATACTCCTGGCACTATGTGTCATTTGTGAATAAAATGGCGGGAACGACTTTAAATGTCAAAATACACGATCAGTAAAAAGGTACTTTTTCAGGATCGAGTTATCTCATCTAGGATAAATTTATCTAATCTAAAAAATTACATCTAATGTACAAGATTTCGTTTTAGAAAAAAATAAAAAATTTAATATTTATTTTTTTCTGTAGAAATTAACCACACACAACTTATTTTATAATTTTGAAACGTCAAACACCGTTACCGATCGAATAAATGTCAATCTTAGCCATGGCCATCTTGATTTTTTATTCGTATTGGTTCGGGATTAACCAATAGGAGTTCAAGACGAAATTTTTTGTTTCAGGATTAGCCAATAGGAGTTCAAATTGAAATCAAAACAAAATCAAATTCGAATCGTTTTCGGGAGTAAGCCCTCTGATCTTCAATCAATCGTAAGCACTAAATTGATATTTAATTAACTGTTGACTAACTGTTGTTACTTAGTAGTTTTATATGTTATTAGTTTAAATTATGTATCAAAATTACAGAATATAATATTATCTGCTCTATTCTATCTGGAATCTACAAAAAAATACCTATATAATTTTTAGCTCCACGGAAAGATAAATTTGGCGTTAACTTGTGGCACAGGTCGATGAATAGTACGCTTTGTATTATTTGGCGGCTGGGTCATTCCATGACAAACGCTACTGAGGGTAAAAAAAATAAAATGATCTTTTTTAATTTAATCTGATGAATTTAGAAAGAAAACATTCCAAATTGTAATATGCGGCAAAAAAACCCAGAAAAAAACACGTATTTTTAATGTTAATTAGTCTTCAAAGTCTGCAATGAAGTGAACTGGCTTAATGGCTCTTATGCCTTTGATTACTGGAAATTCAAAAACAAAAGAACTGTCCATATGACAACCGTTTTGCCACCTTGGGATTTGAGATTATTATTCGTATTATTGGTGGAATACGTTACAGTCCCAAAAAAATTTATAATTATCAAGTAAAAAGTGTGTTTTCTTGATACATTGGCACCTTAACACCCGAAACGAAAAATCAGGTAATTGTTTTATTATTATAACTTACAGATTGATTACTTTAATAATATTTTGTAAAAGTAAGGTTATTATGGTAATGATTTAAAATACTAACTAAAAATTCAACTTGAGACTAATTTGATGGCTTTTTTTAATGATTAAAAACTGTAACACCCGAAACGTTTCGAGGTGTTACAACTTTTTTATACATCATATTTCCTTGTATCTTCAATGCCTGGTTTGTGTGTGGATGAGGTGATTCTTTAGAAAGATCAACATGCCATCGACGACAAAAAATAGAATAGCGAAAATATGGGAAAGACGAAAACTGATGAACCAAGCTGTTCGACGGGTATTATTTATACAGATCATCCATACTAATATTATAAATGCGAAAGTAACTCTGTCTGTTACGCTTTGACGCTAAAACTACTGAACCGATTTAAATGAAATTTGGTACACAGATAATCCAGAGCTTGAGAAAGGACATAGGCTACTTTTTATCCCGGGAAAATTGATGATCCCCCAGGAACGCAGGCGAACCCGCGGGGAGCCACGAGTAACATATGAAAATAAGTAAAAAAGTGCTTTAAAATTAATTTCAAAGAAACAGTTATAAAAGAATTATTTTAGTTTACTTAATTTTATTTGTTTTAAAGAAGCTCATAATTAAGCTGTGTTAGAGAAGAATTTATTTTAGTTATGTTTGTTTGTCAATAGATTTTTTTTAAAGAAACTGCTAATTTATGATAAAGAAGAGTTCATTATATTCATGTTAATTTGTTCCCTACTTATTTTATAATACCTAAAGTAATAAAACACCGATTTTGTTTATATAATGTGTTAAATTTTTGTACTCGTAACGCCCGAAACGAAACCATGGTAACGCCCGAAACAAAGTAAAAATTTATAAAAAAATAGTAGAACTTTATTTGTGACTGTAATTATGTGGTAGCTGGATAGTAAATATTATACTTTTGGAGCCCTGTGATTTTTAGAAAAGGTTACCTAAGAAAATTCGCTGAATTTCATATAAATGTTACAGTGGTCAGGTGATAGAGGCAAAATCGTGAAACGCCCGAAACGCACACTTTTCGACTTATAAAATTGTTAATTCTTATGCTAAACTCTACAAATTTTATAATTAAGATAAAACAAGTAAAAACGCTGAGAATAAGACATTTTAATCGCTAAGATATCATTTCAAAGTACATTAAAATGCAGACTTTCGTTGTACAAACGTAACGCCCGAAACGATGGAATGACCCGGCTTTTAACACGATATCCGCCAAAGACGGTATGTACGGGTTAATAAAAAGCTAACTTTAATAACTAGTTATTTAGCCAATTAATTTAAAAATAATATATTTTACGGATTGATATTATATAACCCTAAGGTTACAAATAATGCATGATTTATTTTAAAATTATCATCGCAACACAATAAAAATAACACATCTTTATCACTATGACATCCCGTAATACACAACGCTAACGTAACATAGCCGTGTGTTACTTGTAAAATTAATTTGAAGAATTACGTCTATATTCGGCTAACTAGCGCTAAATCGAAAAATATTAATAATTATGGAAAAATAAATATGAGATATTATTATGAAAAAAATATCCATGAAGGGTTCCTAATTTCAAATAAATATCTTAATTAATGTAAAAGTTATCACGTTTTTTCCTTAATAAGCCTCTCCTGTAAATTACACATTTCGGACTTAGCGTAGTATAAATAGCTGGTGTCGGTTTTGTACTTTCTGTATCAGATGTGACGTTTTTGAAAGTAGTCTCGGGCCATAAACAGTATCAACGTAATTAAACTTAGAGAGAACCAATGAGTCTACCAGCTGAATACGAAGTTCAACGCTGAGATAATTTCGAAACGTGTATAACACCTTAAGTCTGTAAAAACAATTATTTACAGTATCCGCTATATGTCTTTCAAATCGCAGCTCTTCATCCATTATTAAGCCCAAATTACGTTCTTCCCGGACACGCTCAATGGGTAAGTTATCTATAACATCTTGTGGACATCGCGCACCTATTTTGCTTATATGATTTTTTGATCCTAAAATCATATATTTGGTTTTACCCCCATTTATAATAAGTGAGTTATGGTCAGCCCACTCTGAGATACGTTGAAGGTCTTCATTAATTTTAAGTACAGCTTCATCTACTTTACCGGGTTTGAAAGAAAGATATATTTGTACATCATCGGCATATATGTGATATCGACAGTGCTTTATGACATTTATTATATCTGCGCTAAATAAAATAAACAAAAGGGACCCAAGATAGACCCCTGAGGAACTCCTCTATCGAGCTGCAATACGTCTGATTGACAAGTGGTCCCATCAATGTTATTTACACGGACACTGCAACCGGTTACTCAAATAAGAGTGAAACCATTTGACCGTACCACTATCAAACCCGTAGTAAGACAACTTTGATAATAACAAAGAAACATTTATTGAGTCAAAAGCTCTCGAGAAATCTAATAATACCAGCAACGTGCCCATACCCTCATCCTGAGCTGATAAGATATTATCTGTAACATCCATGAGTGCAGTCGTAGTACCTCTGTTCTTCCTAAAGCCCGATTGCAAGTCTGGGAGAATGTTATTGCTCTCGCTCGAGGAACTGTGTTAGTTGTAAGCTTAACTTCTTCTAAAATTTTGGAAGCGCAAGGTAAAATAATAACAGGACGTAGATGCTTATACTCAGTAGCTCTAGAGGTTTTAGGTATTGGTCGTACGCTTGCCGTTTTCCATGCCGATGGGAACTTTGAGGATAAGATGGACTTATCGGGACGTTGAGGGGTATCAATAACGCACCGATTTTATATAATCAATTAATGTTTATTTGGTACTGGGTACACGTTATACATAGTGGGATATAGTATGCATTTGTTCACTGGTACACAGGTATATACAAGGACTAAGTAAAGTACAGTATATTATTCCAGGTCTGGGGTCCACGGAACAGGTTTATTTCCTTTTGACTGAGTGGACGCTAGAATATTGATCAACGGGGCCTGGAGCTCAGCTGCGTTGGGAAGGAAACGTCGGTAGAAGTTCACCATGCCAAGGAACCTGCGAAGACCTTCAATGGTCTTGGGCAGAGGGAAGTTCCGAAGGGCTTCGATCCTCTCGGGAGGAGGGTGGGTACCATCCTTGTTAACTCGATAGCCAAGAAAAGTAACTTCGCTATCTGCCAGCACACACTTAGACGGGTTAATAATTACTCCATACGACGATAACCGCTGAAAAAGAGCACGAAGGTGTTCCACGTGGTCCTCAGGGGTACGCGAAAACACGAGGATGTCGTCTACGTACGGGTAGCAGAAGTCAAGACCCCTCACGACTTCGTCTATAAATCGCTGGAACGTTTGCCCGGCGTTGCGAAGGCCGAATGTCATGAAGGGAAACTCGAATAAGGAGTGGTGATTGCGGTTTTGTTGATGTCGGCTGGACTGACAGGGATTTGCTGGTACGCCTTTACGAGGTCTATCGTACCAAAGACAGTGGCCCCAGCTAGATCACTAGTAAAATGAAAATTAAAAATTTTAAAAAACCCCCGACTAAGTTTTATTAAAAACGGCTGAACCGATTTAATAAAACTTAGCTATTGTAATGTACGAATCATTTCCTTTCATTTGATACCCCACTCGGGCATATTTGCAAACAATCGGTTTTTCATTCCCACTTTTATCCCCTATATCTTATAAACGGCTGAACCGATTTTAATAAAACTTAGCTATTGTAATGTACGAATCATTTCCTTTCATTTGATACCCCACTCGGGCATATTTGCAAACAATCGGTTTTTCATTCCCACTTTCATCCCCCATATCTTATAAACGGCTTAACCGATTTTAATAAAACATAGCTAAGAACACGCTCGATTAAATGACCTTTCAAACAAAAAAAACTAAACCAAAATCGGTCCACTCGTTCGGGAGTTATGGTGCCACAGATAGACACACACACAGACACACAGACCCACAGACAAACACGTCAAACTTATAACACCCCTCTTTTTGCGTCGGGGGTTAATAAGCTATGTGACGAACTGGATAGCAATCGGGAACAGTCCTGGAATTTAAAGCACGATAGTCCCCCCCCGCAAGGACGCCAGCCTGACTCACCTTTTCGTGCCAAATGCAATGGCGACGACCAAGGACTATCAGATGAACGAGCAGTACCACATCTCACCATCTCTTCAAACTCCTTCTTTGCCACCAGAAGTTTCTGTGGTGCGAGGCGTCGAGGACGGTGTGAGATAGGTGGTCCGTCTGTGGTAATGATGTGATGTATCACGTCATGTTTGATAGTCCTGGGTAAGCCAGGAGGTCGTGTCAGCTCCGGAAACTCTAAAATAACTTTAGTATAGGGGGAGTCATCAGCTACTATGGTCTTGACACTTACCTGTTGCACCTGGGTTAAAGGAGCCGCAATGGAGAGCTTAGTGCTGCCATCGATCAACCGTTGTTGGTTGCAGTCGGGCAGCAAGTGGTAGTAGGCCAACAAATCCGCACCTAAAATAGGGCAACTGACGTCAGCAATGATGAAGTCCCATCTAAAGTCTCGCCGAAGGCCGAAGTTCAGACAAAGGGTAATAGTACCGTATGTCTTAATGGTGCTGCCATTAGCCGCGCGTACATCAAAGTCAGTAGAGTTATAATGACCCTTAAGAAAGCGACGCGGAAAACAGCAAAGATCAGAACCAGTGTCAATTAAAAATCGACGGGCTGATCCTGAATCTGTGACAAATAGGCGGCGGCTAATATGTGCGCAATCGGTTGCCGCTTCTACTGATTGCCGGTGGAGTTTCCCTGACCATTGTCTTTCCAGCTGCAGGGCGTGATGCATTTTGATGCATTGCTGGCGAACCGTTTATGATACCAGCAGAGACGGGAGCTGTGAGCTGAAGATGAACGGGATCCAGGTTGGCTGCGTGAGTGTGATCTTGCACGGCGAGGAGTCTGGTTGGAGCCTAAAGAGTCCACCCTTTTTGCCAGGTCGTCAATGCGGCGCATGAGCTTCTCAAAGTCCGCTGAGGAGACACTGGTTGCGTGGACAGCTGCAGGTGCAGGTGTAGATGCAGGCGCAGAGAAGTAGGGCGGCGCGTCGACAATAGTGTCCGCAATTCCCGCTACCTTGTCCAATGGAAGTTCTACCTGGGCCATGAGGATCCTCTGAACCTCTTGAGGCAGGCGACGCATCCATAACTCGCGGATAATGCCTTCATCACCTATGCTCTTACCAGCCAGTGATCGCAGGTGACGCAAAATTGCCGTAGGTTTCCTGTCGCCGAGTTGTTCTTCACTGAGAAGTTGGCGCACTCATTGTTCCTGAGATGTGGAAAATCGCTTGATGAGCTCTTGCTTCAAATGCTCATATTTGTTTTCTGTTGGTGGGTTTGTGATGATATCCTCCACCTCATCAGCCATGTGAGCTTCAAGTTTGGCTAGAACATGGCCATATTTTGTTGTGTCCTTGGTAATGCCTGCTACCTCAAATTGTGCTTCTGCTTGAGCGAACCAGATTTTAGGCTTATCCTGCCAGAAACTTGATAACTTGACAGAAACAGCCATAGCGCTCGGGTAGGTAGAAGAAGAAGAAGGTAAAGAAGAAACTTGTTGTGATTTAATTTGAAGCAACTGGGCTTGTAAATCCGACAATTGTTTTCTTAAAGAATTTACTTCTTCTTCCTTGGACATATTGAAACGGTGGAAAAGTAAAGAAACCAAAAATTTAATTTAAATAGCAATATGGAAGAGCTACAACACCACCGTAAGAATACCCACACAAGCAGGTTACACACACAGAATATAAATTATGTTAATAAAACATAAAACAAAAGGTCATACACACAATAAAAGAAAACAACAATAAAAACATTCAAAAATACACAAGAAATTAAAACATATTATTATAAAACATGCTATAAAACCACAACCTGTATAAAAAATAATGTTACACAAGAACCATAGTGTTGGGTCTCCTTTTAAAAAATGTTAGTATGGCAGATGAGCCTTCTCCTTTATAATATTTATAAAAACAAAATAGTGTAATTAAACAAAATGTTAGCAAAAATGAACTTTTCTGTTTTAAATGAATTGAAATTACTATTTTAAGAAGTTAAATTGAATTATAAGTTAAATTATATCAAAAAGGGATTAATATATAAGATGTCAAGTTATACTATATCAAAGAGAATTATACAGAAAGTTTTATATTAATGTATCACAAAGAACACAAGCTTTAGAAGTTATTACATAAAGCAGTTTGACAAGTATTATGACAGAATATTAAGTTTTGTTAGTTTGACAGAATTACAGTTATGATGAACAGGGAACTTAGTGAATATTAATATTAGTTAAGTTAATATCCATATGTATGATACTAGGAAGAATCCCACACATCAATGTTGGAGAACACAGGCAGTTATAAATAATGTTAGTTCACTCACAGCACTCTGGCAAAGGCCTACCAGAGTATAAGCAGGCAGCCCGGAGTCACAATGTGAAGTTGTGCACCTCTGTGTAAGGCAGGCACATGCAGTATGTAGGGAGTACTCACACCATGCAGGGGGGGACAATGCGCTTGGGGACATGCACGTGCAAACACAAAATGGCGCACAAACACCACGGGAAAAACGCGTACAGCACTTGAATGTCTCATTCAGAACAGCTCGAGGAGGTCATCAATAGCATTATAGCACTTGGATTGATGCCTAGCGTACTCAATGTTCGGGGTCACCAATATCGGGACGTTGAAGGATATCAATAACGCACCGATTTCATATAATCAATTAATGTTTATTTAGTACTGGGTACACGTTATACATAGTAGGATATAGTATGCATTTGTTCACTGATACACAGGTATATACAAGGACTAAGTAAGGTACAGTATAATATAATATAATATCGTGGACTGCGTGTCTTACACGGTCGTAGGCGTAAGTGGGAAGGACGGTTAGTCGTTCGACCGTTTGAATAGGGGACGCGACCAGTGACAATCTTACGGCGGTGTTGCCAGCTAGAGCTGAGGCAATCCGCCACAGGTATATATATTAAATGTTAAAAAAGTAAGTATAGTAAATGACCCAATGGTGGCCAGTTTAAGAAAAAAAAAACTGGTTTTTGTGAAATATTACCAAAATTGTGAAAGTTTCAGCTCTAAATATAGTGAAAATGTAAAGTCCAGTCCTTATTTAATATTTGTAATGAGTTACGCGTGAGATACGGCAAAACTGGATTCAATTAATTTAACAAATAAAAGTTGTAGTTTTGTGACCCAGTCTTGGCCAGGGAAAATCTATTAATGGCTACCCCAGTCTTAGTTTATCTTTATTTTATGGCTAACACATCAAAAGAAACTAATTTTGATTTTAACTAAGCAATAATATTTTACAAGTGTAACTTTCTGCTTACCGCCTTAACGATTTCCTTAAGAAAAGCCGTCGTTGACAATTTCAAATCACCTTACACTTTTTATTCGCGCAAATTTGTACATGTAACTGACTGAATTCAATAAAACGTAAAACTTAGATAGTTCAATGTCTAAAGTCTATGTCACAGTGATCCTAATGTAAAAACATTCACTCATAGCCGAATTCTAGATGTTTCTTTTAATTTTTGGCCATTACTGGTACCGTGGCCACCACTGGTACACTTACGATAATAAAAAGTAATAAAAAATGACAAACGTTAGAATGGTAATGTTTCCAACAGCTAATAAAACGTTATCAGACATTGTACACCAATTATAAATATTGATTGAGGTCACTAACGCATTCATTGCCAAAAACACGCATTAAATCATTCTCAGTACGAATATTATATGGAGTTTTCCCGTCATCCTGAAGTCTTTGATAACCCTAAACATCCATGGTGATATATTGAAGGGCAAGTTGAGCAATTAACGCCATCTGCCTGCGTGATAAATCGACCGCAAGCACTACACTTGGCCATATTTTTCCAATGCAATCGATGTACAATAGGGCATGAAAAAAGTTTACACCTCCACTCACAGATGGCGCTAGGGAGCTATGTTAAGTGTAAATAAGAACAGCTGATTTATCAGCTGATTGTAGTGTATCCACCAAAAAATCACAGATGAGCACTTGATAGATCTCACAAACAGAATGTTCAAAAACGTCTTTTTTCGTGTTTTAGTTGTTGTTTTATCTTGATAACACTAGCCACATTAAATATCACTTCGCCAAGACGGATAAACGATACTTTGAGTGCAAAACTGATACTTTAATTTAGCCGTATCGGAAACGGAAACAGAGGGCTTACTCCCGAAAACGATTCGAATTTGATTTTGTTTTGATTTCAATTTGAACTCCTATTGGTTAATCCCGAACCAAAAAATTTCAATTTGAACTCCTATTGGTTAAAAAAAATTAAGATGGCCGCTAAGATTGACATGTATTCGATCGGTAACGGTATTTGACGTTTCAGAATTTTCTATTAAGTTGTGTGTGGTTCGTTTCTACAGAAATAAATAAATATTCAATTCCTTATTTTTTTCTAAAACGAAATCTTGTACATTAGATGTAATTTTTTAGATTAGATAAATTTATCCTAGATGTGATAACTCGATCCTGAAAAAGTACCTTTTTACTGATCGTGTATTTTGACGTTTAAAGTCGTTCCCGCCATTCGATTCACAAATGTCTTTTAATGGCAGGAGTACGGACTTTTCGATTCGGTTTCGATTGTAACGAAATTCTTGATCGAAGTTAGTTCGAAAAAGTGTCACCGCACGATTGTGCGCTAGAATCGCTATCAAAAATGTATGAAATGACATTTATTCGATTCGAACTCGTTTCTCGAAAGCGTCGGGAGTAAGCCCTCAGGTACTTAGTCTCTCTCAATTTATAGGCTTGGAATAAGGTATCGGAGCTTAATACTAATTCACTAGATGTCGCTAGTAAAATTAGTAATGCTTAACAAGTGTCAAGTATTTTTTTTTATTGAGAAAAAAGTCTCTAGTAAGTAAGTATGATTATTTTATTGTCAATATATTATTGCATAATATTTTGTATTCGCAATCTCAATTAATTTAGCTTTCGGCATAGTGCAGCTTTAGCTTGAAGGCAATGACAATCAAAAATATTGACATTGCGTCACTAGATGGCGCTAGTAGTAATAATTCTAGCAGGTTACATTAAAAAAATAAATGCTTTAACGGTTCTTTAAAAACGAATGCCTTTCTAGTTTCTGTTGCATATAAAAAAAACATTTAAAAACACGCTTGACGAATGTTAGTCGGATCGAATTCGGAGAAATAGAGTTGAGACTAATAATATAAGGCTTTAATTATAACAGTTCCTTACATCTATTTAATAATAATCAATTGCAGGCAAAGAACTTTAATTCTCTAAAGAACTCTAGCGAAAATACGTAATTATGTACCATATTTTTATTATGTCTAATCTTCATGGATTACCAGGGGATCCTATATAAACTAAACACTAAATTCTAAATCGACAATGAAGGTCCTATGGCAGATCATTAGTGGTGTGGTCTCCTTAATACACATAACCATTATACAGCTTTCTGTTCCTATTAGACATAGCATTCCGCAGTCGTGTCTAATAAGTACGCCACTCATAACATTCCAATACAATGTGTTTTTTACGAAATCTCCAAGCAAGAACAGAAATATAAACTGGATAAAATGAGCGACGTCATTATACAAATAGTTTTTGCGTCTGGCAACACTCATTACACCATTTCCTCCCGCGCTTTCTTGAAGAAAATTAAAGACTCGCCGCATTAATTCTATCCGTATGTCGCAACGTTTTTGCGTCGGTTAGCAGCGTTATGGCGGTGCTCGTTTGCTTTTTGCCCGCTCCGAGAGCTGCCGCCGAGCGCTTCCCAGACTCCGGGCTCTGGCAAAAAGTCGCCGTCGCGCGATCGCGGGAATCTTCACAAAAACATTAACCCCGCTCAATAACCGACGACGTCGATGAAATACTATGAGTTCCTTTGGCTTTTTATCCTGTCGTAAGCTTTTTCCGCGCGCAATTTGCATCGGACGCTGGCCGTCGGCCATTTTGTAGTTTTTCCCGCGCGATTCGAAATGATGGTTGCGTTCCGAAAATTGCGATCCGGTAAAAAGTTTCCAACAGATGAAATTCTTGTTTGGAGAATGGACGTTTATGTATAATGATATTTTTTATGGGGCGGTTTAACGCTAATATTTATAAATATTTCATTTCGGTGTTTGAATTTAAATGGGACGAAGGAACTGTAAAAAGTGGCAACATTTATTATTTAAATCTACCTTTGTCTAGTTAATACCGGCGGAATAATTTAAATTTATCTCAAACAGATTTATATCTTCGTATTATTTATTACTGTATTTCCAATATTAAAATAAACATTTAGTATCACAGGTATAATGTGATATTTTTAAATTTTCTTTCAATTTCCATTCCTTTTTTTCATTTCCAGCGCAACCTGAATCATTAAGACCACGCGGCGTACAAATCTCATAACCACCACAAAATATGAGGTTGAACCAGCGAGGAAAGTGGTCAGCAATGTGCGCTTTTCTAAAACATATAGGTATTCATGAAAATAGAATTCCGAATAGATGTGACGGGAATGCTGTGGCATGTAGAGAGGCGAGAGGCTGGCGATCGTGAGAAAATACTCATTGGAGAGTGTCTTTACTATACGCTAGTGGCCATACAGTCAGCGGTAATATTAGCTGATTATATAGCGGGTAACTAGTTGGTAGGTAGTAATGTTTTTCTGTTGTTTTTTCTCATTTACCTATACTGTATAAAAAGTGACATGCAGTAGAAAGTCTTATTAGAATTGTTTGTTTTCGAATAGTGTCGCCATCTAATGGTGAGTAGCCATAACAACAAAACTCATCATAAATTTGTCGTCAGAAAAGTAGGTACTGACTATAGATGTAGAATGCTTTATCAAGGTAAACCACTTTTATAAATGCAATCAATAAAATATTGGAATAGCTGGGTGCCTGGGTCATTATTTTAGATGTAGATATTTTTCACTACACGGCTATAATCTTAATAACTCTTGTTTTCAATTAGTACCTATCAAGTAATTATAGCTTGAAGATAGGCCTATCGATTTCAGGGAGCTCTATGTCAGAATTTGACGTCTTGTGGTTGATATGATGATGATGAATTATAGCTTGCTGCTAACTAAAGACATGATTAGTTACATACTAGTAAGACTTTACTACATTGGAGAAGCGTACCTGAAAACCTTTTTTTAGGGCTCTTAACATTAAGTAGTTTAAGCAACAGCGCTGAGGGTGTCCCCAGCAGGACCGTGCCAGGGCTCAGGGCGTCGCTGGGGAGGACTTCTCTAGTTTGATTATTTAGGGAAGTTTATCGGGGATTGTAACTCAAACCCGCTCCCGCTACCTCCCATCGCGCCGCTCGTCCACCCGCCCGTCTCCCGGCCTGAGTTTTTCTGTAAATAATTTCCGACAGTCTGTTATGGCAGTGTTGGTTTTTCCTCAGCACGGTGAAAGGTTGTCCCAACACTCGCTGGCTAACTGGAAATATGTCGATATGATGATATAGAGTACGTACTAACGGCACACACTGTGGGAACGGCGGCGACCTTTTTGTACCGTCCAGAAGAACTAGTGTTTTATCATTTAGAAATCCGTTAAACTTATCCTGTCCAGTCAGATTGTGACTACATTATACGGTATCACTGCATTATCAAATAATAAAATAAATAGGTAAATAAATAAAAAGCCTGTAGATTTACAATTATTTACACTTCTTATTATGTTCGTTTTGTTTATTCTATGTTATTAATGTTCTTATTATATATTTATAATCATCAATTACCAATTAGACTTATTTAATTCTTCAATGCTATTTGGAAGTTTGATATTAAGCCGTCCAGTGAATCCAAGCTAAACAGCGCAGTTTTAATAAAGACACAGAACAGACATGTTTGTGAATATGTGTATTCGAGTCCAACAGCTGAAAAGTCTTAGGTACCTACCTATAACTAAGTAACCTTTTGAAGTAGGAAAAATGTAATAGAAACTCCAGACAGTATGGGGTTTCTGAGCGATCGATTTACGTACCTACATTTTCTACTCTTAAATGCATCTCCAACTGAAGATAATGACAAAATGAATCTGTAAGTGATATGTCCCATTAGAACAGAAAAATCTCCATCAAAATAACGTGTATTGTATTTGCTAATTGTACATGTCTACCCGACTGCCAAGGATGTGTTATTCTAGTTTTTATTTACTTTAACATCCTTCTTAACTAATAATAAAGATGCGAAAGTAACTCTGTCTGTCTGTCTCGCGTTCACGCTAAAACTTCCAAACCGATTTGAAAATGAATGAAATTTGTTACACAGATAGCCTAAAGCCTGACAAAGGATATAGGTTACTTTTAACCCGGGAAGATAGTTGTTCCCCCAGGAACGCGAGTAAAACCGCGGGGAGCCACTATTACCTAATATGGTAAGTACATACGTAACTTTTGTGGCTTAAACTAAACAATTATAATTTAATTAGTATATAATGTGTGTATAGTATATATGTAAAATACAGTTAAAATTCCTCGCTGAGGCGAAATTCGAACCAAGAGTCGTGGAATTAAGCTTACCGTAAGCTGTTGAGCTATAATGGTCTCGAGATTAAAAGCCAGTATAAAAACAAAGCCAAGACTGTTTATTTAGCATCGTTTCATGGATTCCGTACATATCCATTAATTTTAACTTCTGTACTAATATATTTTTAACCGACTTCCCAAAACGAAGGAGGAGGTTCTCAATTCGGCCGGTATTTTTTTTTTTTTAACGCAGTAGAATTAAGTTTAATTTGGTAGATTAAAAATAAAATATAGATAGTTAATATTTTTTTTAACGCCTTAAAACTAGAGCTAACCGCTATTTCTCCTGATGGTGAGCAGTGATGCTATCGTTGATGGTAAGGCGCTCTAGTTTATTATGTTCCTATACCTATAACTTGATTAGGTAGATATATTAAATATAAATACAGCATGGTTCATGGATAGGCGTTCCCGGGAACCTTCAACTTTCCCGGGGTAAAAGGTAGCCTAAGTCCTTTCTCAAGTGTAGTCTATCTCTGTACGAAATTATCTACATAAAACTCAATTTCTGATTACTCGCTATGGGCCGTCAACACGTTGGTAGGACCTTCATTCGACAAATAACTTACCTTCATAATAATCATGTCTAGTGAGCCCCCACTTCCCCCAGCGACGCCCTGAGCCGAGGCACGGTCCCGCAGGGGACACCCTCAGCGCTGTCGCTTAAATCCTCCTTCGATTGAGAGCCGTCTGCGCTCACCGAAAGAACGATGTAAAAGCCATCTGAGGCTAACACCTTCTATTCTATTAAAAAAAAACTTACCTTCATGTGTACCGTCACTCTTCTTGGGATAAAAACAGCTACCAACCTTCACACGAGTTTCTATTTTGTTCCATTTCCCTAACATCATTGAACCCTAAAAATCCATCTAAACGTAGACTCGCTAACCCTTTACCTAATTTACCGAATCTAGCAAAAAAATCCCCACGGCCGTCCCTGCGTGCCGATATCAAATTAAAAATGATAATCAGACAAAGCTTAATTCTATGGAGAGATCCGAAAGGCGGTGGATTTCTCGGAATACGTAAAAAAGCCCATAAAATGCCCGACCAACCGGCATCGGGTGATTTGCAAAAAACTGAATTGTTTATGTTGAACGTTTACGAATATGGGTTAATATAATTTCTTTGCCAGTTTTTGTTGGGAACTTTCATTTCGATCTCGTACTGTACTGAAAGTTGGTTACGTGTGCATAAACTTCGTATTTGCAGTTGATTTTTTGTTTTAATTATATGCATCCTTCAAATCCTTATCATCTATAAGCTATAAAACACGCCGTACAGTAATATTTGATCTTTATTCCTCAGTTGAACTTAAGAAATTCCATTTACTCACGTACCTACTCACATGTACCGCTCAAAACAGACGGCATAGAGCTCAGAGTTGTTTTAGAATACAGTAACAGCCTTCTATGTAAAAATTTGAAAAATGTAAAAATTTTTGCAAAAGATTTAGCTCAGATTATAAGATCTATGTCAAGAGGTAAATCTCCCGGTCATGATGGTCTCAGCGTTGAACATTTGCGGCATGCGGGACCCCATTTGCCGCGAGTCCTGGCCATGTTATATGGTTTTTGTATAAGTCATGCATATTTGCCAAGCGAAATGTTAAAAACGGTAGTAGTACCCATAGTTAAAAATAAAACGGGTGACCTAACTGATAAATGTAACTACAGGCCAATTTCCTTAGCTACAGTGATATCTAAGGTGTTTGATAGTGTGCTTAATACACAATTAAATAAGCACATACGACCACACGATAACCAGTTCGGATTTCAGCCTGGGTTGTCAACGGAAAGTGCTATATTGTGCCTTAAGCATACTGTCAAATACTATACAACACGTAGCACGCCTATATACCTATGCTTTCTTGACCTGTCGAGGGCTTTTGACCTGGTTTCCTACGACTCTTTATGGAGAAAACTAGAGGATGTTCGACTACCTTCTGAACTTATCAATATCTTAAAATATTGGTATGGAAATCAGGTCAATAGTGTTCGCTGGGATGGGGCTTATTCTGATCCGTATGGGCTGCAGTGCGGAGTGAGGCAGGGGGGTTTAAGCTCTCCTACGCTCTTCAACCTATATATGGATCAGCTGATTGTCGAGTTGAGTGGCACCCGAGTTGGTTGTTATGTTGACGGCGTGTGTGCAAACAATATCAGTTACGCAGATGACATGGTGCTGCTCAGTGCGTCAGTTTGTGGCCTTAGGAGACTTCTGAATATATGTGAACACTATGCAAATACTCATGGTCTAGTGTATAATATTAAAAAGAGTGTCGTCATGGTCTGTGGGGCCGGGAGCAAATATCCAGAAGTAGTGCCGCCGGTTAGGCTGAATGGTGAACCTTTAGAGAGGGTAAACCAGTACAAGTACCTTGGACACCTGTTGACACCCGGGCTTGGGGACGATGACGACATAGAAAGGGAGCGAAGGGCCCTATCAGTGAGAGCGAATATGATTGCCCGCAGGTTTGCGCGTGCTTCTAGGGATGTGAAAATCACACTATTTAGAGCCTACTGTGGAACATTCTATACTAGTAGCCTGTGGGTAAATTTCACGCAAAAATCATATAGTGCCCTTCGTGTGCAATATAATAATGCTTTCAGGGTGTTGTTGGGGCTGCCCCGTTTCTGCAGTGCATCAGGGATGTTTGCTGAAGCGCGCGTAGATTGTTTTTATACCGTAATGCGAAAGAGATGCGCTTCCCTGGTGCGCAGGGTGCGGGCCAGCCCCAACAGCATCCTGAGCATGATTGCTGCCAGACTTGACTGTAGTATCTTGAACCACTGTAGCAGAGTCTCAGCGGGAATGATATCCCCAAAAAGAGGGCTGTAAATAATTAAGTAGATGTTTGTAATTAAACTAATATAGGTTTTAAGTTCTTATGTCATTACTAACAAACTATGAGTGTAAAACTTGAAAATAAATTGATTATTATTATTATTATTATTATTATGTGTTTTTCACGGTGGTTTATATCACCGGTAATTTTTCTTCATGGGCTTGTAGTCTATTATTGAGTTTTACGAAATGGCTTTTATTGGACTTACATACGACATCTTAAGGCCCTTTAAAACTTTCGTACAAGCCATAAAATCGAGACTAAAAAAATTGGTTGCCTGTAAAGTCGGTATACGGGCGAAAGTTTTACGTGACAACGACTTTGAGTGGTAAAATAATTTTAATGTGAATATTCATTCGTATAGTAGGAAGAAGGATGAAATAATAGTAACAATTTAAAACATAACGTCACGTTACGTGAGCGGAGCGTAACGCAGTTTCTTGAAGTGTCACCCGGCAAACCAATTTATAAGACGTTGTCACGTCAAAAAAAAATAAAAAACATGACATAGACAATGGACATGACATTTCATGACAGTTCGCGCCTCGAGGAAAAATACCTTTATTTAGTCAACAATTTGGAATGGGATAATGAGAATATTCGGCATTTGGTGCCATTATACAAAAGAAGTGAAGTGAGAATATTCGAAACATCAGTAAATAAATAATAATAGGTACAAAGAACCATTTATAAATATCAAGTAAGTTTTTTTATATTTCTTACCTTTTTCCTGCCTTTATCCCGCCTAAGCAGGGTCGGCACAGCATGTGTTTTTTGACGTGACAACGTCTTATAAATTGGTTTGCCGGGTGACACTTCAAGAAACAGCGTTACGCTCCGCTCACGTAACGTGACGTTATGTTTTAAATTGTTACTATTGACGTGACAACGTCTTATAAATTGGTTTGCCGGGTGACACTTCAAGAAACTGCGTTACGCTCCGCTCACGTTACGTGACGTTATTGACGTGACAACGTCTTATAAATTGGTTTGCCGGGTGACACTTCAAGAAACTGCGTTACGCTCCGCTCACGTAACGTGACGTTATGTTTTAAATTGTTACTATTGACGTGACAACGTCTTATAAATTGGTTTGCCGGGTGACACTTCAAGAAACAGCGTTACGCTCCGCTCACGTAACGTGACGTTATGTTTTAAATTGTTACTATTGACGTGACAACGTCTTATAAATTGGTTTGCCGGGTGACACTTCAAGAAACTGCGTTACGCTCCGCTCACGTTACGTGACGTTATTGACGTGACAACGTCTTATAAATTGGTTTGCCGGGTGACACTTCAAGAAACTGCGTTACGCTCCGCTCACGTAACGTGACGTTATGTTTTGACGTGACAACGTCTTATAAATTGGTTTGCCGGGTGACACTTCAAGAAACTGCGTTACGCTCCGCTCACGTAACGTGACGTTATGTTTTGACGTGACAACGTCTTATAAATTGGTTTGCCGGGTGACACTTCAAGAAACTGCGTTACGCTCCGCTCACGTTACGTGACGTTATTGACGTGACAACGTCTTATAAATTGGTTTGCCGGGTGACACTTCAAGAAACTGCGTTACGCTCCGCTCACGTAACGTGACGTTATGTTTTGACGTGACAACGTCTTATAAATTGGTTTGCCGGGTGACACTTCAAGAAACTGCGTTACGCTCCGCTCACGTTACGTGACGTTATGTTTTAAATTGTTACTATTATTTCATCCTTCTTCCTACTATATGAATGAATATTCACATTAAAATTATTTTACCACTCAAAGTCGTTGTCACGTAAAACTTTCGCCCGTATACCGACTTTACAGGCAACCAATTTTTTCTTCCATTCCTCTCTGTCAGCCGCCATTTCAGTCATCACTCCCTTCTTACATATTTCACACAATCCATCCATACTTTCTTCGGTCTTCTACTTTTACGACCATCCACACATTCTTAATTCTTCTCGTAACATAAAATAAAACAAATATATAATACCATATTCATAAATTATAGGCAGTTCCTTAAATGAAGATACGCTTATACAATATTGTAATTAACTAGCGACCCGCCCCGGCTTCGCATGGATGCAATTAACTAATAAAATAACCCATAAACCTTCTTCATTTATCGTTCTTTCTATCAATGAAAACCGTATCAAAATCCGTTGCGTAGTTAAAACGAAGTAAGTGGAAATACAGAAAGAGGCAGATAGTGACTTTGTTTAATACTATTTATTTAGAGAAGAGAAAGGATAGACAAGATAACTAAGGTGTTTTTTAATTGTTTTCTATTACTTCGTTATTATGGGTCATGTTATCGAAGTAATACGTATCTACCTATAACATTTTGGATAGTTTTATAAGTCATATATGTTTATAAATTGTTCGCATTTTCCTTTATTTCTCTTAGAAAATTTCTTTGTACTTATCTAAGTACATCGTGAACCGTGAAGAAAGTGTTGACCTGTTTTTTGGTTGTAGCTAATTCTTCTCTCGTTACTCGTATTCATGATACAGGTAGGTACATATACATGATTGTTATATTCTGAATTTGTCTAACCTAAAACATTTATCGTGACAACAAAGTTTTCAAAAATTTAAAACTCAAATTATACCCAACGCAAATTCAGTTACCGTCGCGGCCGATCGATAAGCGCCTAAAAAACTAGCCGGTCGTCCCTCAACTTCGTACCCTTTCAATCCCTTCATATATTACTCACACATTAACAAAAATTCGTAGGTCGCTTTATGTTTTTTTTATGTATAAAGTGGCGAGGGCAAGAGTCTTGGGCCCACCGGCCCACGTGGTGGGGTAGCGTGGGGTGATGGGCGGGGCGATGCAGCTGCACACCACACCACAGCCGAAGCCGGGCCGTCAGTCGGGACTGACGCGTCACCACGCATACGTCACGGCTACACAAACTTTACCACCAAAACATCGACTAACATCTAACAACACATCACTATTAAAAAAGACCTAAAACAAATTTGCGCGGTTTTGAGGTTAGTTGCGAATTATTGTGAAGTTTTTTGAATTGGCGGGTGTCGGGTTGATGTGTGCGAGCGAGAGGGGAGATATGGAGAGTCCGGGCGAGGAAACGGGACGGAGCGGCCCCCCCGCGCCGCACACCCAGCAGCCCAATGGCTCTAATAAGATCATCGGAAGAAATGTTAATGGGACAAGTAAGTCACTTCACTTTATATAACTTTACCTTTGTGGTTCCGTAGCAAAATATATTATTGTTACACCCAAAAATTTTGTATAAACAAAAAAACATAAAACCTCGAAGTCAGTAAATTTTTAAGGTTATTATTATTTTATCATATACTTCGCAAATTATTTTTGAGTTTGTTCTAAGAAATGTTTGATACCCTATATGTAGCTCAATTAATATAAAAAGCTACTTATCTAAATAATATGCGTTAGAATAACTTTTATAAAAGGTACCTAGGTACTTACGCGAACTGTTAACAAATACCAAAACTTTTATATGAAAATGCGAAAGTAGCTTTCCACACTCACGACCGACTTAAAGACTTCACTTGTTAAAATTTGGCAAGCACGTAACTTTTAACATACCTAGTCTAAGAAAGGTACTTTTTAACCTTTAAACATAGTTGAAAACGCATCTATAAGACAGGTACCTATACTTACCTACTTATATAGATGGATAGATTCGGCAAATATTGTCCTGCCATATAAAGAATACTAAAATCACGATTAAGAAGGGGTTTAAAGGTTTACGACCAATTCTCAGCCCTACCAAATATAAACAAAATCATAAAACCGAGGAGTTCGATAACAAACACTGGGACAAGTGATTTTTATAAATTTGACATTTGTGTATAGATCATAGAGGTACTTTGTAATAACTCTAAGGACTTATCTAGACATGACCTACATCGTTAAGCAGGATTTTGTTAATTTTGGATAACTATGTATTATTTTATTTAAGTGAATTTAGGTATATAAATTGAGAAGTTTTTAAATTATTCAGTCAGCCAGAATTCCTTGCTTCTAAATTAAGGATCCCTATTAACTTTCTGAATGAGATCATAAGTAGTACTTCTATATAAAACAAAGTCCCGCAGCCTCTGTCTGTCTGAACGCGATGAACACAAAAAACTACTGAACAGATTTTCACCAAATTACGGAGTATTTCATGGGGAAGGTTATTATGTATAATACATCAATTTGGACCCGGTAGGTGGCGCTGGTGGGCAGAACCAAGTCGGCCCGCTCCGCTAGTCTATACTAATATTATAAAGAGAAAAGATTTGTTTGTTTGTTTGTAATGAATAGGCTCCGAAACTACTGGACCCATTTCAAAAGTTCTTTCACCTTTAGAAAGCTACATTATCCCCGAGTAACATAGGCTATATTTTATCCCTGTATTCCCACGGGAACGGGAACTACGCGGGTAAAACCGCGCGGAGGCAGCTAGTACTAAATAAGGCGACAAAATTTAGCTAAAGTGTAAACATGCTTTATTTCTACTAGAGTAGATATTTAAAATAATTGGTTTAAAAAGAAATACCAGTCGAATTGAGAACCTCCTCCTTTTTTTAAGTGGTTTAAAAATATTTCTTATAAGTCAAACTAACGCGTTATTCCGTTACCTACTGTATTTTTTTATACCACTAAGGTAGCAAACAGGCACTCTTTAGTTACATTAATACCTAAATGTATGTGACAAAAGAAATACATAAATGCTTTTAAAAACTTATCATACAATGTAACCCTTGTTTACAACTAGCTGCCTCCCCGCGGTTTTACCCGCGTAGTTCCCGTTCCCGTGGGAATACAGGGATAAAATATAGCCTATGTTACTCGGGGATAATGTAGCTTTCCAAAGGTGAAAGAATTTTTGAAATCGGTCCAGTAGTTTCGGAGCCTATTCATTACAAACAAACAAACAAACAAACAAATCTTTCCTCTTTATAATATTAGTATAGACAAGAAAAACCTTTCACACAACAATAATTACGGTAAGATTATACCGACAATAATCGTGGTGTTTTTTACATATACGATTCCAATCAGATCGTATATATACAAAAAATTATTGCGAATTCAAAGAAAAGTCACATGCGCTGAGAATCGAACCCGTTACCGCGGTGTAATTTGTGTTTTTCTGAGCCACCGGCCCCGTCCTCGCTTTGTCTCACTCTTGGGACGGGGTTTTTGCTTGCCGCCTCGTTTCTTGATGCGTAAACTGCGAGATGTTGTCTTGATACTTGAACTGTTAATTAATACTGTTAATATGATTTTTAAGTAGATTTTATAGGGATAGTTTGTGTGATTATATTACAAACAGTCACTTCGGTGTTATTATCTATATATGTATTGAAAACTAGTATATGTAGTATATCAGCTATCTAGTTACCAAAGCACAATCGTGTGTTAATTCAGGTTATAAACTACGTATTTGCGTTCCAAAACAGTTCTATAGTTCTTGCATTAAAGCGTAACAAACATACCTATACTCACAAACTTTCGCATTTATAATGTTTGTAGGATTAATTTTGACGTAAAGATTGTTAATAATAAAAGTCAGTAAAAGCAATAGAGCATAGGAGTGACTGTTCATAAGTGCATATAAAGGCTTATGTGAATAAAAAATACTTTGATTTGATTAAATACTAAGTATCAAAACGAGTTGCGTGTTGATACCACAATGCATGGTTGGTGCAAAAACTTGAGAGCACGTTGTATGTGGAAAAACCGTGGAAAACGTGGAAAAACAACGCTCACATTGCGAATAAGACAAAAACTACATCTAGGAACCCAAGTACTTTACTACGTTCACTTTATACTATAGTTAAATAAGCTAGTTCCCGTTCCCGTGATCACAGGGGTATCAAAAATAGATAGTAACCGATTCTCACACTACTGAATATGCGTATAAAATTTCATAAAAATCGGTCAAGTTTCGGAGGAGTATGGTAACTAACATTGTGACACGAGAATTTTATATGTAAGATTATAAAGTTGTTTGTGGGGGGAGTAAATGGGGTAATCTCAGGAACGAATGTTTCGAAATGAAAAGTAGCCTTGTTTGAATGGATAATTTCATGATATAATTATCAATATTGTCTATAATATATTATAGTCTTACTAATATTATAAATGCGAATGTTTGTGAGAATGTATATAAGTTTTTCTATCACTAGAATAGCTGAAGGATCGCAATGAAATTTGGCACAAAGTTCTGTTATATATTGGCTTCTTTTTATCCCTGGAAAATTATAATCATGTCAAGTGAGTCCCCACTTCCCCCAGCGACGCCCTGAGCCGAGGCACGGTCCCGCAGGGGACACCCTCAGCGCTGTCGCTTAAACTCCTTCGGTTGAGAGCCCTCTGCGCTCACCGAAACACTCCGCGTAACGGTGTAAAAGCCATCTGAGGCTAACACCTACTAGTCCTTTAAAAAAAACCCTGGAAAATTTAAGATCCTCTGTGTAAATAAACGTAACCCATAAGTAGGTAATTTTCCCAGTTTTTTTACATTTTTCAGTAATGGATGAAACAGCGGGGAGCCACTAGTTAATATATATATTCTGAGTAATTTCTTTTTAACAGACGTCATCGCAAGACTTTTTGAATAAAGTCTTGTGTAAAAATAAAACTTAAGGCCGCATTCGAAAGAAACGTTATGTAAAGTAGCTCCATAAAAATGCAAGTGATAAAAACGGTTCGCGACGTTAAACCCATGCTGTGTTATAAAGGATAAAATAAATGTTGTCACTGAACGAAATACATTAAAAAAACTAAATCCCAATTAATATTATATATACGAAAGTATCTGTGTCTGCTATGTTACGCTTTTACGCCAAAACCAATCAAACAATTAGACGAAATTTGATACAGATATATTTAGCTTAGGAAAAGGCATAATTGATGGTCCTCAAAACGCGGGTGTAACCGGGGGATGGAAGCTAGTTTCCCTATCTAATAAAACGGCATTTTTTAATTTAAGACTAACTTACGCTCTGCGGTTTCATTCGAATAGTTCAAGGTCCCGTAGGAATACGGATAATGTAGCTTTCAATCGGTGAAAGAATTATTCAGGTCGGTCCAGTAGTTTCAGAGCCTATACAAACAATCAATTAAACAAATCATTCCTCTTTATTAGAGTAGACATTTGTTCGGGCCAAACCTTCACGGTGGGGAATGTCTATGTGAAAGTCATAGACACCAGCCCTGACGGTCCTCTTTAAGAATAAATCAATTGACACGTCACTTCAAATAATATTAACTTGTCAACCACATCTATATTTTCTCCGCATTTATATTTTATTATTATATCGCAAATAACAACTGTGCAACTCGGTTCCCGCGCGGGAGAAGCCCCCCTGAGGAGGATCCCAGGGTAAGTCTGTGCATTTATAGATAGGCATTCTTTTCCGTGTGGGACTGACCGGAACCAGCAGCATCCGCATAGTGGAGGGTCACTCTCAGGACACGAAGCCCTAGGTGGCCGCTACAACATTAGTATGCAGTAAACTAAAATAAGACAAATTTTAGTCGAATCGATTTGAAGTCGATTCTTTCATTAACTTAAACGGGCACTTTATAAACCTAACCCAAATTTTATACATATCTATAGCTCAGTTATTATTCGCTTTGCGGTTTCACCCACGTACCTGGAAAACTTAATTTTTCCCGGGATTATAATTAGCCTTTGTACCTAGGTACTATTCCAGAATATAGCCTATCTACGTATTTTGTCATTCCCCAACACCCAAATATTGTCAGTGAGACTAATTCCTTGAAATTTAAATAAATCTAAGTAGGTATGTTTGTTTTGAAAAGAGTAATTGCTGAGTTTATTGCCGGCTCTACTCAGCAAAACCAACCTTCCGAACCGAGCGTTAGAGTCTGACTATTCTTAAGTGTCTGTGAAGGCCTCATCATCCAGATATCTTGAACCGTTCTGGCGTTATTAAGTAACAAACATATATCCATTCAAACTTGGCCAATTACAATATTAGTTGCTAAATCTATACTAATATTATAAAGAGGAAAGATTTGTTTGTTTGTTTGTAATGAATAGGCTCCGAAACTACTGGACCGATTTCAAAAATTCTTTCACCTTTGGAAAGCTACACTATCCCCGAGTAACATAGGCTATATTTTATCCCTGTATTCCCACGGGAACGGGAACTACGCGGGTAAAACCGCGCGGAGGCAGCTAGTAGTAAGATAAATTACGGATTCTATGCACGGTCGCGTAGGTTTTTTACATTTTCTTTTAGCAAGGATCTCCGTTAAGGCGAGGTGCAACATTTTTATTTTAGTTTTTACTCCGGCAGACGGCTCGGGGCCGCTCCTTAGTCGAACGACGGAAAAAGTTTATTTAAGGCGAATGTTTTGCGATACTAATTGAAAATTTAAGTTTCTTCCAAAAAGGAAGATGAATAAAAATGCTGCTTTTTATGCATGTTCATCTATTTCTTAATTGTTGACATGCAAGCAAATGTTTGTCATGGGTGGGTTCCTGGGTAATCCCAGGAACTACTTGTTCGATAGCCCATTTCTCGAGAAAGGCTATATCATCACGCTACGACGAATAAGAGTGGAGCATCAGTCGATAATGTTGCAAAAACGGGCAAGTGACGCTAACGATGTTCCGCGGGTCAACTATTCATTAGACTATGGGGCCTTCATTCCTTAATAGACCGCGATTATGATGTTAACTAAAAAAAATGTATTTCTTGAAATATTTTAGCTCTATAACGTTGTTTTAAAAATCATGTTACGAGGAAAGTTATGAATGTGCAAGTTATGGTCGCAAAAGTAGAGGAAGACCGAAGAAAGTATGGATGGATTGTGTGAAAGGTGATGTGTAAGAAGGGAGTGATGACTGAAATGACGGCTGACAGAGAGGAATGGAAGAAAAACACATGCTGTGCCGACCCTGCTTAGGCGGGATAAGGGCAGGAAGAAGAACGTTGGTTTAAAAATGTTGAATATGACTATAACATGCCACCTTAACTCCCCGCGATATGAAATCTACATAATATGCAGATGCCAATTTTTATAAAACCCGAGTGCATGATACGACGGAAAAAGTATCCTGACACAAGCATATTTTAAAAGTACATATTTCTTACCAGATAAGGGTGGTCGCTTCCTTTCTGAAACTTATAAAAGCATATTTTCCTAGCATTATTAACATTTTCGGATCTCTATGTAAATATGCAAAGATTTGAGTATTTGATGTTATTTTTAACCTGTTCGTAAACAAACAAAAACTCTTATCTTTCATTATAATATTAGTATAGACTAGCTGCCTCCCCGCGGTTTTACCCGCGTAGTTCCCGTTCCCGTGGGAATACAGGGATAAAATATAGCCTATGTTACTCGGGGATAATGTAGCTTTCCAAAGGTGAAAGAATTTTTGAAATCGGTCCAGTAGTTTCGGAGCCTATTCATTACAAACAAACAAACAAACAAACAAATATTTCCTCTTTATAATATTAGTATAGATATAGACTACTAATAGATTGACTTTCAAGCCGCTGGTCGTGGGCTCGAATCCCACCCAGGACAAACATTAGTATGCATGAATATGTCTGTTTGTTCTGTGTCTGCATGTAAATATCTATATAAGTACGTATTTAAAAGTAGTATGTGTAGTAGTTATATCAGCTATCTGGTTACCATATTACAAGCTCTGCTTAGTTTGGAATCAGATTGGCCGTGTGAAAAATGTCCCAGGATATTTATTTTTATTTTATTTATTATTTAGTTTATATGTATTTTTATATTTTGTTAGTATTTAAAATATTAATAGTAAAATCGTCATAGCAAGATTACTGAAAAAATTGTTTATCAGAATACCTTTAGGTATTTGGTGAAATGATAAGAATTATTATTTTGGCAAATTTGGCACCAGTAGCAGAAGTATGTCGACAGTAGATAAGCCTCGGTGGCGCAGTAGGCAGCGCGTAAGTCTCATAATCTTAAGGTCGTGAGTTCGATCCTCACCCGGGGCATGCGTTTTTGGTCAGATTTGGAATTTTGTATTCCAATTTGTTGTGTGTTTGGTCGGTTACTAGTTGGTAGAGAGCTATGCGAGTGGTTGTGGGTCGTGGTTCGATTCTCGGTCAAGACATTTTTTTTGGAATTAATGTGTAAGTGAAATCATATTGCTAGTTTTGTTGTATAAGTTATTTTATATAGGAATAAAAAATATATTAAAAAAACAACTATTAAATTAGATATCTCCGTTAGATATATTTTCAAGAAAAAGTTAATTTTGGGATAGTGCCAATAATATATAGTTTAGTTTGTAGGAAATCTATATATATATCTGTAATAGCTGCCTCCCCGCGGTTTTACCCGCGTAGTTCCCGTTCCCGTGGGAATACAGGGATAAAATATAGCCTATGTTACTCGGGGTTAATGTAGCTTTCCAAAGGTGAAAGAATTTTTGAAATCGGTCCATTAGTTTCGGAGCCTATTCATTACAAACAAACAAACAAACAAATCTTTCCTCTTTATAATATTAGTATAGACTAAGAATTGGACAGACTTGGAGCATCAGAGTAAGACTATTAATAAGAAATTGTAAAGGCCTATTTAAATAAAAATATTTTTTATTCAACGCTGAAAATTCTACGAGTTCTTATATTTTTCGAAAAAAAAAATATTATCCTCTCTCATACATCTTCGAATTGCAGGTTGATTCGACAACTTTTTATCGAATATATCTTATATTTTTTGTTAAACATTGCAGAATGCGGCTGGCTTCCATTTAATTATGGATGATTTTAAATGACTTATTTTGTTATTGTCTACGTTTTTTTCGCTTGAGTTTTTAATGTAAATTATGCATGAAAATATAAATTTCACTTTACTTTAATTTTAATGGACCTTTCAATGTCCTACACAAATAATTAAATAAATCTATCTATAATACATCCATCTTACTCGATCTGTTAAACTTCATTATTTCAACTGGCAACGTTTATTCTTTTTTATTTTACTTTTTTTTTTCAAATTCAGACACCCCCTCACTCGTACAATACCATTCAACTCATTCAATTCAAATAAAGAACATTCGGTTACGCAAAGATGCGTTCCGAAACACACCAAAGCGCTGTTTGTGCTCTTTTTTCTTTCATTTTTTCGCCGCTCCTTTCATTCGCTCCTTGAATCAGCTTATTTAACAATACCGCTGTGTGTATATGCAAATCTTTTTTAATTGTCTTCATCTCGTCTGTAAACCGAACTAACTGTGCCCGCTGTCTCTACTCTAGTGTTGAGTGACGCATCTGTCATTTCTGATATTAACGCACCGCTCGTCCCATTCGGAACGGAACACGGCATAATGACATGGCCGCTTTTTGTTTAAAAATAAAACTTGCAAAGTGCAATGATAATGGGTGTTTTTTTCACCCTATAGATGATCTAAGTCGTGGTGGAATATCTCACGAGGTATGTGGTGTGTTCGAAACGTTTTTCAGCGGCCGTCCGAGATAATGTGTCGCGGAATTTTCATGAGAGCAATATTTATTGTGTTTGACGCTATTACAGCCGCGGCCGGTGGCTGCCTCCGCGCCCCCTATGTCCTCGGACGCGACAAAAACTCACGCGAACACCATAATAATACATATAGGTGTATTTTATCCGATGGTCATTTTTTTACCGTTGTTTAATTCCTTGGATAATGGCCGGAGTCAAATGACCGGGTGGCGGTAAGAAACGGCGGGAATTTCAGCGATGCTCGCGCAGTCTTTTAAGCATATTTTTTTGTCCGCGACGGGTTCGTTCAGCGGCGGTTTTCGATGTTTTTTGCCGGTTCCCGATGAAAACCGTAATGGCATTTTATTGTGCATAAGAGCGGGCGGAATCATTAATTATTTATAATAAGCGGCTAGTGCCGAATCGCGTCCGCCATGTTTATTTTGGTCCTTCTGCTGCATCTGCATAATGGTTTTTTGACGTTTATTTTCGCGCCATTGTGGCGTACTCAGTTGCATTCGGAAACCGAGTAATTTATTCTGATGGAACACAACCTTTTTCGTTTGATATTTTGTTTTAAATTTTCGTAAAAGGTTCTACAGTGCAGCGGACCCATAAACCATCAAGAATTACTTTTTTTTTGTATGATCACCTACTCATACCTACTCATTTTGTAAGCAGTTGTCAGCCGTGATTGGTCGGTGTGGTATTGGTAGTTTTTGCACTTCTCACACGATTGGTGTCTGTGAACCTTTTTGCCGACTTCATCGAAAGTAGGTTATGAGTTGAGCCTACGATCATTAAAGGCAATAGTGTGCCAATCGCATTTGTAGTGCGCGAGCGCTTTTTATTGTAAAGAATAATCATTTTTTGCTCATTAATGTATATGCGCTTTTATTACAATTTCGTGATAAGGTACTTAATAAGTTATTTTCTGTATATGGGTTGTTGTAATCAACTGCAATATTTATGTATGAAAATAACTGCTGATACGGATTTGGTGATAGTTTATATTAATTTAAATATACAGAGATTATAGAATAGGTAGGATTATAGGCTAGGATCTAGCAACATATTTCTTGCAAATTAACCATATTAAAATAATATTTCATAAGTAGGCTAAAATAGTTAGTCATCTAAAAACACAAAAATTCAATAGCGTTGCCTTCATATTGATTAATTTCTACAAAAACGCATGCCCCGGGTGAGGATCGAACTCACGACCTTAAGATTATGAGACTTACGCGCTGCCTACTGCGCCACCGAGGCTTGAGAACAAATCGCGGACTTGTCTAACCCTTACACCGACACCGGGCTAAAAAGAGGACATACTTATTTGGGGCTTTAATAATAGGTGTATCGGATTTATTGAATTAAAAAAGTGAAAGTCTCTTGACAATGAAATGGTTGAATAAGCTATATATTTATACCAATTTTTCTTAATAATATTCATTGTTTGTAACATTTTAAAAAATAGGTACAATTCTCAAGATATGACAATTCACAAGATTTACATAAATAACATACTAAATTTTAATAGGATAACACAAAGGCTACTTTTAAAAACCTCCGAGAACGCGGGTGAAACCGCTGGGAGCAACTAGTAGTGACATAAACGTAACAGACATCGTTAAACATCAATTTAAAACTAGAACCCACCGACCCGGAAGAGCCGTATGTAAATACCGTAGACAATACTCAACCCTTAAAAAGTCATCCCTGATTTGACGCAAGACGCACCGGACAGGTCGATATGATCTCGAGCGGACAGCTGCTAAGCAGATGTTTTAACAATTTTGACGGACAAATGCATACGGAAACAAACAAATAACATTCATTCCTAACGTAAAGATATACGGTTCAAATTTGATTATACTTTTGTGTAATTTTGGACTGTTGAAAGGTCAATGGTCTGACGTTTTCGGTCGAGAAATGGGTTATTGTTTTCTTTGGAAATACTATTAATCTTGCATTGGACTTTATTTCACACGATTAATATTGATTTGTTGAATGTGGTAGAAATTTTAGAGATTCTTCTGGTCTGAAAACCAAAAACAAAAATAGCTAATAAATACCGATTTTACCTAAATAATAAATACCTTAAAAAAACCTAATTAAACATAGATATTTTTTGTAATGAGTATTTACCTCGTATTTATGAAATATCAAAAGGAATTATTATAAGTGTTATGTATCGATATAATTTTGAAAAAATTGGTTGCCTGTAAAGTCGGTATACGGGCGAAAGTTTTACGTGACAACCATTAGGCGGGCTAACCATGCCCGAGTGGAAGGGACGCGTGCCTCTCACTCGCTCTCATTGTGAGCGCATAACGTGAGCGGAGCGTAACGCAGTTTCTTGAAGTGTCACCCGGCAAACCAATTTATAAGACGTTGTCACGTCAAAAAAAATGACGTTTTCTTTTCATAATTTATTCTGGCCTCATATCAAACAGACAGGTGATAATATGAATATATATAGATAATTACACAGTAAACATGTGTTCTCGTGTTATAAAAATTAACAGCTAATACGATCAGACGATTACAATAATAAAACAATTTTTAAACAACGAAATGACTTATTCTTATTTTTTCTACCCACGGGTATAATTGCTTCGCCATTTATAGGGCAGGTTTTTTTCAGAATATGTTCTTCAAATCAGTAAGTTTTTGCCAGTAAACGTGCTTTGAAATAACATGAATAAAATATCATAGGTATAGTTACATAAAATATCAAGAAATTCATATAGGTGCCTACTCAAAATGTTTTCGATAGTAAATATTTATATAAGTATGTATTTCAAAGTAGTATATCAGCTATCTGGTTACCATAGCACAAGCTCTGCTTAATTTGGAATCAGATTGGCAGTGTGAGAAGAATGTCCCAGGATATTTATAACTAGCAATTACGGGCACTTAACAATAAATTATGTCCCGGGATGTTTATTTATCAGACTGCATGTATGAAAAATGTCCCAGGATATTTATCTCGGTATTGCATTTTGGTTTTTAGCCGACAGTGACCACTTACTAATAGATGGACAGCTATATTTCAATATTTTGACATAAAGAAATAAGTAGGTACCTACTGTAGTACTGTGTACTATATTTCAATGTTTTTAACATAAACAAATAAGTAGGTACCTACTGTAGTACTGTGTACTATATTTCAATGTTTTTAACATAAACAAATAAGTAGGTACATACTTAAGTAGCTACTAAGATATAAAATACCACACTAGAGCGCTATGGACAGATAGGTAATCTTTATCTTTTTATCTGCCTGGCGCTATTTTATCACCCGCAATGGTTGATGAATGGAACATACTCATTTTAAAGTAATATTTTTATATGCTTTTATAATTATTGGGGTCACATTTATAAATAAATAACAAAATCGAGTCTGTGCAACTGTCACCTGACCCGAATGACACCGCAACCTTGATTAAATAACCAACTGGTGCAAAAATGAAAAAATAATAAATCACACGATTTTATACCTTATTCATTCATGTGTCGAACGAATAAAATCACTTTGAAATGAGAGAAAACATATATTTGTCGATGGTTTTAATGACAGGATATGAGCGAGTTGAGTTTGTTTAAGGATAAAGGTTCTATCTGAAATATATATATCGTTAAATGCGATATTTTAACTACCATTCAATAGAATATTTTATGTAATTTCCTCAATGTTATTAAAGTCACACTTAATAAAAAAAAATCGACAATACAAGTTTCAATTTATCAAAAGAATCGAAGAGAAAAAACGTGCCCCAAGGCAAGGAAAGGGTTAACTTTCAATTTTACTAATTAATTAACGTTCCTAACACATGTTTAGACGTGGTCCTGTCACGCTTTCTCTAGCATTGAGCATTAGTCAACATATTAAACAGACTTTTGCCACCTGTTGATAAAAAGAAATGAAAAAAAAACAAACGTCAGTTGTTCCGATAGCCACAAAGATTTGTTTTATTCCTTTTTAATTGTCAATTTGAATCATCGGGGACTTTAATACCCGCAGTGGTTTTTTGAAGGGTTAACTGATTTAGGCCGGACGCGTCTGAGTCGGAAGTAACATGTGTCGGTTCGTTTGTCATTATTTTTAATTTTATTATACACTTTTTGGGTGTATCTTTAGACTATATTCTTTTTATTTTGTTCAATACCTACTAAATTTGCTTTGTGGCTTGTTTTTAACGCCCGACGCAAAAACGACGGGGTGTTCTTAATAAGAGGAATTATGTATGAAGGTGTAGTACTCTCGTAATTAAATTAATAATTACGTGGGTACAATTTAATTAATGGGTAAATTTAATGTGGGTTAATTTAATAAATACTAGATATGTTTTTCACAGTTACCACAGTTATTTATTATATTTATATTTTTCCTTCTAAACATTGAAAAAAGACAAAACTACTTTCTGTCCTGCTCTTGCTCTTACTGTTTGTTTAGTTAATACTGCGTATGTTTAGGCACTAAGTCCTTCTAGGTAAATAGTACTAAGACCTCACAAAGTACTCTTTATTGATAGCTGATCATACATTTTTAAAAATGCATTTTAACATGTATTTTGTTGAATACCGAGATTTAAATTACTATATATAGCGTCTGAATTATAAGTAACTAGTTTCTGCCCGCGACTTCATCCGTGTGGAATAGTTACTCTTAGCTAACGCTAACTTTAACCCGCGACTTGGTTTACGTAAGCTCTCAAATGAATATAAACCCCGATTTTGAAACATTATTTCTTGGTGCTCCGCTCCTATTAGTCTTAGCGTGATGATATATAGCCTATAGCCGTCCTCGACAAATGGCTATCTAACACTGAAATAATTTTTCAAATCGTTCCAGTATTTCCAGAGATTAGCACTTTCAAGCAAGCAAACAAACAAACTTTTTTTTTTTTTGAAGGGACTAGAAGGTGTTAGTTAGCCTCTGTTGGCTGTTACACCTTTACGCGGGCAAAAACAAACAAGCAAACTCTTTAGCTTTATATATTCGTATAGATGTAATGAGAAGGTTATTACAAAGATGACTATCATATATGAAAGTAGGTTGATAGGTTTCTATATCAAGCCTAGGTGGCTACCCAAATACCTTACTAAGGCAAGTCCCCCTAGATTATCAATTTGATTGCACAGAATGTCCAAATAAAAGAAATGTCAGAAAAACCCGGGAACCCACATCGTTCTTGTCTATGGTTTAGATTTTTTTTCCAACAACACCTGTAGCCGAGGGAGAGGGTTCGGAGGATGAGAATACAAAAAAAAAGTTTAATGATTCGAACGTGAGAAATGAGGTCGAACTAAAAGAGGATTTATTAGCTGTGTTTTGCTTGAATACATTCCACATTATTTAGAACTAGTGGCTGCGTTTTCACCAGCGTTCCCGGGAGATCTTTCATTTTCCCGGGGTAAAAAGTGTGCCTTTCTTAGGGTCTAGACTATCTGTGTACCAAATTTATTTTAATCGGTTCGGTAGTTTTAGCGTGAAACCAAGACAGAGTTACTTTCGCATTTATATTATTAGTATAGATTAATAATGTAAATGTAAAAATGTGTGGCTACGATCCAACTAACGCCCGATGTTAATAATCTATCTCCTATCCGAGAGTAAAACCAACGAGTTGTCAAAATGGACGGATAGCTTATTGGCAAGCAAAATCTATCATTTTCTAACAGATTCGATCGATCGTAGATCGAAGATAGATTGATTTTAAAGCTTCACCCAGAAAATGGATTTATATATCAATCTTAGATAGCAAAAAATGGATCAGGATTGATTATTGACATCGGGCGTAAGGCAAGAAGGGAGTGAAGAGATTACAGGGTCGGCAACGCGTGAGTAATGCCCGTAGTGTTGCAAACGTCTATAGGCTGCGGTAACCGCTTCCCATCAGGCGGACTGTATGCCTGTTTGCTACTTTTGTGGTATAAAAAAAAGGCTCGTTGATGTGTAAAAAAAACTCATGAGTCTTAATAGGTAGGAAAACTGTATGATAATCAAATAAATATTATAATGGGTTATGTTAGTTATTTATTAAATCTTTAACAACAACAGATAATATAACAATGCATGTAAATTCATGATAATATTCTTAACGTTTAATTTATATAAGTAGCTACCTCCGTGGGGTGTCACCCGGGTAGTTCCCGTTCCCGTAGGAATAGAGTGATAAAATATAGCCTATAATACTTGCAAATAACGTAGCTTTCTATTGGTGAAGATGATTCAGATAGGTCCAGTAGTTTTGGAACTAATAAAAAATCAACTTTCCTCTTTGTAATATTAGTATAGACAGTAAAACAGCATTATCAAAAAGCATTTATCACTACATTAATAATCAATTTGTGAACTTAATTTCAACATTCAAAAGCTCTCTAATAAACCTAATACGTATAACTAATCAAGAAACCCGCATAAAAACGATAAAGTAGTGAAAAAACCACTGCGGACACCACCTTTTCGATCAAAATCAGATATCTGGCTATCGACGCTATTTATTATTCGTTCCCGAGCTATAACTCTTTAACTCACCAACTGTCCACTCTTGGCCCCCTTTTTCAATTTCTTTAGGGTTCCGCAACGACTTAAAAACCATTTTGTATGGCCTTTGTAATTAGATTTTAGTAATGTTATACATGCTAAAGTTTGTAAGTATCGAATGTTTGTGACCTTTTCATGCCAGAACGGCCGAAGGGATCACGATGAAATTTGGCACAGAGTTAAAATATATTTTGGACACATACTTAGGCTACTTTTTATTTAGGGAACATTCAAGATTCAGAAGAAGAAACGGGGAGCTAGCTAGCTAGCTAGAAAGATTATATTTTATTGTTAGTACCTAATCATAGTAGACATTAAAGCATCATTACAATTTTGATAAATCTTATAACATAGCTTATAAAAATACTTTAGGTACTTTAGTACCTTGATAGTCAGACTAACGCTCGGTTTGGAAGGTCGCCTTTGCTGAGAAAACTCAATAATATTCTTTAGAATTTATTTAAAGTTTAGTAATTACAAGGTGCTTAGGTATATGTATTTGATTCATAAAAACGAAAAACTAACATGGACCATCACTATTAGAAACAATCTCCCACATGACCTGTTTTTTATCGGACCTCCATACTCTATACACCCGCTTTTTATCTATGGACATGTTTGACGTTCTCACGGAAGAGGCTGAATGGACTGGTGTCAGTGCCTTCAATGTTTAAGATAGAAAAAAAACACGGAAGGGTTGCCAGTATTAAAATTATTAGTTTGTTTTCGCTGGCCGTAAGGTGCTGTGGGAATAAATGACCCCCACGTTATTATTTTTTGACATCCGGTAAGGTGTTTAAACGGTTAATGAGAGGATGTGAATGGACAAAAAGTCTGTATTCATATTAGATGTAAGCTGGACCACGAGTGTAGGGTTACTTATATTTATCTTTAGTTAAGTTCATTGTTATAATTTGAGGGGTTGAGGAATTTAGAAAGGGTGAGGTGAAGATGTTTTTAGATTTTTGTAAAGTAGTCTGGTCTTCACTGATTTCTCTATGGGTAAATACTTAATATAAAATTTTGTAAAATACTAACATAGTAGGTACTTAGGTGATTATTAACTAGTCTAGGTGAAACAGATAGGTACTAAGTCGCCTCATATTTCTTTTTAATTTTCCCCAAAATCTTTGCATAAATCGTATTTGACTAAAATGCCTTTAGGAAATATTATACTGCCAAATAGTAGCTGCCCGGGTTCCCGATATCTTTAATTTTCCCAGGATAAAAAGTAGCATACCTATGTTTTAATCCAGTTGATTAACTGTGTTCTAAATTTTATTCAAATCTGTTGAAACAATTTCTATGCATACATCCATCCCTACAAATATTTGTATTTATAATATTAGTCGGCATATACCTAGCTGATTTTTGTCGCTTATACTAAAGAAGTAACCACAAAAATTACAGTAGAAGTATATGCCAATCATACAGAAAAGTAAACATTTTGGTGGCGTATAAAAAAGTAAAAGAGTTGAGGGTTGACCCGACCCCGTTGACTGACAGACTGACAGATGGCGACGCGGCCCGCCAGGCCCCAATGTAGGGTTGGCGACGATTGGTTTCTTTAAACATTACTTTTATTTTTAAAAAAGGTTATACCTTAGTTCATTGTCGGTTAAACATTAGTTTAGTTTTCTTGTTATTAAAGGAGTACTTGTTTAGTTTATTGGCGGCTCTTCCCAGCAAAAGCAACTTTCCGATCCAATCATTAGAGTAGGAGTAAGAAAATATTTTGAATTTCAGTTGATTACAGAATAGATTAGTCATGGCAACTATTTCTTGCTTATTTTTTTTATAACAAATTCACTTCATATTATAAGAAGTTATGAAATATCTTATACACATTAAAACAAGTACTTGCATCATATATACTTAGTCGTTATTTATTTGTCAGCCGGACATTTGTATTCATGAATATGTCTGTTTGTTCTGTGTCTGGATGTTATTATCTAAGTATGTATTAATAAATGTAGTATCAGCTATCTGGTTACCATATCACAAGCTCCTATAGTTTGGAATCAGATAGGCAGTGTGTGAAAAATGTCCCGGGATATTTATATTTATTTGTGGCATCCTTCGGCTCCAATTCAAACCCCACCGCCGCGGGAGTGGGTCAAAAAAGCCCGCGTTAATAATTTCCCACTCACTTTTTTTTTTGCCGTAAAAATGTTTTTAAAAAAGTGTGGCGTAGGTGAGGTGCTAACTACGAACCCCTGAGGCGCACCAAGGTATCAATTAGACATTCGCTTCATAATGGAAAACATGTGTAAAAGCTATAAGTGGCGCTTCAGGGCTCAAAGGGTTTGTGGCATTTCAATTTACTGCCTTTGTGTTGAGTGAAAACGGAAAAAATAATGCTTTAGAAGTTTAAAGTCTGAAATAATGAACAAAAGAAAGTACCTTAATCAAATTAATTATTGCCGGTGGATGTTTCGTAAGTATCTTCATAAAAAACAGCATCCTAAGACAAACTATAAAATCAAAATCACTATCACTTTTGTGGTTTATATAATTTTGTAGTTACATTGTTACAAACATCCTTGACCTAAATATTTTTCCATGTAATAACTACTTACTACATGTATTGAAAAAAGTTATTACCGGCCTTTCATAGTTAAAGTAACCTTCCGTACCGTTAGTCTGACTATTCATTAGAATCATAATCTTCTTAAGAATAATATCTTTCTTTCCATTGGTAAAATATTTTTATTACATAACAATAACAAATATTTAATTCAAACGGCAGATACCTGTCTCACAAAACACTCTTGCGTTCATTTCCACCGTCATCACAATCTCAAACTAATTACAACCAAATACCAAAAGCATTAAATAAAAACTAAGAACCGAATCAAACGCACATGTCCGCCTGGATGGTCTAATTTCTTTATTATATTTGATTAACCCTTCAAACGCGGTCCACCGGTCGTAATTACCAAACAGATGTAGCTCTGATTAATTACTAGAAAAAACTCGATTGCCACCTGCTCAAATCTCACTTTCGATCAAAATAATGAGTTGAAAAAAATGTTAAAAAGTACCAATGCATGTTTTTCGAACTAATCTCGTATGTAAAACGACTAGTCATTGTCTTTTCTTAGCATTTTTTGTGACGTGACGCCGGAAGACGGCGCGGGATTAGAATTTTTTGTTCAAAACGTTTGGTTTTGGTCATTTTACTTTTAAGATAATTCATATTCCTAAGTAAGTGTATCTAATGAGTAATTCGGTAACTTTATAACAGTTACTTACCATTTCTACTTGAGTATTCATAAGAGCTTGAATAGGCTTCAATAAAAATATTTGTCATTTACTATGACTCAAGAAAAAAACATGTTAACGGCCAAATATTCAACGTAATACGTCTTAAATTGAACCAAAAGAAAAAAGGAAGCTTTTTAATGGCTAAGACATGCACACGCAAATTTCGCACGGATGTTTAGCGCCTAAAAAAAATATAAAAAGACACTTTTTCATGTCGTTAGCTCAACCTGCACAATAACCCTATTAATATTCATAAACGGAGACAGTATTACGCATATCAATCACACGGCACGGTGCAAGTGATAAAAAAACGCCTTATCGAATGCGCGAACACATCCCGCCATCTTTGTTTCTGCACTAGCACTGTCATTAGCGCCTTTTTGTATCTGGCAACTCCTTTTTATTTGAAGAGAACTTATTCAAATTTTGAACCGTACAATGGTATGTTTTTGTTTATCCGTTAAAGAAATGATTGTATTACCGCCGAGATTATCTTTGATTCAAATTATGCGCGGGCATAGACAAGTTTGTGGGGAACGGGTTTTTTTTTATAGTGACTTTGGTGTTTGGTTTCGTCAACCTAATTACGAATGAATCCGTGGTATGAATTAGTTGCATTTTTCGCACGGTATAGAGAACACGTGTGTTTAGTATTTTGCGGTAACCGAGTAGGTAATTAGATAAGTTTCCTTTTATGATGGTAATGATTTGTACGCATTTATCCGTTTATGGATGTATTTGAAACTAGTTTGGATCGCATTAGAAGCATATGTGACATTCTCCTAGTTAATTATCGCAAGATTAATTAAATAATGAAAGTTGTTTGTAATTTGCCGTGTAAGAGTAGGTACTTAGATGTAATTATTTCGTTGATTGTATTCATGCAATATTGAATTCTATTGTTAACACTTAATAAAAAAGCTGGCTATTTAAAAAAAAAATGCGTATTCATTAAAAACTTTTGACTCCAGATATAATAGATAGTTACAGTATTTGTAGTACTGAGTTTATTGCCGGCTCTTCTCAGCAAAACCAACCTTCCGAACCGAGCGTTAGAGTCTGACTATTCATAATTGCTTTGCATATTGGCCTATTTGAATAAAAATATTTTTGATTTTTTTTATTTAAAAATATTTTACCCGACTGCGCCAGAAAGAGAGTTATGTTTAATAAATTAGCATTCTGCGTCAGTATCAACAATAGAAAAAGCCTTATGCTAAGACGAGGTTTTCATCATCCCTGCATAATGTTCGTCTATCTGGATTTTAATGTCTCATGATAGGATCAAATAGTGTTTAAAGTAATATGAAAAGTAAATATTAGAGCATTTTACAGGATTTTTTTAATTGCGGGTCTAAGTTTGAATGTGCACTTCCTTATTGATGTCATATGAATTATATGTTAGTTTCCAAGTTATATATTCATATATGGCTCATGAGCATATTTTTAACGAGGCATATTGAATCCTTAGTATGGGAGTCAAGATTTTTTTTTTATTTCTTATTATTATTTAGGTACCGTATTGTATGTAGGAATATCAAAATAGGTATTTGTATGAATGAAGAAAAAAACAAACCCTTTGTTCAAAATTATTAGGTGTAGTATTCAACCTTCTTCCTCCTTCTAATATATCGTCTCATTATTATTGGGAGCGCCAAAGTTTTTATTTAAGAGGACCCTTGAATACTACAACAAGTTTCACATCACATTTGCATAATTTCACAATCGAAATCATTAAGCAATTTTACGTTCTCAACACAAAAAAAAAGGTCTTAACTTATTTTCTAGGCACCAAAAAACATCGTCTCAGAGATACCGTGAGATACGCATAAAATTAACTAATAAATACTCGTATGCAAATTTTATACGTGACCATTTTTTTAAAAGAAAAAGCTAAATTAAAAAAAAAGACAAAGCAAGGACGCGCGGCCGCCCCTTCGCTAACTAGAATTAAAAAGTAAGTATTTGCATATTGCCGTGGCTATTTTTTTTTAAAGTAAAAAGATTATGTTAATGTATTTTTTGGACATTCGCTTGGTACATTGTACCGAGTTTTTTTTTTGTAAAAAAAGCTGAGTTGTCTAAGATAGGGTTGACGGTAGAAAAAAATCTGCGAAAATATTTTAGATCGGTTCTCATGTTTTTTCTTTAAGTTTTTTTTTTGTTTATGACTTGAGATAATTATTTAAATGTATTATTGCTTTTAATTTATGTAGCGCGTAATTTATATGACATTAGTTAGGTTTTCTTTTAATTTATTTATTAAAATGTTTAAGTAAGCCTACAAGTAGATTAAAGTTGAAAATTATACCACAATTTAAATATTTAAGATATTTTTATTACTAATATGAAAAAATACACTGATATTTAAAAAAGCGTTAAAATTTCAAAGTACCTAACCTATCTACACAAGTATCAAAATTCTAAAATACGAAAATGAACAAAAAACACATGAAGTATAGTTAATCTATGTGGATTCAAAATATGTACATAATATACCATCACCATAAACAACTTTACAACTTTTTGTCCAATTTTTTTATCCATATACACTTTTTCTACCTGAGCCTTAGGGGTGGAGTTTAACACACCCCACATTTTTTTTACGACACAAAAACCAATAGTGCACTTTAAGGGTGGCAACATTTTTTTTGTCATGGCAACACAGATCGATAGTTTTCCCGCTCAAACAGGGCATTGGCGCGTTAACCCGTTCATAACAATGGATGCTAACCCTACTCTATAGACGTTATTCATATATTTTTTCGTTCACTAACGGTCTGAGCGATTCTTTTCGGTAAAAGCTGGGGTTGTTATTAAAAAGGGGTTGTTTTTTGTGTGGAGCTCCTCACGCGATTTTCGATGCTTGTAAATCGGTCGGCGCACGCAAATGATCGGCTATTTCGTTTCCAGAAATAGAATTTTGTATATACATGCTCATCTACGTATGGTGAAACCATTATTTTTGTTAATAACTTTTCTATAGGCTAAAGAGATTGAAGAGTAAAAACTTGATTAAAGGTCACGTCTCAATGTAAACCTACTCTTTACGACTAAGTAGGTACCTACTGCTGCTGAGGAATAAATAAATATTTACTACTGATATATTCTTTATTCTGAATTTGTACATAAATATTTTTATTCCGGGAATGTTCCGCCAGTTAAGTTAGTGAGTAGGACCCAAATTATAATACTTAGGTATAAAGTTGAACATATTTATCTTTTAGGGTTCCGTACCTCAAAAGGAAAAAACGGAACCCTTATAGGATCACTTTGTTGTCCGTCTGTCTGTCCGTCCGTCCGTCCGTCCGTCTGTCAAGACCCTTTTTCTCAGGAACGCGTGGAGGTATGAAGCTGAAATTTATATCAATTACTCAGGTCTACTGTCCCTTGAAGCTGTGAAAAAAACAAACTTCTAAGCCAACGCAATCAAAAGATACAGCCGTTTATGCCGCGAATTTTCGACACTTGCAAGGGAATCAAAACCTACAGGGTGCTTCCCGTGAACTCAGAATCTTGAAATTTGGTACGAAGCAACGTCTTATAGCATAGATAAAGGAAAAATTACGAAAACCATAAATTTTTAGTTACATCACATAATATATTTTTTTTTAATAATTTTAAACTTACTACCCATTTCCTCATAAACGCGTAGAGGTATTAAATTGAAATTCATACCAAATACTCAGGTCTATAATACCTTTAAGCTGTAACAAAATCAAACTTCTATGTCAACGCAATCAAAAGAAACAGCAATTTAAGCTGCATATTTTGAAACTCGCAAGTACTCGCAAGGGAATCAAAACCTAAAGGGTACTTCCAGTCGACCTAAAATCTTGAAATTTGGCATGAAGCAATGTTTTATAGCACACATAAAGGAAAAATTCCGAAAACCTTAAATTTTTAGTTACATTACAAAATATATATTTTTTAAAAAATATAAACTTATTACTTTTTTCCTCACCATAGTTATGACTCGATTGTCGTAATGAACGAACTTTGTAAACCTTGCAGGTTTGTACGGAACCCTCGGTGCGCGAGTCCGACTCGCACTTGGCCGTTTTTTACAAAGACAAACGACGTATCCTTTCCCAAGCACTAGTCTATACCTTTCGAAGTTTCATCAATATCGGTTCGATGGTTTAGGCTTAAAAGCGTAACAGACGGACAGAGTTACTTTCGCACTTATAATATTTGTACACACCTACCTATAGATAGATATCTTGGTTAAGAACCAAACTACCCCCTCGTCAAATATATTTATCTTTTGAAAATAGGATATTAATACATGTAGTATTTTCACATCGTCCGCCATATTGTATTGCTATGTCTTTCTTACAGTGGTGGTGACGTCAGCTCCGGCGAATGAAGCTGAGCTGCAGTTGTACCGAGTTATGCAGAGAGCAAGCCTGCTTGCTTACTACGACACGCTACTTGAAATGGGTCAGTGTTTAATATAGTTTTATTGAAAACTAGCTTAAATAATCCAGACCCACAAGGGTCTATTAGTGGCTCCGCGCGGTTTCACCCCCCGTTCCTGGGAGATCTTACATACAGACAAAAATACAAATCTTTCCTCTTTATAGTATTACTATAGAAGCTCGGAAGATTGTCTGCAAACCATGCTTTGTTTACAAATAGCGCCCCTAGCGACATCTCTCTAAATTTGAATTAATCTGTTACCTGTTATGTATAAATACTTGTACCTACTTAAAAGAAGGTCCCAACTTTAATTTTGAATTGTAAACTGGATAATTGTTGGATACAGAAATAAATATTTTATTATCATTTATGTCAAGTCTTCGAGAATGAACAAATCTTCTGAACAAGCACTTTTTTAATGTATCTATGTAAATTTATCAGTAGACTTGATAGTAAAGGAAACTAAGAAAAAACACTTTCCCATAAAACAAAAAATGCATTTCCATAAACCCAAAAAAGTGGCAACATGCAAATATGCATTTTTTATTTTATACTTTTTAATTCCGTCGATTGCTAAGGAAGGGTTTTGGACAGTCTTCCTTATACTTTTTGTTTTTTTTCGCCAGCCCCCCTTCGGTCACGTAAGAATTTGCATATTTGCCTAAATTATATTGGTGAGCTAGTATTTTTTCATCGAATCACACGTTTTTGTGTGTTCAACAATGAAAGTGATGAACTTGCCATACGAGAAAGTTTTGCATATTAATGTTTATGGGATTAGTGTAGACATAGTATCAGTTTTTTGCTTGAGAATTTTTAAATACTTGATATGATAATGAAGAGATTATTTTTAATCATGTGTAGTAGTAATAAATTATTTACAGACTTTACAACTTTTAGTGAACTTAATAAATACTTAGGACCTATCTACATACCTACTTACTTACTCAGCTTCCAATCATACAGAATCTGTTTATGAGTAAATAATAAAATTAAGTTTAATCAAAAAAAGCGATCTCTTAAAGGTTCACCTTTTAATTCCAGGCGGCGATGATGTCCAACAACTCTGTGATGCTGGCGAGGAAGAATTCCTGGAGATCATGGCTCTAGTCGGCATGGCGTCCAAACCTTTACACGTCAGACGCCTCCAAAAAGCCCTCCAAGAATGGGTGAACAACCCAACCCTCTTCCAAATCCCAATTGTATCCAACCTCTGTCCAACCGAGAATCCTTTTATGCAATGCAACCAAAGATTACTAAACATGCCACCTACCATCCCTAACGTATTGCCCAGGTCTGTTGCGTCTCCAGAGAGCAGACCAATGTACAGTCCCTCGCCAGGTGCACCTGAAAACAGCTGCGGGTCAGCTGCATCAGCCCCAAACGCCAGTCCTGTTCACCAACCAAATACCTTCGCGAAAATCGTACTACCTCCATCGCCTGCTCCAACCGCTCCTATAACTTCAACCGCGAGATCCTTTTCCCCTCAAAGTGCCTGTCCCCCAGCATCAGCCGGATCCAGTCCAAGTTCCGTCACATCACCAGTCCAGCTGACGCCAGTTCTCCTAGATGCTCACGTCCAAAAACTGGCGGCAGCTGCAGAAAAACTGAGCAGACATTTGCCACAGTTGGAGCCAAAGCCACAGAACACAAAGAAGAAGATGTGCAAAGACTTGGAGCTGGTGATGATGATGCCGGAGTCGGATCCGAGGAGAATGGAGGAGATTAGGAAGTACGCAGCGATCTACGGGAGGTTCGATTGCAAAAGGAAACCGGAGAAGCCTTTAACCCTACATGAGGTAAGTCGATACGTACAATACTTATGTTTCAGTTTTAATTACTACTAGTGGCTCCCCGCGGTTTCACCCGCGTTCCCGGGATAAAAAGTAGCCTATGTGTTATTCCAGAACATATTCTAGCTCTGTGCCAAATTTCAAGCAGATCCCTTCAGCCGTTGGAGCGTGAAAGAGTAACAAACATCCATACATACAAACTTTCGCATTTATAATATTAGTAGGATTAATATCGAGCAAGTTCAAACTGATCTTTTAAAAGAACTTTGTTTATTTACTATAAAATATAATATATATTATCGTGCATTTTCGACTATGTGTTCCTAAGCTATTGTGATAAAGCTTTCGTAGGGTCTTGTGTCCAAATAATTTATATAAATATAAATAAAATCGAGAACGCCTCAACTGATTTTATTTTTGGTTGTTAAATATTGAAAACAGTTGTTATAAATGTTTAAGTAGATTCCCGAAAACGCGTGTGAAACAACAAACCTTACTCTTAATAAATAACTTAAAGATATATTAATACCGTGGTGGTTCCCAGTAGTTTTACCCTTGTTTTATAAATGGGATCTTTAATTTTTCCGTGATAAAAAGTAGCCTATGTGTTATTTCAAGACATATTCTAACTCTGTGCCAAATTTCATCGCGATCCCTTCAGTCGTTTTGTAATTATCACAAAGTTTCGCATTTATAATATTACTAGGATATCAAGGCGTGTAAGAACAGATGTTAGGTCATGCTAGTCTTATAACAACTGAAGGGAAATTAGCACAGAGTTAAAATAACTATGCTATTTCATCCCGAGAAAGCTAAAGATCCAAGAACAGGAGTTAATAAACATACAATATTAGGTGCTAGTGAATGAGGCGGCCGCACAGCTTTGCCGCGGTGCGCCGGCGCTGCTCACGCGGCGCGACGAGCTGTTCCCCCTCGCCCGTCAGCTTGTGCGGCGGGCTGGTCTGCACTACTCCAAGCACGGGTACTTAAACCACACCATACCACACTACACCACACCACACTAATAGGAACATGTGTCACTATGAAGCTGTTGCTTCCCCATTAGAATCTAGTTATTTATATCTGCTTGTGAAACATATTTGAATTAAATTTAGAGATAAAGAATTAGAATTAGAGATAAAGAATTTGACACCTGAAAAACATGACACAATTCTTAACGCAGTCAATATATTCATTTGATATCCTCGGACACTCTTCACACAATACCCTTCATCGGTGGTCCTTATCATAAAATTATTTGAAGACACAAACGTGTAGGTAGTATTCAGATTTCGTTCAGGGTTTTGATTGGTCCAATCTCCCAAATTCCGGGAACGTTTACTAGATGCAATGATTTACACTAGAGATACAAGTCACTATATAGTTATTAAATTTACTAATGCGTCATTGAATTTTTAACTTCACTTTTCCAACTATGTATTTATTTGTGTTTTCTTCACGTACAATGATTGATTTGATCCTTTCAAAGCCGTTACATCTATTACCTACTTACTTGACAATATAACTTTCATTGTTTATCATAAACTTTACTAACAATCTAAAATTTTAAAAATCAAATTACTTAACTAACAATCTAAACTAATTCGTTCCAGGCTACCTCCAACAGCAAGCACGGGAGAGGACAGGGAACGGGACGACGACGAGACGCCCGCGAAGCGACCGAGACAGGTCGTCTCCCACGTAGACCTCACCGATTAGACTAACGACATAACACGTAGTCGGGATGTAGAACGGACTAACCGGCCGACGTGGTGGTAGCCATCAATAATATAGAGCCTGTATTTGAGCTAGCTAAACCTCTGGGAGCTAACATTGGAAAACTTACTAACCTTCCTAATATAAATGAAATGGAAACGTAATAGATACTTATAGAAACACTGTTCTGACATCTTCCAGTATTATTAGAAAAGAAGATCTATTGAAACCAATACCATTCCTTTTGAACACAGGTTCCAAACAAAACTCTAACTGGTTTCAAATAAAATAATGCTAATAAGAATCTAACAAAACAAAATCTAATCATTTCTTATTGGTTTATGATATCTAATTGAATCACATGTAAATAAAATCACAAGTGAATGTGAAGTAATATTGCGGCACTAGGATTGATCCTTGGGGTAGCCCATGTATTTTGTGCGAGTAATTTAGTTTCATGTAAAAAAATATGAATCAATAGTTACTTTCCATTATTTAGATTTAAATATTATTTCACTACATTTTTTATAATATATTTCTTAAAATAATAGTAAAGGTAAGCATGGTATAACTAATCAAATGCCTAAACAAAATCTAATTTCTTTGCACTCCTTTATTTTATATATTTTGCTTTAGACTAACCGGTATGGCATTTTATTTTGGTAAGTAGAAACCTTTTATTTTTGCATGTACGTATCATCTTCATTATTTTTATTTTTGGTGCTATTATTCTTATCTGTATTTTTCTATTATGATCTTGACTAGGTTTTAAGTGTCGAAACAAAAATTATTTTAGGATTTACCCATTTGAAAATATATCCCACACATAACACTAATATTATAAATATGAAAGATTTGATCTTGTGTTTGTTTGTAAAAAATAGGCTCCAAAAGTAATGGATCGATCTAAATCTGCATATAATTTTACAATATACGTCCTTTTTTTGCATATTCAATTACTATCTTTCGCCCCGCGTTCCCGGGGGACGTTCAACTTCCCCGGAATGTCCTTTCCCTATCTAGACTAACTCTATACCAATGCGTTACAGACAGACAAAGTTACTTTCGCATTTATAATATTAGTAAGCATATAAGGCGCAATACGCGCCTGTTTTCTGCATCCAATAACATTTTAAATCTTGGAACGGTAAAAATTGAACTGTCTTATATTGAGTGAGGTGACGGTCCCACCTGATGGGAAGCGGTTACCGTAGCCTATAGACGCGCGCACTGGCGGCCAGGTCGCAGCGGCCACCGAAATGTACGCATTGTATCATCAGTGCACCAATCTATATCAACACGCGTCTATAGATAGGCCTGTTTGCCACACTTGTGGTATAAAAAAAATATATGCTGGAATTGCACCACATTTTTTTCCAATATCCATGTCCAAATATTTTAACAAACAATAACACAACTCAGTTTTAAATGAATCATAATGAATACTAAACGCGGCCTTAGTAATTATTACGGAAGTCATTTTGCTCACAAAAGATAGGAAGGGGCTAAGCGGAAGAGTTATTGGATTTTACGAAACTTTAACATATTTATGACATAATATTTGAATATCATATGAGTGTATGTTTGTATGTTATTTTAACTCGTCACTTCGTTACACAAATTTTGCTCATTTAACAATTTTTTTCTATTTCATTTCAATTCTGGTAAAATTATTTCCATATTAGATTTAAAGCTTAGCAATACTATTTTAAATTTACCATATAAGCCTAGTTCCTGTCCTAGCATTGCACGGGTAAAGTATGAAAACAGACCGAATCCTGTTAGACAGGCGTGTGACAAAAGGCTATATTTTAACTAACTAATTATATTCTATTTTCTTTTTTTTAACTGATTTCCAAAAACAAAAAGTCCAGCATTTGCGTTCAGAATATTAATAACTAGCTTCTGCCCGCGACTCCGTCCGCGTGGAATAGTTACTTTGGACTAACGCTAACTTTCAACCCCCTTCGTTTACGTAGAAGGATGGTCTCGCAGAGCTAACTGATGACTGCACTCGCCGGCCCGGCACATAAAGGCGCGCGCAGTACAGTACTTAAACATTATTTTGGTGCAATGTTATTTTAAATTTGCGATATCTCCTAAGATATTCATTGAAATCGAATGATGTAAATGGCAATTTTATTTTTAGATTTTTTCAAATCGGACCAGTAGTTTCTGAGATTAGCGCGTTCAACCAAACAAACCAACAAACAAACTCTACTCCTTTATAATATTAGTATAGATTTTGTGAAATATATAGTACCTACAGTCTAAGGTGAAAATGTCCCTTTACTAATACTATAAGTGAAGATGGAATATAATATGTATAATAACTTTATAATGTATGCAATAGGAAGGCGAGGAGGGCAACGGAGTAAGAGCCAGTCCAGACGTAGCCCGGAGTAACTCCAATAACAGGTAACCTATCTACTTTTTAATAAAACTTGTATAATCTTAAAACAATTATTTATATGCATAAATAATCGTCGTGAGAAAACCCGGTTGGGTTTGTGGTTAGTGACGACTTTCAAGCCGCGGGTCGTCGGTTCGAATCCCACCCAGGAAAAACATTTGTATGTATGGATATGACTGTTTGTTCTGCCTGGATGTAAATATCTATATAAGTATGTATTAAAAACTTAGTATATGTAGTATATCAGCTGTCTGGTTACCATATCACAAGCTCTGCTTAGTTTGGAATCAGATTGGCCGTGTGTGAAAAATGTCCCAGGCTATTTATTTTATTTATAGCTGGTGGGGCGTGAAGGCAGAGAGTGATGACGCAGACTCCCGCTGCTCCTACTCTAGCACCAGCACTCCACCTCCTGTAAGTACCTATATACCTTCTGTATATATACACAATGCTTAATATAAACCGAAAGAAGACATCGTTCGATATATATTCGAGAGAGTATTATATCATATTCTTCTCATTTCCAGGACACAGAGGAGTCCAGACCACAAGTGGTGGCGGCGCGTGGTGACAGCATCATAGCCGTCGCCAATCCCGCGCTACATCCGCTACATCCGCCACATCCGCATCCACATCCGCACCCACCACATCCGGCCAGGAACCACTCTAATTGATCACCATCACAAAAGTAAAATATTAAACAGTGAAAAAAGCATATAGAGCCAAAGAAGGAGACAAAAACTAGCGTCGTCTCTGTCGCACGGAAAATATAAAAGGTCATATAATGGTCCCGATTCTAATGTCCAACAAACTTAACTAAAATCCATTAACCTTTCTTCAAGATATAGAAAAGGGTCGGAAGTATCTTTTGTATAAACTAAACTAAATCATAGGTACATAAGATTTGGTTAAGTTTTCTGTACATTTTATTTTGGACCATCTACCTTTTCATGGATTTTATTACACTGTTAAATTATAATTTCTTGGCGTAAAATATATATTAAGGTCACAATTACTCGTCAACATCAAATTGGTAAATGATTACTTATTCATTATAATATTCATTATTTTCCTTATAAGGTAAAATAAATGAACAGACAGAATAAACAATGGTACCGATTTTGTTCTGCATCACGCTATATATACCTATACCTACTATACTACATACCTACTACCTATATATATGTTTTATATAGCCTTTAACCTTCCTCGATAAATGTCCTGTCTAAAATAAAAGCTTTAGAATATACTTCTATGTCAATTTCTGAATCAAAGATAAATAAACTTTAGATTCAATTTAGTTGTGCAGAACAAAATTGGTACCCACGTTAAGTATGATATTGATAAATGCAATACATTATTCATGTGTTTTCAACGAATTTAAATATTTCAGTAAAAATAATATAAATATTTAAAACGCAAAACGTTTAATACCTACTCTAAAAAGTCACAAAAATCTACGAAACATAAAATAATTAAAAAATGGTAGGTACTGACTAGACTATTTTTATCTTTATGTTAACTTGCCTTCACTTTCAACGAAAAATCTATATATTGTTATTTATATATTTGTGTGTATTAAAACATATTTTGACACATAGTGTTCAAACTGGCATACATTCCACCAAAAAATATATAATTTATATAAGTAATTGTAAATATTTTAATTAAAATAATAATGTAACATATAACATAATATAGATTTAAGCGATGCCATAATGCCTTGTAGTCATTATAATGTTTTATTTATAAAAAAAACCTCTGGTCCCATTCGCACGAGAATTTTTAAAAAACTCTTTTCTCTCGTTTTCAAAAAAACTTTTCTAAAAAGAGATTTTTTTTATCGGACGTTGAAAAATACGTTCAAATACAACAAATGCATTCCCATGTATCTACATGTTCACACGACAGCGTTTTTAAAACGCAACGCTTTTTTATAGAGCGGTGTTGCATTTTAACTTTGGCCGTTGGAAATAGAGCATATAATGGTATTTGGAAATGCATTTGTTGTGTTTGAACGCTTTTTTATCGTCCGCTGAAAAAAACTCTCGTGCGAATGAACTCTATGGGTGAAAGTAAACCGCTTTTAAAAATACGACTATTTTCAATTAACTTATTCTTTAAACCTTTCGTTTAAATACTGCGTTTGACTTAATCTAAAAGTTTTTTTATAGTTCAAAATGAACTGAGAAAAAAACTGTGTAAATAAATAAATAGCATAAGTATCCATGGCCAGCCATACTGTATTTATATAATTAATTTATAAGGGCAAATAAATACGATGTTTATTAATATGTTTTATTATTTGAAATACCAACCTATTTATATTTATTTTTGTCAGTCAAATACTCCCATTTTCACATTATGCCCTCATTCGCACGAGAGTTTTTTTACCGGACGGTAGAAAATCGTTCAAATACAACAAATGCATTCCCAAGTATATGTTCACACGACAGCGTTTTTGAAACGCGATGCTTTTTATCGAGCGGTGTTGCATTTCATCTTTGGGCGTCGGAAATAGAGCATATTATGGTACTTGGAAATGCATTTGTTGTTTACTTAAACACTTTTTTAACGTACTTAAAAAAACTCACGTGCGAATGAGGCCTTAGAGTCAGCCAAGGCATAGTCTGCAGCTAACTGTAAGCCTGGCCAAGGAATAAGCTTTGTTTATAGTGAGAAATGAAATGATAATAAATTTATTAATTCAAATAGGCCTTTACAGGCACTTAGGAAACGTCGACTCTAATGCTACGGGATATCCAAACAGTTTGATTCCTACAGATTTTCCTCATACTATGCTTGTGTGGGAGTAAGAGTAATGATAATTCTAAGTATTTCTTGATAAATATATTATAATTAATTAGATTTGTGTCCGGTTTACCGGACATCCGTCCCATGGCTTTTAATTAGTCATATCATCATACGTATTTTCCAAATCTCGCTTGATATTTTTTATTATAATTTATATAGAATAAGTACGAGATACATCCCACACTTTGATCCGCGTTCCTTAGATTTTAAATACTTAAATATTTTGTACTTGTAAAGTTTTTAAAGTATCCGATGTGTTTATCAATCCTGAACATAATCTATCTTTGCGACGAGTTGCGTGACGCTCCAAACTTCAATACACATACATCTATTTTCATCATCTACTTCATACATCTATCTATACATACATCCAGACAAACATTCGTCTTTAGTATTAAGTCGTCGTCAATAGATATAATGTCTTTGGATATAAGCAATATAGGATACCCTCTTCTTCCCGTGGTCCATGATGGACACTAAAATTTAAGCAGGTAGTCAAGAAAGCTTTGTATCGAAAGGGCTTTTATAGTGTATCGGATTACTTGTTAGAAAAAGACCTTTGGCAGTGAAATGCTCGCTACAAGCTATTTCACACGATTTGTATACAAATTTATTGTATTAACTACCTAGATCTAACGCGGGTCAACTAGTAAAAAATATCTTGATTTGAACAGCACTACGTGAGCATTTGATCAGATTTTAAGGTCAGGCTACAGGATAAATGAGAGTATGTGATCGATAATAATGGATAATGATTAAGATAGTATTTGTTATTCAAGATCTCGCGCAATGAGGTCAGATGGTACTGTAGGTGCCCGGCACAGAGCGCGACGTGAATGAGCAATTTTTTGTTAAAATTCATTAAAAAGCCGTTTTCCTCGCTGTAAATATGATACTTTATAGTTTTTATAGAGTTCTTATGGGATTTGGTTTCTTTAGTATCTTTTACTTAAGTTATATATTATATAGCCGTGGTGGCTCAGTTGGGAACGCACCGACTCACGATCATGAGGGTGCCGGTTCAAATCCCTGGCCCGTACCTCTGAGTTTATAAAAACTTACGTACGGATTCACACCACTGGCTTTCGGTGAAGGAAAACATCGTGAGGAAACCTGCATGCCTGAGATGTCACAATTAAAGGCATGTGAAGTCCGCCAATCCGCACTAGGCCCGCGTGGTGGACTATGGCCTAAACCCCCTCGATGTTAGGGGAGGCTCGAGCTCCTCGGTGGAGACGTATATGAGCTGTTGATGATGATGATGATGGACTTAAGTTAGCTAAGTTAGCTAGTTACTCTCGATTGTACTTCAGTGTTAAATGTTACTTTGAACAAAGTCTTTGATCTTCGAAAATTCGTGTGTGAATGAATGAATACCTATTACCTAATACTTTATAATAGTTTTGACTGACCGGTTGGCTTTGTAATTAGCGATCCTCACCATTGATCAGATAAGGTAATAAGAATTTGATAGAGGACATATTTATTTATATAGATTCTTCCGTTTTTATTTGGAGGAAAAAAGAGCAAAATGCAATCACATATTATAAAACAATGTCGCTTTCCGCTGTCTGTCCTTATGTCTTCTTAAATCTTTAAGACCACGCAACGGATTTTGATGCGGTTTTTCTAATAGATAGATTGATTCGTGAGTGTTCATAGCCGTGGTGGCTCAGTGGGTAACGCACCGACTCACGATCATGAGGGTGCAGGTTCAAACCCCGGCCCGTACCTCTGAGTTTTATAGTAAGGCTCGAACTCCTCGGTGGAGACGTGTATTAGCTGATGATGATGATGATGTAGAGTGATTCAAGACGAAGGTTTTAAAAACAATACATGTATAATATGTTAGAGAAACACTGACAATTTTGGAGGTTTCTAATGTGATGTACCTATACCTAAGCATTGCACTGCACCCGTGCGAAGCTGGGGCAGGTCGCTAGTTAAAAATAAAACATTGTTTTTGTTATTTTGTATCCCCTTTTGATTCAAAGTCAGATCAGAGAAGCCTGCGGTATTTAAATTGCTCTATTAAAATAAAAACGACAGTTTGGTTGACAAAATGTAGACAATTTAATGGTAAATACGGAAAAATTCAAATAAAACCACTCACAAATACGTGCGGTCCATATTTAATTGTTTGCGGACGCACTGTACTGCATGTAGGTACAACTTTTTGGAATACATTTGAAGTTGTTGTGGTTGTAAACTACCTATCTGTGTTCCAGAATCCATCAAAACCTTTAGTAGTTTTTGCGTCAAAGGGTAACAAACATACATCCAAACTCACAAACTTAGGTATAATAATAATATTAGTAGGACTACGTCGTAAGAGCTACTTATTCTTTTGGATATTTATTTACATGTTTTAACATATTAACAATTCTAGGTTATCGGGGCTTAAAATGGCTACATTTTAGGCTAGAAAGTAGGTCGCCTAGGTTATATGATTTGGCAATGCCAGAGTCCTCGGACTAATAAACCTTAAGACGTGTTGTCAAATTGACCACAGCACCGGCCTATTTGACTAGTTACCAGAAACAAAATCAATAAATATGTAAATATTGATAGAATTTAAATGGATTGAGGCAGAGAAAATCATCTTATAAGTAATATATTAAGGCAACTGAATATATAGAGCAAATTTAATGACAAATAATCAAAAATTGTTTTCTCTCTTAAATTAGTTTCACATTTCACACACAGTTGGCAGAAATTGCCAAAATTTCTAATTTCATGTTGTTGAGCTTTACTAAGGTCGTTTTAAAAGAGATCTTCTATGATATTTAGTTCATATTTTTTCATACAATTTCATCTTACACGTCCAGGCTTATTATTCGAAGGTGAAGTTTTATAAATTAATGATATAGGATGTACATAATAGATTGTAACATGGGTATACATTTCTAAATCAATCTTCCGGTGAAATTGTCCATAAAGTTATACAATAGAATATTATCAGGCTATGACAATAATTTTGGGTACTCCCATTATGAAATGTGTTTTGTTGTCTAATCATTGGTTATGAAACCATTTTTGTATGGAATGATATACCTACAGAAAGCGATGAGCTAAGTGTTAATTAAATCGACTGGTGTGGTCGCGGGTTCAATTCCAACAATTAGTTTGAACATACTATGTAGATGTGTGTTAAAACAAATATTTATTTGTATAAAACATGGATTTTTTACACCTAATACCACGAGGGTGACAAACAGGCATACGGTCACACCTGATGGGAGCTGTTATAGCCTATGGACGCGAGCAACACCAGAGGCATCACTCACGCGTTGCCGACCCTGTAAAAGGAGCAACTGTATAGGCAGTGAAAGGGACAAAGCGTAATGTATTTTCGTCGAAGGGCTAGACAGGTATCACTCCTGCATACCCCAACGACGCTACTCCATCCCTGGTCCCCTCACTGCCGCTACAGCGTCTCCTCATGGAGGTCTGGCTACCTTACTCACCGCAGGAACACAACACTACATGTAGTGTTATTTGGCTGCGGTCTTCTGTAAGGTGGAGGTACTACCCCAGTCGGGCTGCTCCAAATTCGGAACGGACGAGTCCGTTGCACCCTACCTCCTATAAAGATGAAGGTTTATATTATGTATAATACATGCATAATACCTATAGTAGAGATACACTGTAAATTTTAGAGGTCCGATCAGCGCGTGCCTATAAGCATTGCACCCGTGCGAAACCGGGGCGTGTCGTTAGCTATTCCTAAATTCTTAGAACATGCATGACTTTTTTTTTTTTTTTTTCGTGGGGAAATCCTCATGGATACCCTGCCGCGCCTCGGGGGAGGGCGGCCGGGTTATGCCGGACTCGACCGGCTAAAACCCCACGGTGGTCGCCATCAGCGCTGTAGAGGGGTCAGGGTTCTCCGTACGGAACACGTACCGTGGACCCCTCTATGCGCGACGCTGATCGCCCGTCTCGAGGGAAGCGATTGGTAGCTTCCCTAGCACCCTCGCTGTGCTCTCGCACGATGGATCTAGACCACATCGATCCATCGTCCTCCTCGGGTTTGCTTACTGGGCGGTCGGGACCCCCGTTCCAATCGCCCGCAAACCCAAGGGTCCCCGTTCAGTCGCCTTTTACGACAAGAACATGCATAACCTAGGTGACTGAATAAATAAAACTCTTTAAATACCTTTGCAAATTCTTGAAATTTTTCTCACCATATCTATGAAATATTTTGACTCATGCTACTGAGTAGGTAATTTATGTTAATGTTAAGGAACTAAATTCTATGTTATGACTAAAAGTGTCAACCATTGTAATTATAAAATATTATTAAGACCTTGTTATGATATTCTGCGCCATATTTGTGTGAGAAAGGTTTTCCTTAGGGTTGTCACTATAACAAAATTATGAAAAAAAAAATAGTAGGTATTTATTTAATAAATATACTTAGATCAACATAATTTTTTTTAAGATTCGATACTTAGGACTTGACTAAAAATAGGTATCTGACAGAAAAGTACCTATATGCAGTTTATATTTCATAAGTAGGAAAAGAAACCATATATTTATTTAATATCTCATTTGTATAGGTAGGTAATATTACGCGTATCTTCTATACAGATTTCTTTCTTTACCTATAAAAAACAGAAAAATGTAATTTGCTTATATTTTAATTACATTATTAACTTACGAAACATTGTCATCTTAGTTATGCAAACCCATAACATCCAAACATACATAAAATAGTATCGCTTAGAAAAACATACGTGTCAGCCCTACAAATCGGATACCGGATGCAGTAATAAATCAAAAGTGTAAAGCTTATTCAATACAGTGACTAGACTGACCTTTGTTCTATTCTCTACTTACTTCTCTTAGACCTCATTCGCACGAGAGCTTTTTTACCGGACGTTAGAAAAGCGTTCAAATACAACAAATGCACTCCCATGTATTACATACTAGTGACTCCCCGCGGCTTCGCCCGCGTTCCCAGGGGATTTTCAATTTTCCCGGGGTAAAAAGTAGCCTATGTCCTTGCTCAGGCTCTGGATTATCTGTGTACCAAATTTCATTTTTCGCCCATAAATCGGTTCAGTAGTTTTTGCGTGAAAGCGTAACAGACAGACAGACAGACAGAGTTACTTTCGCATTTATAATATTAGTATGGATAGTATGGATGTTCACACGTTTTTAAACCACGACGCTTTTTTATTGAGCGGTGTTGCATTTTCAACTTTGGTTGTTGGAAATAGAGTATATTATGATAACTACTTGGGAACGCACTTGTTGTGTATGAACGCTTTTTTAACGTCCGTTAAAACTTCCTGCGAATGAGGGTTTATTCCACTTCACTGACAAGCGGACCTCTCACTCGATAGGATAGTTAAAGAACGAGACAGAAGATAGATATACAGAGCTATAGTCGGATTAATAATTCGAGTCACAAAAATGACAAGTGCAACTGTCACTGATACAAAAAAGGGTGACCCGCTACAATAGTGATGTTCGGCAGTTTAGTTCTTTCAGTATCCGATACATAAATCTAGTCGAAAATCCCAAAATTTAATTTTTTTCAAACTAAATTTGAATTTAATTGAAACCAAAATTAAATAAATAAAATCGAATGAATGTTATTTATTTAATTAACCTAACATAGGCTAATCATCCAATTCATGTTTAATTAAAAAAAAATTATAAATGGACGAATAAATATAATTTATTTGTCCAGTACCCGTACAAATAGTCACTTCCAAAACAAAATGGGGTCCATAGCGTGACAAGTGGTGACTATAGTTCTTCCAATAGCCAAAAACAAATAATATACATAAGAGTATTTTATGTAATATTTAATTACCTACCGTGTATGTCTTTTGTTTTATTACCATAAATTAAATATTTTTATTTATATAAAGGCATTCTGACATTGAATAAAAAAAAGGAAACTCTAGTCGAGTTTCCTTTGTCCTTAGCCGACTTTTAGTTGTAAAAATTCGAATCTACCACATCACTATTTATTTGGGACTAAAAACCTGCAACACTGGAAATGTCATTTCTCTGCCTACAATGAATAATTTGATTACAGTATATGTTTACTTTATAGAATTGGTTCTATGATCTCGGTCGTGAAATGGCCTTGTCGGCTCCATGTAAATATAAATATAATAAATATCCTGGGACATTTTTCACACATGGCCAATCTGATTCCAAACTAAGCAGAGCTTGTGATGGTGATCAGATAGCTGATATACCTACTACATATACTACTTTTAAATACATACTTATATAGATATTTACATCCAGACACAGGACAAACAGACATATTCATGCATACAAATGTTTGTCCTGGATGGGGTTCGAACCCACGACCCGCGGCTTGAGAGTCAGGGTCACTAACCACAAAGCCAACCAGGCTGTCTATGTCTATGATCGACTTCTCGCTATGTTGACCGGAAAACTTAAGTTCTTTCTTACTATCAAAACATGATTTTACACTACAACGGTAAAGACAAAATCTTAATATACTCGTATATAAATCTCGTGTCACAATGTTTGTCCTCAATGGACTCCTAAACCACTTAACCGATTATAATAAAATTCGCACACCATGTGCAGTTCGATCCAACTTGAGAGATAGGATAGCTTACATATACTTGGACCCGGTAGGTGGCGCTGGTGGGCAGAACGAAGTCTGCCTGGTCCACTAGTAATAATAATAAAACTGTCTTCTTCTTCCTGCCCTTATCCCGACTAAGCAGGGTCGGCACAACATGTGTTTTTCTTCCATTCCTCTCCGTCAGCCGTAATTTCAGTCTAATAATAATATATATGTAATAATAATTACATCAGTTTATAAAACAGGGGCTATTTGCAGTTATAGTGTACAATAACTATATATAGGCAGCTTTAATTACCTACAAGCTTTTGGCGGTTAGCTTCATGGTTAGTGATAAAGAAATTATATCCTGGGACATTTTTCACACACGCCCAATCTGATTCCAAAGTAGGCTTCAAAGTGAGCTTGTGTTATGGTAACCAGATAGCTGATATACTACGTTTTAAATACATTAATTAATCCATGAATGTGTTTGTTACTCTTTCACGCTAGAACGAGTGAAGGGATCGCGATGAAATTTGGTAGGTGCAGAGTCAGAATATCTTCTGAAATAACACATGCTACTTTTTATGGTTGCCCGGTTGGCTTTGTGGTTAGTGACCCTGACTTTCAAGCCGCGGGTCGTGGGTTCGATTCCCACCCAGGACAAACATTTGTATGCATGAATATGTCTGTTTGTCCTGTGTCTGGTTGTAAATATCTATATAAGTATGTATTTAAAAGTAGTATATGTAGTATATCAGCTATCTGGTTATCATACCACAAGCTCACTTTGATGCTTAATTTGGAATCAGATTGGCCGTGTGTGTAAAATGTCCCAGGATATTTATTATTATTATTATTATTTATCCTGGGAAAATTGAAGATTGAAGGAACGCAGGGAGCCATTAGTTATTTATAGTATAGCTTTACAAGTCAAGGCTTTTCTAATGATACTTAAATCTAGATTTAATTTATTACTCAATGTCATAGATCACTAATGTACAGTCAAACACAACACCGCCAATGTCACATCAAATACGCAAACGGATTTCTAGTTTCTCAGAATTTCACTATGAATGAGTCGTTTAATGAGCTTATAGTAGGTATTTACGCATAACATTGTCAAGCAAATAAATATGAATAAATAGGCCTTAAAGTTATTTATAAAATTAGATGTTCTAGTTTATTTATTTAGTAGCTGCCTCCCCGCGGTTTTACCCGCGTAGTTCCCGTTCCCGTGGGAATACAGGGATAAAATATAGCCTATGTTACTCGGGGATAATGTAGCTTTCTAAAGGGGAAAGAATTTTTGAAATCGGTCCAGTAGTTTCGGAGCCTATTCGTTACAAACAAACAAACAAACAAATCTTTCCTCTTTATAATATTAGTATAGATTAGATAAGTACTAGTGGCTCCTCGCGGTTTCACCGACGTACCTACCCGGGAGATCTTCCATTTTCCCAGGACAAAAAGTATCAAATTTCATTTAAATCAGTTCAGTAGTTGAAAGCGTGAAAGCGATTTGAGCGTGGACTATATCAATCATGAAATTTAGTTCGCGAAAGTTTTAAAAATCTTTATTTATTTTTCTATTTTATGAGCGGCTGATATCGAATATATGTCTATATATAAGTAAAATAACGAGCCTACCTTATTACCTACTCTATTGTAGGTATTTGGTAAGACTAGGCTACCTATTTTCAATTTCACTTAAAACAACAATACAATTCAATTGCAACTTTGATAAACAGATAACATTGTCACAAAAACATAATATTATCCATCATTATTGTCAAATGAAAAATCAGATTTTAAAGATAAACCACTTTCTAAATACGTTACATTAGCTATTTTAGTCTGCGTTCATGTTCCCTGCCCGTCGGTCCTACCAACATGACTATAACGGAAAGTACAATATGCCATTTAATACAAAGTTTCCCCGTTTTGTTAATCATAGCTCAGAATCACAATAAATGTTTGAAAACGCCTTTCGTTTATAAGCCGCCAAGTCCGACGCAGTCCCCGGAATATTACGAAGCTCTCGACGCTTTATTCCAAAGCTTATATGGCCATGGTTCCCACGACCAGAGTCACCCTGGTCCGCCCTACCATAATACTGGTCATGACTACCACACTGGTAGTTATCCTACCCATGGTTATGGAAATAATCACTGTGGATACGTACAATATGGTAAAAAGTGGCACCAAGACACAAGTCATGGGGTATCTTATGGTAAGCCTTGTTATCAATATATTGGCAGCACTGGAACTTACCCGGCTCAGGGGTACCAATCTTACGGTAATGTTTACCATACCTACGGTACCTACCCATCTTATGGCGTGAAAAAATTAAATATCTATAGTAATTCAAGCAATACTATAGGATATAAAAGCTACGCCCCAACTCAAGTGTATTCGACAAATAATAAATACAAAGTCGTCGTGAAGAAGACTAAAATTGGCAAAACGCAAAATGGAAGGAAGAGAAAGTCTGAGAAGATAGTAAGAGGTCAGTTTTTTAAATATTTTTTTTAGCGATAAGTGCACATGAACATAGTCTCTGTCGTGCCTCTGTCTGTTTGAACGCGATGAACACAAAAACTACTGATCAGATTTTCATGCCGTTTTACCAAATTACGGAGTATTTCATGGAGAAGGTTTTTTATGTATAATATATCAATTTGGACCCGGTAGGTGTCGCTGGTGTGCAGAATGAAGTCTGCCGGGTCCGCTAGTTGTAAGTATAAGGTAAGTGGTCACCCATCATAGCATTCTAACCTGAATCTAGCATGAACGTGGCAGGAGTAAGGACTTTTCGATTCGGTTACGATTGTAACGAAATTCTTGATCAAAGTTAGTTCCAAAAAGTGTCACCGCATGATCGTGCGCTAGAATCGCTATCAAAAATGTATGAAATGACATTTATTCGATTAGAACTCGTTTCTCGAAAGCGTCGGGAGTAAGCCCTCTGAGTTTATTATCAAATCGAACGGAGCGTTTAACGGTCTGCAATTCATAAATGTCTGTGAAGGATTATTTGAATAAATAAATAAATTTTGTTTCGTTAATGATAGGTACTTATAATGGCTTTAATAAGCATTCAGACTCACATGCTTTTCAGCAAACTCAGAGGTACAGGCCGGGGTTTGAACTTGCACTCTCATGATCGTGTGTCGATGCGTTTCCAACTGAACCACCATACCTTATTCATCCAATTAATCAAATCTAATGTCATCATTGTGTCATTGGCGGTGGTGTACTTATTGCTGTATCCAAACATTTTAAATCAAAACGCCTGCCACATTTAGAAAGCAAATGCGAGGAAGTTTGGGTTTCCATTGATGTTGATATAACCAAATCATCAAATAGTATCACTTTTTGTGCTATATATTTACCACCACCTGTCCAGAAACCAATCCTGAGTCATTTTATCAACAATTGCAATGCGGCCATAGATCAATTACAAAATTGTCATATATGTATTGTAGGTGATTTTAATTTAGGGTATTTAAACTGGAATATAGAGGACGAAAAAAATGATTCACAAATTCCTCTTCAAGGCCAATTACTCAGAGACTTTGTTAATATGAATAACTTGCACCAGTATAATCATGTTCGTAATAGTAGTAATAAAACCCTGGATCTTGTTTTGAGTGATGTTCCTGCTTGTGAAGTTCAGGAAAGCACAAATGCACTTAGCAAGATCGATGTATTGCACCCTCCTATTGAAATCCATATTTCATATATTGATAAAAATAAATTGCAATCTAATACTGCACATATCAAAAGAAATTTCCGTAAAGCAGATTATGAACTACTCGGTGAACACTTATCTAGCTTTGATTGGCACAACTCTTTTTTTCTTAATAGCGGCACTGATGTAAATGAAATGGTTCGTATTTTCTATAAGATTATAAATGACGCGGTTGAGAGATTTGTGCCAACAACGGTTATAAAAGGTAATAAATTTCCGCCGTGGTATTCTAAGGATTTAATTAGGCGTCTCCGTGAAAAGAACAACATTAGACAAAGAATAAAAAAATATAATAATCCTTTGGATAGGCTGTCTTTTAATCTGCTCCGCAAACGTTGTGAGAAATTAACAAACGATTGTTACAGTCCTTATCTTAAAACTGCTGAGCAAAAAATTTAGTTAAACCCAAAGTACTTTTGGACATTTGTCAAGAGCAAACGGGGTGGTTCTAGCTCGTATCCAGCGGTTATGACAAACGGTACAACAAAAACATCAAATGGAGCAATGATTTGCGAGTTGTTTTCTTCCTTCTTCTCTTCCGTTTATTGCACTGAAACCCATTCGCTAAATGGAAATGGCAATCTTACCTTTGGCAACTTGTGGTCTGAATTGCCTAATAGTGAACATTTTTGCTGTCTTCACATTGAATCCAAAGACATCTTGCACAAACTGAAAACGTTAGATACCACAAAAGGAGCTGGTCCAGATGGTATCCCACCGTTATTTATTAAAACCCTAGCTTCAGTTTTTGTCACACCTTTACACATGATTTATAACGAGTCTCTAAATTCAGGTACTTTCCCTTCTAAATGGAAAATAGCTAAGGTCGTTCCCATATTTAAATCGGATGACGATGCCTTAGTTAACAATTATAGACCCATATCTATCCTTTCCACATTCGGCAAGATTTTTGAAGCACTTGTATGTCCAAACATTCAACATTATTTCAAAAAATTTCTCACCAGAAATCAGCACGGATTTATTCAAGCTCGTTCTACGAGCTCTAATCTGGTGTCCTTTGTGGAGATTCTGTCGGAAGCTATTGATGGAAATCAACAAATGGACATTATCTACACAGATTTTAGCAAAGCTTTTGACAGGGTGTCTCATTCGATATTATTAAAAAAGTTATCCTTATATGGTTATTCCGGGTCCATTTTAAAATGGTTCAAGTCATATTTAACCAACCGTAATTTTTTTACTGTTGCTTGCGGTTTTGAGTCATCGATTTACAAAATATTATCGGGTGTGCCGCAGGGTTCACACTTGGGTCCCATATTGTTTAATATATTTATAAATGACATTCCCTTCTGTTTCAAAAATTCCATTCCCTTCTTGTTTGCAGATGATCTAAAATTCCTAAGAATTGTTAACTGTGCTAATGACTCGAATATGCTCCAACAGGACCTAGATTCACTCAGTAAATGGTGCACAGAAAATTTAATGCAGCTAAATATAAAAAAGTGTATGCATATGAAATGTACAAGAAAAAATAAAATTATCCCTTCCAACTATCACATAAATGGTATTCAAATTCAAGAAGTTACTAGTATTAAAGATTTGGGAGTAACAATTGATCAAAAACTGACATTTGGAATACACATGGAGAATATAATTAAAAAGGCTTCTAAAATGCTAGGTTTTGTCATTCGGGTAGGCAAAGATTTTCGTTGCCCTGAAACTAAAATCCTACTATTTAATTGTCTAGTTCGGAGCACTCTCGAGTACTGCTGTGTTGTTTGGCGCCCCCATTTTGCAATTCATTCACTTAGAATAGAGCGCATACAAAAGCGGTTTTTATATCACTTAACATTCTCTACGGGACAAGCCAGAACAGTTAAGAGTTACAAAGAAAGGCTGGAACTCTTTAAAATATTTCCTCTTTGCAAACGAAGGGATTTGTTAGATTTAGTTTTTCTTTTTAAAATTTTGCGAGGTAATATTGATAGTCCCCAGATTTTGGAACGTATCAATTTTAGGGTTCCTGCACGCTATCCGCGCCAACACATCACACCGCTCGTACCACCTTTCAGAAGAACGGTGCTAGGGACCAATTCGCCGATACCTAGACTATGCAGGCTTTACAACAGTGTCAGTTCAACGGTGGACGTACACAACGATTCTCTCACAAGATATCGCAGGAACATCAACATAGCTCTAGATTTAAATTCTACTAAGTAGGTACTTTTACATTTATTGTTCTATAGATTGTTATTACTTCTAGCTTGTCTTCCATAGTTTTTTAATTTAAATTCATTTTTTTTTATTGTATAGAATAGTCTTATATATTTGCATGTTATGCTTACTTATAATTAGTTGTACATAATAGATTAAGATTTTTTAAAGTAATTGTAATTTGTGTATGTAACTTGTGTAACAACTGTTAGTTTGCTAATAAATAAATAAAAAAAATAAATAAAATCATCATCATCAGCTCATATACGTCTTCACCGAGGAGCTCGAGCCTCCCCTAACATCGAGGGGGATTTTAGGCCATAGTCCACCGCGCGCGCCTAGTGTGGATTGGCGGACTCCACATGCTTTTAATAGATCTCGGGCATGCACCTGCATGCCCGAGATCTATTAAAAGGAAACCTTTCCTCACAATGTTTTCCTTACCGAAAGCCAGTGGTGTGAACCGTATGTAAGTTTTTTTATAAACTCAGATGTACGGGCTAGGGGTTTGAACTTGCACTCTCATGATCGTGAGTCGGTACGTTCCCAACTGAGTCACCACGGCTTATCTAATGTATCGATATAAAATTGGAGTAATGAAAGAGTTACATTTTGTGTAGGTACCTATTTATAGAGTACCTACATAATTTGTAACTATATTTCTGAGTAGATGTAGTATATATTTATCAGATTTATTTATAGACGTACAATAAATAATGCTAATAAATCTGCAAATAAACATAAGCACGTGTTTTCGATGTGTTACCTACTGTTAATGATTTTATTATTTTCTTGTCATAAAGACGAATGGTCATAGAGCTTTGTAGAAACTGGTTATTTTATTATGTATATCTTGTATGAATTAAAAACCTACATATTATCTAGAATCAATTTATTTAAATGATTACATATATAAAGTACATCTAAGTAGGTACAATAGATGATAAATCCTAATCCTAAACAATATTATAAATGCGAAAGTAACTCTGCCTGTCTGTCTCGCTTTCACGCTAAAACTACTGAGCCGATTTAAATCAAATTTGGTACACAGATAGGTTAGAACCTAAGAAAGGACTTATTTTATCTTAGGAAAATGGAACATCTCCCGGGTACGCGGGTGAATCCGGGGTGCCACTAGTAAAAATACAAATTATCGGCTATGGTTTGCCTTGGAAAATAATGAATAAAATTAAAACAAAAGTTCATAGTAAACATATATCAATAGCTCAGTTCTAAATTAAATAGTAAATTATACCCATAAGAAGTCCGGGTCGCTAGTCCCCACTAAACTATGAATAAAACAGATGACGTCAAATAACTTACACTCACCGAGAGCTCAAGTTCATTGTCGGAGTCGAATCTACGACCTTCATACGATTCTGAGTGTAGAAACCAATGAGCTATCGTCGCCTTCGGCATTTTCGTTTTATTTCTGGTATTGCCCAAACAAGGCTGTACAGCTCCATTAATGCGTATTAAAAAAAACATCTATTGACATGAAACAAAAGTCTTGTGTCAGTGTCATTAAAAAAAGGGGAATTGTCACACTGGGCTCGATTTTTATGTGGCCTAAGTAGATATTAATAATTTTAATTTTATGTTGGTATTCATTTATTTCATATTAAGTATGATGAAATGATGAAAAAAGAAAGAAAGTCGTAAATTTATTCAGTTCTGTGCAAATAACTGGCTTTCACGGCTCATGGCTTAAATATACGAAAACAGAACTTATTTTCGAGAACTAAAATCATAGGGATTCTCTTCTATGAATATAATAGATAAGAGAGACTCTTTTCTACATTAAATAAACAATTATAGGTACTATTTTGTTTGCTGTAAATACTATCAATAAGTACCTACATAGATACCTCGTTTACTCTAAAGAGAAACAGAATAATATAAAGCTTTAGTTAAGTTTATTGCTCAACAAAATCTGTACCACTTACAAATAAGTAACATTAGTAATTAATCAGGACCGTGGGCGTAATAACGAAGACACAAACAGACATACAGCCTTCAACTGCGTAACAGAAGTACTCAGGTGTTGCATGCGCCCGCGCAGCTCTTGCGTGCATGTTACTCACGCGCCGACCGTGAAATCTTTCCAATTAACCGCAATTAATAAAATGCGTATTCATTTATTTTTGATTCATCGCTTAGTTATTAGTACCTTAGAATTTGTGACCTATATAATAGTTTGTCTGATTTATTATAAGCTGAGCAGTCCTGGATTTATGTATAGGCCATATAGGCCGCGCCCTAGGTGCGGCAGCGACCTAGCGGCGGCAGATTTCAGAGGATGGTCACTTGATTTCAGAGGATATGTAACTACATGGGCGGCGGAAATAAAGTGGCCTACGCTCATAAAATATATAAATCCAGCACTGAAGCTGAGACATGATTATATATGGGTGCAAGACGCAGATTCAAATCTGAGTTTAAAAACATACAGATTCACTGGCTTTCGGTGAAGGAAAACTCAATTATGGAACCTGCATGCCCGAAATGTCACAATATGAAGTCCGCCACCGCACTAGGCGCGCGTGGTGGACTATAGCCTACACCCGCTCGTTTTTAGGGGAGGTTCGAGCTCCTCGGTGGAGACGTATATGAGCTGATAGATGACGTATGGATTCACTGGCTTTCGGTGACTAAAAACTCAATTATGAAACCTGCATGCCCGAGATGTCACAATTAAAGGCATGTGAAGTCGCACCGCACTAGGCGCGCGTGGTGGACTATAGCCTACACCCCCTCGTTGTTAGGGGTCGAGCTCCTCAGTGGAGACGTATATGAGCTGATAGATGGCGTATAGGTTCACTGGCTTTCGGTGAAAGAAAACTCCATTAGGAAACCTGCATGCCCGAGATGTCATAATTAAAGGCATGTGGAGTCCGTCATTACGTCCATGGTCGCACCACACTAGGCCATTTTATTCTTAGGACAGTTTATTTTTGCATCTCCGATACTCTAAGTATTTACATACTTATATTACTATATGCTTACATAAATGTAATATTTTTCCTCGACGATAATTACTTGTTTCACAATAGGTCATCTATTGTTGTTTATTTATATAAGTAGGTATTTGTACTTCCTGAAAATGTTCTTTACATCTGGAATGGAATATGAAATATCATTTGTAAATCTAGATTTCTGAGAATATGATCATTAAAAAAATGTTATAGCTCCATATATAAATTTTTATAAGCTCGCCGGATTTGAACTTAAAATAACTCCTATGAATAATTAAAGCTAAGTATCTACTCTAATTTGGTAGATAAGAAGGTTTCTATGGGTATTCAGCGAAGGAAAACATCATGAAAAGTCATAGTCGCGTGGTTTCACCCGCGTATTTCCCGTTCCCGTAGGAACACGGGGATATAATTTAGCTTATGACTCTAAGCTTATGACACTTACAGATAACGTAGCTTTCTATTGGTGAAAAACTAACAGTCACAAACATCTCAAAACACATGTTAGGTTAAGCTTAACTAGTGTCCTTACAGACTTACTAACTGTATAAATTCGAAATGGAATCGAATCTCTAAATATTTACTCTCCTTGACCTGCAATTAAATCAGCACTTTAGTTAGTCAGAACTTAAACTACATAATTGGAATCTTTGAAACTTTTACCTAATGTTGTTTCACATTATGAAATTATGTTTAAACTTATGCATGTCATTGAAAAATTAACCCTATTTCTTTAATGCTACGATTTATCTATTTTATTATTAAAACAATCTCTCTATTTAAAGCATTGTATTAAAAAACTTTACAAATCATTTCATCGGGTCCATTTATTTTATTTTTCTTTTATTCAAAATATTCGGGTAACTACCATAGAGCTGGAATAACTAATAACATCCCTTTTAAAAAAACCCACATACTAGTCATAGTGACGTACGCTATCACCTCGACCGGGCCAAATATATTTATAAAGGCTGATCGCGGTAGTGGTCAGTTGGCTGCACTTGACCGAGAGATACGCGCGATCCGCTCGCGATCTTGTTTACAGACAGTACATCACTAATTCCCGCGCGATCGAGACGTTTTGACACCGCGTCAAAATGGCGGAAGTTTTACGTGCCCTAATGTGTTTTTATTTGTGTATGAACGTTGTTTTGTGTCAGTTTGGTGAGTTTTAATATTAATTACCTACTGTAGATTTTAAGGATTATTTTTTGCGTGTATTTGATAAAAAAATTCGGTGTTTTAATCGGTTTTGTAAATGTATTGGCGGTAGGTATTTTTTTTTTTAAATATTTTATAGTATTACCTACTTAAACTATGAATTTTATTGTAAACAAGTCCTGTTACTGAACGACACATGTTGATAATGTTATTTCTTTACGGAAAATACTTATTAGATCGAAAACTTCACAAATAATAATCTATAACTTCGTTATTCTGAGAATACTACCTACATTTATTATAAAACGTTCTCAAATTAGCAATGGGAAGTTAATTATGTAGATATGTTTGATAATTATTATTTAATTCGATTCTGCCAATAAGTATTCGCATAACTGGTTTTTATTTTGCTTAAAGATAGCTATTTATATGAATATTTAGCGCAAAATTTAATCAAGCTGACGGGCATTTCTTAGTTATAAGATAAGAATTAGACATAAATGAAAGGAGTTATTAAGGGACTGATAAATTCTTAAAAGCACTTTTCTTCTAAATACCTATATATTCTAGGTAGTAGTATTAGATTATTAAAATAGTATAAGAATGTAGTTTAAGATAAATTTATTGTTAAAAGAGCAGAACGCCTAAAAATTGCTGAGCAGAGCTAATAGATACATACTACGATCATGCATACAAACGTTAAAATAATCAATAATAATAATCATGAGGAAAGATCAATATAAACAATGATAAACAAAATAACCTTTCGTTTCTTGTCGATTGTTATCAGTTAGACTTCCGAACGTAGCTTCGGTAGCTATGACCTTACAATGTGCCTTATTAGGGTCCAAAAAACTGTATAAAGCTTAGTATTTAAATTTGAGCTAGGTTAGAATGCATTTATAAATAGAAATCTAGCTTTATATCTCGTAAGCGATTGCAATTAATTTTATTAAATTAATATCATAACTTTTGTAATTCTGTTATTTAGCGTCAATGCGTAGGTATATTCTACTAGATTCCGTTCAGTGGTTTCACCCGCGTAGTTCTCGTTCCCGTAGGAATACAAGCATAAAATATAGCCTATGACACTCACAAATGACGTAGCTGTTTATTGATGAAAGAATTATTTAGATTGGTGTAGTAGTTTTGGACAAACAAACAAGTCTTTCCTCTTGACATACAGACATACGAATGTAGTTTTGTTTGTTTGTTACCCTTTCACGCCTAAACTAAGAAGCCGATTTTTTATATTCTTTCACCTAGGGAAAGCTACAGTATTAGGAAGAACATAGGCTATATTATATCCCCGTATTCCTTTGGTTAAACCGCAGAGCGTTGCTTAGATTTAATGAAAATCAATGCAATATATAATATAACTAGTGGCTCCCTGCAGCTTCGCCCGCGTTCCCGGGGAATCTTCAATTTTCCCGGGATAAAAAGTAGCCTATGTCCTTTCTCAGGCTCTGGATTATATGTGTACCAAATTTCATTTTAATCAGTTCAGTTGTTTTAGCGTGAAAGCGTAACAGACAGACAGAGTTACTTGCGCATTTATAATATTAGTATGGATATTATAATTATTAAATAGATTACATGCAATCCATTATACTCGTACATAGCACTCTAATTGCCTAAACTATGAGCAACTCAAGACGCTAATTAGACCTTGTTACTAGGATATTAAACAAATAGAAAGGTGTAAGAATCTATCTGAATGTTATTATGAAGGTTATGTTTATAATTCGTCACTCTAAGTTACTGCGGCTGTGGTCATATTAGCTACTAGTTGCCTCCGCGCGGTTTTACCCGCGTAGTTCCCGTTCCCGTGGGAATACAGGGATAAAATCTCAAAATAGCCTATGTTACTCAGTGATAATGTAGCTTTCTAATGAAAAAACAATTATAATTATTAAAATAGGTCCAGTACTTTTTGAGTTTATTCGTTACATACAAAAATACAAATCTTTCTCTTTATAATATTAGTGTAGATAGTTGACCCGCGCACCTTTGGTAGCGTCATTTCCCCGTTTTTGGATCATTGTTTATTGATCCTCCGCTCCTATTCATCGTAGCGTGATGATTTATATCCTTCGATAAATGAGCTATCTAACAGTGAAATATTTTTTCAAATCGGAGCAGTAGTTTCTGAGATTAGCGCGTTCAAGCAAACTTGTCAGCTTAATAAATCAAGTATAGATATCATGTATAAATCAAACGTTGTTAGGGGAGGCTCGTGCTCCTCGGTGGAGACGTATGATCTGAAGGAGATGATGTAGACTTCGCAAGTCTATGTACTTTGCATGTCAAAAACATTTAGTCCGCAATTAACTGTAGGTAATTGTCTTCAGACGTCAAAGAGAATGTGAATCTGGCAACTTTTCAATAAACAAATTACAATAAATGAAATATCTCATATTCATTATTTAATTCATACTAGGTACTTAGACGTAAATAAAAACTTCCTCACACCGAAATAATCTCAATATGTCCTCGAAAAATAAATTAAAAAACAAACAAAATATTTTTTTATATCGTAATAATATATAAAAAAATACAAGGTCACTATCGAGGGTTCTGATAAGAAGTGGAATGATAAGAGGTCATAAGCCACTATAATTGGGTCAACAATTATGATTATGACTCCGGTTACAAGATCTTCCCCTAGACCGATGTGTTGTTCATGATACACTAGCTTCCGTCCCGCGGTTTCTCTTGTGTTCCCGGGACAAAAAAAAACTGTATTTTTCCAGAACATATTTTACCTCTGTAGTTACCAAATTTTACCCAGGTTTTTCCCGTTCTGATGTGATAGATAGAGTAATAAGCATACATAGAAGCTTTCGCATTAAAAAATTAGTTCCCACGGTCCCACGGTCCCACGTAGTTCCCATTCTAGTAGGAATATGGGGATAAAATATAGCCTATGTTAATCGCTGATAATGCGGCTTTTCATTGGAGAACATTTTTTAATCGTTCCAATAGTTTAGGTGTGAGAACGTATTTATAATATTAGTTCAGAACAGTTTTTATTATGGGATAATTTTGAATACAGCAGACACTGCAGGGCAAAGCCCCCCTTCTTTTCTCCCCTTCCCGATCTTGAACTTTGCTGGACCAATCCTTTGCGCAATAGTTCAGCAGAGTAAATAAAGTTTTGTTGTTTTTGTATCAAATGGTACCATACTTTTGAGCTACGTCGAAGCTTAAAAGGCTGCAACCTCGCCCAGAAAATGTCTATTCACTCTAGCCTAGTTAAAAGTATTTAGTAAAATTGAGGACCTCTTATTTTGAAAATTATCACGTTAATGTCACCCATGGTGTGCCTACTTTTGCCGCTTACTCATGAGTCAGACGGGCTAAGTCAGTGACGTCATTTTGAAATTCCCAAACCGGCATCTACTCATGTTTCAACACTCATCTTGAAGAGAAAAGCCGTTACAAATTAAAGAGCACCAATGTAAATTAGATCTAATAGAGGTATATTATTGGTTTTTATTATTATATTACTTAGAAATTCCCCATGAGAGTTCGCTTTGTGGAGAATAAGGTTCCCGGGGATCATCAACTTTCCCGGGATAAAAGGTATCCTACGTCCTTTCTCAAGGTGTTCCGTACAAAATACATCAAAATGGGTATGGTGGTTAGAGCGTTAAACTGTAACAGAGAGACAGACGTTACATTCGCATTTATAATATAAGTTGGGATATCCTAACTCATATAATAAATGTGATAGTAACTCTGTCTGTCTGTCGCTTTCACGCTAAAACTACCTACTCAGTTGATATAAATGAAATTTGGTACGTACATACATAGATAGTCTAGAGACTGAGAAAGGACATAGGCTACTTTTTATCCCTTGAAAGAAGAAGATCTTCCGGGTACACGGGTGAAACCGCGGAATAACTAACTAACCTTCCTAATGAACATTTCTCAGACAATTTCTTAACAACCGAATTCATTCATAAAAACTTAGTTACAATAATAAAAAACAAAGTCTATACCGGATTTAATATGTCACATAACATATACTACCAAATGCAACTTCATTAACACACAGGTAGGTATTTAGGATCTGTCAGTTTTTGTTTATCTGGTTCCGGCACAACACAAAAACTACGACGCTAATTCACCGTCAGTCAGACATTGATGCATTACTATAGATTCAATAGACGCAATTAGATTTAATTATTCATGCTAAATAAGTACTTAGTATTTGTAAAATGAAAACCTGTTTTTGACAGCCCGGCTTTGTGGTTAGTAACCCTGACTCTCAAGCCGCGGGTCGTGGGTTCGAATCCCACCCAGGACATACATTTGTATGCATGAACCAATATGTCTGTTTGTCCTGTGTCTGGATGTAATTATCTACATAAGTGTGTTTTTAAAAGTATATGTAGTATATCAGCTATTTGGTTACCTTCACACAAGCTCTGCTAAGTTTGGATCTTGAGCACTGAGAAAAATGTCTCAGGATATTTATTGAATTTTATGTAATATGGCTGAGCGTCAGTAAGTAATTAATAAGTTAAATAATTCATAATAAAAACAACACCATTTAGTAAAAAAATGCATGAATCTACTGAACAAAAATAGGTTTTAAGCGTTGAACATTGACATTACCAAAAAACATGGCGGGCGTTGACCGTAATGCATAAAAAACTTCACACTATGATTTTACCAAAAAAAATCTATTATATTCAGGTACAGTCCCGTTTCATAAAACCTAACGATTAGAGTTTACAAAAGCGTGAAAACTAGTTATACTTCCCCATTACTGTAATTAGGTATTTATATCGCGATGAATCATTTATTTTCTATAGAAATGTTGAAAATAATCGACATTGAATATTATGCACACATTATTATGGAAAATACTCTTATTAAATAATTTTTGACATAACATATTGCTCGCATTAAATTTGTTGTTAAAATCGTATGCATCATCGTTTTATAATGGGCTCAGTTTTGTTTGATGTGGAACCAACTAAACTTAACTAAAATCTTAATCATAATTTTCCTATTTAATTATTGAAAAGGGTGAGGGAATTTAATCCTTTTAATTTAGTATTGTTTATTTACACTGACACTAAATAAAACACTGGCTACATCAGTTTGATAGATAAAGCTTTATTTATACTCTTTCTTCTTTCTCCTTCTCTTTTTTTCGTATCAAAATATGAAAGAGATGTACTTAGGTATATAAATTAAACAAAATACCAAAATTAATTTATCTTATTATAAAATTCACTCTTAAACTTCCACATTAAAGTTCTAACTTAAATAGCAAACAATTAGCGGTACTTTTGTATAGTAATAACCATAAATGGACCAAAAGCGTGTAAAGGTAAATCCCCTACGCCATTATTGACAGTTTCATCAAAGGCTAAAAAGCCGACAGAGCCACGACAAATAGCGATCGAAGCTAAGTTATTATTTACTTAAAACATAAGTATCTTCGATTTTATCTACCGCCGCAGATCACGACTGAATAACTCGGAATGTTTTGAACTAGCTGATTGACTGCTCAACTTCGTCTGCGTCGTTCTCCGCTCCTATTGGTCTTAGCGTGATGTTATATAGCTTAAGGCCTTCTTCGATAAATAGGCTCTCCAACACAATATTTATTTTATTTCAACCGGTAGTTTGTATATTTAATACAAACAAAAAAAAGTATTTACTAGCTATCGCCCTACTGATTCACACGCATTCCCGAAAATTTTACTTAAAGCTTATATATACATATATATTTATTTATATTCTTGCCATAACAACCAAATTGTTCTCAGGTTAAGTAGTCAGTCCTAAACCTTACTTATACAGTTTTAACAGATGAGCTAAAAATAAGTCTATATGTATAACGCGATCTCATGTTACCTAAGTAAATACAAAATGGCGCTTAGTAATTATTTGTAGTAAGCAAACAGATTTATTATCTAGTATGTAACTTACTAATTTTCCTTATTGCACCTTTATATCTATACCTAATTGATCTATAGCCAACGGCAAGCCTTGTGCCTTGTCCTACATTCTCATAGGAATCCTGTCTCATGTCAAAGTCTAACTAACTTAAGTACCTGTAGCGCCACATACCACACGCGCATTCTCATCAGCGGCTGCGGCGATCTATGTGGCGGCGCGCACGTTCCGTATGCCCTCGCGAGTGAAGCGACCGCGTGAGCGAGAGGGAAACAGCCTAACAATTTAACTGTGTTACTCGATGTATTAGTCATAAGTTGCGATCTTAATTTTGTTTAATAAATAGGGACTTTTGTAAATAAATTATTCCATTCTAACAACTTCAACTGCGAGTTTCAATTACGCCGAGTACAGTCCCTAAAGTGGTGACCCCTACAAGAGAAGAACACAGCACCAAGATGGAAGGCAAATCCACTTCGGTTCCTGCTGCTTCATACCATGAACTGGCTGGCATCGCTCTCTCCATGCGGATTCCAAAATTCTGGCGTGACAGGCCTAGCCTGTGGTTTTTTAATTTCGAGGCCGCTACCGATGACATGAAACGGAGTCAAAAACAACTAGCTCAGATGGTAATCGCACAATTGGACAAAGTGGACATCGAGCAAGTCAGTGACTTACTGTATAAACCTACCGAAGAAATGTATAACGCACTAAAAGAACGCCTAATATCTGTTTACGAAGAGTCAGAGAGCCAGCAGCTTCAGAAACTACTTTGCGAAACGGAACTCGGCGACCAGAAGCCAACGCAATTGCTGCGGCGGATGCGAAACCTCGCTCGGGACAAAGTTCCAGATTCTACGCTACGACTCATGTGGACCAACCACCTACCAGCACACGTTCGGTCTGTACTCGCCGTCAGCGAAACTTTCAAAACCCAGGCAGCACTAAACGAACTGGCACTCCTCGCAGATAAAATCATGGAAACTTCAATCACGCAAGTCGCAGCAGTATCATCCACGTCAGCACCACCCCAGCACGCAGATACACAGCTCCTGATCGAAGAAGTAAAGAAACTGTCACTAGAGGTCGCTGCTCTCAAGTCGTCAAACTCACAACCGCAACAATACTACTCACAGCCGTACCATCGTCGTCCAACTTACCAACGAAACCGTCCTCCGAGTCGAGATAATAGTCGCCCCCGCAGTGTAACACCACCGCCGTTCTGTTATTACCACCGTCGTTACGGCGCCAATGCAAGACGCTGCACGACGCCGTGTTCATTCAGAAGAAATCAAAATTTGGAAAACTAGAGTCGGCGCTAGACGAGGCGGAGTCCAGCGTTTCAGAATTTTCATACCGCCTGTTTGTCACTGATCAAAGGACTGGCCTGTCCTTCCTCATCGATACCGGAGCAAATATCTCAGTCATACCGCGAAGGAAAAAAGAAGTTCTCAAGCCACTCGATTTTAAACTCTACGCCGCAAACAATACAGTCATACCTACATATGGAGAACGAACACTTGAACTTGACCTCAAGCTTCGCCGACCATTTAAATGGAAGTTCATAATAGCAGACATCAGCAAACCAATAATCGGCGCCGATTTCCTGAAACATCATCAGCTTATCGTCGATATCAAGAACCGACGACTAATTGACGGGAAAACAAGTTTATCATCGACTACATTCGTAAAGGCCACAAACATTCCGACAGTACGCAGTATCGACGTGCGCCAGTCCTACCACGACATCCTAGCGGAATTTCCGGGAACCACAAGATTGACTGCAATGAATTTAACCCTAAACTTGCTGTAGAACATTACATCGAAACAACCGGGCCACCCATTCACTGTCGGGCCCGACCAGTCGCACCGCATCGCTACGAACAAGTAAAAAGGGAGTTTGAAAATATGATCGAGCAAGGCCTATGCCGTCCAAGCAAAAGCCCATGGTCATCACCATTACACATCGTACCTAAGAAAAATGGCGATCTCCGAGTATGTGGTGACTACAGAAGACTCAATTCCGTCACAACACCCGACCGCTACCCGATTCCGAGAGTCAAAGATTTTACATCGCAGCTTACAGATAAAAAAATATTCAGCACAATCGACTTAAACAGAGCTTATCAGCAAGTCAATGTACGCAATGAAGATATAGAAAAAACTGCAATTATAACACCTATGGGACTATTCGAATTTCCTCGCATGTGTCCAGGATTGAAGAACGCCGGGCAGACTTTCCAGCGATTCATTCATGAAGTACTTCATGGGCTCGACTACGCATTCTCTTTCGTTGATGACATTCTTGTCGCCAGCCCCGACGAAGTAAGCCATAAAGAGCATCTACGTACCGTATTATCAAGACTAGAAGCAAATGGAATCACAATTAACCCCTCAAAATGCATTTTCGGACAACCGGAAGTAAAATTTTTGGGTTTCACGGTAAACAAAGACGGAATCAAACCGCCTGCCGAAAAAGTCACGGCAATCAGCCAGTTCCCGAAACCAAAAAACATCGAAGAACTCCGGCGTTTCCTCGGTATGATAAACTTTTATCGTGATCACATACCTAACGCTGCTATCATTCAAGCACCTCTTCACGCATTCCTACACAACGGGAAGAAAAGAGACAAGACGATAATAGATTGGGACGAAGAATCAACCAAGGCGTTTGAAACGTGTAAAGTTGCGATACAAAATGCAACTTTGCTCGCTCACCCGTCACATAGTGCTCCACTAGCTATATTCTGTGACGCGTCAGACAAATGCGCAGGAGCCGTTTTGCAACAATATATAAATGAAAAATGGCAACCACTAGGCTACTTTTCAAAGAAGTTCTCTGACACACAGCGAAACTACAGCACATTTGACAGAGAACTACTCGCTATCTACATGGCAATCAAGCATTTTAGAAAAATATTCGAAGGTCGAGATATCATCGTGTTTACTGATCACAAACCGCTTACGTTTGTCCTACAAAAACCGCCATCAGCAACTGAGACTCCGCGCCGTGCACGACAACTCATTTTTATCAGCGAGTTCACCACCGACATTCGCCATATCAGCGGATCCCAAAACATCGTCGCGGATGCACTCAGCCGTATCCCCATTGAGTCAATCACATGCCCGACATCACTGGACTATGCAGAAATCGCAAAAGCACAAGAAAGAGATAGCGCTATACTACGTAAACTCGACATGCAAAGTAACCTATCACTGAAGCGAGTTACTTTACCGCAAGCTCAAACTGCCATTTACTGCGAAACTTCTACGTCACACGCTCGACCGTATCTACCCGAAGAATTCCGAAAGTCCGCTTTTGATGCCGTTCACAACATAAGCCACCCGGGAGTACGAACTACGCGCAAGCTTATGTCTCAGCGATTTTTCTGGCCATCCATGAATACAGACGTCGGTAACTGGGCGAAACATTGCATTCAGTGTCAACAATGCAAAGTGCAACGACACACGACGAGCAGAATATCTTCATTCCCATCTACCACGGAAAGATTTCAGCACGTACACATAGATATCGTCGGACCTCTACCAACATCACCACAAGGTCATCGATACCTCGTCACAATGATCGACAGAGTATCGAGATGGCCGGAAGCAATACCCACCGACAACATATGTGCCGAGGCCGTCGCGAAGATAGTCTACGAAAATTGGATTACTCGATTCGGCTTACCATCCATACTTACGAGCGACCAAGGTAGACAGTTCCAGAGTCAACTTTTCACCAAGCTTATGACTATCATGGGAATCAAGACTACTCGCACAACGCCATATCACCCACAGTCAAACGGAATGATAGAACGCTGGCACCGATCATTGAAAGCTGCATTGAAGTCTCGCCTATGCGAACAGTCAACTTGGATCGACGAGTTACCTACAGTACTCATGGGACTACGCGCCGCGACGCGCACCGACACCGGTACTAGTGCCGCCGAACTCACATACGGTCATAGTCTGCGCCTACCTAGCGATTTCTTCAACGACGCACCCAGCAACAACAACATGGACTATGACTACGTGACTCAGCTGCGTTCCACGATTAATTCACTGAAACCTAGTCCACCTACTAAATGGCACGGAAACAAACGCCCAATTTTTGTTCACAAAGATCTACAATCCTGCGAGTATGTATTTGTAAGGAACGACACCGTAAAGAAGCCGCTTCAACCACCCTACGACGGCCCCTACAAGGTGTTAGAGCGAGATAGCAAGACTTTCGTACTCCAACTACCCGAGAGACGTTCCGCCACCATTTCAATTGATAGATTGAAACCTGCCTACATTATTAACGAAGATAATAATAATAATGAAGATTCAGATATGTTACTGTCAATGCCAAGTAACCTCGCCATACCATCACTACCATCGAACCTGATTACCCCACAGAAGCCCATCTTGAAGATTTCACGTTACGGGCGCATCCTGAATCTGCCGGTACGCTTCCGCTAGGGGGGGAGTCATGTAGCGCCACATACCACACGCGCATTCTCATCAGCGGCTGCGGCGATCTATGTGGCGGCGCGCACGTTCCGTATGCCCTCGCGAGTGAAGCGACCGCGTGAGCGAGAGGGAAACAGCCTAACAATTTAACTGTGTTACTCGACGTATTAGTCATAAGTTGCGATCTTAATTTTGTTTAATAAATAGGGACTTTTGTAAATAAATTATTCCATTCTAACAACTTCAACTGCGAGTTTCAATTACGCCGAGTACAGTCCCTAAATACCTAACTATTGCAATTCCATTCTCTAAACTAGTTTCTTAAAGAGGAAAGATTAGATTTTTGTTTGTTTTGAATAGGCACTAAACTACTGGACCGATCTGAATAATTCTTTCACCAATGGAAAGCTACATTATCAGGCAATAAAATAGGCTATATTTTATCTCTGTTTTCTTACGTAAATGAGAACTACGCAGGTGAAACCGCGGGGCGAAAGCTACTTCGGTATAAATACGGCCTTTGCATAGATGTCCGATATTCAACCTTAACGCTAAGGTTCGGAAATTGAAGATTCTAGTGAATAAGTTTGAAAACGATTCGTGCACTGACGTTCTAATTTCGACCTTGTAGCATCAACATTATGACTATTTATTTCCTAAACTTAACTAGGAACGTATTTCGTATCAACCCTAAATGTGTTTTCCAAACTAAAACAAACTTTATTGTCACCGCCGTAGGTTTCTTTCCGCAACGAGAAGACCGCTTCCAGAGACCACAGTTTGGACATTTACGGAACCAAAAGAGAATAAGAGATAGATTAACGGGAGTTCTTCATTTCCTACCAGAAAACCAAAACAGTAATCCAGCTTACATATACCCGTTTAATGAGAGACCAATTTTTAGACCGAATTACGAACAAAATGGCCGACCTGTATTCTCGCATCAGAATAACGTGAACCCATACGAAGTATTTAACGGAGGGAACTCTGGTAACACCGTGGTCTTTCCATCAAGTCCCGATCAAGAAAATCGGAACCCAACCAGCAACCAACCAAACCAAACTCCCCAATCGACGAGCGACCAATTCAACTCAAACAATCAAGACTCAAATGTTATCTTCCAACCTAATCCAAACCAGGGGTCTCATATTTTCATCTACCCGAACCAGAATAAGCCATCAGATTTTGAATCCGACCAACAAAATGGATATCAACCAACTTATGGTTTTGAGTCAACTCAAAAAAACTCAGATGCTACTACAGAAGCAACTCAAATAACCACATCAGCCACCTCAGAATCCTATCAGCCTACCAACCAAGAAACTATCACAGTAAAACCAACAGAATTACCATTCAGTGAAAGTCCAAAGTCTAATACCGGATCTGTTGGGTTTGGTGAAGAGATCATAAGTCCAAGCTCCACTCTGCCTCCACTAACGCCGGTGCCACCCTCTCAAGTGGGGGCCAACTTCAATTTTGGAGCCCGTGGAATATTCTGTAATTATATCTTTATTTGTTATACTAATATACTAAAATGGATACAAAAGCATGTGAAAAGTGCTGTGTTTACTTACCCGGTTTTTATTTAATTAAAATTTATAGGCTATGGTAACCACTTCCCATCTGGTGGGACCGTATGCCTGTTTGCCACACTTGTGGTATAAAAAAAAATCTATAATATTGTTCTAAGTCTAGTCTTTATATAATATTAGTGACAAATTAATAGCATGTATTGCACGAATTTACATCAAAGTGCTATTTACTTACAAATCTAAATAAAGCATGGCTTTATATTCATCCTGTCTTGTTCCCAATCTTTATATGGTAAAATATGTGAATTATTCATGAAAACTGTACTATTAAGCCAGTTGGCTAAGTGATTAGTTACCCTCATAAGCTGATGATTGGGTTCAATTACCATCCAAAATAAATATACCTAAATGTTTATTTCTATTATGTGTCTATAAATATATCGAATATATCGAAAAAAACATTCTCTTGAATTGAGAACTTGCTTTATTTGTAAGTACAATTAAAATGTAATCAATCAGCTGCTGGTTTCTACAGTACAAGCCCTTATTTGTTCAAACTCAGATGGCCGCAAAAATTAGATCAAATGTTCCAAAAGATGTAAGCATTACAATCATAATATAGTCAATTTAATCTTAATATATATAAATCTCGTGTCACAATGTTTGTCCTCAAGGGACTCAAAACCACTTAAACCACTTAACCGATTATAATAAAATTCGCACACCATGTGCAGTTCGATCCAACTTGAGAGATAGGATAGCTTACATATACTTGGACCCGGTAGGTGGCGCTGGTGGGCAGAACGAAGTCTGCCTGGTCCACTAGTCTAAAATATATTTTTTTACTTAAACAGAGATCTATAAATAACAATGATTTACTTACGCACGATTATTATTTAAAAGTAAATTCTATCTAGGTAAACGGTAAATGTAAATTGCAGCCATCTTGCTTAAAATTAAGTTTCTTCGAATAAATAAGTACACTGTCTGACATTAACCAGATGCAGAATGGAATTACCACCAAGGCACACCAGTATACACCAGTATTTACGGTGTTGCCAACAGCAAAATAAGTGTTTAACTTACGTCTTGAAAATTTTGAACACCAGTTTATTACCAGTATTAACACATAGGCTACTTATTATCCAGGGAAAATTGCAGATCTTCCGTGAAGCCGCGGGGTACCACTAGTCCCATATAAAATTTCTTGACATCTTCCATCCCCCTTTAATGATCTCTCATCTCTTTCCAGCGGAGACATGCGAGACTATAGACAATGAGATTGGAAGCTGCATCTCTGTCTTCGAGTGCCCTCGCTACCTGAAGGTGATTCAGGATGACCGGGCTAACCCTGAGAGTGTTCAGCTGCTGAGGAGGGTACATTGTGGATTTGAGGGGAATAATCCTAAGGTAAGTGTTTATTGCATAAACTACCGAGGCTAATAACGGAGAAGAGTGGAGAGCGGGATAGGAGGGTTTTAAATAAATAATAATATGTGTTTATTAGACATTTTAATGTTGGTATGTTTGTTACTCAATCACGGCACAACGGCTGAAGAGATTTGGATAAAATTAGGTACAGAGTTAGAATATATTTTGGAATAGCTCATGGACTTTTTGTTCGAGATAAACTGGAGATCCTTCTAGAAGTTATAATAATAATAATAAAATTTATTTATTTCTCTCACAAAACATAACAAAGGTTTGAAGTTATATATTAGACATGGTGATTCATTGGTGACTATCAGGGTGCAGGTTCACATCCCTCCTTCTTACCTCTGAGTTTTAAAACATGCATTCTCCAATAGATTCCAGATTTTCAGTTAACAAATATTTTTAAACGCATCTTTTCTATAAAGTATATCAGCTATCTTACAGACAAACTCTGCTAACTTCTTCAAAATAGCAAATCGTAGAATATTTAGATATTTGTCTCCCACCCAGGTATGTTGTCCCCGCGATGGTTTCCCCACGGCCCCACCCACGGAACCCACCACCACCACAAGTACCAGCACCACCACATCACCACCACCTCCAGAACCAGAACCGGAACCTGAAGGGAAGAATGTCGACGCAGAAGATTATGTCAACCTGATGCCTGAACCGCCTATATGTGGATTGAGCAACGCCTCCTTCAGTAGGGTGGTTGGTGGAGTGGATGCTAAAATTGGTAAGTACTCCTCAAAAGCTGGTCGTAGGTTTTGGTTCCAATCGCTGCAATTGTTTTTTCTTAGTGCTCCGGGTTTCGCAAAAATCACCAGTATCGATTTTAATCATTTATTTGCTGAAAACATTTTTTTGCCAATAATCTTTGTTGTTTTGAAAAGATCACTTGACACTTGAAGGTGATACTTGGCACTTGAAGCTACAATTTCAATTTCCCAAAAAAATTGAATTTTATTCTAGAAATCATTAATGAAATCCCTCCATTATAGTCACCCCCCCCCCCCCCCCCCCCCATTATCGGGATTTTAGTATATCCTCTATCATCATTTACCGGGTTATAATACAACTCGTATGAACCAGGCGACTTCCCCTGGATGGCTTTACTGGGGTACAAGGCGCGGCGGTCAGCCGGGGCGCGCTGGCGCTGCGGCGGCTCGCTCGTCTCCTCGCGACACGTGCTCACCGCAGCGCACTGCATACACGGACATGAGGACGATCTGTGAGTATACACCATACACCCACACTACATGAGTACACACCACATGGGACGAGATCAGACGAGACGATACTGCACCACACATGACACACCACAAACTACACCACACAACAAGATACCACATTACTCGGGACAAGACGAGACGAGACCACTTATTTTTTTTTTAACTACTGAAAACTAGAGCTTGACCGCGATCCCACCTGATGGACTTAGGTTTAAAGAACACACTTAATACCATACACCACACCACACATAAAGAAGCCACTTGATACGGGACAAGACGAGACTAGACGAGACCACTTGACACTTGATACCATACCATACACCACACCATACAAAACACCACATGACAAGAGACATGACGAGACTAAGCAATACCGCGTCACACATGACATACCACAAACCACACCACACCACACAACAAGAGACTACATGACACGGGACAAGACGAGACTAGACGATACCGCACCATACAGGACAAGACGAGACGAGACCGTAACATACAGGACGAGACAAGACAACACGATACCACACGGACAAGCCCAGACGAGACGAGATGAGACGACACCGTACCACACGAGGCGACATGACACCATACGGGACAAGACCAGAGGAGACGAGACGTCACGCTACAAGACAACTACACTTTACAATGTTTCATAGGTGCCGGATTAATCAGGAACTTTGTAATTTATTTATAAAATTATGAATTTATGTACATATAAATTTGTGCGTTTTGCTTACTTTGTTATTGAACAAGTTGTAATTTTAATAGGCACAAACATACTAGGACCATATGCCTGATTGTAAGCGGTTACCATAGCCGAAAACCGTACACGAAAAGAAAAAGAATAAGCTGGACAAAGTACGATAATTGGATTAAATCAAAATTTCGTACGTTTTCTGATGTATTGGGAACAGAAACAATATAAAGGATTTTGTATGATAAAATTCTGTGATTGCATCCAAAGCCACGAATAATGGACACAAATTAGACTATAACAGCTAGAACTAGAAATAAAAATAAAATTGTTTTGTTCCAATCAATCAACATCATACATTAAATTTTCTCGCCATATAATATAACACATAGTTACGGAGATAATGACTCGTTACAAACGGACGGACATTACAATAAATTGGTATATACATAAAATTATTTGCGGCTCGAGTGTCATGGATTTTTCCTGCATCCGCCATCATTACGCTAAGGACACGTCCTTATTGGGCGTACAGTAAGCGGCAGACTATAAGCCTCACCAAAACTTTATTTAATACTTGCATTTTTAGCCGCGTACCCGGGAGATCTTCCATTTTCCCGGAATAAAAAGTAGCCTATGTCCTTTCTCAGGCTCTGGACTATCTGTGTACCAAATTTCATTTAAATTGGTTCTGTAGTTTTAGCGTGAAACCACGGGAAGCCACTAGTACACTATAAGAGCCCTTTCGATATAAAACTTTCTTCACTACCGCCGACTTTAAAGCGACCGATACGCCGCTCAGAGTCAGTTTGCAATAGTAAAGTCTGCCGCTAAGCTAAAAAAACGATCAAATACAACGAATGCATTCCCATGTATATGTTCACACGACAGCGTTTTTAAAACGCGACGCTTTTTTATCGAGCTGTGTTGCAATTTCAACTTTGGGCGTTGAAAATAGAGCATATTATGGTACTTGGAAATGCATTTTTTGTGTTTGAACTCTTTCTTAACGTACAATAAAAAAGCTATCGTGCGAATGGGGGCTTACTGTAACGCTTATAAGAACGCATCCTAACGTACTAAAATCCTGACTATTTCAATGTTCAAGAACTCTGCGGTTTTCTTTACATACTGATTTTTATGATAGGTAACATACTTATTAAATTCTTCATTTCAAATGAAAAATATTTATATATAATGATAGTAATTGAGTTATTATCTAGATATATAATAATGTGGTAGAATAACTGCCACAAATTATAAAGTATGTATGTATCAACCTTATATAAGTTAGGCGTAATAGGATCGAGCTGCATTTTACCTGTTTTTACCAACTTTCCAAAAAAGGCGGAGGTTCACAATTCGACTTTATTTTTTATGTTTATACAAAATTATTTTATATTAAACCTATACTCCCTTAAAAAAAAGATAATATAGATTTTGTAAAACCCTAGTACAAAATACTAGCTGCCTCCGCGCGGTTTTACCCGCGTAGTTCCCGTTACCGTGGGAATACAGGGATAAAATATAGCCTGTGTTACTCAGTGATAATGTAGCTTTCTAATGAAATAAGAATTATTAAAATTGGTCCAGTACTTTTTGAGTTTATTCGTTACATACAAAAATACAAATCTTTCCTCTTTATAATATTAGTATAGACATAAGCCTAATCATGATTTTGCAGGTTGACAGAGCGATAAATAAACACAAAACAATATCCATCTATATGTATAAATTTTCCTCTTAAAAATCTATTGTTTTAAAAACGACGTTAAAATCTGTTGTATATTTTTACCCGGATTTTATCACAGAACGTGAAATATGACTATGTTTCTACGCAAATGATGGAGGGAGGGAAGACAGGATGGGTCGCTAGTATAGAACTTTACTCAGTACTACTACTACTAGGTCCAGTAGAGTCTAGTGGAAAAATTTAAAAAAAGTTTAGCTATAGATTTGGTAGAATATATTACGCTAAGATATTCCGAGAAACATTAATGGGGAGTTTAGGAATACGGCAAAACCCGCGGTACTATAACTACCATTTAAAAATAAAAACATAAAATTAAAATCTTTTATAAATATGTAGGTATTTAGTTAAAACTTATCTACATATATGCTTACGCCCGATGTCAATAATCAATCCTGAGCCATTTTTTGCTATCTAAGATTGATATATCAATCCATGTTCTGGGTGAAGCTTTAAAATCAATCTATCTTCGATCTACGATCGATCGAATCTGTTCGAAAATGATAGTTTTTGCTTGCCAATAAGCTATCCGTCCATTTTGACAACTCGTTGGTTTTAATTACGGATTGGAGATAGATTATTAACATCGGGCGTTAGGTAAATTTCTTAATCAAGACAGAGATGTGTCGACCGGTTCTGTATGCAAATTGACAGTGTTGATAATGCAATGTTAACTTAAACCGGTGAGTTATGTAACAGAACGCTGTTTTATTACCAGTTTGCCTTCACACTTGTTGCCCTTCGTTGTAAGGTATGAACCTTTTAGGAATACCTGATCTGATATTAACCACGTCATATTATATATTGTAACTCTGTCTGTCTGTGTCGCTTTCACGCTAAAACTACTGAACCGATTTAAATTTAATTTGGTACAAACATAGCCTGAGAAAGGACACATTTTATCCCGAGAAAATTGATGATCTCTCGGGTACGCGGGTGAATCCGCGGGGAGGCATTAATCTTCTGGTCATATATAAAATTCTCGTGTCGCAATGTTAGTTACCAATTACCATACTCCTCCGAAACGTCTTGATCGATTTTATATGCATATTCAGTAGGTCTGAGAATCGGCTACTATTTATTTTTCAATATTTTTTTTTGGCTTTACATATAGGCATATCGTCCGAAAAGGGGTATATATATTTTTATCTATATATATAAAACAAACTCCCCGCCGCCTCAGTCTGTCTGTCTGAACGCGATGAACACAAAAACTAATGAACAGATTTTCATGCGGTTTTCACCAAATTACGGAGTATTTTATGGGGAAGGTTTTTATGTATAATACATCAATTTGGACCCGTTAGGTGGCGCTGGTGGGCAGAACGAAGTCTGTCGGGTCCGCTAGTATTCATATTATTTACTAGCTGCCTCCCCGCGGTTTTACCCGCGTAGTTCCCGTTCCCGTGGGAATACAGGGATAAAATATAGCCTATGTTACTCGGGGATAATGTAGATTTCCAAAGTTGAAAGCATTTTTGAAATCGGTCCAGTAGTTTCGGAGCCTATTCATTACAAACAAACAAACAAACAAACAAACAAACAAACAAACAAACAAACAAACAAATCTTTCCTCTTTATAATATTAGTATAGATTTGCATTCCACAATATTAATATTAAAACTAGGATTAGCTTAATTTACATTGTGGACCCTGTCGGGCATAGCAAAATTTACAAGAGTAACAAATATCTAGTATTATGTATCTAAATGGACTATCAATTGGTAGGGTAAATTACGACCAGAAATGTTTATTTTTACTCTAACAGTGTTAAAACATAAACAATAAATCTATTTCGAACCCAATGATTTCATGCTAATGCAACTCGCTACACAAATAGTGACTGAACGTAAAACACCTGTAATTTAACAACAAACAATAAACACCACGTTATTTATATACCAGGAAGTAGTTAAATATTTAATTTGTAGGTAAATATGTAATTTAGTAATGTATAATAATATAGGAAAGATATTTGGGGGAAAAGTTGGAAGTTAAGGGGGTTTTCAACTTTAAAGGGTAAATTTCAACCTAGGGGTAAGATTAATGAATACCGGAGTATATTTTGATTTTACTTTATAGATACATCACTAGAAGAGCTTTGACAAAAGATGGACTAATAAGGGGTATATATTTATTGCCTTTCATGTTTGAGGTTCAGGCACAAAAACATATATTTATATCGTAAAACATGTCTGTATGTCCTATCATCTGTATTGATATAGGTACATACGTACAGTACCAGTTATTCTTAGTTTAGAGTTTTGGGGCAAAACTTAATAAATGGCTTTAAATTCGAATCGATTACCTATTGAACATACTAGCTTACTCACGCAACTTCGCCAGCGTTCCGTTCTCCGTTTTTGAAACATGATCATATAATTTCTCACTGACGGATTAACCCTTAAACAAATTAAGCAATTGCCTAGGGGATCACGTCTGGGGAGCACACTAGAAGAAGCACAAAAAATCCATCCTTACGGCATCCCGTAACCAAAAACCGCAACAAAAATAGTTTAAAAATCGATTCTAGTTGATAAGGATAGGGGGCCCTATGCGTGGATTGCTCAGGGCATCAAGAAGTCTTAATCCGTCACTGATAATTCTCCACTATTGATCGTAGATGATATATAGCCTTGTTGCCTTACTCCATAAATGGGCTATACAACACAATATTTTTTCAACTCGCACCAGCAGTTCCCTTGATTTAAATAAAACAAACAGCTAAATTAAAAATCCCCATGTACTAGGTTCCTAGTCCGTCTCGGAGAGCTGGACCTCGCCAGGGAGGACGAGGGCGCGACCCCCGTGGACATCCTAATCAAGAAGAAGATCAAGCACGAGGAATACGACGCCAACTCCTTCTCCAATGACATCGGTATCCTGGTGCTGGAGAAGGATGTTGAATTCACCAGTAAGTTCCACAAATTTTGATTAGCTGACATTGATAATGGCCACATCTTCCCTAATACAATAGTTTAGCAATAATTTCAATGATGCTGCACTCTATGCTATAATCATGTTTTTACACCTAATTATATTATTGGAATTAGTCTTACATTAATTAGATATTATAAATTTCAACCCAAAGGAGTAAAATCAGGGTGTAATGTAAACTTACAATTAATCGTTTCAGACCTAATCAAACCGATTTGCATACCAAAGGACAGCGAGTTGAGAGCAAGGAGTTTCGAAAACTACAACCCAATTATCGCTGGATGGGGAGACACTGAGTTCCGTAAGTATTTATAATGAAATACCAAAATACACGTCTTCGTTCTAATCGTGGATATTTATTCAAAAACTAATAGTCATATTCATACTCACTGATATTATAAGTGATACTCATACTGATACTACACTAATACTGATACTGATAATGGCACTAATAATAGTAGTGGTATTCATTCAGAATTGATATTATTATTGATAATTATTGATATTACTGATACATATTTATTTATATAGATACTGATACTGCACTAATTCTGAAATTAACACTAATATTCATTCTGAAGCTAATGATCATATTCATACTTAACAGATATTATTAGTAATACTCATACTATATTACTCAGACGGATATAGCACTAATACTAATTCTGATAATGGCACTAATATACACTAGACACAAAAAGTTAGGGATATAAAAAAATATTGAAATTTTTGGGTGATTTTCAACGAGTTGTAACTTCGCGGAAAATAATCTTACAGCAAAAAAAAGAAAACCAATTTGTAGCTACAAGTGTCTAGTTTACAGATATGACCATGAATTTTTTGTATTATGTTTGGATCTGGAGAAATACAAAGAAAAGTACCGAGGAAAAAAAAATACAAATTTTCTGTCGTCTAAAAAAGGGCCTATGGGCTTCAAAAATGATTTTTTATGGTTTTTGTCAAATCCTCTTTTAGGATATTTAATGCCCTTTAATTTGTTGTAGTTAAGAACCCTGTACAATGATTTACCACGGAGTTATTGTCAATCAACCGAAAAAAGAAGTTTTTAACTTTGACGATCAATAACTCTAAGGATAATGATCGTATAGGAAATCTAAGAAAGGTTTTGAAAACTACACAATATTTTCTATAAGAAAACGTGAACGGCTTTTGTCAAAAACATTTTGATTCACTCAAAAACTTTGACTGAAAAAAAGGCGAAAATTTGCATAATTAAGGATATTAAGATAACTTGGTATAGCTTAGGATAAAATGGATGAATGAAGGATATCGTTGGTAATTTTTTAACCTTAAAGTATCCCGGAAAATCCCTGAAAAATTCAAAGCGCTGCAATTCTTCTTTCTTAGTGACCCGAGGCTTTAAATTTATTGTTTTCGCTAAAATCACGATTATAAACGATAGTTGGATTTTAATCATTTTTTCAAAGAAAACATTATTTTTTTCTCAATAACCTTTATTGCTCTGATGTAAAAGATCGGTTTAATTAAAAAAATTTGGATAGAAAAAAAAACTTTTTTTTTAATTTTCTTTTTTTTTCTTGACTTTGTGTGTGTGTGTATGTTTGTCTGTACGTCTGTCTGTGTGTCCATCTGTAGCTATTGAAGGGTCTGCACGTATACAGGTCACAATTCAGTACCGCGTACTGCCTCTGTTTTGGGTCACTGCTCGTAAGCGCTCTCGCATGATGACAGATCATCGAATGTTTTTTTTTCTATTCGACATTTTGAAAAAAAAGTCGATCATTTTCATCAAAGCAATAAAGATTATTGAGAAAAAAAAATGTTTTCATTGAAAAAATGATTGAAATCGAACCATCGTTCATAATGGTGTTTTTAGCGAAAACAATAAATTTAGAGCCTCGGGACACTAAGTAAGAAGCATTGCAGCGCTTTGAGTTTTTCAGGTATTTTCCGGGACACTTTAAGGTTAAAAAATTACCGACGATATCCTTCATTCATTGATTTAATCCAAAGTTATACCAAGTTACCTAAATATCCTTAATTATGCAAATTTTCGCCTTTTTTTCAGACAAAGTTTTTGAGTGAATCAAAATGTTTTCGACAAAAGCCGTTCACGTTTTCTTATAGAGAATACTGTGTTCTTTTCAAAACTCATCTTCGATTTCCTATACGATCATCATTCTCAGAGTTATTGATTGACAAAGTTAAAAAGTTCTTTTTTCCGTTGATTGACAATAACTCCGTGATAAATCATTGTACAGGGTTCTTAACTACAAAAAATTAAAGGGCATTAAATTTTCTGACAGAACATTTAACAAAAACAATAAAAAAAACATTTTTGAAGCCCATGGACCTTTTTTTCGATGACAAAAAATTCGCATTTTTTTTTCCTTGGTAGTTTCCATAGAATTTCTCCAGATCCAGACATGATACAAAAAAATCATGACCATATCCAAAAACAAGACACTTGAAGCTACAGTTTGGTTTTCTATTTTTTGCTGTGGGATTATTTTCCTCGGAGTTACAGCTCGTTGAAAATCGCCCAAAATTTTCGAATTTTATTTATATCCTTAACTTTTTGTGTCTAGTGTATATTTTGATATAAATATTAGGATATTAATTCTAGTATCAGAATCTACTACTAGAGATATTTATTGACATTTATTTTGATATTAACACTAATACTCATACTGACATTAACACTAATACTCATACTGACATTTACACTAATACACATACTGACATTTACACTAATACACATACTGACATTTACACTAATACTCATACTGACATTAACACTAATACTCATACTGACATTTACACTAATACTCATACTGACATTTACACTAATACTTATACTGATTTTAATGATACTGATACTGGCAAATTCCAGGTGGTCCATCAGCGACCCTCCTGCAGGCCCTACAGCTCCCCGTGGTGAGCAACGATTTCTGTGCGGAAGCGTACTCCAAGTACAAGGCGCAGCAGATCGACTCACGCGTACTGTGCGCCGGCTACAAGCGCGGGGGGCGGGACGCGTGCCAGGGGGACAGCGGGGGGCCGCTCATGCAGCCTATAGTGAGTACCTACCCTACCCTACCTAGCACTAGCACTAGTACTGGCACTGGCACTAGTGTGTACTGAGTACAAGGCGCAGCAGATCGACTCACGCGTACTGTGCGCCGGCTACAAGCGCGGGGGGCGGGACGCGTGCCAGGGGGACAGCGGGGGGCCGCTCATGCAGCCTATAGTGAGTACCTACCCTACCCTACCTAGCACTAGCACTAGTACTGGCACTGGCACTAGTGTGTACTGAGTACAAGGCGCAGCAGATCGACTCACGCGTACTGTGCGCCGGCTACAAGCGCGGGGGGCGGGACGCGTGCCAGGGGGACAGCGGGGGGCCGCTCATGCAGCCTATAGTGAGTACCTACCCTACCCTACCTAGCACTAGCACTAGTACTGGCACTGGCACTAGTGTGTACTGAGTACAAGGCGCAGCAGATCGACTCACGCGTACTGTGCGCCGGCTACAAGCGCGGGGGGCGGGACGCGTGCCAGGGGGACAGCGGGGGGCCGCTCATGCAGCCTATAGTGAGTACCTACCCTACCCTACCTAGCACTAGCACTAGTACTGGCACTGGCACTAGTGTGTACTGAGTACAAGGCGCAGCAGATCGACTCACGCGTACTGTGCGCCGGCTACAAGCGCGGGGGGCGGGACGCGTGCCAGGGGGACAGCGGGGGGCCGCTCATGCAGCCTATAGTGAGTACCTACCCTACCCTACCTAGCACTAGCACTAGTACTGGCACTGGCACTAGTGTGTACCGAGTACAAGGCGCAGCAGATCGACTCACGCGTACTGTGCGCCGGCTACAACTACTATACTGTGACTATGGCAGAAAATTTACCAAAAAAAACGTATATTTAATTGGAACGTTGTGTCAAGATTTCTAGGCAATGTATCAAATACTGTCTACTTTTACATCCAAAAATATAATGAAATAGGTATCTATGACAAACATTTACACAGAGTTATGCTATAGTTATGTTCACACACTAATGTCCTGGAAATTAGTGTTGCTGGTTTAGACACTAGTTCCTAACATTACGCTGTTTAGACAAATTCCTGACCAGTGTTATTATTGTTTATTTTCTAGTGGAACTCTGAAGAGTTCACGACATACTTCTACCAGATCGGCGTGGTCTCCTACGGGAAGAAGTGTGCGGAAGCTGGCTTCCCAGGAGTCTACTCCAGGGTGACGCATTTCGTGCCCTGGATAGAGTCTAAAGTCATCGGCGCGTGAGTTTGGACTGATATACGATAAACGTAGGACATTATTTATACCACTGGTGGTTTTAGTCTTAGTAACTTTGAGTTTTATGAAGTTTAAATTATAACTAATTTAGATTATGAAGAAACTGATATTTTTTCAGTTTTTTTGTTGGTATAGTGTAATAAAAAATTATAAATAATAAATTTAGGAAATTTTAATGTATTTTACATTTTAAAGTTTCATAGTATTGTGGTCTTGCTAGCGCCAAAAAGTATTCAAATTTTTTTGTTTATGATTGGCGCCATGACAGGTTAAGTACGCGAGAAAGAGACATGTAATGTTGTCATGTTTAATATAAACTAGCTAATATAAATAACAGAAAAAATAGAGAACTTACTTTTTTTTATAATATGTATTTTGACTCAAGATTTTATGTTTAAAGTTACTTTGACCTAAGTATTTCAACCAGTGGCGATACCCTGATTAATTTATTACCTAGATGTATAACTATAATAAGTATTATATAAGCAGATTTTATATTCTGAAATTATGAATATAACACTTACTAATACTATAAGTCTGTATGTATGTTAACATTCAGCTCCGTAACGGCTGAACAGATTTTTATATAATTTGTTATAAGGAAAGATTATTTTATACATATGTGTGGTGTTTTTATATTTAGGGAACATACAGGCAATTTTCTTTTAATAATACATATTAGTAAAATCATTCTTGGTAATTTTATTGTTCTGTAAAAAAATATGAGATTTCTAATAAAAAAAATAGACAAGTCAGAGACTTCTCTTCAATCTATATATAAAATTGTATAATGTGTAAAACTGTTTGTTTGTATATATGGCTGGACCGATAAATTGACCAACTTCACAAAATAATAAATAATTTAATAAAAGTTACCCTCATTAACACTTAGAATGACAAAGTAGGCAATGGCTTTAATGTTTATAAGAAAATGATAATTATGAACAAAATATATTTATATTTTAATTGATCAATACTTTTGTTTGCAAAGTATTATAGTATTTAGTGAATGCTCTCTCCTGTGGACATTGTGATGAATAAACTAACAGTTTCTTTGTTTGTTTTTGTGTACATTTATTTGCAAGAGTGGCTGGCATCACATTGTTTAACCTTTTGAGCTCCAAGCCACAAATTACCTTTCTGTGCCCTGTACGCCAGTTTTAAAACAAGAATACCTAAAAAAATTGTGGAGCCAAGAGTCGTTATATTGACAACACAGTGTCTTGTTTTTGTTGGTTTCATATGCAATAAATTACTTCTTATAATCTGGGATATTTTATTTATTCTTGTGCTATATTAAATAAATATCCTGGAACATTTTTCACATACAACCTATCTGATTCCAAACTAAGCAGAGCTTGTGTTATGGGAACCAGATAGCTGATATACTACATATACTACTTTTAAATACATACTTATATAGATAATTACATCCAGACACAGGACAAACCATATTCATGCATACAAATGTTTGTAACCACAAAGCCAACTGGTCTGTCATTACCTTTTCTTAGGATGTAGTGTACGTATCTCATAAACCCCAACTTTTTTTTTGTGATTATTTATTTGTGTTAAGTTATCACCTATTAAAAAAAAGTTAGCGAAGTTTTAAAGTTCCCTTAAAAAGAAAATAACACAGTATATTTTATCAATTTATTACCTGTTTTCTTCGAACCACAAATGGCACATTTCCTTAAAAAAATTAACGACTATCTAAATTAAACCCCCTAAACTACATTGTCTATACAATCATTATTAATATGATAAATTCATATAAAATTGAATATTTGTAACAAAAGACATTTGTTCATGCAAATGTATTTTTGTAATTGTACGTATTCATTTTATTATGTTTTTATTCTTAAATATAAGTACGTAAGTGAAACCGATACAAAATAAAATAATGGAATCATTTTTTCAACTTAAAAAAATATAAAAAATACAATTAACATAATATAGCAAAAATAGAAATAAATTAACAATTTAAAACGATAAAACAGCCAAATAAATAGGAAAAATGTAAATATAAATAAATTTTTTGGTAGAAAAAATGTCTAATCAAAATGGTAGTACGCTTAACATTAACATAGTTGCTAAGCGATTTGCTACTTTGTGAATAGGAATTAGAGTTTAATATCATTTTACTAATGATCTAATATACGTAGATTGCCAGATACGATTTTATTTTCGAGAAGTGCGCCCGACGGTATGTCAATACGGTCGCCGTGGTTCGCGATAATTATCACTGTACCCTGTAAATAAGGTTTAAAAATTTTTAACATCACAAATAAATAATTATTAATGTATAAAAATTGTTTAGAAATATTATACAATATGCAATAAGCTGGTTATATAAGAGGTAGTTTAAAAGTAGCGCCAGTAACGGAGAAAGTGAGGAGCCATAGGTTGTCATGGTATGGACATATAATGCGGAGGGATGAAAATCATGTTACGAGGAAAGTTATGAATGTGCAGGTTATGGTCGCTAAAGTAGAGGAAGACCGAAGAAAGTATGGATGGATTGTGTGAAAGGCGATATGTGTGAAAGGCGATATGTGTAAGAGGGAAGTGATGACTGAAATGACGGCTGACAGAGAGGAATGGAAGAAAAACACATGTTGTGCCAACCCTGTTTAGGCGGGATAAGGGCAGGAAGAGATGCAATAAGCTGGTTCTTTGTTATATTTTTGTTGTTTCAAATTTATGTCTTACTAAAAATGTTTTATTGTAAGTTTTTGTATATCTACTCATATTTGAAAACTATTTATTGGCTACATAATCATTTTACTTTTTGTTTGTTCATCGTATTATATAATAACCGAAAGTATTCCTATAAATAAAAAATCTTAACAATGCAACATTGTCTAGGAATCGAACCCAGAACCACAAATTTCTAGTTAATGCCTTGACAACTATGAGGGCGCCACTAGTAATGCGTCTTCTAACATCTATCGTAAATTAGTTCCTAATTTTGCCGCAACATGGCGGCCAACTATCATAACAATATTAAAAAACTCACCTTCAAAGCCACACCTCTTCCAAAAGTGACATCACCAGACACTGTCAAATGATCCAACTCAATCAAATCCGGTATAGTAGCGAATCTGTTCAAAAACTCCTTGACTTTAGCAAAATGATTATCACCCAACTTCACTAGCGGAGTTGAAGGGAACATCCTCTGCGGGGACATCACTAGCGAGCCGTGGGACAGACTATACAGATTGGACATCACTAGTAGGAGATCCGAAGTCTTTTTGACGGGTAAAAACCTGCTTCGTGGTACATTAACTCCTATTCCTCCGTCGAAGCATTTCATCGCTGCACCAACAGCAGTTTCCAATTGTATCACATTCAAACCATCAGACAAATGCTTATTATTCACAATTATCTCCATATTAAGTGACCCCTGTTCCACGACTCTTTGTACTGCGTCTAATTTAGCCCACAGATTGTTTGTGTTGAAAAATTTGAATTGGCTGACGGATTTGAAGTCATCCACGTGTTCTTTGGGTACTTGAGCTATTTCTAGAAGCCTTAACTTATCTTCGTATTGTATTAAAGTCCCTCCTTTAACGTCAGCTCTGGTCTTATCGGTGACTTCCATGACGAACTCGGAGACTGTTCGCTGAGGGTCAGGGTTGAGGAGTAGGTTCAGGATGTTCAGGTCGACCGTTGCTCCGAGATTGTCGATGTTGCTGATGAAGCAGTAAGTGCGTCCTTCTTTGATGAACTTCTGCAGGAGGCCAGAGTTGTAGAATGATTCGTAGAAGTCGCCGTGGCCGGGTGGGTACCAACTGGAAATTGAAATTTAGGGATTAGTTCGGTTTTTTTCATATGGCATTTTATATATTTTTGATGTCTGTGTATTTTTGATGTTTTAAGACTAAGTAGGTAACAAATCCGCGGATAGCATGATTAGATATAGACATTATTTACTAATTTGACATGAAATTTTGTAAAACATACATATTTTAATAAACATAAAACTTCTCTATGTTGCCCAATAGGTTAATAATGATTTATTTGCATAATCATGAAATCGCCGGTCGTGAGTTCGAAACCAACCCACGAAAAACATGACGTGTGCATGAACATGTTTGTTTGATTTGTGTCTAGATTTTAATATCTATATAAGCTAGCATTTCGCAAAAAGCAAAAGTAGTCTATCAGCTATTTGCCATATTACAAGCTCGTCTACTTCACACTATAAAACTCGCGGATGATCCGCACGTAGCACGACGCGGATCTCATTTTACTAAACGCGGATGTACACCAAATTACTCACGCCTCGATATCCGCGTGGACATCCGCAGTCTTGGTGATCGGCAGGAGGGACTCGCGGTTGATCCGCGGGTGGCACGACTGGTTGAACGTGTGGATGTCGAGCTTGAGGCCCTTGTACTTGCGGATCACTTTCTGCGTGTCTTCATCGGTGTTGAAGGAATTCATCAGGACGAGGGGCACGTTGCATTTGTATGTTTTGTTTAGATGCTGTAATTTAAATAATTATAAAATTACTAGCTGCCACCCCGCGGTTTCCCCCCGTTCCCATGATCACAGGGGTATCAAAAATGGATAGTAGCCGATTCTCAGACCTACTGAATATGTATATAAAATTTCATAAAAATCGGTCAGTAAAAATTTGTATATTTGTGTGTATGTTTGTAATGAATAAACTCAAAAACAACTGTGCCGATTTCAAAAATGCTTTCATCAATGGAAAACTACATTATCAGGCTCAGTAACATAAGCTATATTTTGACGTATGACATCATCTTGGTATTGTAACTAATATTATCAACATGTTCATGAGCTTAGAGAGATTTATTTTATCAAAAGAAAGCCACGTAATTAGTGGGTGTCATAAGCTATATAGCCTAAACCCCCTCGTTGTTAGGGATAGCTCGTGCTCCTGGTGAAGACGTATATGAGATGATAATGACAAGGTATATTTATCCCCGGTATTTCTATGGGAACATAACTACTTAAAAAGTAACTTACGTAAAACTAACTTACTTATTTCACTAATAACCTATTTTCTTTATAATTTTACTGCTTACCTCAATCTGCTGCACGGTCAAATCCAGGAAGGTCAGCTCATTCCTCACTTGTATGACAGACTTCGGTCCCTTACACCCCATGGAGGTTCCAAGACCACCATTAAGCTTCACCACGACCAGCTTATCCAGCATGTGGTGCACATTGTCTGTGGTAGGTGTCTGTAGAGTTGTGTAGTCTATGACAGCGCCTTCTGGGAGCTTCTCGATCTTCTCCCATGTCACCGATGGACCCTCTGTTATGATAAATTCAGATTAGGAGTCGGAAGTTGGTGACTACAGAATAAGGTTTACATCTTTACTGTAATTGATGAGTTTATTGCCGGCTCTTCTCAGCAAAAGCATCCTTCGGAACTGAACATAAAAATAAATAATAAAATAAATATCCTGGGACATTTTTCACACACGGCCAATCTGATTCCAAAGTAAGCTTCGAACGAAGCTTGTGTTATGGTAACCAGATAGCTGATATACTACATACAATACTTTTAAATACATACATATTATAGATATTTACATCCAGACACAGAACAAACAGACATATTCATGCATACAAATGTTTGTCCTGGGTGGGATTCGAACCCACGACCCGCGGCTTGAGAGTCAGGGTCACTAACCACAAAGCCAACTGGTCTGCCAATATATGAACATAAGAGTCGACAATTCATAAGTGCCTGTGAAGGCCTGTTTGAGTTAATAAATAAATATATTTCATCACTAATTTTATAAAGCTGAAGTTTGTTTGAACGTGACGATCTTAGAAACTGCTGGTTCAATTTAAGAAAATATTTTTGTGTTAGTTAGACAATCGAGGAAGGCTATGGGCTATATAATATTACACTATGACCAATAAGAGCATCAATTATAAATGTTACAAAAACGTTCTAATGTGAGGCAGTTATCGATTTAGGAGTACTGGCTTGACACACTAACATCTATCCATAGTAGATTATTAAATAGTAGATTACAAATTAGTTGATTGTAGATTAGATTAGATATATCTATATTTAATATTTATCTATAACACAACAATTATATAATACTAGCTGCCTCCGCGCGGTATTACCCGTGTAGTTCCTGTTCCCGTGGGAATACAGGGATAAAATATAGCCTATGTTACTCGGGGATAATGTAGCTTTCCAAAGGTGAAAGAATTTTTGAAATCGGTCCAGTAGTTTCGGAGCCTATTCATTACAAACAAACAAACAAACAAACAAATCTTTCCTCTTTATAATATTAGTATAGACTAGTACTCGGCTCCCTGCGGCTTCACCCGCGTTACTAGGACCCTAAATTTTTCCGGGATACAAAGTTGCCTATGTGTTAATCCTAGTTATAAACTGTATACCAAATTTCATCCAAATCCATTCAGTAGTTTTTGCGTGAAAGAGTAACAAATATGCACACAAACTTTCGTATTCTATACTAATATTATAAAGAGGAAAGATTTGTTTGTTTGTTTGTTTGTAATGAATAGGCTCCGAAACTACTGGACCGATTTCAAAAATTCTTTCACCTTTGGAAAGCTACATTATCCCCGAGTAACATAGGCTATATTTTATCCCTGTATTCCCACGGGAACGGGAACTACGCGGGTAAAACCGCGCGGAGGCAGCTAGTAATATATAAAAATAAATAAAGATAAATTATAGTAGGTGCCTAAGTAAAAATAAACATTAGAGTCGACGTTTCATAAGTGCCTGTGAAGGCCTATTTGAATTAATGAATATATTTCATTTCAAACTCACGTTCAGCCAAGAACCTGCTGAAGAGGTTCTTAAACCCCTGGTACTCCTTGACGACGAGAGGTCTCTTGGAGTCTGGTACGGAGGCCAACAGCCGGTCCAGTTCCACCTCGAGCCGCGCGAGGGCATCACGCTTGGTGGCCTCCTTGAAGTCCCTCGAGCCTGATGGGGTGCGCTGGTGGCTTCGGATCTGGAATAGCGGAGGGAAAGAAATTATAGCTAAATATCCTGGGACATTTTTCACACACGGCCAATCTGATTCCAAGCTAAGCAGAGCTTGTGATATGGTAACCAGATAGCTGATATACTACATATACTACTTTTAAATACATAATTATATAGATATTTACATCCAGACACAGGACAAACAGACATATTCATACATACACATGTTTGTTATGGGTGGGATTCGAACCCACGAACAGCGGCTTGAAAGTCAGGGTTAGTGACCACAAAGCCGGTCAGTTCATTTGTCTTGGTGGGTTTCGTAGTAGTACCCTTACCTGTCGCCGGTCTTGGGTTCGAATCTCATCTAGAACAATCACGTGAGTGTTAATCTGTTTGTTCTATGTCTGGATGTATTATATAAGTATGTATTTTAAATGTTGTATATCGGCTATCTGGTTACCATAACACAAGCTTTGGTTAGTTTGGAATTAGATTAAAAACGAATCTAGACGGTAAAAAAAAACTGAACAACCTTAAAATTACCGTCGAATTGAGAACCTCCTTCTTAAAGTCTATTAAAACTCAACAATAAGCAAACAAATTGCAATTCACAATGACACACGTGCAACGCAAAACAATAATTACTTCTCTAACAAACAACAAAGTAGTAGTTAAATATAGTCTTAGTTAAACATACTCGAGATCCTACAAGGTTGTAAGATTGCTATCTAAACTGCAGAATCATCTCGTTAGGTACAGTGACGGATTATAACTTCTTGATGCCCTGAGCAATCCACGCCCATGGGGGCCCCATATCTTTATGTGAACTAGAATCGTTAGAGTCTTTAAACCATTTTTGGTGCGGTTTTTGGTGACTATATGGTATATTTATGCTGTATTTATGGTAGTAAGTAAGTACTAACTAAGTAAGTAAGTAGTATAGTCACTTTTGTACAAGGCAGAGTCGTTTTTGAATTTATTCAATAATAAAAATAAATCCTCTTTATAATATTGGTGTAGAAAACGTACCCATGATCTTATAAAATCACATTCACTATCCATAATCAAAATTAACGTCAAAAAAAAACTTCTAATTAAGTAGGTACTTATAAAATACTTTAAAATCGAATAACTTGTACGTACATATATAAAAATGAACGCGTGTACGTTTGTGAAATTCGTTTGTAACTAAAATAGTGTGGCAGATTGATAACATTATGGTATTTTTGTTGATTCGTTATCGACTCTCGCCTTATATCACACCGGATGGTATTAATGGTCCTAAAACAACGTTTCCGGGTCAAAATAGAATTTATATATTTATTTATATTTTATATTTCTTTTAATCGTTTAACTTAAAAAAAAACAATAAAACAGATACAGATATACAGACTACAATATCATATAATTAATGAAAATGTATGAAAATGTTTATTTATAAAAAATAACATTAATTATTCTCATTCAAAATACACTACATTAATATTTGATTATAATAATACCATATTGTTTTTATACAAATAACTTCAGTAATTATGAAAAAATTACCTATACGAACGAACATGTCAATTTTGCAAACGCATCTGTGTAAATGAGGACAAATCCGTTACGGTTTGATTGAGATATGCAATTTTTACCATAGATTAGACCGTTCTTTTAAATACCTACACATAAATACACCTGTTTTTAGGGTTCCGTAGTAAACTACGAGCCTTATAGTTTCGCTATGTCCGTCCGTCCGCGGGTAATCTCAGAGACGCTAGATACTACAGAGCTGTAATTTGGCATGGTAGTAGATATTAACAGCGTCGACAAAAAAGACACATAAAATCTTGAAAAATATTTTCTTCTCTTTATATTATCCCATACACGTAAAAGGGGGACATATTTTTTTTAATTCGCCATTCCTATAGTGTGGCATATCGTTGGATAGCTTATTAAAATATAGTAAAGGTTTGCTAGGAACGCTTTACGATTCAGGGTTCCGTTTATTTTACTTAGTCTTGGTTTGTTTGTATACAGAATCTTTCTATGATATTCAGCTATCTGGTTACCATAGTACGAGCTCAGTTTAGTTTCCCGTTTCCCGGGGATCTTAAATTTTCCCAAAATAAAAATTGACTTATGTGTTAATCGAGGTTAAACTATCTGTGTTCCAAATGTCATCCAATTCGATACAGTAGTTTTTGCATGAAAGAGTAACAAACATACATCCATATTCATAAACATTCGCATTTAAATTTTTTTTTATAATAAATACGATATGAGAGTTATATAATGTTGTTTGTCTGTCTATAGACTAGTATATCAATAACTATAGTTAGTATATAACTGCGTAACGACACTGGCAGCCATCTTGCTCTTTGAATCATTCAATTCATTCGCTTCTTGCATCCCACACTGGGGTCAAAATAATCAACTAACAATTGCCGTAGACCAAACACACAAACATTATAAATATCCCGGGACATACATCCCACCCAGGACAAGCATTTGTATGGATGAATATGTCTGTTTGTTCTGTGTCTGGATGTAATCTATACTAACTCTAACTCTATCTCGCTTTCACGCTAAAATTAAAGAATTTAAATGAAATTCGGTACACAGATAGTCCAGAGCCTGAGAAAGGACATATGCTACTTTTCATCCCGGGAAAATGGAAGATCTCCCGGGTACGCGGGTGAAACTGAGGGGAGCCACTATCTACACTAATATTATAAAGAGGAAAGATTTGTAATTTTGTATGTAACGAATAAACTCAAAAAGTACTGGACCGATTTTAATAATTCATTTTTCATTAGAAAGCTACATTCACTGAGTAACATAGGCTATATTTTATCCCTGTATTCCCACGGGATCGGGAACTACGCGGGTAAAACCGCGCGGTGGCAGCTAGTCTCATATAAAATGAAGGTTGTCTTATCAAGCTGTCACAGTGGGTCATATTCATTGCGTAATATAACGTACAGGAGCATATCAACTGCGCATTCAGAAGATTCGACCTTGTCTATGAACTCTGTCTATAACAAACTAGCTTCGGCCCGGGACTTCGTCCGCATGGAATAGTTACTTTGAGCTAACGGTTACTTTAACTCGCTATTTCGTTTATGTAAGCTCTCAAGCGGAAAAAAGTTTATTTATTTATTAAGATACATACAACTAATTAAAAACAGAAAATAATAGAAAATAAAACATACAGATCTGAATTGCAACTTAAAACATATATATATATAAAAATATATATTGAATAAATACTAAAACTAACGCAACAATGATTTACAAAAAACAAACGCAATATTAGTTATTCATTTTGTCTGAGCATAAGGATGTTTCTGTTTATTGGTGCTCCGCTCCTATTGGTCGTAGCGAGGTGATATATAGCCTATACCTTTCCTCGATCATTCCATACAGACGCGTGAAACTAAAAATCTTTATATTGCTTGGTTCAGATAACCAAGCAATATAAAGATGAAGAATAACGATTTTTTTATACAATTTTTTTTTTGATAGATTATTATGATTAAATAAAGACAGGTCATAACACTGAAACTAGAAATTAATGACGGGTCTCAATATTTATTTGGCACTCGTCAGAACGGAAGTTCGATTCCCGCCCTAGACAAACACATGACTATGCGTTTTTCGTATAATTCATATACGTATCATGAAAAAACTATGAAATTGTTCAGTCATTGTAAGGAAAAAACTATTTTTCTGTCGTCATCCTCATTAACTACGATTTTAAGGAAAATGTACTTCACCTACATACACTTTGATAGCCCGGTTGGCTTTGTGGTTAGTGACCCTGACTCTCAAGCCGCGGGTCGTGGGTTCGAATCCCACCCAGGACAAACATTTGTATGCATAAATATGTCTGTTTGTCCTGTGTCTCGATGTAAATATCTATATAAGTATGTATTTAAAAGTAGTATATGTAGTATATCAGCTATCTGGTTACCATATTACAAGCTCTGCTTAGTTTGGAATCAGATTGGCCGTGTGTGAGAAATGTCCCAGGATATTTATTATACATACCATTCAAACCTATTTTTCAATTTATCATTTCCTGCACACTTACGCACTTAAATTTTACCCCAGATTCAATAGCAAATTGTAAAATACGCGGAAAAAAAATAAAATCCTGGGACATAATATACACATAGCTAAGTACTCGATAGACACTAAATAGAGATTCTACCTACAATGGTCAGATAGTCAGATAGCTGGATATACTTAATACAGTAACTATATTTATTATTCATACTAGCTGCCGCCCCGCGGTTTCACCCGCGTAGTTCCCGTTCCCGTGATCACTTAGGGGTATGAAAAATAGATGTTGTCCGATTCTCAGACTTACTGAATATGCACACAAAATTTCATAATAATCGGTAAAGCCGTTTCGGAGGAGTATGGCAACGAAAACTGTGACACGAGAATTTTATATATTAGATAATCTCACTATCTTATTTCTTACTAATCTAGATAATTCTTACTATTATTATAATTGATGACCCGCGCTATTTCGTTAGCATCACTTGCCCGTTTTTGCAACATTTTTAATCGATGCTCCGCTCCTATCCGTCGTAGCGTGATAAATGGGCTATCTAACACTGACATATTTTTTCAAATCGGACAGTAGTTCAACCAAACAAACTCTTTAGCTTTATATATTAGTATAGATTATATTAGGTACATGATCCTACACTAAGCTGAGCTTGTATTATGGTAACCAGTTTTTTTTATACCACAAGGGTGGCAAACAGGCATACGGTCCCACCTGATGGGAAGCGGTTACCGTAGCCTATGGAGGCTTGCAACACTAGGGGCGTCACTCAGATAACTGATATAGTTATAATATACACAAACTGCCATACATATATTTATTATTAATATTTAATCTCATTATCTTATTTATTACTATCTTATTAATCTAACTAATTCTTACTAATATCATAAATACGAATGTTTTGATGTATAGATATATGTAGAAATATGGCACAGAGTTAGAATATGTTCTGGAAAATAATAAAGGTTACATTTTATCCCGGAAAAATTTATTGTCCCATGAGAACGGAGGTGAAACCGCGAGGCATCAGCACGTATCAATCCAATTTATAGGATAGTACATAGCATAGGATAAATAATATAATTTTATGGAGTTCCATAGCTGATAACTAAAATCAAAACATATCTACGAATAGCTGTCTCCGCGCAGTTTCGGCTTCATCCATATTCGTAACTGCAAGTTCGTAACCAGTTACAAGAGAAGATTTTTTTTTCGCAGTTTCGTAACTCGTTGTGAGAGAAGAATTATTATTCCATTTTGGTAACTCATGTTTCGTAACCAGTTACAAAAGAAGATTTCTTTTTCTCTTTTTGGTAACTAGTTGCGAGAGAAGAATTATTATTCCACCTTTGTAGATCAAATTATTTCCATTTTTGTAACCATTTTTGTTTCCATTTTCATTAGTACATATATAAAGTAAATAACATCGAAACAATCTAAAGTGTTGGCAAAGCCCGCGGTGTTGAGTGACTTTTTTCCTCTTTATTTTGTGACTGGTCAGGTACGTTTAGTTATTAACGTGGACGACGGCTGGGGTTTTTAAGAATCTATTCCTACCGCTTTATTGAAAACATTTCAAATTTCAATATTTATTTGAGTGTTCTGAAGACACTAGTGGTTCTCCGCGGTTTCACTCGCGTTCCCGAGGGATCTTAAATTTCCCGGGATAAAAGTCCGTCTCCAGGTTCAAAGCTACCTCCCCACCAATAAGAGTAAACCGGTATGCGACTCATTCCAGTTTCGTAACTACCAAAAATTTACAAAAGTGGAATAATAATTCTTCTCTCCCAACTAGTTACCAAAAAGAGAAAAAGAAATCTTCTTTTGTAACTGGTTACGAAACATGAGTTACCAAAATGGAATAATAATTCTTCTCTCACAACTAGTTACGAAACAGCGAAAAAAAAATCTTCTCTTGTAACTGGTTACGAACTTGCAGTTACGAATATGGATGAAGCCGCAGTTTCACCCGCGTAGTTCCCGTTCCCGTAGGAATACGGGGATAAAATATAGTAATTATAAAGTTGTTAAGTTTATTTATTCAAATCAATCAAATCAAAAAAAATTTTTTTCAAATAGGCCTTACACTTATGAATAGGAGTTCGTTTCTGGCAGCGGTCGAGAGCGGTCGCGCGCACGCCGCATTCTGGCTAAGGGACCGCGCGCGCATCCCGAGCCAAAACAATAACGCGCTTCACAGTCGCTTTTGTTCAGTAACTTGTGTACCAGTGCCGATACTTGTCGATGGTGTTATAGTGTATCGTGCTTAGTGTTTAGTGCATAGTGCATAGTGCCGCGACTAGCCCAGATCTAGGCCCTAGCAGTCTGATACTCAATCCAGCAACCCAGCTTACGTAGCTGATGAAATTATCCCGGTGAGATCATTCCATTACCTACCCTTAATAGGCAAACCAGCAACACTACATGAGATCCGGATAAATTCAACAACAATTCACTTCAAACCAATTTACTGCGATTATCACCTCTACAGCTATTTTCAAGAGTTTTTCCTCGGTTAATTAATAACCTACCGACGCACTTACGCTATAGCATTACAAAAAACAATAAGCCAAAGCTTAAACATTACTTCCTTCATCATAATTATTTAAGCTGTAAGTAGGTCATGTATTTGCCTGACTCAAAATATTCTTAATTGTATAGCTAATAATTATACCTACGCTTTTATTTTATTTATTATATTATTAGACTAGAGGGGCTTTGCATTGATTTAGAGCTATTTGCCTCAGAATCTGTGTTAATGTTTTAAATGATAAATAAAAAAGATGACGTATGGGTAATCTAAATCGCCAATTTCGGTTGTATAGGCCAACTCGCTACGATTATTGCATTACCTTTACTCAATTCATCAAATAGACAAAACAGCAGCAACAATTGAGAACTGAAAATATTTAAACACTAGTTACAAATCAGTTGTAGGTTGGTTTTCATTATATTTCTGTAATATGCCCAAGACATATGTGGAATGCAAATTACTCCAATCGGCCATATACTTTTCATCCATTAACCTGTTGCGTTAATCTGTTAATTACATTTAGTGATCCAGTCTTTTAGTGCCCATTTTCTATCCCACCTTACCAAGGCGTATAGCAATCTATTTTTCGGAAATCAAAAAGCTTCACTTTCTGAGTATATAAGTATGATACATACTAACATTCAAGCTAATACTATCGTAAAATCTATTTCAATATAACACTAGTTCGTTCTGCGATCCAATCACTACATCAATAGATTAAACGACCTTTCGCCATTTATTGTATTTCCATTCTATCCTTTTCTTAATATTATCCTCCTCAATTAGAAAAATACATAGCAAGGCATTGAATAATTGGTGGTACAAAAACTATTTTACGACAGCAAAGTCCTTGCAAGCCCCTTTGAGTTCTCAGGCTATTTCTTATTTAAACAAATAACCAGGCCCATTAACTAAAAAACCTTGCATATGTGCACGTCTATTCATTAAATAAAGAAAAACAATCGTAAAGTAATTTAAATATCTCCGGCAAAATTCTTAAAAATCGACACGTGCAACGCTTTCAAAAGCGCCCGACCAGCCCCTTTACTAATTGTCGTTCGCAAACAATAGAAATCCCGACAAAGTGCAATCTCGTCCTTAGGTAAGCCTTTTGTTACTGCCATCATAACAAAGTCATAAACATCCAAGCGTTAGGGCGGTATTTTAAAGAAAAAACATTCTCTAGCATTACCCATATGTCATCACAGCGACGACATGCCCGCTAAAGACAATCGTAACACCTGTGCATAGCGGACACCGCAAGCCACCTTACACTAGATGTAAGCTAGGTATAATAGCGTCTAATAATCTATAAATATAAGCTCTTCCTAACAGCTAACTACAACGGGGCAAAGCAAACAATATGGATATCATAGTAATGGAAACAGACTGAAACTTCTACGTGACATCCGACCACCACACAATAAGACGGGACCTTGACAAGTATATTGAAGAACACTAGCACAATCAGTTAATTCGACATGCAACCTGGATCCCTCTGCAATCGACCAAGATATGAAAATCGATACGAAAACGATTTTCTGAAAGCGATAGGGGTTTTATAGCAGCAGCACAGTTTTATTATGTCAACATCACAACAAGCAACATGGCGAGGCACTACAAAACATGGTCAGATTTCAACCCATAAATCCAACTGAAGCTGTAGAAAAATGAAGAATGTTACTAGGTATGCCGGGTCGCTTGAAATAGTGTCTCAGTAAAGCCTAGAATATGAAGTGCTAATATTTTTTTTGTACCCGGATAGCTGATATACTACATGCAATACTTTTAAATACATACATAGTATAGATATTTACATCCAGACATATTCATGCATACAAATGTTTGTCCTGGGTGGGATTCGAACCCCCGACCCGCGGCTTGAATGTCGGGGTCACTAACCACAAAGCCAACCGGGCTGTCAAGTTAACATTCTTCATTGAATTAGCTCTTCAGAAACACCCATTACGACTGTTTCGTTTTTTATAATGGTTTAACACCAGCCACCAACGTCGCGTCACCTGTCAGCGTAATGACACAGTGTACTACGAGGAGAGACAATATTGGAACAACACACGCAGATGGGAAAAATAAGTATCTTCAAAGGGAATGTACGCGGCGCTTGTAGTCCGACAGTGAAACATACTATTGACACAGAATTAAAGGAAGTGAGTTACACATGACTAGGATGACAAGAAACGGGAATGCGGACTAGATAACATACGAGCCAAAACATTACAAATGGTCCTCACCGGCGGAGGTAACAAGTGTCGGGAATTAGCGATCATCGTGCATCGTAAAGAAACACTACAGACTCGAAGCTATCAATACTAACAAGAGCGCCAACCTAAACACAGACATATGCGTGCATAACATACGCGCATAGATACATCTTTCGGACGGCAAAGTTGTAAAAATCCTGGATATCCGGAACAAAATCTTCTCAACTAGAAATCTACCATGGCAAGCCCATAATTTGAATTATTTAAATAAGGAAAACACATAATGAACACATCTGACCACGAACAATTATAGGATGAAATCAATCCATCAAGATAAAGAAGATTCTAACAAGAAACAAGGCCACACATTCACAAACCTACTAGAATCTAAGGTTTAGCTACAAAAGACTAAATAATCAGATGGAACGGCAAGCGGCACAGCTATTATACAAGATGGCTATCAAACCTGCAATGAGCTACGGCCTGAAAGCGGTGGTACTAACTAAAGCAAACGGATCCAAACTACGTCGTTACGAGTGACTGATAGTATGTCAAATGCTTGGACCGCAACTTTAACAGAGAAGCGAAAGTGACAGATATTTAGACGGAAAAACTATCACTAAGAGACTCAAATACCAACGGATGTATTACTACGCAGGCATAGGAATGCTAGCCTACGCGTAAATGGAAACATGACAAAACCAACCAAATTGGAACAACGAGATAGTGGTACATAGAGGGGGTTATTGATACAATTACATCAATTCTAACTGAGCAGCAACTACATGGACACATGACAACAATCAACCAAAGCTGAGCCTTGAACAGGCAGTTCATGGCTAAACGACTTCAATCCACTCAAACGGGACAGCTAGGGCGAGATAATGAATAAAACGAACGCGAATAAAACAACAACAATCAATCTAAGTCGAGCAATGCAAGTATGGTAGCTGGATACATGGAAACTATAAATCAAAGCGGATCAAAAAATATGAAATACACGAATAAACAACGTCAACTAACGTACGTATTGTACGGACAAGCACCGACCACAAGATTCATGGACACATTACGACAATTAAGGCGAAAAGGAGCAACGAGTACGCGACTCATGGATACAAGACGGACAACAGTCAACCAAGCAAGAAACTTACAATTGGAAGAAGGACATTCGCTGAAACACAACCGGTAATGCAAGTGCAACATGGAAGTTCAGTAGAGCAGACAGGAAGAAAAAACACACCAAACGCCATCTCATCGTGCACCAACGCTCATTCCTATATACAATACCCATCCTCCTATTTTCCTTTATTGGCTAGAGGCTGAACAGTCGGTCGATTCTGGCCAGCCGGCTGCGGCTTGCTGGTCTTCCTTTCCCATCCCAGAGCGTGTCCTTCCTTTTAACCACGCGCTCCCTGGTATATCCATGGCTACTCTTATATAACTATTCGGGTACCAGTGTCTCTGTTCAGTTATCAAACAAGACTGTGCATGGGGGCTGTTGCCCGAATGGTTGTATAGGACATGGGTCAGTCGTTGAACTGGCTGGGTGTAGTGCTCAATCATCATCATCATCATCATCATCAATAGGCCTTACACTTATGAATAGTCAGACTCTAACGCTCGGTTCGGAAGGTTGGTTTACACACATACAAAAAAAAATCCTGGAAGTCTGTATTAAACTGTCATAATTATTTTAACATACGACCACAGTGCTTTAAGTATTAACAATGTTTAATCTACACTAATATTATAAAGAGGAAGATTTGTATTTTTGTATGTAACGAAAACACTCAAAAAGTACTGGACCGATTTAAATAATTCCTTTTACATTAGAAAGCTACATTATCACTGAGTAACATAGGCTATATTTTATCCCTGTATTCCCACGGGAACGGGAACTACGCGGGTAAAACCGCGCGGAGGCAGCTAGTAAATAATAAATCCTTATCACGGTGCAGTAGAGTTGAATTTAATTAGACCATATATGTTGAGACATAGTAAATTAACTAGGTATGCGATCTTCATTCATGAGAAGCTGCCAATTTGTTTGTCAAAGGCATCATCATTATCATCAGCTCATACGTCTCCACCGAGGAGCTCAAGCCTCCCCTAACAACGAGGGGGTGTAGGCCATAGTCCACCACGCTGGCCTAGTGCGGATTGGCGGTAAATGATTTTATATAGATATAAGTTTCTAGATCAAAACTATGCTTACTATATACTACATGTTTGTGAAATAACATCATAATCTCTTATACGAATGAAGTAACAAACAAATAAACATTCTTACCGTCTCAACAATGACATATCAATTAATACATATATGATAAAAATGATACGGATCGCTGTGTGTACATGGAATGTTTGTCTGTGCGTTTGTGCGCGATAATCTCAGAAACGGCTAATCCGATTTAGATGTGTTTTTACACATATATTATTATGGTAACCTTCACTTAACATTGAGTGTTTGTTTTATGACAAACAGTTCATAAATAAAAGAGTTATGCCAGTTTAAACATCACAAAGTCAGTTTCCACTCGGACGAAGTCGCGGGCACATCTAGTATATAATATTTATTTTAAATAATTTTCCAAGAAGTAAATAATACGCGCCTCACCGAGGCAACGCAAACTCAAGAGCAAGAGCATCACAACTATCCAACTAGCGACTCATAATCAATAATAAAATTTTATCAGCAATTTATCATAGACACAATTAAATACCCAAGTCAGTTTACAAATTAAAAAAAAACAAACCTTGGACAATAAATCCATGATCAAACACTTAAAAAAACCAAAAGGTCACAGAAACACAGTTCGAAATACTAATGGCGGTAAACTACGCGCGAATGCGGCTAGCTCACCGCGTTATGGCAGACTAACGTACATGCGACAATAAATATAAGTACTCAATGATAACTTATCACCGAGATGGTCTTTGAACCAATTATTGGTTTTAGATGATGCAAAACATTACGTCCTATAACGGTTTCATTCAATTAATTAATGAGAAAATTTATAGTGATGTGATGTGTAGGTATTTTAATCGATAGATTTGTCGATAAAAAAATTGCGTGTTAATTTTTTGAACTACAAAAACAAGCGACTATTGTTTCAAAATACTCTCAAATAAGGATGATTATACAAATTATTATCCGATTAAATTTATTATGACAAAAATCATCGACAGGAAAACAATCTCAAGTGATTATCAGCAATATGATGTAATTTTAACACACTATTTCACAATATAAAATGTCATAGAGAGATTTGATGCCTCCTCTAGTCAAAACGAATTTGTCTTCTACACTAATATTACAAAGAGGAAAGATTTGTATTTTTGTATGTAACGAATAAACTCAAAAAGTACTGGACCGATCTGAATAATTCTTTCACCAATGCAAAGCTACTTTAACAGGGAGTAAAATAGGCTATATTTTATCCCCGCATTCCTACAGGAACGGGAACTACGCGGGTAAAACCACGCGGTGGGAACTCTTAGGTATTTTTACACAGTAATAACTGGTGTCTAAAAAGATAAACATAATTATCGAAACGCTACATAATAAATAGTGTTACAGAACTAATCTGACTGTCGAACGATATTTATCTGCGTTAATATTGATACCTACTTAATAATTATGTAACGGAATATATGCTTTATTGCGACGTAAGTAGAGAACATAAAAGTTTGATAGAAAAGTCCAGCTGCAGATATTCATTGATAGATGATTATAGACATATTTTTAAATAATCTATACTAATATTATAAATGCGAAAGTAACTCTGTCTGCCTCGTTTTCACGGTAAAACTACTAAACTGATTTAAATGAAATTTGGTACACAGTCTAGTCTGAAAAAGAATATAGGCTTTTACTTTTTATCCCGGGAAAATGGAAGATCTCTCGGGTACGCGGGATACCGCGGGGAGTCACTAGTAATATCTACACTAAGATTTTAAAGCTTGTTAGCTTGTTTGAACACGCTAATCTCTGGACCGTTTGAATTAATGTTATTTTTGTGTTTGATAGCCAATTTATCGAGGAAGACTATAAGCTACGCTACGACGAATAGGAGTGGAGCGTCAATAAAAAATGTAGCAAAAACGGGTGACGCTAACGAAGTTCCGCGGGTCGACTAGTATGATATATTCATGTACAAAAAAGAGAAAAATTATAGTGAAAGATTACACGCCCTCTCTTAGATCTTACGAACATTAAAAGTATCGAAAAACCGCGCCGGAGCTAAACTTGTGACAACAATAGCAACTGGATACTGGTTGTGGTTTCTGCTTACCTCAATCAAAGATATATTACTATATACCTACTACTACCTACTTTACGTTTAAAGAAAAGGTTATAAAATAAAGGTTACAAACAATTAGTAAGTAGGTACCTCAAAATATATTAAAACAAAGTCGCTTCCTCTCTTTATCTTATTCTAAATGTTAAGTATAGGGGTGACAAGTGAAACGAATCTGCAGGAATGAAAAATACTTTACAGTCTATTTATTCTCAGACCAACCAAATATAAAGATACATAAACCAAAGAAAATCTGTCCAGCCATTCGGGAGGAATTCGATAACAAACACTATGACACGAGATTTTTATATATTACTAGCTGCCTCCCCGCGGTTTTACCCGCGTAGTTCCCGTTCCCGTGGGAATACAGGGATAAAATATGTTATATATATTGATGGCAAAGTTAAATAAAAATATTAATTAAGTTACCTATCAATAATTGCTAATGACTTATCGTATAAAAGGGAATATGGAAGTAAAATAAGCCTTAAAACCATAGGAATAAGGTTGAAAAGGAAACAAACACATGTTAATGGCAGACAGTAGATCTTCTGGCCTCTTCTATAAATAAATATTTTAATGATTCGACGAAAGACAAACAAGGAAAACTAATTGAATAAAAGTAATTTTCATTAATATGAAACGTGATTTTGAGTTATTGGTAATTATCGATAATTTCCAATCACTAGCAAGGTCCCCACACTAGTATATCATTATTATTTATAATGACAATAGAAAAATAAAATCTTAAAACCATTTTTGGCCTGTTGGATAGTCTTTTATTAGTATTATAAACAAGCAAAAAAATTATATAAAATTTTAAATTATATTTAAACAACATTTAAAGAGGTTAAGAAAATGGTTGTTTGTTACTCTTTCACACAAAAGCTACTGAACGGATTTAGATAAAATTTTGAACACAGATTATATTTTAACCTGGATTCACAAAGGCTACTTTTTATCACGGGAAAATTTAAGATCCCCGGGAACGCGGGTGAAACCGCTGGGCGCCACTAGTAGATCATAATTCCAAACATGCATTGTACTACAAGCATAATAAAGCAGCATATAAAATTTAATTATTATTATTATATATATGTAAATAAAGCATGTGAATTGCCTTACCGCTGGTTTCAGCCTGGTGTTGTCAGCCTGCAAGGTGTAAATAGCTTTAGCATCATAGAATTAGTGAGGCATATAGCAAGAAGAAATATGTATTTCAGATTTCCATATCTTTGTTTTTTTGCATTAATTTATGTATAGAATACTTGTTGGTATTAAATTTGTGCATATTAGTGATACCAGCCCAGAAAGATTACTATAAGCCTTAAGTACCTAATTAATTCAATAAAAATTGTGTTAATAATAAATCTAATTTTCATGAGGAAGTGTATAAAGTTTTGGGTTGTCAATGTCTCTCTAAATATAAGTAGTATAATATTTAGTATATCAGCTATCTGGCTACCATAGTACAAGCTCTGCTTAGTTCGGAATCAGATTGACCGTGTGTGAAAATATAGATTGGCCAATAAATTATTTATTATTGTAAATGGGAAAGTTTGTGAGTATGAAGGTATCGATGTATGTTTGTTACTCTTTCAGGCAAAAACTACTGAATGGATTTGGATGACATTTGAACCACAGTTAGTTTATAACTTTGATTAACACATACGCTACCATTTATCTCAAGAAAATTTAAGTAATGTGATTCAATGCAGAAACTTAGACTCATTTATTATTATCAAAAATAATTATTTTAGGTAGGTGGGTAGGTAATATTTAGGTAGGTATTACAAGTACTTATCATATACCGAATAACTATGCTATAAGGTCTAATATCCAACGGTATTAATCTGAATATTGCTTCTAAAGATGAACTTTTTACGCTGTGTTGCTGATGGAAATTAGGACCTATTAAGTTACGCAATATCATACTATTCCCAATATTATAGTGCTGTATAAAAGTCAAGGTTCACAATTATATCTTTTTTTAATTGTTTTTTTAATGAATAGTAAAGGTCATTGCCCGATAAGTGGATTAATTAAAACAAATTATTTAAATGTTAACTAAAGTCACTACTATGAATAACTATTCAAAACTGATAAGCAGGTGAAATAGAATACAAAAGAGGAACCAGGTATTTTAGTAAATTTACTTGTACCTACATGATTATTTCTAAATACCTAATTATTAAGTCAATATATAGTCAGAGTACATTTTAGACTAAACTTTGGTCTTCAATAATTATTCTAGTGAGTTCTAGAAGTTTATTAAATACAGGCATTAGTGTTAAATAAATAAGTTGTAGTCTGTAAGCATTTTTCCGTAACTACCTACTATAGCTAGAACAATCAGTGATCAGGCACATGGCCACACGAATATGGAATAAATACGCATGATTTAGACATATATTCGTCGTAATGCGAATGTTAATTAAACAAGCAGAGATTATGTGATGGTATGTGACCCACGGCCGACCTCTAATCTCCCCCAAGGTCGAGCCAGATAAATAAATACCGCCGTACCGTATCGTTTTATTGACAATTATACGATAACACTCGAGTTATTTTAACCATATAATAGATAAAACTACACGTTACCTTCTTATCTGTGTCTTGAGCGTCAGCCATTATGCCTGTGTGCAATAAAACTGAATATTTTTAGATAATTCGCAATAAAACCAATACGACTCCCCGAAAACGCGGAAACTCGACGAACTGTCAAAATAATAAGTGACAATGACATTCGATTTGACATTGTTAATGCGTTTTGTTATTTCATACGTTACCCAAAAAAAATACTACAAACAATATTTTTATATAATAAAGCCTGTCAATCCGAAAACAAGAATATCTTAATCATAATGACAACGAGTAAACTTATTGAGCGGCTACTAATTAGCACGATATGACCCTCATATGAATCGGCGGTAATTTGCTGAGGTCATTTGTATGACACTAATTAAGAAAGAACTAGCAATTACCGAACGTTATACAAATGTTATGTAGGTAGGTATGGTAGCTAACCACTATAAAGGCATCTTAAAATAGTAGGTACCTACCTAGTTAACTACGTATGAAATTTTATTGATCCTCCTTCCATCCTTACCCTACAGGCGGCCACTCCCAGCGTGACCTTTCTTCATGATTACATTACTTAGGTGTAAACGTTTTAGGAAGGTTTACGTGTAGAAAGAGCACAAATAGACCAATTAAATTTCCAGAGCAATCAGTCTTAGATTATAAGTCATCACTGGAGATAACCTTATACGTAGTCGACCTTCTAGATAAGTTTATTTTGACCACATTCTGAACATGACACTTATTTAACTAAGATCTATAATTCAATTACAAAAACGATTCTTCATCATACACATTTATTTAAGTATATTAATAACAACATATATTACTCCATAAAAATCTATAAACATCTATTTAGTGTATATTTCTACATAATATTGTGCAGCCACAAGAATACTTAGGTATTTCATTTGAAGTCTGACAAACTGCAGCATTTCATTTTATCTTTCTTTTGTTACATATTTTGTTTATAAAACATATATTTTCGTTAAGATTTAGGCAATTACATAGTTTAACAGTGTGGCTACAGGCCCTAACACAAAAATATTTATACGCACACTTTATACATTCACTTACATTAAACATGTATAAGGATATTAAAAATAGCACTTACATTATAAACATTCAATGTTAAATATCAAATATACACCATCATTATAAATATATATATATATATTATCTTGTACATAGCTAAGTAACATTATCATTGAAAAATATATAGTGAAAAAAATCATAAAGGGTTGTCCATAAATCACGTTATATTTTTGCCATTTTTAGCCCCCCTCCTCTTGGTGATACATGGTGAGGTTCAAGACTACCCCCCTCCGCCTACACACATACAAATCGCCTGTATTTATTGTATATACAAAGAATCTAAATTTTAAAACTAGAAGCTTTCGATTTTGTATGCATTTGACGACATATTTAATACACGTGATATATTACTACCCCCCCTCCACGCCTATCGAGCCTCACGTGATTAATGGACAGACCCTAAACTACATTTTAAACACACATATTATTATTTATAAGTAATAATGACTTGAATTCGAGTGATTGATATTAAGAGAGCAATCTTATTATGCATTATATATTTCAGTTGAACACCACTAGATATGGTTTGAGGTTTCATTTCAATTTACAGGTAAAATGCCCAAATTTCTTAAATAACATTTACGACCTATCCATAGAACAAAGTTCCATCTGCCAAATCCCTACTTTAGAGAAGAGTTATTTGAAGTTTGATTTGCACATATTTTACTTGATTAATTGTTACAGTCTGACTATTTATAAGAAGGCCTATTTGAAGTCATATAACTCCGGAATGGATCTTTCTCTTTGGCTGTATGTTATGATATAACCATTTGCAGGAAACAAGAACAAGTAGTTTAATAGTTATTCGCTATTGTTCAAAACACAACAGCTATCATAGAAAGAACACTATAGCGTGACCTATGTTATATATGTAACATATAGAATTGGTTGAAGAGTTTATAAATTTGGATATGATCAAAACATAATCAGATAACAATGCTTTAGTTGAACTAAGTAAATATTGATGTATAGATAATCTATTTGTTAAATTATACTGTTTAAAATGTTGGCTAATCTCATTTAATACTTTTGATACAGTCCAAAAAGTTAAGCACAATTATTTGACTACCCTGACATTTAATACATTTATTTGAAATACTTATAAACAAGTAACCTTATTCAAGTTTTTGTTATAGAAAAAATAATGAGAAAAACACCAAATTCTACAAGATTTACATATGATATATGTACCTATGGATATGTGCTATTATCTTACGCAACAGCTTTTGAAGAAACTTGGCACACATTTACACATAGGATACTTTTTTAAGTCAAGATTTTCTTTGACAAATGGAATGGTAAGAATAAGGAATGGTAGGTTTACACAAAAGGATAATTAAATAAATATTATAACATAGTTTGACCGCAAAAATATGCTAAATAGGGCAGAGTACATAAAGAAATGCTTAAAACAAAAAATCAACAAAAGCAAGGTCTGCCTCGCAATAGCATAGCTTACAAAGTGATGCGAAGAGTTCCCCTGTGACTTAGTTCTTGTATTTGTATCTATCATTGTTGGTTTGACTCCCGTCTTGGGCCTCATATCAGTTAGACGTCCACTGGAAAGAGAAAAAAAGATTTTTATTGGAAATAATGGATTTATTAAGTAACTAAAAACTATATTCATAGAAAAATCATTATTATTGGTATATTAAATAGTTAGTTTTATGCTAGTTATTTTGTAATAAGCTTATGTTATTTATGAGAAACTTCAAAAAGACTAAGTAGACTTAGTTACTAAAATCAAGTGTTTCAATATCTTAAATAGTTGTTAATTGTTTGACAAGAGATATTGTATATGCATGCATAGTCACGCAAATTCACCCAGTGACCGATATATTGAGATAAGTTGATATAAAACTAATATAGTATAATATGAAAAATAAAGAGAAAAACTGCAGACAATTTAAATACCTATTGGAAGGATGACAAGATTCTAAATCTATAGTATAGACTATAGGCATACATCAAGAAAACTTGGGTATTTTCAACATCAACATATTATATAAACAACATTGGTGGTCAGTCCGACAAAAATTTTTCAAGAAGGTAGCCTTTACCTAGTCACGCATACAAATGTACCAAATAAAATTATGACTCTGTCTCGGTGACAATGACTTTCGCTACTGCTTTTAATGTCAATGATACCTAGGACTTTTGTATTTTGTATATTTTTTATACCTTTAATGTAGCTCCCCCTTCCTTGGCCAACTCCTGCTCCCGTTTCTCCATCTCCTCACTGCGCTGTTGCATCCTTTTTACTCTTTCAGGGTCCTTAACTCCGCGAGACGCTTCCTGTGCCGCTCGACGCTCAGCCGCTTCCACCTGCTGGCGGCGTCTGGTCTCCTGGTACAATGGAAAACTATGTTTAATTACTAGTGATAAAAAAGCAATTTCTTTCAACGATAACAAAAAAAAAATTAAACAGATTGAGTGCCTCCTTTGAATAACTTACAGCGTCAGGAGTAATCACGTCTGATGCTGAAGGTCTACAACAGGATGTGAAAATTCCCATTTCGAAGAAATCGCACTTATACGCACAAAAACATGAAATAAAAATGTAATTTTGTGAGTAAGCGATACGAAGATTACGAATTACGAAATGTCAAATCAACTATTTGACAGTCATTGTCGCGTTCGGAAATTCTTATCAGTAACTACTTGTTTTATAATCGTTTAGAAATAGACGTATATTTTTTAATACTGGCCAAAATTAAACAAAATTTTGTTTATCAAATGTAACAAATGAAGACGTTGAAATTATTAGCACCCCGAACTTTGTTTTTATTCAAGTTGTTTCACCAAAATATTTACGTTATGTCGTAGTTAGTTATTCTGTAATAAATCGATAACTAACCATCCGTTTCCAAATCATATGCAGGCTAGCCATGATTAATTAGTCACTACGTATTCGTACTGGGGCAACGCAATTTACTATTGCAAATGCAAAATAAAGGCAGCAAATCACAAAACTAGACCAAAAAGCGATTAATCAATACAAACACTTTGTGACCAACTAATAAAATTCATAACTAGGTCACAAGGGTGGCATGCTAGAAATATTATTTAAGTATTAAAATCAGTAGGCTGGAACTTTTTATATTACAAATTATATAATTTTAATGGTAACCAAATATAGTTCCAATTTATTTCTGTTACTTATATAGACAAATAAAGTTTTAGCCGATTTCGTATTCTATTCGTAATATTCTATCGAGTTCTCATACTATAGGCTTTAAATCGATTTAGTGCGGGACTATCGGTTAAGTGCGGTACAACACTAACGTAAAGTACATTTTCCAAGGACTGTCGAAAATTTAGGAATAAATTGATATATTTTGTGCATTTCAAAATGCTATCACGCGTAGCTTTACGTTCAGGTATGTAAAAAACACACGAATATTACGTAACTATGTTAACCTCTTTGATATTAATGTAATTATTAACCTTAACCCTGGTTGGGTGTTACGGGGTTTATGTAATCACCGATTTGACGGTTCTCTGCATTTCTATGGAAACTTTTTTATTTTAAAAAGCTAGTATTTATTTTGCAAGAGAATAATTTGTTAACTATTACCGATTGGGGTGTACCGCAGCTGAAAAAAAAAATAACCTAATTGGATTATTATTACTTACCTACAGCTGATACTAAAAAAAAAACCTGGTTCATGTCACACGTCTCAAAAGTCTATAATCTAAATATATTTAAAAAATCATGTTTTATGTCAAATTAGAATACATGCATACAATCAAATCATCATCAAATAGGTGCAAATATTATTTTTCTTATCTTTCCATACTAACCTCTTTTGCTAACCATTTTAAGGCTAGTAGGTACAGGGTTGTCTAAATATAAAATATAAGGTCTCAACCTATAACCTGTAAGTTATAATAATGATAAGAAAATTACATCTTTGACAGACCAGTTAGCTTTGTGGTTAGTGACCCTGACTATCAAGCCTGTGGTCATGGTTTCGAATCCCACCCAGGACAAACATTTTTATGCACTAATTGAATATCTCTGTTTGTTCTGTGTCTGGATGTAAATATCTATATAAGTATGTATTTAAAAAATAGTATATCAGCTATCTGGTTACCATAACACAAGCTCACTATGAAGCTTACTTTGGAATCAGATTGACCGTGTGTGAAATACGTCCCAAGATAAAAAAATATGTAAATATTATAAAATATACTGTTATTTTAGCTGCCGCTCGACAGTCGGCCACCACAGCACTAGTGGCCCGCGGCTCGGCCTCCGATGTGAGTGGTGTACGGGATGAGAAGAACTTCCCCAGGCCCGTGAGAGGAGAGCCCGGCAAAGTGAGGCTTGGATTCATTCCAGAAGAATGGTACGTAGAAATTAAGCTTAATTTATTTTACATCTTTATCTTAAAGTAAATAAAAATATAGTTAAGGACCTTGTGAAGAGGTACTAAAGATATTAAAAGGATCAGTCTTGCAATTCAGATTCTAGGCAGAAACTAGATCACATCTACTTATTCTACTTAATAAGCATCTCCTCATCAACATTCCAGGTTCCAATTCTTCCACTCAAAGACCGGTGTGACTGGTCCATACACATTCGGAGTTGGTCTCAGCACGTACCTCTTGAGCAAGGAGATCTACGTGATGGAGCACGAGTACTACACCGGTCTGTCCCTGCTCGTGATGGTATACGTTGCCTGCAAGAAGTTCGGGCCATCAGTCGCTGGATGGTTGGACAAGGAAGTTGACGTGAGTGATTTTTATGATGATGATCTTTAGAGTCCTTGTTGAGTTGATATAAAGCATGCTGTAAGCTGAACGGACCAATTATTTTCTTGCACTGACATAGACTACCAGATTTGTTAAAAAAATAAGAGAAGAGATTTACAGGGTCGGCTACACGTGAGTGATGCCCTTAGTGTCTAGCTTCCATAGGCTAGGTAACTGCTACCCATCAGGTGGGACCATACCCCTGTTTGTCACCTATGTGGTATAAAAAAATCTATAATAAAGAATAGGCTGAAAATTACATCCTAAATATCTGTTGAAGACAAACTTGCACTTTAGTAACATATCAAAGAGAGCATAACAATGAAATAAATAAATATCCTAAGAAATATTTTACACACTCCAATTGATGTATTATTTAAAATCGTCCTAAAATTCTAGGCAGTGGAGGCAGAATGGAACCAGGGCCGTAAGGAGACAATCAAGGGCTTAGAAGACGCGATTGAAGGTGAGAAGAAGGCACAGTGGAGCGCACAAGGCCAGGAGCTCCTCATCGAAGCGAAGAAGGAAAATGTGCTCTTACAATTGGAGGCTGTGTACAGAGAAAGATTGATGAACGCTTACGTTGAGGTAAGGATTATTGGGATCACTATTTGACTGACTTTGGACGTCCTATTTCTGAGACAAACATGAATGTCTCTTTGGTGAGCACCTCAGTGTAAATCTTAATATATATAAATCTCGTGTCACAATGTTTGTCCTCAATGGACTCATAAACCACTTAACCGATTATAATAAAATTCGCACACCATGTGCAGTTCGATCCAACTTGAGAGATAGGATAGCTTACATATACTTGGACCCGGTAGGTGGCGCTGGTGGGCAGAACGAAGTCTGCCTGGTCCACTAGTATCTGTATAATGTGTTTAGAAGTATATAAGTTAATGGTTACAATAGTTTGGTATCAGACTAATACTTATTTATTTAAACAAAGTGAAGTAAGGCTTTCAAGGATAATTCTAAATATAAACATTAGATGGCGTTAGAAGTTCAAACATAACATTTTTTGTTAAGTACATGTATCACACTAAAGAGGTCTTAGCACAAACATATAAAATACAAAATTTTATTCTAAAAATAACACTAAATCCTCCTATTTCCTATTTAAAAAAAAAAACAAACTCCCATTATTTATAAAAAAAAATTAAGAACAGAACCTCCGTTCTAATAATAACACTAACCTTCTTTTAACCAAAAAAATAAACTGCATATTCCGAAAAAAGTTTAAGCAATACCTCCTTTCTAATAACACTCCATATTCCGAAAAAAAATAAAAATAAAACCTGCTTTCTAACAAAAAAAACCAACCTATATTCCGAAGAAAATAAAACAACACCTTTCTTACAAAAAAAACCAAACTATATTCCGAAAAAAATAAAAAAAATCTTTTTCTAACAAAAAACCAAACATATCCTAAAAAAATTAACTGCTTTTTAATTTTTTTTCTCATTCCAAACAAAACTTCCATTCTAGGTCAAACGCCGTCTAGACTATCAGCTGGAAAAGTCCAACGTGGAACGCCGCCTCGCCCAGAAGCACATGGTGGACTGGATAGTAACTAACGTGACCAAAGCCATCACCCCGGACCAGGAGAAGCAGACCCTGGACCGGTGCATCTCCGACCTCGCAGCCCTCGCCGCCAGAAAGTGAACGCTATACCGCATCTTGTAGATTATCAATGTAATATAATGTAATAAATGTTGATCGGTGAAATTGTTTTTATTTCATGACATAACTATGACTGTAGGCAGTTCGGTGTCGGTGACCACTTTCCATCAGGTGGCCCGACGGCTCGTCTGCCTTCGTAGGCAATAAAAAAAGCTATCTAGTTACCATAGTACAAGCTCTGCTTAGTTTGGAATCAAATAAAAATGTGTTGATGGTTTCAAATTTTATTGTCCAAAACTAGAGATGGGCGGTGGGAATAAACCCGAAAGGAATAAACCCGGGTTAATTCCCAAATGGGAAAGAACCGGGTGTTTATGTGGGAAGAAACCCAATGGACGGGTTTTTTCAATTGAAATGGTTTATACGATATATCTCTTAAACTATTCATTTGATTAAAAAAAATTGGTAACATTTTTTGTTGCAAATCAAATTCTCTACAACTTTGGTCCAGTAACTTTTTGTCGTAGAACTATAAATGAAAAAGTTATAAGTGAAAATGTTCAGAAACTCGAGCAAACCGTTTCTTTTTGTGGAGCGATGTATGGATGTCGAAAAGCAGTGCTGAAATGTTCTGCAGTGTGCTTTTATTGTTCTGGAGAGACTAAGAGCAACGTAATGGGGCTCTCAGAATGAATAAATAAAAATGACTTTGACGATGAACAGCCGACATTAACACCCCTTCCTTCTCCAGTTTTCACACTGATGTTCAATTCAGAAAGCTGATCAGATGCTGAGCCGCAGCTTGGTCCATCGAAAAAACTGAGGACGGAGTTCAGAAACGAACTGTGGCAAATAAATGCTAGCATACCGTTCTGCATTTACCGTTCTTTGTCTTGTTGTAATGTGATTGTTCATGCAAGATTATTTGTATTTGACTCATCTCAATGTCTAAAGTTGCCTGAATTTCGTGGTATATCACATGTCGATCTTCTTCAATCAGCTTACGCTCAGCATCAACGCTTTCTTGGGTGACTGCAGTTTTTGGACGACCTTGACGAGGATCATCACTGAACTTGATACGTCCACGTTGAAATTCAGCAAACCAGCGATGAATTGTGGTTTTGGATGGGGCTTCATCACCAAATGCAGAAATCATCCGGTCAACACACTGTTTTTGTGTTAAACCACTTCGAAGATCTTCGTCTCGTTCTTGAATTTTCTCGAGTCCATTTTCTCCATTTTCTCAACGACTAAACAAGTTTGACAAAACCTTGTGACAAGACCGAGAATCGTTTTTTAAATAAATAAACGGTATTCGATTTTTAAAACCAAAGAGTTTTCAATTTAAAAGATTTTAATATGACAGGAATTGTGGAAATATTCCATTCCCATACTTTTAGTGCAGCCCTCGTAGATATTGGCTCGTCATCATCGTCATTGTCATGATCTTTGTGTTTATGAAACAGGTTCCAATTGTATGAAATAAAAGGTATTTTTGCTGCCCTGTCTGTAGTCAATCTGTTTTTTTTGCGACTATGTATATGGACGTGCGTGCTAAACAATCGTTCTGTGGCTGCTGAAGTACAGGGAGCAGTTAGAATCCGTACTGCAATCCTACTCAGCAATTTGGAACTGCAGAGTCCTCTCGACCAAACTACTGGGTCCATTTCGGTGACATCCTTCCATATAAATGGTCTACTCTATAAACCCTATTTAGCTCTATAATTGGATAAATCAACACCAACGACAATATTGTGCGATTGGTTAACGTCGTGTATACACTCCATCCACTTCGTGTTCTTCTTCTAATTCAATGCATTACTATCTTGGATCCAATAAATATGCAGCATAATGAATGGGTGTCAAACATTTATTTGTTCAGCTAATTACAGCATTTTAAAAATCTTGTTTGTGATGCTCATTTAGAATGGATATGTCCGGAAATGTCCGGATAGCCGTGGTGGCTCAGTTGGGAGCGCACCGACTCACGATCACGAGGGTGCCGGTTCAAATCCCTCGCCCGTACCTCTGAGTTTATAAAAAAAACTTACATACGGATTCACACCACTGGCTTTCGGTGAAGGAAAACATCGTGAGGAAACCTGCATGCCCGAGATGTCACAATTAAAGGCATGTGAAGTCCGCCAATCCGCACTAGGCCCGCGTGATGGACTATGGCCTACACCCCTTCGGTGTTAGGGGAGGGTCGAGCTCCTCGGTGGAGACGTATATAAGCTGTTGATGATGTTGATGATGTCCGGAAATGCAAAATTAAATGTGGACTTAATATCTTTGAAGGCCATATAAACTTCATTTATAAGTATTTCACTGCCTTCGAGTTAGAAAATAGTATCTGTTATAGGTTCCAGTAGTTTTATACAATTTTGTACTATTAACAGATCTAATTCTCCGAAATAATTGTTAAATGTGGTCGTTTAATGAGGTATGTCGTCAATAGCAATGTCGGAAAAAGGAATGTTTTTGATTAGGCGGTCATATAGCATTCAGCCGGGACCTTTGTTCTAAGTTAATATAACAGGTATATTGTTCTAAAAGATGTCGCAGTAAACGGCTTAGACTGTATAACGTATTTATTGAATTATGGAAACAAACAAAGTTAAATTAGCTCAAACAAGTAGTAATAGTACCTACTTAAATAGTACGTACTATTTGATATATACATGTATCTACACATTACCTATTTGTTACATTGCTAAAAATGAAAAAACCCGAATACTTTCCCATTTGGGAATCTTCCTCGGGTTCTTTCCCTCAATCTTCCCATTTTGGGTTCTTTCCCGGGAAGAATCCCATCACTATCCAAAACAAGCATATTATTTTTTCTATCTACTATATATTTTGAATGGACTTTTGTAATATCATTTATTTAACTCAAATTAATGTAACAACTAAAGTTAGCTTTTATACAATTTTGACATAAATTCATTTTTTTAAGCCAGACAGGATAAAATGTGTAGTATATTTAGCTAACTTACGCCCGGCAGTTTCACCCGCGTAGTTGGCGTTCCCGAGGAATACAGGGATAAAATATAGCCTATGCCACTCACAAATAACGCAGCTCTATATTGGTGAAAGAATTATTCAGATCGGTCCTATAGTTTATGAGCCTATTCATGACAAACAAACAAGAAATCAAATCCTTCTTAATAAAAAATTGGTTGCCTGTAAAGTCGGTATACGGGCGAAAGTTTTACGTGACAACGACTTTGAGTGGTAAAATAATTTTAATGTGAATATTCATTCGTATAGTAGGAAGAAGGATGAAATAATAGTAACAATTTAAAACATAACGTCACGTAACGTGAGCGGAGCGTAACGCAGTTTCTTGAAGTGTCACCCGGCAAACCAATTTATAAGACGTTGTCACGTCAAAATTAGTATAGATAAGGAAACTGGGGATATCGGAAGGTTATGTAACTTTCAAAAATTATTCTATTGTGGTTTTGTGAACGGAATCAAAAAAACTAAACACATATATATGTTACAATATATTATACAATACAATAATATTAGCTGGACAACATATGACTTTAGTTTAGACACGCGGCGGCGGAACGCCAAGTTAAAGCTTTCATTACACCTGGGAGAGATTATACTTTGAAGGCAAACATTTATTCAGATTATTGTTTTGTAAAAATTCGCGAACCAGTCTTCTCGTGACCACGATCAATGCAACTTGATCGAAACGTCGAGGTGACAACAGTCCACGCGCGAATAGTCCCGTTATATTTCATCATCATCAGCTCATATACGTCTCCATCGAGCCTCCCCTAACTGTTATATATATCAATCAGGAATTTATTTATATTTCTTAGCTGTTTAGATTAGGTCGAAAACGGTTGGAAATTAAAGCATTTGAGAATATCCAACGAAATACCAAATGAGTAAACTTTATTGGAAATCAATGTTTCCTAAAATTTTGAGTCTTAAGAATTAATACACGCCTAAGATCTGAAATTAAGGCTGATTAGAATAATATAGTTTTGGAGAATTTCGGGAAAATTTTACCAATATAAAAGTTTGCCTGTCAAGATATCGGTTTAGTGATGAAACTTAAGGTATGTGGTAGGATTTTGAAAGCAGATGTTTACATCTAATACCCATTTTCTGAATACAATACATAACACAAAGTAGATTATTTAACAGGGCAGACATTTATGTATTTTATTTTTAGTATTTTTATGTTAGTTTAAATTAGAAATTAAACCATTATTGGCAGTGACAGGTAAACGTGCACGGCAGTGCCGCGCCAAGTATCTTATTATGACAACGAAACTTAGTTTTAATAATATTACAGAAATTGATGCTAGTGTATACGTCACAACACAAAACAATACTGTTTATATACATATATAATATACAGGTTACAATAAAAAAAACAAATGAAGTTCCTTACTCAATTATTTTATAAATATTTTTTTAATTTACAATTGTTTAATTCACGATACAATTCCAATAATTAATTATAAAAATCTGACATCGAATGGGAAAATTATGCTTTATGATTTTATTTTTTGCAATAATAGATTGCTGTTTGCATAATTCCGCCATTCGAGACGAATATCGATAGTTCTCAAGCTGCCTCGCATTGTAAGCTAAATCGATCCAAAATCATTGTAAATATTATATCAAAAACCACCTGTGCACCAACTTATATAATCGCATAGCAAAAAATGCTTAAAAACCAATAAATACTACGATATAAAAAATATATAGTATATGTATATCTCTTTCTAAAATTAACGTACAAAAAGTGTCTAAAGTGCTTCGTTTCGGCAAAGCATACTCAATAATATATCAGTTATAATTTTGGATTAATATTCTAATGAAATTATTTTATGGATAATATTACAAATTGACAACATTTTTTTAACAATGACATACACAAAACAATCTATGACAATATACAGTTTAAAATTGAATTTTTTATATAGATTTTAGACCTTTTTTAGACAAAACTAAGGTATATCGCTCAAAAAAATATCTATAAGTAAATACAAAATAACTAATTGTGTCTTCATTTACCTGCATTAAATAAATGTTCATTTTAAAATTAATTTGCCAGTTTTAGTTGTAATTTTATGTTGTCAATTTATTGTTCACTGATTATTTTATTTTAAGATAAAATTGTACTTAATTCACATATTACTGTTAGAATCAATACATGAGCTATGGGATATTAAAATATAAATATTAATTTGACGTTTGTTTCAGTGAACAACTTGTATGTAGGTAAGGTACCTTAACTATCGCTAACTTAAAATAATTGAACGACAAAAAGTAACAAAAATATTTATATTCATTAGTATTTGGTTTCTAAACGTATTCTCGTACGTATAAAACATTACTTATTTATTTTTTTCACACAAATTTACAGTTAAAAGTTAACCAAATTATTGTTATTATTATTTTATCATGATTTTTAGCTTTGGGGGATTAAATCCCATTGATGTTCAGAAATCGAACGAAAACAATAATATTATCATACGCTTACTTTAGCACCTTTATAAATATTGTGCTATAATTCTGACAAAGATTATTTCCATTTTATTAGCAGTATTATTAGCTACCACAAATTAATGTTCTGAATAATTACGTATATTGAAAATATAATTCTCTTTTGAGTAACATACGAAAATAAAAAACAGCAAGTGAGTGCAAGACACGTTGTTTTCACTTGCAATTAAAGCCATGCATTAAAGCAATATTTTGGTGTATTTTTTTTTCCACGCAGCTACAAGAAGTATGGCACCATAGATAAAGTAAAAGACTATTGTACCATAGATGCATAATGTAAAACAAAGATAAATTAAATCAACAAAATAATTATGCTTAAAACAACCTAAAGAAGGATCGGAAATCAAAATAAATATCTTAGAATAAATTAAAAGAAAAAAACAAGAAAGAAAACTCGTTGCAAAATCATTCTTATAACTAGTACAAAAAGAGATAAAAAATGGTGTATTTGATACATCTTGTGAAAAAGTAAAGAATCGATAATACCTATTACATATTTTACTATTTATCGAATCCATTAAACAAGATTTGATTGATTACAAAATTGATACAAAAAATATGTATAAAGCAATTACATATACTCTTCAAAAACCATAATTGATACGCAATAAGACGTACTTATTTAACTAATTATTGTATACCTATCGGTGAAACAGAGAAACAACTTTAGAGTTAAAATAAGCAAGCTATAGACTCCGCAATTTGTTGCACTCAAAATCATGTGTAATCTTAGAGAATTGACTATTTCAGTATATACCAGTATCAACATATTTATGTTTTGTAACTTTTACTTATATACCTTTTTAGATTTACATGAAAAAGGTATAATATCAAGCAGAGACGTGAGGAGGTCGCATCATCCGTTCCTATTATGGGGAGTTAGGGTGCGTTTCCACCAGAGATGTGCGAGGATGCGTTGCGAGGAATGTGTTTTTAAGAACCAATAGAATCGCTTCATTGAGCTATACTAAGCGAGGCTAGGTCAATGAAGCGATTCTATTGGTTCTTAAAAAACACATTCCTGGCAACGCATCCTCGCACATCTCTGGTGGAAACGCACCCTTAACCTTTACGCGAGTAGGTAGGTCAAGGGATCTCATATGTCATTATGTAAAGGTTTCTACTTTACGTGAAGATTGACTGTAGCAGTAAACAGAATAACTGAGTCATCTTCTTCCGACTTAGTATAATTTTATACTCTTAAGAGCAGTAAAAAATTACGTTTTTATCGCTACCAGACATTGAATAAACATCCACCATCTGACAATTACTGACAATTTGATATGTCTTCAACTGGTGACACACTTAGTTCCACGCTATACCTTGCTTATTTATACTCTAAGAACTTAGAAAACTGAACTAGCACTAGCGTTCGAAATCGCGGAAAATAGAAAAGAAAGACCTCGGAATCAGTAAATGTAATAATAAGCTCACCATATTATTTCTGTTACAAGATTGTGCACTTCTTCTTTTTACCGCTTCTAGTGTCCAGTTTGGTGTTGATACGTTCAGCTTCTTGAAATCTGCGTACTTGGCGCACTAGTTCGTGGAAAGCCTGGTCGACGTTCACACGGGCTTTGGCACTGCACTCTATGTAGGGTACTTTTAACTGGCGAGACAACGCCTGCGCTTCTTCTAGGGATACCTGTGAATTAAATACGAGTTTGGTAGGTGAGATATGTAGGTATTACAGGTATTACAAAGAGGGAAGATTTGTCTATTTGGCTGTAATAAATAAACTTAAAAACTGGACTGCTCTGAATTGGTAAGGTAACCAATGGTAAGCTATATTATCATAGGCTATATTTTACCCCGTATGACGCGAATTATGCTCGTTTTAATACTTTCAATGGAATAAGCCGGGGTTTTAGTTTAGTTTAGTCAAAAGGTCGCGTTATTTATGTTTCAGGATACAAATAGAAAATTCTACAAACATGCCGATAGGTACCAACCATCGAGCATGTAACCAATAGAGTAGAACTGTTAACAGTTTTGTTAGAAAACAAAATACGCCAAAACGCTGCGCCGGCCCCTGTGTTCTGATTGGCCGACTCAAGGTCAAGTGTTGCACTAGACGTACACACAGGTCTCTTATTGGTCGGGTACTGTTTTAGTTCGACCGTGGCTTGTTACTTATACGTGACAAATCATTGATGCGTTGCTAAACAAATGGCTCACTATTGCTACTCTATTGGTTACATGCTCGATGGTACCAACATAGCAGGACGTCACTAATATCAACCCTGAGATTGTTGTTGTTACTTTTGAGTTTAATAATTATATTTAAAATAATCATTCTGTAGTTTATTTATAAACATTAGGCAAGTAATATTCATCGTAATTTAGTGATGAAACGTGCTAGGTATTATTGTAGAGGACGTATTATAGAAGTTGTAAAACGGTTTAAGGTCACAATTTATTGAAAACAACAATGATTCATGCAATGAAAACCGCATCTCTTGGAAAAATAATTTGTCATATAAGCACATTACGCCTTAATCTGTTATTGTAACTGTAATATATTTAATACGTGCTACTATTTCATTCATAAACATATCAATATTTTATATCCTTATATATGAGACAATATACTACGTCATTTAATATGCAAGCATTACAAACAATTATACGTGTTTAAATTAATACCTATTTCGTTATAAACAATGACAAAAATCCCCATTCATATGTTGTGTGTTTTATAATGTAGTTTTTCCAATGACATCGTCCAAATATTAATTTCTTTATCGTCATTGGCTCATACTTTAGTACTAGTGAATCTCGAACCTCCCTTAACAACGAGAAATCTTGAGCAGTTTTTTCCTTTACTGAAAGCCAGTAGACTGAATCCATACATAAGTTTGTAAACTCTGAAGTAGGGATTTAAACCTTAATGATCGTGTGTCGGTGCATTCGTCACTTATACATATTTTTTTACGTCAAAAATATTAACTAGGTAATATTATACATTGCTTGGGAAATACCTTTAAGTTAAATAAAACCTGTAGTAGGGTAGTCCCGCTATAACAAATGCTAAGAAGGGACTTGGCGTACACACTACCGTGCACGTAGTAAAATGTTTTGAGTAAATATATGTAAGATTGGTTGGCTTTGTGGTTAGCGATCCTAACTTTCAAGGTGGTGAAGGCAGGTTCAATTCTTACACAAGACAGACATTTATGTGGGTGAACATGTCTGTTTCTTCTGGGTATGGATGTAAATATGAATGATTGTGGAATGCAAATAAATAATATGAATATCTATTACATATATATATTAGTGAGAAGTAGTATAGTATATCAGTACAAGCTCTTAACTTGAGTTAATTTTATTTTGTTTATTTTTATTTTAATAGTTATTTTATAAATATTACCTACTAGCTGCCTCCCCGCGGTTTTAACCGCGTAGTTCCCGTTCCCGTGGGAATACAGGGATAAAATATAGCCTATGTTACTCGGGGATAATGTAGCTTTCCAAAGGTGAAAGAATTTTTGAAATCGGTCCAGTAGTTTCGGAGACTATTCGTTACAAACAAACAAATCTTTCCTCTTTATAATATTAGTATAGATTTATTAATAGTACTTTTCTTAACATTTTCTCAACATAACATTTTTCAATATCCATTTTTCCCCTTCCAGCACTAGGTCCATGTGAAAGGCTATAGCCTCAAACCTCCTCATTGCTAGAGTAGCCTCATCCTCCTGCAGTGGAGACTTATATATGCTAATGAAGATTACAATTTTCTTAATTTACGACATAAGTTTAATTGGATGCCGATAAGCAATAATGTGTCAACCCACAAAAGTTTTGATATAATTTTATAATGCAACGCGTATGAAACATAAAAGTACATAAAAATGGATTTTTATCATACAAAAAGTCGTACATCACATAGGCATTATAATCTTTAAGCGCCATTTTCTCAAAACCAAGTTTATGTGGGTTAACACATTATTGCTTATCAGCAAACAATTCATAGGTACATACCACCCTTTGTATCTCCAAATCTGCCTTGTTCCCCACAATAAGCATGGGGAACTCATCCCTATCTTTCACGCGGAGTATCTGCTTGTGGAACTTGTACAGCTCGTCGAAGCTCGCGTGGTCTGCCACGGAGAATACTAGCAGGAAACCCTCGCCAGACCTCATGTATTGTTCGCGCATAGCACTGAACTCCTCCTGGCCCGCTGTGTCGAGTACTGTAAATTAAAGATATATATTTAAACCTATATTCTTCATACATGACATTTGGATGACAATATCTAATAATGCAATTTTAGTATGTGGATATATATAATAACTAGTGGCTCCCTGCGATTTTACCCGCGTATCCGGGAGATCGTCCATTTTCCTGGGATAAAAACCAGCCTTTGTCCTTTCTCAGGCTCTAGACTACATGTGTACCAAATTTCATATAAATCGGCTAAGTAGTTTTAGCGTAAAAGCGAGACAGACAGACAGAGTTACTTTCGGATTTATAATATTAGTATGGTTATTGTTTATTTTCTCCCACATATAAAAAATACAAAATTTATTAATAAACAGGTAGGTAGGTTTACATTTACTTGTGCATTTTGCTAAGTGGTAAAACAGAAGTAAATATAACAATTCAACAAACAATTACAATAAGCAGCTCTATCCAACAGCATTAAAATGTTGAAACTGCCAATTTTCGACTTGAGCGGTGTTGTATGGTAAGGGACAATATGAAAACACAATTTTCTGAGAATTTCCCATGTGTTACATATTTTACAAGCACTGCATAGTAAACAGTAACTTGCACAAACAGTGCAAGACTCGTAACTGATTAAACGTAGTAACTGATTGCAGTACGTTATGTGGTTTTTATGATCATCTTATCACTCTGACATGGATAAACTGATATGGTTGATGCTATTAAAAGCTTATTTTGTTGAGTGAAAACAAATGGATACTTTAATTTTGCTTTAATTACTTATAATATTTTTTCATGGCAAAAAGATTATTCCGATGTTAAGCTACCATGCTTACAGAAAACTTGAAAAGACAGTCATATAAATATGATTTTTTTTATATTCGAATAGTCATTTACGAGCACTTATGAAAAGTCACTCTCTAGGTTCAGAAGGTTGGTTTTGCTAAGAGGAGCAATAAACTTATAGGAACTTTAGTTCAGTAAAAAATGTTAATATAATTTATATTAAGGAATTACACTGTTAAAGTATCCTGCCAGTTAGTCTCACTTTTCCTTTACTAATGTTTTTTTTGTACTATTACATTAATACTTCATCTTTTTATTTGTTAAACTTATTTACATTCTGTTTTTTATATCTTTAAATCTTGTCAGTTAACATCTAAGGATATGCAATGTAGATAAACAAAATTAAATTCAAAGATGAACTATGAGACATATTTTAGCTACATCAATCCTATCTGACCTTGTCAATATGCATATTTGCATAATATCAATAACAACATTCCTTCTACCCACATTTTAAAGATACCAGGAGATAATAAACTTAAGGAGACTTACTGTCCAATTTAGCAGGCACATCATCAATGACACACTGCTTCGTGTAGCTGTCCTCAATCGTAGGATCATAGTCTGTCACAAAGTAACTCTGGAATAAGGAATACAGGCATTAGAATACCATCTGTCGTGACACAGTGGGCGGAGCGCGCGGGCCTTGAAACTGTCTTACAACTATTTTTAATGATGAACACATCAAAAAATGACCAAATTCTCACTAAATCACGGCAAAATTTATAAGCAAATAGATAGATTTTCAGACTGATTTCTACGCGTATACTTGCCAAATACGGAGTTAAGTAAAATACCTGTATAAATTGTATTGTGATAGCACTTTTTCCGACGCCTCCGCCACCAACCACGACCAGTTTATATGTTTGCGCCTGATTAGGTCTATCGCCCGGTCTCGACATATTGGTATTTAATAAATAACACTTATACGAACGATTAAAGTAATTAAATAAGAATAATTTCTCTATTAAATGACAATCAGCAGTAGTTCGCCCGTCACCGACGATGACTCAAAATGCAATGCGAATGAGGGAGATGGATAGATATTGAGAAAGTGTCAAAATTCTACGACAGAAAAAGATGGAGATAGTACGTTCCGTTATTCTGATTTACCAATATCATACATAATAATTTGGTTTCAACAATAACATTTAAAATTTCGTTGAGCTATTTAATAGTTTTTGAGTACATGTATCAAATATTTTCTTTATTTATATGTTAATTATTAAAGCTCACATATTTGTTTGCGTATATCGGAATGTTAAGTCAGATGAGCATCAATGTGGCCTGCACATAAAATATTCTTCCACGTTCTGGATTTTTCTAAACACTAATAAGCGTAGATACTGAATTAGATCGAAATTGATATCTAATGTTTTAGTCCCTTGTTAGTCAGATTTAGTACGCTACTGTCGTTGTCTTGTCTTGTAAAAATATAGTATTTTTACTGATTTATTAACTAAGGCCGCTTTCCGAATTAAACTGTCATCGCTCAAAGCGCGAACGTCGATAATTGGCGTTCCGATTTAGATATCACGACTATGACAGCTTAGAGCCGTCAACAATACGGAACGCTTGTGATCGCGCTCACACGGCTCACAACCTTAACGTCAAACGTCAAAACAAAATCACTTCACGCTTGCACCGGTCTAGTCTAATAATTACCTTTCTTTTATAACTAATACAGCGAATACTATTGCATAAAGATATTATTTGAAAATGGAAGATCAACGGCAACGGCTTGGCACTTCTGTATTTTTTGTCAATAATACCTGAATACATACTAGCTTTAGCAGTACTGCATAATATTTATATACTGCAGAAAGATATGGTATCTATTGAAGAGCATTTACGGGTGGTGCGAAGAGGGTGCCTTATTAACGACGGCTTTGACGGGACAGTGACAGGGACAGGGAATGCAGATGCGATAAACATTGACCAATAATATAAATTAATAAGGACAGTGTAATATTAATCAATAAATATTGATTTAATTATTGTATATTTTGTAGTTTTAACATCCTATAACATACACATAAGTTAGTTTTATATTTATTTAAAACTTAAATTTTTCATAATGTAACTGGATGCGAGAATGTGGAATTAATTTTTGGCAAGACTATAGTGTTCGGCCCACTGTATTGTATGTAAAGTATGCAAGATCTACATGCCAAATAGCTAATTTGCTGTTTTAATTAAGTACTCATATTCAAGTATTTAAAATATATGAAAAGGTATCTTGTTATCTTTGGGATAGGTAAGTAAATGATATTCAACACTTATAATAATAAAATAGTTTCTATTAACAATAATTTCAGATCACAGATTAATCAGACATAACATAACGTGCCACACTTGCACTCCAGGGTCATATTCTCTTCCTAATTATTAATAAATGCTAATATAGGAAACGGGAATATTTTTAATCAATATAATGCTAATGAAAAGCAGGCCTGTATAGAAAAATGATGGCAATTTACCAGTTGTTGTATATAACAACAATAATAATTAACTGTGTTTTTTATAGTTCCTTATTTCTATTTCTGCAAAATTTCCATCTTTTCTCTATGCTGCTGCTCTTTCATTAGCATATATTTATTAAAATTTTCTTGTTTTAGTTTTGTTCTTTCTTCCCTATACTTCATGTCTTTTCTAAAATACAATAAAATTTTCTTTTCTTTGGTTCAGGTCTTGGACTAATATTTTCTTCATCTGGTGTGGGTCCTAGCTCTGAAGCCAGCGCTACAGGATTAGCCCATCCAGTGGAGCCAAACCACTCAGTCATTCGCTGAAAAATAAATAACATCAAGCATGAATTATTTGTTATCAACTTGGTCTTTGACATTCTCTTTTAAACTTTGAAACTTAGCATATAGATAAACATACCCTGGAATAAAACAGCATATTTGTAATATGCCATCAAGCATGTAACCAATAGAGTAGCAATAGTGAGCCATTTGTTTAGCAACGCATCAATGATTTGTCACGTATAACTGGTATAACTAACAAACCACGCTCGAACTAAAACAGTACCCGACCAATAAGAAACCTGTGTGTACGACTTGACCTTGAGTCGGCCAATCAGAACGCAGGGGCCGGCGCAGCGTTTTGGCGTATATTGTTTTCTAACAAAACTATTAACAGTTCTACTCTATTGGTTACATGCTCGATGTAATATGCCTACTAAAGAAAATGCAAAAATAATTTTCTTTGAATTCAGCACCTAAAAAACTTACTGCTAACATACTACTCTATGATTAAACAATCAAACACTTTAATACAAACAGTTTTGTTGAAGATTTGAATATTGTAATACTACAATGACTAACCTCAGTTTATTTGGTCACTGTAGAGTAAACATGATATTACTAAGCTAAAAGTGTCTACACATAACCAGATATAAAATATCTCAGTAATTACCATGTTGTTCTGTTTGTTCATTCTGCATCAAAATCATGCAGGAACTGCTGTACATATTCAGTAAGTACCAGTTCAGTAAACATTTAATTATTTATCAGAAAGCATACCATGATTTGCATTAAGAATGCAAGGGAGCTCCCTGGCAGTTCTAACGACTGCTCAAAGGATGGAAATTTCAGCCCTTATGTCACTTACCTCTCTGAGCCCTCTCGTATTGCTCTAATATGAGCATAAGATAATTTTGTCGCACGTTAGGCTCGTCGGCTATAGTAACTTGAATACTCATGATTCGAATATTTTCTTGTATCTAAACCACAAATTTATTGTTTTCCTTTGTTACTGTAATGTGATTTCACCCAGAACAACAATCACTGAATCAGAATACTTGAGCACAAAATGAAATGAGATGCGACTCAAATCAAAACAAAACAGCACAACTTGTCATTTTTGACAGCGCTCACGGTGATTTCAATTTGTAGCTGGGTCGGCGTGAGCGCAAGATGGCGCATGTCATGACGTCATCTATGACGACATAGGAGACATCGTTATCGCGCTCAAGCTAATACGGTACGGGTTTATGGACGCTCAAATCGATTTAAGCGTAATTCGGAATGCGGCCTAAGTCTGTACTATCGCATCACTATTATTGTTTGTTATTATCTGTCAAATAAATTATGTCAATGTCATTGGCCGGTGACCGTTTACTTGTTAGCGACTGCCCAAAATTATTTCCTTGCATTTGAAAATATTTAAACTCAGTTCAATTGTGATTTGTAACATAAAAAATGTTTTCCACAAGCTCTCAAAGAAAATTTTGGACGTTTAGTGACGAAACTGAGTTGGCAAGGCACCGCGAAAAGCACAATTTGGAATACATAGCAAAGCATGGTTCGCATATTGACGAATATCAACGTTACAATTTCTTTTTATCGCCCGAGGAAGAGAGAGCACTGTTTAAACAGTACGAGCAACATCTTAAAGACTTTTGCAAGCGTTTCAGCCCGCCTATGCCCAAAGGAGTGGTTGGAACGGCGTTTCACTACTTTAAACGCTTCTACCTATATAATTCTACTATGGATTACCATCCGAAGGAGATTCTCGCTACTTGTGTATACTTGGCGTGCAAAGTTGAAGAGTTTAACGTGTCCATCGGGCAGTTCGTCGCGAACATTAAAGGTGACCGTGACAAAGCCTCTGACATAATATTAAACAATGAATTACTATTGATGCAACAGTTAAACTATCATTTGACTATACACAATCCTTTCAGACCTGTCGAAGGGTTTCTAATTGACATAAAAACAAGGTGTTCTCTAGCTAATCCAGAGCGACTGAGGAGTGGTATTGATGAGTTTCTTGAAAAAGTATTTTTGACCGATGCCTGCTTACTTTATGCTCCATCACAGATAGCTCTGGCTGCTGTACTCCATGCAGCAAGTAAAGAACAAGAGAACTTAGATAATTACGTTACAGACATGCTATTTAAAGATGCAGGACAAGATAAATTGGCGATATTGATCGAAGCTGTACGAAAGATACGGTCTTTGGT